>CM022396.1:91803099-94203099 GCA_011833715.1 Carcinoscorpius rotundicauda | reverse complement strand
GACGAGCAAAAAACAACTTACGAAACTCTGTCGATCAATACATTTCTAGAATAATGTAATACTGATGGTAAAAGCATAAAAACATGAGGGTGCCTGAAACAGGAAACCCTCGTTAATTTACAGCTGCATTCAATATTAATTCATTTTTAAATCCAATCAGGTTTACAGTAATTTTTTTTTTATTTAAGAGGAAGGACTTTTACATATAAGTAAAAATCGATTAATGGTTAAAAATAAATCTGTACGCTTCGTTTTAAATTTAAATAACAATACCTGATTTAAAACTAAGGGTACAGATGAAGTGCAGAACTTAGAAAAACGAGAAATGATAAATGTAATTCATTATCATGTCCCTAATGACGATAAATATGCCTCTTTAAGATTTCGACAATGACTCTGAAACAGGACTCTCCGATAATGACAGTCACATACGATATATATTATAATTAATTTGGATATATTCATTCATTACGTATTGAAAATAACCTGAAGCACAACATTTATTTTAAATGTAGCATTTAAAAAGTCATCATTAATTATAAAGTCCTATGAGTATAAACCAGAACAAAACTACAAAATCTAGATTGATCATTTTGATAAGCAGAATTTTGAAAAACAATGAATATCAACCAAAACAAAACTACAAAATTTAGATTGATCATTTTGATAAGCAGAATTTTGAAAAACAATGAATATAAACCAGAACAAAACTACAAAATTTAGATTGATCATTTTGATAAGCAGAATTTTGAAAAACAAGGTTCTATAATTAGTAATAAGAGAAACAGTAATGGTACAATGTTTATTGTATCACAAGAAATAATAAATGAATAAATAGAAAAAACAAATCCCCATGTAGTAATGAAACACTACGTGTTTGTTTTGAACAAAAATATAATCATTTATGGGAATAGCTATATTGTAAAATAAAAACTCAAAAAAATCATGTTAATTCAACAGTAAAAAATTACTAGAAGATTATACAAACATAGAAATCATTTTGTGAATTTCCTAAAACCCCAATAGTATCATCAATCTATATAACAGAATGAAGGAAGAAGTCACTCATAGAAAATAAAGAAATCAATCCCAAAATCGAGGTAATAGAAAATTAATGATGCAATTATTCGAAGTAAAAATAAATGAATGTTAAAGAATATGATCTTCCCTGGAAAAAATTTGCGATTTCATTCCAAAGATTAAATTTATCAGGATACGATGTTTTTCATCATTTAAATAATGATTTCAGAAGTTATAATAGTTGTGTTTAAAAGTTAAGAAAATAATACGGATTTCTTCTATAAATACGAATGAATATCCCTTTTCAATGGTCTCATTTTTAGAATATAAATTTATACCTGGGAAAAGAAATAATTTTTACATAATATTGTTTATTAAATACCTTACAATAATTTATTTTTCATTTCCTTCAATTGAAGTCGCCTTTGTTTACCTATGATGTGAATTATTGTAGTTCTTTTTAATTTATGTAAAACAACATTCCATTTCACTATATTGTAAGCGACAAATATTTTCACAAGTTAATTTTAAATTAAAGCTTTCGATAACCTTGGCTTTAATATTGCTTTCGGTTGTAAAACAATGAAAATTCTGACCGTTAAATAATTTTCGTATTTTCTTCTAACGAATTTTGTTCCTTCAGCAACTACTAACACAGTGGTATATCTGCATACTCACAATACTTCGAACCGGGTTTCGATACTCCTGGTGGCACAGATAGCCCATTGTGTGGTTTGTTTTGAGTTTAACTACAAACAAACCTTTAAGAATTTCACGCGTTGTTTTTATTCCTTTCTTAATGCAAACTCTTTAAACACCTTTATCAATTCTTCTTCAATTTTTACTATGAGTTGAACAGCCTAACCATATTTATTAAAATAGCTTTAACTGTTAAATACAGCTCGTTTTATTATTGTAAGTCTCACACCAACTAAATCTGCTTCCCACTCGTCGTAAATATTTTTTTATTTAAATTGGGATCATCTTAATTCATGTTTTGTAAATTTAACTTGTTGGAATAACTTGTAGTAACTGGATTTTTCTTTCAGTTCTTATATACTGCTAAAACATTCCTCTTTGGAACATAATTTATTTCTCTGAGATAGTTTTTAATTTAAATATTCGGTAATAGAAACTTTATCTGTTCCTTTAATCCTAGATTTTCTTTCTTTCAAGTAGTTTCTTTAATATTCTGTTACACTCTTAGCTTTACATTTTAAACAGTACATAATCAATGAAATGCCAGTTTTATAATTCTCCTGTCAATTCTTTTAAGTTAAGTTGGATAAATTCATAATCTGTGTTACATATGTAAGCTGCTGCTTCTCGTTAACTCTAAGCAATGCTACATTTCTTACATGTTTTATCTATTCTATTAAAACCAGGATCACCTCTTGATAGGCAGTTTTTAAGCTAAGTAAAAGATTCACACTACTGAAATCTAAATTAATGCTTCCCTGAGAGACTCAGTCTGTTTTCCGTCTAACAACTAGATCATCTCTTCTTTATATGATGTTTTCCCTGCCATTTATTTCAATTTAACTACATATGCTTAATGTAATTATCTATTGAAAAGTGCACCTCATTGACCTAGCTGTGTGTCTGCTGACTTTCGGTGCTAGAATTTGGATTTTGATACCGTGTAGCTTCGTTACAAACAGACTCTGGAAAAGTGTTTCAATGTTTGTTTGAAACGCTTTTTTCTCCTTTAACATTTAAACATTTTGACATTTAAACGAATTTATTAAATTTTAAGGTTATAATTTATTTTATATTATTCGTTTTTAATAGCCATTTTCAATTACCATTTTTGCTTCTAGACTTGGTTCTACTTCAAAGAGCAACGGTATGAACCGCTAAACCAGAAGTACTGGATAATAATTTACCATTTACCACAAATATCTTTACAACAGAATAGAACTTAAAATTTAGCCAACATATCAACAGTGAATAATGCTAAATTTTCTTAAAATATGTAGTTCCAAATGATATTGAAAAATATTCATGATCCAGTGGGAAAAAAAGATAAAATTCGAATTTCTGCAAAAACTGTGTCAGTGAAATAAGGATATTATTGTATAAAATACATGAATGAAAATATCTCAGTCTTAGTTCGTAAATCATTTTACACACGTTTGACTCAAACACCGAGTTATTTAAATGAGAGTTACGTTTTAATAACTTATAAGGCTAACAGTTTTAAATTTTATCGGTAGCAAGCATTCAGAGGACTTTACAATAGAATTTAAAAACCTTGTCGATATTTTAATGGAAATGTATGCCAATGTGATTAGCATGAAACAGCATTAATAAAAAAATTAATAACAATACTTTCAAATATTATGTTAAAAATTATTGGAAAATGTGAGAATTTAAAATAAAAGTTATATTTCACAAAGCAATATGACTTTCACTTTCATTATGATGGCATCGATAGAGTATTAGAAAATTATTTGTTCAACTATATATCATATTTCTTTATTTCTTCTGATCCACTTTGAAATGTAAATAAGATTAAAGAAATAAATCCAATAACAGATGTTAAAAGATCAAATTTTGCTCATAGAATAAGAAAGAAGAATGATCATCCAAATGCTTTGAAGAAAAAATGGGTTTTATATGGCTTACTTCCAACCAGTAATAAATGAATTATAACAAATCATTCATTTGTAAAACGTCGTAAATAGTTTAGAATGAACAAAGAGAATAATATAGTTTTTTTTTAAGTTTATGAAAGAAAGCAAATGAATTTATAGGATGTAAACTAGGTAACATATTAAAGAAATCTAGTATTTTAGATAAATCCAGTATGCAATTGAACTTTATAAATATTGATCCTAAATAAATGGAAATAATTGTTTACCTAAATAATGTACCCAATTATTACAAAAGCATCGTAGAAAGGTTTGAAAACAATTTCCTGAAGATTAACTTGTTATCGATAACATTACATTCTAATAGTTATATCTGTCTGGAGGTTAAAACTACGAAATAAGGTAGTTCCTCAATTGTAATGTGGAAAGCAACACTTGTCAATATAAGAAATGTTTTATAAGAGCTGAATTACATATTGGTGAAACTCTACGGATTTACAGCACTAAAATCAATAGTTCGACTGCCTCCGACACAAACATCAGCTAGTGGCTTTGTGACTTTCTTATACAAAACACCTACCTACCGGAACTCATGAAATCAGAAATATTTGGGTTTTTATTCATTTTCATGATGAATGAAAATAATCAAAACAAAAATGACATGATTCTCAAAAAACTTAATAATTTAATAACGTTGGTAAAAATTAATAATAATAAACATCCTACTACAGATTACAATGTTTACTCCGAAATAGAGAGCTACATTTTTCTAAAATTATTATTTAAAAAACTAAGTCTAATTTCAAAGGTGCGAAAAAAGAAGATGATTTTTTAAAGATTATTTTGAGATTAGGAAATCAAAACGTATCATAGAGGTGAAAAAGCTCGTCTTTCATGGTCAAGTAGATAGGGTGCTTAACTCTCGCTCTGAATGTCACGGGTTCGAATCCCTGTCGCACCAAATATGCTCGCTTTTTCAGCCGTGGGGACGTTAAAAGTGACGGTCAATCACACTATTCGTTGCTAAAAGAATAGCCCAAGAGTTAACAGTGGGTGGTGATGACTAGCTGTCTTCCCTTTTACTCCTAAACTAGAAACGGTTAGCACAGATAGCCCTCATGAAGACTTGTGCGAAATTGGACGGCAATTTCTGCTTAACCCTGTACATAAACTTCATAAAGGAATATAAAGTATCTGTTAGAAATTCAACTTCAAAAGGGTAATGATAACATCGTTTATTGTAGAATTGTGATTTTTAAATTACTACTGTTTAATAATAATATTTTTGAAGTATTTACACGTTTTAAAACTATGAATTTACAATTTCGATCAACTATCCAAGCTATCCATACATAGACGGTGCTGCCACCTGCGTGATAAGTGTAAAATAATATTCATATACTTAGTTCGAGCAATGGAGCTGTCTAAAGTAAAATGTGATGGTTAAAAAACGTACTATTTCATGGGCGAATATATTCAAACTTTTACTCTTTGCAAAGAGTCACAGCAATTGGAAAGTAAAAAAGATTTTTTTACACTTTCGTGACAGAAGCTTCAATGAATTTAATAGAAACAATTTTGTTAAGTACTGATTATAAAAACGAATTTCTCGCTGTCCACCCTTTGGGCTCTGATAATAATAACATATAAATGTCATTATTGAGAAACCAGGATGACAGATTTTCAGGTTATTTATTTATTTTCAGTTATAATTCAGATCATTGTTTTAGTTGCAGCCTGATACAGGCTTTTTCCTAAGACATTTAGTAAATGGTCCATCTGTTTGTAATCAGTGAATAATTATTGAACGATTAGTTAAAGTTAATATGGAATTAAAAAGTGTTACGATTATCGCATACGTTTGAACTGTACGAACTTATTTCATTATTCGTGACCTAATTACAAAGAAACGTTTCCTGAAAAGCTTATAATCAGGTTTAATAAAAATCTTGGGTCTTTCTTTGTATATAAGTCTGTTTGTTTGTTTTATTTTTGAATTTCGCGCAAGGCTACACGAGGACTATCTGCGCTAGCCGTTTCTGATTTAGCAGTGTAAGACTAGAGGGAAGGCAGCTAGTCATCATCACCCACCGTCTACCTTTGGGCTACTCTTTTACTAACGAATAGTGAGATTGAACGCCCACATTAGAACGCTCTTTCAGCCAGAAAATCTCACTATTTCCCGGGTAAATTGAAGAAGTGTTTTGAGTGAAACCATAACCACAAGAAGGTTAAACACGAACACGTAAGCAATTAAGCAAAACTCGGTGCTTCATCTATAAAATGTAAGATGCTTTTTCTGCTGCAAAAATGGGATATTTTCAAAATTGGTGTTGTTAAAAAAAAATGGAACACTTCAACAATATCGTAATTATATTATATCAAGTTTTAAATAGCTCTCAAAAAAATCCTACCGTGTACTTTAAGAACAATGAACGAGCTGCTGAAATAATTATTATTGAAAAGTCAGACTAATTAAACTGATTGAATATTCGCGGCGCTAGTTGAAGAGTAGCGTTACAAAGGAAGTAATATAATATTCGGGAGTTTGGGAAAATTGTACAAAATATGAAACGAAATATCAGTCAATATTCTTACGAAACTGGTGACATATACGCTTGAGAATCTAATTATAAAAAGGTAAAGATAAAACAAGTTCTACGAAATACTGATTATTCACTTTCTTACGTCTTGAACGTCAGTTCTTAAATGTAAATGCATTATTAAATAACAACACAGCTTACCAAACAAACATTTATTTTTCATAACCTTTACGGTAATTTAGTGTAAATTAAGCTCAGATATGTTACTCTTGTCTCATATAAAATCACCACATATTATGTTTTAATGAGAAACTGAAAACACAAAAATCTCTCCTACCGAAACTCGGTGTTTGGCATAATTATTCTTGGTCAACAATTTTGTATGTTGGCGATTACACACTGATTTATCTGTGCACTCCTCTCAGGATCATTTAACCTATATTTTGAATGTATAAACCTTCAGTATTTCAGTTGAACCAGCAGGGGTGTAGTAAAACACGAGACTCCTTCCTTTGTTCTAAATTTATTAACGTATCTAAGTTATGGAGTGAACAGGTATTGGTTCTATTTAAAGTGATTAAACAGCATAATAATATTAACGTAACACTTGTGTTTCTGGGCACAAACACATGGTACACACACTCACTAGTAAAGAAAGACATTAAAGCAGTAAATGGAATATTTAGCAAACAACCAAACCTGTCTAAACTTCTTTAGGAAAATGACCTACTTGCATGAACTCAGTGGCATTTTCTGACAACAGTACCTTTGGTAATCAATATGTGTTTTCTTGATATTAAAGGAATCGTCTAAAGACGAGCTATTACTAAAGTCTGATTAAATGTACACTACACTGCCTTCCTTTTATGATTTTGTTTTGTATATATACATATATAAAAGCTACATTAGGATATATTCTCGATCAACAACATGGAATTAGTAATGAAAGTCCGTAAACTAAACGCTGTCAGTACATCACGTGACAGTACATCAAGCCATTTATGTTTAGTTTTGTCATGATGCCAGTTGTGAAGTTAATCACTGTTTTTATTTTAATTACAAAACAATATGTGGATATGAAACAATGATTCTATTATCGAGACCCGGCATGACCAGGAGGGTAATGCACTCGACTCGTAATCCAAGGGTGGAAGGTTCGAATCCCCGTCACACCAAGCATGTTCACCCTTTCAATTTTGGAGCCATTATAATGTGACGGTCAATCCCACTTTCGTTGGTAAAAGAGTAGCTCCAAAGTTGGCGGTGGGTGGTGATGACGAGCTGCCTTCCCTCTAGTCTTACACTTCTAAATTTGGGACGGCTAGCGCAAACAGTTCTCGTGTAGCTTTGCGCGAAATTCAAAATACATTACCGAAGCTATTTACGGCAAAATTTTCTATTTCTTTAAAATGTATTACACTCGGACTTGTGCATCACACATGATTTTAAACAAAACAATACGTTTTATAATTCACGTTTTTTAGAATATTTTATTTTATTAAAATGAATTCTTTTATCCTCTTGGTATTAACATATTTAGTGAAAATTTAAGAATATATTCTAACTTATCAACCGCTACGCTCTATTTGCTTTTAATTTATCTTACTTTACAACACTAAAATCTAGAGTTGAATTTCCCACGATGAACATAGCAAATTTGTTTGTTTGTTTTGGAGGGCGAGCATGTTTGGCGCGAACCCGCGACCCTCAGATTACACCTTAAGGCGCTAGGCCATGCCAGGCCCGACATAGCACATATCCACGTACAGCTTTGTTCTAAAACAAAGATGTTATTAAACGTTCTGTGTAAAGTTTATTATTAAATATTTCTTGTTTCATAGTGTTTTGATGAAGACGTAACAATGATCTAACAAAACAATCGTTTTCTTGTCAAAATAAAAAATAATAAATAAGAAACTACTGTTTGTATAAGTTGTTTATTGCGTACTAAAAATAATGTTTATTACTCTCTTACAGACTTTAAAATGGTAGATATTATTATTTATATTATATATTATGCATCGTCGTTGGAATGCGTTTGCAAAATTTAGTTCACCAATTTTGCCTACTCTAGATTGCAGAGCAACTCGAAGTTTTCCATAAAATTCCTAAATGCTCACACATTAATTTCCTATCAGGTATAAAACACAGTACAGGTATTGAGTTTCTTAATGATGTGAATATGATGGAGAAAGTTTACTGTTCATACTATTATAAGATTCGCTGGTCAAAAAGGTAAAAATCTGCCTTAAAACAAGATTCAAAACAACCTAACCCGTATTCTTCCACTACTCTCAGTTCGGGGATGTAGCACCAAAAGACAAGCTAACAAATATCAGACTGAACGCTTGTAACGTGAGTCCATAGCGACCACTGAGAGCAAATCATTGACGTTTCTCTCGCAAATTTTATGGCATGTTTTAACTTGCGCCCACTTAGCTGAAGCAGTTTACCTGCTCTTTTTCAATCGTAATGCATTTATTTTTTAAAGCATGCCACATAATAAGCGGAATTTATTTTTAAAGCATGCCACATGATTAGCGGAATTTATTTTTAAAGCATGCCACATCATTAGCGGAATTTATTTTTTAAAGTGTGCTACGTTATTAGCGGATGACAAAGAGCAGTAAATAATAAGAAATTCCTTTCACCTTCATTCGATCAGTCTCATTCTATACGTTTATTTCGCACAGTTTAACCTCTGCAATCCGGAACGTAATTATTAAAAATCATGGAAAAAAAGAAGATCAGAAAAAATCTTTAAGCCTTTTTACAAATAGCTTTGTTATCAAAAACATTATCTTACCTTCAGTGATGTCGAGAAACCCACTTGTTGAGAATTTTATATGCAAACATTTTCTCAACCCAAACGAGCCGTTTTTGCATATAAAATTATCTTACCTTATGGGTCTGGCATGGCCTTGTGGCTAGGGAACTTGACTCGCAATCTTTGGTTCAAATCCAGTCCCCGAAAATGGTTGTCTTTTTAGCCATGGAGACTTTTGATGTACTAGTCAGTCACACAGTTCTTTGTTAAAGAAAAGTCCAAATATTGACGGTAGGTGAAATTAACTATCCGTTTTTCTTCAAATTTCCATCACCTCTAAGTTATAGACGAGAATACAGAGAACCTTCGTGTAGCTTTGTGCAAACGTCAACAAACAAACAAGCAAGCTTGTATTATAAATGTTTGAATTAAACTCCTTTGTAGCCTTGTGACCTTGTCATCGTCGTCTGGCAAGAGAGGCCATTTAGTTCCAAAATGAAAGCCAATAAAGTTGAGCACAGACATCCTGTTATTATTGTTATGTCATGTTTTGACCATACGTATGTTAATCTACTTCATTTTGGTTGTACTCATTCCTTCTAGGAATCGCCATTTGTTACTATAATAAATAACATACAGATTTAGAGCCGTTATAATATTAATTTCTTTATTCGCCTTTCTCGAGTTTGTTCATTCTTTTACAAGCTGCTCGTCTTTTCTTTTCATTTTGCTTCTGTATCTGATATTCCTTTTCTCTTGCTTGTATACATGTTTTCCCCGTATACCGGTTTACAACGTCGAATTAATCATAAAAAAAGACCTTTAATTTCAACTGGAGCCCAACATAATAGACGAACATTTCCTCCAAATTTTTGTTAGCAAGTTAAAGTGCAGTAACTCCCTAATCCCTTACGGAATAACCGAAGGCTCGCCCCTTCCTCATCTCTCTCAACTCCAGCAAACGTTTCTTACACCTAACTTGGTGATAAGTATTTACCTTTCTCCTCTATACAGTCAACAGTGATAACTGTATTCGATCTCTGCTTTGTTTTCATCTAATCTCAGTGTTATTCTACGTTCCAAAATTCTGGTGTGTCATCACACTTTTCTTTGTACTGTTTTATCATTCGCAGTCTTTTGTGAATCACTAATAATTTCACTGATTTTACAAGTATCATACTGCAGTTCATAGTCTCTGTTCAGATAGTTTATGAACTTCAGAATGTTATGTACATGTCACTGCAAAACTTCAAAAAGTTTAGTGTTTATACATGTCTATACATAGATAAATATATTACTACACCATTAGCATGAAAATATCTAATGGCTAATCTTATCCAATGTGAACACAACAAATTTCTGTTTTTTCCCATAACAGATTTAAAAGTGGCAGCAGATTACATTCTTCCTTTTGATTTTTTAGTTTATTCATTACTTCCTCTTTTTGTTGTTGTTGTTGAATTCCTGTGTTTCATATATCTTTCTTAAAAACTATCCCAAATATAACATTATTTTCTGATACAAAATTGCAACTTTGAATGATCTTAGAGGGTCTTGTAATCTTCATAACAGCTGCCCCCTCAAATAGCTTTTTAGTAACTTTGAAGTATTTATTCTTCTAGTCTCTTAATCTTTCTTTGTTTATTTTGAAATTCGCACAAAGCTACAAGAGAACGATATTTGCTAACTGTCCCTAATTTGGTAGTGTAAGACTAGAGGAAAGGCAGTTAGTCTTCCACTGCCAACTCTTGAGATACTTTTTTATCAAAGTATAATGGAATTGACCGTACCATATAATGTCCCTACCGGTGAAAGGGCGATCGTGTTTGGCGAGACGGGGATTCAAATACCCGTAGGCCCGGCATGGCCAAGCGCGTTAAGGCGTGCACTCGTAATCCGAGGGTCGCGGGTTCGCGCCCGCGTCGCGCTAAACATGCTCGCCCTCCCAGCTGTGGGGGTGTATAATGTGACGGTCAATCCCACTATTCGTTAGTAACAGAGTAGCCCAAGAGATGGCGGTGGATGGTGATGACTAGCTGCCTTCCCTCTAGTCTTACACTGCTAAATTAGGGACGGCTAGCACAGATAGCCCTCGAGTAGCTTTGTGCGAAATTCAAAACACAAACAAACAAATACCCGACCATCGGGTTGCGAGTTGAATATCCTAGCCACCTGGTGTTGCCGAGTCGCCTATTAAAAACTGGCTATAAGCTGGTCACGTATACATCTCTCTCCATCCGAAACGATGAGCCTGTTATGTTATCCTTCGTTCTTTTGAATTATCGTCAACTGCCATACCGTAATATGAAAAATGTAATAAAAATACAAAACTTGATTTGTTGCATGGTGTTTCCGTAACGACCAATAAATTTTTGCAGGGTAAAGCTTTCATCTGTAATTATCTGTCTAATCCAAGAATTATGGCCAATGTTGAATGTTCATCTTTCCTGTTCAATGAGAATAATAAAAAAATATATATTAAAGCTGGCAAGTCTTAATAAAAATTTAATGTGTGTCCACATGTATGTGAGATATACTAACAGCCGGAGCTCCCGCCATAAAAAAAGAACTTATGTCTGCAACAGTAGGGGTTAACACCAAACTCGTTAAGACTGGAAACAAAACTTGTGATACGTGCGTGAAATAATGATCCAAATTGACAACTGTTAAAATTTAAACACACAAACAATTTAGTCACTTACTCTCATGGCCTAGCATGGCCGAGCGTGTTAAGGCGTGCACTCGTAATCCGAGGGTCGCGGGTTCGCGCCCGCGTCGCGCTAAACATGCTCGCCCTCCCAGCTGTGGGGGTGTATAATGTGACGGTCAATCCCACTATTCGTTAGTAAAAGAGTAGCCCAAGAGATTGCGGTGGATGGTGATGACTAGCTGCCTTCCCTCTAGTCTTACACTGCTAAATTAGGGACGGCTAGCACAGATAGCCCTCGAGTAGCTTTGTGCGAAATTCCAAAACAAACAAACAAACTTACTCTCATTTAAATATTTCACCAGTTATTAAATAAATACTTAACACTGTGTTCAGAATAATTTGAGTAATATTATAGACAATTTTCAACACATCCTAACTTTTACATAATATCGACTAAAACTTCTTTTCAATATGATGTATTCAGTATAATCCAAAGTGGCCCTCTAAACTTCGCTATTTGATTTTCACAGTCCGGCTTCACTGAAAGCTTAGCTATATAGGTTACAAAGTAAACTCTTAATGAGGAAACACATTGCTACATTACAAAGTTAAAAAAAATTGGGCGCATAATAACTGCTCCCTTTGTGCAGTCGAGACCAGCTTCCGTTATACTCATAACTCATTGGTGTCAAGTGAACTGTGATGCAGATAACTAAAATGAAACGTTTCAGTTAAACACAGTTATACATTTTCAACACAACCAGTTCTCCGTGTGCAGTTTTACTTTACAATGGCCTATGTTTCGGGCCCTTGCCGTATATATTTTCAGTATATTAAATTTTCTCTTTCGCTTTTCCCTGATGACAGGTTTTTTGTCTTCATTGACTACTTACGAAACTAACAGTCGCTTCAGAAAGAAATGTGTTATTATAGTACCCAGGGATGTATTAACACATAGGCACACGAGGCACGTGCCTAGGGCGGCAAATTTTGACCAAAAAAAGAAAAAAAATGGACACCATTTTAAAATGTAGTCCCTGGTTATTAATTCCCCCTGCCATTTATGCCGCCCCAATAGCCTCTTGAATCTGGACCCCACACACACACACTCACTATTCCACCACACTGTCGGGTCGGTCGCTTCAAGTTTGAAAGATTTCTAACCTTCCCTCCCTGAGTCCCACCTAATACGCCTCGCCCCTCCCCCACATCATCAACCCATCCGCCCTCACCTCAGTTATTTATTTGTGTTTTTCAAAACCCCCAACATGTTTTTTACTCATGTTGACACACCAAACAATGAATTACCTGCTACTCAGTGTGCTGAGACGTACGAAATTAAGCGAAAAAGGAAGCAAAAATTTTCAGATGGTGACACCAAGGTAGTGGAAGAGGGCAGACAGGCATTTAGAGTAAATGTTTTCAATGTGATCATTGACAGACTTTGCTCAGAACTACAGCGAAGACAAACCGCTTATGTAGAAATCCACGCAAGGTTTGGATATTTGTTCAAGATAACAAATCTTGAACCCACTGATGTCATCAGTCAAGCTGGAACACTGTTGAAACTCTACCCCAATGATTTGGAAGTGAGCTTCGTAGATGAATGTCTACATTTCCGCGCACATCTTATGAGTATGAAAGTGCAAAATGATGACTCTTCTGCGTTAGCAGTATACAGAAATCTGCGAGCTAACGGACTTCAAACTGTATATCCAAACCTGGATATTGCTATGCGCATGTTTCTGTGCATTCCAGCAACTAATTGTACATCAGAGAGATCTTTCTCGGCTCTCAAACGTGTGAAAAATTACTTGAGATCAAGAATGGCAGAAGATAAACTAAATGTCCTGTCACTCCTCGCCATTGAAAGTGATATTGTTTGTAGAATAAACTATAACGATGCAATAAACATTTTTTCGGAACAGAAGGCCAGGAGAAAGCCTGTATATTCAGCCGCAGAATAATATTTAGTGATAATTGATTTTGATGTTTCATTTTTTATTGTGTTGGAAAATAAACGTTGTGTTGATTTTGAATGATAACAACGGTGTTTTTCTGTTGTTGTGATGGTGATGCTTGGTGCAAGTTGTGGCACGGAGGAGGGGCGGCAAAAGTATCAACCTAACCTTGTGCCTAGGGGCGCCGAAATCCTAAATACGTCTCTGATAGTACCCAATACAATAGTTCGTAACCTTGTTGATAAGTTTCAGAAAACAGGCTCAGTGGATGATGTTAAACACTGTGGAATCCAGCAAAGCTAACAGAGGATAAAGTGTTGGATATTTCTGACAGTGTGATGCAGAGTCCATCAAAATCATTACGAAAGTTAGCTCAGCAGCATGATATTGGTCTTGAAACTCTCATCAGGCCATCAGAAAGAAATTGACGATCTTCCCATACAAAATAATGGCAGTACAAGAACTGGAAGCAACTGATAATGAAAAACGAATATAGCAGATGGTTTAACCGATTTATCAAAGAGAATAAGCTAATGTGTTGGATGCGACCTTTTACACCGACGAAACATGGTTCCATCTCTCGGGTTACATTACTTCACAAAATTCAAGATTGTGGTCATCCAATTGCACGAAACACCCCTACATGATTTTAAGGTTGGTGTGTTGGTTGCGATTTCCAAATGTTGAATTGTTAGCCCTATTTTCTTTATGAACACAATAAACAGCGAGCACTATTGTTCGTAGATTCTTCACACCTTCATCGGTCAGATGACAAGTGATAAAATCAATTACTCATGGTTTCAAAATTATGGTGCTACTTCCCACACATCTCACAGATCTATGCAGTTATTAAAGGAATGTTTTGGAGACCGCATTATTTTCAAAGACGTGTGGCCCCCATACTCACCAGATCTTAATCCACCAGACTTTTATCTATGGGAAGCAGCAAAACCTGCAGTGTATTGAGATCGTCCACGTACGCTGGATGACTTGAAAGCAGCGATAACAGCATTCATTCAGTCTATTTCAAGCCAGCAACTGATAGCAGTGTTTAGAAACAATTGTTTTGTTTGTTTCTGAATTTCGCACAAAGCTACTCGAGGGCTATCTGTGCTAGCCGTCCCTAATTTAGCAGTGTAAGACCAGAGAAAAGGCAGTTAGTCATCACCACCCACCGCCAACTCTTGGGCCACTCTTTTACCAACTAATAGTGGGATTGATCGTAACTGTATAACGCCCCCACGGTTGAAAGGGCGAGCATATTTAGCCCGACGAGGATGCAAACCCGCGACCCTTAGATTACGAGTCGCACGCCTTAACACGCTTGGCCATATCGGGCCTATTTAGACACAAAATAAGAAGGATCCAAGCCTGTATTGATACCAACGGGAGACACTGTCAAGACAATTCTAATTGTCTTGTTGTTGAATTACTGGAATTGAAATAATTATGACATTAAATTTCAATATCGGAATACTTATTGTTTTACATAGGTTAGTTGCCGTATAAAATTACAGTACTGAACCTAATTTTTTGCTTAATTTGATGCATGGTACAGAAATCTACAGTCCTTGAACTATTTTAAATTTCTAAGCCAATGTATATGTAACCCTGTTTCTCTTTAGAGCTGTAGCTCATTCTGACTGGAGGAAGCAGAGTACACCTTGACCAATCATAGATGAAATCCTGCAGTGGTAGCCATAATGTTTTCTATATTGAGAAAGTGCTACTTCTTCTGGATAAGTGCCTTTTCCTGTTAATTTTATCCATTCAAAGGCGTTTGTTTCAAGGAACTGTCTCAAAAACGATCCACTGATACCAACAGTCTTTCTTGTCATAATTTAATCTAAACCTTGTGCCCATACACTGAATAAAAACCACATACCATCTCCTTTCCAAGGTTGTAGATTCGGAAAGGTTTGTTTTAAGTTTTCGCACAAAACTACACGAGGTCTACCTGAGCTAGATGTCCCTAATTTAGCAGTGTAAGACTAGAGGGAAGGCAGCTAGTCATCACCACCCACCGTCAACTCTTGGGCCACTCTTTTACCAACGAATAGCGGGAGTGACCGTCACATAATAACGCCCCCACGGCTGACGGGATGAGTATGTTGGATGGGATAGAGATTCGAACCCGCGACTTTCGGATTGCGAGTTGATAAGTACCGTAGGCATCTGGCCATGCCGGACTGTCACTAAAATTATCCCTACTGATTGTAAAACACAACATTTAAGGTACTTAAACTATTTTATCTGAAGTATTAATAAAGAGCGCAATAAATCAAGCTAATTATATTTTGAGATTATAACGATTGCATTTCTTTATAATATTAGATGGAACCACACAGTTTGGAAGTTCATGAAATACCAACTTTTAACAGGGAATATAAAGAATTGTTCGGTTGTCCTTAATTTGAAAACAACAAAAGAAAACATGAAACTTAGCCTGGCATTCTCAGGTGGTTAAGGCACTGAACTCGTAATGCGAAGGTCGCAGGTTTGAATCCCCGTCACACCAAAGTGCTCGCCCTTTCAACCGTGGAGATGTTATAATATCACGGTCAGTCCCGCTATTCATTGGTAAAAGAGTAGCCCAAGAGTTGGCGGTGGGTGGTGATTACTAGCTACCTTCCCTCGAGTATTATATTGCAAAATTAGGGACAGCTAGCACAGATAGCCCTCGTGTAGCTTTGCGCGAAATTCAAACTAAACATAAAACTTTTCCAGATTTTTTCTTCCTAGTTGTAATAGTACCACTTTTCAAGTACGAAATATCATTTCGTTACGTTTACATTTTTAGAATCATTCACGACACAGACATGCGAATCAGAATTAATTTAAATACATTACTTTTATATCGATATTTAATTTCTAAAGTTTTAGTCCATCAAGAATTGTGATACACAATTGAAAAACATATCGATATAACCAAATAATTAAAAGAGCCGGTGTTTACTAACCTCCTAACACCGAATGAGTCCCTCTCCGCTCTATATAGGTGGCATTCCAAAACAAAAAGTACAAAATCTGTTAATTACCTTATGATTGATAGATTTATTTAAATACTAAAGAAGAAAGCTTATGTTCCCATAATCCCTTTTTAAACCACATGTTCAACGTCGCCTCCACGTTTATTAATAATGGACTGCATATTGTTCATCACTTTGGGTAATGTTTGTAGGAAAAACATTTCTGAATTTCCCGGCGGATATGGTCCTTGAGTTCATTAGTCGAAGATTTGGGGTTAGCAGAAATTCTGTATTTTAGGCAACTCCCCAAAACAAAATCCTTATCAAGTGTTTATGAAGGCAACGCCACATCCTCATGAAGAGAAATCAGTCTCTCTCTGTTAGCCAGGTGAACTATCAAATGATTTAAGACGATTTACCTTCCAGAACTATGCAAACAATCCAGGTGAAGAAGTGGCAGTACTCGCACGAAAACACAATGGTTCCAGCACGGACCAACTCCTCATACAACCAGGAAAAGAAAATGTTATCTTTGTGAAAAATTCCCATTCCGAATGATAGATAATATTTGCACTATATTTCATATACATTTCACTGTTTAAGAAAGTTATATAAATGAAAAAAAGGATCCTTTCTTGAAAAATAAGATGAATTATATTGTATATTGTAAATTATACATTTAACTGTTTTAGAAAGTTATATAGATGAAAAAAAGAATCCTTTCTTAAAAAATAAGTTGAATTATATTGTTTATTTTAATACAAACTCAAACAATAGGCTACGTGCGTTCTGCCACCAGGGGGAATTGATCAAAAATTTTCGTGTTACAAGTCTGTAAACCTACCATTGCCAAAGTGTAACTATTCTAGGATGTATATTTGTTACGTTCTGATTGATAACACCAGTTTATGAAACAAATATTTGCCGTTTGAGTTCAAAACACTCCACACTTTGAAATTTTAATTTTCATTCAACAGCGAAACCTAAACAATAACTAGCTGCGAATTTCGTTCAATATATATTAGTGTTAACCAAGGTATGTAGATGTCACAGTCTTTTAGTTACAGAACAAATGTCGTTTACACACATTTATACTAACAATATAATTTATCTCTGTACCATATTCAAACATAAAAATTTATATCGAAGTAAGGAATATTTCATAACAGTTTCATTTCTTGCCCCAACATTAAACAAATCACTAAAAATCTCGAATTATAACTTTCAGGCAATAAGAAACGAAACTCAAGATAGTTCAAAACGATTTATTACACAAAATCTAATTATCTGATTAAATACGTGGAGGTTTAAATACAATAAAAATATCTAATCATGACAATATTTCAAAGTACTGAGTAACTACATAAATAATTATAATCTTTATCTGATCAAATTATTTATTTTATCAGTCGTTACAAAACTAATAATTTCTTAGAACGTTTTAGGCAATATATTACACAATATGTTATTTTACACGAAACATCTTTTTTTTCGCGGAATGTCATCATTTTAAAATGTGTCTTAACAGTCATTAAGGTTGCTATTCATCAGCAAGTTCGAAATTAAGCACAGAACATACATAGTACTAGCATCTCAACTGTGCAAGAATTCTAAGCCTACAATTCATTGTCTAAAATTATAAGTACATACATAATGTCAGATTATACACGAT
The DNA here is from genome assembly GCA_011833715.1 of Carcinoscorpius rotundicauda. Lineage (NCBI taxonomy): Eukaryota > Metazoa > Arthropoda > Merostomata > Xiphosura > Limulidae > Carcinoscorpius > Carcinoscorpius rotundicauda. The sequence continues at coordinate 94,184,923 of CM022396.1, read as the reverse complement.
TACACGTTCTCTGACTTCTAGCAATCATTACTGCAGAAAGTATTACTACGATAAAAAAAAATATATATATAATTGTATATTAGTCTAGACCAACATTAAATATAGAACTAATGTATCAAAGTCCTACAGTTAAAATCCAAGTAATTTTAATATATTAACAGTATAAAACATTGAAAAGCTTGTTCACAATAACGACCGAAAAAGCAAAATAAACACAACCTGCCAGTTAACAACTTTTCAACTGAAATGGTAGCACGATAAAACGTTGTTTAATATCGTAATTAGAAATACCATCTGATTAAATATCAACACAACCCCATAAGACTAGTATTACATAAAAATTATAACCGTACCTTCGCTTTAGTTCTCACTTTAAAAATGGTTTTAATATCATAGAGCGCCCACAGTTTATGGTAACATAACGAATACGTAGCTTACGTCAGTTTCAAATACGCTCAATTGACGTTATCACACTATTAACAAAAATATATTGAAGTGATATCAGTAACATAAGTTTGATTCACCTGAAAAAAACAACAACAACACCGAATACTTGTAGCTTTACGTCACACATTTATGAGCCAGCATATCAATTTTAAAATACAACAAATCCTAAAATAAATAACATTAATATATGTTCTACAAATGAGAGGGAAACTTCCATATCAAAATGTTTCGACTATTACTAGTAGTAGTACTATTACCTTGAAAACCAGAACTTAAATATACAGTTATGTATTAACACAAACAGTTTATTAATAGTTTCTATTAAAAAATATATACAATGATAAATAATTCCTTGATCAGCAATGGCAGCATCTCGCGCTTTTAATGGTTATTTAATGACAGGCAAAGACTGACGAAACGAATACAATTATTCGAATGAGTTCATGTAGCGACGTTAATTTTTGAGCTCTACCATTGTAAAGTATGTTCGTTACTGTTATTGTAACTCTGCCTATGATATGGTATTTGTAAAACCACATTGTAGAAAATACAGCAAGAAGCAGAAAAATGACGAAATTGAATTCGAAATTGATCAAAAACACGTCTATTTAAACTACGTGACGAAAGGTTTTTGCTCGAAACGTTGCAAGTAATGCTAATAAAGTTTCGGTTTCAGACGTGTGTTTTACCAATCTTGAACAGTTTTAAATTTGCATAATTATGCGTTACTTATTTTTATTTATTTATAACTAACTTCAAAGTTAAATAAGTGCACATCGGTCATACTCGCACTGTAATAATACAATAAATACGAGGTAAACAAAAATAAGTTTGACACAATCCTGAAACCAAAAGTCGAAAGGTGAGCCGAATAAAGACGATAAAATGGTTATAAATACATTAATGAAGTGATCTAAAGATTTATGAAATAAACATCTGAAGTATAAAATGTTATTTTTCATTATTAACATATTAGTACCATAATAAGTTAATCCTCGACCTGAGGTTTACGTTATGGCATGTAAACCATAGATGAACATTTTATTCCAATAACCTTTTCAGAATTTAAGACGGAGATAACGCTTAAACTATTTTTAATAGGCCTATATAATAAATAACATTACAGTATATTAATTATTTCAAAGTATCAATACTTATAAGCATTAAAATACCTAAAGCTTTTAATATAAGGACCTGCACGTGTAATAATTTTTGGTGAATAATTAGAAGTTACCAATGACTAAAATAATTAAGGTGTAAAATTTTCATTAACCAAATACACATTTGAAGAAAACTCAAAGTGCCTTTTTTTTTTCTTCCAAAAGTAATTGGTTTGTATTTCGCGCAAATCTGCACGAGGACTATCTGCGCTAGCCGTCCCTAATTTAGCAGTGTAAGACTAGAGGGAAGGCAGCTAGTCATCACCACCCACCGCCAACTCTTTCACTAACAAATAATACGACTGATCGTTATAACGCCCCCACGCAGAACATGTTTGGTGTGACGCGGATTAAGAGTCGAGCGCCTTAACTACGTGCCTTTTAAAAGTTAAGGCGTGCACTCGTAATCTGAGGGTCAAAGGTAGGAATCTCCGTCGCACCAAACATTTTCGTCCTTTTAGCTGTGGGAGCATTATAATGTGTCCGTCAATTCCACTATTCGTTGGTTAAAGAGTAGCCCAAGAGTTGGCGGTGGGTGGTGATGACTAGCTACCTTCCCTCTAGTCTTACACTGCTAAAGTAGGGACGGCTAGCACAGATAGCCCTCGAGTAGCTTTGTGCGAAATTCCAAAACAAACAAACAAACAAACAAAGCCTTTTAAAAGATAAAACGTGTATTTAACGTCGGCAAATATTTAGTATGTAATATAAATTCGTATTCTCAAGATGGCTGGCATAGGTGTTAAAACTGTAATTCAAATAAAGAACAGAACAACATTTCGACCTTCTTAGTTCATCTCAATGTTAGCAAAAAGAGTTTGCAATTGACAGTTGCCGGGTGCATGTCTTAGGAATGAAAGGGTAAACTGTTACGGGAATTTAGGAACCTTGCAGGCAAGTGTTAGGTCATTATTTAGAATAGGTATATAGGCGTTCCTTTATATTTGTTCAATTTTGGTTTTAACTGTTGTATAAGTAGGACTTTTTTGATTTTGCGTTTGTTTATATTTGTTTCCCTACTTAGTATCTGGGTGTTTTCCATGGATATGTTGTGTTTATTTGAAGGTGTTTTTTCTTTTGTTATTTGAATCTGATTTCCATTTGTTTCCTTGTTTCTCCAGCCACGTTAACTCGATACATCCCAACATCAAGTTCACCTGTGAACACAAGAAAACCAACCAAATAACATTTCTCAACCTCAAGATCAGAAAAACCGATACACAATTCAAAACATAAATCTGCAGAAAAATTACCCATACTGGACTATACATTTTCTGGGACTCAGTACGTGAACAAAAAAACAACAAAACTAAACATATTAGGAAACCAAAGAAACACAGCCACAAAACTATGTTTAGCCGATGAAATCAACAAAACAATACTTCAATATTAACAATTTTCCTCCAAAAACCGTGAAAAAATTGTACACACACACACACCTAGATCAACAAGACAGTCAACACAAACAATAATAAATTCCAAGAAATAAACTACAAAACATTAAACTGCTGTCCACCAAACATTCTCAATATCAGCGAAAAAATTACCAATATTTGGAAAAAGCTTATAAAAAACACAACATTCCAGTAAACACCAAATTTATCCAAAAACCAGGTAGAAATGTAAAGTTCATACCATGTAAATATTACACTGACAAATACGACACCAACATTATCTATGTCACGACTTCTATATTGGAAAAATAAGCTCGAAAATTGAAACCAGATTCAAAAACACAAAATACACACCTTTCTGAAAACTGCCAATCAAACAAACACAACCAAAGAAAGCAGCCGGATACTAAGTAGGGAAATAAACAGAAACAAACGGATAAATCAAAGAAGCTCTACTTGTACAAAAACTCGAACCAACATTGAATCAATATGATGGAACACCTATGTACCTGTACCAATTAATTGTCCAAACATTTTATAGCAACGCCCCCTACAATCCCGTAATAGTTTACACTTTCGTTCCTAAGTCATGCGCCTGGCAACTGTCGGTAACAAACTCTCCTTGTTAACCTGAAGATGAACTTAGAGGCCGAAATATTGTTCTGTACTTTAAAGTTTTAACACCCATACTAGCCTTGGCCAGGCATGGCCAAGCATGTTAACGCGTGCGACTCGTAATTGAGGGTTGTGGATTCGCATCCCCGTCGCGCCATACATGCTCGCCCTTTCAGCCGTGGGAGCGTTTTAATTTGTTATAATGTTACAATCAATCCCACTATTCGTTGGTAAAAAAATAGCCCAAGAGTTGGCGGTGGGTGGTGCTGAATAGCTGCCTTCCCTCTAGTCTTACACTGCTAAATTAGGGATGGCTGGCGCAGATAGCCCACGAGTAGCTTTATGCGAAATTCAAAAACAAACAAACCCATATTAGCCGTCTTGAGAATATATTTTCACTTTAAGTTGGTTTTTCGTCATAACTAAAGTGTAAATTCAATTTATTTTAGAAAAGGCTACAATTTGTCTTCAAATATTTCTTTAAAATGGTAATTACAGGTTCAAATAAATCATAATTTTGTCATCCATTATTCTAAATTTACTTATTTTAATTGTATCTCGTGGAACCTAGGATGGAAATGAAAAACTGAGAATGTACAAAACCTCACGAAAATTGAAAATATGTTTCACACATGCGTTAAAGAACTTACATTTTAAACAGTAATATATATAATTCCAGTTTTCTTTATATTAACCAATACCAATGCAGAAATAAATTACTTCTAATAAAGCAACGTGAAAATTTGGTAACAATTAAAAATAAATCTTTATTAGAGAAAGCTTAGAACTTACCTTAAAATCCATGTTTTTTAGACAGTACCAAAAATTCTTTCAAAATCTCTAGAATTAAACCCACTCTCTTTCAATATTAGTATTTCTATCTCCATGTTACTGATCATATTAAATAATTTTTAAATATCAAATAAATGTTTTTTAATTGTAAAACAGTATCTATTATATGTCCTTGCACTTATACAGAATAATGGTTGTATAATTTAAGTGTTTTTCCATTCATTGTTTACATCAGGTCAAATTTGATTGGTTTCATTGACTACATTTCATATTTACAAAAGTGGTCAAGCCACTTTTCTACATACTAGTAAAATGTACTTATAAAGTTGTAAGTAACAAATTTGTCTCTCTCATTGAATCTTATTTAATATTACTGATATACAAATAAGTTCAGAATAATTTACCGTGATATACATTCAAAAATAACTACAGAGTTCTGATTCGTCTAAACACATTTATAATGGTTTAGTTATGTATGATAAACCATACCAACATTCTGGAGCATTCACAGTACAAAAGTAGGTCATTCTTTTTTCCTTATAAATAATTGTTTGTCAATTTATTGTTTAATTATCTTTGATACACTAGTTCAGTGATCACTAGATTGAAATTTGTTTCTCAATTATAAAGTTATTGGCGTAAGTAGTTTGAAAAATAACAGTGCCTGTTATTACAGGCACATATGTAATACATCAGAATTAATCTTAGTAAATACTTACATCCAGTAGTGAGTAAATTATTCTCAAATGTTCTTGAAACTTTACTTGCCAACATAGTTTATATATCACATTCAAAGGTGTTACAATGTTTATTTGCATTGTAAGAGGAATGTTTTATTAGTAAGGCTTAACCCTACAGTGAATAAAGAAATCAGTAACAGGTGAAGGATATTTTAAGTTTTTGAAGATAAACATTATTAATACCATTATTTGGGAATTGGCACAAGGAAAAAAACAACGTAGTTGACTTCACTGCATAAATTTCAGTTTGCAATGGATTTGAGGCAGTCTAAAATCTATAATGTTTCCACTTTTAAATAAACAAAATCCAAAGCATGCCCCAGGCCTAAAATCAAGCACTGAAGCAAATAAATACATTCATTTTCTAACAAATATTAGTCTGAATATGCAAAAGTCAGAAGGACAGTATAATACTATATCACATTGCAAATAAAACACTATAGTTATGTTTTTATGAAATTCTTCAGTAGCTCTGTAACTGTAAGAAAAAAAACATTTTGTGTGCTTCATGAAATTCAACTGAAACCTTAAACAACACAATATAACTTATAATTCAGATCCAATTCATTTGGTACAAATTACTACCTTCTATAATTAACACAACACATGTTTACTCAAATCAGATTCAAAGGTACTTTACCAATATTTCTTAAGGTTACTTATACTCATTGTTTAACACACTATTTACTAATCAATTTATTTTGTGCTCAAACATGAGACTGATATTTGACTTAGATATATTGGTTGTAAAATAAATAATAGCCAATAAACCCATTGTTCTGTAATTCTGTGCCAAGCAATGGCTCATAACATCATACATGTACCACACTGTATGATGTTTCAGTTAACTTGTACAGTACACCAAGTATATTTTGTCCTCAAAATTGGTCTTTGTCCCAAATTTTCAAAACATAGCTAGTAGAACCCAAAATACACAGTAAGTTCAGGGTAATTTTCAACCACAAAATTACAAATGTATTTTAAGACTTTCTCTTAGCTCATACCTTTGGTGCTACGTCCTCGCATTCTAAATTTAAATACACTTACCACTTAAGACTGTGCATAAATGTGTATTCACTTACACAAGACGAAATAATCAGTACAAAAAGTTTCTCTGTACACACGTTTTAAACTAAACAGAACTATTTCACAACCACAATTATTGAAAATATTAATATTAAAACAAGCTAACACGATTTCTCGACTTTCAAAAGTGATCATAGTTAGGAGAAAGTTAATATTTTTCATCTCAAGTTGCTGTACCTATCAGAACATTTCTTGTCTTGACATTGCAGTTCTGTATAATATGATTTTACAAACAACATTGCATTACCTAAACTATTTAGAATGATATGTAAAATTTAGCTTTAAAAGAAATTACTAGGATAACTCTAACAACTAGTCTTAAATGGAAATGAATTTGTGCAAGGCAGCCAATCAGAAGTTTCAATAACTGAAAAAATAAATAAATTATGAGTATCACAACCTATGGGACATAATAATTTGTTGTACTGTATATGGTTAACATTCATAACTTAAGATTGTAAAAGTACATAGGCTTCTCCATTAAAATATAAAACTACACTACAAATAAAAATGCTGGGTCTTTACTTGGCTAAAATCCACATCAATATTTTCATACGTTTTATGATTCTTAAAGTTAAAACAATGAACAACAAGCCTGTTTGCAACTTAAACAGAAAAAATAGAAACAATAAAATATTTTGACTGATAACATATGTACAATAAATTGTCACGTGAGCAACAAAGTATATTCTTTGCAAATTATACCTAAGTAAATCCTAAAATTAACTTACCATGCTTTCTGTTCAATTGTACTTTTATATTTATAATGTTCACAAATGTATTTTCGTTCATTTATATTTTACAGTTACTTTTGCATGTAACTGTTAGTAACTACACAACAGTATCTAAATTTCAGAAATATCTTCTTCCCTGGTAATACATTATTCAAAAATGACTTTTTTGTAATGATGCACTTTAAGTAATATGCTTGTATCACTACCACAGTGGAAGGTTTCAAGATTACACAGACCTTTTATAATCCAATTTGGAGCAATTTCCTATAAAAATTATACCACAATATTTCACATTAATGGCCAAAAACTGCATAGCTGCATCTTACCTAAGTTAAATTACCATTACAACTAAGTTTTAACATGAGCCAGTAAAGAGCAAAAAAAGGGAAAAAAACAGCCTCATTGTATCTAATAAAGAACTACATGAAATGTAGTGTTTCCAATGTGTATTTAATGCAATTAAATATTACTTTGGTTACTGAAGTAATGTTTGTCATATTAGATAGAGATTAGAAGCACAAGAATTTATAGCATAGGTAAATATTTATGTGATCATGTGGTAATTTGTATTACATGTATTAAAGATATTTCTGGTTGTTAAGAACTTTTGTTGAATTTCGATAAATCTAAAACACAGAAGAGTTACTTACATAAGGTTATTGCCAGCTATTTTATTGTTATGTAGCTCTCACATACCACCAATTAACTACATTACAAAATAATAGGAACACAATAGTTCAAAATGACAGTGCTCCCAATTATTTTCAGCACTTGGCTTGAGATTGTTGGGGAATACGTTACTCCCAAATGTAGTTTTGATTACTCGAGTATTATAATGATAATTATTAACAGTGTAATATTTAATTGTAGTGCAAGGCTTTCACAAACCTGATGTCACCCAGAGACAAGATAATAAATTTCAGATTAGTTGTTAGCTTAGTCAAACTTCACACTCTAAAATTTAAGATTTTGAAATAAATTATTTTTGCACAAAAATTATCATAATTTAAATATTAAATTTTTGAATAAATCCTCTAAAAATTTTATTCCTTCCTGTTACTAAAATCCTCTGATAAATTATCAAAGAATAAGACATTAGAGAGAAAAAGTGGCAAAAGTATTTTTTTTGTAATTATCTTGATTTTTAACTTCATGGAACAACCAGGTCCAGTTTTTATTAAGAAACTTTTGTAGCTTTTAAACACATAATTGTAGATGGGTAGTGGGTAAGCAAAGGTCTACAAAAGAAATAAAAAACTGTAGCTAGTAATAGCCTAAAAGATTGTTATAATCTATAACATTCTAATAAACAAATAGTTTTTGAAATGTTCCTTGATTTTAATAAAGTATTTTTTTTATTTTGGATGCTCTAACATCAAAATGAAGTCCTTTTATGTCAAACATGGTTTTCATAAGACAAAAACAACACAAAAAGAGTGGGGATTTTTTTAGTTTCAATGATAAAGGATAAAAGAACTAAATACTTAGCAGCAGTTTTTTCCTTTCATAGTACTCGATTTGTGATTGAGTAAGTCAACTGTTCCAATACATACATTAAAGCAAATCATCAACAAAAATGCCATTGATGGAATTTGAGCCCGAGACTCTTGGCTGATACTGGTACTTTAATATTAATAACTTTGATCCTGACTAAAACAAAATAGTCAAATACACTTTAGCTCTATTGCAGTTGGCACAGTAATAACACACACAGTTAACTGAATCAAGCATGTACACAGATATCACCTACTCAGTTTAGAACTGGAATAATAATTGACTAATTTTTAATATAATGAATAAGGTGCTAGTAATCTCGGTCTAAAGTGCTTGAGTTTAAGGCTATTGGCTCACACTAGTGTCTTGAGACAAAAGCTTTTGATTCTGATTCTTACAATATCCCTTTTCACTCTGGTCAGAGCTGATCCTTTAAGTTTAAAGCACATTTCAACATGCTTTGGCTGTTTATTACCTAACAAAATAAACACACAGAGTACATTAAAGCCACGCAGTAAACCATGTTTGTACATGGTTTGATTTACTCGTTCTGACATTAGATGGCTCTCATGGATGGAATAATCTTTAAGTTGGTCAGTATAACAAATCATCACACCAGCTTCTTCTGCTCTGTTTGAGACTTGAATGAGGAACTATTACTCTTCAATGGTCTTTTTCTTGAAATGCTGAGACATGTAAAATATACTTCTACAAACTGAAGTTTTGAAAAGAAGACTAGTTGTTCTGTCTTGTCACACTATGCTTGAATGGATTAGTAATGTCTACAAAGAGTTATGATTACATAATACATGCATGCTTAGTTTGGCTTAAGATTCTCCTCAAGTATTTTTTACTTTTTAAATCAAAAGCATGCAAAAGATAAGTATTCAAATCAAACCAAAACCCTAATGAAAGTATTTGAATTCCAACAGTAGCAGAGAAAAAAACAATCTATTATGAAACTGAGTTTGTAAAAGAGTAAAAACTGAAATTAATAAAACTAACCTTGTAAGTTTTCTGTGTTAATTGCTACCATTTGAAATACTTAGAAGTTCCCAGAAAAAAATACACATGTAAGCTTGATCATTATCACACTGTAGTACTTGGATCATAAATACAAAAGCCACGTCTTGATCAACATACTTTCTCATTCAACCCAACTGTCCATTCTCAGATACACACAACTGTCAAATATACTGTTGCTAAAATAAACTTTTGATAAATTATCACAACTTCTGTAGTGCATTGTTTTAAGAATATTTTTTTGCTTAGTAATAAAATCTATAAAGTTGCAGATGTTTCCAAAATATTGCTTTAAATAAACAACAGGGAATTCTCAATTCCCAGAGCTGTATTTAGATCTCAAATTCGTTGAAAGATAGAGCTATAAATTAAAAGTTTGCACTTGGAAAAACTTAGGGGTTTCCTAATAGTTTTAATGCTTCATTTACTAAATAAAATACACTTTTCTTGTTGTTATGTTTTGATTCTTCATAAGTTACCCAAGTTTCAAGTGCAGTAATTAAACTAATTTTGGGCAAACTACTTTGTGCTTTAGGACTGATCACAATTAATTTGGATTAAACACTGGATGCGTATGTTATCAACAGATGATTATTCACATGCTGAATACTTGTGATGATGTTTGAATAATGGATCTTTGTTTTACACAGATAGTAGTCTCCAGCCATATTTAGTTAACAGTAAGGTTACACATAATAGTATTTTTATAACTGCATTTGAAACTTGTTTGGAGACACTTATGCAACTAAAATATTGTTTGGATACTTCATTAAATGTTTGAAACAGATGTAAAGTGATAATTGATGATGTAATTTAACGTGAAATATCCCTGAATTACAAAAAGAAGCTACATAGTTTTGAAATGTTAATGTGTTGCTAAGAGCTAAATCAAAATATAAGTTATAATTTTTGATAAACAGCATAAGTGAAATATGTCAGTAATGCATAAAAACATATTGCAGCAAACTATGGACCATGAAACAGCATTAAAAATGTTTCACAAATATTGAGTTAAGCATGTTATATAATGTGATATATTTAAAATTGAAATTGTTAAAGGAGGCAAATTTTGTTACAAATAAAACTGATATTTGAAATGACTAATATTATTTTCATTTGAAAGGTTTCCTTAATAACCTTCTGAATGATTTACAAACTGCTCTTTGGTTTCATGGCAACTTTGATCAAAACAGTGGACCCTTAAGCATTAACAATATGCTTTGTAAACAAGTAAAAAGGCACATATTGTAAGAGACAAACAGTATATCTTCTCTGACATAAAAAAAAAATCACTGTACCATAATAATATGCTTTATATGTGTATGTGTGTATATATATAACTGTTTTTCAAGTTACATTAATCTAGAACAATAGTTTCAAGACGAGCTTGTTTTCCTTGCCTCTTGCTTACGTTTGTTGAAGCTTTTCTTTCTTTTAGTACAAAACAGTCATCTTCACTTTGTTGCTTCTGAGATTTTGCTTTAGACCTGGTCAAGGGTCCTTGGTTACCTACAACCTTCAAAGCAAATTCATCTTTATTAGCCCTTTTAGTTAGAACATCCTTTTGGCTAGGGCATGTCAGTGAGTCCTCTTTAAAAGAAGATCCAGAGAGGTTGCCCATTACCTTGCATTCTGGATAAGTAAAAATACTATTAAGAGAGTTGTCTCTATGAGGAACAAACCTGTAAGTCTTGGTAGTGTCTGTTATCTTGGTAGGAGGAGACACTTGGTAGGAAGAAGAACTGGTTTGAGGACCACTTGTAAAGGAGGCCTGACTAGAGTCACTGCTCATGGAGCTGCTTCGAGCATCCGTAGAACTTTTCTTTCGTTTTCTTCTCTGAGCAAGAGGAGCTGCAGACACATCTAGAAGACAGAATCCTTTACGAGTGGCCATGTGAAAGGCATCAAATGTTGCTCTAAGTGCAGTATCTGCAACAAGTGGAGAAGGCAACAAGCTGAGAATGCTGGGTGCCATTAATGGGGTTTCAGACACACTGCAATGACTCTGGTCAAGTACCCATGAATGTGACAAAAGATCATTCATGGTTAAGCGTTTTTTAGGATTTACTGTAAGAAGTCCTTTTATCACATCCTTTGCCTGCTGAGAAACCATATTCCAAGAAGGGTAAGAAAATGAAAATTCTCCTTCTCGAATTCGTTGCATGATTGCTGCTGAACTGGCTTGTCGACTATAAGACTGGAATGGTGCTCTGCCTGAAAGCATTGTGTACTGAAAAAAAAAAACATTAATAATTCAACACAAATTACATTCCCTAAACAATTTCCATTTTCACTATGTTACAATGTTGTTTTCCAATGATGCCCGAGGTAATAGTTTTACCACATACAGAGCAACATTCTCATTATATTACAATATATTACAAACAAGTTAATTACTTTTCTGGCCATCACAAATGCAGTGGAAAAGTGGAGAATTACAAATAAGTAATATGTGCTCTGCAGTGCTTAAAGATAATCTGAAAAATTTTAATTACTTGTTTCACTGATGGCATGATTTGAAAAACAACAATTTAATTAATTTAAAACTAGGTCTTAGAATAAGCAATCTTTTTAATTTAAAGGAGGTAGTTACAAAAATATGATAATATTGGGTTTACAGGTTCAATTGTTTGTCTTTGTTGCAAAGAACACATATAAAGAAACACAATAAAACTTAGGAAAACATCTAATATTGTTTAATGTGTTCTAATATGATATAACACTGCTATCACAAATTATAATTTCAATATGCTTTCAGTAGAATTGCTGATAAGTAACAGTTAAAGATTCTGAAAGGTCTGATAATTGCAACTTCTAAGTGTTTTGCATCAACATATTTTAGTTTTTCAACCTGTTATGAAATTTTGAGTGAATATTCAACATTGGATTAAGGTATTATGTTTTAAATCTGCATAAATAAATGTAATAAAAGTTAATTTTGACAGTAACTACACCTCATTAAGACACTTTTTAGAAGACTCATATTTATAAGTTTTCTGTTTCAATGACATCATTACTAAGTGTCACTATCTTATGACTATGCACAGGGGATAACATGTCCTGACAAAAGTGTTTACTTATATCAGCGACTAAAACTACATCAGATCAGAAAATATCTACTAAAGCTTTATTGTTATAATTGGTCAACACATAAAGGCATAACACATCATAATTAAAATGGCTATAATTTTTTACAACAAAATGTTATATAAAAAGGGGATCACAGAGAAAAATAGTAAAAAACATAATTCAAAATATACACAGGTGACTCAGAAGTCAGCTGTGTCATGCTGCTGTAATACGAGATAAGCAACATATATACTCTACAGTCCAAAAATACAATTAGTTACTTATACATTTTGATGTTAGTTATATCCTGAAAAGAGTAAGTTCCTTTACGTGCTTTACACCAGTTTTAAATGCAAGATGTCACTATTTCAGTGAAACAAAGAGCTAGGACTGAAAACCCAGGAGAAAGTAGCATAGAAGTCTTTCTGTTTCATTCTAATATTGACATTTGTTTTTAATAACAGCCTGACAATATTTGATAGTTAGGGAACCTAACTCACAATCTATGAGTTGTTTGGTATTTAATGGTACAAAGTAACAAGGTCATTTGCATCAAACAGTTGGTAAAAGAGCAAACTAATTTCTGGAATTTAAAATTTGATGATATAGTTAACATTAGTTTATTTAGTATTTTCTTGTTTTTATTTTATTTATAATCTAGAAACTGATACCAAAATAAACAAAAAAAAAAGAATGATCTTACAGCTTAATGAATCTTTCTTGAACAAAAATGTGTTTTGGGGATTTTTTTCTGATAAATATCTTTAGAAACAATGTAAACATGTAACTAATATTTCTGCATATAACTAATAATTTATCGTTTGAAGATGTACTCATAAATAATTCATGAAATACTTGTGTGGTATCATAGATTTTGGTAACAATGGTACAATTAATAATGAATAAGTATGGTAAAAAATTCCAACAGTAACAATATGAAGCAGACAAATTGATGATTAAGGTAAAAAACAAACAATATTCAAACAAACCAGAAAGGTGAAGCTATGTTTTATGTGCCATTTTTTCTCACTATGCATTATTGTTTACTTGTTTTACCAGCAAAATTGTTTTTTTCTCTGAATGTATGAAACACGTATACTTCAGTTTAAAATGCACTCAATTAACACATTTAAGTTAACTTTCTCAAAAAGATCAAAAATATAGGTTGCAATTACATAGAATTTCACAAAAACAAACAAACATGACAGAATATTTGAATGTAAATTATAATGTTTGCTTTGTTGTTATATTTGCATTTTAATGGTCTGTGACAGCTTAGGGAGGTGGCAAGGTGGTCGCTGGTGTAAAAAAAAAGGTTAAGAAACCCTGAAGTAGATAATATTTATGTCTAAAGCAGAATTAAAATTATTCTAGTGTATGACAAACTGCTGGAGTGTAATGCCAACTTGACAATGAGATACCTATAAGTTAGGATATGCAGGTTTAGAAGTTAACAAGTAATGATGCATGCTGATGTTACAAATATCCTGAAGGAAATAAGTTACCTTTATATGATTTACACCATGGTTTAAAGTAAAGATTCAATGAGACAAATTAGAAACATGCAAGTTGTCATCGAGTTGGTAAGTAGAAGTTATATTATGCTCAGTTCCAAGAAGTGAGTTAGACTTAAGAGCATACACAGTTATATGCTGCTTTAATAACCGATACAATTGTGTACTATTTAAGTATCTCATTACGAGTATTATTATTAATTATATAGATACAACTTCAATAAAAAGCTGGTAATTTCTATAATGTGTTAGAATAATCTGTACAAAAATTGACTATATCACGTGAAACTGAAGTAACAACTCAGACTTCTGATAATTATGGTATGCGAGGCACTGAGAAATCAGCATAATTACATATTAACTAACCATAGATACAAAGGCTCTGTTTAATGGATCAAGGTCATATTGGAAATGTAATGATAACCATAATCACATTTACTTCATGTACCTTCATGAAATTTGACAGTGTTTTAATAAAGTATTTCTACTTAAGATCTGTCTGAAACTTTTAATGAGTCAGTCAATAAGAAAGGTGAATTTCATTTTAGGAATTAAAATACTTATGTGCATTTTAAAGTTTGTGCATAACCTCTGAACAATCCTAAATTAATATCAAAAGTTATCTTCTGATTATGATGTACGATTTATCTGCAGATTTTTCTATTCAGACTGAAAACTTAATTTCCAGGGTTTTTAGAGACATCATATAAGTATAAAGAAAATAACAGCTGAAAAAAAATGAATTGAGTAATGCAGTTCTTTACTTTCCAGTAGTGACCAAAGAGCTATAAATCACCGATATTTACAGTTTAAACCTCTATTCTTCTATTGGACATGTTTTCTATTTTTATTTTACCATTTACAGTAGTAATACTCCTGTAAACAAAACAATAAATCAGGATGTGAGCCAGTACACTGTTTATGAAAAACAATAACACCTAATCTGAGAAGCAGGTAAATATGCAAAGCTCACAGTTATATCTCAGTTTAGTAATATATACATTGTAAGTTGTTTGTACCAAACTTAGGAAATGAAGTCATTGGAAAAAAACACCTAAATATAGACAGATAAATAAGACAAAAGAAGTTAATATCGAGATCTCACAGACTTCCTTTTGAAATTAAGAGTTGAAAGTTTTAAAATATTAAAGTTTAATTTACAAACTATGTTTATTGATGTATATTCATAAAAAAACAATTATTAGGAAAGGTCGGTAGAATAATAATCACATTTAGTAGATAAACTTAGTAAAACTAGCCTGTAAAGTACTAACTTTTAGTTCAGCATACCAGGATGTTGTCAGATATAGTGATATTACTATATTTTATATATTACGTTTGGGAACTTTAGTGTACAGCAACTGCCTGTGGCTAAACTACCAATCACACAGTGTAACTTCACTTTTACTAACTTAATTTTTTCTGACATACTTAACTTGTGCTCACTTGGTTGTTTTTTACATACATATTCACTCCCCACCTGAGGCCCAGAATTCCCCACAAACAACACTCATTTAAAGCTACAAAAAATACAGATTTGAGTCGTACGTCAAATTACAACTGAACTATGCACACAATGTATGGTTTATACTGAGTTATTCAACAAGAGTTGTAATAATCTCTTTTAAAATAATTACTTTTAACACTTGTTATGAAAACTAAATAATTAAACATTAGACCATTAAATGAACTAAAGAATAACTCTCTCACACTAAACAGTCAACCTCAAAATAGCAAAAGGAAAAATCCAACAGTTTACCTAAAGGTCCATATGATAATATATAGATAATTGACAGTCCTCACTCAGCTCATCTACTTGTAGATAACTCAGAGAGCCAACTAGAGTGATCACAAACAAGGACTAGAACCAAACATCTCTTAATGATAGTAGTTCCAAACACACAATGATTTTTTGCAGAATGTCATGAAAACAAAAGGACTGCCTGGACCTGTCCTAATAAAAAAAATGCTGAAAATGAGACTGTCATAACTGGGTAAGTATAATGGGATACCATCAATGACAAATATTGCAGTGGTATTGGAAAAATGAATCAGACAACACAGTCAAGAATACGATACATATGAGAGATTTAATGGAGCCTTCAAAAATAACAAGTTAAGCAATGATGCCAAGATCAGTATGGTAAATCCTGTTGGAGTCCATGCAATATCATTATGCAAAATAGTACAGAGGCAGCATGGTCATGTCACTGCCCTATACAAGGAGCATCTTCAGCATATTTTGTCTTCTTATTTGTCATGTGTAAGATGAAAACACAAATGGCAGAGTAGTGATGACAGAGAAAATGAAATCATGTGTGGCTTGTTTAGTCCTGTATATTGTGGAAATAAAGCTTGTCAACCAGTTGAAGTGTGCCTTGTGAGTATCTAGTAAAAGAAGGAGTCTGGTTCTTATGAACTATCTCTAGCTGTACTAGGCAGTCTTAAACATGGGATGCAATGGTCAGATGTGGGACAGAAGGATCAGATGAACCAGGATATTGCATAGAGACTCATGGTCCCCAAATATTTAGCTTCTCTGAAGATATCTAATAATAGTGATGGCATGTCAAACAGAAGAATATGTCTCACACAATTATATATCTCAAAACAGTTTGGCTTGTCACTGAAATCATGAAACTATGGCATTTCTGAATGTACAAAACAGGTAGGCTTACTTAATTGAAGACTTATTACCTTTTTGCAATTAAAAACCAGCAGAAATTTCCAGACCATTTTGTGTACCTTTAACATACTATAACAAACGTGTGAAAATTACTTTTCAGCAAATGGGTTACTTGTGCTGAATAGGCACATCTTTGCTATGAAAGACTTGTGCAAAAACCCATGTAACATGAAGAGGTATTTGTGAAATTAATGATTGATAATGGCTGTTACTTGTGTCTATGAAAAACAAAAAAGACTAAATCTAGTGATATGTTGTCAAGATTAAATATACTAAGAGCATTGCTTTAAGAATCTGAGTTCACATTACTAAAAACCAGGAAACATATTTCTATCATTTATGCAACTTACTGTTTTCATAATTTCTTGTTTCGGGGTTTTAGTTACAAGAAACACTTATACTAGCAAATGAAGAAGAACCATGTAACACAGCTGCAACAGATGAGAGAGAGAGATACAAAAATTTGACATCATGGAAATACAGTTCATCCTGGTTCAGTATTAGACATTAAACTTCCCAACTAAAAGTCAGCTGGTAGAGGTCTGAAATAGAAGTTTCTTGCTGGTTTGGCAAGAGATGAGAAAAATGGGATAAGTCCAGAAAAAGATAACCAATCGATGTGAACAACTGATGATACTATGAGCCCTATAACTTGTGTCATGGATGCAGAGACATATAACAAAAATGAATAAAACTGGTGGTAGTGCTAATAATTGTAGAGAAAAAAAGTGGTAAATTCTATAATGAATAATTGTTTGTTTTCATTGATAATTGTTATGTTGCATACAAACAGTTTACCCGCATCAAATGTAGGCCAATTTGTAAATGTAGTCAAGTATTCATCTGATGAAATGGTGTCACAAAATTTTCCAGGTTGATGTCCTGAGTTCCTTGGGAAGTAACAATGTTAGGGATTCTGTGCAAAGAATGTTTAAGAAATTGAGGATTTTCCATCCGTGGTTCAGCTTCAATATAAAGGTCAGAATGAACAAGCAAAAATTCCAAGATCTTCCACTGTAAAGAATAATTATCAGTATGTATATCTGGTTATTTTCAGATTTAATCAATAATTATTTTGGTACAGCAAATATGGTAAAAACTAATTATTTTTAAAAAAATATATCCAATTTATGGAGCTTTTTGTAAAATAAGTTCAGTCAGTAGATTGTTCAGTGAAAACAACAGTATTCAGCAAAGGGGCAGTTAGGTAGCAACAAACAAGTCTGTTTTTAATATTTCAATGACGTACAAAGTTTATATAAGGTTGTGTACTTTAATACCTCATATTTAACCCCATTACCACATTTATAACTCCTATTATATTCTTAAGTTTATGAACTTCCCAGTGTTGTGGAGATAAGATTCAAGCTTTGTTAAATTTGACAATGTTGTTGTAAATTGTAATAATAAACTTTTCAATGATTCGGTAGAAAAGTGTATAGACAAATCCACCCAAATGTGAAGATGCTGAGGTTGAGTTTTGGATAGCAGAAACCCTTAAGCATGAGTCGAGCAAGTTGTGGATACCCATTTCTAGTAAATATATTGACAAATGAAGTGATGCACTTGGATTGGTCAAAACTGTTAACTATTAAAACGAAATAAAATACGACAATTTAAATGTATAGAATATACTGTAGCCAAATTTGAAATGTATTTAAGACAAAAGTAAAACAGAGAAAACAATGACATCACTGCTAAATCGTGTAACAACTCAGTGCGAGTTTCATACTGCATGAAACAAAATATTCATTTTTGGCATTAACTTAGGTCAACTTCATAACAATTAATTTCAAGAACATTGTTTTGGAATATTATTATAGTCCTTGGCATAAAGACAAAAATGCAAATATTGGACTTTATTTGAGATTTTATTGATAGCTTTATTTGTCTGTTAAATTGATTTTGTTTTTTTTATATGCACAGCTATTTTTAAACTACCCGGGACACCCACACCAACTTACACAACAATACGGTCAGATTCAGATGAACCAAAACCATAATTATAGAAATGAAAAATGTACAATTTGTTTATTGGTAATCTGTAATTCTGTATCAGTGATATTCAATAAATATTACTTCTCACTTCTTTTTTTGCAAATGAATATACTGAAAGTATTCTAGACAGAGCTGCAAGGTACTGTAGATACTAAGTAGGGGTAAAAAGCAATGGAAGGTAGTTGTCAGAAGGGAGTTACAATGTGGTAGAAATGTACCATGTTGGTATTTTAACATGTAGGAGTTCCATTATGTAATATTACTATGCAGTAACATTGTCTCTGACATTCCACACTTTTACGTAAAAGTTGTGTAAATTATCTATATAATATCTGTCAAACCATTATGTTATTAATACATATTTATCATGTAAATGTGTTTGCTGGAAACAGAGCAGAACCCAATAATCTTCCACTTCCACAATAAAGTTTTAGTCTTATATTCTGTGACTAGCTTTAAGTTACAAATGAGTTTGATATGAACAGCATTAAAGAACATAAAAATATGGAGATGTAAAGAACAATAAATATTTCATGTTGTGGGGGCTGTCTACAAGTCCATTCTATTGTAAAGGTTGAACATATGACCAAGTGGTGACTTGACATGGGATAGAATTAGAGTAAAATGGATATAAAGCTGGTCGTTACATCAAATAATATAGCATCTTCTGCTCTAATAGGCCTGTTTTATGTTGCTGTTATCTGCATCAAAGACACAGACAAACAACCAAAGTGGAAACTGTGTATGATGGTATGAATGAGGAATAAAAAGTGGGTATTGTACAGCATCACAAGTCTGTTAACCTACAACATATGAAGAAATACTGCAAGCTGTGTTTGTATCTGACAATGTACACAGGGAAGGGATATTACTAAATCTATGCCAAGAACCAAACAAGAGATCTCTATGACAATGATGCAATACTAAATTCTGTTTGCACTGACCAGATAATGTCAGACCACAAGAGTTCATGGCCAGACATACTGCTGTGCCACTGCGAGGCCCGAATTTGTCACAAGAAATAATGCAGAAAGTACTGCATTCCTAAAGGTAGAACTTAGCCAGAATACATGAAAAGCCCACAGCAAAAAGGAGAGAAAAAATCAGTTTCATTGAGAGAAGATTCATCTCACTTTTTACAAATGGATCACATTTGTCATCTTCAGTATTTTTATACACATCTCTGTACTGAATTAAGGCTTCATCACATCAGTCTATTAACAAATTGGTTATAATTTGGCAGTAACTGTTTGCATTGCAAATCTATACAGGGATCTCATTTTCATACATTAAGGGGATAAAGTGTTTTATCCTTCTTACTGTTATTGAAAAACAAGCATGCACACATAAAAATATAATTAAAAACACATATAAAATAGTTTAATACTGCTTTAAAAATCTCTAAAAAAGGTTTGTTTTTAAATTTTACTACCCTTGAAATGGCCAAGGATTTTAAGTGTTATATTCTGCCTGGTATTAAAAAAAACTTTTATTTTAGCATCTTTCAAAAACTTAAATTGCTCGAGATACAATATTTCGTTTTTAAGTATGCTAAATTCAACCTTTTATTTGGCCTTGTAAAACATCACTTGATGCCCATTATTGCAAATCATCAGCAAAAGCATTAAAAATACTAAATATTTATGTACCACTAAATCAACACTTGTGAATAAATCATATAAACTAGCACAATGCGCTAACACTGCTAAACTAATTGTTCTGCAAGACCAGAAGCATACGTGTGGACATTACTGTAATAAATCAAACATTTAACTTACCAAACACATCAAAAAAGAAAATCACATTATTAAACATATCAAATAAATTATCAATAATTAAAAACAATAGCCAGCATCAATACATCCAACAACTGAACAAGTCAAGTACAGTTACAAAAGTAACAATGATGTTACATTCTTTCTTATAAAATAAAATTTTATTAAGTCATATAAATTACTTAAGAAAATTTAGAAATAAGAGCCTATGGGATAATAAAATAATGTCACTGTTTAAATATTTTTAAAAGTTCATATTTAAGTGTACAAATGACAAATAAGACACAGTAAATATATTTACCAAAATAACTCCAAGACTCCACAAGTCACAAGATTCATCATACCCATCCTCGCTTCCAGCTGAGGCCACTTCTGCATGTTTTAAAACTTCAGGTGCTGCATAATTTAAGGTGAAACAGGGTGACTGCATTGGTTTATCACATGTCATTGGTTTTAGACGAGCAAATCCAAAGTCCACTATTTTAATCTCTGCTTCATCACTTTGACTCGTAAAAAGAAGATTCTATATAGAAATATGAAGGTCACTTTCCTTAGCACAAAAACATAAAAAGTGAGAGTGTGTGTAAAATATTTTCAGAAAAAAAAACATTGTGTGCAACATACGGGCAGTGATGTGATCATAGTAACAAAAAACTTTTGTTGTAGAATTTTAAGAAAAGGAAGATTTCAATCAATGTCTCAACAAGAAAATTTTAGTTAATCAGTTTGGAATGAAACAAATTAATGGATTAATTTTCTGTTTAGTACTTTCTGGTATTTCATTCACACGTGCAAGTTAAATACAATATCAGGGCATGCAACCTCTTTAAAAATAGTACCTTAGTAGCACCTAAAAGTACCCTGGGTTGACTACCTGTATACCACCTTATAAATGTTATTGAAAAATGCTGAGGTAACCAGCATTGTTTTCAACATAATTCTGTTATCCTTGCAAAAGGAAATGGGCTTATTACATACAATGAACACATTTCCTTTGTCAGATATTTTATTTTGCAGAGTTCTTATACTTGACAACAAACATCATTTCATAATATTTCAAGGCTTTTTTTCCTCTACCGAAAATGTATTTCATTAGACACATATCTCCTCTCACAATGATTCAACTCTGAATCCAAAACCAAGCTACTGGGAACTAACATGCATACAAAGGTAGGATGAAAGACCCTGATCAAAGGGGAGAAATGTAATTTAGGCAATTCACACTGAAGCTGTAACAACCCCTCGGGTAAACCCATACACAGATGGAGAATCAGACTGAAGGATGTCTTGTAATCTACATCAGTGGAGCACTGCTGCTCTACTCACAGATGAATGGTTTCATCATCATTTGTATTATATATCACTATTACATCCGGAAAGATACTTCCATGGTCGACCACTTCGGCAGTTTGAAACTGGAATATGACAAGGACAATCATACAACACTGAAAGGAAATACAGTGGAGAGACCAGAAGAGGAGCAGCAACATTAGAGACAGTGCAACGGGCAACAACAAAAACCCTATTTTAAAAAAACAGCCCATGCCTGATTTATTCAATCATAAGAATGGCAGATATAAGCAGCTATCTCCTTCTGCTTTAACCATAAAATCCATGGATGAGTGTAGTCCGAGATGGACAGATTAATGAAGCAAATCAATATGACGAAGAAAATTCTGTGACTTTGTGGAATAACCCATCTAAACAGTGAGCACTGAGTGGCCACGAAAATTATAAATCTGAATTCAACATAGCTTGACACTGCAGACCTGACTATGTGAAGTATATATTTGAGCCAGGGATGATTTGGCACAAAGTAGGTTCCATGTCGGACAAAAAAATGGAAATGCCCCTGAAAAACAAGAGATAAGTTTGAAAAATGGCCACAGGTGGAAGACAATAACCACAGAAGGAATCTGCAAGGGGAATATTATAATGAAAAGCACGTATATAGCAGTCTATCTAAAGCAGAAAGAGGATACAGGTGGGAAGTGGAAGGAAAGGGAATTGGCAAGAACAACAAGTTGTTCTTGTTAGCTGCCAAAGTTTTGGGAAGAAAAAAAAGATCCAGATAAAGGAGAAGTATATGTGGTATGATAAAGGGTAGATGAAATGTCAATGGCAAATAAATCTGACCTATGACATCCACAAACCAAGTGGAGAAGGAAATAAGTCTTAAAAGATTAGTGAAAAATTGAACATGAGGACTGTGGTTCAAATAGAGTAAGGCAAGACAGTGACAAATCCTACTGACATCCAAATTCAGAAGGACTATGCAACAAGGAGGACAATAAATCCAGAAGAAATGCAACAGTGGGGAGAGAGTAAGAGATGTTAAACTGTATGGTACCAGAAAAAATGAAAAGTGTGAGGTAAAACAACCTAATAATTTGTGGTAAAAGAGAATGAAAGCCCCCAGAATAAACAAACAAGTGAGGAGATCCAAAAGAAGAGGAACAGTGGGTCAAGCAGGTAAAAAGCGTTGAACCAAAGACCAATGACATAAAATGTTCAATTGTCCATTTACACTGATAAACATATGTAAAGAAAGGTCAAATGGAATAAGCTAAAAATGAAGCAACTCACCAAAATAATCCAAATCTCCTTACCAAGGACCAAATAAAACCAGGCATGAAAATGGAAAAATATATGAAATGCTGTATGGTATACTAGTGACTCTAGAAAGGATAGAGGAAGAGGTACTGGTGGGGCAAATTGGAGCTGAAGCAGCTGTAGAAAACATGGTTGTGCCAGCCAGTAACGAGCAGTCTATACCACAGAGTGGTATAGATGATTGAAATTACACCAAAAAGAAAAACGATAAGAGGACATATGAAGAGGTATTTTTGGACCAATCCTGACTGAATGTATTGACAGTCAGTGCAAATGGAGTAGGAACCAGAGAACCAAATAGAGGTAATTTAATATTGACGGGTTTGGGAAACACATCCAGGTGAGGAGTTTCCCACCAAAAGCATAGTCATTGGAAAAGAGGTTACTCCATCTGATAAACTTTGATGGGATAGATAGGATGATCCATGACAGATTGAATACACCCAGAACATGGCACACAAGGACACAAATACAGAACCTGTGAGTGAAAAAAGGAGATATGTGATTCAACCACAAAGTGAGCAAGAACAGGTGCCACCTTGGTGGTTCATACAGCCACCACTGCTGAATTGTCAGAATGTATCATATCCATACAATTCCTAGTAAAACAAAGAAAATGATCCAAACCACAATGTGTAGACAGAAGCTCCAGGATGTTATGATAGAATTACTTGACCATAGACCACAGATCTAACGTTTCCTGCTCATTGGCCAATGCTCCAAGTCCTGGAGGGAAGTGTCTGTGAAGATGTGACATGTCAGCTCTGTCAAATAAAAAATGCAGATCACTGACAGAAAAGGTGGAAGGTAAAAAGAAGCCTCCTGCACAAGGTTCCACAGGTCATATAGGGCCCACTGGAAAGACCCCATATGCACTCGACACAAGGGGATTAGGGCTTCTATAGAAGACCACATCCACAAAAGCTGTAAGTGCATGGAGAATTGCAAGCTCTAATGAACAAATCTGAAGAGAAAGAGATTGGGCCCAACCAAGAAAAGTGTTGAAAATGATCAAGTAGAGAATAACTTCAACTTTATTAATCAACTCACATGAGTTACTTCCAGAAGTCACATATGAGAGTGATGGGTAAATTCCCATTTGGAATGAGCTAAAAGAAGCCAGTCATCCATGTATTTGTGTAAGTACAGCCCACAAGCATGCATATGTTGGTCAAAAGCCTAACCATTCAACAAAAGACATACAATGACAAAGCAAGCCCAAAAAGCAGGACACAAAATTGATAAACTACAACACGATGTACAAAAAAAAGACAGCACCAACACAAATGAGATAATGAAATATGAATATAAGCATTCACAGCATCTACTTCGGTCATCTATTAACTGGGAGAAAAAGCTCACTTGAGTGGCAAAACAAAGTCCATAGTAAATGGAAGCAAAACCAAAAAATGATTGGGAGAGGACAAATCAAACAGGCCACCAGTCCTTGGTACAATAAACACAGAGTGTAATAAAAACCTGGAGAGGGATGAGTTACAAGTTTGAAGGCTTTCTGGAAGACAAGATTTTATATCACTTCTGTCAGATGTTAACTGCTGGTAGGATCCTGAGGCAACAGAAATGATATAGTCACTCAAGATGATGGAAAGTGTAAATAAAATGGATGAAAGTTCCTTGGATAATACCCTAAAACCCACTGATATTTGATGAAAAATCACCTGAAGTTAACAACAATCTGTGTCCAATGACAGGTTTTCAGTTTTATTCATAAGGATGGGCATACAAAAAATATTAAATATAAGTGTTCACATACTGTTAGAATTTTGAGTCAAGAACAACATATTAAGAACTTAGCTAACACACTATAATTAATATTAACAAAATTTACCATTTCACAAAAATTTTAATTTTTGATGGGATTCAGTAAAAGAATTTTGATTTAATTAGTGCAGGCCTTATCCAACTGAATTAAACCCAATTGTTTCAATACAGAATAACATTATAAAAGTAGAGAAAGATGAGTTAAAAATGAAATAATTTTAAAAATGTATTACACTGTCTTCTTGTGAAATATTTATGTAGAACGGAGGGTTAAAATACATAGCTTCAGCAGCTAATAAACGTGATAACACACAAATACACCACACATTTTATGTTTTAAATAAATTTGTTGTTGTTGTTGTTATTTTTATCCTATTAGCACAAAACCACATAACAGGCTATCTATACTTTATCCACCAATAGGAACTGTACCCTGGATGTTAGGACTGTTAATTTCGTGTTTAGATACAGAATAATGTTACAAAAAATAGTTTATTAAAAGATGAAAATGAAGAACATAAACACACACTTTATTACATATTCTTCCTGTGAAGTATTTACCAATTTAATTAGATTATTGGTATTTTTAAATAATAAATTATGTACATGTTTAAAAAGTATGCTTACGCCAATAGAATGCAGGGTCTAAAATATATAATTAAACATTTTGTTATTTAGCACTACACATATTTAGAGGCTTTATCATTAACTTGATTTTTGTTTGTTTGACAATTTGAGTGAAAACTATGTAGCTGTCTGTACAGTAGGTGTACTCAAGGACTCAGCAATGTGAAATCTGTGAACTCACTGGTGAACAGGCATACCATTAATTCTAAAATATCAAAATAACAATTAAATTAAAAATACTAATGCAGAAATTCTCGTTTCATTGTAAAACTTAGAAATTTTATTTGAAGCAAGAAAATGAATTCTCATCATCTCCTAAGTTGGAAAAATAAAGTAGTGATCTTACATTTCAACTGTCCAGGTAGATATAATAAGATGCACTAATTAATTATGTTATTAACTGCGATGAGCTGAAACATCTTGGATAATTATAATTTTATAATAACTATTTTCAGTAGTCATTATAAAAAAGTTACAATGCATTGCACTATATATTGTATATTTTAGAATGTAGAGTATGTTACATTGAAATGGTTATGCAAATCAGTATGCCACTAATAACCACAACTGATATAAAGTTGCAGTAGAATGGAATGTATAAGAACTACATTTTACCATTGCTTGAAATTTCACAAGTAACATGATTCTACCAATCAATTAAATTATTGGTCTTTGGAGTGAGTATGTTACAGCCCTTTTCATTTCACGACGTTCATGCACTCAGATCAGAAATATGAGTTCATATCACAAATTTAGAATTTTTGTGACAAAAACATTTTTTATACTTAATCAAATTGGAAAACGTAGTGATATAAATAAATTTGCGACATCAATTTCATTCAGAAAAAGGCAGACAACAAGTCATATAAAAGTTGGGATAAACAAAATGCATCAACTTGTAACATGTGATAATCCATAAACATAAAGGTCAATGGCAAAAGCCATCTATGGTTATCAAGCACAATACAATCAAGAAGGATCTCTATTCGAGAAAATAACACAAGTCACATGTACATAAGTTGTTTCTATAACATCCATTCAACCATCACATACCTCAAGCAAGTGAAGAATGAAACGAGTATTCATGTTATTCTACGAAAAGAGATACAAGTCAATTTGACTGTTGATATAGAAGACAACGAAGACAAGAAACAAGGGAAAATGTGAGTAGACAGATTGGATGGGAAGAAACATTGGAATAAGACACAGGATGAAGATGGTATAGAGGAGTAGGCCAAACACACTATAAACTGGAACCAATTCTTAAAGGAGAAGAGAAAAGAGCAGCAAGGGTATTAAAATGTGGTTGTGCATACCTTGCTGTATGTGCAATATCCCAGCTGACATAAGAGTCTATTGTGGTATAGATGGGGGTAAAGATGGCAGATAGAAGGTAAAAAAATACAATAAAATGAGAAACTGCTCTCCCAAGCCATCATGAACTTGATGATAACGGAGAAGGCTTGGAGAGGTGGTTAATATCAATAGTAAACAAAATAGGCTGGCAACTATGGCAGGTCAAATGAAGAAGAAAATGCATCTTAATGGACAAATGAAACAAGGAGCATGAGAAAGTGGCTTAAAAGGAAATAAAGTCAGAGCATGGAAGACTACAGTAATGACCCACTCTGGAAGGGAAAGACACACAGGAAGCCTCTGAATCTGGAAGGAACATATGAGCAGAATGAGAAAAAGGAAAGATAAAACCCCACAGTAACTAGAAAAATGGAAGGTATGGAAAAGAACCAATCAAAAACCAGAAAGTGAAGAAACCAAAGATCTATTTTCAAAGAGCCAAGTGAGAAATTCTACTGCTTGAGCCACAGAAGGCCAGTCAGTAGAAAATCCCCTGTCACTTGACCATTAGAGAAAGACTTTCCACCTGCACAGGTATATTCACATGGAAGAAGCTAACAGGGTGTTAACTCAATGTGTGTAGCCAGATCTTCTTGCCAAGTACTGGACAAAATCCAAATATGAAGACACAGGATGGGGAGATTGGGATTTAAAGCAAGGGATTGAGGTTGATGCAGAAGGGAGGCAAAGAAAGGAAGAGAGACAGATGGTGAGAGGAGTACATATTGGAGCCTTGGAAATCAAGATTGTGCTGGCCAATGGAGTGCAATCTGGAAGATCTGACAAGGGGAGCATATCAAATAAATCACCCAATGAAGCAATCAGATGGAAGGGTACTCATAAAAGTATGTGCAAGACCAATCCTACCTGAAGACATCAACAGCCAGAGGAACAAGTTACCAAAAGAGAGACAACCACGTACTGAGGCTAAAGGCAAACATATCTAATTAGGTAAAACTCTTTCAAGTGCAAAGGTCCCTGAAAACGAGTGGATCAAACGACCACTTTGTGGGAGAAATTCATCAAATGCATGAAAGACAATCTGCAACTGGATTAAAAGCACTTGGCACACATAACATGCAATGAAATAAATGTCACATGCATGGGCCCAATACAGAAGATCCAAAGTTCAAAAACAGATCTCTGGACTGGTACCCCATTCATGGTTGATAAAAGCCACAACTCTAAAGCTTTTTGAAAGAACCACTACCAAACACCACTATAAAAGAGAAAGGAAATAATGTAACGCTTGACAGATCATGAGGTAGTCTCATCTTCATACTAACAGTCTGAAGCTTCTTGGTAATTGATCCAAGCCCTTCCACCCTGAAGGGAAGCAACCATGAGAAAATGAGTAAATAAATGCGAGAAAAAAAGTGGCATGCCCAATACATGCTGATTTATAAGTTTAATACAGCCATCACTGCATGAAAGTAAACTGTGGCTAAAGAGGACACCATAGAAAATTCTGTTGTGAGTAGTAAGTGACCAAGCCAAGAGGACATGATGAACTAAAAGGTCCATGAAACAAAGACTTAAAGGAGAACACAGACTATGACTGATGCTGGTGTTGAAGAAAACTTCCAGGTGCACAAGGATTGGGTGGGTTTAAATAAGAGCCTCTCTAATATAAACAACAATCTTCAGAGTTGCTACAGAAAGAAGGTGGTAAGTGTGAGCAGTTGACTCCTGCTTAGAATGAATTAAAAGGAGCCATAAATCCATGCAATCATTGAATAACAACCCCAAAGCCTGAAAATGAAGAGTAAAAGCTTATACAATGTGGCAAAACACCATGAAGCTGAAGCAAGTCTGAAGGAAGAAAGGTTGGATCCCATAATAATTGACCACCTAGAGCAGAACAGCAGATAAATCCACTGTCAGGTTGCCTGCACCCGAGACCTATGCAGACTGCTAGTCACTGCTCTAACTCCTAAAGTGGTAAGGTGAACAAAGTGCATTGCACAGAAAAGTTTCACAAAAGTCAAATGCAGAAATAAGCACAATAGCAATTAACTGGTAAATAAGAAAAAAAAAATATGGTTGAACAAATCAAATGAAGTTTAAAATGAACCAATTTGTGAGGAAAACAAAGTTAAACATGTAGCAATAAATATAAAAAAAAGCACACCTGAACCTGAATGTTACCAGTTGAGAAGTTAATGTTCAGTAGAGAAGGTGTCACATAACCATGCTATGCTTCTATTGGTTGATGAACGAGACATGATAACATGCATGATATACACCTTGTAATATACCAATTCCAATTAGGAGGAAGCACAAGGCTTGTGGCATGCTTAATGGAACAGCACTGAACAAGAATAGCTAATCTTGTGAAAGGAAATAAGTACTGTATTGAAATTTTAAATTTATTAGTGACCATATAAGAAAGTAGAGAAAAAGACCAAAATGAATAATTTGTTGATCCAAAAGATCAGATAGATGAACCAATGATCCAAAAATGACTCAACCCCCATCCAGTACAGGGGAGACATTAAGTGAACAAATGAGTGTATTTAAGACACTTGCTCAATACACTTGCAAAGTTAATAACTATGTAATTTACCACAATAGTTGACTTTGGTTATGTTTAAAATTTTGTCATTTAATGTGCTTTTTTTAAGCCCAGATAGCATCTCTTTTTCATTGCCAAAACAGTATACATAATCTCATATTACTTATACACGTCTCTGCTGAAGTTCTCATAATTGTTAAAAATAGAAGCACATATTTAATACATAAACATAAAACTGAGATGCAGAATACCTCTGGCTTCAGATCCCTATGAACCACTCCTCGTGAATGCATGAAATGAACAGCTGAGACTAGTTTTCGGAATATGTGACCTGCCTCTTTTTCTGTAAACCTCGCTTTCTGTCGAATCCTTTCCAACAATTCACCTCCTTCCAAAAGCTCAAGCACGACAAAAGTATGAACCTGAAAAGAAGCAGTATTTGACTAGGCTTATGTGTATTTACATATGCTATACCAAGTATTATATGCAGCTCATGTGTATTTAGTTAATTTCAGCATCATTATAATGCTGGGAAACTTATCACATACAATCTACACAGGTGCAGAATAATTAATGTCTTAAATTTACATGCGACAATTATTCAGACAATACTTTTGATTTCAAATTGCATGTCTAAAACTCTGGATGAAAATGTGAAATGATATTATGATGTATATATATGTAAGATACCACTGAATAAACAAACTGTTTAACCTGAAATGACTTGTTTTGGGGGAGTATAAGTAAATATGATAAGTACTGCTCAAATATTCTAACTTCTGGCACACATCGAATGTTTACCTAACTCTTTAATTCCACAGCTTTCAAGCAGCAAGGTTTAATTTAACCTATCATTTAGAGATGTTCTTTAAATTTTTTACTTGTTTCTTGTTAACTATGGTAAAAAGGAAGATATTTAAATTACAAACAAATATACTCTGGTAAAAAATCTCTATAATGGATCCAATCCAAATGAATATAGTTATAGAAACACTTACATAAAACAAACTTTAAAAATCAATAAAACAAAGACATTATTTTTTCTCTACACTGTAACAAAAATTTAAAAAATGAACTTCGAAACACTGAATGACGTTCGACAAATCTTGCTCACTTCATCGTGGTATACTTCATGAAACCTGACTATGTTTGGATGACCTTGGCAGAACTGAAGCAGACTAACTTCTTTATCACTGTCAACCTTTCTGCTGATGATCTTCACAGCATAACGATTCCCTGTCTGTTTATGAATACATTTTCTGTCAAATAATTGTGGAATAAATATTAATGACACCAGCTTCCACAAGTAGATCATGATAACTCCAGTACAAATTATTACAACTCTGGTCAGAAAAGAACTGTTTTACACCTAATTAACCAGGTTTTATATAAAACGATATAAAAAGACAATTAAAACATGCACAAACACTTTTGTTTAAAAAAATATGTATTACGAGAAGAATAAAAAGTATATGTATATAAAACCTTAAAATGTTTATTTTCTTTCCTTCAACTAATGTAACAACATTCACTGATATTTATATTACACTCACCTACAAACAGAAAAACTACCATCTCCAAGACGACCTTCCTTTATAACTACTTCATACTTTTGGTAGAATGGAGAGTTCTACACAACAACAAAAATTTATGTTAGCATTTCTGCATTTACAGTAATTAATTACATGATCTGCTGACCAACAAAAACAATTACAACGTTTTGTGTGTTCATATGACTGCACTTGTAAAAATCACATATCATGCTGCTAATGTACATTTACAGTAGTCACAAATACAATTCGACTGTTAATAACTGCATATTGCTCAACTTAAATTCACTCTTTCTTTACGCACACAATTTATTATTGGTACCAACACATGCAGATTTAGATAAAATTTATAAGTATGAAAATGGTTAAAACTAGCACACAGTTGTTCTAACTGAGCTAGTTAATAAATATCAAATGTTGATATTGAATTAAAAACAAAAAAAATCATTGTTTTTGAACAAAGTTTTATAAATGCACAATGTCAAATTAAAACTTCAATGAAGATTAGATAGGAAGTGAAATATTCCAAATGTTTTTCCTTGGTTTGAAAAGTTTGCTAAAAGTTAAAAATGTTGGAACTAATCAGAACTTAAATTTACCTTGAACTTTGCAGCTAAGAGTTGTGACACACTAGGTTTGTCCTCCACTGACCTGCATAGCAGTTCATCACTGATCACATTCTCAGTAAACACCACAGATGGACCAACATACGAATAACCCTGCAGAGAATGTCCACTTTCCATTACATTTAATTTTTTGTTGTTGTATAATATTTTGATATTTCCCGAAACTAGTAAAAAAAAATACATGCAGTAATTGTTATTACAGAAAGGGCAAAACAAAAAAAACAGTTCAAGCTAACTTTTACAATTGTATCAACAGAAGTTAAAGAAGAGAAAACAAACTACAAATAATTATTGTAATGACTTTAAGTAAACGTAAAGTAAAGTAAGCGTATTACTTTAGACTCTTATGTATCAACTATTTGGAACCAACAATAACAGGGACTGTAATATGAAATAGTATAAACTCCATTAAGTTTGTTATTTAGTGTAAACTTGATGTATCTTTACGTTACACTCTACCAAGGGTTGGAGAAAACCCATGTTAATTCCAGCTGGGAAACTGAATAGCTTGAGTCTCTTTCATGATGAAAAAGTGTAAAAGTGGGTGTATATTTAAAAATTACAACCTGTATGAGATGCTTAGGAAATACAGTCAGACTTTTTCAAGAAACTGCTTAATTTGAAATGGTTATCCAGCATGAAAAAGGAGTTATTTTACAGAGAAGATATGCATATGCATCTCCCAATACCTTTATAAATGATGAGAGAATTAGACTAGAAAAGAACTTACTGTATTTATCCACAACTTGAAAATCTATATCAGTAAATAAAGGAATCATATGTATCAAATATCCAAAACATGCATCACTGGTATCAAATATCAACATAACTACCTGACTAAATAAAAGTATCAAATATCCTCTAGTGCTTCCTTCCAAACCAACTATGAGGCAATCCATTTCAACATACACCATAATATCTTCCCCAAATATGATAAAACTACACAACAAATTTAACAAATTAATGACCTTTCATAGTTCCACAGGTTTTATTAAACTGTACAAGGCCAGGTCTGACATAAAAATCATGACACTGTAGTAAATCAAAGCAAGATTGGATTTTGTATATTGAACAAATGAAAAACTACAACTTTAACTGGAGTATAATAATCACAATTATACTTCCGTGTAAGCTGTAGCAATTTGTTATATTAAATTACAACACAAAATTTAATCAAAATCTTGAATAACTGTTCCAATATTATAATTAAACCGAGACAAATTCACATATAATGTTATACTGTTGGGAAAAGTCACAGTTTAACTAAAAATTAAAGGGAAGTTTTTATTTCCAGCTTTTATGCAAGATGTCAATGTAATAAAATATGTGTTGACAACTGAAAAAATAATGCAATTACATTTTTATCATCAGACCAAATGTGTTTTGAAACATTAACAAGAATATAGACTTCAAGATTAAATGCTAAACATACAAAAACTGAAAGAACCTTCATATAATACAATCTGTAAATTTATTTTGCCTCAGTAAAACTTTAACAGATTCTACTGCTAATTTTATTCATGTTAAATAAACCTTATCTTATTGGGATTTGATCCCCATAAAGAACACAGCAAAGATAGCCCATTGTGAAAAACATATCAGGTATCATGAGTACATTATTAGTGATGAAAAGTATAATTGCAACATTAGTTTAATTACAATAACAATGAATGATTATTAAATAGAGTATAGAGGCAGATGTATTCATTTAACACACAGGGAATATAAGGGATAATGACAGGTTTAGTAACAATCATTACAAAAGTGCGCTGGTTATAAACAGACTTTTGTAAAACAGTAGTTTAGATTACTTAGTTTTAACCACTTTGATTATACTGAAAGAGGATTCTCAGTTCCTGAAGGCAAATTAAAATGTTATTCCTTTTAAGTATACAACAACATCGAACTAGTATTACACAGATTTTACTTGATGGTCTGGATCTAAGGTTTATCGCACATGTCTGTTAAATCTTTTCTTCTCCCAATGGAATACTTAACAAAACTGTATGATACTTACAACAAAATATTATAATTAGCATGTCGCTCCAAACTATAAAATTATGGAATCTTTATTTTTAAATAAAGTTTGAGATTTAATGTGTGCAGTTGTACTCAATAGTTAAAAGGTTCCAGGTTTTAATCATGATGCTTTCACACAAAAAACAATAATAAAAGTTACCTTGAATATTTTTTCCTCACTAGGGGGAGTTATGGCTGGTGAATCTGCAGCAACCATTGATGTAAATTCCTCAGCAAAATTACTTACATCTAGTTCTCCACATATTCTGGGAACAAATGGAGCAGGGATTTGTTTTTTTGAGAGCTCATCCCAGTTTAAATTCTAACAATAGAGAAAGCAACGTAAATCATCTTTTTACGAGAATAAAATCATTACTGTATATAACCTAGCTCTAAAAAGTCTGATATTAAGTGATTATTTCATATTAATAGAAGCAACTACAACTAGTTTTTTTCTGATAAAACTTGTGAATAATAATGTGGAATAATTAAACTAACTCTGAAAAACCTGTGTCTTTTGAGTTCCAAAGCATCATCTGGTCCTCCTCCAAGACGTTTCCTTGGATTTTTCATCAAAACACGGTGAATGAAATCTTTTGCAGCTGAAGAACAGTGTTCTGGTTGTGGTGGTTGTGAGTAAAGTATTCTTCTGTAATTGAATTAAAATATTCTTAAACTCTAATCAAATTTTCTCATTACATTCATAGGTTCTAAGAATAAAAACAGAATAAAAAGTATAAAACCAAATGTTCAAGAACAAGCATTTCATAAATTTTTGTGAACTTCACCAAACCTAAAAACAGGCATTACAATTAAAATAATCCTAATTAGAAACTTTTTTCTCACTAAACAGTTTTAGTAGTTATGATATGAAAACTTGGTGTATGAAAGATGAGAACTTTTTGATTACATTACGATAACTTTATAAAAAGTAGGAAATTATTTGTATTTAAAATAATAACATAATTGATGAAATAAAATTATAAACATACTTAGATATTTCCAACTGAGAAGTTTGGTCTCCTTGAGGGGTGAATGGGGAATTTCCTGTCAGAAGTTCATAAAACAGCACACCAACACTCCACCAATCAACTCTCTAAGATTTACATGTCAAAGTAACAAAGTTATAGCAACAATCAAACAAAAATATTTGGTTTTTCAAGTAAAAAAATAAATAATCTACACCTTAACTTAACACCACTGGCAAATGTATCATAATAATAAAAAAAAACAGCATAAAGAAACTGAAAGTTTTAGATAGAAAGTGGAGAATTTTACCTCAAGAATGAGTGAAAAATGATTAATATTTAATCAGGCTAAAGTAAACAAAAATAACTTAAGCATCTTTTGTTATCTTTTAATACTTTTACTTGCTTTATATTTTTTGTGTGTAAATGATGAACTAGTTCTATGTCTGTTCAAATCCTGATCACTAATTATTTAACATAATAACCTAATATAACATCCTTCTCATTTTGTTTAGAAATGCACTGTATTTGACAAAACTAAGAGAATGGTAACATAACACCGTCTTTTCTTTAAAACATTTAGAAAATTATGAATAATAAATTTCAAGAGATTAGAAGATAATTTCTTTTAGGAAAACAACTGTGGCAGTTTTTAACCATGTTTGGCAACACTTCCAACTCTATGTTGGAGTCTTTTTGGGCAGCTGAATAATGTTCCTGAATCAGACTTATGGCTTCAGGAAAAATTCCACATTATTTTCACTGTGAATTCTATTAATTAAAAATCACACAAAAAATTTAAAAACTGCATAGTGCTCTTTATAATTAACTAAATATTTGGGAGAAAAAAATTTGAAATATACTTACAAAATCATGCCCATATCTTCCACCTCTTATAACCTCTGGAGCCATGTATTCTATCGTTCCACAATAAGAATATGTTCTATGAAGCTAAAATAAAAATAAAAAATACAGCCAGTGAAACATAAAAGAAAAACACAAGATGTCTAAACTTAACATCAGAGGCAAATGTGTAATGAAGAAAATATACCATAAAGGATCTGAAATGTTTAGATAAAAACAAACTAGATACAAGTTGATGAAAGAGAAGAATTATTTAAATTAATTGGTATTTTACATATATGGAAATTTAGTTCACAGTACAGAATTGGGAATATTATCAAATAAAAACAGCGTAGCTCCTGTCCCATTTTGTCGTAATGTTTAAAATCAGAGAAATTTAATTAAACATTATAGTGACTAACAGTGTCTGCTGTAATACATATCATATTAATATAAACGTTTTATTGCAGATTAACTACAAAACTTTAAATTAATAGTCAGAAAGCTGAGTTATATATTTTCTATTATCCTTCACATGAATTATAAGATTATAATTCTGATTACTTTATATAATACTTTAAGTTGGAACTAAAGACAAGTAATAATTTGTACTGGCCTCACACAAATTACAATAGTATAATTTTCATTACTTCATAAAAATTAATTATGTCAGTACAATGTTTCACACATAATTAATGAAAAATAAACACTTATTTCAAGTCTACTACAACTAATCACAAACTAAACTGATCCAACAAGTATCGTTTCTTCTTTACTTTTTTCCCATAGTTGTCAAGAAAGTGAACTCACCGTTTCATGAGGCAGAAATTCTTTACTGAGACCAAAATCGGTTAGTACTACATGTCCTTGGGCATCTAGAAGAATGTTTTCAAGCTTTATATCTCTATATATAATGCCAAGCTAGAAAAAGGTAAGAATAACAAATTATGTCATGATTAACATTTTGCTTCTGTTCACAAAGTTAATGTCAAATAAAAGGAAGTTTAACTCAGAGACTTAGTGGTAAGTCTGAGGATTTATAATTCTAAAAACAGAGTTTCAGTATCTGTGCCTGGCAAAGCACTGATAATTCACTGTGTAATTTTGGAACTAACAAACAGAATCTACTGTCATTTTTATTCAATAATATTTGCAAGGATGTAAATTATCTGCTACAAATGTTTTTCTGAAGGAAACATCAACTTAAGAAAGAGTTAAGTGTGACTGTAATCTGTTAAGCACATTTTTAAGAACTCACGTGTAAAACATACCAGTTACCATGTACTCTCAAGACGGCTGGTGTGGGTACCACAGCTTTTATTAAAATAAAATAGAGAACAACGTTTTGACCAACTTAGGTCGTTTTCAGATAACAAAAAAAGAGTTTGCAACTAAACGTTGCCAGGTACTAGAATGTAAACATTTATTGGATTATAGGTAGTTTTGCAGCTAGATGTTAGGTTATTAATTAGTGTAGATATAAGGGTGTTTTGATTGCTGTAAAACCAAAATTAAACCAATACAATGGAACACCCTTATACCTGTACTATTTACTAACCTAACATCTACGTGTAACGTAACCTACAATCTCATATCTATTTACACTCTCGTCCCCAAGAAGTGCCTGGTTAGGATTAGTTGCAAACTCTCTCTTTGTTAACCTGTAGACGACCTAAGAAGATTGAAACATTGATATCTGCTTTATTTTGATAAAAGTTTTAATATCCATAGCAGCTGTCTTAAGATACATGAAATCACTTTGCACTCAGACTAGTAACACAACAGACTTGATATTTTCACAAACAAATCTTTAGTAAAAATATTTCATTAAAAATTTGATTTTTTTGTATACAAAAAAAAAATTGTAACCTTTACTAAAAGTCTGCCAAATTTTGTGAAGGTTTACATGCTGTATCAAAAGTTATAGTGTATATACTTAATGCATGGAAATGTGTGGATGAACTTGGGTATATATTGTATATATGAGCCCATTGTGAAAGGGTTAAAAGATAAATCCATGTCTTACTGATATTTAGCTTGTTGTTCTAAAAAATTTGACACTGGTTATTCTATAAATAATACATATTGACATTTAAAAACGTTAAACTAATTTATTTATTTATTACCATTATATAAAATTAACTGGATAAAGAACATGTGAAGAATTTTGAAACAATATTCTTATATGCATGCAGCATAAAATCAAAAGATGACAACACACCATCTTTCAAGCTTCAACGAATTAATAAAGATTACATAGTTATATGTAAAATATATGCACCACTAAAATGAATTTCTCAGATGAATTCAGCAAGGTGCATTACTAAAGAGCAACAAAATACTGAGATTTAGTCTATATTCTTGCACTCAACACCCCATAAAC
Source organism: Carcinoscorpius rotundicauda (assembly GCA_011833715.1). Lineage (NCBI taxonomy): Eukaryota > Metazoa > Arthropoda > Merostomata > Xiphosura > Limulidae > Carcinoscorpius > Carcinoscorpius rotundicauda. Next base: position 94,147,114 of record CM022396.1, on the reverse strand, counting down.
AACACTCACATGTGGTTTCTGTGTTAATTCTTTTAATACAGGGTGGTCGCTAGAAAAGCAGAAAAATTGAGGGTCAGATGAGATCATGGATAAAATGCGTGCTTACTCATTTCTATTTTGATTTCTTTACATCATGAATAAAATGCATGATTTTAATAATTTTGAGCATCTATGAGTGTAATATAACATATGCCTTTAAAAAACTTTGTAAAAATAAATAGCTGTTTGACAAATTTTCTGCTTTTCTAGTGACCACCCTGTAGAATGGGATAGTTTCCATTCTGAAATTTCAAAAAATGTTCTTAATAAATAACCACAAACATAACCAGAAAAATTAAAAATACTGTTGGTAGATAACAGTATTTTATCTATTTTTATCTTTAATTATCAATACAAAATACAGTAAGCTTTAGAATATATCACACTTATGTCACTGCAAAACACTACAGACTTTTGTTCATTCTTGAATAGATACATTTGTTTTCTTCTCATGTCCAAAATAATGAAATAAGAATAAATGTGACATTTTTTCAGATTATTCATAGTAATTTGAATCATTATTTGCATATACGTGTACGTGTGTGTGTGTGTGTGTGTGTGTGTGTGTGTGTACATGTGCGCGTGCATGCGCGCGCGTGTGTAGCATAAATAGCAAAAACAATTACATATTATAACCCTTGCCTCACAAACCATCAAAACCTGCGTACACTGCGATATTCTAATTCAAATATAAACAATGCACAAAAAGTATCCACCACACATTTACTGTACACTAGAAAACACTAAGATTCATGGTAAAAAAAAAAAAAGTAACACACAGAGAAACACAGGTTACACGGTGCACATTTTAGGAAACACTGGATACACAGTGTATGCTAAAAAACCACAAAATTTATAGTGTATACTAAAGGACTCAGGCTATACAATTTAATGATCTATATTCAGAAACACAGGACTACACAGTACACACTAAAGGACACATGTTACATATAATTTTTTATGGATAATGTATGCAAAGTATTCATTGAAAAATACACACTACTGACTAGAGGACAGAGAGCACAAAGTAACATGAAGATAAGCTATGAAATCTACACTAATAGCTACAAGTTCTACATTGTATACTGATAGTTAAATTACATTAAAAACAATACAGAGCAGTAAACAAAACTATATGCAACACTGTAACGCAGACAAATCCCTACACACAGTGAAACACGTGATATGTTAACATCTATATACCAAGGATCAGAAGCAACAAATTATTAATCATAACTCCAAGAATCCATGATAAAAATCCTGAAGAACAACAAAGTTAGCAGATATTTAGATGAAAATGATACACATTATACCAAAGAGAATACTATATACACAAAATAACACATTCTGTAGCATTTACAATTGGAAACACAATAAACAAATGCACACTCACACAAGGGGACACATTCTAAATACCATACACACAGTAAAACTTAACTGCATACTCCAAGGCTCATTCAGTACACTGGTGAATGTATAAGGTGATCATAAAGTAATAAGTTATTCAACATCAGACAACTCAAAATATCCATACTGACTTATGAGCCACCTATAAACTAATGAATACAAGCAAGATGTTGAAACATCATGAAGAAAAAGAGCATAAACTGCTTATTATAGTGAACAGTAATTTTGTTCCACATTATTTGAAGTAAACATTAAACACTATGAAATAAAAACATAAATTGTTTAAATAAGAAATGATAATTCTGTTACCACATACACTTACTCGATGAAGGTGTTCTAAAGCCAAAATAATTTCTCCTATGTAAAATCTGACTTCTCCTTCTGTAAAATGCTGCCTTTGATACAAGTGTGTAAACAAGTCACCCCCACTTACATAATCTACAATCCACAAAAATAAAAAAGACAAGAAAATAAGACTCGTTTAACAAAATTAGTCTTCAACAGCTCAAAAAAACATATACAGATAATTAATACACTGTTTAGTTTAAATAAATTCTGAATTTAAAGATGCATATAATATATGGTATAAAACATCAAAATTACAGTAAATAAAAAACTGGATATTATAAATCACACAATTTTATCTTCACCACATCCTATCAGACAATGTCTTAAACGTGAGCTTCAAATTACATACTTTTTAGTTTAAAACACATCTTCACTTTTGCAAAATAAAATCTTATTTTCTCAGCTCATAAAATTTTAAGAAAACCATTTGTTTGAATGACTTTAAACTTAAACTGAAAGACAATGTTACCTCAGTCTTCTTGTAAAAGTTGAAAGAAATGTTAATGTTTTATTCTTAAAAATACACATTTTCCTTCTATCTGTAAAATACAATATCTAACGAAACAATACAATAAGATTCTGGGAATCGATACATGTATAAAACTGCTAAAAATGTTATAACTATGAGTACATGTACTATATATTGATTCAAAGCAAGTTGTGCTACATACACTATATATATATATATATATTATTTTCATAAGTGGTTGACCATACACATTATTAGGTAATGAAGTGTGTAAAGCCTACTGCAATGATTGTCAGAAACTGCTTTGAAAACACATCTGAATTTCTTTCCACTAAACATAAATATAAACTACTGTAATATATATTAGAATCAAATGAAGTTTATTATTTTTTTCTACAAAACAGAGGCCAAAAGACTTTATTGAATATTGTAATCAAGTAATGTTTTGAAATAAATAACATTTTGTACATATATTGTGTCAGCTTATTCATTTGTGTTATGTATTTGTTGTACTGTAGAATATATCTAACAAAAAATACTGTTTTTATCTTTGTAAATTATTTTATGTTAACTTTAAAACTATTTTTGAAGAGAAAACATCTTTGTCCTTTGGAACAATACATACAACACAATATTAAACTAATGTTCGTGACTGGCAGTACTAAAATAAAAATATCTGAATAACTACACGTGTCACAACTTAGCTTTTTTCATATGCTAGCTTGTCATTGGGTACAATATTTTAGATGATTATTACATACGAATTCTTAGAGTAAATCTCTGAATACTAAATACATCCAGTAGCATATAGGTATTCAGTAATGAATTTTAAACAACACATAACTTTACGGTCCCTGTTACTGATAACAACACATTAAAAGATGTCTTTATACAGGTAAGTAAGATCCTGTCTCAACTTCAGTAGTCCATATTATATGGAAAGTTTGAACTACATTTTGTGACATTTAGAAAAACCAAACAGGAATTTCATGTCACCTTGAAACATAGATATATTTGTGGATTGGCTGGTAATTTCTTTAGGTGTCTTGTGAAAGAAATAATTACCAAAGTTATTATACAATATTAGTTTTATAACCAAGTAGCTACAGAGAAACGTTTAACTACGATACTGTTATATATACATGCACACATTATTCCTGTACATCAGAAAATTACTTCAGGTCTAATCTCAACTGTATAAATACCTAAAATATTGTTTTAACTATTACACATGTCATTACCAAGTATCAGGTGAAGCTTTGCATCAGTCTGGAAAGCATAGTGCAATGTAACAAGAAATGGAGACTGACGAATGGACTCCAAGACCTGACGTTCTGTTTTCGTATGTTCAAGTGTCTTTTGTTTTTGTACTATGGCTGCTTTCTTCAACACTTTCATGGCATATAGCTTTCCATGATCTTGACCTCCTACTTTTCTGACTAGGAAAACCTTTCCATAAGCTGCAGTAAAAAAGGATAAAAATTTTAATTATGCACTATTTATATATCATGTCGTAAAACATTGAAATAAAAAACTAAATGAATATATTACACATTTTGTCACATGGAATTTACTTGGATTTCATTGAAACTAATAATACAGTTTTACTTACTTTATTAATCTATTATAAATTGAACCCAATGTTAAAAATGGTCCAATCATAAGTAATAGTAAAATATCTAAAAAATGGATCTTTTTCTGATAAAATATATATTTTTCATGCTAAAAAAAAAGCAAAATATCACTTGGGTTTCTGTATCAAAACAAATTTACTGCACTTAACGTTCACATATCAGTCACTGCCAAATGAAAACTTACCACAAATATACGAGTAGTGAGATGTGTTAATGATCTCACATTATTATTACGAGTGAACTTGGACACAGGTATCAATAACTAAATGAATATTCACTGAAGAAGTATGTATAAATGTCATTACAACAATAACAACAGAGAAAAGGGCATAAACAACAAAAGTTCAGTGATTTTATCATCTACTGATGAATATCATCATATTCTTGATGACCATGTTCATAAGATGAGAAAAAGAAATAACAGCAAAAGTAGAAAAAGATATAAACATATTCAATGGTTTCACAATTTTTTTAAGAAGGAACACATTAATTAAATGATAAAATGCTACCTTGAACATAGAATGTGACAGCAGTTAAACATGAAAAAGACCCAAACGAATCTGATTTCATTCCAAAAAGGTAAAAAAATTACAGCCTAGATAGAAAGAAAAAAAAGTTGAGGCCAGTGGTTTAAAAAGGAAGAAGTAAGAAATCCTTCAAAGTTAAACAAGATTTAGTCAGAAGAGGGAGCATTATAAAGAGTGTTATGTATATGTGTAAATATTTTGTAAACGACAACATGTCGTATCGTGTTTGAATTTTCATTTGTATTATTCATTTTTCATATTGATATTATTGTTTCGAAGTTTAAACTAATATTTTGTTATTCATTCAGGGTAACATTTTAGAACTTTCTCGAATTAAGTAGGCCAATAATATGTTTGTAAATGAGTGCTGGTGACTTCCTGTCTAGACGTGTAGTCTCGTGCAGGAACGGATATGCGTGGATAACTCTGGAGTTGTATGGAAATTTCAAGATTGTTCGAGAAGTGGGCCTATCGATATAAAGGACGGTGACAAGAGAGAGATTCAGTCATCAGTTTTATTCGAGGGAGAGAGATTCAGTCATTAGTTTTATTCGAAGACAAAGAGTGAGATTCAAACACCAGTTTCATTTCAAAAGAAGAGAGTTAGTTATTTGAGAAAGATTAAGTGTTTGCTGTGAATATTCAACTTGGATTTGTGATTGAAATTAGATCTACGGAAGCCGTGATTTTATTTCGTCAATCTCTACGATACATCTGAATTACTGCTTGTGCTGAGAGACGGCGATTTCATTGAACTGTGAACTGTTTCGGAATTTCTTCGTGGGACCAAATTCACACCCTAGACTGGAATTTGAGACTTTAATTTTAGATCATTACATTAGATACAGGCCAGTACCGTTTTGTATTGTGATTTATTTTGAAGTTTGAAACTAATATTATTTTGTTTTGTAATTATTTTCGAATGTTGTAACTTAATATCTGTCACTATTATTATATAATTCATGTTATATCTGTTATATTTGTTAATAGTTTAGTGTAATAAATTATACAAGCTGTTATCTGCGTTTTTCTGTTGCGTTTAGTCTACGAAGAACTTAAAACATCAAAAAATACGTAACAAGAGATACACAATGATACGAAAGGTGTGAAATAAGTCATTTAAATGAAACAAAACAAACACTTGTAAGTATGTGCCAAATCAGTTTGTTAATTAATTCCATTGACAAATGAAAAACAGGTAAAATTATTAAGACAATCTGAAAGAATAAGAACACAATAATACCTTGTGGTCATAAAAAAAATGTTGGACACGAAAATAAAAACATAATGTAAAACACATCTCAAAAATTGCCTTTTCTGTTTCATACAAAAAAGGGAACAAAGCTAAGTACATAAACAGAATTGTGGTTCTTTATTACATTATTGTATAGTGTTTAAATCATAAAGAAGAATGTTCTAGAAAAGTAACAGCTAATGATCAATGTATGTAAAAATAACAATGTATTCTTAAGCTAACAAATCCACATGGTCTGAGCCAAAAGAATTTGAAGAGTTTGTCACCAGATAAAGCATAAGCATAAAAATGTGAGAATATCCCAATTTTTTGCACTAACTACATTGGATGTCCAAATTACACAAACAGATATGCAAAGACCTGTATATAATTGCCCAAAATGTCCACTTTTATCACCTAGTGACAAAAACGAAATTTCAGACACAAGTCTCAAACACATCTAATTTGAAAGAGAAAATAACAAGATAAAAGTTCAAAATATAAATGGAGACTAAAAAGAGACAGAAACAACAAGAACATGACCAAAAGTGATTATTTTTGGGTGCCAAGTTTGACATACTGCAGCCACTAATTGTCCATTTTTTAAATACATTATAGGTGATAGCTTTAGATACAAGAAGGCAACCAAAAATATCTTTAAGAATCAATTAACTCTTTTCCTTCTAGCATTGATTTCCACAAGCTATATGTGGCTGCTGCTAAGATTTATAAATTCAGCATTGCACCATATGTGTACCAAAAGTAGCATAACCAAGTTCTATGTGTATGATCCAATGACTAATTAGGAATATAGTGAATACTATATTACCAAATGCATATAAGTGGTTACAAGATAGCAATGTTCAATGAATGAGGACTTGTTAATTTTTAACATTAGCAAATATGTGAAGTACAACACTAATACTTACTTGTTATCATGCAATGTAATTTTCCCCACCCATGGTATTTTTGAAACTCGATGTTTATCACAAAACACTTCACACAACACATAGACATAAATCTCCTACCCATGAACAGTTATGTTTCTCTTACTGTGCCATAAATCTCTTACGTAAAACAACTAGAATGAATAAATTCTATTTTCCATTTTTCCAGCAAAAATACTTGATAACTTTCATATTTTGAATGTATCATTCGATGATCATAATTTGTATTGATCCTTGTTTCACTAATGAAAAATAAATACAAGTTTCTCGGTTATCAGCTTCAAATCACATCAGGATTTTTTTTTAAATTTTATTATAAAATCTGCTGTTTAAACTCACAGCATGTAGCTAATAACCGATTCACTTCAAATAACAGGTAAAACATTATTCATAAAACAAAACCACAACCATGTAATGACACTGAGGTTAGTTTCCAAAAAGATGCATGCTTTTCACTAGCTCCAAAATATTCCAAATGTTACCTTGTCATTTTCCAAAACATGTATACTATTGTGAATGACAACTTAATGTCTAAAATTATTACAATTAACAAATAACTGCCAATGACTGTAATCTCCAAAAATATTCTAATTTTTTTTCCAAAAGAGTTTCTAGAGATTAATGTAATTGACAGTTACTCATAATGATGTAACTGTCATTTCAACAATGATGTAACTAAAATGATTCTGGAGAAATAGGTACTTGGCAAAGTGTATGTAGACAAACTGAAAGAGTTGTTTATAAAAGCAATGAATTAAAGAGTTAACTGTTTTGGATGTTTGCTCAGAGTTATCAACTGTTATGCTATATCATAGTGTTATTAAATATATGCATATCATATCTTATACTCGTTTTAGAGTCATACAAATTTATTAAGTTTCATTAATTTGACATACATATAGTTTTAGCTCAAGTACATGGTCCAAAAAGGAGATGAGATTCCTCTGCTCCATTTGCTTTGTTTTCTATAGAAAATAATGTCTACTCTGCCTGAGAAAATACTTCAGTAGCATATAGCTTTAGAGTTGAAAAAGCTTATTCCGTGATATCCTCTTTAGTCCTTCAGAAATTAATCCCAAGAAAAAAGAAAGCCATCGAGCTAAATACACTTCAGTAGAATCATCTATGATTCTGTCTGCATAAGTGTACACACTGTGCTTTGTTTTTGTTTCTTGTAATAAAAGAGTTTGTTCATTTATTAACATTTGTTCTGTAGAATTATGCAAAGATAGTCTATTTTCACTTGATCTGAGCTCCTTTACAAACTTGCTGGATTACTTTATATTTGTTAGGTTGGTCTATTTACACTTGACCTGAATTGCCTCAGACTTCTATGGCTTGGTTACCTTATGTTTACCTTATTCTAAGTTAGATCAGTGGTATTAAAAACTGTTCCTTATGGACTTTGTCATTAAGCATCACTCTTACATAGAAAGTTACTACAATGTTTTAAAAGAAGTGATCTTACATGCAAAATTATCTGAAGTTTTTATTACACTCTGCATAAACATACCAAGTATTTAAGCATATCACAAGGTATTTGCAAAGATAAGATACTGGAAACTAGTCTAATACCATAAAGTATGATGCATTTTACTGATTTTTATTACTAACTTTAACAAGTCCTCATAAAATTGCTGAACACACAAACTATAATTTTCGATAATTGAGATATAAGTATTTCAATAAATTATTATAGTGCCATTAATACTGAAATATAAGTATTTCAATAAATTATTATAGTATTATTAATATCGAGATATAAGTATTTCAATAAATTATTATAGTATTATTAATATCGAGATAAGTATTTCAATAAATTTTTATAGTATTATTAATATCGAGATAAGTATTTCAATAAATTATTATAGTATTATTAATACTGAGATATAAGTATTTCAATAAATTATTATAGTATTATTAATATCGAGATAAGTATTTCAATAAATTTTTATAGTATTATTAATATCGAGATAAGTATTTCAATAAATTATTATAGTATTATTAATATCGAGATAAGTATTTCAATAAATTTTTATAGTATTATTAATATCGAGATAAGTATTTCAATAAATTATTATAGTATTATTAATGTCGAGATAAGTATTTCAATAAATTTTTATAGTATTATTAATATCGAGATAAGTATTTCAATAAATTATTATAGTATTATTAATATTGAGATATAAGTATTTCAATAAATTATTATAGTATTATTAATACTGAGATAAGTATTTCAATATATTATTATAGTACTATTAATATTGAGATATAAGTATTTCAATAAATTATTATAGTATTATTAATACTGAGATATAAGTATTTCAATAAATTATTACAGTATTATTAATACTGAGATAAGTATTTCAATAAATTATTATAGTATTATTAATACTGAGATATAAGTATTTCAATAAATTATTACAGTATTATTAATACTGAGATAAGTATTTCAATAAATTATTATAGTATTATTAATACTGAGATATAAGTATTTCAATAAATTATTACAGTATTATTAATACTGAGATAAGTATTTCAATATATTATTATAGTACTATTAATATTGAGATATAAGTATTTCAATAAATTATTATAGTATTATTAATACTGAGATATAAGTATTTCAATAAATTATTACAGTACTATTGATACTGAGATAAGTATTTCAATATACTATTATAGTACTATTAATATTGAGATATAAGTAACTAAACTGATGATTTATTGAATTCAGTGATTCAAAAAGTTTGACTATCTTATAAAATAATATTATATTCACCAAATTAATGTTATTATATTCTGACAAAAACTGTGATATTTAATTTATTACAGTCTTGGGTTTAGGTATTGATAATATCATTTAAATAATTGCCATTGTATTATAAGTGTGTTATGACCAAGTATTTAGACTCTTTTGAAAGGTAAACAGACAACAAAGAATGTTTTAATATAGGTACGTTAAAGTAAAGTTTAATTTCAAGATACTGTAAACATATAGGATTATTATGCTGTAATGAATAAAATTACTTGATTTTAAAATATTAGAAGCATTGTAATTAATTTGTGTATAGAAAATTCTAACAAATGAATTTTAATTGCTTTACCAAACTGGTTTTTAACTGTTAACCATCCTGCTCACATTAAAATATTTTATCTTTCACACAAAATCTATCAAGGCTAGAGAATCTGTAGGATGCCTATAATTTTGAAAAACAGAAATCATGGATAACATTATTCAATTACACAGAAGGTTAACCAAATAATCATCATGACCCTATTTTCAAAGAGAAAAAAAAATTCAAGTAGTTTTACTACTAACTTGATCATACAATTGATTTTGGGTTTCAAGTTCTTCAAAATTAAAGAACAGTGTTATTAAACATCATTTTAGAATGTAATTATCCAACTGGAAAATTAAAATTGGATTGCACTTCTAAATGGAATTCAAAAATGTGATAATATCTAAATAGACCAACACTTACCTCCTTTTCCTAATACTTTGAGCAGTTCAAAATTGGAAATGTCCACTCTGTCTGAACCTGTCAAGTTTACTGTAAACAATAAAAAAACATAAGAAATATAAACTAAATGCATGCCCCACTACTGTAAACAACCCGTAAACCTGTAAAACATAATCCTACACTCCATTTTTTAAAAAATGTGATTAATGGCTACAAAATATTGATTTCATGAAATATATAACCTGTTTCTTAGAAATACATACTTACATAAAAGTCATAATTGAAACAGAAGTACTTTAAATAAAATCATAATACAACATGACAGACAGCCAGTGACCTCTTGGTCAAATGTGGCTTTCTCATATTTCATCAAAGACCCACTTGCCTATATTCAGGATTTCTTTTGAACTATCTTAATCTGGTGTCTAGCACTCTGAATGAAAGCTTTTTCAAAAAATGGCCACTCTGTTTGAAACATAAAAAATCTATGTCTTCTGTCCCTAAAAAAAAAAAAAGGGGGGGCAAAAATCCTATCACCTCTGATAATTCTTGCTCAAGAGCTTTATGGGCCTTAACTTTTCCTCGTATTATATGACCTCCATTCCAAGAATAATCCTAGTACCCATCATTTGAGACCTTTCTAATAACTCGAACTCTTTAAATTAAGAAGGACAACAAGACTGAAGATAATCTCTCAATGAGGCCTAATCAAAATTCTTTACAAAGAAACAATAATGTTCCTTGCCTTATTTTTAATGTTTCTGTAAGAACAACCAAAAATCCTATTCAAAATAGTTGAAGTGAGAATTATGTTAATTATATATACATATATATATATAAACCCTTAAAAGCAAGGTGAATCAGATAACTGTCACCACTGCACATTTTTAACTTTCTAGCTGTAAAAGCTACATTTTTCTGTAATGTATTTGATCACTGCCTCAAATACTGGGAGGGTTCATTTGGAATATTGGGTAAAAATTATGAGAGATTCAAAGAAAAACTTTTCAGTAGAAATTATTGCGTATTATTCACTAATATTATTTTAAAAAGTTTTTTTTTTTATCAGTAACAAAATTAACTAACTGATTAGCTTTTAGAAGTACTATTCCTTAATGAATAGTTTAGTTTGTTTAGAATTTTTGCACAAACATGAGGAGTACCTGTGCTAGCTATCCCGAATTTTGTAGTGTAAGACTAGAAGGAGGGCAGCTAGTCATCACCACTCCCTGCCAACTCTTGGGCTACTTTTTTGCCAGCAAATAGTGGAATTGATCATCACTTTATAATGTCCCCATGGTTGAAAGTGTGAGCACATTTAGTGTGATGGGGGTTAGAAACTGTGACCTTCAAGTTACCAGTTCAGTGCCTTAACTACCTAGCCATGCTGGACCTCTGACTGAATAACTTTAATTTATCTATCCTACCTCTGTCATCAAGTACTCAATCATTAACTACTTCTATTTTTACAAAACTTTTACTCCAGTCAATATGACAAGTTTCTAGATTCTAGGAATAATTTTATAAATATTTCTGATCTTAGAATCATGTACCCTAAAGCTAAAGTTTAGATAAAATATTGAAAACACATCTGCAACACAATCCCTTTCCAAAATCTGAAGTACACTGAACACTAAATTAAATTGTTCATTCACCAAGTTTTTTTGGTGTTCTTCTTTTCCAAGAATTATGACGTGATAATATCGTGTCCCTTTTTGTCACTTGCTGTCTTGTAACTTGGGAAGTTCTCTCTATGCAATGGTTCAGCAAATCTGCTGGTGACTCTGTTTTTATTGATCCTCTGTAAGTACTTTCAATAAAAATCCATCGACAAATCCTCTCACCAATATACTTACAAAGATGATCATGGTGAGTGACCTTCAGCCTGGATTGCCTGTTCATTTTAATTCTACAGGGTGGCCCGTAAGTCCCTACGCATCCATATATCTTATGTATCCAGTGTATCTGTGTGCTGTCCCTCATTCTCGCTGCATAATATTATGTGACATCATGTTCTGTAAGACATTTTCCTCAACATAGCAGGGGTTGTTGTTCCAAATGCCATGGTAACAGCTACCTTCAACTCATCATTAGTATTATTGAATGGAACATAATAACATATGGATGGGTAAAGACTTATGGGCCACCCTGTATAAACCACATTACTCATTCTTTTCATTTTTACACATGGTCTTGGTCAACATCTGATTTACTTTGATGTTCATCTTCTTTTGTGGTGAGAACTGTATATCCATACCATATAATGCCAATGGACTCCAGTCTCACTAGTATCAGCATCATATCAATGTTTTGCTGGCTGGTTTGAATCCATCCGAGGTAAAGTCACTTACAAGTTCAATGGTGTTTCTAGTTCCTGTGCACCTTTCATGCAAGACTCCTGAGTGACTAACTTTCAAATACGAGTTCCTGAGGTCCAACTGCACTTTAAAATCTCTCTCAAACATCAATCACAATGGGGTGTTATAGATTCATGTGCTACTGTTCTGTAAATCGTAAATAACAATGGAATATTATTGTGTCTGATATTCATCCACATAAATGGTTAAATGATTATCTTCTCATGCAGTTAGAAGATGGATGGAGGCTGTTGTCCTGATACATTTACACAAACATGGCTGATTCAAATTTCTGTCCCTGATCAAAATGAAATATCATAAGCAAACCAAGTTTGAAAAAAATGTCTTGAAAAGTTTCTCTTATAGTTTCTGCTTTCCTGTTAGGAACAGTATACGCTAACAAACATTTGGTGAAAGTGTCTATCATAACCATAATATATTAATTCCCACAGTTATTCTGGGGCAGAGCAACAAGCACACTGACAGCAATTCTCTCAATTAGGGAACCAACATAATTCTGCTCTACCTGCACAGACTGTTTCATTTGTGGATCTTTTTTACTCACAGCAAAGTTTGTATGGTTTACATGAATTTCTATATAATCCAGTACTCAGCCTAACAGAAGACCACATTAGTAATTCATCATCTAAATGTCATATCTTGGATTATACTCCAATGTACTTCAGGTTGTTCATCTTTACTGGATTGTACTTCCCTTTTTTCACAAGGTTTACATTTGTCGTTAATATATGATCTTTGGAATAAACCATTAGCATTTCTGTGGTTTTGTCAGTGACATTGCACAATGCTATCATTATATTCCTAAAGTTCATAAGAGCCACTTTAATATCCAACCTTTTGGATTGCCAAAATTCACGAACTACTTCAGAGCTGTATGATCTGTCCGAAATGTAAAATTTTGTATACACAGGTAAAAGAAGAGGGCTTGAACAACACTTCAGAGCACTTTCCAAGTTGTATAATACTTCCTTTCTATATTATTTATAGCACTGTTGTAGTACTTTTACAAAACTTATTTGTTGTTTTTTTAAGTAATTTGTATAGAGAAAAGCTATGCCAAGAAATAAGTTTATATAATGACAATAGTAAGACTTAGTGTAAAACAAATTCTTATCTCACACAATTTCCTTGTTGTTGACCAATAATGAATAGATTCATTCTAAGATAAGTATTTAAATCCTCCCTCTTTACCAACTGTATGTTCCAAAAAACCTCATGAGAGATACATTCACACTTGTTAGGGTTTAGCTTTCTTCAAATGATACAGAAATTTCCTTTGCCCATCATAGGCATTATCACAGGTCTTCTCAGGTACAATTATATCACTGAAGTAGAAGAATATAACATTCCAAAATAGTTCAAACAGAGCACAATCTATCAATTAAAAAAATGCAGCAGATACAGATATAATCCTAATGGTAACATAACAAATTACTGCACTGCTTTTCCAGCAGTAACAACTGGCTTCTCTCCATTTGCACTGTAAATTTTTGCTTGCCAATATCTACTCTTAATATTCAATGTTGGAAACCAATTTGATCCAGACAGAACATCCAAAGTAATCAATTTTTTGCAATGAGTATCATCATTCTTTGTGACTCCATTCACCTTCCAGAAGTCCATGCAGGACCTTGTCAACCCATCTATCTTCTTCACAATTACAATTGGTAATGCCTAAGAACTAGTATTTAATTCTACCATATTTTACTCTTTTATAGCTTCTAGAAAGCCTCAGCTTATTCTGTAAATGAGTAGTTGTCTGGCTGAGGAACTGGAGATGAATTTCCAGTGTCAATCTTATATTTTATTTGTTTAACTCAGTAGTTCCCAAACTGTATGCTGTGAAAAACTCACATGGGTGCCCTGAGACAAAAATTTCTCAAGAGAAACATAGTGATATCAACATCTGTTGGATGCTGAGCAAACTACCAGCAGCTCGAGGTAGTTCAGTTTTAACATAAAATCACACTACATTCCTTTCAATGACACTCTTGAATGTTTGGGATATGTTTTTGTTAACTTGTACTTTCTGTCACACTACAAACTTCTTGAACTTTCTCATTTCTTAGATTTTGTATAAAAATATATGTTGACTCGCTGGGTCTGTCAGTAATCGAAATAACCAAAGGGTGTTTTGATCAAGTATCTGCAAGGTTTAGCAAAGTTCAGTGAATGATTTTGTTGACTTTTTTTTTTTTTTATCCTTGAGAATAAAAATGGAAAGAGTTTTGATTATTATAAAGAAGATTTGGAGTGAAGAAAATGATGACAATCCACAGACCAGTGTCAAAGTTGTGAAGAAACAGAAGTATGATGATAGTCATCTGGGTTTTGGTTTTACTTCGGTAGATGTCAATCATGAGGTGTCCACAGTGTGTACTATGTCTAAAAGTTTTGGCTCCATAGTGCATGCTTCCAAGTAAACTAAAATGCCACTTAAAGACCAATCATCCTAATATTGTTAGTAAATCCCATGATTATTTTAGCATAAAGTTAAAAGAATGGAAAGAACAAGCATCAATACCAAGCAATGCTATGCTAGCATCATACAAAATGGCATATGGAGTCGTAAAATGTGAAAAACCTCACACCATCACAGAAGAACTGATTTTACCAGCTGAAGTGGATATGATTAACACTATGTTTGGTGAATCTGTGAGAAGACTGCTTTCAAAAGGTGCCTTTATCCAACAATACAATCAGTCATAGAATCCAACTTATGGTCAAAAACCTCAATGATCAGCTAATTGAAAAAAAATGAAAGGGAAGGAATTTGGGTTACAGCTGAATAAGCCAACAGATAGAAACAAGGATGCTCATTTGATTTGCTACATGCAGTTTGTGGATGGTGACAAAATTGTGGAAGACCTTCTCTTTTGTAAAAGTATCACTACAGGTACAAAGGCTCAAGACTTGTTTGAGATCCTTGACACTTTTATATGTGAAAACAACAGACTGTACTGAGTGCATTGGCATCTGTACTGATGGTAGTCGTTCTACGTTTATGATGGTAGTCGTTCTACGTTTAGCTGTTATGGAGAATTGCAGACACTCGTATGAAGCAAAGCTCTTGATGCACTGTGGACCCATTGCATAATCCACAGAAAAGCCCTTGCATTAAAGTGCCTAAGTCCTCCACTGAACAGTCATGGCATGTGTGTTGAAATTGGTGAGCTTTATAAAAGCTCGGCAACAGAAGGCAAAGTTTTTTAAAAATTGTGGTAGGATACTGGATCTGAGCACACATCTTTGTTGCACTACTGTAGCTTGCAATAGCTCTCATGTGGAAATATAATGTCCTGTGTGGTCAAATTAAAATAAGAACTCTACTCTTGTCTCAAAGAAGAAGAACATAAATGTACTAAAGAATTCTCGAATACAGATTTTTTTTTGTCAAAATTAGCATACTTGTGCAATATATTCAAAAAACTAAATCTGTTGAATATCTCTCTGCAGAAAAACAACATGCACATTCTGAAACTTCCAGGGAAGGCTTCAGCCTTCAGAAAAAAGTTACAACAATAGAGAAGAAAAATGAATGAAGATGATGGCAAAGACTGTTTCCCCCAACTGCAGCAATTTGTTATATCCAATGAAGTTGATTTGACCCACAAACCAAAATCTGTTTTTGATTAGTACCTAAAACAGCTCAGTGGCAGGTTTGAAAATTACTTTCCAGAAGATATGGAGAAGTTTGCATGGATCCAAGACCAATTCAAGGCTAAGGCCCCATCTGAATTTACCTCTACAATAATGCTACAAAGAGGGTTATTGCTGGCTAAGGTTATATTCAATATTCAATTAGTAAATATCAAAAACACTATTATATCAAATAGATAGTTTGGTGTTGTTACCTATAGAATAGTATAATGTATCCAGTGGTAAAATATGGTAAACAAACAGTGCACAGATGTCAATTTACGGTTGAACTAAACTCCAAGTGTACCAGATCTTTATGACTTAATGTGGAATAGGTTCTCTTGAGTACTCTGCTTACAAAACAAAATCCCAAAGGAGATTTTGACTGATTTTTGACATGTTGCAGAAATCAAGACCAAAACCAGTTTAATAACTTTTTCCAGGTCTAATCCTAAAATAGATACACTGATACTGAGCAATGGTCACCAGAAGAAAGTAATAACAAAATAAACATCAAAAATCAGCAGTTGGAATTCCAAACATCTATCAGAATCAACCTTTAACAGCAAATAAAAATACCATCAAGAAATCATAAAATGATATTACATAAATATTAACCCAAATAATAGATAATGAATTCTTCAGCTGAAATTCTATGCAAAGATTTTTTAAAGTAGTCACAACAATGCATTGCTAGTAAATCATGAATTAATCTTCTGAACATAGATTAAACTGGAGTATTAGAAATATGTAAATAACACTAGTGTATCATTGTATTGTCCTTCTGAATACAGTCAAATGTTGGGTACTAACACATGTGGCCCAGCATGGCCAGGTGGGTTAAGGCTTTCAACTCGTAATCTGAGGCTTGCAGGTTCGAATCCAGGTTGTACCAAACATGCACATCCTTTCAGCCATGGGAGCATTATAATGTGACAGTCAATCCCACTATTCATTGGTAAAAAAGTAGTCCAAGAGTTGGTGATGACTAGCTGCCTTCCCTCTAGTCTTACACTACTAAATTATAGACGGCTAGCGCAGATAGCCCTCAAGTAACTTTGTGCAAAATGTTTTAAAAAAACTAATACATGTCAATATGCTGAACCAAGTTAACACATAACCAGTTTATATATCACCTGTGAGATTGCCGACACCCTAAATACAGACAAGTCCAGAATATTAACAATAGGTACAGGTCAGCCTCTTAACACTGACCAGTCTATAGCACTAATGACATGTAAAACAGTCAATATATAATGCAGACCAACTCAGAATACTTAATTTAATAATAGGTAAGGTAAAAACTAAAAGTCAAACTTTTAAATTAACAGAATGTGGTTTTATAGGTACCAATCACAAACCTAAGTCAACTAAAATTATTGGCAAACTTTCAAACAGCATACCCTACAAATAAAAGTAAAAAAATAGACAAACCAAAAAATTAACAGCTGATCTTTGATAAAGAGCCAAGTTCAGAGTAGCAAAACAATATTAAATCAAAAATTTTCCAGTCACTTCATATTTTATTTTATTAACTTATTCTTACATTAAAGGTGTCTATATACACTCAGGTTCTTTGAAATCCCAGAGATGAATTATGCAAAAAATTCTTAACAGCACATAAAGAACACATTAAGGTTGTGAAAAAAATCAAATGAAACAAATGAAGTGTACAGCAAAGCACATGTACAAATACAGAAATCTTTGTACATAACTAAAATTTCAATATGCTAGCAAAATAACCAATTTGTTATTTTATATGTGTAAAAACAACTGGATTGGATTGAGAAAATTTTTATGTAGAGGAGTGAACAACATTTCAACCTTCTTCAGTTATTGTCAGGTTCACATAGAAAGAAAGAGGTAACTGACCGATAGCCGACCACAAGTTTGAAGGGGATTGTTTAACTGAGTGTAGGAATGTAGAGGGCATGCTTAAATCTTTGATTATATTTATTTATATAGAAATAAAGGTGTTCCTTTGTAATGATTTATTTTCGGCTTGAGTTGTTGAATAAGTAAGGCTTCTTTAATTTAGCATTTGTTTATGTTTGTTTCTTTATTTGGTATTTGGGCATTTTCTATGAGTGTGTTTCAACAACCATGACTATATACAAACAAATGGCCTAAGCATGGACAACTCAATATCACCAATTCTAGGCAATATTTTTATGACAGAAGTTGAAACACAAGCAATCTGTACCACTATTCTGGTACAGATATGTAGAACCGATACACAATTTCAAATAGAAATCCACTGAAACATCACTCACACTAGACTTGGGACTCAGCACATGAAACAAAACAAAAACTCAACACACTAAGAAACCAGATAAACACAGCCATAAAACTATGCTCAGATAAAATTAATGATAAATAAGACAAAATAAAACAATACTTCATCAACATCAATAAGTTTCCTCCAAAAACCGTAAAAACATTATATGCACACACCTAGACAGAAAGCAAAATCAACTAATGAAAGTAAATATATCTCACGAATTAAAAATTGAAAGTTCATGAAACCATATACTGCTGCATACCATATATTTCCAACATTACCAGAAAAATAACCAACATTTGGCAAAAACTAATAACAAAATATGATATTCCAGTTAATACCAAATTTATTCAAAAAACAGGCACAAAACTAAGGTCTATACTGTGTAGAAACTACCCTGACAAACACCAACATTATTTATAAAATACAATGTGATAAATGCCCAGAATTCTATAATGGAGAAAAAAGCAGATAAATGGAAACCACATTTAAAGACCACAAAAAGTCACCTTCACACATTTTTGAACACTGCAAATCAAATAAACACAACATAACTTTAGAAAACACCCAAATACTAAATAAAGAAACAAACATAAACAAGTGCAAAATTAAAGAAGCCTTACTTATACAACAACTCAAGCCCAAAATAAACCAATACAAAAGAACACCTTCATACATAAATTAATAAATATAATCAAATATGTAAGCAGGCCCTCTACATTCCTACACTAAGTTACACAACCCCTTCAAACATGTGGTCAGCTGTCAGTTACCTCTTTCTTTCTTTGTGAACCTAATGATGACTGAAGAAGGTTGAAATGTTGTATGCTCCTTCACATAAAAAATTTTCTCAACCCAAACCAGCTGTTTTAGCATATATATTTTTCTCCACAAGTGGGTTTTCTCATCATCACTGAATTTGTTAAACTATATGGTGCCTTACTATAGCAATTTCAGGAATAACAAATTTACAAATCAGCTACTTACTCACAGCGACTCCCTAAACTCTAGTGACTCAACAGTAAGTCTGAAGGCTAATAGTGCTAAAAACTGTTGTTTTTTTTTTTATCTTTATGGTAATAAGCTCAACACAGATAATCTATTACATAGCTTCAAGCTTAATAAAAACAAACATTTAATAATTATAAATAAAGGTTATCATTTCTTCTTGTTCCTATAAAAATTTCCATGCCTCGCATTCAAAAACTGTGACATCACTGGTCCAAAATATGTTGTGTACATTATGTCTGGATTTAAGTTGTGAACCAAAACCTGTCAGTTGTGATGTTGTACCTACCATAATGAATTTACGATTATATATTTATTTTAATATCCATATCTTTGTAAGTTAAATTTATATTTTGAAATGCCTGTAACTTACACTATTAAATGCTTACTGGAAAATTCCTACCTATTTCCTAAACTTGTAGAAGATTCTCAAGCATATGAATCAAGTAAATATTTTACATAAGCACTAGCATGTTGTTGGGCCAACTGAAATTCCTGGAACCTCTCCTTAACCTTCATAAACTGACATGCAGTAAATGTTGTTTTTGTATGGTAGGCATACTACGAACCTTGGAAGCTGTAACTATGATTAATGCTTAACTGGGAAAGTACAAATACTCAACCAGGAATGTTTATAGATTTCAAACGTTACAAACCATTTAACTTCAACAGATTATTGTAAAAAGTTTGTGTGTTTTCTTACAGCAAAGCCACATCGAGCTATCTGCTGAGCCCACTGAGAGGAATCGAACCTCTAAATTTGGCGTTATAAATCGGGAGACATACCGCTCTAATAGCAGGGGGCATAAAAAGTTTGTATTTCAACAAAAATATCAGATAACTTCAACAGTAAAAAACTCATGTGTGATCAGTGAGAGCTAGTTAGCAACCCATTAAGTAAAGTGTACCAATATTAACTTGGAATTATTTCACTCATCATGAAACATTGATAAAATATTGAGTTCCAGACAAGACAAAAGATTCAATATAATTTGTAAGTTTGTATAACTTTTGTACAAAAATAATTATTTGTAATAACCACCATTATTATAAATTGTATTATGATTTATGAATTAAAATATATTTGTATTAAGAAAGAAAATTGTGTTAGTCAATGGTGATGGACAATATCAGAAAGTGGATACATTTTAACATTTATTTAACTTCTGAATTTAATATTATAATTTAACTCAATCACATGCTATTTCAAATTATAATACATAACATAATAAACCTGAGGCTCATCCTAGGTAGATTATAATGTGTAATACTACCAAGAACAATCTTCATTCACATAGTATTAAGAATTTCAAACTATTTGGTCAATTATCCCAACAAGGTGGGTTACTGGTTGAAATGGCAACAAAATATTCAAAGATTGTAAAATTTCTAATTGTTAGCACTACCAATCCCTCCAAGTGAGAATTTGGCTCATGCCAAGACCTTTGGTTCACATGCAAGATCAACTTAATAATAATAAATCATGTTTTAGCAAATTGGCATCTCTGTATAATCACTGCAGTTGTTTGACGGGCTAGATTCAGGTCAAAGTCAGCATCATACTGATCCAAAAGAACACCAGATTGTCATATTTTGCTTCCTTGACTTAAAAAAACAAAGTATAAGTAGGTAGCACAGCCCAAAACATCCACAGATGATGATGAACGCCTGGGTGTTAGTAGAACTTACTGCACACTAAAAATCTTATCTATTCAAAAGTCTCACTCAGTCTTGTCTTATTGACAAGAAAGATACACAGTAACATACTCTGCATACATCATATGATACCTATCAAATGATATTATAAGCTATACTCCTATGTTTTCATTTAGATTTTGACTAGAGAGAAACACTAACTGATACCTAGATTGGCACATAGTTATAAACAAGAGTAATCGATATAAATAAATGAATATGTGTGTATCTGTTCCTTACACATTTCTTGATCATCAGAACCAAACTTGACACAGTGATACAGATGACATGAAGGTCTAATTGCAAATCAGCAGAATTCTTTAGAACAGCATGTCTTTCTTTTTTCAGTCCTAGTACTGTTATGTATTGTTATTAAACACTTAATATTTATTATTTTAAGAAAAATAAAACAAAAGCAAAATTTCCTGTTCTTTGTTTGGTTTGTTTTCAATTTCGAGCAAGGCTACACGAGGGTTATCAGTGCTAGCCATCCATAATTTAGCAATGTAAGACTAGATGGCAGCCAGTCATCACCATCCACCACCAACTCTTGAGCTACTCTTACCATCTGGGACTGACCATCATTTTATAATGCCCCAATGAATGTAAAGGCGAGCATGTTTGGTATGATGGGAATTCGAACCCATGACTCTCAGATTACGAGTCAAGTGCTTTAACGACTTGGACATGCTGGGCTAATCTTATACTTTGTTACACACAAGTTTTTATTTCACCTACTCAACAGACAGATACTCCAGTTAGTAAATAATAAAGAAGCAGTAATGAAGTGTATAACGAGTAGCAATTAAGAAGTTCCTGATGTAATCAGTATATAAATGAAGTGTTAATCGAAACAAAAGCTGGTGCTTCTGTAAGGTTAATCAGTAAATTAGTCAATACTTGTCATTAATTAAAGAAACTTCTCTTAAATTTTGATGCATTAAGCCCACAGTAGTTCCAGAGTTTACGTTGTAAAACTTATACGAACTTTGGCCAAAATGGGTGTTAAAGTGAACATAGCTTGAAGTAAAGATCATTGGAGACATATACTAATTTATTATTTTGTGGGCTGGGTTTCTCATCATATTCACTAAATAATTTAAAACAATCCAACTAATGATAGACAAATTACAGCAATAACAACAAATGTAACTGGTATTTGTACATGTTACATTCAATGGAAACATTCTGTTATTAGGCATGTCTGTTCTTTTTGTTATTTGACAAAAATAATATAAAGTTCAGTATAGGTAGTAATAAATTAATTTATTTCTTCAACAACATTTACTATAGACTACATTCACTGGTATGCCTAATTTCACAAACAGCATTTCAATGTAAAATCTGAAACTAATTTACACCTAACTCCAAAATAAACTTGTTCAGTCTTCTTGATGATGAATCAATAACAAACATGATAACTAATTCACTGACTCAAAGAAATAGATGTCATAACTCTCATTGCCTCTCACGTTAATTGTCACTTAACTAAATTATTGAATGCATCAGAGAATCTGGTATTTATAAACAATCCAAATTTCTATGTAACATCAGAAATTTCCATATTCTATCTGACCCTTGACTTTCACAAAATTTTGAGTCATAATAATGTACTGAAAAGATGCAACTAGCAACACACATCTAAATTAAAATATTAAAAGTATAACTCATAATGCTGCTACTCTCTGGGCCTTTAAATCCTTCAAATAGTTTTAATACACTAAACTGTCCATCCACCAAGTTTTACAAGGTTTTCTTTTTAAAATATTATTTATGTTATAAAAATGAAATGACCTCTTGTCTCTTATCATCATATGCTGTCCAACAGTTCATATTTAAGGTACTATTTCCTCCTTTCATTAACAGCTGTTCATTCCTCATTGTTTCAAATACAATATCCATGTCCTTTAGATTTATAAGAATTCTCTTTTTCTAACATCCCATAGTAGGAGTTTTTATTCTACACGTGCTATTTATTACCTGCAGTTCCTGAAAATATGTCTTATATATTGAGTGGTTACTGCCAAGAAGTTATTTGTTTCTTATTCTCACCCGTTTGTAATCAAGCACCAACCTAAACAAAGGGTTATCTGTGCTCTGCTCTTCACAAATATCAAAACACAGTTTCTAGAACTGCAAGTCTGCAGACATACCACAGTGCTATTTGGTGGACCATGTAAAAAAAAGCATTCAAATAGTCTCTTCAGTTCTTCTAGAAGAAAGTGGAGATGTTTCATTAATATTTAATGATTCCATATTTTTTTTTTTATGGTGCCTTCAGTTGATTACCTGCAGCCTTAATAGATTTAAGTTCCACTGGAAACTGGAAAGCTTCCTTTAAAGATACATATCTAATTTGCTTCACTCTAATTCTCATATTATGATCTACTGTACCATCTACAAACTGATAATGTGGCTGAGGTCATTCTTTCACTCTGTACCTCGATCTGGAACTTTGCTTTGGATACTTTTCTTCTGGTGTATCACTCCGGACATGTTGAATAAAGCAACTAGTCTCAACTAGAATGTTACTTAATGTCATTATGAAAGCTATGTTTTAATATCTTAAGGTATACAGCTTATTTGCACGATTTCATCCACGCAGTCTGGAAATTATTTGGTAATAAGTAAAAGAAAGTCCAGTAGTTGTGATGATAATGATTTAACTTATTTATTCAATAACATTTGATACAGGCGACTTTCACTAATAGGCTTAATTTCACAAACATTTGAACAAAAATTCAAAAACTAAAATAGTGTTGACTAACAAATAAATGTAAATTCACAATATCATCAATAACAGATTGATAAAAAACACAAGAATTGAATACACAAACTTACTGATTCATAAAGCGGTGATAGTGCTTACGGTCTTTCTTACTGACACATAGCTGAATAACTGACTCAGTAACTAAGGGCTTCATTAAAGTTAGTATTTATATTCAACCTAGATTTTCTATGTAACACAAAGCTTCCATCCAGCCTATCAAAGGTCTAAATATTTTTTTTTTTTTTGTAAAATTTGCATCATCATGGCTTAATAACATGTTCACTTAAGCATACAACTATTTAAATTAAGATACTAAAAATATAACTTACAAATGTTATGTAAATGTCATGTAAATATTTTGTAAACGACAACATGTGTTGTGTTTAAATTTTCATTTCTATTTATATTTCCATATTTGTATCACTGTTTCAAGACTTAGACAGTGAAATACATTATTCTTCGTTTAAAATAACATTTAGAACTTTCTAGAATTAGGTAGATCAAATATATGACTATAAATGGAAATGTTTGGCGGCCTAGCGTCTAGACGTAGAGTCTCGTGCAAAAACATACATGCGCAGATTACTCTGTCGAATTTCCGGTGAATGTTCGAGAAAAAAAAGAGGCCTAAAAGTATATAAACAGTCGAAGATGCGAGAAAGAAGGACAAAGAAAGGAGTCAGACATTAGAATTATTCAAAAGAAGAAGAGTCAGTCATTAGTTTATTCAAGAAGTAGTGTTTTTATTCAAGAAGTTTCCAACGTTTTCTGTGTGGTTATTCAATTTAATTATATTAGATTTATACAGATAGACAGCTCGTATATTCAAAATGGCTTTCCAACTTGAAGATTTTATAAAAGAATTTAATCAGAATCCCTCTTTCGAATTAATCAGTGAATTAAAAAAATCTGAATTGCTTGATGTTGGTAAACATTTTAATTTAGAAGTGAAGAAAACAGATATCAAACAAATTCTTGTTGAACATTTGGTCAGCCAGAAAGTTTTACCTCGAAAAGTTTCACAACAATTGCCCGCCGCTCTGTTCAATTTCCGTACGTTGGAGTGTTTGTATGCGAGTTGTGAGCTCTTATATTAAATTTGTTCAAGTGCCATAACAAAATGCTTTCCACTCGTAGAAAACAAAGCTCTGAGCAGACAGAGGTTGTTACAGAAGATTTGAAAGAACAGACACCAGAAGTTAAAGAGAAACCAGAAGAAACTGAAGCTGTGAAAGAAGAGAAACAAGAAAGTGAAAAGTAAGATGAAGAAACGGAAAATGAAGAGAAGACAGAAGAAAAGGTTGTCCAAATGCGGTTGGATAATTTTGATGCTTCCAAACAAATTCGTTTAGTGCCTCCATTCAATGAAAAGACTGTAGATAAATATTTTCAGCAATTTGAAAAATTGGCCCTTAGGCTAAAATGACTTACTCAAAGGTTATTGGCAAGTACCTTTAACTCCTCAAGCAAGAGACATTTCAGCTTTTATAACACCTGATGGTTTGTACCAATACAAAGTTATGCCATTTGGCATGAAAAACTCTGGTGCAACATTTCAAAGGTTGATGAATCATGTCATTGCAGGGTTAGAAAATGTGTATGCTTACATTGATGATGTATTGGTAGTAAGCAGTGACTGGTCTGAGCATTTAAGTCACATTCATGCATTCTTTGAGAGGTGTTTCGAGGCTCAGTTGACTATCAACCTGTTAAAAAGCGACTTCGGTAAAGCAACAATTGTGTACTTAGGCCATGAAATTGGTCAGGGTAAAGTGAAGCCTATCCAAGCTAAGGTACAGGCAATAGCGGAGTATCCAGAGCCGACGAACAAAAGAGGTATTATGAGATTCTTGGGCATGGCAGGATATTATAGGAAATTTTGTCCAAATTTTTCTGATGTGGCTGCACCTTTAACAGCCTTACTAAAAAGAATGTAAAATTTTCCTGGAATTAGAATTGCCAGACTGCCTTTGAAAGGATAAAGATCATGCTCATGAATGCTCCAATCCTCAAAGCTCCCGATTTTGACAAACCATTTAAGCTTGCTGTAGATGCGAGTGACATTGGTGTTGTTGCAAGAGCAAAATGGTGTTGACCACCCTGTGTGTTACTTTTCAAGAAAACTTGATAAGCACCAAAGAAACTATCCAACAATTAAGAAAGAAGCACTTGCATTGTTGTTAGCCTTACAACATTTTGATGTTTATTTGTGTTCTTCACCATGGATTGTTAATGTTTACACCGACCACAATCCACTCGTGTTCGTGAACAAAATGAAAAACAAAAATCAAAGGTTACTCAGGTGGAGTATTATTTTGCAGCAATACAATGCGTCCATTAATCATATCCGTGGTTCAGACAATGTCATTGCGGATGCGTTGTCACGGTAATTAAGTTGTTCAGTGTTTTGTTATAATTATCAGTTAACTAAAATTTGTTTCTTAGTTCAGTTTTACTTTTACTCTTTATTCGAGAAGTTTCCAACGTTTGCTGTGTGGTTATTCAACTTAACTTTTGACTAGGGCTAGATCTACAGGAACTGTGATTTTGTTTCGTCAATTTCCACGATTCATTTGAATTACTGGTTGTGCTGAGTGTCGACACGTACGGGACTGTTAAGAGAAACCGAGGCAAACTGGAAAACAAGGGACATTCATCGTAAAAGGAACGTAATCAAAATTATTGAACTCTAAATTGTTTCTGGACTTTCATTCTAGATCATTATATTAGATACAGGCCAGTACCATTTTGTGTTGTAATTGATTTTGAATGTTAAAACTGAATGTCTGTCATTGTTAATATATAATTAACGTTATATCTGTTACATATATTTATTTAGTTTAGTGCAATAAATTATACAAGCTGTTATCTGTGACTTTCTGTTGCGTTCTTAAAACATAAAAAAACGTAACACAAAGTACTTGTGGATGAAGAATGTGAAATGTTTCACTAACAACAACAAAAAGATTTTAATGTATTAAAAATGTACTGAACTAATCGTATTAAATGAACCTTAATGTGTAAGCTTAAGATATCACAAATTTTTTTTGAAATACGACTTTTGAAGGTTTGATTTTAACCACGTATGTTATATAATAACGCACTTCTATTATGATGCCTTCTAAAATTACATTATCACGTTCTCCACGCGAACTTCATCCCAAGTGGCCAGTAAATAACTAAAAATATTTGATACTAACATTTTCATGAACACATTTACCAGGCTATTCACGCAGGTCTTATAACACAGGCCTTGAAATTTTAAAATTTCTACTTGTTTGACAGTAATTCCTGTATGTTAAATTCGGAAAGATATACATATTTATCAATAACGTACAATTTTTTTTACAAAATGTAACGCAATGCATAAAAGGGGGGCCACAAAACGTTGTTCTGATATTAAAAGGCACATATTTCACAAAATCTGATGAATATTCGTTTGACATCAGTCTTCTTTTCTTCAGTTTGTTTCTATTTTTGTGAAAAAGCATAATAATAAAAGAATGTTCATTGTGACAAACGAAATAATGATTTGATCTATGCAAGACTTTTTCTTCCTGACTTGAAAAATTTTTATGTGATTGAAAAAATATATTATTTTCAAAATCTGCTTGCTGAATTATGGAAAATCCATAATTAAAACTAAAATATATTTTATGAAGTTTAACTTTGCATACCTGTGAAATAAATAAAATCTCACTACTAACATGTTTACAGTATATTTGACGTATAAATCGAATACAACTTAAAAAATGCAGTATTTTGAATCAGATGAAGTACAACGTAAACTATAATTTGCTATTACTAACTGTGTATCACTAGAATATTTCTCCCATTCAATCCGATTCACTTTGTCAACCTCTAAGAAGGCTTCTTTTGTTATCTCATGATTTAAATATTGAAAATGCATTTTTCTACTGCTTATGAGATAGAGAGAAAAACACGTGGACATTTCCTGAACGTGGATACTACACTTTTTTGCTTGCTGTAAAAAGGTTTTTTTGTAAAAAATTTTGGTGATCTTACGAAACTAAATAGTCGATTTTAGAACTTGGACACGGATATAGCCTGTCATAGATATACCAGGTAGCGACATGAAACATGAGCATTCACCTGGATTTCATCATTCGTATTCGTTCCCAAACTCCATTCCAGATACAAACTGAACAATGCTTACAATATAAAAGACGCATTACATAATTACACACGTCCCTCCCTTATGTTCAAAACTCTTAAGGACAGTTATTAAATCACTATGATAAAATCTGTAGAATGCACGATGAAAACTTAAAACTTCGGTAGAAAAAATGAAACCAGATATAAACTAGTTCATTTCTTTCTAGTAATAAATGTGGCCTGTTTTAACTAGTGCTGTGTCTCTAAAACCTCGATTTCCTGCACAGCTTACACAAGTTCGGGCTGAAAATAGGTTATTGCAAAAGTAGAGGTAAAATAAGAATGGCGTACGAGGAAATGTTTATCCACAACCATTCATACGATTTCGAAAATATTCTAGCTTCACTAAATTAAATCAACACAAAATTCCGAACACGCAAAATACGCAATAAGGTTATGAAAAAAAGATGAACATAAACAAAAATAACTATTGGTAGGTAATTGAAATCAAAATATGATGCGTACAGTAATAAATTTATTAAATCATATAGTTATATACGTTACACTTCACATCTCTTATTGTGATACGTCTCTTAATTTTTAAAACATGCAAGTCTGTTTTGATGTAATCAAGAAATGACACTTATATTTGTATATATATATATCGCATTCAACATGCTGTGAAGTGTTGCATCACCACTAGAAATAGTTAATAAACTGTAAATAAGTTACACTTCCATTAGTAATTAAAATACGTTGTCTAGTTCTATTTTACGATAACCATATCAATACAGGCTTTTAGCTTTAGGGCTTTTGTTTGTTTGTTTGTTTTTAATTTCGCGCAAAGTTACTCGAGGGCTATCTGCGCTAGCCATCCCTAATTTAGCAGTGAAAGACTAGAGGGAAGGCAGCTAGTCATCACCACCTACCGCCAACTCTTGGGCTACTCTTTTACCAATGAATAGTAGGATTCATCATCACATTATAACGCCCCCACGCCTGAAATGGCGAGCATATCTGGTGCGATGGGGATGCGAATGCACGATCCTCAGATTACGAGTCTCACGCCTTAACCCACCTGGCCATGCCGGGCTTTTAGAGCTTTAGATGACATCAAAAACAATATTTTTGCAAATTTGATTTTAAACCTGGATGTTATACAGTGAAACACTCTTAGTTATAACACGCTCTCCTTTATAGAAGGCCCCCCGCTAGTACAGCGATAAGTCTACGGATTTACAACGCTAAAACTAAGGGTTCGATTCCCCTCGGTGGGCTCAGCAGGTAGTCCGATGTGGCTTTGCTATAAAAAACACACCTTTATAGCCTACACGAATATATGTGATAATATTTCATGCAGTTTTCATAATAGAGAAAAATTAGAAAAGAGACATGAAGTGTCAGACATCACGGAGGCAGATACGACAAATATCGGAAGATATATGGGCCGAACGTTAACATTAATGGCACAACTCTGGCTTGGCTGTCTTAGAGCAAATATAACAATTTCACAAGTTAATAAAAAAATTAAAATCTCCTTACCTACTTGAACCATGTTCTTTTTAATATACGCTATGTGATATTAAAATAGTCCTTCGATTAAGTTAACAAATGCATCACAAGGTAAAATATTTATATCCGCATGACCCACATGCCTTGCAAGCGCTCGTCTGCAGAAAAGATCGGTGGTCGGAAGGCTGGAATAACAACACTGCCGAGAGAGTTGGTTCTGCCACGTGAACAAGTCAGCTGGTTGGTAGGCGACGCCGCTATAGACTGACATCACTTAAGCTAATGCCACGCACGTTCAAATACAACGTACACGACACAGCAGGGACAAAGACGCAATCGTGACGATAGAGCCTGACGATTACCCAAGTGCTTCCCTGACGTCAGAACGGTTATTTAGGATTATTTTGTTTTTTTTTAATTCTACAAACATTTAACCAACATAGCGCAAAGAAATTTTATGTTTTTGTTTTGGTTTGTTTAGGGCCTGGCATGGCCGAGCGCGTTAAGGCGTGCACTCGTAATCCGAGGGTCGCGGGTTCGCGCCCGCGTCGCGCTAAACATGCTCGCCCTCCCAGCCGTGGGGGTGTATAATGTGACGGTCAATCCCACTATTCGTTGGTAAAAGAGTAGCCCAAGAGTTGGCGGTGGGTGGTGATGACTAGCTGCCTTCCCTCTAGTCTTACACTGCTAAATTAGGGACGGCTAGCACAGATAGCCCTCGAGTAGCTTTGTGCGAAAT
Source organism: Carcinoscorpius rotundicauda (assembly GCA_011833715.1). Lineage (NCBI taxonomy): Eukaryota > Metazoa > Arthropoda > Merostomata > Xiphosura > Limulidae > Carcinoscorpius > Carcinoscorpius rotundicauda. Next base: position 94,116,907 of record CM022396.1, on the reverse strand, counting down.
CCCAAAACAAACAAACAAACAAACTGGTTGTTTAGAATTTCACGCAAAGCTGCACAAGGGCTATCGGCGCTCGCCGTCCCTAATTTAGCAGTGTAAGACCAGAAAAAAGGCAGCTAGTTATCACCACCCTCCGCCAACTCTTGGACTACTCTTTTACCAACAAATAGTGGGATTAACCGTCGAATTATAACTCCCCCAGGGCTGAAAGGGCGAGCATGTTTGGTGTGACGGGGATTGGCATTTTCTAAATTTGTTTTTAAAATCATCACATTTCTACGCAAAACACCTTTGCTTTAACTTCGTGAAACTTTGAAAGAGCACAGAATACAAGAGGCTAAGACATAAAACTCGAAAAACCGTTCAGAGGTATTACTTTTAAAATAAGTAGCCATTTTTATTAATACCTTGAGTTGAAAATATAATCATTTATTATTGTCAGACGGACATCACAGACAAACCAACTGATATTAATGATCTACAACAATAATTATCCTTTGGGGTTCTCTCTGGAAAACAAGTATAAAAAAAACAATACACTGTGATAATTTGGTTCACCTTGAAAGATAAATATATTACAAATATACGTGTCGCGACTGATTGCGTGTTTACAGTTAAGCACTAAGCTACACAATGGACTATCTGTGCTCTTCCAACAACGGGTATCGAAGTCCGTTTTCTAGAGTTGTAAGTTCGCAGACATACCACTACCACTGAGGGAAGTCACGACGGAAACCACTTCAAAATATACTCTAGTACTAAAAATAGGAAGAATTCAACAAGTAGCCTCCCGGTAGGTCAGCAGTTTGTTTGTTTTTGAATTTCGCACAAAGCTAGTTGAGGGCTATCTTCATAGCCGACCATAACTTAGCAGTGTAAGACTAGAGGAAAGGCAGCTAGTCATCACTATCCACCGCCGACTCTTGGGCTACTCTTTCACCAACGAATAGTGAGATTGATCGCACATTATAACGCCCCAAGGCTGGAATGGATGATAGAATCTATAATTCCAAGTTTGTGTTTTTATTTTGCCCTTCTCGAAACAATGGGATTATCGTATTTAAAAGACAAAACTCACCTTAATGCTAAATATACAAAGATATGCATGTGTGTGTGTGATATTATAGCTGTTATCTATTTATATCACAGTGATTGGTGAGGCATTGTGTGAGAAGTTTTGAATTCAAGCTTTGGAAATACCAAAGTACGAGAAAATAACAGCATACGGGGGCGTCAGGCACTCAAACAATTGGCCTCGATAAAGAAAGTAAAATATGGTAGGTTGTTGTTATGAATTAAGGACAAACCAACCCAATTGGCTATCTATGCTCTGCCCACTACAAGTATCGAAACCTGGTTTTTAGCGTTGTAAGTGCCGCTAAAGGGTAAAATATAATATGGTGGGAGCTCGAAACCTATACTCAGATATCATGAATTCTTTGCGAGCAGCTAATCAAGGAATGCAACAGGTCTCTACGTCACAGATTCTGTTTTGAATTTCATTTTTGGTAGTAATATTAACATATAATCATTAACCAGTTGATCTATTTCATAATTTCGAATAATGAAACTGTGCTAAATGTTTTAACATTATTCAGGTAATTAAATTAAGTTAAAATACTGTATGAAGTATTTAAAAGAGCTTAAAACCCCACTAATATAAAACAAACAGTTGGCGGTGGGTGCTGATGTCTAGCTGCCTTCCGTCTAGTCTTACGCTGCTAAATTAGGGACGGCTAGCGCAGATAGCCCTCGACTAGCTTTGTGCGAAATTCGGAAACAAACAAACTTCCCAGTAAAAAGTGCTATCGTAAATAAATGGAAAATCCTGATTGATTTATTTCACACAATATCATCTGTAGTTTTGTAGATCCTGCCCGACAACTTGACCGAAATCAGTACACCTGAGAAAACCACAGTAACACAAACTGGAAAATAACCCAGTGGGAGGTGTTACGACATTATTGTTCGAGGAATGGATTTACTGAAGAATCTAAGTGAAATTAGGTCTATACATGTTTTGGTACTTAACACATCCCCAAATAAGGATGGCAGGGTTAATTATGTGGAGATGTTAAACATAAGACACAGATTTGTAATGGTAAACTTGACAACCAGATGTTAATCACCAATTAATTGTGCGTTAAAATCAAAATAAGGTGTTCGTCACTGCCGTTCGTCTCGGATGTTTTATTTTATTCAAACATAACCAAATGCAATCGAATATAAACTTTTTGGATAATCACTACGTGTTGAAATAATTAGCAAAAGTATCTAAAATATACTTTGGAAAATATACGAAATATTTAGGTTTCTTTAACGAAATTTGGAGCCTTGTTTGTTAATATTTATCCTACGTTACCGTTTATTTCTATTTTTCCTATCATATACTATCAACAGCGTTTGCTTGTTTATGTTTAACCTCGTTAAACCACACAATCGACTATATGCGCTGTGTCCGCCACGGGTATCGAACGCAAATTTCTAATATTATAAGCCCTCAATCGTGCCATTGAGCCGTATAAAAAGTGAATCTATATAAATGTATCATGCAGGTGACTTATGTATTAAAACCATGCGTTGTTGTCTCTTCATGATAACACAAAAACAAACTACCTTTTGCAAAGTTTAGTTTTAGACAATTGAAGGGCTATTTACAGAGATCTTCATAAATGCAAAATTATTTTAAGAAATTAACTGAAAAAGGTCGATCAGAGATCTTCAAAAAGTCGAGATGCAAAATGGGTAGTTTAAAGTGGAAATAGAAACACAACAAATAAACAAACAACTTAAGATTAGCGACATGGTGTTGACATTATTTCTTTAAATTATAAATCCCTATTTTGATTCTTCTAACTGTTACAGCAATTTAGGCACGGACCCAAAATACGGATTTGGAGCTTAAGTAATGTCGACATTGTATCTCGAACATTAAACTTGTTTATTTACTTTTTTGCAATTGTATTTTCACTTTAACCTACCCACCTTGTTTCTGTACTTTTCGAAGACTTCTATTCTACCTTTCTAAATTAAATTTTTAAAATACTTTTACATCTATGAAAGTCTCCGTTTCCCATTTTCAAATTAACAGTTTTCACAGTTTTGTTTTTATCTCCATCATAGATATAAATCTGTAAAATTGCAATATTGTCCTTTTTTTGAAACCGTTTAGTTTAATATAAATACACAAACAGTGATAACCTTTGGGTTGACTTCATGTAGATTGGATGGTCATTGTACTCTTTTTAATTACCACAATGTTGTCATTAATAGTCGTGGTGCATGTATGACCACTATGATGCATGGTGAACAACATATCACATGTATGACCACTATGATGCATGGTGAACAACATATCACATGTATGACCACTGTGATGCATGGTGAACAACATATCACATGTATGACCACTATGATGCATGGTGAACAACATATCACATGTATGACCACTATGATGCATGGTGAACGACATATCACATGTATGACCACTGTGATGCACGGTGAACGACATATCACATGTATGACCACTGTGATGCACGGTGAACAACATACCACATGTATGACCACTATGATGCATGGTGAACAACATATCACATGTATGACCACTATGATGCACGGTGAACAACATATCACATGTATGACCACTATGATGCATGGTGAACAACATATCACATGTATGACCACTATGATGCACGGTGAACAACATATCACATGTATGATGACTATGATGCACGGTGAACAACATATCACATGTATGACCACTATGATGCACGGTGAACAACATATTACATGTATGACCACTATGATGCATGGTGAACAACATATCACATGTATGACCACTATGATGCATGGTGAACAACATATCACATGTATGACCACTATGATGCATGGTGAACAACATACCACATGTATGACCACTATGATGCATGGTGAACAACATATTACATGTATGACCACTATGATGCATGGTGAACAACATACCACATGTATGACCACTATGATGCATGGTGAACAACATATTACATGTATGACCACTATGATGCACGGTGAACAACATATCACATGTATGATCACTGTGATGCATGGTGAACAACATACCACATGTATGACCACTATGATGCACGGTGAACAACATATCACATGTATGACCACTGTGATGCATGGTGAACAACATATCACATGTATGACCACTATGATGCATGGTGAACAACATATCACATGTATGACCACTATGATACACGGTGAACAACATATCACATGTATGACCACTATGATGCACGGTGAACAACATATCACATGTATGACCACTATGATGCACGGTGAACAACATATCACATGTATGACCACTGTGATGCATGGTGAACAACATATCACATGTATGACCACTATGATGCATGGTGAACAACATATCACATGTATGACCACTATGATGCATGGTGAACAACATACCACATGTATGACCACTATGATGCACGGTGAACAACATATCACATGTATGACCACTATGATGCATGGTGAACAACATATCACATGTATGACCACTGTGATGCACGGTGAACAACATATCACATGTATGACCACTGTGATGCACGGTGAACAACATATCACATGTATGACCACTATGATGCACGGTGAACAACATATCACATGTATGACCACTATGATGCACGGTGAACAACATATCACATGTATGACCACTATGATGCACGGTGAACAACATATCACATGTATGACCACTATGATGCATGGTGAACAACATATCACATGTATGACCACTGTGATGCACGGTGAACAACATATCACATGTATGACCACTATGATGCACGGTGAACAACATATCACATGTATGACCACTATGATGCACGGTGAACAACATATCACATGTATGACCACTATGATGCATGGTGAACAACATATCACATGTATGACCACTATGATGCATGGTGAACAACATATCACATGTATGACCACTATGATGCACGGTGAACAACATATTACATGTATGACCACTATGATGCACGGTGAACAACATATCACATGTATGACCACTATGATGCACGGTGAACAACATATCACATGTATGACCACTATGATGCATGGTGAACAACATATCACATGTATGACCACTATGATGCATGGTGAACAACATATTACATGTATGACCACTGTGATGCACGGTGAACAACATATTACATGTATGACCACTATGATGCATGGTGAACAACATATCACATGTATGACCACTATGATGCATGGTGAACAACATATCACATGTATGACCACTATGATGCATGGTGAACAACATATCACATGTATGACCACTATGATGCACGGTGAACAACATATTACATGTATGACCACTGTGATGCACGGTGAACAACATATCACATGTATGACCACTATGATGCACGGTGAACAACATATCACATGTATGACCACTATGATGCATGGTGAACAACATATCACATGTATGACCACTATGATGCATGGTGAACAACATATCACATGTATGACCACTATGATGCATGGTGAACAACATATCACATGTATGACCACTATGATGCATGGTGAACAACATACCACATGTATGACCACTATGATGCACGGTGAACAACATATCACATGTATGACCACTATGATGCATGGTGAACAACATATCACATGTATGATCACTATGATGCATGGTGAACAACATATTACATGTATGACCACTATGATGCATGGTGAACAACATATCACATGTATGACCACTATGATGCATGGTGAACAACATATCACATGTATGACCACTATGATGCATGGTGGTCAACATATCACATGTATGACCACTATGATGCATGGTGGTAATGTTGACCACTATGATGCATGGTGAACAACATATTACATGTATGACCACTATGATGCACGGTGAACAACATATCACATGTATGATCACTATGATGCATGGTGAACAACATATCACATGTATGACCACTATGATGCATGGTGGTCAACATATCACATGTATGACCACTATGATGCATGGTGAACAACATATTACATGTATGACCACTATGATGCACGGTGAACAACATATCACATGTATGACCACTATGATGCATGGTGAACAACATATCACATGTATGATCACTATGATGCATGGTGAACAACATATCACATGTATGATCACTGTGATGAATGGTGGTCAACAACATATCACATGTATGACCACTATGATGCATGGTGAACAACATATCACATGTATGACCACTATGATGCATGGTGAACAACATATTACATGTATATGCTTTTTAAAAATATGTATACTCTGTAGCTATATGGAGAGTCTGTAAACCTGAATTGGAAGTCCATAGACTGGACTTTCCAACTACAGGAGTTTTGTACATGCATGTTGGCTGGTATTTATATCTATATCCACGGAAGATTTATACTATTCAAGTTGTAAAGCCGGTTATATACATAGCCATGTGAATTTTTCAAGCTGTAAATGGATGCACATAAATTCAGTGCAAATACAAGAAAGTGTACCATAGTAAGGCCGCTTACTGGGTTTTTACAATTGATTAGATTTTCCCTTGAAGTGGCATTCTGCACACTCTACAAGGACGAAACAGTGTTAATTAACAAACATGAATCGATTATATCAATATATCTTCCCTTCCTCAATTTCTGATTAAGTTTGGTTGTGACACTTATACGACCTTAAACACTGGCGATCGGTCGCTGCTGTAAACTTTACCTTAGACTACATATTTCAAAAATAAAATATATAGTTACAAAACGTCTGTTTCGCCTTTGTTTAGAATCGCTATCACTTTCTCCTTTTTGTATGATTCTTGCTATTCCTTAGAGACAGCTTCAAAGATGGTGACTATATCTGTTATATATATAAAAATCGTGACCGTGACTGTTGATCAAAACTCAAATTGGTGCTATTTTTTAAACAACGGCTTCAAGATGTCTGTTGTGGAAAACAGCTTAAACTTTTGTGAAACATGGCTGAAATCGAACATTCAGTGGTTGAAAGAAAAGTAATAATAGAAGCAATGTCGTTTCTTAAAGGGAAGCAGCCCTCTATATAAACAAATTATATGTGGCATTAATACAGTTGCAACAATACGTTGATAACTGGTATGGCAATTGGACCGTGCCTGCCACATAAACAGTAAATTATATTCACAGCATGCACTCTGCTATATAAGTATACATGTAATAGATTATGAGGCTCCATATAAACCACAGACAACATCAAAATGACTGGACACCAACAAGTAAACAGCCGTTGTTATTTGCTAGGTCGTCAAATAAAGTTAAAACTACTCTACACAAGACGTGATGACATGTTTAGTAAAACTACTCAGGTCTTATTACAATGTAGACAACCATTTTTGCTGTAAGCTACAAGAAATTGGAACAATATTAAATAGTAATAAAAAGAAACAAATGGACGATCCCTATTATGAACCACTACAGTGGTTCACGTCGTTCAAACCAGATATACCATTCTCTTCCTATACCTTGCAATGCGGTTGCAGATATGTTTATTACAACCGATTATGTTATGTACACCCCCAAACACAATGTGGTTATTTATAGACCCCACCTATGAGTTCAAATCGGTTATGTCATAATCCTTTATCTCCGTCTTTATGATATCATTCAACATATATTTGCAAACTCAGTATCCCATATTCACCCTTTTCACCATGTGGTTATACACTTGTGGTCCCTTCTTCTATTACGTCAATTAACTTTTAACTGTCATACTTATTGTTTGTTTTTGAATATCGCGCAGATTCTATCTGCGCTAGCCGTCCCTAATTTTGTAGTGTAAAACTCGAGGGAAGACAGCTAGTCATCACCACCTACCGCCAACTCTTTACAAACGAATAGTGGGATTGACCGCCACATTATAAGGCCCCCTCGGCTGAAAGGGCGAGCATGTTTGGTGAGATATGGGATTCGAATCCACGACACTCAGATTACGAGTCGAACGCCTTAACACACTTGGGCAGGCCGGGCCATCATACTGATATACAAACACTTAAGAGCATTGCATAACGGAGATTAATACTGTTGTAACACTTTAACAGTTTAACGAACAACCAGACAGATAATCACTACTCGGCGGAATATCATACCATGTCATTGTTTTGTATATTTTTTGTTTGTTTGGTCAGATATGACCGTAGCAAAGAATCGTTAGATGATCAGACAATGAAGTCATTTTGTTACTGAAAAACCAAGTCGTTCTTTTATAACGAGATTACTGATTTTAAATAAATTTAGCTAGAGAAACATCTGAATTTGTTCAAATCCCTTTTTGACTGTTAATATATTTAATACTATAGTATATTGTTAACGAAATTGCAACAGTTGCCTTGGTTTTTGAAAACACAACAAATAAAACTGATAAAATTAAGGTCGAAAAATAGTTGTGAGTGTTGAAGCAGACATTCCTTTTTGTACAGATTTACAACGCTAAAATCAGGGGTTCGATTCCTCTCGGTGGACTCGGCAGATAGCCCGATGTGGCTTTGCTATGAAACACACACACACTCCTTTTTTTAGAAAAGAGGAAAAACATTTATCATCAAAGGAAATTGAGTACACCAGGAAAACAGCTAAAGGAAATATGTCGAACACATGGTGGGTGTGTACGACAAAACACATTATTTTGTAAAAGACAACTCTTGTACAATATTTATCTTAAAATATGTAGATAGTGATAGAGCTACATACAAAATGTTTGTTTAATTTCACACAAAGCTACTCTAGGGCTATCTGTGCTAGCCGTCCCTAATTTTGCAGTGTAAGACTAGAAGGAAGGCAGCTAGTAATAACCACCCACCGCCAACTCTTGAGCCACTCTTTAACCAACGAATAGTGGGATTGACTGCCATATTATAATGCTCCCACAGCTAAAAGGACGAAAATGTTTGGTGCGACGGAGATTCCTATCCTTGATCCTCAGATTACGAGTCGAAACCCGTAACCACCTGGCCATGACGGGCGACTTCATTTAGTGTTAAACGTTTACGTAATTAACATGAAATACGAAAACTTGATACGAAAATGATATTTTTATAAGTTTGACTTGTTTAAAATTGAAAAAAAAATGTTTTTCATTGGTACTAATGACATTACATTTTAAAATTTGTTGTTGTTGTTGTTGTTTAGAATTAAGCACAAAGATACACAATGGGCTATCTGTGCTCTGCCCACCACGGGTATCGAAACCCGGATTTTAGCATGTAAGTCCGCAGACATACCGCTGAGCCACTGGGGGGCAAAATTATAACGCCCTCACGGCAAGCATGTTTGGCGCGACGGGGATTCGAACCCGTAACCCTGAGATTACGAGTCACACGCTTGGCCATGGCGGGCCCTTAAAATTTGATAGTGTTGTCTTGCTCTCCTTCGGCAGGAATAGCTTTTACCAAGAACACAATAGTTAAATGTACAAATTTATTTCATTACACGTATTTGTATAATCAGTCAAAAGATTTGTAAAATTATAACTTACAATAACATAAATAAATACTGCTTTACAGGAATTCGTTTCATTAATCAAAATTACCCTCAATCTTTCCAATAGAAATTCGTACATTGGCGTTAAAATGCACATTAATACGAAAACGTAATTATTAAATTTTAATAAACAAAAATAATAGGTTTTTTTTTAGGTTGATAATTTAATTTGCAAAAGAAACTGCGTTGTAATGAATCCCATTTAGTTGTCAAACACGAATATTCAAAAATCCTAAACTCGTTGCTCACTTGTCCTTTGAACAATTAGTTTACAGAGTAATAACAGGTACTTTGGAAGTTTTTAACCTTTCGAATTTAAACCATCCAGACGAATAATTATCGTTGTCACAAACTCTCATTTTACATTATTGGTGAAGACAAAAATACCACAAGTCAGAGTTCGTAATACGTCACAACTTTGAAAGGTAGGTGTTTGGATGGCTGGTATGAACAGACGGTTAGGGCCCCGGCCTCCAAATCTGAGGATCGCGGGTTAGAATCTCTGTCATACCAAACATGCTCACGCTTTCAGGCGTGGGAACGTTATATTGTGACGTTATGATTTCAGTTACCAACTTATCTTTTGTTCTTAATGTACCTCTAAACTTTACTTTAGTGATTTACGTTTGACGTGATACTCTTAACTTTTTTTTTCAATAAAAAGAAAGCCACTGACGCTTTATAGTTGTTACTGTTTAGAGGATGTTTAATATTGTTACAGCTGGTCCTCTTCATGTAAACTACAATGCAAGTTGCTTGTGATTCATCACCCAGTTATATTGAAAATTACTTCAGATTGTGCCTTCTTCAGTAGTCTTTCATTATAATATTCTGGTTTATAAATTTGTCGACGCCGTTAAACTGGCATGCTAAATTAATAGTTTGAAGAGCATGCGCTGTAGCTGAGTAGTCCGGGTAGGTCCTGCGATCATAGGTGGCACAGAAGTAATAGTAATAAGTGTACACTTGATGGGGTCTCCCGGAACACTATCATTATTTCTTAGTTAATGGTATTTGAAATTGGAATTTCTGGATAGATATTGAAAAAAAAAGTGTGATATTCTACTGTATGTAATTGCTCTTGTTGCTATAAACACACTGTATATGTGTTTTTTTTTATATTTTTTCTGACCGTATTGTTGTGATATTGTCTGTATACTGGACTGATGTCCTTTTATATTTCGTAACATTTGATGTTACAAGCTTTCTGTACATTTATTTTGGTTTCCTTGATCCTCAAGCTAGTGTTCGATGTAATTATTAATTTTTGTTCCAAATACTTCTGTAAACCATTATGTCTTATTATTGTAATTCTTCACTCAGATTCATAACACTCTTTTTCGGGTGTACTCGAGATCCAGCATGGTCAGCTTGTTATGGTACTTGACTCGTAATCCGAAGGTCGCGGGTAAGAATCTCCATCACACCAAATATAGTCGCCCTTTCCGCCGTAGGGGCGTTATAATTTTAAGTCAGTCCCACTATTCGTTGGTAAAAAAGTAGTCCAAGAGTTGACGGTGAGTGGTGATAAGTAGCTGCTTTCCCTCTTGTCTTACACTGCAAAATTAGAGGCGGCTAGCGCAGATAGCCCAGGTGTAGCTTTGCGCAAAATTCAAATCTAACCTTAATATGATAAACTGACACCTTTGATATCTTCATATTGATAAGATACTAAATCAACGTCATTGTCAGTTTGATAGAATCTAAAATTCCAAGTTTTTGTTTTTATTTTGCCCTTCCCTGGTTAAAGCATTTGAAAGACACAACTCACCTTAATGCTAAATATACAAAGATATGCATGTGTGTGCATGATATTATAGCGATTATCTATTTATATCACAATGATTGGTGAAACATTGTGTGAGAAGTTTTGAATTAAAGCTTTGGAAATACCAAAGTACGAGAAAATAACAACATACGGAGGCGTCAGGCACTCAAACAATTGGCCTTGATAAAGAAAGTAAAATATGGTAGGTTGTTGTTATGAATTAAGGACAAACCAACCCAACTGGCTATATATGCTCTGCCCACTACAAGTATCGAAACCTGGTTTTTAGCGTTGCAAGTCCGATGGCATACCGCCGTCCCTTTGGGGGTAAAATATGATAGGGTAGGAACTCGAAATGTATACTAAAACATCACGTATTCTTTACAAGCAGCCAATCAATGAATGCATTAGATTCTCTTTTGAAATTCAAATCAATCTGGTTGATTTTAAGTAATTTTCTTCTTGAATTTCTAGCTCTTTCTGTTTGGTCTTTGTTTAATCTTTTGATTCCTCTTTCTACTGTTTCACCATTTTCATTTTCAATATTGCTTTCAGCATATATGGTAATCCTGAAATTAAGTCTTAGTTTTCACTTTATTTTCAGCAAATCAATTTTACTCGTGACATTATTGTTGAAATTGCTGTTATGGTTGAGTGAGCTCTTTTCTATTACTCTGTCAACATTATGCCAACACAAATTTTACAAGTTCACAAATCGGTAGGACCATCTTCAAAATTAATACTATAGGTTTTGTTCAATTTTAGGCTTAGCTATCTCATTAGTCCTAAACTCGCTTTTTTCAGTTGTACTTTAAAGGTTCTTCCATATCTCTTAATACTTCGTTGGACCATAATTATAAACTCAAACATTATAAAACTAGAGTAAGAGTTAAATGACTCACTAACTCAATAATTTATGTTTTAAGTAATGGACGGCAGTAGATAGTTACTACTGTTGACCTTTCTACATATTGACAGAGCTAATGTTTTGAAACAAGTAGATAGTTACTACTGTTGACCTTTCTACATATTGACAGAGCTAATGTTTTCAAGCAAGTGGATAGTTGCTACTGTTGACCTTTCTACATATTGACAGAGCTAATGTTTTGAAACAAGTGGATAGTTAATACTGTTGACCTTTCTACATGTTGATTGAACTAGGGTTTAGTTGATTTTTTTATTTGAAAAACAAGAGGAAATCCCCAGGAACCACGTCACTTGAAATTCTTTTAGACATGTCATCTTATATCAATGTGTAAAATTGTGCTGATCTGGTAGTTTTCTTTTTCTAAAATTAGAATATTCTACCTAAACAGTCTATCAAAGAATACAATGATGTAGTTCATTCAAATTGTTTCCCAAATTTTCAAGTAAAGTTTAAACGTCATGCGCTCAACACGTCACGTGAAAACTCCCTCTAGCGAACAATACAAACATTTAATTTAACGATTTTACGAAAACACGAAGGTTCAAAGTGGCAAAGTATAAATTAAAATATTGAAAAATAACACACAACATTCTATACATGTACATATACGAGCATTAGCATGTAATTACTGTAATTTTCATTTAAAATATTTTAATGAAACATATCTTTACACTCTTTGTTTCAGATGAAAATATTTTTACTGTCATGTTTGCTGGATGAGTACAGATGTACAAGATGAGTAATAGCGAACACCCTTCCAATAATGGTACCAAAAATACTAATTCCGTTGTAATTCATTTTTTCATGTGGAATATTACCGTTATAAAATATCATTTATCCAATCACAGCGGAAGTAAACACTGAACATTTGTAACATTAAACTGTTTCAATAACGACGAAAATATGGTTAAATTTACGACGGAAGTTTTAGTATGCGGACGTGGTCTTCTTTTCTTGAGATCCTTGCTATTTACAGATTTTGATCTTTGAGGCAGTGGTGACATATTTATTGTCATCGAAATGTGATCTTTTAGTCGCTTGTTCATTTGCCAATATAACATAGTAAAACCAATAATGGGGTAGCATACAAATCTTTCTTCGCTGTCCAGTAATTTGTAAAATTATTATTAGCATTTTTATTCTGATGTAATTCCACAGAAATTGATCATTGATGGCACATGCTAATGTTTAATTCAGAAGAAAGCTTGGGTATCCAAGTGTCAAAGGTCAACAATACATGTCAGTTTCTCTTTTTGAATTCAGTAGCGAGATGGTTTATTTTGTCATTACTCCTTCGCTGGATAATATTACAAAATATATGATATCTAAAATAAGGGAAAATACGTTACCATGCAAGGTTAAAATATTCTCTTCCAACAATCCAGTGAATCAGTCAGTGTCATGGCGCTCTGCTTGCCACTTGTGACTCAAAGGTTCAAATCCCGTTACCGAAAATGCTCATCCTATTAGCCATGCGAATCTTTATCAGGTGACAGTGAATTTCACTTCACACCGACTAAGCTACCTTCGATCTTGTGTTTCACTTCTAAATTATAGACGGTAACTGCAGATAATCCACAAGCAAGTTTGTGCAGAATGCAAAAAACAGCGTGAAAGTTCTTTCTACGACGCATATATGTAACATTTAAGACTTAAACCGTCGATTTTTTTATTAAGCTTCCTAAAAGACATTCTGCTGAAGAATTTGATGGTCACGTGCTAAGTTCGTTGCACGTTCATGCAGCACAAACAGAAATCGAGTAGCTCGTGATATCCGTTAGTTGTAATCCGTGGCTTATTACCCTGTGGTTGATAGATTACAGAGTCCATAGTGTAGCTTTGTGCTATTCGTGATATAAGAGCCACGTGTACACTTTAAATAGAAATAAATGAAGGTTATAGCCATGAAACTCGTTATATATTGCAACAGAGTCATAAATCTTAATTCTTAGTTACACTGTCGTGGTTTATTCATGTCGCATGTACATGAAAGTAATTGTTTATACCGAACAAGTACTGTTTCACTTAAATAAGTACTTCTTATATTCAGTTTGAAAATCATTACTTTTGTTACAGTAAAAAAAATAAATTTATTTTCAGAGATTGCCCTATCTCCACGTTTGTTTAAATGTCGTTTCGGAGATGCCGAGACTGGCACTTGCCTTTAGGTCGAAAAAATTGTTTTAATTTCGCGCAAAGCTACACGAGGGCAATCTGTAACAGCATCCAACATCGCAGAGTGCCCTGGTATTCTCTGTGTGAGACGGCACTGACGACCGTATTGTTTATCTGTTGTTGTTGTTTTTTTTAATTTTGCGCAAAGCTACTCGAGAGTTATCTGCGTTAGCCGACCCCAATTTAGCAGTGTAAAACTAGAGGGAAGCAGCTAGTCATCACCAACTACCATCAACTCTCGGGCTACTCTTTTATCAATAGTGGGATTGACCGTCACGTTATAACACCCCCACGGCTGAAAGGGCAAACATCTTTGGTGCAAGAGGATTCGAACCCTCGACCTTAATATTAGATTACGAGTCGGACGCCCTAACCACCAAAGTACTCTCTACATCAATAAGATTAAAAAGTTGAATAATAATAATAATAAAAGGTATAACCCAGTTGGATCTCTGGTTTTATACTAAACAATATAAATACCAAAAACTAGTTACCTTTGCATATCTTAACTTATTCCAAATATTTAATTTATTAAAGCCTGGCATGATCAGGTGGGTTAAGACGTTCGAATCGTATTCTGAGGGTCGCAGGTTCGAATACCGGTCGCACCAAACACACTTGCTCTTTCAGCTGTGGGGTTATAATGTGACAGTCAATCCCACTATTCGTTGGTAAAAGAGTAGCCCAAGAGTTGGCGGTGGGTGGTGATGACTAGCTGCCTTCCCTCTAGTCTTACACTGCTAAATAAGGGACGGCTAGCGCAGATAGCCCTCAAATAGCTTTGTGCGAAATTACAAACAAACAATTAATTTATTAAAACTGAGAATCGTGAACTTCGGGAGTTTTTCTAATTCTATATTAAACTTCTACAGACCATTCCCATCATTTTCTAAAGATAAATTTTTCCACATATATGATGCATTTAATACGTTTTAAATTTATTTTGGATGTTCACAAAAATAGCATGCGCCAGTCGTACGTGCTCTTAATTCGTAAGCTAAATGAAGCCAGATAACAAACAGCAATTACCGCCACCTTTCGGGGTGCTGTAAATTAATCCACTAGTTTGTTTTTCTGAAATTTCACCTAAAACTACACGAGGGCTTTCTGTGCTAGCCGTCCATAATTTTGCAAAGGAAGGCAGCTAGTCATTACCGCCCACCACCAACGTTTGGGCTACTCTTTAAACAACGGATTGACCGTTACATTATAACGCCCCCACGGCTGATAGGGTGAACATGTTTGGTGCGACGGGGATTCGAACCTGCAACCCTCGGATTACGAGTCGAGTGCCTTTCCCACCTGGCCATGCCGGGTCTCGGTAATAGAATCATTGTTTCATATCCACGTGTTGTTTTGTAATTAAAATAAAAACAGTGATTAACTTCTCAACTGGCATCATGACAAAACTAAACATAAATGGCTTGATGTACTGTCACGTGTTTCCTTAATGACATATATGTTCATGTTTACTCATGCTTTAACTCACTTAAAGGGCGAACATGTTTGATGTGACCGAGATCCGAATCCGTAACCCTAAGGTTACGAGTCGAGCGCCCTAACCACCTGGCAATTCTGGGCCTAGCGACTGTATTAAAACAATACAAAAATAATTTGGACTCTCTCTTCTACAGGGTAATCGGAAGTTAAGTACAGATAACTATCCGCTACATTCGTTCTCCAATGTTTAAGCTACTATTCAGTTATCTAGGACATACCAAAGCCCGACAACAGCTAAAACGGAGATTTATGATTTTAGTTTACCGTCATCTTTCTCCAACATTCCTGGTGCCTACATGACAGTTTTAACAATAACTGTATAATTTTATCATCACTTGATAGTCCTTACGATCTTTGACCGCTTGTTTTGTTATTATTTTATGCAAACTCACACGAAAAGTAAACAAACAACAATAGGAAATAAAATAATCACTAAATAAAAGACCTGTACATGACTGACTGCTGAACATAAAAAGGAAATAAAATAAGGAAGATTGTGGACATATCAACTGATCGATTAATGATCATATAACATACTAAACTTTGTCGATTTCATATGGAGAACACAATCTCTACATTACTAGGCCTGGCATGGCCAAGCGCGTAAGGCGTGCGACTCGTAATCCGAGAGTCATGGGTTCGCGCCCGCGTCACGCTAAACATGCTCAAGAGTTGACGGTGGGTGGTGATGACTAGCTGCCTTCCATCTAGTCTTACACTGCTAAATTAGGGACGGCCTAATTCCAAAACAAACTCTACGTTACTGGTTACCTCATCGAGAAGGCAAATAGAACCAGAATTTCCAATCGGGCGCCTTTTTAACCACCTGGCCATGCAGGGCTTTTAACTAAACCAGGGTTTCCCAACCGGTGGGTCGCGACTCCCAGGGAGTCGCGTAGCCTTGTTAGAAGTAGCTTGAGATAACATTAATTTTATTTCGTCAATTACATTTTCATGCTCTTACATTTTTTTTTGTTTCGGTACAAAGCAAAACGTGTGTTACGTTAGTTCAATGTCATTACGTGATATTATGGGTGTATGTATGCTTGCCTGTGTGAATGTGTATGTGTCTGCAACTGTATGTGTGTGTGCACTAGTGAGTGCACGCGCATAAAAGTATGCTTGTATGTCTGTTTAGCTGTGATTAAGTGTGTGTGTGTGCTCGCTGTCGACACGTGAGTCACATGCCCGTTACTGATTAGTGGATGACGAATCGCGCGACTGGCCAGGCTCCCTTCCCTCCCAATACTTACCCATCATTACTCTACCTGCACCCCCCAGAAGTAGTCAGTGTAAGATCTACAGTTGCCAAAGCGTTCATTATTCAACATTTTTATTTTATTTTAACAAGGAGATAAGTAAGCAGTAGAGGTGAGTTGTGTCCATGGTTAAACGGTGCAGATACTCAGAATGCTACCTCAACATTGGCTTCACCACTGTGCTCGCCAAAGACGGCATCGATAAACCACAGTGTGTTTTGTGCCATGCTGTCCTGAGTGCAGAGTCAATGAAACCATCAAAACTCAAGCGTCATCTCGAGACGAAACATCCAGAACACGCAAAGAAGGGTTTGGGTTTCTTAAAACAGCATGAACGGTGTCTTAAAAGCCAAAGAATCTATAGAAGTGGGTCGTTTCAGCAGCAGAGTGCAGCCTTAGTGGAAGCTTCATATGAGATTGCATTCGAAATTGCTAAACAAAAAAAAAAACCTCACACGATTGGAGAAACACTTCTTAAACCCTGTATGATGAAAGCAGTAAATATTATTATTGGAGAAGCCAGTGCAAAGAAGATGCAGCAAGTATCCCTGTCAAATAACACTATACAGAGGCACATTTCTAAAATGTCTATGGATGTGAAGAAACAGGTTTTGACTGAAATCAAGGGTTCCCCTTTCAGTTCGACGAGTCAACAGGTGTGAGTTCATGTTCTCAGTTGCTTGTCTTCGTCAGATACATTAATTCAGGTGACATCAAAGACGAATTCTTATTCTGCAGTGCACTTGAAACCACAACAAAAGCTGATGATGTCATGGAAAAAGTTTCAACATTTTTTCAAGACGAAGATCTTCAATGGAAAAACGTGTGTGGGGTTTGTACAGATGGAGCACCGGCTATGCTGGGATCGAATTCAGGATTCCAGTCGAGAGTGAAGAAGCTAGCACCTCAAGCAAAGGGCATCCACTGATTCACCGATATGCTCTCGCCAGTAAGACTCTCCCTGCCTCTCTGCAGGAAGTGCTTGAATCTTTAATCAATATTGTAAATTATGTGAAGACTCAAGCACTCAACACTCGCCTATTCAAAGAACTATGCAAAGACATGAATGCTGACCACGAAGTCCTTCTCCTCTACACAGCAGTACGTTGGTTGTCGAAAAGAAACGTTATTAATCGTCTTTGAAATGAAAGATAAAATAAAGCTATTCCTGGAGACTCAAGAAAGGAAAGATCTTGTAACTCACTTCGAAGATGAAGCATGGAATAATAGGGTTGCGTACCTAGCCGACATTTTTGACCAGCTGAACAAGCATAATTTGACACTTCAAGGAAGGGAAACACATGTTCTCCTTTTTGAAGATAGTCTTCGGGCCTTTGTTTCCAAACTGCAGAACTGGTGTCGGAAAACCAATCTTGGAAACATCGCTATGTTTGAAAAACTTTGTGGAGTGACGGATGAGTCTCAGATCCAACTGGATCAGTTCCTCAAGGATGAGATTATCGAACATCTTCAGTGTCTAGAAAAGGAAGTCGAGCGTTACTTCTCTGAGCTATCATAGGAACAGGAGGCCATTTTGTACTGAACTTCATGTATCCAGCATCCCAGATGATATCCAAGATGAATTTCTGGATCTAAGGAGCGACTCTTCAGTTCGTGATCTCTTCAAGGTGAAACCTGTGACTCAGTTCTAGTGCCCTATGTATCAGTCATACTCCAAAGTCATCATGATAGCTTTACGTGTCCTTGTTCCACTTGCTTCTACCTACTTGTGTGAGGCAGGATTTTCCACTCTTGTCAATATAAAAACAAATAATAGGAACAGATGTTGGAGATGACATGAGACTGGCTCTAACAAAAGCTCGGCCACGAATTTCAAAGCTTGCTGCTGAAATGCAACATCAGGCATCTCACTAGCTGGATTGGATAGCTGTTCAAACCTATGTTAATGTTATTTTAAGAAATATATGTTCTTTTTGTGAATTCAGGTTGGACCAATGTGATTTAATTTACTAATAAATTATTACAGAATTTCAAAATATTTTTAGATGTTTCTTTCCCTCTCCTTCACAGAAAATAAAAGAAAAATTAAGCCGCTGATAGTAAGCCCTGAGTAGGGGTCACCTGGGTTTCAAACTTTAAGGTAAGGGGTCGCGAGTGCCAAAAGATTGGGAACCCCTGAAATAAACGAAAGGTATAATGATGAAAGCCGAGATGCTATTCAAACACCAAGCTCTCTGCATACAAAGTGGGAAAGCCAATAATGTTGGAACTTTATTGTCAACGTAATGTCAAAACGGTTAGTCCACTATGTGCTCATTAGCTGGTTGAAGAGATATCTTCGCTTCCATCTCTATCTTGTGTGCCTCTTTTTATCAAGTTAAATAGCTAGCCCTATATAGCTTTATTATTTTGAGATAAATTGATTTCCTCAAACTTGTCATACAGAAACATCTTTGCCATTATTTAGAAATATCAGTTCTTGAAAAGTCTTATCACAAGCCTTTCAGTTGTCATCAACTGGCCGAGTCATACGAAACAAGAACGAAAACAATTGCCCGTAGGTATTAAGAACACACCCTATAATTGTTAAATAACAATTACTTATGCAATACCTATGCCATATTACAGCAGTTATCACTATGAATTTTCTTCTATAACTAAAGGTTCTATGCTAAGCATGAGTTTGTAACACATCTCATATGACAAAAATTACATCATTCACTTGTAAACCTATAGGTTTACCAACAGTTTTGCAAAAATAATCCTCTAATTTTCAATTAATACCAAATTAAGTTAAAACGTTGCTACCTATGACTCTAATACAACTTATTAGTTTGATACCGAAAGCGTTTTCCCACCTTTAACTTTAACGTATGAACCAGCAGGCGTGGCCCAGTGGTTAACACGTCAGGTTATGAAATGAGTTTGTGTAAGTTCGAGTCCCATTATGTGGCTGAACACTGATTGTCAATCACGTTATTCGGCATGTAGTTTGTGAGTGTGAGTAAATAATCGCCATAACAGCTCTGGGAAATTAGGGGTGACTATTTCTGAACCTTACAAAAGTCTCTGACCCTAGACCATTAGCTTATTTGTCGGATTAGATGCTGTTCTGATCGTCAATAGCAAATACATAAAGTGTTAGATATTGACTAAATCCGAGTTATTTTTTCCTCTTCACCACCCTTTCTTGTAATTTAAAACTTTAATTTACGTTAAACATATTTTATATTCTTGCTCGATACAATATCAAGGCATTTAGAGATTATAACAAGCCAGTCTTAATAATTTGAAATTTAAATCTCATATAATTCTTTCTATCTTTGACCAAATTTATCAAGAATTATTGCTTAAATAAATTACCAAATGACTGTAAAGTATTTACAAAAGATAAAGAAAAATAAGATGAACATTATATAAAAAAGTTATTCCCATTACCGAAAGCAATGAAGAGTGATACAGATGTGATACATTGTACATTTGAGCGCCGTCTCATAATTTACGTATTTCTTTTCATTATTTAACTATTTTATTATTAATTACGAACTTATTAATGAGAGGCTGGCGAACGGAGGTTAATACTGATATAAAGTGTATCCTCACCGCAATATGGGTCCTACTTTCTCATTTACCTCCAAAGTGACAACTTTAATTGCATGATGATCAAGACCCAGATCGTGCTGGTAAAATTATTTAAAATGTATCACACGTGCTTTCATCGAGTGTGTTTCATATCTCAGCACTTACATGAACTGCGTCACTTTTGACATTTGTCTAACATGACAAAATATTTGTTGTTGTTTTTTTTACAGTCAGTAAAGACATATTAGCTCCACTTAGTTACAGGAACAACAAGCAGTTGGTTACAACAATTGTACACCTTCGGTTTGTTTGTTTGTTTTTTGGAATTTCGCACAAAGCTACTCGAGGGCTATCTGTGCTTGCCGTCCCTAATTTAGCAATGTAAAACTAGAGGGAAGGCAGCTAGTCATCACCACCCACCGCCAACTCTTGGGCTACTCTTTCACCAACGAATAGTGGGATTGACCGTCACATTATACGCCCCCACGGCTGGGAGGGCGAGCATGTTTGGCGCGACGCGGGCGCGAACCCGCGATCCTCAGATTACGAGTCGCGCGCCTTACGCGCTTGGCCATGCCGGGCCTCCACTTTCGGGAATCTTGTTTATCAACCATTTACTTCTTACTAGAAAAATGAAACACATCTGGTTTTTCACAATCTAAAACAAGCCAACAAATCACCATTCACGTTTCTCGAGTCACAACTAATTTTAAGATAAATATTTGGAACGATGTATATTCAGAAATAGCGTTACTGTTAAATGTTTAAATAAAGTGTTATATAGCTATCGTTACTGTCAAATGTTTAAATAAAGTGTTATATAGCTATCGTTACTGTCAAATGTTTAAATAAAGTGTTATATAGCTATCGTTACTGTAAAATGATTAAATAAAGTGTTATATAGCTATCGTTACTATTAAATGTTTAAATAAAGTGTTATATAGCTATCGTTACTGTCAAATGATTAAATAAAGTGTTCTATAGCTATCGTTAATGTCAAATGTTTAAATAAAGTGTTCTATAGCTTTCTTTACTATCGTAAAGCTTTCTATAGCTATCGTTAATGTCAAATGTTTAAATAAAGTGTTCTATAGCTTTCTTTACTGTTAAATGTTTAAATAAAGTGTTATATCGCTATCGTTACTGTCAAATGATTAAATAAAGTGTTCTATAGCTATCGTTAATGTCAAATGTTTAAATAAAGTGTTCTATAGCTTTCTTTACTATCGTAAAGCTTTCTATAGCTATCGTTAATGTCAAATGTTTAAATAAAGTGTTCTATAGCTTTCTTTACTGTTAAATGTTTAAATAAAGTGTTATATCGCTATCGTTACTGTCAAATGATTAAATAAAGTGTTATATAGCTATCGTTACTGTTAAATGTTTAAATAAAGTGTTCTATAGCTATCGTTACTGTTAAATGATTAAATAAAGTGTTATATAACTATCGTTACTGTTAAATGTTTTAAAAAGTGTTATATAGCTATCGTTACTGTTAAATATTTAAATAAAGTGTTATATAGCTATCGTTACTGTCAAATGTTTAAATAAAGTGTTCTATAGCTATCGTTACTGTTAAATGATTAAATAAAGTGTTCTATAGCTATCGTTACTGTCAAATGTTTAAATAAAGTGTTATATAGCTATTGTTACTGTCAAAGGATTAAATAAACTGTTATATAGCTATCGTTACTGTCAAATGATTAAATAAAGTGTTCCATAGCTATCGTTACTGTTAAATGTTTAAATAAAGTGTTATATAGCTATCGTTAATGTTAAATGTTTAAATAAAGTGTTTTATAGCTATCGTTACTGTTAAATGTTTAAATAAAGTGTTCTATAGCTATCGTTACTGTTAAATGATTAAATAGTGTTATATGGCTATCGTTACTGTCAAATGATTAAATAAAGTGTTCTATAGCTATCGTTACTGTTAAATGTTTAAATAAAGTGTTATATAGCTATCGTTACTGTTAAATGTTTGAATAAAGTGTTTTATAGCTATCGTTACTGTCAAATGTTTAAATAAAGTGTTATATAGCTATCGTTACTGTTAAATGTTTAAATAAAGTGTTATATAGCTATCGTTACTGTTAAATGTTTAAATAAAGTGTTCTATAGCTATCGTTACTGTTAAGTGTTTAAATAAAGTGTTCCATAGCTATCGTTATTGTCAAATGTTTTAATAAAGTGTTCTCTAGCTGTCGTTACTGTCAAATGTTTAAATAAAGTGTTCTATAGCTATCGTTAAAGTCAAATTTTTAAATAAAGTGTTCCATAGCTATCGTTACTGTCAAATGATTAAATAAAGTGTTATATAGCTATCGTTACTGTTAAATGTTTAAAAAAGTGTTATATAGCTATCGTTACTGTTAAATGTTTAAATATAGTGTTATATAGCTATCGTTACTGTTAAATCTTTAAATAAAGTGTTCTATAGCTATTGTTACTGTCAAATGATTAAATAAAGTGTTATATAGCTATCGTTACTGTTAAATGTTTAAATAAAGTGTTATATAGCTATCATTACTGTTAAATGTTTAAATAAAGTGTTATATCGCTATCGTTACTGTTAAATGTTTAAATAAAGTGTTTTATAGCTATCGTTACTGTTAAATGTTTAAATAAAGTGTTCTATAGCTATCGTTACTGTTAAATGATTAAATAGTGTTATATGGCTATCGTTACTGTCAAATGATTAAATAAAGTGTTCTATAGCTATCGTTACTGTTAAATGTTTAAATAAAGTGTTATATAGCTATCGTTACTGTTAAATGTTTATGTAAAGTGTTATATAGCTATCGTTACTGTTAAATGTTTGAATAAAGTGTTTTATAGCTATCGTTACTGTCAATTATTTAAATAAAGTGTTATATAGCTATCGTTACTGTTAAATGTTTAAATAAAGTGTTATATAGCTATCGTTACTGTTAAATGTTTAAATAAAGTGTTCTATAGCTATCGTTACTGTTAAGTGTTTAAATACAGTGTTCCATAGCTATCGTTATTGTCAAATGTTTTAATAAAGTGTTCTATAGCTGTCGTTACTGTCAAATGTTTAAATAAAGTGTTCTATAGCTATCGTTAAAGTCAAATGTTTAAATAAAGTTTTCTATAGCTATCGTTACTGTCAAATTTTTAAATAAAGTGTTCCATAGCTATCGTTACTGTCAAATGATTAAATAAAGTGTTATATAGCTATCGTTACTGTTAAATGTTTAAAAAAGTGTTATATAGCTATCGTTACTGTTAAATGTTTAAATAAAGTGTTATATAGCTATCGTTACTCTTAAATCTTTAAATAAAGTGTTCTATAGCTATTGTTACTGTCAAATGATTAAATAAAGTGTTATATAGCTATCGTTACTGTTAAATGTTTAAATAAAGTGTTATATAGCTATCATTACTGTTAAATGTTTAAATAAAGTGTTATATCGCTATCGTTACTGTTAAATGTTTAAATAAAGTGTTATATAGCTATCGTTACTGTTAAATGTTTAAATAAAGTGTTCTATAGCTATCGTTACTGTTAAATGTTTAAATAAAGTGTTTTATAGCTATCGTTACTGTTAAATGTTTAAATAAAGTATTATATAGCTATCGTTACTGTTAAATGTTTAAATATAGTGTTATATAGCTATCGTTACTGTTAAATGTTTAAATAAAGTGTTCTATAGCTATCGTTACTGTTAAATGTTTAAATAAAGTGTTATATAGCTATCGTTACTGTTAAATGATTAAATAAAGTGTTCTATAGCTACCGTTACTGTCAAATGATTAAATAAAGTGTTATATAGCTATCGTTACTCTTAAATGTTTAAATAAAGTGTTATATAGCTATCGTTACTGTCAAATGATTAAATAAAGTGTTCCATAGCTATCGTTACTGTTAAATGTTTAAATAAAGTGTTATATAGCTATCGTTACTGTCAAATGATTAAATAAAGTGTTATATAGCTATCGTTACTGTTAAATGTTTAAATATAGTGTTATATAGCTATCGTTACTGTTAAATGTTTAAATAAAGTGTTCTATAGCTATTGTTACTGTCAAATGATTAAATAAAGTGTTCTATAGCTATCGTTAATGTCAAATGATTAAATAAAGTGTTCTATAGCTATCGTTAATGTCAAATGTTTAAATAAAGTGTTCTATAGCTATTGTTACTGTTAAATGATTAAAGTGTTCTATAGCTATCGTTACTGTTAAATGTTTAAATAAAGTGTTATATCGCTATCTAATAGATCAACTATTTTTTTGAATATTTGTATATACCTGTTTACCACTTTCAACTTATCGTACCATCTGCAACAGACGGATGTGTAATTTAAACAACTGTAATAACCTCATATTGGAAAGTAATGGGAAAATCCAAATTTCCATTCGCTCAGTTGCCATGCGTTCTTCAGACAATGATCTAATATACAGGGTGGCCAGTAAGTCCCTACCCATCCATACATCTTACAGATACAGTGTATCTGTGTGCTGTAATCAGTATTCTTACGCTCGTGTACCCACGTACTTATCACGATATGCTCTTCAAGTGTAAATGGGCTTACATTGACCATATTTCTCTGAAAAAAAAAAGGAAGCGTAATTGAATATAACATAATAACATACGGATTGGTAGGGGCTTACGGGCCACCCTGTACAGTGCGGCACTACCGTAGTTCCACGGGAATACCTTGCTCCCCCCCCCTCCGATATACCTGGCACTTGAAGAAACAGATGTTCTAAAATAATTTTAGGTACATATTACTCGTTAAGCCAGCAACGCACATAAAGTCTGAGAGACAAGAAAACAGAGATCCCATGCGGTTATGTCACATGATGAAGCCAATCACATTTAAAAGTTATTGATGGATCGTTCCAACTGTTGAACACGAACGAGAACAGCATGAAGGTATACTAAGAACGAAAAATTTCAGTCTTAAAAAAAAATAAATAACGCAATACTCGCAGACGAGTATATGTGTTTTCCACACTTCTCTTACCAAGTTAACACGCTTATTACAAACACTTGTTCTTACAAATCTAAAACTAACAATTATATATGAAATCAAGAAACCGACTAACACCATTTTTTCTTGAATAATTCCAAGTAAGATACATCACAATTAAACGTTAATGGCCGTTTTCAGTAAGTAATGGGAGAACGGTGATAATTAAAAAATATATAAGTTGTTAATGAGATAAAAAGTTTATCGGATGCTTTGTTTATGCAATCAAAATGTTAGTAACCTAGTCATCATCTTTTTTCAGCAAATATATATATCAAAAATCTTTTTTCTAAACCAAGGCAGAAAACGCTTGAGATCTTTTATGCATACAATGGGAAGATGTTTAACAATTGGGCAAATATTACAATCACTGTTAATAGTTGTGATTATCTTACAAATATCCATGAGGGTTCAGGTAACATAGCTATAAGTAACTTGAAAAAGTCTTTAAAATCGTTCCGTTTTTTATATTAAGGTTTTGATATAAAAACGCTTTACAATCATGCGCATTCAAAATTCAGCAGAAAAACAGTCCAACGTCGTTTTTTTAAAATGAAATATTAGGCTTAGAGTTGGATGGCAGGAAGTACAAAATGGAGTTGGGATTACTAGTTAGGGTTGAAGCCAACTGCTATGTTACCACTTGTGATTGAAGATGGATGCTAAGAATAGTTGTTAGGTTGGATGCTAGGATTACTTGTTAAAAATGAAGGTGAATGTTAGGGGTTACATGATGTAAGATTTGTGAGTCCATTCCCAGAATTCTCACACATGTGCAAACTGAGAAGATACTGTGTTCAATGATGAAGTACACAGAATGATCAGGAAAAAAATTAGTTTGTGTTGATAAGACAGCCTGCTCGTTGCAGAAAATTGGCAGTGCAACACAGTTCTTTGGAGAAGTCATTTGTGTAAAATTCACCATTATCACCCATTCAGTGAAAAATGATAGTGGGCTAACAATTAAATTCTAAGAATTTGAACAATTAAATTCTAAGAATTTGATTGTCTAGGAAATTGCACTATTATACACCATATTTTTAACCCTTAAACAGCAGCAATGTTGTAGGTAGCGGCTCACAACAGATGTGAAAATTTAAAAAAATATTTTCTGAAGCATAATTTTTAGGATTTTTATTATAAATTTTGAAGAAAATATGAAAGAAAATGAAAAGCATAATAAAGCCTTATTTATTACAAGTTCAAATGATTTTTTATGGTATGAAAATCACAAAAAAACATTCTCCAATGCAAAGAACAACTCTATGTTCTTTAACACCAGGTAATCACCATCTTTTGGTTCCTTTCTCCTCTTGTTGTATTCATGCATATGTGATATTGTCTTTGTCCACTTTGTTCTAGCTCCTAAAGTTGGAATGCTTTCTAAAAAAGTGCCAATAATAAATGCTTCATTTCCAACAAGTTTATCAGGAATAGTAAGACTATGTCTTACTGTGAAAGGTCTTATCACCCTTCCATACCTTTCCAAAAATTGGTAAATTACATTGTAACTAAACTGTCTCAATGATGCCTTTTTGCCAGTTTTTACTAGATACATGTTATGAGAATTCAAAATTGAGATATTAACTAAGTGAAAAAAAAAGTTTCTCTTCACACATTTATGAAGGCACTCAATTTGTACAATTTGCATGTGTCACTTTTGTCAACTAGCCTCATGATGACAATATAATTTAAGACCATTTTTATATGCAAAAACGGCTGTTCTGGGCCCAGAAAACACTTCAAATAGAAGAGCGAACAACGTTTCGACCTTCTTCGGTCATCGTCAGGTTCACAAAGAAAGGGTTACTGGTCGGAAGCTGACCACGTGTTTGGGAGGGGTTGTATAATTGAGTGACCCTTTCTTTGTGAACCTGACGATGACCGAAGAAGGTCGAAACGTTGTTCGCTCTTCTATTTGAAGTGTTTTCTGGGCCCAGAACAGCCGTTTTTGCATATAAAAGTTCTCAACAAGTGGGTTTCTCGACATCACTGATTATAATTTAAGACCATATCGGTTCTAGTTATTTAGTTTTTGTAACAATCCTTTCCACTGTATTTTATTTCACCTTTATGTACAGTATTAAGCAAACAGGATGTTTGTCTTTCCACTGAAGAGTTAAAATATTTCTTTGCTTCTTGGTCTCAACATCTTCCTTCTTCAGAGGTGCAAATTTTAGACATGTTCTTCTGATTAGTTCTAACTGTTTCACAAAAACCAGTTTTATTTCTAAAGGGAAAGTTGCATCATTCTGGACTTGTACAATAATTATCACATAAAACAAAGATCTTTATTCCAAATCTAAGGGTATTGCTTGAAAACAATGCAAGCCTTGAAAAGAATCAAAGATTCATTGATAAATACTTTTTTAAATGGAGAAAGGTTCCTCAGCTTTATTCTTCACCAATGTAAACACTCTTCAGTCTTTCCATAATCAATCATTTGCATTTGGTTCTTCATTACTTGCAAAGTGCAAATATTTAAGAATCTCCCTCTATCGATATTGAGTAATGTATTTTAGGAAAACTGGAGTTCCTATAAGGGGATCATTCTTCCAATAATAAGCCAACACATGCTTTTTTCACATATGGCATAAGCATCACCAGAACAAAAAAAAAAGTGGGCATTTCCTCAATAGTTGTATCTTCCAAGAGAAAATGTTACTTTCACTTTCTTCAGAATTCAAGGATTTACAAAACTCATAATATATGTTTGTTACTCGCACAGCATGACTCATTATACTTTGATCAAATATAACAAAAAAATCATATTCTTTAGATTCATTTGCAAGTCTATATTTATCTGTGAGTCCAGCATTTCTACTGTCAAAAGAATGAAGAAATTGATCAAAGTCACGACACCTTACCAACTGGGAATCAATGGATTGTAATTCACTTATGGATTCTGATTGACTATCTAAATCATGTTAAGTTTGAAACAATTGAATTTAATTACGATGAAAAATCTGAAAAGTTTTCTTCTTTACTGGAAAAATTATTGCATGCTAATACTTCAGTTTTGTCTTTTGATGAAAAACGTTTTTGCTTTATTCCCTTAGCAGATGCACCTTTTCTTTTCTGCTCCATGACTTACTCTGAGAAAATGACTCAGACACAAGGCTTTGAGTGGGTATGGTCACTATGGGATGCAAACTAATGTTTTTAGCCTGTATCATCAACTGATGTTAGCTGTACTAAGCACAAAGCTAAAAGATACATATTGCAAGGTTTTTTCTTACGTCACAAACTAGCATATATGTGTTTTTCAGAAGACTTCTTGGAAGATAGCCTATTCAAATAGACCAAACTAAAAACCTGTATAAATGGCTTTGTGTAACGCTATACGTAAAACAGTGATTGAAAAATGTGTTGTGGGCTTGTGGAATACATGAATTTCCTCATTTCACTAGGGTATTTAAGCCAGATTTGTTTTTGTTTTTTCTAGAATTCTGTCTATCCTTTATTTGGGTATTTTAAATTCCAGTAGTCAGAATAAGTGGCATTGCTGCATTTGTCAAATTCATAGTTTTCCCATTTAAATTATACTTTTGTTTTCCTCAACCATTTATATTCAATTTATTCTTTGGCTAAAGCACTTCTAAGCCTGCGTTTTGTTGAAACTTTTTATATCTGCTGGATATTGGTTATTTTGAATATGAAGGCCAGTCAAAAACTAAATTTTGGTGTTACAAAAGAATTTTGTATAAAAGAGTTTATTTTGAGCATGCCTCTTTCTTCTTATGACAGTTGTGGTACAGTAATGTTTGTATATCATATTTCCATGAAATATAGTTTTTTAAGACCATATAACATCATCACAAAGAGTAGATAGGATCTCATTATGATATAATGGAATTAGGAGTCACCCAACAGTCTTCAAAGCCAAGTAGGCCAAGTCATCTCACTGTGACCAAAGTATAAAGATTTCACATTCCTGAGGATGTGTACATTTATACTTTCAGATTCAAGGCCATATACAGTGGTCAAGGGCACTATGAAGTGTAGTGATACCATAGTACCAGATGCTGCATCGTGACTGTGGCATGTCATGTGCTGAGTTATTCCATTGAAGATGCAGCTCAAGGATGCTGGATTCATTAGGATTCATGCAAACATCAAGAAGATGAGCTCTCTGAGACATTTTGCCCAAATGTCAGCACAGCTTGTGAGTACCACTCAGTTGTGGTGTAAAACAGAGAAACCTGCCAATGTTCAAGTGAACCTGAACTGTTTCATCAAATGTTGGAAACAAGTTGCTATTTGAAATGGATAGATTCAGGCAATAAAATGCATAATGCTGAATTCATGTCCAAAGCGCATTGCTCTAGAGCACTTGGTCAAGATGTGGCTCAGTTACTGAGACAAAGTTGTTAATGAGTTATGACTAAATTCAAAACTCAATGTTGAGAACTCCAAAGGAAATTGACTGCTTATGTGAATGATTTTGAATTATCTGAAGATCATGATGAGGTGCTAATGAAAAAATTTACTAGAAGGTTACTGGGCAAACCAACGAAGCCCAACATGAATCTAAAGAACATTTCATCTTTCAATGATGCAGCTTCATTAATGACACAGTTTAAGGTGGTCACATCAAGCTACCAAATGATATGAAGGACTTGTTTACTGCAATTGCTGAACCTGCTACAAAACACTCTGCAGAGTCTGCAAAAGTGCCCAAAGCAAAAAAGACTCATGGACCTTCTCCATCACTTGAGCAAATGCTAAAAGCCAGTGTGTAATAGCAGCCAGAGTCAGCAGGATTTCCATGGTTCATGCACCTTTATTTCAAAATTACTACAAGAATTTTACTTTCAAAAATACCCTGGGAATCAGGAAGAGAATTCCTTCTTCAACTGTGGTATGTCTTATTGCTGATTGCTGAGGTGTCCACACTCTGTTTCAGTCAGGACCATCATATGTAGGCATCTTTCAGATCAACATAACAACCTGATAGGGGAAAGATCAAAAATGAGCAGTGATTGCTGCAGCACATTCTGGTTTAAACTAGTAAAGCCAGAGTTGAATATGGCAACCATAATTCGTAAGTGCAGAAGCCAACTCACATCAGAAGTTACAGTGGCTGGTCCACAAAAACATGTTTTGTGTCACATGAATGTGTATCTGAACATTTAGTTGACAAAAACAATGAGAATCTTACTCAACCTGGCTGTTATCAAATATTCCCTGTTAATCCACCACTTCACCCATTCAGCACAAACTTTGTTATGGGAAATGGTGACAAGGTAAACATGAGTGTAGTGTTATACCTTTGACTTCATCTTGGAAATGTTAAGTGTCAAGCAAGTGTAGTTGCCTCCAGTCTAGGTTCAGGCATTATACCTTCGGGATGGACCTATTGTAGAAATGGGCAACCATTTCTGTTCACGAAAAAGAAAAACTGTAGTTATAAAACGAATTTCTTCCAAGAGTAACAAACTGTGTGCACGTATGCACACTGAAAATGATGTGGTAGTTCCTTCTGACATGCTAGTGATATTCTGCAGTGTAATATAGAATCAGACCAAAGTATTTTCACCTTCTAATCAAGTGATAAGAATAATGCACAAAACACTTTTTTTTGTCTGGATAGCAGACAGCACTTGTTTGAACAGATACCTCTTCAAATAACAGTGTTGCACCAGCAGCAGGTTGTAAATACAGTTTTTTGGCTATTTAGTTTCCCAGTAGGAATGGTTAATGGCAAAGTAACAGAGGCAGAAGTAATCTGGAACAGCTGTACTGCTGGTGTCAAATAACAGAGGCAAAAGTGATATAGAAAAGATGTACTGGTGCTGTCAAATAACAGAGGCAGAAGTGATATAGAATAGGTTTACTGCTGGTGTCAAATAACAGAGGCAGAAGTGATATAGAATAGCTGTATTGGTACTGTCAAAACCAGTGTGTTTCATCCAATAATGAATGCACAGTTTTCAAAACAAATGAAGTCTCTAACTGAGAACTGCATAAACAATCTAAACTTACCATAGATGCACAAATTCATTGAAATACTAAAGGAGCTTTCTTACATATTTGCGAGACCAGATAGTGAATTGAGTTGGAAAACAATCACATATTATCACTTATATACAGGTGATGCATGTCCAATAAAACAACTACCATAAAAGCTTTCTTGCAGTATGGATAAAGCTAGTACTGAAAATGGATAAAAATTTAAGGACAGAGTAATACAACCTTCAGAGAGCACCTGGTTACATGTTGTGGTGATTGTCAAAAACAGAAAGGAATGTCAAGGTTCCACATGGACCACATGAGTAAGCAAAGAAATGTGTGTCAACACATTTCCTTCACTGTACATAAACAGTCTAAATGCATTAAAAGGTGCCCATTATTTCAGTGCAATAATCCCAGCTTCAAGATACTGCAATACTCACTTTGCTGTATCAGATTACACTGTGAAATTATAAAGATAACAAAGCTACTTACAATGTTTATTAAGAGACCTAAAAATTTGTTAAGGAGAATAAGTAATTTCATGGAGAAAACAACTGTTTTAAGTAATGTAAGGTCATAATTTAGTACATTGTAATCAATCATTCTCATGATGAAGACTCAAGTTGATACTATGTTTAGTGTCTGTCCCTCTGAAGTTTATATATATTGTAATTAATGTTCCCTTCCCTTACTATAAATACCATTCTAAAAACCTAGTGTGTTCAGAGGATATTATTGAATAAGACGGATGACCCAGAGACTTGCACTTGCTTGCAAAAGTTGACCTTTCTAGTTTAATAATGTTATTTCTCAATGAAATATTTTCTTGTATCAGTATACTTATTTTAGATTTTGAATGTAAAATGCCCTTTTAAATGATATTAGTTTTAATTGCTATATATTATAACAACAAAAACAAATAGTTATCACTTCAGCCATTCTCATTCAATAAAAATGCCCCTTAAAAGTCTATACAACAATATATTTGTGCATACATTAAAAGTTGCTTATAAGTAAATCTACTCACGTATAGTCCATGTCCCTTAATATATATTTTGACTTGTCTGATATTAGCTTAGGTTTACTTAAATATATACTTCTTATAAATGAGCTTATGACTTTAAGATTATTCATTTCTTAAAATGACAATAAATGAAAACCACTTTTGACTATAAAACATAAAAATACTAGATTTTTCCCAACCAATTACAAATTTTTTCAAGATAATTAATTATATCTAATGTTTCAGAATCATATTTACACTGAAAATAAATATTAAGAGAAAGTGATGTTTGTCCTCAAACAACATTTCTGTCTTTTTAATAAAAGAGAGATAGCTTTGTTTTTCATTTATGTATTCATGACTTCATGTTTTAGAAATTTTAAATAATTGTTTTATAATATATATAAACACATACACACACTATATGCTTAATTTAAAAACGTATTTATTAAAGTACAAAGTTATCCACAAAATATTTTTCTCAGGAGATCAAATTGTAGGTTTACCAATAATTTACACAATATTTGACAGCTGTAAACATTTTCATCTATTTGAATATTAGCATATTAAAGACTAACCAATCACTATATACACTGATGGAGTATCTGCACATTTATTGGCAACATACACTATTTCATAGATGGCTTTTGTGTGATATGTTTGATTATTATGAAAATATACTAATTATGAGCACCAATTCACATATATAAATAAATTTAAAATAGTAATATGAAACAGTATATTCTTATTACATGTTAAAATGCAACAAGGAAGTAAAATATAAGCAACTCAGTTTTCTATCCAAGTTTATTATATTTTCACATATTAAAAGCTCTATGTTTACTTAATCAGCAAGATTGTAGGATAAACTAATACAGTAATGCTTCTACAGTGCTCATTAAGTGTAAAAATATGCTGTATGAGACCTAGTGTTGTGTTATACCAATGGCATTGTTTGCTTTTATTCCAAGACAATAAATTAAATGATGCATTTGTATTTCACAAGAAAAATATTTCATGAAATCTAAATTTGCACGCCATCGTCAAGGTTTAAGTGAAACTGAAGCACATATAACACAATGGGATATATTTAATTTCAACTAGTACACTTGCATGTTTCTATATGTTACACAGAAGCATAAAACAATTCAATTCAGATTAAACCAGCAGAGCAAAGTTGTTTCTGAATTAAGTTACATACAAGAACCAACCCCAGCCACTAGGTTTGAACGTTTCTTCCACAACTATTTTGAAATAGCATTTCTTTTGATGAATGTCTGCTTTACCTATCTGCTGCTCCACAAACTTACATGCATTGTTATTGCAGAATGTAGCCATTCCACATAATTCTGTGCATACTATGATACCTCTGCACTGAGTAAATGGATCATTCATTAGATTCATTTGGAGCTCTATTTCTTGTTCAAACATCAGCAAATTTGAAAACCAACTAGTTGCTTTGATGCACAATAGGTGTTCACCCTAATCAGATCAGTCAGGATTAACAAACTTAGCAGGCTGTAGTGTTGAACTTCTTAACTCATGCAAACAAGGTACACCAAAGCACAATATCCATTGTTCATCCAATACATCAGTAAGGGAATGTGCTAACATGTCAACCAATAGAGAAGATTCAGCAAGTTTGGTGAAGTAATCAATAATAACCAGCAAATACTGATTACCTTCTTCACTTTCAGGTGGAAGACCAGGTTTATATGGGGAAATTTTCTCTGCAGGGGATGTAACACACTCTTCCAGAGTTTTTCCTGGTGTAGTTGGCTTCTTCTTTGGGTAACATATTGAATAGAATTTGTGTACCATTGTTCAACATCTTAAAGTGAATCCAGAAGAAAAAAAAATCACTTCCACACACTAAAATGTTTTTCATACTCCTTGTTGCTCACAAATGTTTGCACTGTGTAAAGAATTTCCTATTTTATAGCTCTGAAGAATACTAGCTGTATCACAGATTGGCTACTATGCACAATGTTTCATAATGATAGTACATTATGCCATTCATCATTAAACATATAAATATTTCACATTCTGCAAAATGCAATACTATCCTTAACAATTTGTGATGTGCTGAAAGTGGTAATAGGCTATGTCTGGGTCTTTTAGTGTTCTGTCCAAATGCCTGCTTGGTAATCTGTCATATTCTTCCAAATATATAGTAGTTATACCTCATATAGTGTGATCTCAATGCTATTGTCATAGTTTTAGCCATTATATGATATTTGGATCTGATCATTCAACAAAAAAGAGCATAATTTCATGGATAGAAAGATAATTCATTAACATATCCATACTGCTCAACTGGTCAATGCTGTATAACAAAGATGAACTATTTCAGCACTGTTATAAGTTGTGCAATCAAATCTACTGGGTTTTTGAAATTCAGAATCCATAGCCATTTCAACAGCGCATCATCTGCCCAAATGGTGAACTCCATACCATTCAAGGTAATGTTTGATAACACTACAATTGTAAGTTATTACTTTTTTGCCATACAGTATCAGTGTTCTAGAATAGTCAGCACATGATTGGCATACTCAATTACGTGCACCAATGCCTCCTGTACCTGTTGCAAAACCAAGTGAATTACACCATCATTAACATGTGTTTCCTTAAAGCAAAGCTGCATTGGGCTATGTGCTAAGTCCACAGAAGGGAATCAAACCCCTCATTTTAGAATTGTAAATCCAAAGACTTACTGCTGTACCAGTAGGGGACTTATCAATGGTATCTATAACCATGATGGACAATCTCAACAAGAATAAGCCAACACCGGTGCTTCAGCCACGGAGTACTTTAAGGACTTAAATGCATATTTACAATCCTGCATCCATACAAAGTGTGCATTAACCTCAGTATAGACAATAGTTTGGTTATGTTAGATAAACTGATGATAATACAATGGAAGATCTAAAAAGCTGTAAATATCTCATAGTTAGAAGGTAATGGCTAGTCTCTGATCACAGAGATCTTTTCAGGACAACTGGATGTTCATTCTTTGCAAACAATGTGACCAAGAAACTTCACTTCCATGCACACACACACACTGGTTCCAATTTCAAGCCAATATTCATGATGGAATATCATTCTCAGCTGGAGCTTGAATCATGCATTCTTCTCATTGATATCAACTTCTCATAAGTTGAAGAAAATTACTTAGATTGAATAAGACAAGAGCACTGAAGATAGTTTTAGGTCTGACTTCATCAAAAGTTCCACTTGCCAATATCCAGAAAATCAAAGGGTATCTTCCAGTGCATCCAGATATTTATCTATGCAAGATATCAGTGTGTTCTTGCTTTCGCCAATATGAAACCAACATGGAACGTTGGTTGTTGTTTTGTTATTTTTGTTTCAGCTATCACAGCTAAATTATAATCAAGCATTTTCTGAAGGTTGTATTATTTGATTCTTCAAAATCTGCACAACATTTTGTACAGGCTGTTTTCCTGATGCCCGTGTGAAACCTGTGCAGAAGTTCTTTTATTTTATGTGCATCACCTTTGTCTATGTGATGATACGTGACTGTTGTATGGCCTATTTGATCCTACAAAACAAACTGCCCAAGTTCACTTCTGTTTAGATTGTTTGCTCTCTCTCAACTAGATTTCAAATGCTCTGGAATTTGTATATCCATTCTCAGATACTTTGGATCTTTTCTACCATTATTACACTAATGATGATCATTATGGATGAAAATAGAAGAACTGAATGTCCATAGTTACAAAATAGCATTAATACAAAACCCTCCCTTGGACAAATAACATGTACAACATGATTTTCAAACATACTAGTACCTTTGTTCAGTGAACAACACAACCAAGATAAGTTAGAAACACATCCTTTCACTCGTGTTTAGCAAATGGAGCAGCTTATTATACAGCAAAGCCAAATGAAGTTCTGTTTGCTCCAGCATCCACTAAACACTCAATCTCACACCTTTTTATTATTACTGCATGAAAAATCTGAACGTTGGTGACTATCTCAAAAATGGGAACTCATTCTTTAAAAAAGGTTTGGATATCACAGTTAATATCGACTTGATGTATTTGTACATGATTTAACACAGCTTGGTTTAACTTCACATATCCTTATTTTCTAGCAACATCTACTGACTTTATCAAAGAATTCATTCTCCTGTAAGGTGTCACACCTCTCTGCACTTAGATTCACAAAGAACAAGTTCAAACTGTGATGAATCATGAGCATCTAACCAATATGCTAGTCACTGCCACTGAGCCAAAACTCTGAAATCAGTTGAATAAGAACATACTGCAAAATACTTGCAGAAGAATCTCTTGTGAAATCTCTAATGTTTTCGTTTTTTAATCTATACACTTGATTGACTCTGCAAACATGATGTACTTGAATGTGTATTTTATGAGCAGATGAAAATAAATATTTTATAAATTTTCTATTACCTCCAATTTTTGTGAACTAGAATGATAACATAACATACATATCATAAAAGCACGTGTTTTTGCTAGTTACCTAATTCAGTAACTATAAGTGTTCTGTTTGTTCCCTTTTCCCGAAACAAGTATACACATTGTCTTTTACTAGTGTGACACTGAGAATGATGAAAAAAATCCTTTAACAATGGCATCTAAAATCTAGTAAATAAAAATACTCAGGTGAAACTTTGTTCTAGGTAAATAAAATAATTGTTGAAGAGAGTAATAATCACTGAAAAGATGATGAATAATGAACATAATTTTCTCAAAGTTAAACAGCGTGTGTTTTTCTTATAGCATAGCCACGTTGGGCTGTCTGCAGAGTCCACCGAGGGGGAGTCAAACTCCTGATTTTAGCATTGTAAATCCAAAGACTTTCCACTGTCCTAGCAAGGCACAAGTTAAACAGACAAACTATACAATGTAAATATTTGTTAGTACTGTGGAATTAAGCAGGAGATGGAATGTGTAGGAACAGTGCTGGTTTATCATATACACAAAATGAAAGTGTGTTTCAACTGTAATCTCCAGCTCTAAATCTCAATTAAGTTAAAAAAGTTAAGAAAATTCCTTAATGTTCAGTAATTTAAATACACTATGTGATAGACTCTTTGAACCAAATAGTCATAAATATATATTAACAAAGCCAAAGACATTCTAAATTCAAAACAAATTTTACTTCACAACAGTTAAAATAGTTTGAAACTGTGCTCCAACACATCCATATTTGACAAAGATAACATTTAGGTGCAAAGAAATCAACTCATAAACACATGGTAATCCAGCTTGTTTTATCATCGTAAACACACGGTAATCCAGCTTGTTTTATCATTATAAACACATGGCAATCCAGTTTGTTTTATCACAACAGCACATAATCTTCATGTTAACATTACTTTAAACATTTCTATTTTCTAACTTGAAATGTTAAGGGTATATCAATACCCTATACAGTTGTAATTTTTCTGGTTTTATTCGTAGGGTCTATATACCTTATTTTAGTAAATTCCACACTTTTAATATGACATAGTAAACCATCCTGTCATTTCTATTTAGTAAAAAATAATGTTTATTCTTAAATCACTCAGACCACCATTATTTCATGCAGAATACTGACTTAAGTATTTCTGAGAACTCGCACTGAACAATTTTATTTATTTCTTATTTCTGTGATGCTTAAACCATTTGTACAACTGAGTTCCAACATGAAAATAATACAATTAATTGGATACATATGAAAAGACAAAAGGTTCATGTGTTAACCCAATAAAGACAGTAATTTCCATCAAAATATCTAAGTCTACAGAAAAGAGAGAATTCATTTTTAGTGGTGCTTCCATTATCAAGAATTTAGAGAATTTCCTCTCATTAGATTATCAAAGTAATGCCAACATTAGTCATTACATCTTTCCAATCACACATTCTATATACAACAGACTTTTTACTTGGGTTCTCTGGTGGTTAGCTAAATCTATGGCAGAGTCATATTAGGTGGTTTCTAACAATACATAAACTTTGACAATGCATGTCATTGACAATAATGTTTAGTTTCAAAATGGCAAAACTATCCAGGTGTAGTTAGGCTTAAGGACTTCATTTCAATAAATGTTTGTACATTCTCCTTGATTTTTACATGTTTCCAACGTGTATAAAATACACTTGTTTTAATTTACCATTCATAACCCTGGTATTATTGAACACATGACGTGGTATAAATTTACTTATGTAGTGTGTATGGGCCATGACTAATAACACAAGAACTTGTGTGAAGGAGCAACAAGGGGTAAGCAAATGATGTGTAAATTTAAACAGTATTATGAAGAAGGGTAAAAAAAAATATTTTTTGGCAAAGCATCAGTCTGCAAAGTGATTTTTCACATGTGAACTACATAAAATACACATATTTGTAGTCAATCAGTTCTTAAAACACAAAACAGGTATATTAGTGACATCCAAACACCTCATGAAAGGGTGTTCAGGGGTAAGTGAACCTGACTGTTAGAACACTGACAAAAGTTAGACAATCATTTGGAAGTAGGGCTATACACAAAAAGACATTTATTGTAAGTAGGCCTAAATAAAAAAAAAAATAGACAAGTATTGGATTTCAGGATACAACTGCTGTAACTTACAAAGCAGTTTAACTAAATGATACACTGATAGTGTTGTGACATAAGGGAAAAAAGAGAGAAGAAGAAGTGAATTATACATTTATTGTGTTCACGATGAAAAATAGAAAAAAAATAGTTCACCTTGTCAACTGAATTCTAAAGCAATTGAATATGCATAAGTGGACTTTGAAAAGAAGTAGTGAGCTGTATTACAGTTATATTGACTAAGAAATTATTGGTTGAAAGGTGTGGTCAAAATAGCTACAGGAGGTAATCAAAACCCCTCAGAAGAGGAAAATGTCTGATTATACAAGAAATGAGATACAAAAGTATTAGGATTAGTCCACATACCAGCCTGCACAATGTCTTCTAAAGAGTGGCTAATGACATAAAGATATGGCAAATCTGGTAAAATGTGACATGCAAAAGATTGCTCTCCTGTAACGATAATCCATTATAGGCCATATGAATCAATTTCCAAAACAATCTCATAAGGGTAATGGGAGATAAGTCACAGAACAATGAAGGATCCCAGTGAACAAACAGTCAGTTCCTACTGCCTCAAAAAGAGTTAGTGTGAGCCACATAATACTTGAAGTCCATGATGGGACATATATTATTAGAATTGAAGCATTCATAAAGTGAAAAAATGGCAGGCAAATAAATTGTTAAAAAGATCTTTCTCCCTTCCCTGGTTGTCAGAGCCTTGGGAGGAAAAAACTTATTGGTGTAAATCAAGAAAAATGTGAAATGATAAAACATTCAGTGCATAGAGAGTGCAAACAACTCTAATTGACAATATCCACAAGTTAACAACAACAAATTATATAATTTAAAAGAAAGGTAAAACAAAGAACACAAAGCTTAAAGCTCAAAGGAAAGATGAGACAATACATGTAAAGCAACTGTAAAATCCCAATTCAGTAACTGAAAAAGTCATTTAGGCCAAAGAATATGAAAGAATTTGAGTAAAGCTGATTGTACTGTACATTAGAAAAAAACTTCAAATATCATGAATTACTGAAAATAGTGCATTATATAAAGTCACCATAGATGAAGCAAGATCCTTTTCAAATGACCAGGTTATAAAATCAGATAATGTAGATACTTTATGATGAAGAGAGTTTAAATTCCTCTTACTACACCAGTAGCAATAAGTATGTCACTTCTATTGATACACAACCATAGTTGGTCTGGGGTGGGATGGGGATTTAGTTAAATACAGATAAATCTTAGAAGTTAAACCCTGGTATTAGTCAAAGTAATGCATAACTTCCAGATATGAAGATTAAGTTTTCAAATATTTGGGTGAAGAATCTCCCATTAAGGTTGTCTCAACATAGACAACCAATGTGAAAGACAAAGAAGGTGAACTTTCCTGCAGAAACTTAAGAAGTAGAAACCATGTTTGAGCTGGCCAGTATTGTGCAACCAAAATAGCTCAACAAGAAGTGGAATAAACCAGAGCCAGAAAATGGTGCAATAGCCAAATCATGGAAAAGGTGTGCAGATGTAAGTCTGTCCAGTCTTGACGGAAAGTATCTACTGTCAATATTTGAGGATGATTTATTGGAAACCAAACCAACTGCAACTGAGAATTCCAATGAGTCACAAAAGTACTGATTGTAGGAGACTCAAAATAAGAACAAATGCACTGATAAAATTGTGATGTCTATTCTGCTTGTAAAATCTGGTTAGGTCGAGACAAGTAGCCTGTACTTTAATCACTCCTGGAACATGATATGCTAAGAGACTAATATGATGCAAACAAGACCAGTAGAGAAAATTCAAGGTACAAAAACAAATTCTATTACATATGCCCCCTTGACTGGAAATCTGAGACCATTTGAAATTGTCAGAATAAATCATGAAAATTTTATGCTTCAAAAGAGAAGAACCTTGAACTATTGCCTGTTGCACTCTAGGAGTTTGACAATGTTCAAATGGAGGAAAGACTTATCTTCTGTCCAAAATCCCTAGAACTCCTGACCTTGAAGATAAACTGCCTTTCTTTGAAAAGAAGCATCTGTGAATAGATGGATCAAAGGATGAGATGGTGGAATGGGTACCCCACAAGTAGTGTTCTTAAAATCCAACCACAATTAGCAGTTGAATATATTGCTCCTGAGTAATGACACTGGATGATCCAAAGGATCAGAATTAATGACCCACTGACCATGTAGTAACCACTGAAGTGACCTCAAAGGAATGAGAGGCTCGTGTGCCCACATCCCCAGCAGGCAGAGGATGATCCATATAGTTGAAGAAGAAGACAGAAACAAAAGCCTGAAAGCTTTTCCCAAGACTTTAAGCCTGATGATGATTGATTAAGCACAACTCTAAAGTGAGTATTTAAAATCATATCCAGATGAATAAGATACTGTACTGAATTTCTCCAATCTGGTAAGGAATCCTGCTTCTGTGACTTCTGACAGGAGAATATGATAAAAAGATCTAACAAAGCATTTCTAGCCAATAAATCCCAACAACAAATCAGGCAGAAAACCAAAGGAAGAACTTAAGAATATCATCTGATTGAGGAAGATGTCAGCAAAATCCCCAACTCATCCTTCAACTGCTGAGGGGAATGTTAATAGGCTTCAGACAAAAGTTGGACTGAAAATAAATACTCCAGGACAGTAGTGAGAAATAAGAAAAATCCAAGAAAACTGTGATCTGTTTAAAAGAGATCACAAGATTCTAATGTAGAATCCCAATGGTCCAAAAGAGGGTCCATCTGTTGGGAATCTAAATACACCTTCTCCTGATGGTGATAAGTCAAAGCATGTTAATTCATTATTACAGAAGCCATTTACAGTTTATTTACCAAACTCGACAAGTAATCTAAATCCTTTTGTAAAGAAGCAGCAGCATTTTCATAGCCAATAATATCAAAGAGTTCAATACTGTGGTATTTCAGTTTAAGAAGGTGATTTCCTGGCAAGTGTCAGACAGATAAATAACAAAAGATTTGATCAAGACTAAGGAGAAGTTTTCCATAGTTGATACTGAATTTTGAGTTATCTGAGAAATATGGAAAATGGACACAGTTAAATGAAAGTGAAAGTAATTCGGACACAATACAAGAACTGTGCACAATCATTTCTCTGAATCAGTGAATTGCTTATCGGTTTTCCATTTCTAAAGACAAATCCTTGCAAAACTTTTTACAATGAAAGCCAAGTAAAACTGAGAAAAGAAATTGTGTGCCTGGATTTCAAACACCGGTTTGCTTTCTTTGTCTAATGGATAGCATCTCCTCTTGACCTCTGGCCTCCCACTAGTACAGCAGTATGTCTATAGATTTAAATGCAAAATCAGGGGTTCATTTCCCCTTGGTGGGATCGGCAGATAGCCCGATGAGACTTTCCTATAAGAAAAAAAAACACTTGACCTCCTTGATAGCATTGGCCAGCTATCAATTTTAGTTGACATCACAATTCAGCAACCAAAGGATATTCCAGTTTTTACTTGTACTAATCCAAGCTCAAAATACTCTGAAATATTTTTGTGAGCAGAAGATATCATCTAACAAAGAACAAAGAGCTGAGGTAGCTACAACAAGACAACAATGGACACTCTGAACTGCATGTTGATGCCATGGCAATGCAGAAACTGGGTAATGAATAATATGGGATAAATAATATTGCTATAGAAGATATTAAACCAATAATATGCCTACATAGCAAATTTCTTTCGCTTTCTCTCTCTCTCTCAGACCTGTCCATAGCCCAAAAAT
Source organism: Carcinoscorpius rotundicauda (assembly GCA_011833715.1). NCBI lineage: Eukaryota > Metazoa > Arthropoda > Merostomata > Xiphosura > Limulidae > Carcinoscorpius > Carcinoscorpius rotundicauda. The sequence continues at coordinate 94,073,929 of CM022396.1, read as the reverse complement.
TAAAATTAACCATCTTCAAACTCATGACATGATCCAGAAATATGATGCCTTTATCTTGTTCTTAAAATACTCACACAACAATTATCACACACACACACACACAAACCATTAACTGCAACTTAAAACATAGTTCAATAATATATAATACATTGGGACACTAGAAAAAACCAAACCTAGAAAACACGAGTTAAAACCAAGTTCATAGTTAAATAATATCTCTGACTGATGAAAGAATACAACACAATCAAACATATAATGAACTATTAAATGATACAAATGATAAAAAAGATAGAGATAAAACCCTTTATATTCAATATATAGAAAGCAATTTACAGGTACACACTTAAGAGAGACAAAATACCCTTTAACAATGATTACCCCATAGTACCAAAGAAAGAATCTTTAACATCGAAAGAAAAAAGTGAAAAGTAGCTTTAAAAATGAATAATCACCATCTTAAGACAGCAACTGTCTAACATGAACACATAAAACATGAGTTGATGATTATACAGTTAATAACATGGAAATGAAATATGCAGCAACAATGAAGCATATACAATACAAAAAATACTTTACATCCATAAAAGTGAAAAAATGCTACAAATGAAACATCTCAAAATAGCCCTTTGAAAAATGAAATACATTATATGTAATGAAACGATAATGTACAAAAATTACATTACTTAGAATTATCAAAATGTAATCAGCCAAACACTCGAAACAGAAAGAAAAACTGTTATCACTAACACACTAAAACAGTTTTCTGTGAACTAAAGAAATAGAAAACAAATATTAAAGCAAGACCCCTTCACTAACAGAAAAATTAAAAATTTACCAAAATAACTGGATAATTAGATACAAAATCAGTAGAAATATAAAGAATAACAAAATAAAAAATAATTCTTTAATTATATATATTTTACATAACCTACAGCTGGAAGTGGCACAAAAGCTTTGTAGGGATAGAGTTCTTGAGAAAACACTGCTATAAATATTCAACAATGTATTTAAATCTTTTCATCTCCTTCAATCAAATGATGATGAAGTCAACAATTAGCTGAGATTTTTGGTTGGCATCTTCAGGTAAGTTGGTGTCTCTTCATTGTGATCTGTGTCTGTGGTCTATAAGTCAATAGAAAACAATAAACATTGAGAATAGTCATCAAGAAGATATGGAAAACTGCTGGATATTTCAAAAGCAAGATGGTCAGATGCATCCACAATTTTATTATTCACACAAAAGTTCAAATTTTAATGAAAGCTTAGAAAACTTCCAATGGTCAAAGGTTCAGTCAAATGTATGAGCTAAAAGGGTTGTATTGCATGAGGTTGGAACCTCGAAAGAGATACTGGTTGAAAGACAAGTCTACAGATGTAATGTGTACTCATGTTCATCCTCTTTACTCATAAAAGGGTTGTACTGCATGAGGTTGGAACCTCGAAAGAAATACTGGTTGAAAGACAAGTCTACAGATGTAATGTGTACTCATGTTCATCCTCTTTACTCATAAAAGGGTTGTACTGCATGAGGTTGGAACCTCGAAAGAAATACTGGTTGAAAGACAAGTCTACAGATGTAATGTGTACTCATGTTCATCCTCTTTACTCATAAAAGGGTTGTACTGCATGAGGTTGGAACCTCGAAAGAGATACTGGTTGAAAGACAAGTCTACAGATGTAATGTGTACTCATGTTCATCCTCTTTACTCATAAAAGGGTTGTACTGCATGAGGTTGGAACCTCGAAAGAGATACTGGTTGAAAGACAAGTCTACAGATGTAATGTGTACTCATGTTCATCCTCTTTACTCATAAAACGCGTCAAAAAACAAATAAAAAACCCTGTCTTCCTCAGGTTTCCATTAAACCTGCTACTCGTGGCAATACTGTTCCCCATTGAATACTTGACACATGTTTACCATACTCTCCAACAATGCAACTTTCTAACCGCTTGTCTCATCGACATTACCTGTGTCCAGTGAGATAGAATGGAGTTTGGAGGCATTGCAGATCCTATATTGTCAAGCCAACTTTAATTATACAATGCTAACCATACTTTCGACAGTTGGCCTTTACCAATATATTGTCAAGCGAACTTTAATTATACAATGCTAACCATACCTTTGAGAGTTAGCCTTTACCAATACTTTCATTGCTTTTTGTTTTTATAGAGACTACTGTTTACAAGTGATGTACTAGTTTATGGCGACAATTACAAATTTTCATTGTGTAGGTTTTATTTTCTGCTTCCTTCTAGTGCACTTGCAGCTTGTATTTTCATACTTTAATACTGCACATTGTAACTAAAAAACATTAAGACACTTGTCAATTCTTAATGTTGAGATCAAATTATGGTCCTGCTGATGATTGTGATTTTAGGAAGAAATACAATTCTCTCAAATATCTTACAGATCTAATATACTTCCCAGATAAATTGGTCCTAAAATCTAGTGAATACAGGATGGCATGTTCTGTAGGTTTCTCACCAATCAACTAGATTAAGGCAGTGATTTTCTCTAAATGTTGAGCAATGTTTCACATAAAAAAATTTACTCAATGTTTTGGAAAGCAAGAATTCACAACATCTATTTTACTGTTAGTCATCCAACTGCTTGCTCATCCCAGTTGTGATTCATGAGTACTCACTCTCTTACCTAATAGACAAACAGCTTCTACTGGTAGAAATAATCCACCAGTGGCATGTCCAGTCTTTCTCGGCTGATTGTATGTGGCCTTTACCAGAACTGAGACTGCTATGCTCTGAACAGCAGCAGTTAAAGAGTTCTGTGGAAAAATTCTGAAAGGTCTTGGACCTGAAAGGCACTAACTTTGTGCTAATGACACTCAGTTGTCCTCAATTCCTTAAATCTTTTCTTATTCATGTTTAGTACTTTTATCTGTAAAATATCCTACACTTTCAGTAAAACTGTTCCTTTAAATTCAGTAGAGTCGAGAGATCAAGCAGGAACTAGTATGCATGCTATCATTTCAGAAATTCCACAATATAGCTTGATGGCATGGCAACACATTTCCCACTTAAGTTTCTACTTGTGAAACTTTCAATTGAAAACGGTTTCCCTACAAGTACAAAATGAGTTGTGATCATGAAGAACAGTAGATTCAACCAAGAAATAATGGAAATTTTGTGGTTGGCATCTTAGCTGAACTTTAAGTTCCACGAGAAATCAGCAGATTGGACACCTTTTAATGACAATGATAAACTATTTATTTGGACATGACATATGAAACAGTTTTTACTGGATCTGTGAGTAGCCCACTAGCTTCCTTTCTTGGAAATAAATCTCTGCCAAACCAATTAAAATGAAAGCCAAAGAAAGCTTTCCTAAACTTCAAACATCATTTCCTTTCTTTGTTTAATGGATACTGTTGACTTGGTAGTTCTGTTTCCTGATAGCACTAGACCATTATCAATTTCAGTCAAATGTCACAGTTCTGCCAATAAAAATTATTCCAGTATTTACTTGTTTTAATCCAGGCTCAAAATAACAAACACAATGTAACAAAACAACAAAGTGCTGAAGTAATTATAACAAGATAATGATAAGACCCACCAAATTACATATTGCCATCAAGATACTGAGAAAACAAAATAACCAATACCTGAGGATAATTCAATGTCACTACAGAAGGTAGGAAAACCATTATTTAACCACACATATCACAAAACATTATCAGATTTAAGTAATTTATTGACCATTCTCTCATCTATGTCCCTGAGGTAAATAAAAAAATCAAAGGTTCTAACACTGAGTGCAGGTATATCCCACTGAGTGCAGGTATATCCCACTTGCAACATTAACCTAGTTTAGTAACTGAACACCATTTATTATAATATTCTGCTTTCTTCCATCTACCTACTTTTCTATTCAAAGAGCCAACTTATAGTGACTACCTTTTAATTAGAGCCTTTTATGCACACCTTGTCAAATGCTTTCTGAAAATCCAGGTACACCAAATCCACATCTGAACCAACACCTTCTTAAAAGAATATTAAAAGATTAGTATGACAAGATTTTACCCAGTGATATTACAGACTACACAACAAAATTTTAAACTTCATTAAAAAAACCTTTCAGAACATCTTTTTAAATATCCTTTCATAATGTTCCTCACCAATAATTGCACACTAAATGGCCTATAATTTCTGAGATTATTTTTATCACCTTCCTTAAAAGGAGGAGTAACATTAGCCAATTTCTAATCCTGTGGCACCTGCCCTCTATTCATGGACTTAAAAATTTATAGCAAATGACTTGAATATCCAGTCCCTAACCTCCTTCAAGACCCATGGGTAAATATTATCCAGACTGGGAGCCTTACCATTGTTCAAACCTCAAAACTGTTTCTTAACAGGTTTATAGTTAATATGATTATTTGTTCAATCTCTTTTACATTTAGAAACTGTTCAGGATGAGAAATACTGACAGGTGCAAAAGTAATTATATGGTCCTGGCTGTAAAAACCACTTACAGCAAGTACGAAATTTTGCAGGTTTCATGTTTAAATTCAGAAAAATACATAAAAAAATAATAACAGAACCACAGATGTTATCTTTTCACAACTTAAATTGGAAAACAAATAGAACTGAATTTGTGAACTGTGTATGTAGCGATATTATCTATAGTGTTAACATTTTCCTCACCTCAAATTGCATATCAGATACTTAACCTTCACCACTAACAGTTATTACCATATGCACAACTGCCATGGAATTCTCTGTGGATATCACAAGCCTTAAATAAACTCCAATCCCTATGCGTATATGTGTATTGCACCAACTTATTATGTAACCGTAAATGCTGTATTCCTCCACCAGTAAGAGGATGACAACCTCCATACACAAAAATCCCTGTGAGCAGTAAAATATAATCATAGGTTCATTCATGATGAGGCATCTATCAGACATGGGGAGGAAGGTGGTACAGAGAAGTATCTATCTGAAATACATTTTCAGATAAGGAAAATGTTAACTACAGAAATACTATTTACCTCTCTGCACCAGAGCTATAAATCCAAAATGAAAATGGTGAAGAAGTCAATGTCGATCAATTATAAAGATGAACTCCTTTCTGAAGTAGCAAAATAGTGACAGTAAAGGATGTGATTTCCACAAGACTGATGGTTATCTAGTGGGAAACCACATCCTTCTTAATAGAGCGATTTCCAATGATTGTTGCAATGATGGTCACAATTTAAAAAGATGTAATGTGGCTTTAAACTGTTCTGTCTCTTACTGTTTTTCTCTCTTTGGGAAGGAATTTCCAGTGTGTTATAATGTGTATAAAAATGATGGTACACGTACAAAGGTGCCATGAAAAATACAAATGACATGGAGATGACTGAAAAACACAACAGGCAAAACCTGCTACACTACAGCCTTAGGGTAGACTGTTCAATATTGAAAGATAGACAAAACCCAGATGCACAGGAAATCAACTAGTGATATGAACAATGGGAAATGAGTGCCTTAAGTGTTGTCTACCTACCAGCCTGTAAAATCACTTCCAAAGGTAACTGATGAAAAGAGGCAAGAGAGGCTGGAACATCCTGACACCAATGACAAGAGATGCAAAAAACTGTATGGCTCACTTCACTCAAAGAAGAGTGTGAGAAACAGAAGAATTGGCAAACCTAATCAGTTAATTGAGTTTGAATATGAAACTTACAATGATAAAAATAGGCCAAGGTATGTTTCCAAAGAAGCAGGCTTAGCAAGACAGCAATAAACATCTGATACAGGACACAGAAGAGGATCAGGAAAGAAATGATTAAAAAATTATAAAATAGAAAAGAGAGAAAGAGATGTAAAAAAAGATCCAATCATCCTTCTTGGTACCCCAAGTCTTCAGAAGAAAATAGAGTGGATCGAGAACAACAAACTTGTTCCTATGGTAGAGAGTAAAGGAAGTGTCTGTGGGGTAAGTATATGAAGAATGATGACTACAAGCAAAGAGAATACACAATTTGAGTGATAAATGATACAAGGAAAGGATTCCAATGGCTCAATACAAAAAAAAAAAGCCTAAAGTAGCAAAGCAGTGATCAAATGGAAATGACCATGGGATGTGATTTTTGCATCAGTGCAGCAGCCAATGCGAGATCGCATCCTTCTCAATTAAGAAGTAATGTTTGCCCAACACAATTTTCCAGTAAAGTAATTCTTGGTTCCAAAGAAGTCACTGCCAGGAGTTCTGATGGCAAGTCGTGCAGGAAGGGGGGACAATGAACAGAAGAATAGGGGTAGTCCAGTGTAGCTCCCAAGGTACCTGTTGATCAGCAAGTTGAAAAATCAAATGGAAAAATATTGCAAATAAGCAACCACCTAGGTAGGAGATTCCAAGGAACTGGAAACACTCCCAAAGTTTGTATAGAAATAGACAAGATGAAGATCCAGGGTAAAAATAAAAAGATAAGAGACGAGGACACGTGACTGAAGAGATTACAGAAACCACACCAAATAGATATATAATAGGAAGAAGTGGAAACCAAAGTACCAAATAAAAAATAATTGACTCCAATAAAACTGTTTGGATCATAATAAAGAGCCTGAAATCAAACAGATAGCTGAAAGAAAAACAAAATAAAGAGAAGCACTCAAAAGAGGAGTAAAAAAAAAAAAAGGCATAAGAGATTGGAGATTAAAATGTATAAAAGGTTCCTGCTTCGAGACCGTAGCAAATGAGTCACAAAGATGAGTAAGACAAGGAAGATTTGGGACAATGCTCATTTAAGATAGAAGGAGGCACACACACCAAAATACAATGTTGTGATAAACAGGCTGGAAGTAGGAAGAGCTTATAACTTTTCACAGGTGATGCAGGCTTCATAGAACGCAAAGAAAGAAAAAAGTAAGAATCTGAACTGAACACAAAATAGACAGAAGAATAACAATTATCTAATGAGTAAAAGTGAGAACATCATCAGTTGACATGTCAGCACACCATGGTTCCTCAGTTGACATGTCAGCACACCATGGTTCCTCAGTTGACATGTCAGCACACCATGGTTCCTCAGTTGACATGTCAGCACACCGTGGTTCCTCAGTTGACATGTCAGCACACCGTGGTTCCTCAGTTGACATGTCAGCACACCATGGTTCCTCACAGTTCAATAATATTGTGGAAGTTGTTCATGATATTGAAAGTACCGTACTGCAGATTGAAAGCTAAAACCTCTCACATTCTTTGTAATAATTTTATATCAGAACCATGAACAAATGATGCACCTCCAACTGCCACAAAGTAAGTTGAAGAAAATATTCAAAAAAGAATGTCTGGGCTTCGAAACTTTTCAAATATATGTACATACATTATGACACACAACATTGAATATAGTCTAAATTAGGAATGTGGAAGGGCAACAGAAAACAAAATTACAATCATATAAAACTAATGTGCAACAAAAATAAAACCAATATAGCACTGAAGAAAGAAAGTTAATTAAGAATACTAAAAAATACACCTGAACACAAGCAGCGTAAAAGGAAAGAATAAGCCTACATCTTATGCTTGTGCTTACAGAGATTAACATGCATTGAGGTTGTGTCACCCTCCTACAGGTACTGGACTAAAGCATTAAGATGTGTGTTGGGTTAGGGCTGTGGAAGGCTTGTGGAATGTGTAAAAAATATTCCATCACAGTCATGTATAAGGTAACAGTTCTCAGTGGTGCAAAATGATAAGTAGGGTTTCTGAATTTGATGTATTCCACAAAATAATGTATTAATAATTCTAAACAAATAATGGCAAGTATTTTGACAGAAGTAGCTACTTTCTGAATGGTATTTAAATCCAACAAATAGCAAAAGAAAAAAAAATAACAAAGAGATAATAAGTTAGAATATCATCAATTTCATGTAATCCACAACACCCATTAAATGTTCTTGTTTGTAATTTCAATTTTTGAACATAAATCCACTTGAATAAACCTCTTTTCAAGGCCTGTAAATCCTATCTGGTCCAAAATGGACAGATATTCAAGTTTTAAAGAAAGAAACACAAAACTGTGTTAAATATATGTACCATCACAAAGTCTATTAATTATTAATACATACTTCTAATACTATAATTGTCATAGCAGAGTTAGAAAATAATAACAACAGTTTTAAAAACCTCCACTTTGCATTACACTAGATAAACTTACCTGAATTATACGACACACAGTTTCTTCTGGTTGTCAATCCTTCCACATGTGAAGATTATTATCTGAAACCAATACGTGTCATTATGTGTCATTACTTAAGCTATGTGATAAAAATGAACATTTCAGAATCCATTAGGTTTTCTATATTTTGTACATTTTCGATATCCTATTTAGTCATGCAATTCATACTGGACTGCCAATTCAGGGTCATGCATACTGTAAATATATGAAAAATTGGCAGGAAAAGTAACAGAGTTTTCTTATAGAACTTCATTACTGTATTTCTTACATATAAATCTAATATTAAAATTCACAAGTTGATTGTGATAGTTATCATTTTCCAACAAGTAATAAATTAAAAGGCAGAAAATTTGGAAAATTTATCAATTTAAATCAAAATGAAGATTTTGAGATGTAGTAATCAGCCTGTATGTATGGGATATACACGTATTCATGACTTCCCTACTTCAGGCCACAGTTTCTATCAGCTCCACTTTCTTTCTGTTTCACAAAAATACAAAGTGATAATTATTCAGCTGAATATCATACCATGTTTATGGATCCAAAGGATGACAAATACCTTCCACTGATACTAAACAACAACTTAAATATTTATCCCATAACTTCCTATAGTACAGCCACACAAACAGAATGTGAATCAGGACTTGTATCCATAGATTACTAATGGAAAAGTGCCAAGGTTAAAACACGGTTTATTCAAGCATATCAGTAACCTTAATGAACATGAAATGTAATTATTCTCACAGTTCTCAAACAACCCTGTATTCTTCCAACTACTATAAAAGTTTAGAAAGTTACTTTATTCCTTACAAACATATAGCTTCTTGACAAGGAAACTGACTTTTCCTAATCTTCCATTGTTTTGTATTAAGAAAATTTTAAAAAGTGTGTATAGTTTTACTATCTGATAAAGCACTTAGTTATTAAAACAAAGAACTTAACATAATGGATAATTCCATTAATTTCTTTCCAAAACTCAATATTATGAAGTTAATCTCTTTACTCTTTAGCTTTTTTAATATATATATCTATTTCTTATGATGACTTTTTGAGAGTTGAAATGTTAAGTTCTTTAGCTTACGCCTATTTGCTTTATCATTTATGTTTTGTTTCTTTAATCTGCACATCTTGTAGTTTATTTTCACTGACTATACCTCTCAAGGTGATGAACTTTGTATGAAAAATCATAATTGGTGACGTTATACCCAAACTCTACTCTTTCCAAAACAAATTCACCAATAACTGAAGCTCCATATGGTTAGCATACTTAAGCCTACTTGCTGCTACATTATTCATGGCTTCTGTATACACACTTTGTATTCAGATCTCATTAATGAAGTAACTTAAGTCTAAACACTTCATGTGGTCAACAACAAACATTGATTTAAAAATAGACAACCAGCATTCTTAACTGTTGATTATCTATAATGCACCGCTTCTCAACTTGGTGATGAAATTGCATTTTCTTCACTGTGTGGACAATTCTTTAGTTGTGTGTTATTTTAATTACTACATTAAGACTTACAAAAGTTCTGTCTATTTCTATTTATATTAAAAACTAGTATGGTAATAACACTCATCAGAGTTCTTCAGAAATGTGAAAAGAAGTATTTAAAATATCATAAGTTCTCACTAATTTGATATTTTTGAATACTTGCCAAACTTACAATCTCTTACCCAATATTCTTTGGGATAAACTTACAAATAAGCAGTAACATACCAGCAAAACTTTCAAAGGACTCAATTTTACTCTCTTACATATACAACATGAACCAGGGTTCTCTTATACCAACATTAAAAGTTGGAAATATAAAAAGTGTTACATTTTCCAAGGTTTTTATGTAATCTGCTTCAAGTGTATACACTATGTCTTAACTTCTACACCATCCTACAACAACGAAAGAAAAGGTTAAATCTGGTTCCTTACAAAATTGGTGGAAATTAGAAAAACAATTAAAATATTTGACGTAGCATTTACAATTGAAACATTTTATGGTAAACACTTACTTACAATCTGAATAGTGAGTCTACAGTAATGTGTTTCTTCTTGTTTTTTTATATAAATAAGTTGAATATCTTCTTGAAATATAAAATTAAAAAAATCACTTGAATGTCTAATATTAATTGACATAATTTTATCTGACACTTTCTGTCCTTCTGGAATTAATAAAATCTCCCATATTCCTGATAATTATTATTAATCATAACATGCAGAATGTAAGGGTTGTTTACTCATTTGTAATGAATGGAAAGAATTGTATATGAAATGAAATTAAATAGATTCTGTCACAAAGTTATCATTCTTATCACATACAGGTCAACAGAACAAATGTGATAAAAATATTATAACTAGCTTATAGATCTCCTGAGAGAAAGGTTAAAAAGAACAAAGATTTCATGATTGAAAAGTTTAATGTTCTCATGAGACAAAGGTTACCATTACTGTACATTAACATGAAACAAATATACAAGTGAAGAATGTATACAAAGCATTAATTACAACTGACAAGTTCAAAAATTAACAGTTCTGTTTAAAATTGTTTTAAATTAATTGTTAATTAAAAGAGATCTGAATAAAAAAAGTTAATGACACCTATTCTATATAACCAGCTAGCAAAGAATATAATATATCAAGTAAAGAAAACAAAACCTAACTAAATAATCAAATAAATACTTTCATTGTTACTGGTATTTTTTTTTAATCACGAGACCAATAACATCTCAACTGAATTGAACAGTTTCAGAAATTCAGATTAATCCTAAATCCATACAGATATACAAAACAAACAGTGTAAAATAATCAATTATGTTTAGTAATTATTTCATAAATTTATAATACATAAAACAAGCATTTAATTCTAACCTTTAAACAAATGACTTGTTTTTTTTATACCATTCACTACTGATGAGGTTCACATATTACATCACAGTGAGAAACTTTAGTTCATTTATACCCATTTCACAATTCAGCAAAAAGAACCATGACACAGCAAAATACTAGTCCTGATTCTACCTAATCGAGTCAGTAAACAGTCACGTATGCAACGAATTGTATTTGGAATAGTTATGAAGAATCGGCTGGAATGCATTCGAAACATAAAATGCACATCTGTCATTATATATGGACAATTGGTGAATTTGATGATTGGTTAATCCACTGATTGTCTGCCTAATTCAACTTCTCAACTACACTGACATGAAAAGTAGAATTACTTGAACACGGTAATAATGAGAAACACTAATATCAATTAATTAATTACTATTATTACATTTATTAGTTTGATCATAATTCCAATTAATCGAAGACAATAGGTAATCACTTGTATCAGTTATTCAAGTTGATCACCCAGTTCTATCCATCAAGTTTAATTACTTACTACCAAGTACCAATTATCAAAAATGATAAATATACGCACATTAGTTATGAAAATTATTTATACAAAAGGGTAATTTTCAGCCTTTTTTTCTATTTTATTAAGCCTCTTTTCAAAGAAGTTTTATGAAATGACAATATTAAGCTCATTCCCTTCCAGCAAATAAATTGCCCATCACTTCTGGAAAAAAACAAAACAAAAAATTGAAGTCACTTATAAAAGATGTAGCTTTTTTTTTTTTAATGGTTTGTGAAAAGTGGGGCCTTTCCTAATTTACCATAATGTTGAAGGTTGTAAGGTACAACATACAAACAAAGCATATATGACTGGTCAACAATGAATTTGTAAAATGCATATTATAAATGAGGTGGTACAAAATTGTGGCTCAGGATAAACTATAAACTTTCAGGAAAAAAAAAGTATAATGAAAGAGAAAGAAAGTTAGGGTTAAAAATTCAAAATAAATGCATTTCACTGATGTTAATAAAAATGCTGGTACGATTAAAGAGGAATTAGGGAAATGTTTACAATGTGAAAAGGAAAAAACAATGCAAAACTGAAGAAATATACTTTTATCTTTAGTTTGTATTTCAAAAATATTATCCAAAATTTACTTTTCACAAAATATATAATTTCTCTTTGTTTACACGAGTACTAAAACATAGCTCAGAATGATAAAATGTAATCAAGTTTACTCATCTGACATGGACAGAAACTGGCATTGAAGGATATTAAAATCATTGGAAACAGAACTTTAAGGGTGAAAATAAAAGTCCAACCCTGCACCATGGACTATGATTTGTAATGCAAGTAGAAGTAAGGTACATATAACTTTAATTGTACTCAAATTCAGAAGTCAGCCCAAACTTTGTTGATTAAATCATAAAATAACCCAAGACAAAAAGCTGGTTTTTAGGGAAGGGATTATATGAAATGCACGTGTGAAAGCTGTAAAACCAGCAAGTTTGCTGTCTTCTAGAAATGAACAGCCATATGAATATATAATAAAAGAGCACAAAAGGGAAAAAAAAAAAACTTTCACACAATAATGTACATTTGAAAATAATGACAACTATGAAAAGCACAAAAAGATACTCAGATAGATGGTGAATGGTCATGCAGAAAAGGTAAAATAACAGAATCTGAATTGTGATCCTACCTATGTTACATGTAGAAATAAAGAAAAAGTAATTAAAGTAATTAAAAAGTGTAAGATGTAAACTTTAAAGTAGCTTGCTCTGCTATAACAAAGATATCAAAGTAATTGTGCATGGTCTATACAGATTCAATTTATACCAAGCTTTAATTTACCACAAAATGTTTAGAGAGAGTATGTGAATTATGACTTACATAAGATACTGTAAATAATAATTAAATGTGACTGAGGTGTCTAACGTATCAATGCTGGTAATCATAATGTTAATAGATTGACATGTATATGTGTAAGTTCTAAGAAAGAAGAGAGCTGTAACAGTACATTTAACAGTGTTACAAGCTTACATATCCTTCTTTGTTTTCACGTATAAAAGTTTTAATAACAACCTTAAGCCTCACAGCGAAATATGTTCTTCTTAAGTAGTCACTGACATTTGTTTGTATAGAATGCCTAAACATAATCACCGTTTAAACACAGTCACATAAACCAAAATTTTCCCTAAACTCACAGTATAAATATCAGCTGTCTGACTACAGATCTTGGAAAGAGTAAAAAGATGCTGAAAAGATGAGGTATACACGATATTTCACCTATTGTACGGGACTGTATAATTAGGTATTCTGACTGTGGGCAAAGTAAGAGGTGGACTGCCAGAGTCTTAGCCCAGAGATCTTGGGTGTTCCAACTGGTACATGTGCATAACAGTACTATTAAATACCAAAAGGAGCATCTGAATACAACATAGTGCCAACCTGACCCCCCATCAACCATTACAAATTTTAAACAATGAGCACTTATTTATTAGGTCTACTCAAATATAGTCACATGGATATTGTTAGCTCCCAGAACAAGAAACAACATATAGCACAGTGGGTTCTGCATATGCTGGGCTAAAACTGGCAAGTGACTTCACCAAAACTCATGCTTAATGGTGTAAAGTTAGGTACAGAAAGACATTAGAAAGATATTAAACAGACGTCTACAATTTGGGGACAATTCTGTTTATATTTTTTTTACAATACAAATTGAATAGGTACATTTTGGTATGGAAGAAAATCAAAACGTATTGTGGAATTATTGTTTAAAGGCAACAGTAAAACAAGGTGTGATTTGGTGCAGTAGAAAGACCATGATGGTGTTCATAGAGACATCTAAATTCTTCTGTCTAAAGAATAAGCAATTTAAATTTCACCATCTGCAAGAATATTGTGCTACATGTCATACATCCAGAATTACCAATACTTGGAAAAGACAAGAGAGGCTGTAGCTTCTTCCATTGAATTAATAAGGGTCCTGACATTTCCTGTAATGAAATCATTTGGGAATATCTCATTTTTTGTAGCAAAGCCACCTTGGAACTATCAACTGAATCTACTGATGGGAATCAAATCCGTTATTTTAGCATTGTAAATCCATAGACTTACCACTGTACCAGTGGTGAACATAGAGCATTGTAAACTACAACAACAACAGACTTGTTCTCACATATGTTCATGATTAAAAAAATCTCTTTTAAAGTTAACTTCAACGATTGTGTGCTAATAACAAATGTTTTTGATAAACTTTTTTTTCATAATTTTGCAAGCTAAGTTTTTAAGATGTAAAGAGATTAAACTGGATGTTTTATAGTCTCACAGATAACTTCTGTTATTTGATTCTTACAATTATAAAAAAACATTTTCACAAAATATAAGAGTGCAGTTGTTAATTTCAGGACCAATACAATCTCTACCACACACAGCTTGAGTATAAAATTTCAAGGTTCTTAATTATATCCACATAGTGAATCTTATGTCTTATGGATATACAATTTCAATGACTCTTAATCTGTAAACAATTAATAACTTCATAAAAATAATGGCCTTCATGTTGCTACAAAACATCCTATTTAGTTATGTTACTCACAAAGAAAGTTGTAACCATAGTTATACAAGTTGATATATTTATTTCATTATACAGTAAGAAATAAAAACTCAATTTATGGGTTAGAAAAAAGGTTCATTCAGTAAATACAAACATTAACAATACGTGTTATATTTTTTCCTTTCCTGTATCATTCAAAACATGAATTTGTATATATTTCTACATACACACAACTGTATACACAAGAAAAAATGTTAAAATATCGCAAAAAAGTAATAAAATAAGAAAAAATACATACAAACTACATTTCAATATTATAAAAAAGTATCACAATTTTGCCAGCAAAATTGGTTAATAAATCATTTAGTAACAAATGAAGATACCAGCAAGTGAAGTTATGGGCGAAGTTATTATTTATCAGAGAGGGGGTAAGGAAATTGGAAAGGAGGCCAGAAGATTTCTGCTCATGCAAGATACAAATGGGTCGCATTGTTTAAAAAATACAAACACAACATTAACACTTCATGACACATATATCTAAACATGAAATGGAAAAATTTGCAGCAGAAAAATAACAACCATTATATACAATGTTTGACTTTTTATTCAAGTTAATAATACAAGGAAGAGAATATTTTTAACACTGATATTACATTATGCATACTTTTACTCAAAGTGATATGCATTCCAAAAAACATATAAAATATTCCTTTACATACTTGTAGCATTATGTTTCCAGATAAGTGTTACAAGTCATCACAAAATAAATCAGAAAGTCATTTTTATTATTAGAATGAATTTTGTACCAACATGTTTTCTTCATACAACTTTCAACATGGTATCATGATTCCCATATTCATACATCATATGAGTGCTCAGTCTTTGGCTTCCATGTCAGATACCAGACACATTTTCAAATGACCACATACATTTATAATTAATTACAAAAACTGTATCACAGTTTGAAAAGTTAATACTTATAGACTATAAGGCACTTGTTTCTCTTTTGTAATAAATGATTTTGCCATTATCATTGTCTTTTTCCTCTTTGCCTACAAAAACAATCAGTACATCTTACACACAGTACAACAATACCATATTCCTAGTGGAGACACAAGAGTTTTGGCATTTTGTTATCTTATTTAACCTGTTCAGTGCCATAGACGAGGCAACTCATTCAAACTGATCAGTAACACAATGCCATGGACAAGTTAATTCATGCTCAATAATTCCTAAATTCAACGCTAGATGTCAGCACCATACATTCATTTGACCTGCTTACAGATTGTTTTACTTTCAATCCAAAATGGCATCACAAAAAAGTTACAAAACGAAGAAGCATTAGAGTTGCATTTGGACTTCGTTCGGAGTTGCCATAGCATCTGAAATACTTGGCAGTCAACAGGTTAAGAATTTGAATGTTTGGTAGATCAGTGCATTATGACCATGTCATGATATTTACTAACAATACAATTACGTTCAGCCTGGAAGTCAGTTCTGTCATAAAAGGGAATGAAAACAATATTAAATCTAATAAAACAAAAATGTTTCCTCTTTAACATTTTGTTAAATGGATGTACAAATGGATAGCTAGAATATATATTATTTTATCTACAAACATAGACAGTGATTAATAGGAATTAAAATTTGCAAGTTTAAAATGTCATACATCTAGGAACCTCCTGACAACTTACATTACTTTTTGAACCAATAACTTTAAGGATACTTGGACATTAGGCCAAAATTTCTTACACTCATCATTGTTGTAATTAGTATCTGAAATTCTGGTTCAGTTTTGCTCAGACATTGCAAACTTCCTATAAAAATTATTAAATGTGCTGATCCGTCTTTCCATTATGGTAAAAAGTTAAGAAGTTGCACCTTGAAACATTTAATATTTTTATAGAGGAGAGTGAATGGATTACTACTTTTAGTTTCACTTAAAGTACGGTGAGCATCGTTAGGTTCTAATTGTACAGTATTTACTTTGGTAAGTGTAATCTCTCTCTCTCCTTTTGATGTCATTCCTTATTGCACTTGAAGAATTCCATCATTTTAAGACGCACAAATGAAAGAAGTTTCTAAAGATCAGTCATTCAGTCAGAGTTACTCGTAACTCACAAATTTTTTTCACAGTACACCAAGTAAAGTAAAGCCCTTCACATCTATAAACATGTAATTCTAACAAAATGAAATTTTATTCAAAAACATGCAAGACTCCATACAGGTTTCCAAAATTTAAATTAATCAGACCAAGTAAAGAAAGAAGCTGATGATTCTAATCTGTAATTTTCACAAGTATGTTCTATCCTTCTCAAGAGCATAAAACAAACTTTTTGTCAAAGCACATTTTTCACATCATGTACATTATGACTGCCAAATCATTTTTTTTCTTTGTGTAAAAAACATTTCTAATAAAGCATCTAACATACTTTTGAGCTATCTAAACTACAGATATTAATAAGGAGTAAATAACATCCGCCAAAAACAACTTAAATGAGCTGCACTAGTCAAATTATAGAAATTATATCCAAGTATTTAACTAAATATTCTTTAATTGTTACACCTACAATAAACATAAATGTCCAGCATATCAATTTCATTTAAAAGAGGTCTTTATTCTGACCTATATGATAATGTTTACTTGATTAAAAAGAAAACTATCCTATTAAACCAAGGAACAAATCCACTTTAACCAGAGAAATATGGATTACCATTACATTACACTGAAATATATCTCCAATTTCTATGCATTATGAATTTTTTTTCCCACTATCACCAATTACACCAAAGTTTCAACATCTACATCTGGTTAATTGTGAAAAAAAAAAATATATATATATATATACACTTTTCCATTCTCTTCTGTGGATGAATCTAATTAACAAAGTCATTAGTTTACAGATTTCTACTGTGTATATATATTTCTTTCCAGTGATGTCACTGAAACCCAAATGGTGTAAACACATTTGGTACTATGCATAGAATTTGTAACTCATCTTTAGTATGTTTGCCCCCCAGTGGCTCAGCGGTATGTCTGCGGACTTACACGCTAAAATCCGGGTTTCGATACCCGTGGTGGGCAGAGCACAGAGAGCCCATTGTGCAGCTTTGTGCTTAATTATAAAAACAAACTAAAACGTATGTTACTGTCTGCAGATCTAACAATTCACATCAATGTTTCAAACACTTATTCACTGTTTTGCCTCCAAAATTTGCACTAAGATTTGCAACTTTGTTTTGAAAAGTCTTATTCCTGACTTCAAGTAACATGGTTCACTTCATAAGTTCTTCACAAAGCACATTAACTATTTTTGTAAAACCCAAACTATACACATAAAATGATTTTATTTCTGTAATAATAACAAAATTACCTTTCACTACTGGGTTAGGTTAAAATGAAAATTTGTTAAAAACACAATATAAACTGTAAATATCTACAAAACACATCTAGAGGAAAAAAATCTGATGTATAAAAGTGGAGACAACAAACACAAACAACATTTAGTTTTAAGACTTAATCATAAACAGAAATGTTCAAATTTCAAAAAAAAGTTTGCTCCAATCAATAAGTAATGATGCTTATATTCTTGTAAATATTCTAAACTTCTTACAATCATGGAAATATTCATCTACAGTGGTCACCAACTTTGTGTATATTGAATCCACTATACTATAGTACGCCTTCCTTGGCAATGACCTTCCTAACTTTATACTTAGTTGTAGACGGCTCTGTACATGGCCTTCCTAACCTCATAAAAATTACTAAAACTCTACTGTTCTTTAGTGAGGCGTAAATGTAGGTTACTTTAGTGGTATGTAAATATATACAGGGTATAAATTTAAAACTTCATAACTATACAAAAATATATCATTGTTATATAATAGTAGTACTAATATTGCTATTAGCTTAACATGGACACATAAACAAGTGGCATAATTTAACGATCATAATTGTGTCATAACTTTTTTGTTCTATGAAGTTGCGCAGCGTAAAAAAATTTAATAATATACATTCATTAATAATAACCTCTTCATAGAGCTGAATATTTAAGAGTAAAAAGAACAGAAACACGTTATAAATACCAACTCATCTAACCACACATACAACTTGCATTCACAAAATCAAGCAGATTAAATTTCTACTGATAGTATTGTTTCAAATTAGGTGAACTAACAAAAATTTTAAACTCACCATTTTTTAACTCGTGTGTTACTGTATGTTCCTCTATCCATTTACGGTGAAATGTTGAAGTCGATGCCATTGATGAGTATATGCGTTCATATATATATATGCGTGTGTGTTTTACCTAAACATAACAGACTTGAATATATTTTCCAGTAAATATAACTAAATGTATCTAATAATAAGATTACTCACCATCTAGTGGTGATCTCTTTAATTGCATCATGTGTACCTAACCGTTCTCATGCTTGTACATTAACAAATTCAATATGAAATAATCAGGTGAAATAACTGAAAAATAAAATGGCACAGTTAGAATTGTGATAATACATCAGATTTTGGGTGCAATAATAGAAAACTTCTTTTTATTTTCTTAAATATATTTTTTAAGATTAATATTTTTATGTGGTATCATGTAAAAGAACATCGATTCTTTTCCGTGTAAACGAGTTTACAGCGTTACTATATACAAATTCAGAGGTATATAATTGTAGAATTTCTAGATAAAACCGAATTGACGTTTTGAACAATGATATAGATCCACATTTATAAACGTAGATTTGGTCAAGACAGCGATTACAAAGTAATCCTACATTAATGAATAACTAAGATTTGAAAAAGAAGGAAATATAGAGAGTATAGTCCATGAGTCAGATATGGTTAACGTACACCCGTCCCCCTCCCCCATAAAAATAGAGTACAATCAACAAGGACAAAGACGTTAAAACTAAAACATGGTATAAACTACCTATTTTGACCGACGTGGTCGTGCAGTTCGCAACAAGTTTTGGGCTCTAAAAAAACACGGGTGTTATGGCTTCTGGGCCTATTTTTCAATGTTATGTAAATGATGACTAAGAATGATTAATATTATTTGAAAGGGAAAACATTTAACTCCAAAATGGTATTTTATTGATCGATTTAAAATAAAGTATAACAACAGAATAGCTTCTAAAAGTACAATATTAAAATATCGCTCATATGCTTTTTTGCTTTAAAATTACGAGTTTAACTAATTTGTTTTTGTTTTTTTTCTAATTTCTCACAAAGCTACTCGAGGGCTATCTGTGCTAGCCGTCCCTAATTAACTGATGAGCAAATAATGTTATTTTTTAGTGACCAAGAATTAATATTTTATTATAACAAATATTATAAAGTTAAAGAAGGTGCATGACTGTATTTATATTTTTGTGGATATATCGTGAATAAGTAGAGAATATACATAAAAATAAAGGTATCCCAGTATCTGACATTTTTCAGCAAGCTGTTGTTGTTGTTGTTGTTTGGAATTAAGCACAAAGCTACACAATGGGCTATCTGTGCTCTGCCCACCACGGGTATCGAAACCCCGATTTTAGCGTGTAAGTCCGCAGACATACCGCTGAGCCACTGGGGGGCTTTTCAGCAAGCAAAAGAGTGAACATTTCAATATTTTAAAGAAAAGAAACAATTATTTGAACAAGAAAACAAAGCCAAAAAACACAGACTAAAGATCAAAAGTGGAATATATCTGAAATAATACAAAAAATGAACAAGAACAAACAAATATAATAATAACATAATACGTAAATTAAATCACTACACTTAGTATAGACCTATCTCTGCTATATTTTTCTTCAGAGCTCTTCAGTTCTGGTTACTATCATCAGATGGCAAATTGTCATCTGTTTTTGGGCCTGGCATGGCCGAACGCATTAAGGCGTGCACTCGTAATCCGAGGGTCGCGGGTTCGCGCCCGCGTCGCGCTAAACATGCTCGCCCACCCAGCCGTGGGGGTGTATAATTTACGGTCAATCCCACTATTCGTTGGTAAAAGAGTAGCCCAAGAGTTGGCGGTGGGTGGTGATGACTAGCTGCCTTCCCTCTAGTCTTACACTGCTAAACTAGGGACGGCTAGCACAGATAGCCCTCGAATCGCTTTGTGCAAAATTCCAAAACAAACAAACAAACATCTGTTTTTGTTATATTGCTATGATCTGATTTGTCATCGGAAGAGCTCCGGTCGTCGCTTTCCTTCTGACGTCTTCCTTAGTGATTTCTGTTGACAGAATATGTTCTGCAAGCCACAGAGATTCCAACTTTCTATTAACATTCTTCCAATCATACATTCTGTGGTCTTAACATGTCTGGTTTATAAACAATGGCAGACTTCCAGGTGTCGGTCTGGTAGTTAATGTGTCTCATGTGCTGATGTAACGCTTTCTTACAAGGAAGTAGCTGACGAAGGTCAATATTCCAGTTATTACTTATATTACCATCGATTCCTTCACATTTCTCCTTGAGATCAGCAAAGCATCAACACTTCTGTAGCGTGGTTTACCATACATCGGATATGTCGACTCTTCCAAGTCTGCCTCTACATGATCTGGAACAGTCTATGAACTCCATAGTTAACCAAGAACCACTGAAAATGCAGGCCTCTTCTAAAGGAGTAAGATTGGTCGCACTTTTTCAATACCCATTGTATCACAATGCGTGGACGCATGTAGAGACATGAGAGCAGTACAGAACTCTTGACCATACCCCTGGACAAGTTTTGTTATGATAATGAGCCTTTTTTATTTCCTGTACCTGTCTCAAACAGTATGGTTATCTCAAAATGTGCTGCACGATGTAGGGTTATGAAAAATACATCACTATCTGGACTTTTGATGTGCATTATTTCATATCCATGTTCCTGACCATAGGCGCATTACAAAATGATTCGCGTATCAGTTTCTTTCTGGGTTGAGAACAAAGACAGTATCGCTGTTTACTAGCTTGTTTGTTTCCCACCATTTGTTTCAAGCAAATATCAATGTCCCTCCACTACTGTTATCATTGTTTTTTTTCTTTCCGGACATCCTATTGATCAATAGATACTTGATTGTGTGATAAGTACTTCACAAAGTCGACCAACGTTTAATGTAAAGCGCCGATAACAGATATGATAGTACCGATAATGTTTTAACAGTATGTCGGAAGTCTGGGAGCAGACATCAACCATTTGATATGATGCAGGGGGGTTATTTACGGGTTCTTCAAATCTTTTTTGGCAAATGTCTTTCAGCTTGGGCAGTCTCTCCAATGTCAAGTGAGTGCAATGCTGTGAACTGCAATCCTTATCTTTATCTTCTCCAGAATCATCTATTGCTTCAGTGACCCTTTTGTGTTTTGTGAATGATCGTTTCATGATGGTATGGTGACGATTTTTATTTGTTAGTTAAATAGAACTGGAACTGATTATAGAACTGCAGCCTCAAATAAAGAAAAAAGATGTTAAGTATTTGTTACACATGTGAAACAGCTAAAAAACATATATATGCTTTGCGACAAGCATATTTCATTTACCACTTGTACTGCTGAAAATGGTATAAAAGCCAATATAGTGTGTTGCGTTATATACATACAGTTTGAATGTCCGCTCCTTGCAGAAACTGGAATTAAGTAAATTTTTCTAAGCATATTCAACATACGTCGATATTCATTTTGCAGGAGAAAATCAATGGTGATGAAGCCTGTTAAGTTATTACTGACATATGTAGACAGTACCATAAATAAATTTGTTTGTTTGTTTTTGAATTTCGCACAAAGCTACAAGAGGGCTATCTGTGCTATGCTCACCACGGATACCGAAACCCGGTTACCTATTTCTTTCTTTGTGAACCTGACGATGACTGAAGAAGGTCGAAACGTTGTTCGCTCCTCTACATAAAAAAATTTTCTTAACCCAAACCAGCCGTTTTTATTTATATTTTTTCTCTACAAGTGGGTTTTCTCGTCATCAATGACGTTAGATTGTATGTGAATTTAGGTGTAACGTATCATTTTTAAAGTATGTTTCACAGTTTGAATTACAATAACAGAAACAGAGGAAAATTATTTTCAAACAAGTGGTTTGTGTGTTGCTTATTTATTTAAGTTTATTCTCAACAAATCAAGACGTATACTGTAGAGAATTCCGCTCACCTGTCCACGTCATAACTTGAGAAAGTAGGAGTTTGAAAACAATGGGCATTGGAGCTCGGTATTTTGTGGTATAAGGTTAGGCCTACATTTTGTTATTCCGACTTGATATACTTCATAAAGTATGACGTCGTGAGGTTGAAAATCAATGATTGAAAGACATGTTGATTTTCGCTTTCTTTGCCAGTAAATGTATTTTCTGGTGTGAGTTTTCATCTTACGTTTTGAGAAAATCACTCACTTTGATCCAGCTGACTAGGAATGACTACACTGCACGCCACACGACATTTGCTAGTTCCCTTATCACATTTGTGGAAAGTATACTAGTTCTCCATTCAGTAAGGGAGTTGTGTTTTCTTTAAATATAAGTTTACATATAATGGAGAGTATGATTAATGCTCCTAGTTGATGAGAATTATAACAGAAACTATCAGTTTGTCATTCTTCTGCATTGAATGTTCATTTCATTACGCCTGAAAGTAAAAGAAAATTCAGTTTTAGGGGTCCTAGTTGGCAGATTATTATAGATCCACAGCTGTCAAGACGTAGTTTCTGAAATAAATCAAAGAAAGGTACTGAAATAATTCATGTTGAAACAGAGCCTAACGAGCAGAGTATGTAACTATTTAATGTGGCATATTTGTATAGCAATACAGACATACAAGTAAATAAATATGTGTAAATAATTTATTGTACTAGCTCTCCACTGGCACAGTGATATGTCTGCAGACTTACAATGCTAGAGACTGGGTTGATTACTGTGGTGGGCAGAGCACAGAGATATTATTGTGTTGTTTTGTGCTTTAATAACAAACAAACACACTTCTTATATGCGAATATAAATATTGCACAATTACGCAAAATTAAGAAAAATAAGAAGCAGACTGTAATAATAAATTCCATTTTCACAACACCACATACTCTATTTTACAAAGTGGTATCAGTGAAAGATACGTTTTTTTTTGTTTAGATACGACTGCAAGTTTATCAGAAAATGTATTGCAGAATAGAAATTTGACTTTTACTGGCTTTGCATAAGTCTCAACAAATAAAGAGGTTTAACATAAGTTTTCCCACAATAGAACAATCTTTAATTTAATACAGTCATTTATCAGAATAACAGACAAATGTAAGTATGGTACCTCTATTGGTTTGGTTTGAATTTCGCGCAAAGCTACACGAAGGTTATTTGCACTAGCGGTCCCTAATTTAGCAGTGTAAGACAAGAGGAAAGATAGCTAATCATCACCACCCACCACGAGCTCTTGGCTTACTATTTTACCAATGAATAATAGAACCGATCGTAACATTATAATGCCCCAGGGCTGGAAGGGCAAGCATGTGTGGTGCAACGGGATTCGAACCCGTGACCCTCAGATTACGAATCCAACGCCTTAATCCACCTGGCTATACCGAGCCTATTACGAAAGGAGACTCTTAATAGCTTCTTTGATCAATGTTCTACCTTTAGACCAAAGTATGCAAAATGTACAGAAATTATGAATAATTATGTATCTTAAGTAAGGGATTAGAAAATATATGATATGGCTACTTACCACAACCACGACCTTTAAGCCATAAATCAAATACTTTGTATCCTTAAGACGGCTGGTATGGGTATTAACACTTTAATTAAAATAAGGTACAGAACAATGTTTCGACCTTCTTAGGCCGTCTTCAGGCTAAGATTTATTTTTCATTAAAGTTTTAATACCCATACCAGCTATCTTGAGAATACGTTTTTACTTCAAGAGGGTTTTTCATCATCACGAAAAGCAAAGACTTTATTTGATGGACCACGTAGTTAAATCATTACTCCAATGAAGAAATATTACTAGTTTTCTTCTCAATCCTTGGCCATAATCCCATGATTGCGGAATAATCATTAGTTTAACTCTAGTATCTCGTAGTTCTAATTTTTTCATATCCTACGACTTTAAGCATGCCAAATAAGCTTTAGTTATTAAGTTAAAAAGATACAACTCAAGCAACGACATTGTAGAAACTTATAAATGTAAATACCGGTAAATCAGTAAATACCGGTAATTACTGATGGCCTGGCATGGCCGAGCGCGTTAAGGCGTGCACTCGTAATCCGAGGGTCGCGGGTTCGCGCCCGCGTCGCGCTAAACATGCTCGCCCTCCCCCCCGTGGGGGTGTATAATGTGACGGTCAATCCCACTATTCGTTGGTAAAAGAGTAGCCCAAGAGTTGGCGGTGGGTGGTGATGACGAGCTGCCTTCCCTCTAGTCTTACACTGCAAAATTAGGGACGGCTAGCACAGATAGCCCTCGAGTAGCTGTGTGCGAATTTCCAAAAAACAAACAGTAATTACTGATATAGTCGGAAATTTCACCATTCCATAATTATATATGATTATTATATATATTTACTGAGATACATTCACCTAGTACTATTCTAAATTTCCATGCACTTTCTTGAATTAGCTACAAAATCCTTGTTCGACAAATGTTCCAAGGTATTAGCCTCTGCCAATGTTTTGTGCAGGTAGAGGCTACAAACTCCAGACTTCGTCACTGATTGAAAACCTAATGTTTACGTTTCTCTATGAATTTCTTTGGAGGGTAAAATGTTCAAATAAGCAATAAAGAAATGTGTACCGTTTATTTAGTTTGCAACTACGTGGATAGCGTTGGTTGAAGTGTCTAACCCTTGGACACGAGGAATATTTGACGTTATTTTCTTCTATATGTATATAAAAGTCAGATATTTCTCTTGTTCTGTCTCTTGCTTTTTCCTTTGATTTAGGCTTTTGTTCTCATCTCTCCTACTCCAATAGCCAAAAGATACAGAAGAAACTTAGCTACTTTAGGTGACATGACACTGTGATTGTCGAATAAAACATCTTTTCTTTCGAACTATGGTTGTCCATAAACTATGTGACACATTTTAAAATTTAATAATTTCATAATTATTATGCATAAACAAATCCATTTTGTTAAACTTTACGAATATTCCATAAAGTTTTCTTGTTCCCTTTTTTGCAAGAATGTGTGTATTTGTATTTTCTTATAGCAAAGCCAAATCGAAACCCTGATTTTAGTGTTGTAAATCCATTGACTTACCGTTGCACCAGTAGGGGATCCATTGTAAGAGCATTGCTAAAAAGGGGTTTCGAAAAACACGTTCTCGGACAGATGGACCAACGAGATGATCTCTGTGTTTTCCTAACATAACCCAGTTGGATTTTTTCTTGAAGCAGGTTGTGAAAGATCAGGTGTACTCAACATCTATGAATGATATGGTGGATTTTCGGTACAGAGCATTCGACGCAAAAAAGCTGTGAATCCCAAGATGGCGAACAACAGCTGAAAGGTTTGTTTGTTTTGAGGGCTATCTGCGCTAGCCGTCCCTAATTTAGAAGCGTAAGACCAGAGAAAAGGCAGCTAGTCATCACCACCCACCACCAACTCTTGAACTACTCTTTTACCAACGAATAGTGGGATTGACTGGGACATTATAACGCTCCCACGGCTGAAATGTCGAGCACGTTTAGTGCAACGGGGATTCGAACCCGCGACCCTCAGATTACGAGTCGAACGCCTGAACCCATCTGGTCTTGCCGAGCCTGTTCCTGAACCTACATTTTATAAAACTTTTGGGTTTTCTCCTGAACACTAGAGTATTTGAATATTAAAATATTATAGAACATCACTCCAAGAAACAGAACTGCCTAAAATAACATAACTTACACGTTTTTTTATATGAAAGGTGTTATACTTTATTTTCCTCTTACCTAAATGTCTTTATAACACAACGTGGCCAGATTGTTAAAGAGCTCGACTGACAACCTGAAGGTCGTGGGTTCGAATCCTCCTACTGACAAATATGCTTACCCTTTCAGCTCTAGTGGCGTTATACTCATTAGTAAAAGTGTTGCCCAAGAACTGGCAATGGGTGGTGAAGACTACCTGCCTTTTCTCTAGTCACTGCTATATTAAGGACAGCGATTGCAGGTAATCCTTGTGGAGCTTTGCGGGAAATTCAAACCAAACAAACCTGAAGACAGTTTGTTCTTATTATTTGAAATATTTGCTATTCTTAAGTTTATAAGCCTCAATTATTCAACAACAAGTATATCATAGGTTTTTACTTAACCTGATGTCCAGGAGACTTTAGCCTTATAGTAAGTACGAGAAACTTCTTTTTACTTAAACCATATGCTTTCAAGAAAAAAAAATATC
This sequence comes from Carcinoscorpius rotundicauda, assembly GCA_011833715.1. Lineage (NCBI taxonomy): Eukaryota > Metazoa > Arthropoda > Merostomata > Xiphosura > Limulidae > Carcinoscorpius > Carcinoscorpius rotundicauda. Next base: position 94,047,017 of record CM022396.1, on the reverse strand, counting down.
TGAATAGGAGAAAATCACTCCTTTCTAGGAGTGACACAGATATTTGTACAAATTGGTATAAGTTGATTTTTCTCTCTCAGATATTTTACTTGTAGTAACTAGTGATTTACGTAGTCATATAACAAAATTATTGTTGCTCTTTTCTTCTAAAAACTTTTTTTTTTATCCCCACTCTTCATAACACCAGTCAGTAAAGTCACAACAGAAAGTTATAAAGTGGCCAGTAGGTAAAATATGGAAACTTTTATCAATTAAGATTTATTTCATTTTCTCTCCCATGTTTTTGTCTTTCCTTGAGCCCCCCAGTGGCTCAGCGGTATGTCTGCGGACTTACACGCTAAAATCCGGGTTTCGATACCCGTGGTGGGCAGAGCACAGATAGCCCATTGTGTAGCTTTGTGCTTAATTCAAAACAACAACAACAACAACGTCTTTCCTTGATCTCAGTGTTCGATTTCTTCCTTCTATAAGATTTCTTGAATTTTTAAATCTATAAACATTGATACTTTTAAAACTTAGTAATAAAAATACACAATTTTCTTTAAGAATTCCAAATTAATTCAATTTTTTTTGTTTTTTTATAAGTTTTGGAGTCAGCAGGGTTAAACGTGGCAGACAAACTGAAGGTGGCCTAAGGACTGTCCTTATTTATATGGCATAAGTCACATGCTCAGTGGGTTCAAATAGTTGCTAAGATACACCTAAAATGTGATCCAAAAGTGATGATCATAGAGAAGTGAGTTTCAGTATTACTAAACCCGCATCTTTCATTAGATGTTTCGTTTCTAGTCCCCATTGAGATCCTTGGGGAGCCATGCTTGAAACTCTGTTCATACTACCCACTCATGGGTTCTGCAGACCAAACACGGCATATGTATTGATGATACCACGGTTTGGTGTTCTAATGGGGTTTGATTTTGAGTACTTATTAGTCTTGAGGTAGCTATTAAAGTATTTATTAAAAAGGTAGCTTAATCAGTACATTGGATATCTGTGAATCAAGAGAGATTTTCTAAGCCTGCTCAGAGCCTTTAGAACTGAACTCCTGATTTTTGTAATTAGCCATTGATATTGATTAAATGGCTGCTCATAATTTCAAGGCTTGGTATTTTTAACTTCCACATCATACTTACACATTAATAATTTACACAGATTTACTTATCTTATGATAAAAGTTTAATATACATTCTTGAAGTTCGACACAAACAACCAACACAAAAATTCCTCTGAAAAGCGCTATAAATTGCAATGTGAAAAATTGCATACTAATAAACTAATATGAAACGATTAACATCATTGTTGTCACAGTGACATACTTGCAAAAAATTGTTTTCAATGAAATATTTAGTTCTTGAATATTTTAGTTTTATCTGATTAGTAGTTTGAGGCGGGTCAATTACGGTCGTACGCCTCTCCCTCAACTTTGCACATGATCGTTGAACATAAACCTGGCATCCTATTTTGTGTTTTCTGATCCCCTCTGGATCTTGGAAGAGTCACTTTTGTAACTGTGTTTATAATATTCTTCACTAGCTTGCAGGATCAAACTTGGTGTAAGTGCTTGTTTTCTGGGGGCAGGGTTTCTTCACGACTGTTTTTGGTTACAAACTTCCCTTGAGGTAATTGAGGATACTGGAGAAGGTTGATCTTTACAATGGTCTCTTTGAACTCGAAAAAAGGGGCGCTTGTATTTTATGTTACTGGTTTTAAAACTCTTATTAGGCTTGTTAAATACTCACTTGATTTAAGTATACCAAGCTGTTAGTGACTTGCTCTTAATTGGGCTTGGCATGGCCTAGCGCGTTAAGGCGTGCGCTTCGTAATCTGAGGGTCGCGGGTTCGGTTCGCGCCCGAGTCGCGCGAAACATGCTCGCCCTCCCAGCCGTGGGGGCGTTATAATGTTACACTATTCGTTGGTAAAAGAGTAGCCCAAGAGTTGGCGGTGGGTTGTGATGACTAGCTGCCTTCCCTCTAGTCTTACACTGCTAAATTATGGACGGCTAGCACAGATAGCCCTCGAGTAGCTTTGTGCGAAATTCCAAAACAAACAAACAAAATGCTCTTAATCCCCATATGAGAAAAAAAAAGAGAGATAAGTTTTTCAGCTTTATAAGTTCTCAGATATATCGTTGAACGACCAAATACTCCTGAAAAGAATAATAATAAAAAAATCTATCAGTGGCTCAGCAGCAGGTCTGCAGGCTTATAGCGCTAACACCAGGTTTTGATACCCGTAATAGACCCAGCACAGGTAACTGGTTGCGCAACTTTGCGCTTAAAAACAAACAGAAACTTATATTTAATTTATATTTAAACCTGTTGCTACTCTTTTACAATATTGAATACATGTAAAATTATGCACATAGTGCAAATAAATAGATATAAGTTATTTATTATGCTGATAAAGTATTACAACACACCATATCATTGTCGACTGTAAAAATGAAAATAAAAACTTTATTCCGTAATTACTTTATATTTAAAGATACATATATAAAACAGCAGATGCCGCTGTAACTAATCAATTTAGTATGGTAAGGGTTTTAAAGTATATGAGGTGTTAATTTTCTTTTTAATTATAAACTAATAAAAGTAATTTGATTGTAAATTAACATTATGAGTAAGATGAGATAAAAGCGTGCGAATAATTGAGATTTAGTTGGGCCTGTAGATTTTATTTTTTTTTAAGTTTTTGTTACGAAACATATCTTCTACGTCCAGCAGGAGTACTAGTTATACTGACCGTAGGGAATGAATAAATTTTTATGCCAGGAAAATGATGAAACTGTATCTTGTAAATATTCAGTTGAAATGGTGAAGAGCGTAATAGAAATTGGGAGATTAATAGTAATACTGACCAGATTTAAAAGTATTATTACATAGTAAATGACTACAATAATATTATTATATATCTATTGTATTATTGTAATGAAATTAATATCTCTTGAGTATAAAAAAAATTTCTTTCAAACAAATAGAAAATAATATCCCATCGTTTGTTCTAAAGTCTGTTTTTATGAAATACATTAATATTTTGGAATTGTGTCTTTTCACTATTTCATTGAACTGTCCCATCAGATGCTCATGATCTCAACTGCAGTGAAATTGCATATTTATATATTTTGTTTTCTTCATGATTCTTCAAAGCTGGTGTGCTTTTAGTGTCACTAGTTTGTTTTATCATTTCAGATGCATATGTTTGATTGGTTTCATATTTCATGATAAAATATGATTGAAACTGGAACCTAGCTCGTGATAAGGTTTTGATTATGTGATATTATAAGCACAAAATTGTGGTAAGAATAGAATTTTCAGACAGGCTCACTCTTCAGTAAAAGCCATCAAAAGAGCTTTCTAACTTGTTGGACCAAGTGCAAAGTCAGGAAAATTATCCCAGACAGGGCACATCTTTGTTACAAAATGTCATGGTCTTAAAGCTATTGAAAATGGATTCCTGTATATGTGCAGATTGTGTTATGACATTATATGTATTACACTGTAGTTGTTCTTTGTTCAGTTATATTGTTTCACTTCAAATATGTGAATCTACTGTTCTTTTAATTTAAATATATCATCAACATAAGTATAAATTAAACATTATTAATGAGTTACTTCTTTATTATAATATTTTATTTTTATTTCAGTATTTGGCTTTTTGAGGTATATTTGATGAGTTGTCAGACAGTGTATCGCCTGAGTATTTTTTATATGGTTAACCTTTTTATTTATTTTTAATACTTTTTCTTGAGACACCTTTAAAGTTTGTTTTAAAGTGAGAATATAATTAGGTATGTAGTTCGGTAATTATAGCTTGTATTTTTCACGATGAGAAATTGCACATTGTTGCCAAAAATTTGGCACTTAGTTGCATAAAATTGACACCTTGTTAGGAAGAGTGGTTCTATTTCAATAAAAATATTACAAAACATTCAGTTGAATACAAGATGCTAATTTTTTTTTTTTAAATGATTGAAAAACACAAAATACATGCTTATGCAAAAAAACAAATTTATCTGAATGCAAAAAACATGATAATTTGTTTCATGTAAAGAAAGACTTGGAGCAATTGCCCACAGTTGAAACATTGTTCAAAAAACTCCTTGAATATTTATAAAAATTAGAGTAATTTTGGTGGTTGACTTCATTTGATTACAGCAGTTAATATACATATTTTGCTTTATCAAAATGATGCCAAATGTTTGGAAAACTGTATTAATGAATAGGAATGCAACGTGGAAAATTAATTATGGAGGTGAGACTGTGCTGGAGCCATTTTTAAGATCTAAATGTATGAATATTTTACCTCAAACAGGACCATTTCATACCCCTCCCAAAGCAATCGGTATTTGATGGCATTGCACCATCTATGAAATATCAATCAGTGTCAAAATGCTATTCCAGTATGACTTTGTCTTGGCTGCAATTGTCTTGTGATGTGCTGATTTGTTTATTCAAAAGTTTTTATATAAAATGTAATAAATCCTTTGTAGTGTCTCTGAAGTAGTGTATTTCATATGTTAACACAGTTTTTGAACTGTAATTATAAAATACTTTTTTTAATTTTTGAAGTGCACTTAACAGGTTAATATTGAAATACAAAATAAAAATTCTTTTTATGTATATTTATTTGCCAGTTTTCTTCCATTTTGTTTATTATTTTTATTTTGTTAAATGCATGTGTTAGTGTTTAGTTGTGTTTTGCTGTAATATTGATTAGATTTATTAGTAATGACAAGAAAAGTCTGTGGATTTAAATGTTGAATATTTTACTGAGTTGCACATTAATTTATTTTCAGGTCAGTTACCTGTGTGAGCTTGCGTTTTAATAATGAGTGTAAGTTGATGCATATTAGCTCCCTCTGGTTGGCACAGAAGAACATTTACATTAACTGGCAGAAGTGACACAAAACTTAAAGATGAGTTTTTACGAAGATGGTACTAATATAGAAATGAAAGAAGCTTCTAAACAAGGTTCTTCACAGGACTGTGATATAGTGAGGTGTATGCTTTTGGACCATGTTTCAAAAAGTAATGCTTTTTTCAAGAATCAGCAGAGAGGAGAAGCTGACCTTACAGTGGAACAAAAATGGGAAATTGCTGAGGAAATTTTAAATAAAAGCCATTCATTATTCTTACAGAGATTTAGTAAATATTTAGAATTTGAAGATTTAGTTTATTTTGAACCATTTAAAAATGACTACGATGTAGAGTTTTACTTGAAGGAAATAAAGAAAAGACTAGATAGCAAAAGAAACACTGTTAAAATTAGAAATAGGCGATATGAGGCATTGCAAAAGCTAATTAAAGAAGGAACATATTTTAGTGATACAGAAATGAAGAAAAGAAACCCACTATTATATGAAGAAATGGTGGAAAAGTACATGACTGATGATGAAAGAGAACAGGTAGAAAAATTTGAATTAAAAGACTTCAAGTAAGTATTTACCATACATTCCATGGAAAGGCTACTTTTTTAGTAGAAGCAGTGGTTATTGACAGTTATTTTCAGATATAATACATTACCTCTACTCATAAATAGCTGTTATTGTTCAGTGCTGTTATCCATATGCATGCCACAAGCCTTTTATCTCTCTTTAATTGAAATTAACTGATTCCAGTACATATTCATGAAAAAAACTCTCCACCAGTGAATGTCAGTTCCCAGGGACTGTGTTTTGAACTTAGAGTTGTAATAATCGGTATAAGTCCTCACACATATTCCTCCCTGAATTATACTTCTGTTGCTCTGTCCATGTTCTGGGTCACAGTGGAGGTACTTGAAGATTATTACATTATTTTCCGTTTTACTATCATTATCACTCAATGCTAATTATTCTGAGGATGTTACTGTGCTTGGGGTGGTTCCAGTCAATTTAAGTTTGAGGGAAATGAGTTACACCAGCATCTTTTCAATGCTGAATGTTAGGCTCCTGGATTGATTTGTCAATTTCTTGTATTAATGTGTACCCTGCTCATAGATGAGGGGTTCTTGATTCTCTCTGGTTTTATAAACTTGAAATGATATGATCATCTTCCCTACCTCCACATGGATGTCAGTTCATGGTGGCTTGTGTTTTGGATTGTGGTTGACTCGTCTCTGGTGTGATCCCTTTTCCAACCCCCATGGCACTGTTGGTTTCTTGTGGCATTGGTTTCAGATTCAGCTGACATGATGTCTACAGCTCATCATGCACCACTAGCCACTTCACACCTAGGACACATCCTTTTAATTGTAATCACTTTTTATATTTTCTGGAATATAATTCCATAAATGTTCTCTTTTTTTTGAGCCCATGTGTGTAACATATTTCTATGTTGGACAAAGAGCATACCTCAGAATCTAACTGTCTCATCTCAGGGAAAGACCTTTGAATGCTTTCGAAGGATGTTTCTATCTTTCTCTCACACCAGTCCCTCTATCTATCGAATGTGCAATTTTAATTATTCATGTAAGAGGAGGTAATGCACCATGTTGGAAGCTATAAATTTTTATACAGAAAGCCATTTTCTTCAGGTACTTACCTCCTATCTTCCCTCCTCATCATTGTAATATCTTCCAGTGATAGTTCAGTTGAATGGAACAGTGAATCACATGCTTTGTGAGAGTATGTTGTTCTCTCATTGGTGGAGGGTCATCACATGATGATTTGAATGAGAGACATTGGAATAAGCCAATTCTAATTAAGGGGAAGAAAGAAGGTTTGTGGCATGCATAAAAACCTTTTGCATATAGAGGGCAGCACTGAACAATAATGGCTATTTATTTGAGAGGAGATAGTTCTTATTGGCAATACATTTTCAGTATAGGAAAATTATAACTTTTTCTTAGAAATTATATAAGTTAAGAATGGTGAGTGTTTTTATTCAAAATTTTAAGATATTTTGACAACAGTGGCTTAAGTTTTTTGAGTGCAGTATATCTAATATGTATTGTTATTACTTAATATACGTACTGTAGAAATATTGTATTAAACTTCATAAGGTATGTATGAAAGACTTTACCTTCATATTGAAATTGACTTCTGTTTAGAGCAATGAATTGCAACAGTGTTTATTAGAATACCAAAGAAAATGCAAGAGCTGTTGAATGAAGCACACAGGTTACTAACTTCACATTACACATGATAGTTCGAGACTGAGTTGTGGTCAAATCTAACAAAATTGTTTATAGTAACGATAGTTTTTTTCACAAGGAGGCTAAATATTCAAATTAACAACATTAAAAGAAACTGTAGAAGCTATTGCAAATATTTTTCCCTGTAAATTTTGATGTAAAATATCCAAATAGCACAGTAATATACACATACATATGTACTTCAACTGTATACAACATTTACTCATTGAGCCTTTTAGTATCTTATTCACTGATTAAATAATGAAAATTTAAAGAGAAGCTCAGTCATGTTCTATTCTGTTTTTTATGGGCTGTTAATTATAAAATTTATGTCAAGTGTTTTGTATGTGAGGGTCATCCACAAATGTGGTTGTGTATTTTGTTCATAAGTTTTTGAATTCACATAATGCTAGTTATGTACATACGCTAACCATATTAGTGCTTCGTTTTTCAAGCTTTAAATATAAGTTAGTTTGTCACTAATAATTATTTTTGGGTCTTGTAATTTTCTGTTCTCCATCTCTTATTGTATTCTTTATATTTAAACTCTTTGCTACTCAATGGTTTATGTATTTAGTGAGTGTGAAATGCTTCTAACCATGTTAATTAGTGTATGTTAATCTATTAATTTGCAGTTATTCTTTACATACAACCAATGAAATACTGAAGATTGATGTGTGTGTATTTTAAAGCATATTTATTCATAATGTTGGAATAATTTCTGTTATTGTAATATCTTTATGGAGTATTTGGTAAAAAGAAGAATGTAATTAGAAAATAATTTTATTTTACAAACCACAAAGTCTATATGTGCAACTTCTGTAAGTTCCATGCAAATTAAGTCCGACTTCACCAGTAAATGTCTCAATAGAGATAACACTTTATATTTTCACATGTACAGTTCTTGTATGTCTTTCATTTCGTTAAAAATACAAACCCAAATTTCACAGTACTCAACTTGCTATTTAACTCCATAATTAATACACAAGCAGCTGCCCTTATCCTCACAACTTGTTTTTTATTCTTTCAAATTTTCAAAATTGTAAAGAAAATACTATATTTTAAGCCAGATTAATCATGCTGAACTCTTTGTAAAGTAATGCAAATGTCTAAATTAAAAGAAAAACATAGTCTACAGCAGTAACAATGTTTGTTTGTTTTGGAATTTTGCACAAAGCTACTCAAGGGCTATCTGTGCTAGTAACAATGTTCTAAGGTTTAAATTATTTAATACATGTATTAGAAAAAAATACTTTTAAAACTTGATTGCATTAATAAGAAAAGAGGAAAATATATTTTATAATTACCAGGAAAGGGATAATATCTCAGTGTACTTGTGGTAAATATAACTTTTTATTTTCTTACATTGTATTGAGATTACTTGAATGATTTACATGAATTTTTTTCAAACATTCTAAAATAGAAAATAAATCTAGGATGGTCTTACTATTGATGTGTAGTAAACTTCCAAAAGGATAAATTGTAGAGTTTACAGTGTATGTGTATAAAACAACATGTTGTTTAATGTTTGACATGTATTATGTGTGGAATATTATCATGAAGTGAATGTCAAATCTGCAATTTTCATGTAAATTTGAATCCGTATAATCCATTTCAGGTGAGCGCAATTAATTGTATGTCAAAACAGAAATTGAGAATGTGATCGTACCTCAGGATCAGAAGTCTGATTAATATTATGACATTCTTTCAGGTTTTCCACGTTTCTCATGGAACATATAGAACGAGAAGAAATACAAAATCGTCGACAACGTCAGGAAGATGAAGAAAATGCAGCTTGGGAAGAAGGTGACAGTGACAGCGAGGAGGAAGAAGGTAAGGAAACTGACAGTATTGTGATCCTGTTTATGAGACTCAAATATTAAAAATGTGACAAGGTATTAGTGGTTTCTTAAAGTATGTTACCAGTAGATGAAGTCGTGTCTGTTTCACTCTTTAATATTTTAACATCGCTTATCAAACTTAGACATACCCATCAAAAGCTAACAGGTTTGATGAACTTGGGCTCTATTAGGGCTAATACATTTTATTATTCACAATTGTGATAAGTGGCTTATCAGCTCCAGCCTGTCTGTGGAAAACAAAACAACGTGCTGGCCCGTAGAACTGATGACTTTTATTAAAGTCTAAATGGTCTGAAATATGACACTTACAATATGTTACCATTACAAAAGAAATAATCATTATTCGTTTAGAGTCTGCAAGCTTCTTTCTTTGCAGCAGCTCTAATCTTCGTAAATCACAGACACTAACGTATCATGAAATTTATATGGAAATATAGAGTAAATGTCAATTACTGACTGTAACAGTTTCCACGAGTTAATGTTCTTTGTGTCCTAAAACTTTTATACGAGACAAGAATAGTTTCCTCACTGGTAAAATTTCTGTGCATCAGATCTGGTACTCATGGTCTCATAAATAATTGCAATCTAAAAATATTGTCCATCAGCACCATAATGTTATTTTCTACGTGTAATTATGGTGTAATGAAGTGTAAGGTTAACATGAACTTATTGTGTAATATTTAAGATGCTCACTTAGTTTACACAGGTTATTTTCTATCTGAGTAACATCGTGCACACAATAAAGCTATCTCAGTCAGTATATCTTAAGAACTGTCTTGATTGATATGTGTATAATTAAGGTTTGTATGTGTTGCACTAAATTATTTCTAGAAACATATTAGAAAATAATTTATTGTGTTAAACCCTGCAATTACAATATTAAATTTACTGGCTGTTTTTGTTGTCATTAGTTTTTGTTAATCCGAAATCCAAAGCTACAAGAATGTTGGGTGCACGTATACAGATGTATTAAAAAAATGTAGCTCAGAAATGAAGATTTCCTTCAACCTACAACATAAACTCAAATGAAGATTTTCTTCAAAATAAAATATCCAAATTCGAAAGAAAAAAATATTAAGAACATTTTACATTAGAGTAAATGAGAGAAGTGTTATCCACCAGAAGTCAAGATTATAATTTCTAGCTTTACAAAAACACCATAATTATTAACCATTGAAAGTTCTAGAAATTTTGGAGTTTGTGCTATAAAGATTTTGGACCATTTGATATCCTATTCAGACCCTATTATTTCTGTGAAACATAAATATTGTTGCAGTTTCTTCTTCAACTGCAGCCATTAATGAAATTGTTTTCTTTTCATCAGGCCTGGTATGGACAGGTGGTTAAGGCACTTGACTCGTAATATAAGGGTCACGGGTTCGAATCCCTGTCACACCAAACATGCTCACCCTTTCAGCCGTGAGGGCATTATAATGTGATGGTTGATCTCACTATTCATTGGTAAAAGAGTAGCCCAAGAGTTGGCTGTGGATGGTGATGTCTAGCTGCCTTCCCTCTTGTCTTACATTGCTAAATTAGGGATGGGCTAGTGCAGATAGCCCTCATATAGCTTTGTGTGAAATTCAAACCTTTTCCTCATGAACAATGATATTAATACGTGATTATTTTATTAAAAGTCGTTTAAAGATTCCTTGTATGCTTTGAAATTTAGTTTAAGCACTATTTAGTAATTCACGTAGAACCAATTATAAATCCCAGGCTATTTTTAAACTTGTTTTGATAATGTTGGGTAAACAACTTTTTCCAACGTTCGTACAAAAAATACAAATGTATCTAACTAGTTTTCACTGCAGTGCATATTACAATGTGAAACTGATAAAGAGTTCTAGACCACTAATTCCAGGTGAGAAAAATCTGAAATAATTAGTCAATAATTATATTTATTTGTTTATTACTTCATTAAGACTCTTAATTTAACTCAAAGAGTACTTAGAGCCAATTATTTCTTAAAGGGAAATGTCACCCCCATATGTGTCTTTTTTTTTTTTATCTGAAAAAAAATGTTTAATTAATTACGTTTATTTGGTAAGAATAATAATCTTGTAATAATAACCATAAAATATCATAAGAAATGTGTGAATCTTTTCTGCCGTATGTTCCCTAGGCCAGTGTTTCTTAACCAGTGTGCCATATATTTTTATTTTTTATGAGTAATTTTACCTAAATTTATTTTATTGGTTAGGCTTATTAAAGTACCACTTGAAAAATAAAGAAAATAAATTGAATTGTTAAGTAGTGATAAATACTATTAAGTCTCGAACCAAGCATCTGTGTGCAGCAAAGCAGACCTAAATGTCTTACTAACCATAAAGAAGAACATACATATGATCTAAAACTCTAAATAAAATTCTTTTACTTCTATATCTTTTGGTGTGCCTTAATATTTTAAGCTATATTTATTATGCTGTTGGGCTGGAAAGGTCAAGAAAAACAGCTTTAAGTAACACCACACCTATTTCGGTTACACTCCTTCTTGTGACTTACAAACATTGATATCTTCTTCATACGAGCTTAAAAATGAGGCAGAACAGTGCTGTATTGAAAATTTATACATTTATTTCAAGTGATTTTATAACAGTAACAGTCTTTTACACCTGGTTTACAGTTTTTCCCTCACTTGGCTTGATTGTGAAGGGCAGTGCTTGAAATACATTGACACTGCCCTTTCTACAAAGGTATTATTGTTTTTCTACCCTCAAACTTAGACCCTAAATCTGTCTTGAAATAAAAGTGGGTGAAACGTTCCTTACGTACAATGTTGTTTTTACCAAAAGGAAATGTCTTCATCTTTTATACCATTATTAGGATATGTAGACATTTCTTTGTTATTTCAAAATATTTCTGAATGCTTCTTGAGGTTCGATGGAAGTTTGGAATGACTTAGTGAAAATGTAATCAATTTTATTATAAGTACAGCCATACATCTTATGGTTGCTCATGTTTCTTAACAAGTGTTTGGTTTTGAACTAATGGAGTCTGTAAAAGGATACAGTCAAGTGTAAAAGCTGTCCAATTCTTCAGACAACAAATTTCTTGTAAATCATGCAATCTACAGACTCCTGCAACTTTTGTATGAGATTTTTTTTTTGTTTTTTTCAATAAATATGCTGTTGAAAAGTTGCAGGAAAGGCATATTTTTTCAATCACTAGTTTTTGTTGGTATGTGACATATTCAACACACTTTTCCAGTGAACTGTTTTTCAACTTTGTTGTCACAGACATATACACATTTAGAGCAACAATAAAAGTACTCAGCCTTCTACATCATTTGTCTAATATGGTTATGTTTTTAAAATGCAAAATTAGGTTAAATCAGCAGGGCCACAAAGACTATAAACATTTTGGGGACCAGCCATATAATAAATTGTGAGAAATATCTGAATGTGTCAAACACAATAACTGCTACTCCAGTAAACTTTTGAACCAATTCTCAGTTATCAGATGATCTTATACTGTTTGAGTATTAAAATAATAATAATAAAAAAATCCTTTGTCATGACTAATACTGATGCTGTATCAATACAAATGTTTACTAACACAAAATTATATCTAAAATGGGGTAATTTTACATTTGTTTTTGATACAATATAATTAACATTTGCTTTGGATGCAATATATAAAAATGAAACTTTAGCCCTAATTATCGGTTTTTTAACATTCTGTTGAAATTTTTGTTTAGCTAATGGAAATAAATTTTTTTCTCAGAGAGGCAGATGCTTAGCGTGTTAAGGCCTGCGCTACATAGTCTGAGGGTCACGGGTTTGCGCCCGAGTCGCACCAAACATACTCGTCCTCCCAGCCGTGAGGGCATTATAATGTGACGGTCAATCCCACTATTCATTGGTAAAAGAGTAGCCCAAGAGATGGCAGTGGATGGTGATGACTAGCTGCCTTTCCTCTAGTCTTACACTGCTAAATTAAGGACGGCTAGCATAGATAGCCCTTGAGTAGCTTTGTGCGAAATTCCAAAACAAACAAACAAACAAAGAGAGGCAGATTATCAGAAGATGATACAAAGATGTGTAATGTGACAACAGTTGTCAAGTATATATATTATTGGAAGTTTCATAAATTATCTCTCTTTACTATTAAAAGTGAGGAAGGTGTAGGGACCCCTTTTTGAAAATTCGGTGGACACCTCATACCTCTACGTCTTTAACATTTGTGGTTGCAGCATTTGTGCAACATTACTTATAAAGTTCTTTTTTAATATTTTGAGTAGCACTTTGACAAAATGTGAAGAAAATGTAAATGTGGAATTGGATGCTGTAATAAATTAAAAACAACTTATTTACAACATAACATGTTATTACAGTAGTCATTATTACATCACTTACTGTTTTAAGGAATATGTTGGGAAGTTTTTATTGAGTAGTGGAATCATCCCTACATAAAATTGGAGGTACACAATCTATCAGTTATATATGTTACTGTATGCTAATTATTACCTGTACAGTTATGTAGAGGTTTCATCCCAACTATCTTATTTGCATTGTTTTTGAAGAATTATTAGCCATTCCTACATATACTTCCCCTTTTGAAAAGTATTTTTTTGGTTGTTTTTTTTAATAATGTAGTGTTTCAATAGATGTAGGAAGATTGTATTTATAACCAAGTTCTAAATATAATGAGGTTCCAACTGCAATATTTAATGTTTATTTGTTATTGGATAGTAATTCCCATTTCACCTTGTCTTTAAGTTTATTAAAGGAATGCCAAATTTCTTTCAGAAAGCCAACTTCAAGAGATAAATAACGTTTACACTATGATTATAATTTCTTTTTTGTAAATTACTTCTAGTTATTAATAATACTTATAATATTAAAAATAATATTATTGTTAGAAATAATTATAGTGGAATTGGTTGACACCATTGTTTTGGTTTTTAAGTTATATGATAAAAATGAAACAGCAGAAAAAAAGAACACTGAATTCTAAGCCTTTTGCTGTGATATGGACATTCCTAGTGCCTGCCTCAGTCGTTACATTGGTATTGTTATAAATGGAAACAGTGTATAGTATTTGTAAAGTTCTGATGACATTTTGAAAAGATGTGACATTTTGATTAACAATCTGAGTCATCCCCACATAGGCAGTGCTACTGGCTGCCTATCTGATAATTATTTATTACATAGAATTATACGAATGTTTTATTATGATTTGATTGACTAAATGGTTGATACACTAATTAGAAAGTATTTTACTTGCACATTAATTGTTATAGTTATATCTACTTGATTTGCATTTTTATAATAAGCTGTCACTACTGTAAGTATTGAATAAAGAAAATGCTCTACACAGTTTCTAAGTTTCTCCACAGGTATCTATTTAAAGTTTCATTAAATGTGCTTTTTTTTAATAAAGTTGACTCTTCGATATCAATTTGACCATAAAGTAATGGATTCCAAATTAAGTTTCATAAAATCAATTTAAACTACTTCTAAGTAATCCATTGGATAGAAAAATTAACAAAGGTTAACTGAGTTGTTTTGCTTTCCAGAGAAATAATTTTGGCTTGTCTATCATGTGATTATAAAGTAGTAATGTAAAATTTTATAGGTTATATAATACACCAACGTACTATCTTTAATGTAGTGGATGTGAATGCTTATTATTTAGTATTATATGTCCATATTGTTATAAAATTAACAAGTTTTGTGGGTTTAGTAGGACATGCTGAAATCCTAACACAAATTCATTTTTCTTTGCTTTCATCATTAGAGGTGATTTATCTTTTGCTGCTGGCAAGATTCTGCATGATTATACTAGATAGCTTGAATAATTAAAAAGCTCCAAGAGTGATTATATTTTTTTATGTTGCAAAATTAATGTTTATAAAAGTCAGTCTGGAATATTTGTTTGCCTTACAATACTTGTAATGTTTTTAATGAAAATTTATTTCAGTCATTTACATATGACATAAATTTAAAGTATTGCTGTAATTAATACAAAAACATTTGCTGAGTTCAGCTTAAGAACTGTAAAAAAACATATTTGAAGTTTGCAAGTATTATATAAATATTTACAGATGTCACATGAGCAACTATGTGTAATCACGTGATTTTTGTAAATTCAGATGTTTCTGGTTTTTCTCTAGAAATTAGTGAAGAAATCTCAGAACGTGAGAAATTGATGTTGAGGACTGAATTCTTGAATATTATGTATGAAAATTTCTTGGCTGGAAAAGATGAGGACTTTGAATACAGGTGGGTTTAAATTATTTAATAATAAATAAATAAATCTAATTTCCTCTTTATAGCACGTATCTCAGTGTCAGGTTTTGAAATTGTGGTTGATGTTGAAAAAAACTGGTTGCGAGATGTTCACTAAATGTTTTGTTGCTTCGTTTCCTCAAGTGAAATATTGGCCATCAAAGCAGAAGAATAGTTAATGTGTAAGAATAAGATTGAGGAAAAAGTGTTACTACGTGAGAATACAGTAAAAACTGATTATGTATAATGTTTAGTAACAGTTTGGGATCATTACAAGTTAATCTGATAGCTGTATTTTGAAATAACTTTAACGTGTGTAAAATGTGTCAAAATCAGGTCTGTGCTGTGTTCAAAAGTCTCTTGAGTAGGCAAGTTTAGCTTTGTACATACTGTAAGACAGTCAGCAAAAATGTGTTTTCTTAGCTGTTTATCTAAAAATGTATGTTGTGTGGAAAAC
Source organism: Carcinoscorpius rotundicauda (assembly GCA_011833715.1). Lineage (NCBI taxonomy): Eukaryota > Metazoa > Arthropoda > Merostomata > Xiphosura > Limulidae > Carcinoscorpius > Carcinoscorpius rotundicauda. The sequence goes on along the minus strand of CM022396.1, from coordinate 94,031,351 downwards.
TAGTGATGTTAAACAAATGTGCTGTATTGACGTACTTGTACTCTCCACTTTCAAAGTAGTTCAAATGTGATTGTATCATTAAAAGTTGTCTAGTTCCAGTATGATTGTATCATTAAAAGCCGTCAAGTTCCAGTATGATTGTGTCATTAAAAGCTGTTGAGTTCCAGTGTGATTGTATCATTAAAAGCTGTCGAGTTCCAGTGTGATTGTATCATTAAAAGCTGTCGAGTTCCAGTGTGATTGTGCCATTAAAATCTGTGAAGTTCCAGTGTGATTGTATCATTAAAAGCTGTCTAGTTCCAGTGTGATTGTGCCATTGTTTTTCTATAAATTTCATAAAAATGAGTAAAAGTTTTATGGGTTTGGTGGAACTTTGGTTTTATTAAAGAATTTCCTGTGCTTGGAAATAAATATCATAGATGTCATTTAATAGCAAGTCAAATATGAGTTGTTAATTCCTTCCTCAATAATATTACTCACAATTGTTCATTTTTTCCATTCAAACAACAGTAGTAATTCACAGAACTATTTTTATGTACAAGACAAACAGTAATAAATGAATTTGCACCCTCCTTCCATGATACAGCTGTATGTCTATAGATTTACAACACTAAAATCAGAGGTTCTATTCCTCTAGGTGGGCTCAGCAGTTAGCCAAGTGTGGCTTTGCTATTAATGAATTGAACTAACTTCAGTTTATGAACAAGTAACCAAATTTTGTATGAGGACTATTGATCATTGACTCTTGTTAATATCTTGAAGTAATTTGAGTCTGTGACTATCATACTTACCTGGGGTATTCTCCAATATTCTTGACATAGTTAGGGCTCATAAATGTGAATTTTCTTCACTTGTGTCAGGAACAACTCTTCCAGTAGAATCAATGTAAGCTTGCTTCTAGTGATGGCACATAAACTGATGAACATACATGTTCTGTCAAGAAACGTGATCTTTATGTCTGAATAAATATTCAACTGTAGATCCAGGCATATTCTAAAAAGTGAGATGTTTAGCTCTTTATTTAATTAATGAAAGTATTTACTGATACATGTCAAGGTCGTACAGACTGAACATTAAGGAACTTTTTATGTTCATGGTTTATTTTAGTTCAGAATGGTTCATTCAAATAGATAAAAGTATTCTTGTAGTAGAATGTCTGTATGCAGAATTTATAAATGCTGAGACTATATTTATAATGATCTAAGATCTTAACTATATAACTTAAAATAAAAGCTGGTAAATGTTTCCATGTTCAACTTCCCGTTCAGAGTCGTAATTTTTATAATAAGTTTATTGTCTTTCTGTTATTGAAAATTAGTTTTAAATATTATTATTATTATTATTATTATGCTTGCTATTTAAACACTGAAACTTTAGAAACCCTATCTGAGCCATTAAAGACAGTAAAAGTTTTATCACATAATGATTTAAAATAATTTGAACAATCATCCAACCATTGTTTTTCTTGAAAATAAACAAAGCAATTAACTACAAGAATTATTCTAGAGCCTATATCTATATCGTTATTGTAATCATAAAAATATTATTGTACAAAAAAATACAATTTCTTAGTTTAAAAACTCGTTAACTTCAGAAATATAGATTTTGGAATCGATAACCCACAGAATTATCAGGAAAAGTTTAATATGCGCATAAGTAAATATATTATTATTTTTTTTCCAAAAGGAATGTTAGTATACTAAAATGTTTTAAAACTATAACAGTAAAGTTCTATCAAACTTTGGAAGTGTGGTATGTTATTTTTAGTAGTGACACTGGGGTAGCAATCGTATTGGTTGAAATTCTCTCTTTTTAATGTTAGTGCATAATAAATATATAATTTTTTCCAGGTTTAAAGAGACAGTTTTCTTCTATAAACATTATAAAGTTCTCAGTTTCATCAAATGTGATCAAGATGTGTCAGTATAACAGTAGTTGTTTGAGATATTCATATAAAAATGTCAAAGTCAGAGTGTGAAATTAACAAACGGTGCATCTCGGTGCATCATCTGGATGACTCTGCACAAACGGTGCATCTCGGTGCACCATCTGGATGACTGCACAAACAGTGCACCTTGGTGCACCATCTGGATGACTCTGCACAAACAGTGCACCTTGGTGCACCATCTGGATGACTCTGCACAAACAGTGCATCTCGGTGCACCATCTGGATGACTCTGAACAAACAGTGCATCTCGGTGCACCATCTGGATGACTCTGCAGCTGTTGGTACAAAACTAATTTTGTCTTCCAGCTAAGTTGTGAAAACAGATCAAATGTGCACAAGATCTAAATGGTGTTCTCTTTGTTTTAAATTTCATCACAACTTGATGTTTATTAACAAAAACTCAAAGTTATAATCATTGAATATCTTGTTACAAACAAAGACTTATAATTATTTTGTGTTTCCTCTGCAAAAGATGTCAAGTCTCTTTGTTAAATGCTGTTTGAAAATTATATTCTTTCCTAAACTCATGCCAACACTGGATATTGATATAGATACAGTACCATAATTAAGTAAGGAATGAAAGTAAAGCATGTTTCTTGGCATTATATCTTTCTGTGTTGTCATATATAAAATATCTTTATATGCATCCTTAGAAAGTAGCTTCAAGTCAGTTTATGCTATATAGAAGGAAGAAAAAAACAAAATAAGCCACTTCTAACTTTAAATATGCCCCCCGTCCTGCTAGTACAGCAGTATGTCTTCAGATTTACAATGCACAGTCAGGGGTTCGATTCTTCTCGGTGGGCTTAGCAGATAGCCCCATGTGGCTTTGCTATAAGAAAACACACGCAACTAAATATTTTTGATATCCTAATTCATAAGTGAAAAATAAATAATTTAAATGCAAATTGAGAAAACACAAATTGATTAACTGTAACTATTGAAACTAATAGATTTTTGTCATATGAAACACAAACGCATCTGGGAAATGCAGATGAAGGTACATTTCTTTGTTTTTATGGCAGCATTGTTGTAACATTATCTTTCTTGTACCATTTACAGTATATGTGATGAAAATTCATTATAGATGTTCTCTACAACATTACGGAGTTTTATTGAGTATTTATTGTTTTATCTGTTAATAAGGTGGATAACACTGAATATGATTCACTACAGCTTCACTGAGTATTTATTGTTTTGTCTGTTAATAAGGTGGATAACACTGAATATGATTCACTACAGCTTCAATGAGTATTTATTGTTTTGTCCGTTAGTAAGGTGGATGATAACACTGAATATGACTCACTGCAGCTTCACTGAGTATTTATTGTTTTATCTGTTAATAAGGTGGATAACACTGAATGTGATTCACTACAGCTTCACTGAGTATTTATTGTTTTATCTGTTAATAAGGTGGATAACACTGAATGTGATTCACTACAGCTTCACTGAGTATTTATTGTTTTGTCCGTTAGTAAGGTGGATAACACTGAATATGATTCACTACAATTTCACTGAGTATTTATTGTTTTGTCTGTTAGTAAGGTGGATGATAACACTGAATATGATTCACTACAGCTTCACTGAGTATTTATTGTTTTGTCTGTTAGTAAGGTGGATGATAACACTGAATATGACTCACTGCAGCTTCACTGAGTATTTATTGTTTTGTCTGTTAGTAAGGTGGATGATAACACTGAATATGACTCACTGCAGCTTCGAGAAGCTGATGAAGAAGAGAAATACTTTGACTCTGAAGAACCAGAATTTATTGACTCATCATGATTTAGGTATTATAAGGTTTTATTTCATATCTGTAAATATAAAACATGATTCATTTCATTCTTGGTCATTTAACATGCAGTGGTTATACTTGTACCCACACTTGTACAGAGAGAATGGTTTTTATCATTATCAGTTTGGAAACTTTTTGTATTTTCCTTGTGTGTTACACAAAATGAAACGTAACTTACATCTATGTTGAGTCAAATATCCTGAAATTCATAATAAAGGTATGTTGTTGCTAGAACACTGTACTGTCATTATGATTACTGTATGCACATACAATGGCTTGAGATGTCTTTCACTAAGGTAAACCAACAGTAGATAAATGAAAAGAAGTAATATAAATAGTATGTGATGGTGATTCAGACAAAGCTGTGTTAAGTAAGAAAGTTTGAATGTGGTGTGAGCTATATTTTCAAGTTAGATAATTATTATTCTTATTTTGTTTTTTTATTTTAGCATTTTATAATTGATAATAGCACCTCGTCACGTTGGTGTGATATGTGAACATATTTTTACACAAAACTTCCTATTTTTCAAGCAATATTCCCTTTAATATTTGTGAAAAGGAACTGTAAAACAGGATGAGTAGTTAAAACTTAACACAGTTTTTATCTTTTCTTTTTTTCATCAGATACACAGGTTATAAATAAAAATGTTCCAGACGGTGCAATGTACTTCCACCACGTACTTTTATCATGATACAGACAATTATTTCTTCGCACACGGATAGCTGTTCTCACTAAGTGCTGCCCTCTATGTACAGAGATTTTTCGCATGCCACAATCTTTGATCTCCCACCTGCAACCATCACCAATAGAAGAGAGGTAACTTTCCGGACACATGTAACTCCCTCTGTTAGATTCTTCCAAAACTATCATTCTTGTTGGGCAGTGACTGAGTGCAGATGTTTCTCAGACGTTCTTATAATTTATTTTTTACAAAATAGTTATTTACTTGATTTTTTTCGTTCACTACAATTATATATTTGTTAACGGTGAAGATTTTTATGGAAGTTATAAAAAAATTGTTCAGAAACACCCTAGTTTGGTTTACAGTCATTTTCTTGGGGAATCACCAAATAATCCGTGAAGAAAACCAATCTCAGGAAGTAAAATGAAATAAATTGAACAGATTTTAAAGGCTCGAGTCAGTACACGTGCTACTAGGTTGAGCTTGTAATCTTCAGGAATAAAACTATGAAACTGGATAAGCTGTCTCGTGTCTTGATATATTGATGTTAAAACTGGGCGTCTCGAGTAATTAGCACATCTGGAACAGGCAATATATTATTTTCTTTAATTTCTTAAGTAAACTGTATAGACGAGTTTCGTGATAAATTGTTGAACTTCATTCTTTGATCGAAAATTGATGACACTTTCCAAATTCATGGAGTGACTGTGAGATCCCCGACGAGACCAACGCCTGGTAACATTTTTCTGAACCACCGTGAACAATCTTGGTTGAACGACTGCCCACAAAAATTCAAACCATTATTGTCCACGGTGGCTCGGAAAAATTTTAGCTAGAGTTGGTCTTATGAGGAATCTTAGTCACTCCCTCAATTTGGTCATAAAGTTTTCCATTAAATACTAAATGACTGTTCTTTATACAATAAACAATTAAAGATCTTATTAACTCCTTAATTAAGTCATGAACAAGATATTTTTCTTTAAGGACTTTTACCAAACAAATGTCATTGGTCTCATCCAATGGAATTTTTGTGAATAAAGCATATATAATGGGAATGATGTAGATCTTTCAATTCTTAACAAATGAAAACGAGTCCAGGACAATAAATTTATTAAATGTTAATGGATTAAGAATGGGTACAAGGAATTTGGTTACTTTCTAATTGTGGGTTCTGATTGCGGGAAGTATAGAGCTTAACGGATAGTTCTCTTTTAGAATGTTTGGGAAACCATGTCGTGATCCACATGGATACATATAATAGGTTAACTTCAATGGCATCTGTAATATTATTTTGTACTTTAAGTACATAAGGATACGTAACTTTTCTTTCTTTCACCTTATGACTCTAACTAGTAGACAATCGAAATGTTCACCAAACACCATTAATCAAATATACGAGGCTTACGTCCGTCCACTAATAGAATATGGATATCAAGTAACATACAATATGTCAAACAACTCACTCCAGAAAATCCAAGTTCAACAGAACAGAATACTAAGATCTGCATTCAGTCTACCGTCATTCACGCCAGTAAATTATACACATCAAATTAGAAACTTACCAACACTAAGAGATAGACTGACGGAAATATCACACAAATATTATCAGAAAACAGAAACAAACTAACGGTATCACTATACAAATTAACTAGTGCACCAACAAAATACATTTCACCTTACAACATATTTCAAGAATCACAAATTACACAACAAAGTATCTGAAGAACTTAATTCATGTCAACAATGTGTTGTTTTTTTCAGATATCGGGCACAGGACAGGCAAAACTTTCGGCGCCTGTCCGGTGAAAGTGGGTTTTCTCGGGGCACTCCCGTTTCCCCCTACAGCAAATACTTAGGCATTGGATTTTTAGATCCCAGCCCAGGGAACTTTATTGCCAGACTCTGAGTTGGGTCGTTTGAATTCATGTTTATATTTACTTTGACTTTTGGCTCTGTCCAGGATAACATTTAGAGTGACATCCTTCACCCCCCCCCCCAAAAAAAAAGAGTAAAAATTATTTAATAAATAAATAAAACTAAACCTAATAACAATTCACGAAAGGGGACCAAGAGAAACCACAACGTTCCTGAACACCCTAGTTGGAGAGAGAATTCTTATGATTTCTCTCTCTGTAAACTAAACCCCTGCCACGTTAGTTTGCGTTTATGTTTCTTTGTTTCAAACGGTTAGGGAGAGCAGATGTGACACTTTTAGTGTCCGCTAGGGCTTAAAGAGTTGAGCTTTTTTATTTTGGCAGACAATTAATAAACATATGCGTAGCTTTCAATTTTCAAAACATATGTTACTGTTTTGAATTAAGCAGAAAGTTACACAATAGGCTATCAGTGCTTTGCCCACCACGGGAATCAAAATCCAATTTCAGAGATGCCAACCATTACGATTTGATTGTAATCATTACGATTTTGGTGTATACATTACGACTATACACTCACACAAAAAATATTACGAGTTGTTGCAACTCCCAAATTATTATATATTGTATAGGCCTATACAATAAAATGATAAATTGTTCCCCAGGGCTTGAAAGGGGTGAAAAGAAAATTTCCAGTGAGATACAAATAAATATTGATAATAAATAAAAGACATAGTCCAAATGGCTACTTCCGATAATCGTGTTTGTGCTTGAAGTAATAAAAAAAATATTTGTATCTCCGACGTCTACCAATAGTTTGAGTGCGGTGCTTCTCCATACTGGGCACGTGGGGGAATCCATAGTTACGTCATCAGTGCTTGTCAGCCAAACAGCGCTTGTGTAGATGGGTATTTCGCGTTTTCTAAGTGGCATAGAAACACCTATGCGATCGTTCACTAGAACAATTTTGTTTCTGGCAAATCTAAAGGGACTAAAACTGTGAAAGGGTTCTGTCTACAATCATTACGCTCAGTCATTTGAAATAATTGACATCTCTGCAATTTTAGTGTTGTAAGTCTGCAGACTTACCACTGGGGGGCTTCAAAACACATTTAAACCGTGTGATTATTATTAAAAAAAAAATGATATTTGAAATGATTATAGTATATTTTCAAAATTACTTGCTTCAAGAGCAAATTTATATGTTTGTTATTAAGCACAAATGTTAAATATCAAGAATCATAAAAATGGTTAAGGAGTGCTTCTCGATGCGCTAAAAACCGGACTTCTCATAAGAACTCGTTAACCATGCGGGTTTACAAACTATCAGAAGTAAAGAGATACTTAACTCAAACTTTTGAAAAATACAAAACGAATTAATTGAAATTTTAGCAAGATTAAGGACTTTCTTCGAAAGATACACCTAGAAAATATAAAACTCAATTAATTGGAATATTTATGAACTAACAAGTTAAACGTGGTGCTTAATACTGGAGTTAGAAAAGTGTTGAAATATAGTAACGCGCAACAGTCTCTCACACCATACACCTTATTCATAAGCAACAAAGAGCATATGGTAAAATATGTTTGCTTTGAATACATGCGTAAATAAATATACATGTACACACTGAACACACGTGGTACATCATAATGTGAATGTTAGGAAAATTTAAAACATTCTAAGACTTAGCGAAGGCACTCAACTGACAAAACAAAATTATTAAGCTTTATAGGTAATAAAAGTATATTTTATTAGCTATATTCATTACGAAACTGAGTTTTGTTTCGCCTTAAGTGGGGAACGTGCTCTAATGGGAAAATAAAAAGGAAAATTACTACCACCTAACTATTTGTAGATAAAGTACTTTCAATAAACAATGACAGAATACTTTTATTTAAGAGCCTGGCATGGCCTAGCGCGTTAAGGCGTGCGCTTAGTAATCTGAGGGTCGCGGGTTCGCGTCCGAGTCGCGCTAAACATGCTCGCCCTCCCAGCCGTGGGGGCGTTATAATGTGCGATCAATCCCACTATTCGTTGGTAAAAGAGTAGCCCAAGAGTTGGCGGTGGGTGGTGATGACTAGCTGCCTTCCCTCTAGTCTTACACTGCTAAATTAGGGATGGCTAACACAGATAGCCCTCGAGTTGCTTTGTGCGAAATTTCAAAACAAACAAACAAACTTTTATTTGAGAAATGAGTTCAGAACAACATAGCAACCTACATATCTTGTGTGTCAATGTTACCTTGCATCATATGAATCTACTATACCTGGCTTATCTGACATCATGAGAATCTATGACACCTTGATCAATAGTTTACCTTACATCAGGTGAGCACATTTCTCCTTCCTCATTAAGTCTTCCATATTTCATGTGAACTTATGTATTTAAATATTTTGTTTGTTTTGGAATTTCGCACAAAGCTACTAGAGAAAAGGCAGCTAGTCATCACCACTCACTGCCAAATCTTGGGCTACTCTTTTTACCAACGAATACGGGGATTGACCGTAACATTATAATGCCCCCACGGCTGAGAGGGCGAGCATATTTGGCGCGACGGTTATGCGAACCCACGACCCTCAGATTACGAGTCGCACGCCTTAACACCCTTGGCCATCTAAATGTTAATAGAATTAGTGAGAGATGATTACCTTCTCTTGTGTCTAAGATTCCCCCAAACCTCAAGTGACTTCTTGCACTTTGGCAATTTATTTGATTTGACGCAATAATAAACAAGTACCGTAAATAAATTGTTACATGAAAGAAAAGTATTTAACTTAATTGCAACGTATTAACCGTTTTATAATTTTTGTTGATGACGAGAACATGACGATTCTGAGATGCGGTTTTACAATTTTATTCCTACAACTAAACAAAGTATTTACCAAGTTTAAAAAAAATGAATAAACAATACTTTCAATTAGAAATGAGATTATATGTTGTTTTGAATTAAACACAAAGCTACACAATGGGCTATCTGTGCTCTGTTCACTACGGGTATCGAAACCCGGATTTTAGCGTGTAAGTCCTCAGGCATACCGCTGAGCCCCTGGGGGGGGCGATTATATGTAAACATTATTTAAAACCACAGAATTTTGAAGCTATTTGTTTCAAGTTTTATTACTGTGAAGCTTTCATTTCAATGAAAATACGTTTTGCTTCATCTTAATCACTGTGTATTTTATTACTGTGTTAAAAACATATTCACATCATATACAATAAAGGAAAAGAATACTTTGATTGAAGCTTATAGAAGACATTTCTTGCTTATTAAGTGAGAAACAAAAGGAACTGTTACGTCACTTATGGACATTTCTGACACAGCACCACTAATCTACCAACGTGACGGTGTAATCTGTCAAGCATCCTGTCGTGTACAGTTTAAACACTATTCTAGTTTGCATAAAACTGTGCAAAACTGTTATCTTGTTGGGTCCTATTCATAAAGGTGAATAATACCTCACATCTATCATGTATGCATCATGTTTACTCATTAAACATGAAGCATCCACCATAATATTCTACACATTTATACTTTAATATCTATTTTTACATATTTACACAAATGAAAGCAAAAGGAATTCTACGTATTTAAAGTCTCTATATGTATCCATCTATATACTTATAATTGAAGTACATGTGAAAATAAGATTGAATGAACTGACTAAGTGGATTTTTAAATAGAAACTACAACAAAAGAACATGAGACTTGTCTTGTAAAAAATGTTTTATAATTCATAAAAGGCTGCTATTTTAAAATGGAATTGTGTGGTAACGTGGTACAGAAGCTCATATTGTATCTCAGAACGGCTTTAACTAATAAAGCAGAGAACAATCTTTTGACCTTCCTAGGTCATTTTCAGGTTAATGTCTCACCTACTTTATGGTTATCTAAGGAATTGGGCTTCAGGATTAGGTGGTTCAGATCTCTATCCTCCCACCGTTCTCTTCATCTTGGATGTACATATTCCATACTTTACCCATTTCTATGTCACCATTTTCATAGTTGGGCAAAGACTATGTCTGGTTGTGCAGTCTCCTACATATATCCCTCTAACACAAGGATCTCCTTTTTAGGTGTGTTCCTCAGGGTCTTTCGAAGAATGTTTCTTTTCTTTCGCACCATTTAATCTACCTATTCAGTGTGGGATTCTAGCTATTTATGCGAGATGAGATATTGTACTACATTCGAAACTATAAATTTCCTATTCTAAAAATGTATTTCCAATAGGTGTTTACCTTCTCTCACACTTCCCACCCTTCCTTCCCAACGAAAGCATGTGATTCCAATTTTTGTGTAAACACAAAGTGATGGTTCACCAGAATCGAACTGGGGAGTCTCGTGGGTCAAGAGGGCCTGTTGCATGATGATTTATGTTGGTTGAATCATGTTGATCGTTGGGTACGTGAGAGGTCAAGGTTTACGGCATGTTTGTTTTTCAATTTCGCACAAAACTACTTTTATGGCATGTGAAGATATTTTGTTACATATAGAAACACTGCAGAAAGAGAATAATAATTATGTGAGGGAAGTAAATACCTATCGGAAATGCATTTTCAGTATTGGCAAATTATATCGTCTTTGGAGAAACAAAAATTCACTACATGCATTAAGAATCGATAGTTTTATTCGGGTAAAATTCGAGTAGGAAATATACAAAAATGTATCAATTTACTAATTTTTCATCTTTATTTATTTACTAATACTATTATGTTATTGCAAATTGTTACACACTACAGCTAATTTCAACAGTTTTATTGGTACTAACGAGTTTTACGTTCACCTGTTTGTGGTTTCAGTTTTGGGGTCTACAAAGTACAGATTTCAATAGTAATGCAGATCTTTCCAAAACAGCAGACAACCTAACGTATCAAAGCTTTACTTTCGCAATGAACGTGTAACCGTTTTACATTAAAGAAATGTGCAAAGAATCTGATAAAGTCTAATTTTAGGATAACATTCTAAAGGTTTGAATTTATACAATCACTATGTCAATCAATAGTCTGGTTATGTAGTTGTTTTTTTTTAATTTCGCGCAAAGCTACACGAGAGCTATCTGCGCTAGCCGTACCAATTTTGCATTGTAAGACTAAAGGGAAGGCAGCTAGTCATCACCACCCACCATCAACTCTTGGGCTATTCTTTTATCAACGAACAGTGGGATTGATCGTCACGTTACAACGCTTCCACGGCTGAAAGGGCGAATTTGTTTGGTGTGACGGGGATTCGAACCCGTGACTCTCAGATTACGAGTCGAGCACTCTAACCACCTGGCTTATAAGCAGAATAGTATAAGGGTATGTGAAACATGAATGGCAAATAAATCTGACTTGTGTCACCCACAGGCCAATAGAAGAAGGAAGTAATTCTTAAGGTATGAGTAGAACTTTGAATACAAGGACAGAGGTTCAAACAGAAGAAAATTAGAGCACTGAAGAATCACATTGACATCCCAATCCAGAAGGATTGAGCACTGAGGAGCACAGTGAATGTTGAAGGTACACAAAAGGGAGAGCGTAGGAGATGTAATATCTTTCCCAGTGTTGTAAAGACAGCCCAATAACCTGGGATCAAAAAACAATCAAGTGAGGAAATCCATAAGAAGAGTAACAGTGGATCGAACAGGAGAAAACCCAGACCCAATTACCAACAGCAGAAAATGTTCTACTTATGTTGATAAGTATCCATAGAGGAAAGTCAAATGAAAAACTAAAAACGAAGCAACTATCTGGGATTATTTAGATGTCCCTGATAAGGACCAGGTAAAAACCAGGATATGAAGGGTCAGATGAAATGCTTCTAACTGAGGTTGACAAAGAAGGGCTGAAGTAAGATAATAAAGAAATCAAAGACCCCTTGTTAAACAGTCAAAGGAGGAAATCCATAAGAAGAGTAACAGTGGATCAAGCAGGATAAAACCCAGACCCAATTACCAACAGCAGAAAATGTTCTACTTATGTTGATAAGCATCCATAGAGGAAAGTCAAATGAAAAAACTATAAACGAAGCAACTCTCCGGGATTATTTAGATGTCCCTGATAAGGACCAGGATATGAAAGGGTAGATGAAATGCTTCTAACTGAGGTTGACAAAGGAGGGCTGAAGTAAGATAATGGTGGTGTAGATTGGAACTGGAGCAGTTGTTAAAACCACAGTTGTGTTAGTCAGTAAGGAGGAATCAGAAGAATCTGAGATGGAATAGCATGGATCATTAATCGTGATTGAATACATTGATAGCATTCCATCAGATAAATTTTATCAGGATAGGAAAGATCGTCAGTGACAAGATTGAATGCACCAAGAAAATGAATACTAGCCAGAAAAACAAGATTGAGGGCTTAATCACAAAGTGAACGAGAATGGATGTTACCTTGGTGAGTAGTATAAGCCACCACAATAGAGTTGTCGGAATGTATTATGACCAAACGACTCCTACTGAGATGAAGAAAATGATTCAAAATACTATGTATGCTCAAAAGCTCCAAAGTGTAGATATCATAAGATTGCTTGGCCAGAGACCACAGACATGAAGCTTCCTATTGATCGACTCACATCTTCACTCCTGGAGGGAATTATTCATGAATATATGTAAATCTCAGAGAGGACGTAGAACACCCGGCAACATGTAAGTCCTGTCTAACCACCAATACAGATCATCAACAAGAAAACGAGGAAGGAAAATAGCAGCTATAATGAATTCCATGCAAGGTCTAATTGGTCATGCAGAACCCACTGAAGAGACCTGATATGTGCTTAACCCAAAGAAGATAACATCTCCATGAGCATAAGAACCTCAGGAGCAATAAAGATGTGGAAAACTTAAAGTTCCGTCAAATGGAATCAAATAAGTGATGGATAAGCCCCAAATGAGAGGAATGTTGAAATAGACACCCAAGCAGACAAGATGCTGGATACATATAAGGAATGACTTTTCACCTAGATTAACCAACTCACATGAGGTGCCTACAGAGTAGCAGATGAGTATAATGGGTGGACTTCTGCTTCAAACTTGATTCAGGTGGTACAAATTTATCACAGGCCAAGCACATTGGAAAGGAGGTTGACATTAGACCACTACCATAGGAAAGTTAACTGGGAAAAAGAAAGGCAGAAAAAGAGGACTTGGAATAAAATAAGAGGATGATTAGGGTCCAACCCAACACTGGAAAAACAGATTTTAACCATTGAGAATGAAAGAATGGAAATTCAGCTTGATGGTAGTCTGAAACAAAATGATTTGAAGCATGACATACTAGCACCAAATTTGGTGAAGGAAAAAGGCTGTCAAATTCATACACGTTTGGTATATTCAGAAAGAATATGAGCAACAGCAGAAGAAGTAGTTTGACTCGCATAATGATTGATCTCATGGCAGAGGAGAACCAATTATCAAATAACTAAGTTACCTCCACCTGAAGCCTGTGTATGCTGGTAGACAGTATTGCCTCCAAAGTGGAAACATAAACTTCAGAATTCTCTGCTAACAATAAATGATCAATACAGCAGTCTTATAATAAAATGAAAGAAAAGTGAAAATTTTGAGAAACAAGTTACCTTGTGGTTTGCTAACTTTTATAAAATTGGGAAGAACAATTGCACTTCAGAATAAATTTAAAAAAAACTATTAAGTTTAAAAATAAACACAATTGAAGAGTAAAAATAAAAACCACCTGAACACGAATGCATTCAAGTGAGAAGTGACAGTCTGGTAGAATCAAACAGAGGAGTCACATGCATCAGGAGGGAATGTTGCACTTCTGTTGGTAGAGGATTGGTGCATGATGATTTACACACAAGATGCAGTTAAGTCATGTCGATCGTAGAGTACATGGGAACTAAAGAAATGCACAAAAAACAACATTTGCACATAGAGGGGCATTAATGAAAATTGTTTGTTTTAAAATTTCGCACAAAGCAACTCGAGGGCTATCTGTGTTAGTTGTCCCTAATTTAGCAGTGTAAGACTAGAGGGAAGGCAGCTAGTCATGACCACCCAATGCCAACTCTTGGGCTGCTCTTTTACAAATGAATAGTGGGGTTGACCGTCACATTATAACGCCCCCACAGCTGAAAGGGTGAGCATGTTTGGTGTGAAGGGGATTCGAACCCGCAATCCTCAGATTACGAGTTGCGCATCTTAACACGCTTGGCCATTAATGAAAATAACTGCAGTAATGATTATTGATTGATTATATGGAATTAAACACAGAGCTACATAATGAGATACCTATGCTCTGCCAAACAGGCACTGAAACCAGGTTTCTAGAAGTTTGAATCCACAGACATATCACTGTGTCACTACAGTACCGAGCAAAAGTTGCAGAACAAGAGAATATTTTGTCTCTGTTTCCATTTCATGGAGCAATTTTAGGCCACTACACAATATAAATTTCTACACTATGACAATGAATACTTCATTGACTCTCTTGACAACTGAATGAGCCAGGGTGAGAATACTTATCATTCTTTAGAATTCTCAAATACTTGTACCTCGGGCGTGTTACAAGAATTCTGCTTGAATGAGCGTACTGATCAAAATTGGAGTCTGAAATAACTTTCATGGTGTCCCACGAAGTTTCTTAACTATAGAAGGAAGCTAGTGAAGAGCTAGCATATGATACCAGCACATGCTAGAAGAAATTTTCAACATTATGTATCACATTTTGATAATTGTCAGTGGGACAGAAATTTGCACAAAAGCTTCACATGATGCTGGTTGGAGTCTCTTGCAAATTGCTGGAAAATGGAAATGTTTGCCAAATCCACCCTTGATTGTGAGTTCAAGACTAGCAAATTTGAAAATAGGAAAGGAAGAGGCAGAACACCTAAACTCAATGATACTGATGTGAAGTATCTTTGCTTGTGCAGCCATCAGGATAGAAAGACAACCACTTATCTTAAGTATGAGGTAAATAACCACGTATCAAATGTCAGAAAAATGTCTAGATCCATGGTACCAGGAAGACTTGACTAGAATGGAATATTTGGTTGTGTAACAGCTTAAAAACTTTCAATTCAATCTTCAAATATTTTAGAGAAACCAAAATTTGCTAAAAAGTACAAAAAACTTGAGCTGTTGATGACTGAAAATAGCGTTATGCACAGATAAGTGTAAGTTTGAAATATTTGATTCAAACTACAGTTTGTAAGTTTGGTAGAAGAACGCTGAATGCATAGCATCAACCATGAAGCATGAATCAGAAATTTTAACTTTTAAGTAGCTTGTCAAACATAATAGTTGAAAATACAAGGATTTTTATAAAAGGTTATTTTAATTAAGGATAAACAAAAATACAATATTTGAAGCACATATAATTATTCCACTCTCAAATTTAACGTTTCTTTCCAAAGGCATGAATTCTTTAAATTATGTAAAGTAACAAGTGATTCAAACTTGATCAGCTAATGAATACTTTGATGAATTTTATTATGATTGAAGTTTGTTATAGGTATTTGAACAAATACAGTTCAATTTTAATACTGTATTTTGGCAGTTGCATAATTTGTTGAGAATTGGACATGAATGAGATAAATGGCCATACTCTAAGAAATATAGGTAATAAAGACAAAGGTGAAAAATGGACAAACACATTTAAAACTTTAATAATAAATACTACACTCACATGTAACTCATGAGATCATGAATACTTCTAGCTTAGAAATGTTTACATATGAATTTTTTTAAATTAATAATACTATCACACAAATTGTTTCTTTTGATAAACGTAGATTTTAATTGAAATTTGATGGACACTGTTATTAGAAATTTGGTACAAATTTTAACGAAGTACAGAGTTGTACACTATCTGTGACTGAAAAGGTGTAATGAAGTACAGAGTTATACGCCATCTGTGACTGAAAAGGTTCCTGAGATTTTTTCATATCTTCACATTTTTCAAATAAATTTTAAGGTATTTTCACCTCACTGTCTTGCATTACATTCTCACTTTGTAACTGCATATTTATTATTATCACTATAATGTTAATTTATTCATTTTATATTAGTTAGAGATTGTAAAAAACAACAACTATTTACTAAACCAATGCATAACATGTTATCTAAGCTGTTCACAGATGAGTTAAAATAAAAAGACTTCTGCTGTCGCAAAAGTTAACATCGTTTTATTGGTATTGAAATATTTCAAACATTTATATGCTTGGTATCCTTTACAAGAAAACCAAAAATGCAACTGGAATTTTACAGTTAAATATGAAAAACTAATTTTAATATAAATATAATCAGTGCTATATTTGAACTTTTATGGTTTAGTTCATGTTTTTTATAATCTACATTATTCATTTCAATAATTTGTTGTCAAGCAAATAATGGTAGTTTATCTATCTGAAAAATTTTTGAGAGAGGGATTTTATGTTAATAAAAAGAGTTCATCAAATGGCAATTGTGATACATTATTATTAATCTGACACTTTGTATTTAAAACCAAATGAAAGAAATAAAAAGATGGCAAAAAGTCATATGGCTTATTAACATTATCTCCTTCTATTAAAATAAACGTAAATACCTATCTTAGAAATGAGTGAAATTTTAAACCAATAACACGGGAACATCACGTTAACCAATTTGCAAACTTCAATGTCAGATGGAGAAACAACAATACACATAAAAACAAAACTAGACTTAAACTTTTAAAAGTTTATTTCTTTCTGTTACACCTACACAGTTTGAACATGCCTACCATTAGTCAGTTTCTCTAAGCTCCTAACATTTTAAAGTACTTGAACCACATAGCCTTCGGTCATCGCTAACCATACATCATACCTACATTCATTAGTATCACAAAAAAATGAGTTACAATTTTGACTGACTTTTCATGAATGTTTACCAAAGTTTCTTTTTTTTTTGTAAGTAAGAACAATACTTTTTTTTCTCTCTCTCTTTCTTATTTATGCCCTCTCTGTTTTTGAATTTTGTTTAATACCAAGGTTATAAAATGCTATGTTATTAATTTAGCAGTGCTAGATTACAGAGAAGGTAACTAGTCAACACCACCCACTGCTATCTCTTGAGCTATTTTTTTTTCCCAATGAATAACAAAATTGATCATCACATTATAAAACTCCTAGATGAATGGGAAAGCATGTTTATTAATGGGATTCAAACCCATGACCTGAAGGTTGCAAGTCTAATACCCTAACAACCAGGCCTTGCCCAACACTAATAAACAGATATTTTCGAGGTAACAAAAGACAATATTGTTAGAAGATACTTAATATCCAAAAGTGTTAACTTTTTATTTTACAACTTCTTCACATTCAGCACTTTCATCTAACGATCAAATGCAAAATATTCACATTTAAATTGCTTATCATCATGCACAAAGTACTGCATAATATTTTAACACAATTTTAAAATGAGAATTGCTGTACATTTGGTATTACAAACGTTTCTGTCGATGACCTTCTCAAAACAATATTCTACAGTAATCTCTGCACTACAAATACAACTTGATGAGTTCATCACTTACAGCAGAGGGCGTAAGCACCCCTAAATCTGTAAACAATAAACTTATGTATGAGGGTGGAGTGTAATCAACAAATGGGTGGTTTGTCTGATTGATATCCTCAGGGATTTGAGACTCACTTAACGCATATTTAAAGTTGTTTGGAGTATCTTCTTGATTCAGTGGATATAAACGTACAAATTTAAAGCTTTCTGCCAGCACATAAAATGGTTTGTTTATTTCTCTTGCACAAACTGCCATGGGGTAGGTACCAATTTTATTAATGATTCCGCCACTTTCAACAACTCCTTCTGCACCTACAAGTACAACATCAACTTTCTCCATTATGTATCCAATCGCAGCATCCAAAATTACTGTACAAACTATACCTTCATTTCCAAGCTGCTCACACATTTTATGTCCAGCCTTATCGGGACAAGATTCTGTCACATACACTTGAAACCTCTTTTTTGCCTTAGCAGCTTCTAATAAAGTATCAAATACAACACGAGAGTACGAATGGGTAAGGATAACTGAACCATCCAATATAAAAGGATGGCCCAGCTTTGTAATTTTGGACCTTGCAAAACCTAGTTTCTCTAGAAACTGTTTTCCTCTGTTAGAAAGAACCTCTTTACATTCCCTAAAGTCCTTGTGATCTAAAACAGTAAGCGTTATAAAACGAAGAAACAGCTCGAAGGCAGAACGTATAGAAATACTCGAAGACACTTTGGAGAATTTTATTAACGTGTTATTAGCTTTCACTAGATTTTCTCGCAAACCTGTTAACGTTTCTGACGTATCTTCCTCCATCACCGACATTAACGTATGTAATGCAGCAACAGCTGCAGATAAAGATGGATCTTGTTTCAGAAAATTTTGAAAAGAATCAACCAACTTTTCAGTACCCATTTTCGTCAGAAATATTAATAAATGAATATATAATATCGACCACTTTACAGCGTAACCCTATAACTATCACAAATTTCAAGGCTTAGACATCACATGTACACGTAATGTAAAGTACTGCCCCCTATTATAGACTGTTGACTTGAAAGTTCACAATTTAGATGCAAAATAAAAATATTTGATGAGACTAGGTAGGCTTTTAACATGTGTATATCAAAACATGAATTCGAGTTTTAAATTATTCACAAGACCGTCTGGTACAAGTTAAACAGTCGTTTTCAAGAATTAGAAACATAATAAAGTTTTCAAATGTTAGAATCTAAGGAAATACCATATTAATAATAGGACAATTATAATAATTATCCGTGATTACGAGGAAACTCACTTGTAGAGAAAATTATTAATTTAAAATCGGCTGGTATGGTTAGAGAAAGCACAAGTAAAGGAGCGAACAACATTTCGACCTTCTTCGGTCATCGTCAGGTTCACCATGACCGAAGAAGGTCGAAATGTTGTTCGCTCCTCTACTAGTACTTTCTCTATCCGTACCAGCCGATTTTAAATAAATAATCATAATAATTATTATCATATCAATACCGTGATAGCAATGAGTTGTATCTGTCTGTTTCAATGATTTAGAAAAAGAATCTTGACCGAATAAGTTGAAATAACTTGTTTAATATACTTAGAATGATCAGAGCGGGCTGGAGAGATAGGAAATTGTTTGTGGCTTTGAACATGGTCAGACAGCAATAGTGGATTCAGCCGAAGGTAAATCGAGTGATACAATATTTGGAAGATATATAAGACTGGGGTGCATAATATCACCAATTCCTCTCAATGTCTACATGAAGGCAATTATAAAAAAAGCATGAGAAAGTCAGACTGAAATAATAATGATTAAAGAACAAATACGAAATTACAGACGAAAATTCAGAGCTTATTAACTAGGCAAAAAAAATGCAACTTTTACTTTGGAGACTAAATGAAAAAACAGAACAATTATTTGTTTGTTTAAAACTTTTGCGCAAAGATAAATAAGGGCGATTTGCTCCAACTGTTCTTAATTTTCAGCTGATAGACTCGAATAATGTCAAATAGTCACCAGCAACAGTACAGTGCAAAAGTTTAATGGCAGGAAAATATTTTGTCACTCTCTCAATTTTATGGAGCTAGTTCTTACATGCAATTACAGAATGTAAAGCTCAAAACCATGATAATTCTTCAGTGATATCTGTTGACAAATGAACCAGCTATGTTTAGAATATTTTTTTTTTTTAGAATTTCTACACATTTATACCAAGAGCATATCTTAAGGATTCTGTTTGACTGAAGATACTGATCAATTTTGAGGTCTGAAATAATTGTCATGCTACCCTCATGCAGTTTTTCAGTTATATAGAAAAAACTAGCGAGGAGCTTGCGTATGATACCAATGCATGCTAGAAGAAGTCAATTTATTAGCACTTCACAAATGAACCTTGATAAAACAATTTTTAACATTATGTATTACGTTTTGTTGTCATATCAGGGCCCCCAAATTCAGATAACTGTCAGCAAAATAGAGAGCTCGCATACAATTTTTATATGATGATGGTTGGACTTTGCAGACTTGAATCGTTTTCCAAACACTAACTACCAAGCACACTCTAAATCGTGAGACCAAGACAGGTAAGTTTAAAAATTGGAATTGAAGAGGAAAAACACTTAAACTCTTTGACACTGATGTTAAGCATCTTTGTTTATAGGGCCTTCAGGATAAAAGGAATACTGCTACTAATCGCAAGCAAGAGATAAACGACCATATACCAAATGACAGAAAAGTGTCTATATTTATGTTATCAAAAATACTCAACGAGAATGAAATGTTTAGTTATGTAGTAGTTGAGAAACCTTTACTTCAATTTCCAAATATTGTCAAGAAACTTAAATATGATAAAAAGTAAAAACAAACAAACTAGATTACTGATGATTGGAAAAGAGTATTATGGATTAATAAGTCCAAGTTTGAAATATTAGGCTCAAAGTATAGGTTGTACGTCTGGTGGAAGAAAGGTAAATGATATTTATCTCAATGCATAGTACATAACATGAAGCATGGAGGAGGTAGTGTGATAGTTTGTGGGTGTTTTTCTGTTGAGGCGACAGAAGGTATTTGCAAAATAGATGGAATATTTGACCAGAACAAGTACCATCATATATTGATCCATTATGGTATATCTAATTGGTAAATGATTTTACTCTCAAGACGATAATAATCACAAACACACATCGAACACACACAGAAATTACTTCGCGAAGAGAGAAGCTGCTGGAATTATTCAAATGATGTAATGGGCCTCACAGAGCCCTACTCTAAACCTAATTGAGCAGATCTTTAATTTTATGGATAAAAACTTTATGACTCAAAGTTATTTCCAAAAACAATTTATGGGAGTGTATCAGAGACCTTTGGAGTAAAATTCTAAAAGGCACTTTGATTAAATATGTTGCAACAATTTCTGAAACACTGTCTGCAATTATTAAAGCAACAGAGGTCACTCAAAATATTAACTGTTTTCTGAGCTCAAACACTCAATCATTTTGATGTTTCACCTGTGATTTACTTTCTATCGTTCTTTGAAAGTAGTCTGAAATCTAATTTTTAACTTTGTTCTAACACTTTTGTACAGCACTGTATTTCCAACACTTACTGACCCGAATACTTGACTGTCATCCTTGTAATGTATCCATGTAGTCAAAGTTCGGAGTGATTTTTTTCTTTCAGTAACGGCAAGCGAACGATGGACCACAGATTCGTAGTCTGACACATTGATTAATAAGTGATTGTTTGCCCATTATGACTATCCAGCAAACTTCAAAAGAACAATATTTTTATGTACTCGATAACAAAGGCGTAGGAACTGGGGATGCTGTATGTACTGTAGTTCTTACTTTCACTTTTACATGTTTAACTTATATTGCAACTCTAAATTATAGTATTATAAAATCTCCATATCTAGCTAAGCTCCCAAATTTTGCACTTCCTTCTTACACCAATGCTTTAGATATTACCACCTACCTATTAAACCTCTTCAGACAAAGATCTAAAAATCACTTTTTTATATCTATAATAAAGGCTTACTACCCCTCAAAATAAGTGCAATCTACGTACTGTTTAATGTCAATTCTCCCAGGAACTTTGTTTAGGTCTTTTGCAGAAATGCTTGCATATGCTTCGATTAAAATTGACTCTTGAATTGTCTTTTTCTCTTGGCAGTCACAATCTAGTCCGAATATTTTGATGCCTTCTGAAACAATAATTTGGCTAATGGAACAAGGATGATTAACAGATACTTGGATGTTTCAAGTTTTTCTACTGTGATGTCTAATAATTTTTTTGTCTCACCAGTGCACT
Organism: Carcinoscorpius rotundicauda; assembly: GCA_011833715.1. Classification (NCBI taxonomy): domain Eukaryota; kingdom Metazoa; phylum Arthropoda; class Merostomata; order Xiphosura; family Limulidae; genus Carcinoscorpius; species Carcinoscorpius rotundicauda. The sequence continues at coordinate 94,009,284 of CM022396.1, read as the reverse complement.
TCATACAGGATGAATATGATCTTTGTTGATATATACATGTTAACTGGTATGTTTCAGGATGTTTTGGTTGTTTTGATACCTACTCTGATCTTTATTCTGTTATGTAGGGTGTGAGAGACAACAACTCGTTCGTATTTGGAATACAATCCAGAAATGTCTTCAGTTAGTTCCTTCCAACCTGCTGTATGGGTGATTTAAATACTTCCTTCTCTATGTTTTTTACTGTTTGAGTTGAATATTCTATTACTTTTGAAAACTTTTGAAGTAGTTTTGGTTCTGATTCAATAAAGCTATCTCCCACAGTTGGCCTGGCATGGCCAAGCGCGTAAGGCGTGCGACTCGTAATCAGAGGATCGTGGGTTCGCGCCCACGTCGCGCTAAATATGCTCGCCCTCCCAGCCGTAGGGGTGTATAATGTGACGGTCGTTGGTAAAAGAGTAGCCCAAGAGTTGGCAGTGGGTGGTGATGACTAGCTGCCTTCCCTCTGGTCTTACACTGTTAAATTAGGTACAGCTAGCACAGATAGCCCTCGAGTAGTTTTGTGCGAAATTCCTAAACAAACAAACAAACTCTCACAGTTCGTGGAGAGTTTTCATGAAACCTATTTAAATAGCTTATTTTGGGTGGCAGAAAAAATGGTTTTGTTTCTAGTTAAATACAAAGCTACACAAAGAGCTATTTGTGCTTTGCCTACCACGAGTATCCAAACCCGATTTCTAGCGTTGTAAGTCTACAGACGTAACGCTGTGCCACAATTTGTATGAGTAAATTTTTTGTTACATCTGGTGTTCATACTTGTTTGTACTTTTGGGCAAGACATCAGCTTTCCACTTCCATTGTGAAATGTAGCGGTGAATGATTACACTGGTTTACAAAGAAATTGAAGCAAGCACAAAAATAACTGTTTTGACTTAATTTGGGGGTGTTGAATTCAGATTTGAAATCATTTTTTACTCATCACCTCTAGTTGTTTAGATATGCATACTGTACATAAAGGCGTATATGCATTCAGGGTTAATTTCTAATATAGTGTGACTTATGTCTTCGTTTTTAGTTATTATGCAATAAATGTAAGTGATAGCATTACATTACATATATATATATAGCTATATATCAAGACGGATTTTGGCAGTTAAGCATAGCCAACACGTCTCAATCAACAGCCAGTAGTGTATTGGCAGTCAGCGCAGGAGGTTGGTGTCCCTCGACAATTGTGTTACACAATCTTTTGGGTATATATTTGTGTTACAATTTCCAACGACGCACATAATTATTATTGCCTTACATATGATTTAATTTTACTTTTTTTTTTTTTCAGATTCTCCAATGGCTTCAAGCTCGTCAAAACACCGAGGATGCCTCAACAAGGCCAATTCTTTCTGCTACGTGTATGGGGACTTCACGACAGTTGCATAGCGTCGAACCATCACTTCCCTCCTCAGAACTGGCTACCTTTATTATTTTGACTGTAAAATTGGTGATCAGGACAAATCTTGGGCTCCACACATCTGTTGTAAACCCTGCTATAATGGACTAACTGCTTGGTTTAATGGCAAGAAAGCGGCTTTCAACTTTGCAGTCCCGATGGTTTGGAGAGAGCCACGAAGCCATGCAGATGATTGTTATTTTTGTCTAGCAAATATAACTGGTTTTTATGCATCTTCTAGAAAAAAGATCAAATATCCCAACCTTCCATCTGCTATGAGACCCGTTCCCCATTCAGATGATCTTCCTGTCCCAACACCTCCAGTAAATAAGGATCTTTTTCCTCATCAGATGAAGAAATGCCTCCAAGGGAAGATTCTGCCAAGTCAATCTCTTCCGAAGATATTGACTCTTCTTATTCAGGAACAAGTGGCAACGAGCTACACTGGATCACGCAAGAAGACCTGAATGACTTTGCTCGTGATTTGTATCTGTCAAAACAGCAGTCAGAGCTCTTGACTTCTTGGCTTAAACAGTGGAACCTGGTCCAGGAAGATGTAAGGATCACCAGTTTCAGGAATCGGACCAAAGACCTTGCTTCATTTTTCGACATGGAAAACAAGTTGTGCTACTGCACAAATGTACCTGGCTCGTTCACTTTCCTTGGTTTGCCACATAATCCTTCGGACGGCGTTTTTTCATAGACTCTTCCAAGCGAAGTCTCAAGGCTGTGCTTTTGCACAACGGGAATAAATATCCCAGCATTCCCACTGCACACTCTGTCCATCTAAAGGAGTCCAATGACAATATGGAGCTTCTTTTAGAAGCTGTTAAGTACAACCAGTACCAGTGGAGTCTGTGTGGGGACATCAAGGTCATTGGTCTTCTTATGGGTATGCAAGCGGGTTTCACAAAGTACTGTTGCTTTCTCTGTCTCTGGGATAGTCGAGCTGTATCCCAGCATTACAAGCAGAAAGACTGGGGGTCTAAAAGCACTTTCGTTCCTGGCAAACACAGCGTCAAGGAGAATCCTCTGGTTGACATGAAGAAGGTGCTTCTTCCTCCTCTTCACATAAAGCTTGGTTTGATGAAGAATTTCGTGAAGGCCATGAACAAAAATGGTGCTGCCTTCTAACACTTGTCTACTGTGTTCCCAGGTCTCAGTGCTGCTAAGCTCAAAGAGAGCATTTTTGTCGGACCTCAAATCCGAGAAGTGCTGAAGGATACTGATTTTGAGGAGCTTCTTACCTTAAAGGAACTGAGAGCATGGGAAGCATTTAAGGCAGTATGTAGTGGCTTCCTTGGTAACACACGCGTACCAAATTACCAAGCCTGTATTGAGAAGTTGCTGAAGACTTATGACGATATGGGATGCCGAATGTCACTCAAAATTCATTTTCTCCATTCCCACCTCAACTTCTTCCCTCCAAACCTTGGAGCAGTGAGTGATGAACATGGAGAAAGATTCCACCAAGACATTACGAAGATGGAGAGCAACTACCAAGGCGTGTGGAACCCCAGCATGATGGGAGACTTCTGCTGGATGCTCTTGCGTGACATCCCGGAGGCAAAATACACCAGATCATCTAAGAAAACACACTTCTGTCTGCGGTACTATGGATTGTGTACATTGTGTCATCCAAGTATATTTATTCCGTCAATGTTCTTTATCTATCCTGTTTTATCTGTAATAAGCTGCTGAAACTGTTGAAATAAGCACGTATATGCACTGTATATACTAAAATGAGACTATTTAAAAGCCAGAAAATTAGAGGTGATAGAGCAAAACTGTTTTTAAATTTGAATTCAGCACACCCAAATTAGTAAAAAACACCTATATACATTCTTGCCTCAGACAAAAAATATTTTTTTGTAAACCAGTGTTATTAATCATATGCCTATGAAATTGTTTCGGACATCCAAAAATGCGGCTTCAGAGCACATATATCAGAGAAGGACCTGTTGATTTTGAGCAAAAAAAAGAAGTCATGCTCTTCAGAAATGTTTATGAAAGAGTTCTATATGAGCCCTTAAGAGTGCCACCTTAAATATCACAAAATTCTGCTTCACACTTAGACTGTGAAGAAGATATACAAAGACGAAATAAACGTTCAACCGAGTCTGGAGTAACTTGATTCATATGTAAAGTAACAGGTCATTAAAACAACAAACATGAGGTTCATATATTGTAAAAGATAATAAATAATAATATATTGAACATAAGGTTTGTATATTGTAAAATATGATGAATAAGAATATGTTAAACATGAGGCTTATATATTGTAAAAAGGTAATGAATAATGATAATATATTAAACACGAGGTCTATATGTTGCAAATGATAATGCACTTTTATTTGAGAACAATAAATTATAAATATCTTTTTTGACTTTATTAATTTTTGTCAGCTTGTGTGTGGGTGTTGTTCTACATTATAAAAAGGTTGAAAACACCTGAACGAAGAAAAATTATAAATATAAATATCAAAAAGAAAATGCACGTGTGAAAGGATAGACGCTGTTTCGTTCAGACATAAAAATATTTATATATTGTGCACAAAATGCTCATTCGTTTCACTTGTTTGTTTTTGGAATTTCGCACAAAGGTACTCGAGGGCTATCTGTGCTAGCCGTCCCTAATTTTGCAGTGTAAGGAAGGCAGCTAGTCATCACCACCCACCGCCAACTCTTGGGCTACTCTTTTACCAACGAATAGTGGGATTGACCGTCACATTATACACCCCCACGGCTGGGAGGACGAGCATGTTTTAGCGCGACACGGGCGCGAACCCGCGACCCTCGGATTACGAGTGCACGCCTTAACGCGCTCGGCCATGCCAGGCCTTCATTCGTTTCACATTATTAGTAAGTGTTCACGAATGATGTTATTTACGCATTCTTGTAACTTTTTGGCGTGAGATTATGTCAATAACATTCGAATAAAAACACAGAATGCCAATCTGGACAAATGACCTTCAGGGGGAGAACGTGGTATTGTAATTGTAACGTGGGTGTCACCAAAACAGGCACAAGTTAAAAATTAACGTATAAACTTACAATGTACGCTTAGCATTAGGGCTCATGAACAATGTTAAATATTTAAAAGTGAAATGCCCCCCAGTGGCTCAGCGGTATGTCTGCGGACTTACACGCTAAAATCCGGGTTTCGATACCCGTGGTGGGCAGAGCACAGATAGCCCATTGTGCAGCTTTGTGCTTAATTCTAAAAAACATAAAAGTGAAATAAAGACTTGTAAAGACTTCCAAATAACTTTAAATTGATCGCATGGATTTACTTTTAATTTGTAAAATGCAAGATATTAAATATGAGATGAAAACTTTCATTTTAAAGGTTTTACTTTATTTTAATTGAGTTTGTTTTTTACACCTCAAAGTTAACTTTGTTTGTATTTGATCTGGTTTGTCGTTTTTGTCTATCGATGTCATTTGTACTAAAGAAAAATAACGTGAAACTATAGCCTATCGTTATTACCACATGATATGCGAAATAATGCTTTAGAATAATTACCACTTCCCTTAGATTCTCAGTTGAAAAGCCTTTCTAAATTTAAGATGCTCTATCAATGTCAAAACCATTACTTAGCAATTTGAATCACATGCTTAGAGGGATTTTAAAACAGTTTAAATATAAATATAATAAAATGCATAACTCAGCTAATCTGCAGTACTAAACTAACTTGCATTTTTTGTCTAAAATCGAAGACATCATTGGGTGGGAAAATAATGATAATAATCCGTGATGACGAGAAAATCCACTTGGAGAGAAAATTATACATGAAAAACAAGCGCATTCTCCACCCATACCAGCCGCGTTTTTTGTTGTTTTTTTACATATATAATAATTATGTAAATTGCACAGAAAACTCAAAACATTGCAAAGTAAAGCAAAGTTTAGGCTCGATTTTGACCCCTTTTTTTTGTGTCTGGGTATAAAACCCACAGGTTCGCCAATCATGAATACATAAAATCTGACACAGCATTTTGGGTATTTCTTGTCATTTCTGTGTGCTGGAATTGTTAAAAAATGTATGGAGAGGTTGTTGATATTGATGTAAGGAGTGACGTAATTTAAACTCAATTGTATATGCCCCCCAATGGCTCAGCGGTATGTCTGCGGACTTACACGCTAAAATCCGGGTTTCGATACCCGTGGTGGGCAGAGCACAGATAGCCCATTATGTAGCTTTGTGCTTAATTCAAAACAACAACAACAATAAGATTCGATCCTGAGGTACCCCGTTAGTACAGCGGTATGTCTACGGATATATAGCGCTAAAATCAGGGGTTTGAATCCCCTGGAAGGGCTCAGCAGATAACCCCATGTGGCTTTGCAATAAGAAAACAAATTCACACTTGATCCTGAGACACTTTTTAGATTACGACGTTATTTATCCTAGTGCTACGTATATATAATAAAACCTGACGTATATTTTTTTATAATTATGTCATTGAAAATAAGAACATGGCAAGCCGAGTTCTTATGGATTAGAGTGACGTAACAAAAGACTGATCAGAACAAAGAAAAGACTATTTCGCCAGTTATGTATGCATGTTTCTTTGTTGTTTTTCTCAGTTATCAATCAAAATGAAGTGTGCCTTTATTTATGTGTTTGCATTTATCAGTACATGATATTCTAGCAAGACGGAAACTGGAAGTAACATTTATTTTACGAAGATTACGTGTGAGTAACTGACATCGAGGAACAGCATATATTGGGAACTGGCCTAATGCAAAGACGATAATGCTACGTTAAGATAATGTTAAATAGTTTCGTAGTCTATGGCCAAGATATCTCTCTGTACAATATGGTAACTACTCCACCAGAGGTTTAACTTCCGGTGATAACGGAGAGTGTTGTCATTGTGTCACCAAGAAGTGAAATATACTCTTCAAAACAAGAAACGGAAAAGGGGATATTTTGTTTATTTTAAAAAGAAATATATGTAATAACGTTACAAGCTCAGCGTATGTGATGTTACACGTATTAAGGCACTGATTGTCAGACCAAAATGACGATATAAGTTGTGCACTTTGAAAACGGAGGATAACACCGGATTTCTCGCCAAAACGCATTCGTGTCCAATACATTTGTTTGAGAGATCTGCGTGTTCTGCAAGTGCAACATGTGTAAAATCCTTATAAAAATGACTGGTTTTCGGTTTACAAAGCTCAGTGTTATAGCCACCGACACGCAATACAGTTACGCCAAGACTGACTGAAGCACAACGCAACAACGCCATTGGTTGAAAAGAAGAGGCGAATCTCGATCAGATGTTGCCAGAGCTGTGAATGTCCGCCAAAGCACCATCACAAGGCTATGGAATCGTCACCAACAACATGGATCAACTCGTTACCGTCCACGATCTGGCAGACCTCGTGTGAGCACGCCCTCAGAAGATCGCTGCATCCGGTTACGTCACCTTCGGGATAGGACCACCACTACGACGTCTACTGCCTCAACCATACCAGGGCTGCGTTGGACTTCCGATCAGACCGTACGCAACCGTCTACGAGATTCTTAGGCCCCATGTGTAACCCATCAGGTTAACGTCAACGACGTTTTCAACATGACAACGCCCGTTCTCACACAGCCCGACTCACCACTGTCTTCTTGAGACACTAGAAAATCAACGTTCTTTCTTGGCCCTCCAGATCACCAGATTTAAACCCAATCAAATATCTTTGGGACGAGTTGGAACGACGTCTACGACGGCGACAACCTCAACCACGAACTCTACCTCAGCTTGCAGCAGCTTTTCAGGCTGAGTGGACAGCCATTCCACAGGATATGATTCGTCATCTCATTGCTTCCATGGGCAGAAGATGCCAAGCAGTTATTGATGCTCACGGGGGGCATACTTGTTATTGACGTTGAGTGATGTTAAACTTCAACTAGTAAGTGTGGACTTCGCCTTTGCAGACTTTGGATGTTCAGCAGTAAATGTGCAAAGTTTCACACATGTCATACAGAACTACCCGGAATAAACTTGTTCACAATTTGTCTTAAAAACTTTGCCTTTTGCGTTTCTTTTTCGGAAGAGTATACTTATATTAGAAGGATTTTAGAAATAAACCTGTATCTATAAACTAGTGCACAGTGAAACAAGCAACTCTGGCATGTCATGGAAGATTACAAGTTGAAAAATCTCTCGTGAATTAGAAGAATAGATCTTCGTACATGATTTTATAAGAGAACTACTTGCAGTTACGACAGAAAGTGTTCGTACCCCTGCATCTCCAGGGGTTTTTTGCTCATAACTTAAAAAGTATCACGATTAGGCTAATAGAAGTATAATATATTATAAATATTATACTAAAACACATCTACATACATTTTTGTATTAATGAAAAGACAAATAAACTGTTTATAAACAATAACCAAAATAGGAGAAGCAGAAAGTGTTCGTACAGCTCAAAACGTATGAAAAACTAATATTCCCGTGAAAGTTTTGTTCAGTTTGGCGAATAAACTACATTATACCATTCCAGAACAAGATACTGGGTTCATAATTATTGGAATTTAGCCAGCAAAAAATGTACCTCCGACAATTTAGTGCCGTCTCCGTCATTATCTGCTTGGTCATCCAAGCGAACAGGAATCAACTGTCCGGCACATTAAGTTGTGTAGCAACACCAGAAAGAAACGCACGAGACTTGTATTTTACAATAATTTAAATAAAAACCGAATCATTGTAAAATACAAGTCTCGTGCGTTTCTTTCCGGTATTGCTACACAACGTAATGTGCAGAAAGCTACTGTTCAATGTATAATTGCCAAGTTTAAGCTTACAGGATCAACTGTTCTCCTCCTTTGCTCCTGATGCCCCACCAAAATTTCAGAGAGAGCCAAAAGGAAGTTTCTCAGAAAGTTAGTAGGAACACTCGTGTAACACATAATGACATACAAAAACTGGTAAGGGAAAGTGGGGTTGAAGTAAGCACCTCTACCGTTACGAACATGTTACGCTCTTCTGGGTTCAAAGCATGCCGTTTTCGTGGAACTCCATATTTAAAGCCTGTTCATTAGAAGTACGATTGAGGTATGCAAGAAAGATGTAGATAAACACTTTACCTGTTGAAAGAGTATTTTTTGGTTAGACGAGGCTAAAATCGAGCTTTTCGGCCACAATGATGTTCGCAATATTTTCCGTAAGAAGGGAGAACGAAATCTTCCAAAGAACACCGTTCTTACAGTTAAATACGAACGTGGCTCGATCATGCTATGGGGTTCCTTCAGCTCTTCTGGTGTAGGCAGCCTTCACCGCGTCAACGGATACATGAAAAAAGAAGAGTAGGTTGATATATTAGGCACTTATATCAATAATATATCGGAACTTGCGGCTTGGGCGTCACTAGCTCTTCCAACACGACAATGACCCAAAGCACACATCAAAATATGTGCAATCCTGGTTGCAGAGGAACCATATAAGCGTTCTGGAGTGGCCATCGCAGTCACCCGATCGCAACCCAATTGAAAACGTTTGGCATTAGTTGAAGACCAGGGTTAAACAGCGTCATCCGAAAAACTTGCAAGAGTTGGAGGCCTTCTGTAAAGAAGAATGGAAAAAATACCAGTCGAGTACTGTCAAATGATCATGGAGGGCTATGAGAAGAGATTACGTCAAGTAATTCACCTGAAAGGCTACACAACTAGCCATTAAAGTAGACGCACGAACACTTTCTGCCCCTCCTATGTTTGGTTATTTGTTTATAAACAGTTTATTTGTCGTTTAATTTACATAAAAAAATTATGTAGATGTGTGTTAATATAATATTTATAATATGCTTTACATTCATTATCCTAATCGTGATACTTTGTAAGTTATGAGGAATACTTGTAAACTACTCACGACGCAGTGGGTACAAACACTTTCTGTCGTAACTGTAGATCTGCTGGCGATAAAGTTAAAATTTAACATGATATTGATGCTAATAAAACTGTATTTTTTTAGATTACATGGCATAGGTGTACAATCACTATCACAAGAACAAATGAAATCCAAGTGAAGTAGGCTGAAAAGAATGAATGGTGCGGCTTGCAGTACCCAGAAAAACACGAAGATAATCAAACGTCATATACCATGGTCATATTCAGAAGTTAATCGGTGAGAGAAAGACTAACTGGGTAATTTCTAAGAAAAAATTGCCTGCAGAAAATCAAGCAGCTGCAGATCTCGTGCTTCTAGTCAAAACAACTACAACCATTTATAGATTCGCTCGACAACCAACCCAGAGACACTTAGTGGCAGAAAGTGACGACAAAGGACAAGAAGCCATCCCATCTCTATGCCATACTTCTCAGAATAGAAAACCAGTAAAAAGACTTGATGAATGGACAGTTTATTGTATTTTTTTTATTTCTGTATCAGGATTGCTCTAGGGGATCACAAATGTAAAGAAGGGATAGTATTGAAAGTAATATGGTTTTCCGAATAATCTATTGATATTAATTGAAGAGCTATTCAGGGTTAACGGGTTTAATATTTTTAGTTTACACGTCGTTCTTATTTATACATACTTATTTAACTTATAATAAACTCCGATATATATTTGTGAATCTCAAAAGAAAGCAACCAGCACCAAACAGGAACAAATTATTTTACGCTTTGACGAAACAAAAGCAATGGGTAAATAATAAACAAAGTATTGTATCTAATATTTATTTTAAGTACAAAATAATGACAACATAATAAATTTATATGTGAAACTGAATTCATTGTTGTGATTGCGACACATTGCAAACATACGGATTTCAATAAGGCATCTCATTTTTTTCATTTTTATTATCTATCTTATTAGGAGGCCTTGTAAATCCGAATGTCTGGAAAAATTGTACCCATTTATCTCCCGCGTTTAATTAAGGCCTACTAATGGACAATTTAGTATCCAATGAGTGATTTAGTTCACTATTGGTAGTGAGAGTCATCTCATCCATCAGCAAGAATCACTTACTTCCAACGAGTGTACAGTTAATTTAGATATTGGTAGTACTGGTATCGTTTACGCTGAAACGTTGAATAGGCCTACAACTTGCGTTAAAATGAAAGACGTCACAAACATGTCACTGAATAAGTAAATTACTGTTGTTGTGTAGAGTGGACATAACATTAATGTTATCAAATAATCCCAAATTATTTCAACGACAAAATATTTTGCAATATTAATTTGTTTAACCATTCAAGCGTAATGGCGTGAAACTAGTTAAAAATTTGTTGTATGTTATATATTACACGGCAAATATACGTGGCGTTGGTTAGATTTACTCTACAGGATGTTTAACAAATTAAAAAATAGTTTAGTCTTCAAAGAATATTTAACTTATCCTTTCAGGTTGTCGTTAACGCTCTCTATTGTTTGCTGCCTTTCACTTCTTTCTAGATTTGGAATAATCAAATTAGTCATGCCTAGGAAAGAAAATTAGATTAATAAATAACAATTAATTTTAAGTGAAGTAAGAACCGTTGTTAAACTGATATTTTTAAGTGAAGTGTTTTATTTTTTGTTTTTGTTTTGCTTGTGATGGGGGAGGGGTATACTTACGTTTCTTACCGACACTTGGCAAACTTGGCGTTGTGCTTGGTTACCTCCTACATATTTCTGAATGATATACCCAACTAATTTATTTACCAAAATTTTTACCAGTTATTCAGTGCTTTTGGTTTTATTATGGAAAGGAATCAAATGGTCATTTTACTATATTTTTAGCATGGACCCGTCGTTTTTTTTACACAGACGGCGTCATTAGCTGTGTTTTGCAGTACGGTCTATCTATTTTTGGGATATATGACGAAATGTTGAGGAATATTACGTCATTCGAAATTGCGTTAGAGGGGCAAGGCGACCAGTCAAAAAACAACTTCTTACCAACTCAATAAAGAAAAACGGTATCAATGGGATCTGAAATACAAGAACTGGACGCAAGAACAATGGAGGAAGGTGCTATTCAGTGACGAGACTCATTTCTTCGTACAGGGACAAAGAAGTCTGCATGTTTGCAGATCTCCAGGTGAGAAACTTCGAGAATCTCACATCAATCAGTTCGTAAAACATCCTTTGAAGAAGATGTTTTGGGGTTTTCTCAGCTACTATGGCGTCGGAGGCTTACATATCGTAGAAGGTATGATGCGAGGACCACATCGAAGTTTTGCAGAGAAGAGTCGTTCCAGAATTGAAAAAGAGAATTCCAGATGGATCTGGCTCCGTGCCACACATCGAAACTTGTGATGAATTTTATGACTACAAGACGAATAAAGGACTGGCCTGGAAACCCTCCGTACTTAAATCCTACTGAAAATCTTTGGACAATTTGTAAAGAACGACTTCGGGGAAAAGACTGTACTATGAAAGATAAGCTAACAGAGGTGTGGTACCACGATCCAAAAATTAGTAAAGATTGCAATCAACTCGTGGACTCGATGCCAAAGCGGATTGATGATCTTCTGAAAAATAAAGGCGGTCATATTATGTATTAATTTGTGAGTAACTTTTGTATTATCGGAAATAAAACGCAAAAAATTTAAAAAATCGTAATTTTCCGTCTTGTTTCAATTAATTTGCACAAGGGTGTGTGTTTATATATATATATAAAATAAAGATAATGTGTCATTAAGCTTAGAATGTTTTTCTCGTTAAAGGATTTTCTAAATACGTTTGAGTGTATGTTTTCTTATACCAAAGCCCCATTGGACTATCTGCTGAGTGCATCGATCCCCCGATTTTAGCGTTGTAAATGCGTAGATTTACCTCTGTACTAGTGGTGGGCATACGTTTGAGTATATGTGTATAGTTTTCCAAATCTTGATGCTAGATCAAATTTGAAAATTTTTTTTAAAGTAATCGATTTATTTCCATATAAACATTTAAAAAAATGAAAGATATAACGAAAGACGTTAAAGAAATTTATAATTTCGTAACAAGTTTGTTTGTTTGTTTGAAACCAAGCACAAAGCAACACAGTGGTCTGTCCATCATGAATATAAAAACCCGGATTCTGACGTTGTAAATCCTCAGACATACCGCTGCGCCACTGGAGGGCGCTTAGAAAGATGAAACGATGCAAAAAAATTTAGGTGTAAGACTGGACATGTGCTAATCATCTAACCTTGACTTCAAGGTTAAGATGGCGTTGGCGAGAGCTGAACTTGGCGTCTTTTCGTCTGCAAGATGAATCAGTTTAGAAAACGTGAATAATCTCACCATGAAATGTTTCTAATGACAGTTAATACAACTTTGGTAAGTAGACTGTATGTGATTGTCTTTTAAAGAAAATATTTGACGAGTTCGATTCTAATCGCATTTTTCTTCTCTTTTTTCACCAGTTTATTTCAGAGATCGATGCCAGATAATGAAATATCTTCAAATTATCGTATCTTTCAAAATCGTTAAATCTGCAACCAAGACATGCGGTAAAATATCCTATTATTATTCTAGGTCATATTAGTGGCATATTCTAATACGTTCTACCGGTAGAGAGAGCAATTGAAGCAAACAAGACATTTCTGCTTTAAACCATGCTATTCTTGATTGAAACACTAGTTATTTATTCCCAGCAAGCTCTAAATATGATAGAACTATAACAATAGTTCACGAAATTCAGACATAGAAAGGATCACAAATAATTGTATGTTCTCGGGAAATTCTAAATATTAAGAGAAAAAAAAAGATATGCCATTTTATCTTCACTTTTCATCACTTACAGTTTTACTTCTGTTTATTAAACAATCGCAGAATCTGCTGGGTTTCGTCATTTGTTTTAAACAGATACTAATTGCGACAACAGCTCCAGGTGTTTTTAAAAATACGCCTGCCTTGTAAAATGTAGCAATCTAAATTTTACAGAATATATATATTTAAAGACTGTTGTTGTTGTTGTCGTTTTGAATTAAGCACAAAGCTACACAATGGGCTATCTGTGCTCTGCCCACCACGGGTATCGAAACCCGGATTTTAGCGTGTAAATCCGTAGACATACCGCTGAGCTCCTGGGGGACTTTTTAAAGACATCAGTAGATTGAAACATCGTATTAGACTAAAAACTTATAATTGTTGAAGTATGCTCTATTTTCTAAAAAGCGTTTATTGGGTGAAGGTTTTGATGCAGAAAAGTATTACAAGTAATTTTGCTCAAAAACAAAAACAACTTCAGCTTTGGAGCACAAGAATGTTTCTTGCATGTGACTAACAGCACGGAAAACTAGTGTTTCTTGAAAGTTTTGGATATATAGTAATGTTATCTAATAACCGATAAGTTAATTAAGATAACGAAGGGAACAGTTAGCTGTTAAATACGTTTTATCCCGTAACTAACTGCGAAAGAGTTAAACTTTAATGATTTCGCCATCAGCTAGGGATTCTTCAGGCAAAATTAATCGATATATACATATATATATATTTCGTGTTGATTCGACTATAATGTGTATTTTTTAATCAAGATGGATTGGTAAAAAAAGACACAGATAAAGCTCGTAAATCGAATTACAAATTTTTATTTAAAAACTTAAGACAACTCTATTGAAAAGAATGTTACGCATATAAATTATACGTAGGTAGAAGCAAGCTTACTTATACAACTTCTTAAGTCCTCTAAATATTACATGTGCATCAGTACTATTGTGGAGAGGTGTTTGTAATCAGACAAATATGTTTATAACAAAATATTTCTTTTGAATTTCGCGCAAAGCTACGCGAGGACTATCTGCGCTAGCCCTCCCTAATTTGGCACTCAAAGGCTTCGTTTTTGGGAGTGACCTACATTATAACCCTCACACGACTGCAAGGGCGAGCATCTTTGGTGTTACGGGGATTCAAACCCGCGACCCTCAGATTAATAATCGAGTGCCTTAACCACTTATCCATGCCTGATCATGATAACAAAAAAAAGTGAAGAGAAACATTCTATTTTCTAAAATTTCTGGGGAATGGGGAATAAAGCCCGTTTATCTTCTCTCAGATATGTCAACATGATGTACAACATTATATATTATGTTTGTGTTATGTGGGTTAAGACTGTATGGCTAAAGGTAGTTTTCATTTATGGTTGCAATTCGCCATTTTCAAATTTTAAATTCAACAGACTCTTGCGTCAAGCAACAAGAATTAGTAATAAAAATAAGAAATGTAACTGTCATGACTATGATTATTTTTAACATGGACCGTTGAATGACGTGTAGAAAAACAGAGTGAATAGTCAGTGCAAGTTTTGTCTTTATTTTCAGTTTGACCATCAAGCTTTAAAGTTGTTAGCATATTTTGAGATTCTTTGCTGTTTATGTTAACATAAATGTGGAATGCGCTTCCAGACAAAATATGGAATATGCTAACAATTAAAATATGAATATGTATGTTTGTTTTCTTGAAATTCGCAGAAGTTATACGAGGTGTATCTGCGCTAGCCGTCCCTAATTTAGCAGTGTAATACTAGAGAGAAGGTAGCTAGTCATCACCACCCACCGCCAATTCTTGGGCTACTCTTTTACCAATGAATAGTGGGATTGAACGTCGCATTATAACGTCCCCACGGCTGTAAGGGCGAGCATATTTGATGTGGCGAGGATTTGAATCCTGGACCCTCAGATTACGAGTTGGTCTTCCTAACCACCTGGCTGTGCCAGACCGTGAATATAAGATAACAAGAAAAAAAATTTAATTCGAATGCTTCAAACTGTATTTTTTGTTCTCATACGAACAGAATGAATCAACATGCTACGAAGTCGTACATGTAGAAAAGAGACAGTTTATTTATTCACTATTATATTATCAACCTGTTATATTGCGTGCATTACTGGTGAAAATTACATCAGTTTCAAGATTATTCCACAATCATTATGCTACGTATTTTTTAACAGTCTTGTTTTCACCATTATTTTGCATATCACAACTTTAAAACTAAATATTTCTGTCTGATTAATTTTGAAGATACGAAACGATGTTGGGTTGTTGTTGAAATAAATCGGCTTTCAATATGAAACCGTCCCCACTAGTACAGCGGTTAGTCTACGCATTTACAACGCTAAAATCAGGGGTTCGATTCTTCTCGGCGGACTCAACAGATGGCCCAATGTGGCTTTGCTATAAGAAAAACTCACAATGTCATAAATCATGCACGCGACTATAGTATTACAAGAATATATATGATTTATTCCGTTAATGCTAAACTGGTTTTCCGTTTTTAAGAAACAAAAAGAAGTCTATAATCGGTAATGAAGAGAAAAGTACAATAGTTAAACGGATTTTTATTTGTGTATTACGCTAATATAAAAAGATCATGCAACATGACTGAATTATATGAGATGTTATATTCCTTATTACATTGTGAACTGCACAAATATTAAAATAAAAAACTAAAAATAGGCCCAGCTGGCTTAGTGATAAGTTTGAAAGTTAATAACGCCGTAATTCAGGCTTCGATGCCAGCAATGGACAATTGTGTAGCTTCGAGCTTAAAAACAACAACAACATAAAAAACTCCATAGATGGGATTCAGGTAAAAAACAAATAATTTCAATTCTTTTTTCTTCATATTTGCAGCTTGGAGTACTGCGTAACATCATCTAAAAACACCCCTCTGACACCACCAGTCGCTACCAATCAGCTTTTAAGAGATTGATCACGTGATTAAATTCTCGTGTAAACTGCCTAGGGTCAGCAGCATTGCCTAATTATCACAGAGAGAGTTGTCGAGCAGAAGGGTTAAAGTGTCTAAGTCATACATATATCCTATCATATGGTTCCTAAGCTAAGCAAGTCTGGTATTAATAATATGACAACAATAAGGCGTAATGACAAGTGTGTAGCGTTCAAGCAGCGAAAATGTTTCGGTAAGACTAACTCAATTACTGTCTCAAACTTATGATGGATTCAACAACTAAATCTCTTTTAACTATTAATAAATTAACCTAACAGAAAGTCGTATGTGTTCTAGTACAAAGTTCATGATATTGTAATGAAAATGGGAGGTAAATTTGTTAAATACTGAATCGTTCTTTTTAATTAAATAATTTAATTTATTTTCATTTGTTGTTTTTGGTTCATTTATCCAGTTATAAAATATATAATCAAAAATACCCATGCGTGAAAAACAAACAAACCGGAAACCAGAAAGGATTTAACATCCGACTTAAAGGAATGAAATTAAAATTCCAAACTGGTATCTACAATAATATAATTTTAGAGTAAATATTGATTCATTAATTAACCACCAGGTTGCGTTTTTTTTGTTCAGTTTGGTGCGTGATGGTGAGTAAAAAAAAATATGTAGCTACTGACATATTCAAACATGTGTCAATCAAATTATATGCACATAATGAGTTGGGCAGTGCCTTCCAAATCTCACACAATAACTTGTCTCGGAACATCTGCAGTGCCTTCCAAATATTATACAATCACTTGTCTCGGAACATATGTCACTTTCAATGGAAGCCATAGGCAAAATAGGTAATTTTTATTAACGGTGTTCCGTATTATCACCAATTGTAAAATGTAACATAGATGACAAACAATTTAATTTTTTTTTTCATTTTACAAAACCATTTGTGAAGTGTGAAATATAATTTGAGAATTTTTTTTCAATCAACAATTAATTGTAATATTCTTTATACAGACAATATATAATAAAGTGATGTAAGCTAATTAAACTTAGCGTTATATTAATTTTAATACACACTATTAATTATGCTTAGCACTTATTCTAAATGTATATTGAATGTATATTGATTTAACGTCAAAATATGGCTTATAGAAGTGTACAAATTTAAAAACAAATACGTCATCAACTATAATATAATTATAATATAGGTTAAGGTTGATACTACATAACTTGTAAAGAGCTAGGTATGACAAAGAAACCCAACAACAATATGAGCAATTTTATCAGCCCAGATAAAAATGTGAACATGTTTGTTTAGGTTTCGGTGCAGTCGGACATATTCCTAACACTTAGCTGGTTCGAGAAACATAACTGTCAACATCATCTTTGGCACTTAGCAGGTTTGAAGTGCGTAAAACTATTTTCGAAGCAAAACTACTTTTGGTTCTAATGCTTTATATTAATTCCATGATATGATTTTAATTTCTTTTATTTGTTTGTTTTTTGAATTTCGCGCAAAGCTACACGAGGGTTATCTGCGCTAGTCGTCCCTAATTTAGCAGTGTAAGACTAGAGGGAATGCAACTACTCATAACCACCCACCGCCAACTCTTAGGCTACTCTTTTATCAATGAATAGTGGGATTGACCATCATATTATAACGCCCCTACTGCTGAAATGGCGAGTATGTTTGAACCCGCAACCCTCGGATTACGAGTCGAACTCTTTAACCCACCTGGCCATGCCGGACCCAATTGCTTTCGGTTTTATTCTTTCCCTTTTAAAAAATAAATATAACAAACTAAAATTTCTGGACTACTTTCATAATTTATATCTGATATTTTAATGAATTTTGTGTTTTTTGCGTATGGACCTTTTTATGATTTTTGCACTTTGCATTCAGAAATATGTACTTGAGTGTTGAAATACGCGCGATGAGATGAAAAAAGTATTTAAATTTTCTGTTGAATGTAATTAATGTTTAACACACTAGGTAGCGATATAAACAGTGTATAAGGGAAAGATTTGGTTGGTTGTTTAGAATTAAGCACAAAGCTACACAATGGGCTATCTGTGCTCTGCCCACCACGGGTATCGAAACCCGGATTTTAGCGTGTAAGTCCGCAGACATACCGCTGAGCCACTGGGGGGGCATAAGGGAAAGAAAACAAAGGTTGCTATAAACAAATAAATTATTTTTATCATTATAATTGTTTCAAAGTGTAAGTTAAATTTTTAAATTGCATATTATGGTAACACACATATCTTAAAATCCTAATTGAGATCGTTGTTGTTGTTTTGAATGAAGTACAAAGCTACACAATGGGCTATCTGTGCTCTGCCCACCACGGGTATCGAAACCCGGATTTTAGCGTGTAAGTCCACAGACATACCGCTGAGCCACTGGGGGGCGAGTAAGATCGTTCCAAGTCAGTTTGACTGTTTACATTTTCTTGACCTTAATAATTTAAAATGAGATCTTCGAGCTACTTTGACGTCAGCTTTCATGGTACTAAATATTTTTGATGCAAAAACATCTTATCCTTTCACAAGATCTTCAAAAGGATTAATAATTTTCAACCAAACTACTGCACAAGTTTTTATCTTTTTGTCCAGGAAAATATTTTCATTTTCACGAATGTGAAATCGAACAAAGAAAATTACAATTACTTACAACATTAATGTTAGAAATGTTAGGATATGTTGGATGAACCTTATAGAAAGTTGTAATTTTTACTTCTCTTGTCATGCATGTCCAAAAAAATTGTAAGCAGGACAGAGTAATAAGAGGAAATGAAATCCAACTTTTCCATTAAATGTCATGGAAATTTCACCAAGCCTGTTGAACGCAATCTTTGTGTGATCATGCAAATAAGGAAACGGAGTCAAAGAATATTCTTAAGTCAGAATTAAAACGTCAGTTATATGAAGGGTTTGCTTTACGAATACAGCATTCCCCCCGCCATTGTTAAAATATAAATTTATAAATTATGATATGAACAAAATTTATAGTTCATTTGAATTTCTTTGTAGCTGTTAGGAAACAGGAGGTAGCAGATATAAGAGAAAAATTTCCTAACAAAATACCGGTAAGTGTAAAAATTAAATTCCATGTTTTATATATTTAATAAAGTTCCATGTTAAGATATGTTTATAAATATATTTTTTTCTGTCGTTTGTTTGTGTTATAACATCATGAAGCTCCAATGTATACCGAGAGGAACTAAAACCTGTATTTTAGTGTTAAGTCTGTAAAACTGACATCAATACACCTCAGACCGTTTCTGTTGTACAGCTGTACTTTTAACCACCAAATATAACTTATATATATGTGAATGAGCTTTATCATCTTGTTTGATTTTTTTTATTTCGCGCAAAGCTACACGAGGATTATCTGCGTTAGCATTCCCAAATTTAGCAGAGTGAGACTAAATAGAAGACAACTAATTATCACCACTAATTCTTGGGTTTGTCATCTCTGAATCCACTGCTTCATTTCGCTGGCACTGTAATTATTATCTATTGTGAAATTTGCGACTGTTGAATTAGTGACACACTGGCTGTTGTCATTAGGTGCTCACGGTGCAAGCGCTCAATCCAGCGTTCATCACTGCACTTGTCGTGCTTATTGTTTGAAGTTGTTTCTCTTAACGACGAATGATGGCGAAATAAAGGTTACTTTTGAAACAGCTTTAAAGATAATTTTACACTTATTAAAATCAAACTTCATTATTATTATTATTATTATGTTGCTGGACCCCAATTGGATGTGCTACAAAGTTTGAGTTTTTAACGTGGCTCTAGAATCAAACGAAAGCAGTAGTAATCAGCAAACTTTATAAAGATAAAAGTAGTTTTTACCTTCTCTATCTGTTTTTATATCTTGAGTACAAAATTACCATTTTTATGGTCCGGCATACCAAACATGCTCGCCCTTTCAGCCGTGGGAGCGTTATAATATGACGGTTAATCACACTATTCGTTGGTAAAATAGTTGACCAAGAGTTGGCGGTAGGTGGTGATGACTAACTGCCTTTCCTCTAGTCTTACACTGTTAAATTAGGGACGTCTAGCGCAGATAGCCCTCGTGTAGCTTTGCGCAAATTTCGAAACAAACCAAACCATTTTGATAATAACTAGTCATGCATGGGAGTTTCACATAGAGTACTAATCAGGCATAATATTATATTCTGAACTGATATCACATAAAACGCTGTAAATGATAACGGTTTGAAATTAATCCACACTACACTAAATGTTCCCCGTTGAACTACACGTATCCGAAAATCTATAAATATTTGATTACACTAGGTAACAAAACCTATTCCACGTGGCTAGAAAGATGTATAGTTTCAAGTTATATCAGCTTTCCTCTGGTCTGTTATAGGTCGATAGTAAGGAATGCGATCTGATAGTTTTTATGACCGAATTTTCTGAGTGTAGAGTTTCTGGATGAACTCATTTTTGTCACTTGTTCAGCTGCAAATCCTTGATTACGGTTGTTTTGATCTCCGAATAGATATGTAACTACTGTAATGAAAAACCACGTAGTGTTGCTGATTGTAACGTAACGCACAAGAACTTACTCTTGGTAACAATAGCTTGAATCGTAATGACCAAGAAATGGAATGTCTTCAACATTTAGTTCTGCAGGTTACGATGTAAAATACGTGAATCTGATATTAATAAAAACAGCCGTATCATAATCACAGAACTATAAGTCAGATTCTTTTCAGCAAGTTATCCGGTGGATATATCCAGTTACGTAAGATGAAAATATTTGCATTATTATATTCTGGATAGAACATCGTTAAAAACAAAAAAGTAGGACTTTTCATTGGGATTCAGTTAACTTTCAACACGTGTGTTTTGTATGCTGAAAAGTAGAAAATGGATTGATATAATCGTTGAAAGGTTATTGCCCTATTAATACCAGTTGGTTCCACTTTATATTTTATTTTTTTACATTTTTTTCATCGCTATCTTCGTTCACAGTGACTTGGATGTTATTTTGTCTGATTGTATTTCTATATATATGTAATAATATTCAAGCCATAAACACATTAACATAAAAATATTTTTTTTAAAATTACGCTGCACATTTAAAAAAAAAAGTGGTCCTAGGGTATAATCCCACGTTGTAGCTGGTACCATAGCATCCCATTGTATTAAAATATGTACAGTGTATTTAAAACTATTATTTTTTTTTTTAGTTTCATGTTAATATATTTTGGTTTATGGCTTGAATGGTTTTATGGTTATAATGTGCATCTATTTGTTTTATCTTCTATCCGTTTTACTGGATAAGACGAGCATTTTATTCGTGAGTTTAGTAACGTATTTTTACAGGCCATGAGAAATCTTTGGAATTTTCATTCGCTAATGTAGAAAAATATAATTAATCGTAAAAGGAAAAGAGCTGGTTTTAAGAAATCTTGTTAGATGCACGAAATTGCTTCTTTTTATTTTCTAGGTAATTGTAGAAAGGTTCTGTAAAGAAGTTAATCTTCCAGCCCTTGACAAAACTAAATTCCTTGTACCACAGGAACTGACCATGTCTCAGTTTGTTACAATCCTTAGGTAAGAGATGTATGGAGCATGTTTTTAAATTGATTGCAATAGAGATTAACCAAAATGTCTGTGTTATATGGAATCGCATGTTTAAAAGAAAAGTAACCTTCGGTTTATGAGGCAATGATTGTAGGACTGACAACGTGTTAAAGAAAACATACTGAATAACATGTCCACTAATGAAAATGTACTTGAAACATCTTTGCTAACAGTTCCCTGTTGTTACATCGGTAAGTCTACGGATTTACAGTGCTAAAATCTAGGGTTCGATTCCCCTCGGTGGACTCAGCAGATACCCCGACG
The DNA here is from genome assembly GCA_011833715.1 of Carcinoscorpius rotundicauda. NCBI lineage: Eukaryota > Metazoa > Arthropoda > Merostomata > Xiphosura > Limulidae > Carcinoscorpius > Carcinoscorpius rotundicauda. The sequence goes on along the minus strand of CM022396.1, from coordinate 93,987,381 downwards.
TGGCTTTGCTCAAAGGAAAACACTCACACACTATCTTTGTTATCAAGAATGCACTTGAAAAGGAACGGTATAACAAGAGAATGTTTGTATCAGTCTTAATAAGCAAATGGATCTAAAGCTTCGGATATTATTAAATCAAAATTTTGGTCCTAAAGAGCTCAAAGAAAAGCTAATGGCCTTAGAACTCTGTCTTTTCTGTTTAAAAGTACACTGGTAGGGCCCGTAATGTCATAGTTGACGGCTCCTGCCCTGTGGTTATTGCAGATAAAATAATAAAATGTTTATTACAACAGTGCTGCATAAGCAATAAATTCCCAATTTTTACTAAAAATCTTAGTTTTTCTACAAATTTTAACATTTACCTTGTTGTAGATGTCCCATTTTATAACACGATTATAAAATTTTAATGAATTTTTAATTTACAGGGTGGTCGCTAGAAAAGCGGAAAATTTGAGGGTCAGATGAGATCATGAATAAAATTCGTGCTTACTCATTTCTATTTTGATTTATTTACACCATGAATAAAATGCATGATTTTAATATCATAAAATGCATTTTGAGCATCTATGAGTGTAATATAACATATGCCTTTAAAAAACTTTGTAAAAATAAATAGCTGACAAATTTTCCGCTTTTCTAGCGACTACCCTGTATATGTGGACAGTTTCATCAACACTTTTTGTTTTTTGCTACTGTGTGTGTGAGTGTGTTTTCTTGTAGCAAAGCCAGATCAGGCTATCTGCTGAGCCCACGGAGGGGAATCGAACCCCTGATTTTAGCATTGTAAATCCGGAGACATTCCGCTGTACTAACGGGGGGGAACGTTGTTGTTACTGATGTGTTATGTTGTGCAAACAGACATTGATGTTCATTTAAACCACAACAAAAAATTAGTACTTCTAAATACAGATTATTGTAAGAGACACAGTCAGATTTCTTATTCTTCTTATTTCTAATAAGTGGAATTTGTGCAAAGTGCATTTAATGTGCATTGTTGTAACAGTAAAACAACAATGATCATGAACACGTTTTGTCCATGGCGTTCACGTCGCCTGATACTAGAATAGTCTTATACACGCGATGCAGGATTAACACGTTAACATTGTATGATCACTCAGGTTGTCAGACTCAACAGAATCATGATTCACGATTAACATGTTGGAATCTTTCATACAAAATATATTTTCTTACCAAAGTTCTCCATCGCTACATAAAGTACTCCGAATGAGCTAATGACCCGCAATTTTGAATTCAATGTTTAAACTGGGCTCAAGTTCTCAGACGATTTTTATCACTCGTCCTGGCGATACTTGGACGACAAACAAACGATATATGGTGACGACTTTTGTACAAACCCATACTCCAATTCTGCAAATAATTTCTGAACTGTGATCGAGTTTTATTATTATTTCATTAAAATACTGAAAGAACTCGGTCAACAACTGCACTTTAAAGACAGATTCAAAGTTCATTGAGTAAATATATTCCGAGGTTGTTGCTAGCTCTCAGTAACAAGCATGTGACATATTAAAAATTGTTGTTTTCATGCTACAAGCACATTAACCTTCGCTGTAGGAAGCAAAAATAATGTTTTAATAGCTTCAATTCACAGGTGTAGTGGAAATTTATATGTATATATATAAACCGCAGAACAATATTTATATAGATTTATTTATCGACGTTGGAATATTTTAATAGTGATTCCCTATATTCTCTTTATCCCATCCATAGGGCCCCGGCATTGCCAGGTGGGTTCGACTCGTAATTCAAATCCCCGTCACATCAGATATGCTCCCCCTTTCAGCCCTGGGCGCGTTATAAATGTTACGGTCAATCCCACTATTCGTTGGTAAAAGAGTAGCCTAAGAGTTGGCGGTGGGTGATGATGACTAGCTACCTTCCCTCTAGTCTTACGCTATTAAATTATGAACGGCTAGCGCAGGTAGCTCTCGAGTAGCTTTGCGAGAAATTAAAAAAAAAAAAACCATCTGTAGCAAACATTTCCTGTCCAAAAATGAAAATAAAGTTATGTCCCCGCAAGCTCAAACATTATTTACGCAAACGTTATTTAAGATGTTTAATGAATAACTATATAAATGTACTGCAGATAGTTTGTTCACATGTTTCTGGTATCATATGGTGAATGATGTTTGGACTTCATAAGTTAAGCACGGATACCAAGCGTTAATTCTTTTACTCTAAAATTAGTAATGGATTCACGACGGGAAAACAAAGTCCAGTACATCATGGTGATGTTAAAATACCCTGTGTCAGAGTATACACCCAATACATCATGGGATAGGACACCACAATTAACAGTCCTGATACTCTAAGGCGTTGTATACGAGTAAAAAAACTTAAAATTATAAAAATACAAAAACCCAACGGTCATAATAAGTGTTACTAGGGTGGACATCAATATCGTCTTTCCACAAGAGAAATACACTTTCAACTGATATCACATGACCATCTCCCAAAACGTATCAGATATTTCTATTAATAAATAAATAAATAGATATGTTAGAATGTTTGTCACGTGCTGCCTTTCCTTGTTGAGGACATACACGTGTGTTTCGGCTCTCATGGTTTAGGGTTTAGATGCTGTTACCACGCGGCAAGTTTTGACCTTGAAGCCAAACTTAAAAAAAATCTCAATAAAGTTACTCCTTTTGGAGTGACAAACTGGCCTTGAAAGAGTTCATGTTACGAGTTAATTTCACAAGGACTTCTTTTGTTTTTTGCATTTTCTAACCAAATCTTTTTAATACTGTTTCCCGCCTTTATTGCAAGACGTATTCTGCATGGACTGAAAAAACGAACAATATTCAAGTAACTTTGTTTTACCTGGACTATATGCGTAAAGGGACAATTTTAGATCTATTGTATCTGATATTAAGAGCTCAGCATTTAATGTAAACATATTCATACGGAAAAAGTTCTCATTTTAAAGGATAAAAATAAGTACAGAGTGAAGAACTTACATGATTTATATGATTTTGTGAAATGCGTTAGGCATATAACTTTACGTCAGAAAGATATCAAAGTGCCTGTGAAAAAAAAACATTGCATGTTTCGAAACAAAATTGAAATAAAATAATAATTAGGTTTTGGAAATAACGGATGTGATTAATCTGCATAACCATATGTGAAAAATCCATTTTCTCAAATGAACAGTAAAGTTTGTAAACAGAATGAAAGTTTAGCTGTAAGTTCTCTTTGGTCTCCCGTATTGTGTGACTGACTTGTGAAAAGTTTTGAAGGCGAAGTGTGAGAAAAAGTAAGTGGGATTTAATTTGGTTTGAATTTCGCGCAAAGCTACGCGAGAGCTATCTGCGCTAGCCGTCCCTAATTTAGCAGTGTAAGACTAGAGGGAAGGCAGCTAGGCATCACCACCCACCGCCAACTCTTGGGCTACTCTTTCACCAATGAATAGTGGGATTGACCGTTACGTTATAATACCCCCACAGCTGAAAGGGCGAGCATGTTTGGTGCGATGAGGATTCGAACCCGCGGTCCTCGGATTACGAGTCGAGTACTGTAACAACCTGACCATGCCAAGCTGTTATATTTAAATGATGATTTCGGGAGAAGCTTGACTTCAGCGTCTCTTGTTATATTTTTTAGGAGTCGTATGCAATTAAAGTCAAGTCGGGCTTTCTATGTCATAATTAACAACAAAAGTATGTCGAGCATGTCAATGTCACTGGCTGAAGTATATAAAGATAACAAAGATGATGATGGGTTTTTATACGTCACTTACGCGTCACAAGAGATGTTTGGGTCAAAGGAAGAAAACTGAGGAAAACTTGGAGTACGGTAAGATTTAGGTTTCATAAGCTTTATTTGTACCTACCTAATGCATTGTTTCTTTTAATTCGTCACTTGTATTTTGTGGTAGTTAAGTATCCATTGTGTTTATTAAGTGTAATTAATTTTTAATAGTCTTACACTCATATGTATATACCTAATTATAACTATAAGTCAATGGTATTAGTATATCTTTATTTCGAAACAAAGGAATGACTCAAGTTTTAAAAGGATTATTTTAACTTCTTTTCCATGTACAAAATAACACGAATATCTGAAGAGGTGTCGTAAAAAAGTAAAACAAGTCCCAATCCACTTAGAATCAGAATCGATTACAGTCGAGATGCAGAGAGAATGTGCTTGAAATTAATTAAAATTCCGTTTTTGTTACCACTGTAATTATTTTTTTCTACTCTCAGGTTTGAGGACTTATGCCAACACAGAGTATTGGACAGATATTTGTTTCTGTATATTTTCATGTAAAATCTCACTCGAAAGGCGTATATCTACATCATTCTCAACTGACGATAGATTGGCAGATGCCACCAGAGGTCACCCCTTTCCTCTCGTCAGAAGTTCGAGAAGCTGCCATGACCCTGAAAAGTTCCAGCTGTGACGTCATAGAAAAGAAACCTGCCAAGTCCAAGGTTAAATAAAAGTTTCAATAAGACTGCCTTGTCACGAGTTACTTTTCGTTCGAAACACTGTTTCGTTTCTAAATACAGAAGAGGAAGAGATTATTTATCTGCATTCAGATATTATTGCTGATCTGTTAGATTGGTCACTGTTGAAAACTGAAAAGGAATCCACGGTCGATCATTATCATAAAACTTCTTAAAAAAACAAAGAATTAAACGGACTTAGTTCTTTGTCAACTTCCTTCAAACTTTTATCGATAACGAAACAGCTTTTTAAAGCATTATAGAACTAATACAATCTGTGCAAATTTCAAGATAAATATTAAATTCCATTTCGATAGTTTTTATCTGTACAACACAAGTATGGTTCACGAAATTCATTTTTCTGATCTATAAATTGAGATCATCCGTTTTAAAAAACCTGCAAATTCAACACAACATTTTGTTTTCCAAGTCACTAAACATCTGTTTTATGTTTGTTTATGCTCTAGGTCTTTTAATAAATACATTTATACATCATAAAAGTACTGACTTTACTGTCTTTCATGGATGGCTTTGTAAATATAGCTTTGCAATCTTCAAATAATTTTGGTAACGTCTAAAATATGAGACAAAATATTACATGCAGTTCTCTCTAATTTTGAGGCAAGAAACTTCAACTTATATTTAAAAAGCTAAACCGGCGACCTTTGGACTTGAAAAAAGTGGATGTTATAACTAAATTAGATCAAAAACATAAAAATGTAATACTTAAAAAATGTAAAAACAAAACATCAATGTAATCTTTACTCGCTTATCCAGAAAAAAAAACATTGATTATGTCTAAACTCCAGTAAAATCTAAACTTAATTGGAACCACGCATCTTAAAAATAATTATGCATATACAAAGAAGTTAAAAAGACCAACAATATTTACTGCAACAAAGGTAATAGAACCAACAATGTTTACCAAATTTAAATTAACAGAATCAACAACGCCAACTACAATGAAGTTGCTCCACCCTCTAGTGTCACAAATAGATGTCTAAGAATGCTAAAATCCACGTTTCGATATTCGTGGTGGGCAGAGCACAAACAGTTCATGGTGTAGTATTGTGCTTAACTACAAACAAATAGTGAAGTTACCAGTCCGAGAAACGATTTCAGATGGTTATTATCTGATTGGTGGCAAGTTGAAATCTATTTTTACCATGATTTTTACTTGCGGCTGTGGCAACTTAACAGAAACATATTGAAACATATGAGTTATGTCACGTTGGAACAAAACCTTGGATACTTTATAGAAAATGACAATCATTATTTGTTACGTTAGCTAATTTGGGTTTAAGGCTCTAATTTTGATGGTGACGGAAAACGTGCACGTAACGAAATCTTAAATCTTATATAATCCATGTTTTCAAATTTAATATACTATATACAACATTACACGAAATACCCTTCATTTGTAGCTTAGCAAACGTAGATTGTTTTTTATCGTTTTTACAAACCTCCAAATGGGTTTGTTTGTTTGTTTTGGAATTTCGCACAAAGCTACTCGAGGGCTATCTGTGCTAGCCGTCCCTAATTTAGCAGTGTAAGACTAGAGGGAAGGCAGCTAGTCATCACCACCCACCGCCAACTCTTGGGCTACTCTTTTACCAACGAATAGTGGGATTGACCGTCACATTATACACCCTCACGGCTGGGAGGGCGAGCATGTTTAGCGTGACCCTTGGATTACGAGTCGCACGCCTTACGCGCTCGGCCATGCCAGGCCACCAAAGGTATGAGTCCCATGCTGGGCAGGGAGCCCAGGTTTCCTGGGTTTGTGCCAAGTTTCCCCAGGTCTACTAGCCAACTAGACTACACGGAAGGAGGAACAAGACGGAGATATAAATATTTTAGTAGAAATTTTAATATTTTAAAAGCAGTAGTGTATTTTTGCTGTAGTTGTGATATTTATAAATTAGAGCCAAGGCCACCCATTTAACGTTCGATATTCTCTGTTAGAAAACCTAAGCGTTAGAAATATCTTCTTATCAAAATACGCGTTTGTTTAGCCCTTGTGAAATATTAAATACTTAAGTTCTTTTTGTATCTGCTCACGGTTTGCTTTTGAACGCGTTATGTAAAGTGTTGCCATCTAGAGGTGGTTGAGAGTAATAGTAAATCATTTGTTGGAGATAACAACTCTCGTAATGCGTATTTTCTTTGTATAGTGTAATGTAATTAAAGCTTTCTGGTACAATCATATGTATTTTTATTGGTTCTAATTTCCGTGTTTTTCTTCATAAATGAATTCCAGTATTTTATAATTTTTGTACCTGTGATATGAAGCCAAAGTTACCATAGATATCAGTTTGCTATTTCAGCCGATTAAAGAAAGCGTCCTAGAAAAAATAATTTTTTATTACTGTACTTATGAGGTATTACATTATTTTTTTTCCAGAAAGAAAATCTACATTGTGTGGTGAGCTGAGAAACTACTTTCTATAACATTAATAATGTTTAATTAGTTTGAGCTGGCAGAAAGGGCATGTGTTCATCCCAGGATCACTGAATATGAATTCCATCAAATTTTTAAAATAACATTTATAGGCTTTTTAAGGTCTAACATGGTCTGATGTTTAGTGCGTTTGATTCGACAAATAATCAGTGAGTAGCTAATCGGAATCCAGCATCGAACATGCTCGTTGCGTAGTGTAATAAACTGACTGTAAGTCTACCATTCATTAGTCAAAAAGTAGCGTAAGAGACTTTAATGGGTGATACTGGCTTGGATGTCGTCTCTTTGGTTGGAAGCTTAAATTGGGAGTGACATCAAATAGTCTTAGCAGCTATGCCACAAACAAAAACAAAGAACGTTAAATTTTCTCATTAATTCATAATTCTATTGGTTAAAGGATAGACAATAACACAAAATATTTGAGAAAAATACTGCCACCAATGAAATTAACTCCACAAGAATTTCTTAAATATTTTACACAGAAAATGATCGATTTCACGTAATTAATTATTTTAATTATATCAGTGTTGTTTATTATTGTTATTTATTGCGAACGAAACCATCTGGCATTGTTAAATTATGTTTTCATCATTTTTTTTTTACCTTTACTGTCCTTTGTTTTAAATGGTTTAACCATAGAATTACTTTAATGTATTATCACGAGGTTGTGCATTAAATTGCACAGAATGACTGGTAATGAAGAATTAATAGCGTTTTTTATTTTTTTAAAAGCTTTGACAGCGGTAAGTCTTCGGATTTGCACAGTTTGATTCACCTCAGTGGACACAGCAGAAAGGGTGTTGTTGCTTTGCTATATGGAAATAAACACACGTGCTATCGTGTTGCTTTAAGGTGACGGTGGCTCACAAGGGACAAAAAAAACGAAGATAGATTAGTGATACATACAAATGTAAATATTATCTACATTTAAAAAATTAAAATGTGTCGACTTTCCTGCTAATTATGATCGTTGCCATTAGGCTTAGCGATACTCGATTACCGTCGTTCAAAAATATTAAGCACGCTTCGTTTCGTATATTTACTCAGATCGGAGATAGGACTTCATGAGTGATTTTTTTAATAACTTATGCAAAGGTGTAACAAATCAACCACATAGTGGATTAACTTATCTTTATTATAATCGAAGATACGTCGATATTCATGGATCTTGAAATTCACATTTAAGTAAAAATAAAAGGTATTTAAAAGCAAAATATCGTCAGAGAACTGGAAATGATCTTCAACATTACATAATTTTATGTTTATAGAAAAACAAAATGAATCTAGAACGTTTTTTTCTCAAGAAATAATGTGAACAAATATGTTCAAACGCGTTTTAAACGTGATTGTTCTGGCCTACATATATAAAATTGATTTAATTAGATACTTTAATGTCTTCCTGTCCGTTAGCATTAAGTTTACACAGTTACGTCGTTAAAATCCAGTGCTCGAACCCCTGCACTCGACAGGTAGACCCTTGTGTAACTTTGCATGCAGACAGGATCACCGAAGATTCAAAAGTTGATAGAATAATTAAGTTTCCTGGGCGAGGTAATACTTTCTCAAGAGTTTTGAAAGAGATTAATGATTGGAAGTCGAATAATCTTACTTTACTTTCCAAGATAAATGATAAAAATTGCCCTGGTAATTAATGGCCTATTACATGTATCGTTGAAAAAAAGTTTTTGAAAGTCTGGTAAAACATGTTTAGCAAAATGAATTAAAAAATGTATAGAAGTTCATTTCACACTGAACAAGGCTTCACTATTCGAAAATCCCGCATCACAAATCTTTTGAAGCTTTGTGAAAATGTTACTGCGTGTGTAGATAAGAGTAAAGGTTGAAGATAGGAACCACAGAAATGGCTTGAAAAAAGTATTTCCATATGTTTGAGGGATAAATTAGCTAGTTATATATAAGAAACCAAAGAGTTATTAGGAATGGAGTTCAAAGAAACTGGATTAATATCGTAAGTGGGACACTTCAGGGTTCGGTTTGCTTTTTATGACAACTTCAGTGATACAGACCAAGGGACGGTCCATAAATTCTAAAATTTCGGATTATATTAATGTATTATTTCTTACTGAGCGTGAGAAGGATATTAGTGCTTTATAAAAGGATCTAGATTATTTAATGAGTTAGGTTTGAATTTCACGCAAAGCTACACGAGGGCTATCTGCGCTGCCGTCCCTAATTTAGTAGCGTAAGACTAGAAGAAAGGCAACTGGTCATGACCACCCAACACCAACTCTTGGGTTGCTCTTTTACCAACGATAAGTGGTAAAACCGTCACATTATAGCGCCCGCAAGGTTGAAAGGACAAGCATGTTTGGGGTGACGGGGATTGGAATCCGCGACCCTAGGATCACGAGTCGAGTGCCTTAACTACCTGGCCATGCCGCACTAGTACACTTAGAAATCTTGGAAGATACATTTGTGATTAACCATTTATCAATCGTAACGTTAATATATTTCGAACCGTTTAACTTTAGTGAATTAACTTCGAACACTAGTATTTCTATGAAGACATTGTATGACGTCAGCTGTGAAAAACTCAGGATTAATTCTCTCATCGTGAGTCCTCGATAAGGTATCAAGGAAATTCCAGACTGGAAGTTTGTTTGTTTTTTTTGATTTTCACACAAAGCTGCACGAGGCTGTCTGTGCTAGCAGTCCATAATTTAGTACCGTATGACTAGAGGGAAAGCAGCTGGTCGCTACCATCCACTGTCAACTCTTGAACTGCTCTTTTACCAATAGATAGTGGGATTAAATGTGACATCATAACACTCTCACTGCTGAAAGGGCGAGCATGTTTGGAGTGACGGGATTCGAACCCGCGACCCTAAATTTACGATTATTTTATGTAAATAATTATTTGTATTGAGTTTATAATATTGTATAATTATTATTAATTACATAATAACAGTTATTATAAATTATAGTTATGTCTTGTCATAGAACACCTGCCTACATTTCATTGTTACTGGTGTCTACACTCGACATGTGTTCACTCTCTCGTGTATCTGGTTAACTGAGCTCCTATACTTACAAAACAAAACCACAACTCTTTAGGCAGGAAACTGTCTGATCTTATAATAACCTGAAGAGGAAACAATACATTTAATGCATAACTTTTATAAACACATTACATGGTACCAACATGAGAGACTTCATAGTAAGAAGTCATGTAAAATTACTTATATTTACAGAGGTATTATTATTTCATCTCTTACACACACTTAGTTTGGCTCAATACTCGTGTGCTAATTGTGGATGGCATCAAAGAACTCTCCCACAGAGAGTGAGTTCACTAGTTTCACAGGGACAGAACTGACCAATAATTTCTGCATTGCATTGAACCAGAGAAATCCAAATGCTAGAGTTAATGTTAAAGGACTACTTAATTTATGTGAGTGGAATTTACTATAAGAAACCAAAGACCTGTTTCTCCACTTATGTCTAATCTAGTGTCATTCGTGACCACAAAATCAGTATTCAAATACCGGAGTGTTGGGGTTTGACATATTGCAAGATCTATCAGTGTTATGGATGCTCCTGTGTCAACCAAAAACTCCATATCTTGTTCATTCACTGCCATAGGTATGTAGAAAGCCACTTCCATTTCTGAAAGACCTGGGCTGTGTAAACACTTCAGTGCAAACCGTCTGCTGTGCTCTCATGAGTTAGGAGACAAGCCCAATTGAAACCCCTCAATTTTTCAGGCTTGAAATAGGAGTATTTATCACTTACAGTTTGTTTTCCTAGACCTGTTGAGTTGTTTGTCAAACCTGCTAGTTTTGCCTATTTTGTTGCTTGGCAAGTCATGCATGGTCAGCTCATTTGTTGCTGACACAACCAGTCACGGAAAAAAAAATTTTTCATCCTCTTATTTCAGACTAAATCCAAATGGATTTATCACCAAGAATAGCTGCAGCGTGTAAAATGAACCTGGACCACGATAAGTATGTGTAAAAAGTACCTGGATCACGATAAGTATGTGTAAAAAGTACCTGGATCACGATAACTATGTGTAAAAAGTACCTGGACCACGATAACTATGTGTAAAAAGTACCTGGACCACGATAACTTTGTGTAAAAGTACCTGGACCAGTATAACTATGTCCATTTTTTCCTTAAAAAAATTCAGTTAAGGACAAAACGTGGAGGTCTGCAAGGAAACTTGATTTCATGATACGAAGATGTTTCCTTTCGACATACTCTGTGACACCTTAAGGTCACACTGATTTCTGCAAAAAGTGAGTTGGCCAACTTCGTCGGATGAAAATAAGGATGACAAACAATAAAGAGTTACTGAAAAAAATGATGAAAAATTCTTAACTGAAAGAAGAAGGTACAACAAGTTTAACATGTTGAAATTAACAAAACTAAAAATGAGTAGCTAAAGGGATACAGGGCTAAGAATATATGACACAATATAAAGAGAGAGGTGAACATATCAATGTGTAGCCCACAAAACTGGGAATACAAGCTAAACTTTTCCACCGAAAAATTATAAAGCTATAAAGTGTTTCGTTGCTCGACCCAAGTAGGCTTATGACATTTTATTATCCGTTATACATACTCCCAATTGGTTGGTGATTTGTCACTTAACATGAATTTGTATTTTTAGTTTATCGTTGAATTGTAGCTTTGAGCTGTCCAAAATTGTTCTTTTACTTTTTGAAAGGAATACAAAATTTAAAGCGTGTGATAAATTAAAATTTGAAGATACTTTGTTTCAGTGCAAAGCTAAGAAATTGGGTATACATATTCAAAAATGGCTCGTTTGAGTTGAGAAAATATTTTACATAGAAGAGTGAACAACGTTTCGATCTTCTTTGGTCATCGTCAGGTTCACAAAGAAAGAGGTAACTGGCCGGAAGCTGACCACATGTTTGGAAGGGGTTGTGTAACTGAGTGTCGGAATGTAGAGGGCGGTATTAGATGTTTGAATATATAATTTATTTATTTTATTATATTAATATAGATATAAAGGCGTTCATTTATATTGGTTTATTTTGGATTTAAGTTGACTACACTGACAAAAATCACACCAATATTATTTATAAAATACAATGTGATAACTGCCACGACTTCTATATTGGAGAAACAAGTAGAAAAATGGAAACCAGATTCAAAGAACATAAAAAGTCACCTTCACTCGTATTCGAACACTGCAAGTCAAATAAACGCAACATAACCATAGAAAACACTCAAACACTAAATAAAGAAACAAACGCAAAATTAAAGAAGCCTTACTTATACAACAACTTAAACCCAAAATAAACAAATATAAGTGAACGCCTTTATACCTATATTAATATAATATAATATAATAAATAAAATTATATATTCAAACATCTAACACCGCCTTAACCTCTTAGCCATGCTAAGCCATGAAAACAAAAGAAAGTGAAGAGAAACATTCTATTTTCTAAAATTTCTGGGGAATGGGGAATAAAGCCCGTTTATCTTCCCTCAGATATGTCAACATGATGTACAACATTATATATTATGTTTGTGTTATGTGGGTTAAGACTGTATGGCTAAAGGTAGTTTTCATTTATGGTTGCAATTTGCCATTTTCAACTTTTAAATTCAACAGACTCTTGCGTCAAGCAACAAGAATTAGTAATAAAAGTAAGAAATGTAACTGTCATGACTATGATTATTTTTAACATGGACCGTTGAATGACGTGTAGAAAAACAGAGTGAATAGTCAGTGCAAGTTTTGTCTTTATTTTCAGTTTGACCATCAAGCTTTAAAGTTGTTAGCATATTTTGAGATTCTTTGCTGTTTATGTTAACATAAATGTGGAATGCGCTTCCAGACAAAATATGGAATATGCTAACAATTAAAATATGAATATGTATGTTTGTTTTCTTGAAATTCACTGAAGTTACACGAGGGCTATCTGCGCTAGCCGTCCATAATTTAGCAGTGTAAGACTAGAGGGAAGGCAGCTAGTCATCACCACCTACTACCAACTCTTGGGCTACCCTTTTACCAACGAATAGTAGGATTGATCGTCACGTTATTATGACCTCACGGCTGAAAGGGCGAGTATGTTAGGTGTGACGGGGATTAGAATCCGCCACTCTCGAATTACGAGTCGAGCGCCTTATAAAGTTATGATTAATCCCATTATTCATTGGTAAAGAGTAGTCCAAGAATTGGCGAAAGGTGGTGATGACTAGTTGCTTTCTCTTTAGTCTTACACTGCTAAATTAGGGACGGCTAGCGCAGATAGCCCTCGTGTAGCTTTGCGAGAAGTTAAAAAATAAAAGAAATATTATTATTTTAATTATTTTAAAAACAAAATTGGAATTCAATGTGACGGTTGAAATCTAATTCGTAACTAAATAAATCTATTCTTTATCTCTCAGAGCTGTTTCTGTACACCTCATTTTTGAAATAACTTATTTCTTTTCCTTTCAGGAATACGAGTTTTAATGTCGATTCATTGGATGTTGTTACAAAGCATCTGCTTTAACCAGCATAGTGCTGCTATCTATTGTTAAGTTTATGAGTTACGTTTGATTTTCTTCCTCCGTGTCTGTTTTTTTTTTTTTTTTTGCTGATAATAGCAAAGCTACTCGATTGGCAATTTGTGCTGTGCCCACTAGGGGTGTCATAAGCCTACATATTTTACCACTGACACACTACGGGAGTGTCTTGTAACTCTAAAATACGATGATCGATTCATCTCGTTACGCAGAGTGAAAATAGCTCATTGTTTAGTTTTACATTTAAAATAACAACGCCTGGATTTTCATTCTTACTTAAAACTACGATTTTTGTATATCGAATTATTATATCTTGACCAAATCATAAATATAGTACAATTTGGAACAATGAACATACTTTAGAGAAAAGGTGAGTGCTTATCATATGAAGATGTTTTGTAAAAAGAACAAAGACTTATAGATTATAAATAATTATCAAATCTCTATCAGTGAAACTGTAATCGTCCCAAAGTTTAGCCTTTCTTAGTTATTTTGCTTTGACTATAAAATGTAAATAACAAATTGTTCTAGTTTGTCTTTATCTCAGTGTATATTTGTTATGTGTAGTTTTGATTACACATGATTTCTTCACTTCTCCAGTACAGGGTCTCTAACTCTTTGCCAAGTTATCTTTGGCTAGGCAGCCGGATAAATAGATTAAAAAGCGAGCTTAACAAAAACAAAGAAACAATATTTGTGTTTTAAGTAGATTCGAGAAAACTTACTTGAAATTTTGTCTAAATATTGCAACAAGAATATATAATAAATATAAATTGAGGAGAGATTTAGCTAAGAATATCGAATGTCAAGAAAACTATGTGAACACAAAGAGTGAAAACGATTTAGTTTTATGAATGTGAGTCATCCCTAATTTAGTAGTGTAAGAATAAAGGGAAGGCAACTAGACATCAACATCCACCGCCAACTGGGACTGCTCTTTTACCAACGAATAGTGGAATAGACCGTACCATTATAACGTTCCCACGGCTGAAAGAACGAGCATGTTTGATGTGACGAGGACTCGAACCCGCAACCCTCGGATTGAGTCGAGTGCCTTAATCATCTGACTATGCTAGGCCAAACAGTACTGTGTATTTTGTGATATTAGCTACGTCTTCTCCCTATTTTCTCGGCACTTTTCCACAGCTCTAATTTGATAACCTCTGAATTAAATATAAATACGTTAACGAGTCTGTTCACTTATAATACTAAAACACAGTACAGAGAGTCCTTTGTTGTGCTTCACAACAAAGAAATAAAACATAAAATATGACGTGTACTGTATGTAAAAATATTGCTCCTCGTAACTTTTGTGATAAATTTTCGATTTATATTAAGTTTCTCGAAGACAACGTTTGTGAACGTTTCGAAGTTAGTCTCAGTTCAATACTTATAAAAAACAATTCTCATAACGAAACATAAACGAACACACTATTAAGTTTCAAAACCTGTAGTTTTACCCATTTAGTGTAACTTCGGTGAAGTTATGTTTTATTTTTCCAATGTATCAAACACGTACCTTAGTTTGAATAATTCATATGTAGTTTTAAATATTTGGAACATTATGTTTTAGTTACTTCTTATTTTTATCGCGTCCCTCAAAAGGCAAGGGATGCTTTTACATGACAAGTCGTTCAATATTGATAAGAAAGTTCGATCCGAAAACTTCCAAAGAGGGAGGGTTTGAACGTATCTTTCTCAAACAAGTTTTCGTTCATTAACTGATAAATGTTTAAGTAAAATACAACATTGTCGAGTCTCTGTACTAGCTAGTACTAAAGTCTAACAACTTGGAATAAATTCACTATGTATAAATAAAGATACCACATTATCAGAATCATTAATTAAACAATTGCTAACCTCTTGTAATTTTGCTATCAATTGAGATACAAACGATTTCACCTGCGATTCGGAAGGAAGATCGAAGTATCACTATAGTCAGCAGTGGGATGAGCAGACAGGAACACTTTGAGAAACAGCTAAAGACATAATATTGTACTTGGCTTGTTACACATTATTTACCAGGATGGATCAGCGTGTCATTTAAAGATTTCTACGATTTTTGTAGTTGCCCGTTAAATTAATGATGCGCTGACGGATTTCGGTTTCCTTATTTCTTTAGATCTCTTTTCAAAGCCCCAACGCAAAAGAGTATGGGAAATACTATCTTCTTTTTTTTACCAATAAAAAAATTACAAAAATTTTCAGCTGAAATTAGGAAAAAACCGGAGGTGTTTGTTTTTTCGACAAAAATGTCCCACACAGCATCGTGAGGGGCCTGTTGATAAGCTATAAGATTACCAAACATTCAGTTTTACTGTTAAACTTAAATCTAGCTGTGTTAACAATATCTTTCTTTGCAATGTGTAGGTTTTCATAATATAATTTTTCGATCCTCCATTTCATGTTAAAATATATGACACCTCAATAACTACTAGTTCAAAAAAATTAAAAAATCTAAATTATAGTCAGGTTTTACTGACATTTCATTGCAATATTGTTTAGTTTTGTAATGATTGTTAATTTTAAGAAAATAAAGTAAATTACAATGTGATGAGCGAACTTAATAGTTAACACGAAAATTAAGTGATACTTAGGAGTTTGAAGACATGTGTTGGTATGCATTACTGTGTTATATTTGTTATACTGTTAAACACAATACTCCATAATGGATTACTTGTGCTGTGCTCTCTCTGGGTTTGAACACCAAATTTGAGCGTCATAAGCTCTTAGGTTTATCAATTACACTGCACAACAACGTTTTTGCTTCTTAAACACTGTTGGATGTTCCTTTTAGATTTTTGGCTGCTGATCACGAAAATCACATCGTTTAATCGAAATCTACAGTTTCATCAGGACAAACGATATCAGGGCAACTGGATTTGTTTGTTTGTTTAGAATTAAGCACAAAGCTACACAATGGGCTATCTGTGTTCTGCCCACTGCGGGTATTGAAACCTGGTTTTAAGAGTGTAAGTCCGCAGACATACTACTGTGCCACTGGGTGGCCAGAGCAACTGGAATCCGTCAGTGCTTTACTGACCACTGTTGGACACTGCAACGTGATGCACCGGACACTGAATACAAACGAAAATCAGGAGCAAAACACTTTTAATTATGTTGAACTTTATAGCATATTAGAAATATTAACGCAATTAAATACGTTATTGCCAGTAAACAGCTAACTGTCTATTTCTCAGAATTTCTACGTGATGAAGCAAAACCAAAACTATATTTGTGCATACCCACCAGGTACCTGTTACTGTTATGTATAAAGCGTTTGGAATGCCATGTTGTGTTGTGTTTAGATTTCCATATCTATTATTTATATTTCCATATTTATATTATTGTTTCGAAGTTCAAAACAATAGAATATGTTGTTATTAATTTAAAATAACATTTAGAAATTTCTAGAATTAGGTAGATCGATCATTTGACTGTAAGTAGAATGTATGTCGGCTTGGTGTCTAGACGACGAGTCTCGTGCAAAAACAGACATGCGCAGAGTACTCTGGAATTCTTTGGAAGTCACGCGATTGTTGGAGAACACAGTAGGCATACTAGTATAAAAACAGACGGCGACGCGAGGAGAAAAAGGGAGTCAGTCACTCGTTCTCATTCGATTCAAGAGATACTGTCTCCGTTTGAGAAATTTTCAACGTTTGCTGTGTGTTTATTTAACTTGGATTTGTGACTGGAGCTAAACCTACAAAAGCTGTGATTTTATTTCGTCAATCTTTACGATTCTTTCGAATTACTGGTTATACTGAAGATCAACAGATATAGGACTGTTTAGGGGAGACCGAGGCAAGTTAGAAGACGACAAATTTGAGACATTCATCGAAAACATCGTAAAAAGAACTTCGTCAAATTTATTGGACTGTGGATTGTTCCTGGACTTCTCCATTCAAACTTCGGAATTTCTTCGTGGGACCAAATTCACTCCCTAGACTGGAATTTTGAATTTCTGATCTGGACTTTTGGACTTTCACTCTAGATCATTATATTGGACACGTGCCAGTACCATTTTGTATTGTAATTAATTTTGAAGGTTGAAACTGAATATCTGTCATTGTTATTATATAATTTATGTTATATCTGTTACATATATAATAGTTTATTGTAATAAATTATATAAGCTGTTATCTGTGTCTTTCTGTTGCGTTCAGTCCACATAACATAAAAAAACGTAACAGAAAATTGGGGGCCCATCCGGGATAGATCAAACAATTTAATTCTATTCCAAAATTAGATTTATATTCTATACAGATCGACAGCTTGTATATTCAAAATGGCATTGCAACTCGAAGATTTTATAGACAAATTTAATCAGAATCCCTCTTTCGAATTGATCAATGAATTGAAAAAATCTGAATTGCTTGATGTTGGAAAACATTTCAATTTGGAAGTGAAGCAAGCGATTAAGAAAGCAGATATCAAACGAATTGTTGTTGAACATTTGGTCAGCCAAAAAGTTTTACCTCAAAAAGTTGTACAACAATTGCCTGCCGCTCATTTTGACCCAGATTTTAAATTAAAAAGAATGGAAATGAAAATGAAATTTCGTTTAGAAATTGAAAGCAAACGCCTTGTTCTTGAGGCAGAAAAATAAACCAAACGACTTGAGGAAGAACGAAAACGTCTTGAAGCAGAAAAAGAAATACAAAAAGAACGCATTAAAGCTGATAAGGAAATCAGTACGATCAAGGCACAGACAAAAGAAAAGGTTGTCCAAATGCGGTTGGATAATTTTGATGCTTCCAAACAAATTCGTTTAGTGCCTCCATTCAATGAGAAGGCTGTAGATAAATATTTTCGGCAATTTGAAAAATTGGCCCTTAGGCTAAAATGGCCTACCGAATATTGGACAGTATTACTTCAGAGTGTTCTCAAAGGTAAAGCTCAGGAAGTATTTTCCAAACTCACGGCCGAGCAGAGTTATGATTACGAGCACGTCAAAAAATGCATTTTGAATGCCTATGAATTGGTGCCAGAGGCATATAGACAAAAATTTCGTGGTTACAAAAAGTTTGACAGCCAAACTTATGTCGAATTTGCCCGTGAAAAAGAAACTCTGTTCGACAGGTGGTGTGATTTCAAAGAAATCAAAGATGATTACACAAAACTCAGAGAACTCATGTTAGTTGAGGAGTTTAAAAGATGTATTCCCGTAGAGCTCAAAACTTACATTGATGAACAAAAACCTTCCAAAATTCATGATGCTGCTGTCTTGGGAGACGAGTATGCTTTGACTCACAAAGATTTCTCGTACAAAACCAAAACAAATCATACAGCAAAGAAATCCAATGACTCATTCAAACATTATGCAAATGTCGACAAAGACAAAAAAGAGCAAACTTCTGATTCTGAAACAAGGACTTCATTTCATTCTCAAAGCTCATCATCTACCAAAAACGTGTCATTCTCATCCAAAACATGTGCTTATTGTAAGAAACCTGGCCGTCTGATTTCTAAGTGCTATAAGCTCAAAAACAAGCTATCACCCCATAGTTTCATTTCACCCTCGTTGGATACATCATTGGTTCCCAATGATTTTGACCCTGTCCAGTCCACTGTGGATTCGAAGTCCAATATTTTTGATGTACCTGAAGATCTTGTTGAGGACAAGTTTAAGCCTTTCATCACTGAAGGTTTTGTTTCTTTTGTTGGCGATTCACATCTACAACCAATTACGATCCTGCGGGATACTGAAGCTTTTCAGAGTTTGATTTTGGAAAGTGTACTTCCGTTTTCTGAAAAGTCATTCGTTGGGGCCAATGTGCTCATTTCTGGTGTAGAAGGTGGTGTCGTTTCTATTCCTCTTCATAGATTGGATTTACATTCGGACTTAGTTTCGGGCCCAGTGACTGTGGGTATTAATTCTTAATTGCCTGTTAAAGGTGTGTCTATGCCTTTGGGGAATGATTTGGTTGGTAGTAAGGTGGTACCAGAGGTCCATGTTGTTGAAGCACCTGTTGTTAGTCCCAGTACAGAGCAACTCGTTGAAGAGTTTCCTGATGTTTTCCCCGCCTCTGCTGTTACTCGTTCTCAGGAGTCCAAAGAGGATTTCCCTTTATCTGATACGTTCATGTCTCACATCGATGAGATTTCTGACTCGACTTTGAGTTCTACTGATGATTCTAAGTCATTTTTCGACTCTCTTCATCGAAACAAACTTGTTGAGGGACAGGACAATGATCCTGAAACTCGTTCTCTTCTACAATTGGCCGTTGATGAAAATGAAATAGGAACTGTCCCTATTTGTTACTACCAGAAGTCAGGTGTGCTAATGAGAAAATACAGACCTCCTGACGTTGCTGCTGATGAAGAGTGGAATGTTATTCACCAAATCGTCATTCCAAAATGCTATCGGAATGATATTCTTAGTCTTGCTCATGATCATGTGTTGTCAGGACACTTAGGCGTAAGAAAGACCCTAGATCGTATCCGACGACATTTCTTTGGCCAAAGATGCGCCAAGATGTTGTTGATTATTGTAAGACATGCCATTCTTGCCAAATGACTGGAAAACCAAATCAGGGGATTCCCAAAGCACCACTGCAGCCTATTCCTGCCTTTGAAGAACCGTTCTCAATGGTCATTATCGACTGTGTTGGCCCAATGCCAAAAAGCAAAGCAGGAAACGAATACCTCTTGACAATCATGTGTGCTTCTACACGTATCCCTGAGGCTAACCCTTTGAAAAAAATCACTGCTCCCAACATTGTCAAGGCTCTTGTCAAATTCTTTACCTTGTTCGGGTTTCCAAAAGTTGTGCAATCAGATCAAGGCTCAAATTTTATGTCCAAGCTATTTCAACAAGCCATGCATGAACTAAACATCCATCAAGTTTTATCCAGTGCATACCATCCTGAGTCACAAGTTGTCCTTGAACGTTTCCACCAAACTCTGAGAGCCATGCTAAGAAATTACTGCTACGAGCACTCAAAGGATTGGGATGAGGGTGTTCCCTTGTTGTTGTTTGCAGTTCTACTAGATTTAGCCCTTTTGAGTTGGTTTATGGTCACTCAGTTCGTGGTCCATTGAAGTTGGTTGAGGAGAAATGGTTGGAGGATAATAACTCACAAATTAGCTTGTTGAACTAAGTCTCTGATTTCAAAACCAGATTGCACAATAATTTTAATGTTGCCAGGGAAAACCTGAAGTCTTCTCAGGAAGAGATGAAAACCTGGTATGACAAAAGGGCCAGGAAGCGATCTTTTAATGTTGGTGACCAAGTACTAGTCTTGTTGCCCACATCAGGCTCTTCACTTAAAGCTAAATATTTTGGACCTTATTCAGTTTAAAAAAAGTTTTCATAAGTTGAAACTTTTTTTTTTGCTTTTAAGGTGGAGGGTATTATGTATAAAGCGTTTGGAATGCCATGTCGTGTTGTGTTTAGATTTCCATATCTATTATTTATATTTCCATATTTATATTATTGTTTCGAAGTTCAAAACAATAAAACATGTTGTTATTCATTTAAAATAACATTTAGAAATTTCTAGAATAAGGTAGATCGATCATTTGACTGTAAGTAGAATGTATGTCGGCTTGGTGTCTAGGCGACGAGTCTCGTGCAAAAACAGACATGCGCAGAGTACTCTGGAATTCTGTGGAAGTCACGCGATTGTTGGAGAACACAGCAGGCATACTAGTATAAAAACAGACGGCGATGCGAGGAGAAAAAGGGAGTCAATCATTCGTTCTCATTCGATTCAAGAGATATTGTCTCAGTTTGAGAAATCTTCAACGTTTGCTGTGTGTTTATTTAACTTGGATTTGTGACTGGAGCTAAACCTACAAAAGCTGTGATTTTATTTCGTCAATCTTTACGATTCTTTCGAATTACTGGTTATACTGGAGATCAACAGATATAGGACTGTTTAGGGGAGACCGAGGCAAGTTAGAAGACGACGAATTTGAGATATTCATCGAAAACATCGTAAAAAGAACTTCGTCAAATTTATTGGACTGTGGATTGTTCCTGGACTTCTCCATTCAAACTTCGGAATTTCTTCGTGGGACCAAATTCACTCCCTAGATTGGAATTTTGAATTTCTGATCTGGACTTTTGGACTTTCACTCTAGATCATTATATTGGAGACATGCCAGTACCATTTTGTATTGTAATTAATTTTGAAGGTTGAAACTGAATATCTGTCATTGTTATTATATAATTTATGTTATATCTGTTACATATATAATAGTTTATTGTAATAAATTATATAAGCTGTTATCTGTGTCTTTCTGTTGCGTTCAGTCCACATAACATAAAAAAACGTAACAGTAACAATCAACAAAAACTTTTCAAAAAAAATTGTCATGCAGTGTTGTACATCATCAAACTAACGTGCCTGACAATATTGCTGGTACTACTGTTTGCACTGTTAGTAGTCATCCTGAAATTTGCCAGACAAGCCACCAGAGCGCCTCACAGTTATTGACAGTAAAAAGACAATAATGATGTAATAGACGTTGACGTCATAATTCTACAAAGTGGAATCAGAGAACAAGTTGCTCGAGTTGCATATTTGGTTTTACAAAGGCGGTTGAGGTTTAACAAGATTGCACACAGATTTCAACTTACATTTTGTTGTGTACGTTTTACAAGGTGTTTCTACACTTTTGCAAGACAGCATGTATTTTTCCACGTGTTTCATCTTATTTTTCATTTACTTGTATTTCTGCAGTGATAATAAGCATAATATATACAATATTGTTCATATACAGACGAATACATTTCCTGCATTTACTTTTTTTGTAGCCCAGTTTTCTGTCATACGTACTGTCAAAACTTAAAGTACTATAAGCGTCATAGTTTATAATTTTATTGGATTATATTTCATACTAATCATGTTCATTCCGTACTGTCAAAACTTGAAGTACTATAAGCGTCATAGTTTATAATTTTATTGCATTATATTTCATACTAATCATGTTCATTCCGTACTGTCAAAACTTGAAGTACTATAAGCGTCATAGTTTATAATTTTTTTGGATTATATTTCATACTAATCATGTTCATTCCGTACTGTCAAAACTTGAAGTACTATAAGCGTCATAGTTTATAATTTTATTGCATTATATTTCATACTAATCATGTTCATTCCGTACTGTCAAAACTTGAAGTACTATAAGCGTCATAGTTTATAATTTTTTTGGATTATATTTCATACTAATCATGTTCATTCCGTACTGTCAAAACTTGAAGTACTATAAGCGTCATAGTTTATAATTTTATTGCATTATATTTCATACTAATCATGTTCATTCCGTACTGTCAAAACTTGAAGTACTATAAGCGTCATAGTTTATAATTTTATTGGATTATATTTCATACTAATCATGTTCATTCCGTACTGTCAAAACTTGAAGTACTATAAGCGTCATAGTTTATAATTTTATTGGATTATATTTCATACTAATTATGTTCATTCTAATTTCGTATGCAACATTTTATGTAGCTTATAAATAACACTTAATAATCAGTCTAAGTAAAGGTCAATTTAACTACATAGGTTTTATTGTCTTGAAATATTGACTGAAATCTGAATCCAAACACTATATCTATTTTTTTTTCATCTACGGAGGTTTCATAAAACTTTATGTGCACTTTTACATATGTGAACCATTTTCATTGAAATCGGATCAGTTTTTGTTAAGCTTAAGATGTTAAAAACCACTGGCTACAGATATCTCTAGACCAAACACAACATGAGAACCATATCGATCATTACAGAACTCATGAGAAACACACCACTGGTATATAAACTGTTAACAGATCGAATGTCGTGAATATTATTTGTTTGTGTGCATTTTGACATTATTTTTTTCCTTTCAACGGCATATTTGTTGTGAAGGGGATTCGAACTCTTGACCCTCAGATTAAGAGTCGCACGCCTTAACACGCTTGCCCATGCCGAGCCGATAAAAATAAGAAAAGGGAAAATAAAAATAAAAAACATTTTTAGCATTTATTGGAGAAAATGTGAACACTATAAAATTAGCCTTAATACTAGCTGGTCAAAATTTTCAGACCATACCAAAAAGAAGTCCTAAATAGGGTAGAAAAGAGGTCTGTGTAGTGAGTTGCACTGCCGTCATGGCGAATAACTTCAAACATTTGCTTTGGCATAGTCGATATAAGCGTTTGCAGAAGGCTGGCTGGAATGTTATTCCAAGTGATAAAGATGGCTTTACGAAGATCATGCACTGTTCAGAATTGACCTCCATTTCTATAGACTTCCCTTGCCATCCACCCCAAATATTTTCAATGGGGTTCAGTTCGGGCAAACACGCTGGATGGTCCAAAAGAATCTCGTTATTCGCCATGAAAAAGTCCTTTGTCCTGCGGGCGTTGTGGATTGCAGCGTTGTCGTGCTGAAAGATCCAGTCTTTTCCACACAAGCTAGGATATTCAGTCAAGGACGCTCTCTCCATCATGCTAATGTAGCGAGCTGCTGTTTGACCCCCTCTATAACCTCAAACTTCATTGTTCCATGGAAGGAGAAAGCACCCTAGATCATGCTGGAACCTCCTCCACTGTGCCATGTAGAAAATGTCTCCAGTGAGATATCCTTTTCATGCTAGTTACATTGGAAGCCATCTGGACCATCTAGGTTACATTTTTTCTCATCAGAGAACAAAACCGTCCACTTTTCTATGTCTCTTCTTTGGTGCTTCTCAGCAAAGTTTAACAAAGCTGTTTCTTGGTGTGGAAGAAGGCGTGGCCTTTAAAGTCGTTTAGGGCTTTTAAAGCCTTTCGCTCTTAAATGCCGTCTTATTGTTCAACGATCGGCTGGTGTCTTGCTGGACAACCCCTCGAATTCTCCTGCTCAATACCAGTGAAATTTTCTTGAACCGATCACTTGAAATTCTCTTTCCGTATCACTTAGAGTCTTTTAAGAAATTTGCAACAGCAGTTTCACTACGCCCAATCTCACCAGCGATGGCACGTTGAGAGAGACCTTGCTTTTCTAGCTCGACAATTCTGCCTCGTTCAAACTCTGTTCACTTTTTAGCTTTGGCCATGTTTTATTCAATGTAACACATGAGATGTCAGTGGGAGGTGTTGACAACACTAATGCTTGAACACAAATGACTAAATTTCCTTACGTGTTTACCGATTAACGCTTCGTTTCAGTGTGGCCTTAAACTTTTGACCAGCTAGTATTTAGGCTAATTTCATTGTGTTCACATTTTCCCCATTAAATGCTAAAAAAAAAATGTTTTTATTTTCCCTTTTCTTATTTTTATCTTTCAAAGCTCTACTCAAATAAGTGGTTGAGTCTGACAACGCAAAATGCATATTTTTTTCTTTATGTTCATTGGTCTTAAGATTTTGGCCAGCAGTGTATTTGTGTGTGTTGGTGGTAAATACGATCTGACTAGGAGATTTACTCTTTTCAACTTGTAAACAAATTCTTGTGTGATATAAAAATATGAATGGCCGAATTATGGGAAATCCAGTATTAAAATCAAAACAACTTTTTATGAAGTTTATATTCACAGCCCCGTGTTATCTCACGTTATACTTTCCATAGACTCAAAAATGTCATTAATAGATATAAAACAATATTATGGTAACAAATAAAATCAGTGTTACTATATATCAGACGACTTGTCCTGAAAAAAGATGCCATGTTTATAAGTCAGTTTAGTTTAGGCCTGGCATGGCCTAGCGCGTTAAGGCGTGCGCTTCGTAATCTGAGTGTCGCGGGTTCGCGCCCGAGTCGCGCAAAAATATGCTCGCCCTCCCAGCCGTGGGGGTGTATAATGTAACGGTCAATCCCACTTTTCGTTGGTAAAAGAGTAGCCTAAGAGTTGGCGGTAAGTGGTGATGACTAGTTGTCTTCCCTCTAGCCTTACACTGCTAAATTACGGACGGCTAGCACAGATAGCCCTCGAGTAGCTTTGTGTGAAATTCGAAAACAAACAAACAAAACAAACAGTTTAGTTTAAAGGATCCGTGTAAATAATATTTATTGGTGTTGAGTCTTTCTCTGCTAGAGTTTGTTTCTCATTGACTACTTATAATCTATTTGTTTATTTGGTCTCTTATAGCTTGTTAGTTACATGAGTCATGAGTTCAATCCAGCATGGCAAACCTTAGTTTTATGAAATATACAGCGAAGCACTTCTTGTTTTGAAACGCTTTTTAACATTTAGTGCATGTTAAAGCATATAACACTTTTGTTTGAATGTAGAGCACAACATGCGACTTGTGTTTTTACTAAACGAAGAGGATGATCAACATGGCGGAAATGTTTTATGAAAACAAAAGTTGAACAATATAATTGCAATGCAGAGTTGCTATTCATGTATTTAAATTATATTAATATTGCAAATGAATAATTCAAACTCCATAATCCCATATTTTCTACATAACTTTAGTGTTTACTGTATTTTAACTAGAGTTTTATATGCCACTTATATTAAAAGTCAGTAAATTTGTGTTTGTTTGTTTTTTGGAATTTTGCACAAAACTACTCGAGGTCCATCTGTGCTAGCCGTCCGTAATTTAGCAGTGTAAGACTAGAGGGAAGGCAGCTAGTCATCACCCAGCCTACTCTTGGGCTACTCTTTTACCAACGAATAGTGGGATTGACCGTAACATTATACACCCTCACGGCTAGGAGGGCGAGCATGTTTAGCGCGACCCTCGGATTACGAGTTGCGCGCCTTACGCACTTGGCCATGCCGGGCCGTAAGTCAGTAAATACTCGACATGTGAAATGTATCAGATTTACGATTTCATTGGATGAAACAACTGATTAAATTTCTACGCACTCGAATAGTGACACAGTTAGCTGTTTATGACTGGTGTCGATAAGCTTGTTTAAAATGTAAGAGACATTCACATGTTTAATAAACAGTCTAAAGTTGAGTCAAACCTGAGTAACCAAATATAATAATTAGATTGTTGAAGTTCTACTAAATACAGGAAAGCATGATGAACCAGACTTTGAATATAAATATAATTTTACATACATTTCTTTGGTTATAAATCTAAATTGTTTGTCTTTGGCACAGAAATGTGTCATTTGTTTTTAATCATATCATTATATAAAAAAATAATTTTGTTATGTTTTACTGATAAAACACTGTTTTATATATTTTAGACTATTATAAATAAAATAAATACTTCTGAAGTTAATGAACTGGTGAAAAAGATCAAAGCCAGCAGTGAAAACGAACTAATAAAACAGAAATAAATGACAGTTAGTTTCCTCTACTATTACCCAACACGAAGAGGAACTTGGTTCATATCATGTGTATTCTATTGGCAACGACGTTACATTACTCTATCAAGTTACAGGAATAATTTGAATGTTCATATTCGACAGTTCTAGGACTCCGGAAAAGGAAAACTGTATCCAATTAAGGAAAGTGAAGTTTTTTTTCTCTTTATTGGAATGGGAGGTATTCGAACAGTGAATCTGAAACATTATTGTAAAGAGCAAAGTTGAACAAGATTTTCTTAAAGAAATACAAAATCGTGTTATCCACGTTTTGTGTCCTAACAAATCCATTCTATTGTGTTTACATCCTGATTTAATTATCATGGTATTGATACATCAGATGAGGTCCTCCTTGTTTTATCAAATTTAGAATGGCAGAATTGATAAATAAAATAAAAAAAACACTTCAGAGTTGACAAGTTGACACTTAATAAACACATAAGGTCCTAGTTGCATGAAAAAGACTAGACTCGCTCAAAGCTAAAACTTGCGTTGTTAGAACAAAGTGTATGGTTGGCTGATGATTCATTTTCTAGTTCAGGTTGACAGCTGGTAGAGATTCTATGATGCAGACTGGATATTGCTAAAAAGACCCGGAGCTAACAGATGTTATGTTGCCGAAACCGAGCAAGAAATATATTTGTCAACAGTTCTTCACCAGAGGTCTTCTCTAGTCAGTCTAGTGAGTCCAACAGCTTGAGTTTACTGACATCTGCAATTCGCAGGTAAACTCTAAGTGCAAGTTTGCACCTGCCAAGTACTCAGCGATGTCGTCACAACTACCTCATGCCACAGCTTGTCTCTCAAATCTACTTTTATCTCCTTACCAGACTCGTTAATGACCACAAATTAATGGTCTGCCATTTATTCTCTTTACAGGCTGGTGCATTGTGGTGATCCTTCCCAAACACTAGTTTTCATGGTTCTCTCCAAAGGAAATCATGCCTTGAGATAAACATCTTACTCAGTTATGTGTTAGAATGTGTTAATCCCATATGATGGCTTAGCTGATCTGATGGCTGCTATTTCCTTTTGACTTAACATGTCTATAACAAGAACATTTCAAAAAACCTAGACTGAAACATTTTCATTATGTATTATCTAATCAAAATCACCTTTAGTGTGAATAAAAGTGAGGCCAAGAAGGGATTGAGCGTGTAATTTAATGAAATGTAATTAAAATTGGCAGCCATATTGGGAGCTACTCTTACAGCGTTCATGAAAATTGTTCAGCAAATATTCGATTTATAGGCCGCTTATTTTGTTCTATCCGCCATCATGTCCAAAGTGGACAAAAAACAAATACTTACGTTGCATGACTGAACAAGTGAAGAAAAAACCCGGCTTTTCCTACGTCTTTGAAACTTACACTTGTTTCTTGGTGAAGAATTTATCAAATTATAAACTCTACTCTTAGTCCATGTAATAGTGAAGAAATTGTGTATTTTCAATAAATATACATTTTATTTTTTGAATTCCGCGCAAAGCTACTCGAGGGCTATCTGCGCAAGCCGTCCCTAATTTAGCATTGTAAGACTAGAGGGAAGGCAGCTAGTCATCACCACCCACCGCCAATTCTTGGGCTACTTTTTTACCAACGAATAATGGGATTGACCGTCACATTATAACGTCCCCACGGTTGAAAGAGCGAGCATGTTTGATGAGACCGGGATTCGAACCACCGACCCTCGGATTACGAGTCGAACGCCTTAACGCGCTTGGCCATGCCGGGCCGAATATACACTTATTGTCCAATACAGCAAAATTTCTTTCTTTGATAATTACTGTATCTTCTCTGTTTCCACTGGAACTATACTTATATTTTGTCCAGTTATAACGAGAGCTGTCAAGGCCATTTGTTCCTTTGGTGAATTTGGATGCAGGTGTTTTATGTAAAAAAAAACACAACAAAAATAGATGAAATAACAGTAAATTTACCACAGAATCACATACATGGTCAGTAGTTTCAGAAACAAAGTTATGGGTACCTGTTATGACATTCAGTTTATGATACATTTAACACTTGGAAAAACAAACAGCATGGTAAATAATGGATTCTTTTGACAAAAAGTAGTATCTAAAAGGTAACACTAATCTACATTTAAAAATATTTCTTTTCAAATAATACAATTTAATTATGTCATTTCAGATGATAATCATATATATTTTAGGTTCCTTACCAGCATTATATTCAGGAAATATATTAGATGTTTCCAATATGTAACCAGATTTCCAGAAGCATTATTTGTGTTGTTTTTTACCAAAATAGAAAACAGAAATTATAGCAAAACCAAAAACTGTACCTCCACGTGAAACACCATAGCCTTTCGGGACATAAAGAGGTACAAATTTGGTTTTAATGAAAGAAACACGTGAATTATTTATTAACATAAAAATAGACAACTGTATAATGTCCAGCTACTAGTTGGCTAGTAGAAATAGTAAATTTGCCAGACATGCTATCATAATATCGAAAATCAGATCAGGAAACATGATATAAACAGGTTTCATTGGCATTGTTGTCTTACAAAAACATGTTGAACGAATCCATTTAAGAGTCGCTTCTTCCCTGTTACTTGAAATAGATGTATCGTTACAGTACAGAAATTAGTTCTAAGAAAAGTTAATTACGCAGTAAATGAGGAATATAAATAAGAAATTTAGCAGAGAATGTAAATGGCACTGAAATAGAAAGTGGATATTTCCCCAGAGTGTCCACAAATAGAGAAAAGTAGATAGATCAAGAAGGAAGAATTGGTAACATTAATCTTGGACAGAACGTATTTTTATATAACGCTATTATTCAAAAGGGAAACACTAAGAAACTAGCAAAGGTATGAAAAACTCCTTTAGAATAATCTAACAAAAATAATTTAGTGAAATTCTCGAGAAAATAAACATATGATAAAGTTGCACATTGGTACCTGTTAATAGGTTAAATAAGTTAAAATGAACTGAGCAACGTGACTAACAGTGTATGTCTGAAGAAGCAGTGTCAACTAGACAAGCAAACCCAGTAGTTAAGATCAGTTATGACATTGAGTTACGAGATAACTATGCAGTTTGACACTGTGGATCTTTAACTTGGTGACAGAAATGAGATAATTGACTCTGCACTCATAACGTAAGATGCGGGATAACCTAGTAAACAGAATAAAGGCAGAAATCAAGATGTATCACACGGTAGTACAACTGGTCCAGAAAAAAAAACACGTCTTGCTAAGTCCATCCGTAATGGCAGACAAAAGTGCAGATATAACAAAGCTAACACCAACTATAATAAGTCACGATTATAACTTACGGTCACGAGGACCAGTATTCAACAGCACTGGATTCAAGATCCACTTACTGAAAGGCCAAATCAGGTCAGAAGTAATCCGTATGTTAATAGATAAATTACACGAAAAATAATTATTCAATAAATATAAAAAAAACAAATAAGTTTTGTTTGTTTTTTGGAAATCTGCACAAAGCTACTCGAGGGCTATCTGTGCTAGCCGTCCCTAATTTAGCAGTGTAAGACTAGAGGGAAGGCAGCTAGTCATCACCACCCACCGCCAACTCTTGGGCTACTCTTTTACCAACGAATAGTGGGATTGACCGTCACATTATACACCCCCACGGCTGGGAGGGCGAGCATGTTTAGCGCGACGCTGGCGCGAACCCGCGACCCTCGGATTACGAGTGCACGCCTTAACGCGCTCGGCCATGCCAGGCCTTAAAACAAATAATGCAGTCGTGCAATAAATATGCAAAGCATTTAATATTACATAAAATTATTTAAAATAATAAGATAATGGTAATAAATAAATTAACGTTAAAATTCATGTAAAGTACATATAAATGTATTTAGAGCCACACCGAATCATCCGTGGTTTTTAACTGGAGTCTGTCTTCAGTGATGTCGAGAAACCCACTTGTTGAGAAAATATTTTACATAGAAGATCGAAACGTTGTTCGTTCTTCTATGTAAAATATTTTCTCAACCAAAACGAGCCGTTTTTGCGTACATGGAGTATGTCTTCTTTTTGTAAATTTTTCCAGCCTAAGATGCTGCCTCATCTCTCGCATCAAAAACACTTTTGGCATCTTTTAATTATTATAAAACACTGCAATAGTATTCACTAAACAATAAACCTGAGGATTTGTAGCTCAAGAATTTTTAGATAGACACAAAGCCACTACGAAATTCATGGAAAGGAGCTTAAAGATTTTCATTCTCAGCAAGTTCAAAATTTTCTTAACATCAATGAGTGATTTAAATGCATAATAATTTAATCATTGGAACGACTTGGATCATGACCAAACTATAAGATTATTTTTGTCAATAGGTGTGAAATAAAGAGGAAATTTCACTCTAGATGTATTGAAAAGACATCTTAGGTTTCATTTCAATTGCTTTAAGTGAAGCAGTATTTTTTAAGAGAGAAGACGAAGATACTGGACAGGCTAAATAGCTGCGCAGGTCTTAACTTTATTAAGGTCATGGGTAACAAAGTGGTTTATTTTTTGTTTGATTTGAATTTCTCGCACACTTACACTAAGGATATATGCGCCAGCCATCTTTAATTTAACAGTGAAATACTAGAGGGAAGACAGCTAGTCATCACCATCCACTACCAACACTTGGAATAGTGGGATTGACCATCACATTATAAGGCTCTCATGGTTAAAAAGGCAAGCTTGTTTGGTGATACTGGAAACGAATCTGCAACCCTCAGATTGCGATTTGAGCGCTCTAACCATCTTGCTATGCCAGGGCGGTAACAAAGTGCAACAGAACAAACCAGTAAGTATCTTGTAACTGCAAGAAGCCCTTATGTGCTTGTAACGTCATGAAATTACCCCTGCTTACGTTCAATATGTTGTGTATTCTGTTACATGGTGACGTCAAGCAGTTAACAAAGTAAAGGGACACAACTAAATAATATTAAAACAAGATACAAACTTTGTTATCACTTTTGTCACTACCGTTAGTGGTGCTATCTTTAAAATGTAGGTTTTATTAGTCAGAGAGCATCTTCGAATTTATCACGTATTTGTTGATCATCTGCTGTAAGTTTGTCACAGATGGTTTGTTAATAAAGACGAAACATAAATCAGCTTAGGCCACACGTTTCCGTGATCCTTGCGTTACAATGATACTTACGAAATGCACATTTTCTTAAAAATTTATAGAAACCAAGAAAAGTGTGAAAAAGTTGAGTGACGCAATATGTGCTTTTAGTTATTCTGTTTCAAATTTTGAAGCAATGTTAAAATTCTATACATACTTTGGTATGCTATAAATTATATACTTTCTCTGAAACAATTGAAATTTCCTAATTAGGATTTGTTTTGTTTGGTTTTGAATTTCGAGCGAAGCTACAAGAGGGCTATCCGCGCTAGCCGTCCCTAATATAGCAGTATAAGACTAGAGGGAAGGCAGATCGTCATCACCATTACATTATGATTTCAAGCATTTACCTTCATTTGTCCATTTTGGATTTTAAGTCAGACGTGAATAAAAAACAGCAATTCGAATGTTTCGTTTGTCTTCCTCAAGTTACAACCTAGAATGCCTTTCATTTAATCTCGGAACCAGAAAGTCAATGAATTATTAAGATTAATAATTCCCGTCCCACCAAACATGCTCGCCCTTTCAGCCGTGGGGGCGTTATACTTTTACGGTTAATTCCACTATTCGTTGGTAAATGAATAGCCCACGATTTGGCGGTAAGTGGTGATGACTAGCTATCTTCCCTCTAGTCTTACAGTACTAAATCAGGGACGGTAAGCGCAGATAGCCCTCGTGTAGCTTTGCGCGAAATTCAAAACCAAAACCAAACCAAACTTCACATTGTTATGTTTAAAATATTGAGCTTTTATGTAAAACATACCATAAATTAATATTGCTATTAACTATATATGCGTATTTAAAATCATATAAAGGGCGTTAGCTGTTCAGTTTTGTATGAATTTGTACTCTTAATAGCTGTTTTTATTATTTGAATTCACAACATACAGAAGAAATCGAACGTCGCTTCTTCACACTTTCTTCGTAAACGTTTTCCTGTTTCGCCGAACTCAATTCACTTCACAGTTTGCTTCACTTGAAATAACAAAAAGCTGAATAAAATGCGGAATGTCAACGGATATGGCGGATATTGTTAAAGCGATATTAAACATTACAGTTTTTTTCTTCCGTAAGAGAAGAAGTAAAGGATATTGTTTTAAAACTACAATAAACCTAATCTGGTAGTCTTACGACAAACGAAATTCATTGTGTAGATTCGCCATTTCTCAGCTTAAAAAAGAAAACATTCACTCTGTCTTGACGTACAATCTGCCATGGTTGTACCATGAGATTTTTTTTCAGCTTCAAGTTTTGTGCATATCTATATCTGAATCAATTTATCAAAATAATTAAAACCGTATAAGTCTGCAGCTTTTCAGATAAATAATATATTGGATAATTTTACCAAACTGTACTGTTCCGCGTACCAAGTCCTGTTTAAAATGTACGAAATACGTACGTCTTAGGTTGTTCGCCCCAGAAATTCCTGGAAAAGCTTACAACACCTCTTCAGACCACATAACCGGAAGCGTAACTTGACTTTTATCATCAAGACCTGAGAACCATAACTGGGGTTTGATTTAACATAACTAAAGAGGATAAAATATTAAAGTCTCTTGGGTTATAACTTTAGAAATAGATCAGGTTTCTGTTTTCTAGTGGTATGAGGAATTAGTTTGTATGTTTTTGATTTTCGAGCAAAACTACACGAGGGCTATCTGCGCTAGCCGTCCTTAACTTTGCAGTGTAAGACTAGAAGGAAGGCAGCTAGTCATCACCGCCCACCGCCAACTCTTGGGCTAATCTTTTACCAACGAATAATGGAATTGACCGTCACGTTATAACGCCCTCACGGCTGAAAGGGCGAGTATATTTTGTGCGACCCTCAGATTACGAGTCGAACGCCTTAACCCACCTGGCCATGACGGGCCTAGATATTAGTCACATGAAATGCCTCGTTGAGTAGTTAGACATAATTATTTATACATGGATTCAAATAAGGTTTTCTGGAAGTAACTATACACAACTAGATTTTAAAACTTTATTCGATGTATATTTTTTTATTATCATCCCCCTTAATGCAGAACGTTTGCATAATCAAATAGAAACAATCTCTGAAGTCTCACATAAATATATTACCCGTTCAAGCATCATTTTCAGCGAAGACAGTTTCTAAACATAGTGACCTTTTACGTCACTTCCTAAATGCGTTTGAAGATATAGAGGTCATTGCCACACGTAGTAATTACAAAAATGTCTCTTTTGTGGTTAAAATTTCTTGCCTGACCGACGGAACTGATCATAAGCTACTTATCTGTAAAATGTTGGAAAATAATTTATATACATCTATATTTATATACATACATGTATATATTTTCTGGCAGTAAACACGTTCTCTTCACTTTTACTTCCTACTTTACCTTGACCTTGCGGAATTACGGAAAACTATAGTGCAACGAACGAAAACGACCCTATTATGTAACATGCGTGTACTTTTCCTAGCAAGTAACCTACCTTTGCGTAAGTGTTGCGGAAGAATAGCTGAGGTCACAAGGACGTCACAGCTTAACGTTCACACAGTATTATATACCTGGTACTTCGCCAAATTCGTTTATCAAAGTGTCCAACAACTTCCATTTTGCATGGTTTATCCTCTATTTGTGCGTTGTTCTGAAGTTTTTCCGTCAGTCCAAGGTAGGAAAAAATATTTCTTTATAACTTAATGGTAAAAAAAATTGAGATAAAATGTGAAATTCTTTCAGCATTGTGATTACAGTTTCAACGTATTGTCAAGCAAAAACAAATAAAAACCAACCATCAGACTTTGTATGCTGGTCTCGTTAGGGCAAAAATATCTGTAGTTCAATATCAGGTAACCAACGACTGGTTTTCTGAAACTTGTTAGCATTTTTTATTATATGTTGTTCAGGCTCTTATGTTCCTTATTGTTCTGATACTTTATCTTTGTTAACCTGAAGATGACCTAGGAAGATCGAAACATTTTTCTCTGCTTATCAATAAAAGTGTTAGTACCCATACCAGCCGTTCTGAGACCCATTTTTATTTCAAATGGGTTTCTCGTTATCAAAAAGTAACGTATAATTGTAATTTAAGTTTGATATATTTGAAATCTTACTGTAAATTACTCAAATGTTCAACCGAATGCATTGTTTTTGTAGGGAGATAATAAACTATATATTCTCTCTGGTCAATAACAGTGTGTAACGTTACGTATTACGATTTCAAACAGATTGAAACAGATTGAAACTGGATTTAGAAGTTAGTGAAGTGTTAACAGCTATCATATTTATAATATTTGCCAACAGGATTGATACACAATTTTCTTTCTTAACCCAAATATACTTTAATACAAAAACAATAATACGATTTACAGTAACGGTTATAACAAATAATGTTTTATACACGAAGGTTTTGGGACTTCTATCAGATCCGGAACCTCCTTGATATCCAATCGACGTTTCACGATGAGCGAATTAATTTCGAGTTAATATCGGTAAAATTCACTTAACTGAAAGTTACCCAGTTAGCATACGCGAGTTTTCCACAGCTGAAGTTATGCATCTTTGTAATAAATTTTACATGCAATTGTAATCATCTGAATTAAAGTGGTTTATAATATTCGAAATCAGTATACGTTCACGATTAATAAGCGTTAATCATAATTATTACTCCCGAGGTTTCTAGCAGCAAACCAACAATATGTACTTTATCTTGGCACGTCTGTTTATAATTGTTAGGCGAGATTCTAGAAACTTAAGTACCTACATACACTTGTATATTGTTGTTCCTTACACTCGCATAAGTTACACACATATACAAACATATATTTAACTGAAACAAGCATCGATATTAAAACAAATATGCAACAATAGGTAGTAAAGTAGGCTTAATAAGTTACCACAGAATGATACAGGACCTGGACCTGTAATGAATAGAAGTAGAATCAGAGAAACCTAATCACTGAAGTCAAGCAATCCCACAATTAACAAATACCTAAACTTAT
Source organism: Carcinoscorpius rotundicauda (assembly GCA_011833715.1). Classification (NCBI taxonomy): domain Eukaryota; kingdom Metazoa; phylum Arthropoda; class Merostomata; order Xiphosura; family Limulidae; genus Carcinoscorpius; species Carcinoscorpius rotundicauda. The sequence goes on along the minus strand of CM022396.1, from coordinate 93,951,617 downwards.
CTCAATATGTCTTTGATCGTTATTTATCTAAACGTTCTTAACGTTATGCAATTTTTTTAATAACATATTCCACTTTTTCAAATTTATTCACTCATTTTATTTCTTGGGTTTAACCATAAATAAATCAAGCATCAATTCACACGGTCTGATGTGCACGTGCGTAAGTAAGAACTATTAATTTCAAAATTTAAATACGTCATCAAACCAAAGATTTTTGAATTTGATTATAAAATCATCTTTACCGTTAAAACTTATGTAATTGACAACGATTGCGCCAGTGTTCGAAACGTCGCACCTGTTATAAATAACATTCTTCATTACTGTAAAAGAAGTAAGATTCAATAAAATAAATATAATATTATTTTGTATTTACAGATATATTTAATATAAGTTTTTTTAGAGATTATAATTTCATTGAATTGGTCATTTAGGGTTTTGCTTTCAGTCTTGGGGTTCTTACTTCAGGAAGAACATTGAGTTGTTGGTAAAAAAGTTCAGAGAATGACTTCTAGGATATTACCTAGGGTGGGAAAGCCATTATACGAGGACAGTTTTAGATTTATAAAACTTTTTTTTTCTGAAAAAACAATAATTAGAAATAATCTGGTTGAGGTGGTGTTTAAGGGAAGTGACAGTGTTGATGCATCATCTTTTTAATACTTTATGTTAAGGATAGTATGACTAGGAGATATTAATATATAGATTTTTGTTAGAGCAGAATTCATCATTAACACAGATTTTTGTTTCTAAAAAGGTGTTAACTTTTTAGATCGGTTGTTTTTAAACACAGTGGGTACAGTTAATTAAAGAGAGTTTAAGGATATGTTTGATAAAGATTGGCTTCGAGTATATATATATATATATATATATATATATTCTTCATTTTTAAGTGTATTTTATTGGATGGGATTGTCTAGATAGACCAAAAGATCCAATTTTTCTCTACATTATATATATGTAAACTATTAGTTTGAAGTAAAATGTATATAATACAAAGGTTATAGCACATAATGATATTAACTCATCTCATAATGTAGTTCTTCTTAAGGGTTTCGTAGAGATTTAGATAATTTTTAAATTTAAAAAAATATTTCGTTTTCATACAGGATGAATGATAAATTCTAATTTGTACAGATTAACGTGTAGTCACTTTTATTTTCTGATCCTGGAATGTACTTCACGTTTTCTACCCTTTATAGTTACTATTACGTACTGCCCTGCACAGAGTGTAATGAAATATTCCGAATAACTCGGAAAAGCAATGATCCGAGGAACTTGACATATTACACTAATGCTAAATGTACTGAATTAGTGATATCCTGTGAGGAATTCTGTAGCCACAATAAGAATGCACGCAACAAAATTTCCATTTAAGCGACATCCACAATCTTATGCATTATTCATTGTATTTAATGGTATTCATTTATTATACCCTCCTCTTTACCATTACAAGAGATACTTCTGAAAGTAGTCTTAACCAAAGATCAATAGTACACTTGCTAAATCCCCACAATCCTCCGCTAGTACAGCGATAAATCTCCGGATTTACAACACTCAAATTAGGGGTTCGAATCCCCTCGGTAGGCTCGGCAGATAGTCCGATGTGGCTTTGCTCTAAGAAAACACAAAATCGCCACAAGTATCATCCTCATAATTTCCATTGTCGTCAAGGTCATGAAAAACAGGGTTATAGTTACAATTGTTCTTTGTAATTGACCACTCCTAATGTTACGTGAAAATCTGTAGTTTCTATCGTGCAGTATGTGATCGAAAGAAACGTAGTCCTGTACTATGGTGCGGTAAGTTATAATGTACACCACCAGACATTTGACAATCCACACTGGGTGCAGCAATATTGTAGTTAAGTGGAATGGTGTGCTGATATGTGGTGTGAGATCTAGTGTGCCCATGTTATTTGATCAAGAACTACACAGCGGATAATCTGTGAAGATGATTTTTATAAACTGCTGTGACTGAATTTCTTGGTGATTTACTTCTGACCTTTTACCAGATGATGATGGATCACTTCATTTTATCGTCCTTGTAAGAAACTGGACAAATGAAGTTTTCTTCGGACAGTGGATTGGAAACCCTGTGTCTTTGTTTTCACCTGCACTGTTAAAAACTTAACACCAATGGATTATTTTTCTTATAAGAGGACATAAAAAAACAGGAGAATTTCATATCCACGACAACTGTGGTAGACCTGCAAAATCGAAGTTACATGGAATGGATAGAAATTCCGTGGAACTTTTTAGCAAAGTTCCAACAGTCCGTAAAACAGAGTTCACAAGTAAGTATGTCTGAAGAGGGTCTACGCATTGACAATTGTTTTGTAAATCCGATGAATTTTGTAGACACGCATTGGTATTATTTATTTATGAAGATACAAAAGCGAAGTTTGAAATAAACAAGCAAACCTGCTGGAGTAATTTCATTGCGCTATATAGCTTTTATATCGCGACATTTAACCTTAGAGGAAGCATTGTATGACCTCGATTTGATTATAAATCATACCGGATATCAAATGATCTTTATTTCTGAACGTTACAAGTTAGAAGGTTTTGAATATCCTTCAGTTAATTAACAACAATACAGAAAAAAGCAGAATTTATGACTCAATCAAATAAAACATTGTTTTAGATAAGTAATAATTTTAAGTACAATTAATTTAGTACATGAAAAGGAAAAACATAAAAACCAAAATGAAACTTCTTAGCCATAGTACATCATAGGAGAGAAGCACTACTCACTTAAAAAGTAAGTTATGTATTTGTTTAAAAAAATGACAGCAGTATTGGGAAGCACTATTATAAACATATGAGTTTAAGTTTGAAAATTGTAATTCAAGTGCAGGTTGTACGTCATCCGGAAGAAAGGTGAAAGATACTTACCTCGATGCATAACGTCTACCATGAAGCACGAGACGAGGCAGTGTGATGGTTTGGGGGTATCTTCTCTGCTCAGATGAAAGAAGATATTTGGAAAATAGACGGAATAATGGACTAGTGTAGGTACCATCATATACTGATTTGTCATGGTATATCCAGTGATGTGCATTTTACTTTTAAATTATTCCAATATCAAGAAGACAATGACCACAAACACTCATCCAACTTAAGCAGAAATTACTGACCTAAGAAAGAAGGTACCGGTGTCATACAATGACCTCCACAGAGCTCCAGTCTCAACCCAGTGCAGCAGATTTTGGATTTGATAAATCAAAAGTTATTTTGAAATGCAATTTGTGGGAATGAACCAAAAAACAACTGGAGTAAAATCCCAAAAGTTGTTTGATTAAATATGTTGCAATAATACCAGAAAGACTGTCTGCAGTTCTTATCGCAAAAGGAGGAAACCCAAATATTTACTATTTGCTGAACACAAGCACTTTAACTGAGATTCTGTTGTACTGAATATGATAAATAAACTTTTGATGTATAGCCAGTGATTTACCTTCCATTATTCCTTGAAGGTGGACTGCAGTCTAACTTTTGGTTTAGTTCTAAAATTTTTGCACAATGTATATTTATTACAATGGAACAAGAGAGACTCAAAGGACTACAAACTGTGTAATTCAACCGTTTTAGTATTTTTTAGCTATTTTGCAATATCAATTATTTTACTTATAATTATTGGTTTCACAAATTAAATTACTTTAACGATTGTTAAATTACTTTTTATCAAAACTAAATTGCCCTTATGATTAATTTGGTTCTTCGATTCCTTTAACTCGTTAAAGAAGTTTTAAATGCATTTGGTTCACTTTATACATCTGTTATTATTACATTAGCAAACATTATGTCATTATATGTTTGTATTGATTTCTTCTATAATAAGTTATTAATGTAATTCCACTTACGTACTTCTCTGAAATAGCATACCATCATAAAAAGTCTTACTGATATATTAAACACAAATTGGTCACTTGTTTTTAAACACAATAAACTTATTTCTATTATTGTTATTACAAGATCATTTACCTATTAAAGCAAGTATTATATTTATATTAATCCAAGGAACCATTTTCATCAATTCTAGTACTTTCTTTTACATGCAGTTCTGAGGGTCACGGGTTCGAATCTCCGTCCCACCAAGCATAGTCTCCTTTTCAGCCGTGGGGGCGATATAATGTGACGGTCAATCCCACTATTCGTTGGTAAAAGAGTAACCCAAGAGTTGGCGGTGGGTGGTGATGACTAGCTGATTTCCCTCTAGTCTTACACTGCTAGATTTGGGATGGCTAGGCAGACAGCTCTTGTGTAGATTTGCGCGAAATTCAAAAACAAACGCTATGGTTCTTTAATTTCGCGCAAAGCTATTTAAGGGCTATTTTAGTAGTTTAAGACTAGAGGGAAGGCAGCTAGTTATCATCACCCACCGCCAACTCGTGGATTACTCTTTTGCCAGGGAATAGTGAGATTGACCGTAACATTATAACGGTTCCACTGCTGAAATGGCGAGTATGTCTGGTGCGATGGGAATTCGAACCCGCTACTTTCAGCTTACGAGTCGAAAGTCTTAACCCACCTGGCCATACGCGGCCTCAAACAAGCAAATCATCGATATATATAAGCAGTTTGTTTCCTGGTGAAATATTGGAAAAATAAACGAAAAAAACATAGGATAGTGATCAGTAATAAAAACAAATACATTCCATTTCAATTGTTTAAAATTAAATACACGATTATCATTTAATGTACATTTTTCTTCTCTCACTGTTGTTGGCAAATTAAAATTGAGTTTAATGTCATTTTCATTGTTAACCATAAATCAAACAAATCGTTGAAATGCTTACTGTAGCCATTTAAAATATTAATATTAAAATATCTTGCTATAAAAATTGTGCTTGTTATTTATTTGGTATAACTAATGTTTTCTAAATTTTTTTTCTATAAATATTCTTAAATCACCTCCAAGTAACTTACGGATACAGTAACGTTAAAAATCATTAATTTCCAACGATATAAATTTAATATCGTAATTCGCAGTCATTAATCTTTGACGACTAGTAATTTTTCGTAATATAGGCTGTAATTCTTTCACCTTTTCTGTCTCGCATATTTAAAAGGTATAAGAAAATAACCTCTAAGACTAAGCGTATTGTTAATGTGAACCACATGTGTGCATCCAAAGAACAAGTTTTCACTGTACTTTCTCAATATTTTCATTAACATTCTTTTCAGACCTCTGTATTCAAATAACCTGTTGATAAATCACCAATCAAATTTCAATATGATCACTCATATTATCCACAGTTATCGGAGTTACTTACATTATTGGCCACCAGTAAAAATAAAACATAAAAACAATAGAATATTTAACTATTCACATTAGAGATGAAAATATACATTTACAGATTTTACCCTGTTTTTTTGTTTTGTTTTTTTAATAAGCTCTCAATGCGGTATCATTTTTAATTTGCTATTTTCTTTATTGGTGATGAGATAAAACAAAGCCTATTTACGCCCATGTCGCGAATTGTTGACTCCTGAAGGTTTTCGTTTCATAATTTATCATGATGTTTTTATAGAGAACTCGGCGACGGAAGTTACAGTTTTTAATTACTTCATTATTTCTATACCTTGTGAAGAAGAATGAATTTGTGTGAAACTTTATGTCAGTATTCGTTATATTTGTACAATAAAAATGTACAACGTTCTAATGCTACTTTTAAAGGTGTTTTGAAATTCAGTAGCAAAGAAGTTTATAATTGTAATTTACTATAGTGTAAGATTCCTTACGTATGATTTAGTCAATGCTAAGCCACTGGGAATTCTAAATCTTATTGGACCCATTTACTCATCCCTTATAGATGATAATTTCAACTTTCCATAAACCACAGGTACTCCAACAAAGCTTATGCTAATATGTTTTCTAAGAAGTCATTTCTACTCCAACTGTTTCGATATCTTTCTCAACTCCAGGTAGGTTAGGTACTGGACTCGTTTTCTGAAGGTCGCGGGTTCGAATCCCCTCACACCAAACATGCTCGCCCTTTTAGCCGTGGGGACGTTATAATGTGACCAAGAGTTTGTAGTGGGTGGTGATGACTAGCTGCTTTCCCTCTAGTCTTACACTGGTAAACTAGGGACTGCTAGCGCAGATAGCCCTCGTGTGGCTTTGCACGAAATTCAAAACAAACCAATTCTCAACTCATGATTACTGTATGTGTGTTTCAATCAGTGCACGAGAAATGCCTTAAACATCCATCTTTTATTGAGTGGTGTAGTTAGTTCTGGATTCTTTTCCTTAAGTGCTTTTAATAAGTAGAGTGCAAAAACATTCAAAAGTTAAAATTCAGATTGAAAAATTCCCCGTGAATTGTGGACCTCTGAGTTTTTGGAGGCCCTAAACAATTTCATTGTCTACTTATGCCCAGCTCAACACTAGATTCTGTAAATGGAACAAATGTATATTGATACCCAATTCCGACAAAGCTTAGTGGCACATTACTGTTTAAATTCTAACCTCATTATAAACACATTAAAAGCACTTTTCGAGCTACAAATTTTGCTTATTTTATAAAATCGAAAATGCGTTCTCTGAATAGTTACAAAAAATTATATTAAAACAGATTTAAGTTACCGTGTAAGTTAGTTTTGAATTACTTCTTTATACCGAAAAAAGTACAAATACTTATTTTTTTTTAAAGTGTGTAGATCCTCTTGACGATTGCTTATCGCCTTAAAACCGACTATTGTTAATTTCTGCAGGACGAATCACTGTTATAGTTGCAACCAGGATTGATCCATCATGAAGGTTTTCATAGTTCTGGTAACAGTCCTTGTCTCACTCACCGTACTTGCAGAAGATCAATCTCCAGAACAAACGAATATTCCATATAACAATGACGAGGCTGAGATTACCGAAACAAAGGAAGAAGATAACCATATGGAGAAAGAAGAGTATGAAAACCTCAGTCCCACATCTTCCCGTGAAAGTCGACTGCTTCCTGCCTTCCTGGATGCTTATGGCCGACAGGTTCCTCCTTCAGCATCATTTCTACAGACTTCTGTTATCGGTAGCGTGGCTGTTTTGGGACTGATGGGACTTGGGACGATGGCTCTATTGTACCCTATTCTATCGTCGTTGACAGCTGAAGACTTGGATAAATTTAACGAAATAGATCTGCGTGATGCTGGCGGGTTTTTCAGTAAGAGCTTAACTGGAATATCAGAAAGAGTGATGACATATGTGGAGCAAACTCTGGAGGAATTGCCTAGTATTCCAAGATTAGATGCTCAAGAATGTATGAAACGAAGCGTGTGTGAAGCACATAATAAACCAAAGAAGTATGGACTAATAGGGATTTTGTTACAGTTTTTCTTTCCGTAAGTATATCATACTTGTAAGTGATTTTGTAGAGCAAAGGTTGAAAGCCAAAATTCGATGATATCCAAACATCTTGTCACTAAGAAGCATAAAAAAACGATCGAATGTGTGTAAATTTGCTAAATAATACTTGAAATCTTAATATAATTATATTGTTATTACTCGGACACTTCGGAATGATAACTATAACACAAACCTCTAATTTTTCACAGAATTTTACACAAACGATTCGTAGCATAAACAACTGCAGCATTTGACAATATTAACCTCGTGACTTAAAGTAAATCCTTCAGCTTTTAATATTGAAAACTTAAAGCTTTTCAAAACTTGATAGAGAGATGGCCATCCATTAAAATACTAAAAATATTGATAAGTATTTAAAACTGGATACAGGTAAAGGCTAAAAAGAATCATTCAATGTAATGGTAAACTTAAGGCTATTTGAAATGTGATCGCGGAAGTGCATCCAAAATAATATTATAAAACTGAATGGTATCTAAAACTAGATATTAACACAGTATTAAACAAAAGAACATTATTTAACACTTGATTAATCAGGGTCACTTAGTATCAAATAGCATTAAATTTATCATTATATTGAGAGGACAAGCCAAAATAATATTATAAAATTTGATGTTATTAAAATCTGGACAGAGGAAGGAGCATCCAGTTCAGAGTAAAAAACAACGGTATTCAAAGCCTGATAGAGTGAGGGTCATCCAGAAAAGTGTTATCTGAAACGAACACTATTGAAAACCGGATAGAAAGAGGACCATATAACAAAAGCGTCAAAATTGTACGCTATTTAAAAGTGGATAGAACCGGAATAACCTAATATAGGGTCAAAAGAAGCAACTGAATACTAAAGTCTCATTGTGAGAGGATTATCTAATACAGTACTATAAACCTTGTTGCTATCAAAACCTGGATAATGGAATAATCATTCCTTACAATATATTTGTTGTTTACCTAGTTTAATCTACTTTATTACAAACGAAATTATTATTGTTGGTTTTGAAATTACGACACTTTGGCTGGTCTATATGTGGTTCTATCCAATACTGTACCAAGGTTTGTTTGCTAGATTTCATGCTCGTAAAGCTACACAAAGACTATCTGTGCTAGCCTTCCCTAATTTTAAAGTAATAAGACTAGAGGAAAAGCAGCTAGCTAACCAACAACCAACGCCAACACAAGGATTTCTCTTGTTACACAGAATAGTGAGATTTGACCATCTCTTTTATAAATCACCTAAGACTCCAAAGTGCAGATTCTTGTATTTTTGGGTGTTAACAAAACGCAAACTACGAATTCTTTAATCCAAATTCCAGAAGATTAACCATTGGTTAAGCTCAGCCCATTTTGTAGCTCGTTTAGTATGTTAACGTATGACAGTAGCAAAGTAAACAGTGATGTCACGAAGATCTTTCGACGTTTTTGAAACGATGGTTTCAAATTAGATTTAAATTGAAACACGTGTTAAGGTAAACCTCTTAACTTTTTACATAGTGAGGATTGTAGAGGTAAAATCATATTGAAAATAACACAAACCAAAACTATTCAAGCGCTTAGTTTAATGATTCTTTTTTGATTAATTAAATGATATCAACGGGGGTTTAACTAGAAAATGCAAAAAGCATTTATGTCAACTAATAAATTTTTAAACGTTTCGCATCTTAGGTATTTAGGTGACATAACATTCACCAAGCGATAAGCCTAACCTTATAATCACATTTACTTCTAATTTTCTTTCGTTCATAAGCACTTTCTAGTATATTTAGTATTTATTTTGTCGCAAACGTAAACTCAAAATTTACAAACCTGAAAAATAAAATTATCTCGCAGATTTATGTAATGGTTAGCAAATCCCTATCTAATAAATCCACAAATATTATTGACTAAATTTACTGACTAAATAGTTGGAGGACTTAATAAAAATATATCCCTCTAACCTAACTCGCGTTTCGTTTATTTCACACTACCTTAAAACTCCAGACTTTTAATCAAGCTCATAACAGTGTTTTAAACCTCCTTGTAGCCAAAAAAACAATACAAATATCTGAAAGCCTCCAAAGTTAAACACATAGCCTACAACAATGATTCTTCCTCACAGTCTGTTTGTTTCGAATTTCGCGCAAAACTACGCGAGGGCTATCGGCGCTAGCCGTCCATAATTTAGCAATGTAAGACTAAATGGAAAGTAAACAGTCATCAATACCCACCGCCAATCTGGGGTTACTCTTTTACCAACGAATAGTGGGATTGGCCGTCACATAATAATAATGCCCCACACGGCTGAAAGGGCGAGCATGTTTGGTGTGACGGGGATTCGAACCCACGATCCTCGGATTACGAGTCGAGTGCCTTAACCATTTGGCCATTTTGGGCCACCTCATAGTTAAGTTTGGAAACAAGGAAAAAGTTGGAAAGTTTATAATCAGAAAATTGGTTTGTTGTGAAAATATTCTAGGATTCTCAGTTTTCGGGAAGACAATATGACATAAAACCTCCTGCTTATAATTAATATAAGTGTAAATGTTGCTATAGGTTCGAGTAGATTAGTTCATCCTTGCTAACTGACGAATATTCCATTGATTTCTGCTGGTATGCATACTGAGACTCAACATTATGAAATTAAAATTGTGTAGTCAGAATTCGTGGTGTATCGTAATGACCAGTTCAAGGGTAAAAAAAATCGACAGGTTATTTTGACGGAGAGATTTTTTATTATTATTCTATCTTTGATAAATAACATTTGAACTTCCCAAAATAACTCCGATTGATTGGGTCTTTCTTGACTGAGATAATGAAATTGTGTGATCTTGCACGCCCTTCATTTAAACTTGTGTATTTATTCTCAACAAATGTAGCCTCCGAATAGAGTTTCATTTTTTAATTGATGACCGGTGTCCCATTAAATAACAACAATAAAAAAATCTCTTTTTTAAGATACCACGTGGAGACAGAAAATTCTTTATGGTTCATACTACAATATTCAGTATAAATTGAGCACACCAATGGTTTAAAATACATCATTCAGATTTAAGATAATAAGTAATCAGCCTATAGACTTATAATTGTATGGAGTTAAAAACACTCAATTACATATTAATTAACACTGATACATATATTTGTCAGAAATCAGAATTTTAATGTGTATTTAATTCGAAACGTTTCACCACGGTCTTTCCAAATTCCGTTATGGTAACGCTATAAAATAAACCAGTCACGTAACAATAATCCTTGTAGCGGAATCAAAAACATTTTCTCGTAACTCTTCAAGCTTATCTTTAAGTTGCTGGTAAGGGACATGTCTCTTCAAGATTAAATGGAATTTTAAGTAATTAAAGCTAGATTCCAGATGGCGTAACCATCCCTTCACTAACATGGATCAGTCTGTGCTGACAGTAAATATATTCTTTTGTTATTGGATCAAGTTTTTCACTTTCTCAGCATTAAAGCTCCTTTTTCGTATTCGATAAATACAGATAATATCGAAGCAATGAAAAACTGTTTTTGCTTACCTTTTTTATTTTGTATTCCACATTCATGTATTTTAACCTGTTCAGTGCCGTAGACTAAATAACTCGTCTAAGCCGATCGGAAACACAGTGCCACGGACGAGTTAATTCGTTCTCAATAATACCTAACGTCAACACTAGATGTCAGCACCATACATGCATTTGACCTACTTACAAATTGTTTCACTTTCGATCCAAAATGGCGTCACAAAAAATTACAAATGGAAGAAGTATTAGAGTTATATTGTAGCAGCTGATATACTTGGCAGTCAACAGGCTAAACAAGCCTTGAAAAGATGTTCCCTTGTCTACTTTTTTGAATTGAATTACTTAATTTCTTTCAGGCCTTATTTAGAAACTGAAGAACCTTTGAAAGTGGTTTCCAAGTACCAACTTGCTGCCAGGTATGGTAGACAAGATCGTGCAAATTGTGGTAAGCAGTATGACGGATGTATGATCAGTTTCCTGGACCTCATTCAAGCCATTGTGAATGCTTTCATCAAATAACTTGAAATTGTTCTTCACAACTATCACTTTTTAACGTTTAAATCAGCGACAAGGTCTGGGGGTTATTCTCAAGTCTTCCAGAGAAAAGGGAACTCGAGCCGTATTAGAGACAGTTTTAGACATTTCCACAAAAATTTGCTTCTTAACAATAGAATTTGATAATTATGTATTATATTTTCTCCTTGTTTTTAGCTGCCATCTATCGTCACTCTGTATCTAGACTGGTGATTATATTTTCACATAATCTCGTTTGTTTGTAATAAAACACAGATGTTTGTTTGTTTATTTAGAATTAAGCACAAAGCTACACGATGGGCTATCTGTGCTTTGCCCACCACGGGTATCGAAACCCGGGTTTTAGTGTGTAAGTCCGCAGACGTGCCCCTGGGAGGCAAACATAAATATACCCAAGAATCTAGCTATGCTCTGTCCACCACGGGTATCGAAAACCGGTGTTTAGCGTTCTAAGTCAGCAGACATACCGTTGGGCCACTGGGGGCCGAGCGTAGTATCCTCTTTAACATTTATTATTCCGCAAGATTTTTGTTTTTCTTTCGATTGTTTCTTCTGAAGACTGTAAACAGAAGTCTGTATCAATATAAATATATTAAGAACTAATGTTATCAACCAGAATCGGGAAGAACAATTGGTCAGATTGTCTTATTAACGCTTATATAATAAGAGAGTATTCCTGGAAACGTTTAGAATACAACAACAGTCAACTTGATATTAACATTTTAACATTCAGTATTTCTTTAGTTGTTAAATGTTTTATATAGATTCTTAAAAACTTTAGTCACATTGTTTTAATTTTATTAGTTTACCTAAACTCTAGTCTGCTTCATTTTTATAAAACACTAACACATTTAATAAAAAAATTAATTTTATAAAGTCCAGCAGGAATTGATGTGTACATAACGTGAATAGTTAGAGTAATATTGAATGATTTAATGTAACAAAATGTATTGAAACTAGAATGACAAAAATACAGAACTTGGTTGCTTAATATTCTATCGGTAATTTTGCAAATTTCTGTAATTATGTTGGTCTGAGCCATGGTAGGGATGAATGTATTGTATCGATAATTTGGCAAACTTCTGTAATTATGTTGGTCTGAGCAAGGGTAGGGATGAATGTATTTTATCGGTAATATGGCAGGCCTCTGTAATTTCGTTGGTCTGAGCCAGGGTAGGGACGAATGTATTTTATCGGTAATTTGGCAAACCTCTGTAATTTCGTTGGTTTGAGCCAGGGTAGGGATGAATGTATTTTATCGGTAATTTGGCAAACCTCTGTAATTATGTTGGTCTGAACCCGGGTAGGGATGAATGTATTTTATCGGTAATATGGCAAACCTCTGTAGTTGTGTTGGCCTGAGCCAGGGTAGGGATAAATACAATTAAATTTTAAGCAACTCATTTCTTGTCGTTTTGACTTTCTTGTTTAAATACATTTTGTGACATTAAAACTTTTTATATTACTATAAATAGCTAGGTTACCTATATATAAATCCCTATTTTGGTTTACAAAATTTGAAAGAATTATACTTGCTTGTTTCCTTTTCTATAAGGTACTATGGTGGAATAGTTGACTGTCTTTGGACTTACATTGCTAAAATTCGGCGTTTGATTCTTCACGGTTGACACAGCAGAGGGTGCAGTGTGGCTTTGCTCTAAAACACACATACACATTTTTATTAGCTGTACTTTCGTGCGCCTACATTGTGCGCGCTGTAGACCCGATCGATTTTATTACTCATCAGGGTCTCTACCAGCCTACCCTCAAATTTAATTATACGCTTAAAGTAGCGCGTCGTCCATTTTATAACGCACCAATTTTTATTCACACATTAGTATCATTTTCGGTACAGAAAAGGGATAATCAAGACCTTAGACAGAAGAGTTCTATAAAAAAAATTACAGCAATGAGGTTCGTAATGTTTTCTGCACGGTTACTTGAAAACTTCCTAAAACAGTGAAGTTTTAATTCTCTCTCTAAACACGTATGTTGTGATGTAGACGGCTTTATCAGTACAATAAGCTTTAGTTTTTCTCGCCAATACTGTTAAATATCCACTGTTAGCATTCAGACAACTTAAAGGTACTTTTAAGTAGGCGATTTTTATAGCCGCCATTTTGTTTCATCAAGACTTGTAGCCACCCACCTTTGTGCCAAAATAAGAAATATGTAACTTTTATTTGGGGTTCTCAGTTAATCGAAAAATACCAATAAGGTTATTTAACATTACAATATTTAAAACACGTTTAGAAATAAATATAGCCTGGTAAGTTATTGTATGTAGCTGTAGCGCTTAAATGGATTTGTGCTAATAGGCAAACTATCACATAATTTTTAAAACATTTTGTGTTTTATAAAGCTATTTGAAGAAACGTTTTGTTTTTGTTGGTCTATTTGTACAACTTTCCTTGTCAATGTACGACATGTTAATAATTATTTAATCCTTTTTTTTTACCTATGGTCTTCGTTTATTATGTGTTTAGAGATAAGGAAAAATAATCTCCAAAGTTGTAAGATCAATTATCTGATTACGAAGTGTTAAATAATACAGTAATATAGTGTATTTTTTTCTGCACTTTCAAATGTAAATTTTCCAAGCACGGACGTATATATTCGAAGTTTATGTTATATGTCTGTTTCTTTGTTTTTAAATCCCTTACCTAAAGTTAGAAACTTGCATAAAAAGCGGAAAACTTGTGGGAGCGTAATCAATATACACCGTAAGAGGGCGCATTAAGTTAGAAATGGCGGGCTTATAATTTATGGTTTAAAATATTATTTTTAAAGTTATTTGCATATGTTAGGGCAAATTATGTAAATACTTAAATAATTATCGAAAATAAATCATATGTCGATTTTTAAAACTGTTGTTTAATTTACTTAAAAACCTTGTTCCAGGTATATAATATTCCTGACTTTTCCAAAAGTATTCCAAATAGGCTGAGAACTCTGAAAGAAAAAGCTGAAATATGACATGTTTAACTGATTTATCTCAATTGATCGAGTGATATTTAATCGTGGTAAAAATTCATAAAAATTTCACATACAATTTTATATTACTCTGGAGTGTAAAGGTCGTGTATTTCTTAACTTTTATCAAAGTGTGCTCTAGAAATGTTGAAAGACAACAACAAATATTTAGTTTTATTTGCCGCTTCTCACAAATGCAATATATTTTCCATAACTTTGTATACCTTTCTGCAGACTGATTGGTTTACGTATGGAAATTACTTACGAATACCTGTAATTTGCTTGCAAACTAATTATTATACACCTTAAGTTTGTGTAAAAGTATTACTTTGTACATGCCTCAGACCTCCTTTCTCGATCAGACATTAAAATCTGTCTTATAAGTGCGATTGTTTGTTATCCTCTATTAACTCGATAACAAAAGTCACTGACATTAAAAAGACAATAAGTCTTAAATTGCTATGAAACATTAGACGACTATCGTCAGTGATAAAGTATTTGGTAATGCCTTTCAACATTACAGTACAAAAGATGAAATGTTCGCTCTTTTTCCACAGTGACTTACAGTGTGTTAAAATGATACTTATAAACTAAAGTTGATCTCGTGTTATGGATATATCGCGACTGTAATTCATGTTAACAGGACCGTTACTTGTACACACGTGTGTCTCAGAAGGAAGATGAGACATTAGTCAGACTGAACCTTCACATCTATCACTTATTCCTCCTATTACAAACTACAACAAAGATTCATCCCGTCAAGTTCATAAAAGCAGTCCTTGAAGTTCTACTGAATGAGAAGTTTTAAAAGGTACGGGCAACTACTGGGTTTTTAGGGCGCTTGAAGAAAGTATTAGGAAACAAACTACCTCGAAAAAGTATCCTTTCTATAATACTGTAAGTACAGTATTGCTTAAACATAACAATAGGTTTAGCAACAGATTAACATATATTAACTGGTTAGAACACCTTTATGAAGGTGTCACATAAGCAACTTTGAAAAGTAATACACACTCTACCATAAAAGCAGAAAATCGAAGCTCCTATAATATATTTATCCACGAGGTAACTAAGGACTGCCACGGACTGCACAGAAATTAAGTTAGGCACTATCGAAAATTATCCACACCACAATTCAAATGACTTCTTTGAAACATTCTTCCATATTTTTCACATTAAAAATAATGTTAAAATAATATAAAAATAATATGCTTAAATAGCGTGAGACTAATTTTTCCCCAAGTTTTAATTCCACTTTAAAATACAATCAATGTAAATCTAAACATTTTTTTTATAAAACTAGCTCCAAACACTCATCATTTAAACAAAAGCTAAATTACTCGAACCTTTTGTGAATATCTTTACACAGTTTTGACGTTTTCGGAAATTGTATTTAAAAAATCTCAACCTATTTTCTATTAAACAATATACTCTCACTACTATTTCATTTCACCTTAAATATATGTTTCTCAAAACATGCTTGTAGCACACACAAAGAAACAAATGTTAGCTGCACGTTTACAATTGACAATTATTTTATGAACGAGAAGATTTTAGAACAATATTTAACATTTATTTGCTTTATTTGTAATAATAGCTTCCGCTTCTTTCAGAAAACTGAGATATATAATGATGAATGCTCTTAATCTGATGCACCCAAGTGGCACAACAAAATAATGCAAACTTACAATGTTAAAAACCGGTTTTCGGTACCCGTTGTGGGCAGAGCACAAATAGCCCATTGTACAGCTTTGCTCTTAATTACAAACAAATATATTCGAGAAGGTGTTCTAATCTTTCAATAACCAATGACAGTTAAAGTGGCCATCGGAAGACAGAAGTTAACAAACTTAGCCTTCACCCAATTTAAAATAGTTCGTAAAAACGTAATAACGTATCGAGGGGACAAACCTAATTGGCTCGCCATTTTTAATCAATAAACAACATGTAGTAGGATCATGGCATCAGCATGAGGGTAAACATTACCACGTATGCACTGCGGGCTGACATCATCTGAACAAGTCATTACACAAAATGGTGTGTTTCTAGTATTTATCTTTTATCATAATATTTCATTTGATTTAGAGTGTTTTTTTTATTTTGTTAATAATTTTTATGAAAACGTTCTGAAATACTGTGTAGAAAGAACAAATTTATCAGAATGTGTTTTCAAAATATGAAGAACAAATAAAATCTGGAAATATTTTCAAAATATTCCAATTTACTGTTTCTTATGATTTTTTTAAAAAAATTTTCTCAAAGCTACACGAGGCCCATCTGCGCTAGCCGTCCCTAATTTATCAGTGTAAGACTAGAGGTAAGGCAGCTAGACATCACCACCCACCGCCAACTCTTGGACTACTCTTTTACCAATGAATATTGAAATTGACTGTTACATCATAATGTCTCCACGGCTGAAAGGGCGAGCATGTTAGGTGTGATAGGGATTCAAAATTGCAACACTCAGATTACTAGTCGAGTGCCTTAACCACCAGGCCATGCTGGGCCGTTTTGTACGATAAAAGACAAGAAAATACATGTTGTCTCTTTCAAAGTTTCAACGTCCAAGATGTTTGCACCATAGGGCACGTTTCAGTTTTAATTTCTTTATATAGTTCCCTTTAATTTATAGTCTCTGCTTTGAAAAACATTTCCATTACATTAAATGTGTTTTAAGATTGAGCTATTAAACTAAATGTAATGAATTAATCTGTAAAAATGCATAAGACTTTGTGACTCTATTTTATATTAGTATAGTTAGGTTTGTATTGAATTTCGTGCAAGGCTACACGAGGGCTATCTGCGATAGCGGTCCCTAATTTTGCAGTATAAGACTAGAGGACAGACAGATAATCATCACCAACCACCGTTAACTCTTAGGCTACTATTTTACCGACGAATAGTGAGATTGACCGTCACTTTATAACACCCTTACGACTGAAAGGGCGAGCATGTTTGTTGTGACGGGGATTTGAATCCGTGATCTTCAGATTACGAGTCGAGTGCCTTAACCGAGCCATATTAGTAAGACAAATAAAATATTTTCATGAAATTTGTTTTGTTTCATCAAATAATTCACAAACAAAATTATTGCGACACTAGAAAATCTAATCTGACAATATCTTCAATTTCAATAACATTTACTGATTTTCATACAATAAGCATTTAGATATTTGATCTGAATACAAAGTGTATCTGGTAAATCTAGTATATATCAAATTGCTCTGTAATAAAATACAAACAAATATATCATTTATATATTTTTAATATTGTTACGTATTTTTTATGTTTTAAGTTCTTCGTAGATTAAACGCAACAGAAAAACACAGATAACAGCTTGTATAATTTATTACACTAAACTATTAACAAATATAACAGATATAACATAAATTATATAATAACAGTGACAGATATTAAGTTACAACATTCGAAATTAATTACAAAACAAAATAATATTAGTTTCAAACTTCAAAATTAATCACAATACAAAACGGTACTGGCCTGTATCTAATGTAATGATCTAAAATTAAAGTCTCAAATTCGAGTCTAGGGTGTGAATTTGGTCCCACGAAGAAATTCCGAAACAGTTCACAGTTCAATGAAATCGCCCTCTCTCAGCTCAAGCAGTAATTCAGATGTATCGTAGAGATTGACGAAATAAAATCACAACTTCCGTAGATCTAACTTCAATCACAAATCCAAGTTGAATATTCACAGCAAACACTTAATCTTTCTCAAATAACTAAAACTGATGCCTGAATCTCACTCTTATTCTTCGAATAAAACTAATGACTGAATCTATCTTCTTTTTTCGAATAAAAACTGATGACTGAATCTCTCTCGCGTCACCGTCTTTTATACCGATAGGCCTATTTCTCGAACAATCTCGCAATTTCCATATAACTCTAGAGCAATCCGCGCGTGTCCGTTCTTGCACGAGACTACACGTCTAGACACGAAGTCACCAGCACTCATTTACAAACATATGATTGGTCTACTTAATTCAAGAAAGTTCTAAATGTTACCCTAAATAAATAACAAAATATTAGTTTAAACTTCGAAACAATAATATCAATATGGAAAAATGACTAAAACAAATAAAATTCAAACACAACACGACATGTTGTCGTTTACAAAATATTTACACATATACATAACAATATATCTAAATTTGTTTAAAGATTTCTCTTTGGATTCATGTGCAGATCTGTAATATTCATAATATATGCAATGCTGTCCACACACTGTCGAATATGATCCTTGTATAATCAGTAGTTGGATTAAAACTAAATACATTTTCAAGGCCTTTTATTTTATATGTAACTGCCTACAGGTATACTTTATGAAACACATGGAGTTTTCATTTTAAGATAAGACTAAGAAAAATGTTTTTTTTCACTATATAATTGGATACAGTTGTTTCACAGAACCTCACCTTTCATTGCTACATGATACCAGTATTTGTTTTTTATAACTCTAACAGGAAATTGATCAGACCATGTTATTGGATTTTTATTTTCACCCTGGATATACATGTACCTACAAAGGAGGTCATTACGAAAACCTTAAATTACACGCGTTTCGATGTCACGTTCCGTTATGCAATGAAAATTTTAATGGATGGTAAAGATTTGAGTGTCACATCGTTGGGTGTGTGAAGGTTTCAAAAATATGTAGAATATTTAACTGCCTGATTGTAAAGTGTATTTTGTATTATAGACAGTACGGATGTTGGATTTATATAATTACATAAATATAATTTATAATTGTAATTTATCATAAAAACAATAAAATTGAAATATTTTGACAAAAGCTTTTCATTCTTATCACACGTATTTTACGGGATTTTCTTTGTTCTTTAAATCTTCAAAGGTAGGTTGTGTTCGTGTTACTTCAATAAAGCCATCTTTCTGTACAGTATCCCAGAAGGTTTCCATGATAATTAATTATAAAAGAACGAGCTATTAATTTAATGAAATAACATAAAAAAGAGATATGTTAGAAATGCATCATATGGTGTGATCATGTAATGTCACCTAGCATTACACCCATATTAACGCGTCACCTGGTGTTGATGCCATAATGTCCACATTTGAACACGCCTCCTGGTGTTTATGACGTAATTCTGTTATGATTAGGTATAAGTGCTACGTGTACTAGGTCAATGACTCATTACGTTTATGAAAGCTTGTCGAAATTGGGTCAGGGTCATGTTTGTTTACTTCCGGCTTCCTAGAACCACCTGAAATACTTGACTCTTCTATATATATCTACTTACTAAAACTACAGCTCGACATAAACATTCAATTAATCATATTTGTGTAACTAAATATACTATACATATTTTTTTTCATATCCAATGACGTAGCATTCCTTATCACGATCTAGATTATTGACAACATTATCTGTTTTAACTATCTTGTTCACTGGCAAAAATTGTAACGTGGTGAGAAAGAAGCAATCGGAAATCGGAAAATTTTATTGTGTGAAAGTTACGAACATAACTGCATCCATCTTAGGAAGAAAACAATTCATTTATTTCTATTTTTGTACCAATACTAATGCCATCTGTTTCCTATGTTCAGTGACGTATGGTAGGTTATTTGGAAGCTGTTATTGAAGGTTCGAGATTTCCAACATGAAAGAAAAGAAAGAGAACTGTTAGTACATATTAAATCTCGTTGTGTCTGACGAAGATAAGTAGAGCTGATTACATGAATAAAACACGAGGATTATTTCAGAATACTCATTATCTTTAATGATGTCGCGTGCCGAATAATCTAAAAACTGAAATGACCACGAAGAAATTGAGGTCGAGCAAATTATTAATACAAATAAAACATTTAAACCAGCAGCTCAAAAGCACGATACCAGATATTATAGCTACCAGCAAATACTATCACAGAAAGTTTGGTGATTTTTTTGTTAATGATAAAGCAAATAATTTGGTTGAAAAACAATATTCTAAAACTAATATTTTGAAAACTCATCCACACAGCTGTGAACAAACTTATAAACGTTTTGAAAATTAAAAGAATAATCATGCAATGGTTTTACCTATTTTAGCTACTCTTTGAAATTATACAACTGTTTTAGCAATTATACGTATTATTGCAACTAACTAAATGTGAGATTTTTATTTAGAAATATATACATAGTTTAACAGTGAATGTTATGGTAATAAAACAAGTGACTGAAAGTTATACATATATATATATAATATTTTACTTTAAACAATATCTCTGCTTGAAAGGGTTACAAATGGACTAATACAACTGCTTTGAAGACCAAAGTTACCACAAGAATGTTACGGGAGGGGGGCGATAAATTATTGCCCATTTGTAGCAAGAAATTGAGCATAAGGATTTGTGCTCTTTTCATGTCTATAAGAGTCTGTGAGTTGTTTAGAATTAAGCACAAAGCTACACAATGGGCTATCAGTGCTCTGCCCACCACGGGTATCGAAACCCGGATTATAGCGTGTAAGTCCGCAGACGTACCGCTGAGCCATTGGGGGGCAAAATTCTGTCAGAAAGAACAATAAATATTTTATCTTTCGGGATAAGGATATTGTTCAATAATTTTAATAATATTCGTGGCTGTTCTATTACTCTTACTGCAGCCCTTTTGTAATATTATAGGTCATGTTTTACAATTTCAAATTAAGTATTTTGTGTTGTTTACTAGAGGAAGCTAGTAGTAGTAATGTGATGATTTTCTAGATATTTTGTAATAGCTGTCAATACTAGACAGTTGTTATTGATTTTAGAGTTAATTAATCAGTTTAGTGTTAGATATTTTTTTCAATTTGTTCCGTAGATATGACAGAAGACTCACGTGCAACATGCTTTCGCCTCAGTTCATGAAATCTTGTAAATTCTTAAACTTTTAGCAGAAACAATAAAATAACTTCAATTTGTTACATTTATTCGACTTTGAATTATTCTTACCTGATGATTCGAAAGAGCCCACTCAACAATAGAAACAGTTAAATTATAAAGATGGCTCTTTGTAATTATAAAAATAGTAATAAAATATACCTTCAAAAAGTAATCTGTAGCAGAATGAAACTTTATAGAATGACAAGTGAAGAGGACGAAGTTTGTCTTCCACTTCAGGTCAGTGATCTGTAGCTGTTCCGTACTCTCTAACACGCATCTAGACACAGGTCTAACCTACTCTCTAACACGTATCTAGACACAGGTATAACGTCCTCTCTAACACGCATCTAGGCACAGGTCTAACCTACTCTTTAACACGTATCTAGACACAGGTATAACGTCCTCTCTAACACGCATCTAGGCACAGGTCTAACCTACTCTCTAACACGCATCTAGACACAGGTATAACGTACTCTCTAAAATACATCTAGGCACAGCTCTAACGTACTTTCTAACACGCATCTAGACACAGGTCTAACGTACTCTCTAATATGCACCTAGGCACAGATCTAACTTATTCTCTAACATGCATCTAGGCACAGGTCTAACGTACTCTCTAACACGCATCTAGACACAGGTCTAACGTACTCTCTAATATGCACCTAGGCACAGATCTAACTTATTCTCTAACATGCATGTAGCCACAGGTCTAACGTACTCTCTAACATGCATCTAGACACAAGTCTAACGTACTCTCTAACACGCATATAGGCACAGGTCTAACCTACTGTCTAACATGCATCCAAGAACAAGTCTATAGGCATTGTACAGAAAGATTTATTTGGACATTTTACCAGAAAGCTACAGTTTTTTTATCGAGAACTGACAGCCTTTCTTGATGTAATTTATAATCGTTGTTTAGCTTGGAAGGCCACTGACGTCATTTCCGGAACACAGTGGCATGTCTGCAAACTTATAATGCTATGACCCGGGTTTTGACACCTGTGATGAGCAAAGCCCAGACAGCACATTGTTTAGTTTCGTTCTTAACTACAAACAAACATTTCCAATAACAGTTTCTAGTCATATCTATAAGTAAAAAATCTTAAAGCACGTTGATGTTGAAGTGCTGTTTACATTGAATTGGGTTAATTGCGTTTTTGTTGGTGTTTTTTATTTGTTTTTTCACTGTGAGGCAAATGCTATTTCTATTTCACAATAAATAAATAGGTGTGTTATAGTTCTCGGCCCGGCATGGTCAAGCGTGTTAAGGCGTTCGACTCGTAATCCGATGGTCGCGGGTTCGAATCCCCTTCCCACCAAACATGCTCACCCTTTCAGCCGTGGGGGCGTTATAATGTGATGGTCAATCCACTATTCGTTGGTAAAAGAGTAGATCAATAGTTGGCGATGGGTGGTGATGACTTGCTGCCTTACCTTTAGTCTTAAAATTTCCTTTAATAGTCATTTTTTACACAGACGTCATTAGCTGTGTTTTGCAGTACTGTCGATTTATTTTTGACATATATGACGAAAGTTTGAGGAATATTACGTCATTCGAAATTGCGTTAGAAGGGCAAGGAGACCAGTCAAAAAACAACTTCTTACTAACTCAATAAAGAAAAACTGTATCAATGGGGTTTGAAATACAAGAACTGGATGCAAGAACAATGGAGGAAAGTGTTATTCAGTGACGAGACTCATTTCTTCGTACAGGGTCAAAGAAGTCTGCATGTTTGCAGATCTCCAGGTGAGAAACTTCGAGAATCTCACATCAATCAGTTCGTAAAACATCCCTTGAATAAGATGTTTTGAGGCTTTTTCAGCTATTATTACATCGGAGGCTTACATATCGTAGAAGGTATGATGCGAAAACCACAATACATCGAAGTTTTGCAGAGAAGAGTCGTTTCAGAATTGAAAAAGAGATTTCCAGATGGATCTGGCATTTTTCAGCAAGATCTGGCTCCATGCCACACATCGAAACTTATGATGAATTTTATGACTACAACACGAATAAAGGATTGGCCTGGAAACTCTCCGTACTTAAATCCTACTGAAAATCTTTGGACGATTTGTAAAGAACGACTTCGGGGAAAAGACTGTACTATGAAAGATAAGCTAACAGAGGTGTGGTACCACGATCCAAAAATTAGTAAAGATTGCAATCAACTCGTGGACTCGATGCCAAAGCGGATTAATGATCTTCTGAAAAATAAAAGCGGTCATATCATGTATTAATTTGTGAGTAATTTTTGGATTTTCAGAAATAAAACGCAAAAAAATAAAAAACTCGTAATTTTCCGTCTTGTTTCAATGAATTTGCACAAGGGTGTAAGCTTGCAGATCTACCATAAAATCATTGTGGGAGCGAATTCAGTATAAAACAGATACGGTCTTATACCAAAACACCTTGGAAACTAATTTAAGGATACGACTATAGCATAAAAAATTAGGAAAAGAAATGACAGCAATATAACCCTTACAGATTCACTAGTTATATATAAGTCACAACTCTTCTTCGGAGTTTCAAGTAATGGAATAGTGTTTACTATATGTTTTTGTTTGTTTCTAATTTCGCGCAAAACTACTCAAAGGTTATCTGCGCTAGCCGCCCTAATTTAGAAGTGTAAGACTAGAGGGAAGGCAGCTAGTCATCACCGCCCGCCGCCAAACTCTTGGGCTACATTTTTACCAACGAATAGTGGGATTGACCGACACATTATAACACCCCAACGGCTGAAAGGGCGAGCATGTTTGGTGCGACAGGGATTCGAACCCACGACCCTCGGACTACGAGTCGAACGCCTTAACACACCTGGCCATGCCGGGCCTCGTTTAAAGAACCACGAACGAGGTAGATGTAAAATTAGTATGTGACAAAAATCAAAGGTGTCATTGTGAAAAACGACATTGATAAAACTGAAAGGCCCTTTGGCAACACGATCAGCATAACCATAACCGAAATTACCCAAGCGTCTGAGAATTCAGAGAAATCTTGACTTTGTATCTCACGTAGAATTTCAAAATAAAAGCAGGGAGACATTGAGATTGACACGAGTATAAGGTGTGTGTTGTTCTTGGACGTCTTCAATTATCTTTGTTTTTATAGGTTATTTTCGCCCCCAAACAACGAGATTATAAATCAGCTTATTTACATAGAATGACATAATATGTACACGTTCCTCACCGTGAGTTTCGCTATTCTACTAAACATTTATTGTTTTGTCTTATGGTGAAAACAATATTGCTACTTTAATTGTAATGGGGTAAGCACAAACAGAATCAAGAAAAAGCTGAACTGAACGACAGTGCTAAAAAACATGTAAACAAGAACATAAAAATTAGAGATGTAACACTTTGAAATTGTAGAAACTTACGGCTTGGTATTTTCACGAACGAATGAATTAGTTTATAATTATGTTGAAATAAGATTATGCAATCCATAAGGGAAATAAATATTTTACATCACTAATGTGATATAATTAAGCAGGATATTACAAACAGTTTTCTCTTAAATACTTTCACCTCAGAAATAGTCTTCACTAAATGACATGTTCCACACTATTTTTTCATAGTTTGTAACCGACTTGAAAATATAATTGTTCAAAACATAAAAATTAATCAACAAAAATTATTTTACAATATTTCATGTAAACCGTACTTTTTAAAATCTACTAAAGTTAACTGTTTCTGTTTTGTTTGTTCTTAAGCCTAATGCTACACGATGGACTACGTCTGCGTTAACAACGGCGATCGAAACACCTGTTTTAGCGTCATAAGCCTTCAGATTTAAGAAACAATAAATTTATTCATTTTTAAAACTCTGTTCTTAAAGATTTTATTGTATATTTTGTAGAATAGATGGAGCTGAGTAACAACAACAATAAACAAACAAACATTAAATCTTATTTTGAAAGATGCATAGAAAATTCCATTTTATTAAACATATCAATCATATATCTTTTTTTAGGAACTCGAAGTTTAGATACGCTTTCCCTGGTTAGGCGATTCCTTTAGAAGCATAGTAATACAGAATTATGACAAGTTCTAACCACTTCTAGATCATTCTAATGATTAAGAATAGTTACGTTTCATGTATTTGTTTCGCTCATTTTCTGGTTGCGTATGACGAAACGTAATGTACATATTGTAGTTGTCATTTATGTCACAGGGTGGAGCCATAAATGTAATTTGATTCTTAGGTTCAACCAAGATCACGAGAAAGCATGGCATTTTACAATAATTGGTGTCATTTCTCTTAGGCCTCGAATTACATAAGTTGCAACATATGTCTAGTATTGACAAATTTTATACACAAGATATATAATAATTGGAGTTATTTTTGAAACGAACAAGATATGTGAGTTTATTTGCTTTGAATGTCAGAGGTTCTTGTTGTTGTGAATTAAGCACAAAGCTACACAATGGGCTATCTTTGCTGTGCCCACCACAAGTATCGAAATCCGGTTTTTAGCGTTGCGAATCCGTAGACATACCGCTGAGCCACTGAGAGACGAATGTCAAAGAATGTCTATATGAGGGCTGTATACACTCGCCATCCCTAATTTAACAGTGTAAGATAAATGGAAGACAGCCAGTTAACACAACCCACCGTCAACCGTTAGGCTACTCTTTCATCAACGTGATGTTATAACGCCTCTACGTGACGGAGATTCGAACCCGCGACTCTCAGATTAGGAGACGAGGGCCCTACATACCTGACCATGCCTGTCCTAAAATATTTAAGGCCTACTCTATTGACACGTCAGACTGTTAGTAGTAAAAAGGACAATAAAATACATTAAACACAAAAGCAGTTATTGTGAATAGTTTGTTTGTGAACTTCATTATTCACATTTAGTTTGCCCACAGTATTACCTAATTAATGATTAATTATCATAACTACTTAACCAAGAGGTTTCAAATCTTCTGACAATTATCAGAACTCGTAACTTTTTCATTTTCTGTGCTCTTATCAATAATCACCTCAGAAACAAAAAATTAGTAGATTTGGCGGGTCTTGGGTGTGTGTGGAACACTATCGTCATGGGACACATAAGAAAACACCCATATCTGTCTCTACGTTTTGAATTTCTCTCAATTTCAAGTAGTTTGTATGAAAGCAGACTTCATAATCAACAATAATTTCTAATCAAAACTGTGTTACTAATTTTTATAAAAATTAAAAACAATGAAATAAAGTCTCGTTATAAAAAACTAACACAGGATTTTAGTAATGTTTGATACGATACATTAAGCACTAATTATTCACTGAGAAAGTAGTAAAACGTAATAAAAATTGACATATGAAGCACATTAGATCCATAATATTATTTTATTATTATATATGTAAGTCCAAAGTCATAAACATAGTTCCGCAGGATTTTAGTAATGTCTGATACGACACATTAAGCACTAATCATTCACTGAGGAAGTAGTAAAACGTAATAAGAAACTAACACAGGATTTTAGTAATGTCTGATACGATACATTAAGAAACTGATCATTCACTAAGGAAGTAGTGAAACGTAATAAAAATTGACGTATGAAGTACACAAGATCCATAATACTATTTTATTATCATATATATGTAAGTCCAAAGTCATAAACATGGTTCCAAATCATTTACGTCTGCAAGTCATATTTTTATGATCTGTTAATTTTGAGCAGAGTACTTTTTCTCTTTTTTTAATGTTTCATAAGTATATAAGAGTTTTATTGTGAGGTCTTCCGTTGTTTCATAAGTATATAAGAGTTCTATTGTGAGGTCTTCCGTAAAGTATAAAACTTTCCTTCTACAGATTGTGATTTCCCTTTTTGAAAGTGAATTGAAACGGCCAATCTGTGCTTTCTTCAGATGTACTAACATAGCTTTGGAAAGGTTGGCTGCTATAAATCAAAACCTTTTCCTGAGTATGGTAATTTTACTTCTTGACGTGAATGCTCTACTTGCAGATTCATTCAATACGCATCACTAGCGTCACCTGTCTGTCACGAATATCAATATTATATGTGTCTATTTCCTATAATTCTGTTCAGCCCCTTACTTCAAATTTTCTATCAATCGATGCTAATTTGCTTGGTTGTTTTGATCATCTCCATAAATACACAAAGCTCATTATTGTACGACGAGTGGAGCTGATTTCCTTTTTATCATAGTAACCTAATTAATTTCCATTGTTCTAAGTCTTCAAACTAACTAAAAGGGAAAAAAAAGACAACAAAGTCTTCGCAACAATGTAATTAAGTTGTCCCCAACGTGTAAAATTGGTATTTTTTTCCACAACATACATGAAAACGATTCAACACTCGGATCTTACAAATGACTCAGTTGTAATAACAGCTTGAAGGTATGACAGAATTGAATTCATGACGATCCAATTATGCTGCATTTATCACACACAAAACATGACTAATGAATGATTGAACGAAATGGACACAGCCAGATACATTGATACAAACAGAACTAGAAATATTCGTATCTAAAGTGAGGGTTCTAATCTGGCTTAAGTTGTACAAAAAGTATTAATTGGAAAACTAAGTAAATGCAAAAAAAGGAAGATTCGAACCTGGACCTTCACTTAAACGTCTAATTGGAATTTATATTATTATTTATGCCTCTCTATTCCATGAAGGAACACAGGGCCGCAATCACTTGTGGACTCATTAACAGGCTGTTTTTTTAAGTGAGTAGATTGTTAGCCTACTACACAACCCCCAACCAGGAGGAGAAACCTTAGCCGTCCTAATTTTGCAGTGTAAGACTAGAGGGAAGGCAGCTAGTCATCACCACCCACCGCCAACTCTTGGGATACTCTTTTACCAATGAATAGTGGGATTGAACGTAACATTAAAACGCCCCTACGGCTGAAAGGGCGAGCATGTTTAGCGCAACTGGGATGCGAACCCGGGATCTTTGGATTACGAGTCGCACACCTAACGCGTTCGGCCATGCCGGGCACTCTACTTGGAATAGTTGATCAAATTTAAACTAACTACAACTCATGTAATGGATGCAAATTAGTGTACTGGTAACGTAAGTGAGCATTGTATCGAATGACCTATTATTAGCAGACGAACGGACAAAGAAATGAGCAGACAAATAGTAATACTTTCATTTCTTTATAAAAACATTTCATAAAATATGGCAAAATCTACACATTACATGAAGATGATTTAGTGGTTAGGGCGCTTGATTTTGCAACCTGTAGGTCACGAGATGGAAACTTATACATTCCCCTTTTTAGCAGAGGGCGTTGTTAGTCAGTTGCCTTCCCTTGTAAACGAAAGTTCAGAAATAAAGATAGCGGCAGATCGTATTAGTAGTTCTATCATTAAAAAAAAACAAAAACAACTAAAAACACAAATAAAGTGAAGTAATTAAAGTAACTTTTTGGAGTATAGTTGCATCTAGCTGAACTCCAACCTCAATTTCACCTTTCACGGACAAAATACAAATTTCAAAGACCGAAATTAGATGATGCAAACATTTCTACCGAAAATGTCATTTAATACAAAAATACAATGTCTTTATTCCCAGAGCTGTATGCCTGTAACACAAACAACAATATACCTGAACAATCTGATGATATTTGCATTAATAATCGGAAAAATTTCATTGTATAGCAATAAAGAAAAGGCTTCACACAAAATATTTCGACATCAAATCAAAATTCAAAGTTGCTATTCATCTATGAATTAGATTTTCCACGTGTTTAACTTAGATTTTTCAATGAAGAAAGAGTGGTTAATTCAAGGTTTAGACTTGTGTGCACAATGTTTAGCTTAATATTTAATAATACAATCACTCTCAATGAAAGAAAATGTCAAAGGTGGTTTCAGAAGTTCAGATCAGGTGACTACAGCTTAAGTGATGCGCCACGTTCAGGTCATCTTGTTGAGTTTAATGATGACTTGATGCTGGCTGCACTTGATGAAGATTGTGCTGTAGCAGTCGAAGAACTATTAGAGAAGTTTAATTTAACCCATTCAACTGTTTACTGATATCTGCAACAGCTTACAAAGGTGACCAAACTTAGAAAATGGGTCCACCATGATCTGACAGTAGCCATCTTAAGGACAAGAGTGAACATTTGCAATTACCTGCACTCTCGTGGATGAAACTCACCTTTTTTGGACATGTTAGTGACTGGAGATTTTATAAAATGGATATTTTATAAAAATGCTAAGCGCCGCATACAATGAATCAATGCAGGTAAAATGGATAAAGAACAGCCCAAAATGGATCTCCACCCTAGGAAAGTCTTGTTAAGCGTGTGGTGGGATATTGTTGGTGTGATCCACTTTGAGTTGCTGCCACTCAATGTAACGATTGCATTAGACTTTTATTAGACGTTAACTAATAGAGCGCTTGAATGTTGCACCGAAAGTAAATAATCTTGCTTTAATCAATCGCAAAGCTCTTGTGATACACCAGGATAATGTGCGGCCCCACACAGTGGGGATTACATGTGCGAAGATTGAGAAGCTAGACTGGAAAAACTTCCACATCCTCCTTATTCTCCAAATCTTGTCCCATTTGATTATCATCATTTTGAAGTTTTCAAAACTATCTTGATGGAAAAGAGCTTGGAACATATGAAGATGTCAAAACTACCCTCTCCAAATTTGTTTCCTCAAAACTCTAATAACTTTATAGAAGTGCCATTCAGAAGCTTGTGAATCATTGGGAGGAAGTAATTAATAATAATGGAACATACATTATTGATTAAGTAACGTTAAAAGTGTTTGAAATCATTTCTCTTTTTCTGAACATACGGACATTACTTAAGGGATGATCTGATGCAAATGATTTTCTGGACCGTCAATTCTGATGATAACCTCTCTTGAAAGTTTCAAATAAAACTATATTCCCTGAAACTAGAGACAATTTTATAATGAAGTAACAGAAATCTGCTTTAAGAAATAAGGTTTTCTTATCCGAATAGTGTTATACTTCCTTATAATGTACTCCCAGAATCAACAGTAAGTTATTTCATGCCCTCAACAAGTTTGCATTACTCAAAATTGTAATATGAGAAAATACATCAAAACAGTTTGTGTTGGATATTTGCCTGAACCAATGCAAATACTTCTGAAGAAATCATTACCTTTCTGAGGATCCTGAAACAATTAAAGGGTAATCGGAAATCGTATACTAAAGCTATGATAAAGCAAAATCACTTTTATAAATTAATGTCAGTCCATATAAATATGCTACTTACAGCTGATGTGATCAGTATTCCAATATATAGTTACCTCGGAAATATTTCAATATAAACTCGGTCTGCCTGCTACCAAAGGAAAAACCTGGCCAATATGCCATCATAGGATTTACACAGGCAGCATGCTAAAGTAGAATACACTTGGTCGACATTCCACTACAGAACTGACTTTGTCATTATGTCATCATGGAGCTGATTTGGTCAACCAGCCATCATAGGGGTAATATAGGCAATATGCTAACATTCCAAAACAGAGTCGACCTCATCATTATGTCATCATAGAGCTGATTTGGTCAACCAGCCATCATAGGGGTAATATAGGCAATATGCTAACATTCCAAAACAGAGTCGACCTCATCATTATGTCATCATAGAGCTGATTTGGTCAACCAGCCATCATAGGGCCCGATGATGAATCAAACTGAAAATTGATATTTTGAAAATAAATATACTTCTGTATCTTCCAAGTTTGTGGTTCATTGTAATTGTGAAAAAAAATCCTCACTAACACACTGAAGTTTAAAAAAGCAACTTAGTTTCATGCAACAAATTAAACAATGCTTATTTAACTTTCACATTATACTAACTTCATTCACATCAAAAATGGTTTATTTACAATTTCGCGCAAAGGTACACGGCGGCTGTCTGTGCTAGTTGTTCCTAATTTAGCAGTGTAAGACTAGAGGGAAGGCAGCTAGTGATCACCACCAACCGCCAACTCTTAGGCTAGTCTTTTACCAACGAAGAGTGGGATTTACCACCACATTATAGCGCCCCACGGCTGAAAGAGCAAGTATATTTGGTGCGACGGGGGATTCGAACCCGCGACCCTCACATTACGAATCGTGCACCTTAACGACCTGGCGGTAATTCTTGTTAGGTACTCAGTATTTATAGTCTGTATCCACAGATTCATTGGGTTGGATGCTGAGCGTTCTGAGAGATTCGAGATAAAACGTCACACCACAATATACAGTCCTAACCTTGGTTGTTTTTTGTTTGTTTTTGAAGTTCGCGCATAGCTACTCGAGGGCTATCTGCTTTAGCCATCCCTAATTTAGCAGTGTAAGACTAAAGGAAAGGCAGCTATTCATCACCACTCACCACTAACTCTTGGGCTACTCTTTTACCAACGAATAGTGGGATTGACTGTCAAATTATAACGCCCTCGCGGTTGAAAGGGTGAGAATGTTTGGTGTGATAGGGATTCGAAACCACGACCCCCAGACTACGAGTCGAGTTCCTTAATCATCTGGCCATGCCGAGCCAATTTGTTCTGATGCTATGCTCAAGCCTTTAGGGTATTTGCGGCCTTACTGTTATGTTCAGTTTCTCTGAACGAAGGTTTGTGACGGTAATGCTTTATTGCTTATGTTCGTTCTTTGCTTCTTGAACGTACAGAAACTTTTAAAACTTCATGTATTCCACGTCAAAGATTCCCAAACAGTGATCCACGGCCACCTTGGGGTCCGTGAAAGTGTAGCTAGGGGTATCTACAGTAATGCATCAAATTTAGAAAATTAGCATTCACTAGTTACTAAAAAAATGTTACCTACCAATTATTCTTGTTGCGGCTGAACAAGGAACAGGGATAGACCACACCCAAATGGTTATGTCTATTTGTGAAGGGGGCCGGCATGGTCGGGTGGTTAAGGTACTCAACTTGTAATCTGAGGGTCGCGGGTTCGAAACCCTTATGTTAAAAGTGCTCGTCCTTTAAGTCTTGGGAGCTTTATAATGTTACCAACAATCTCACTATTCGTTAGTAAAAGAGTAGCCCAAGAGTTGGCGGTGGGTGGTGATGACTAGCTGCCTTCCCTCTAGTCTTACACTGCTAAATTAGAGACGTCTAGCGCAGATAGCCCTCAAGTAGCTTCACGTGAAATTCAAAGCAAACCAATCTCCCGTGATATTTTTTCGTGTGCATTATCATTATTAGTGACTGATTGGCTGTTTATCCTATCCGTTATCTACCGTATTTGTCAGCAACACGAAACAATTAATCCAATAGTACCACATCTAATATTGATTTACGCCAGTTAACAATGAGAGTCGGACTACCTCTTTAATATATAACTAAAAAGTAACACTACATTGTCAAAGAACACGGCATTTGTTCAAACTGAAATCAAATAACATGGATAAAACTTTTGAAAATTAATCTAGTCATTAAAGTAACCGTATAATAATAACTACTTTCAAATGTGATGTCAGCATTTGAAAAAAAAAGAAGAGATTTTTTCTGTTCCACCATACAAATGGAATGATCGATTTTGATTCATTTTCAGTTGCTTATGCTTTAATGTACGCAGCTTTATTCGAAGGTGAATTCAACTTCAAATATTGAATTCAGGCGGCACGAAACTGTTTATACCAAATTACTTAAACATCCAACATTCATAATACTTCTGTTTAACTACAATTACAAATATTAAACATCCAACATTCACAATACTTCTGTTTAACTACAATTACAAATATTAAACATCCAACATTCACAATACTTCTGTTAAACTACAATTACAAATATTAAACATCCAACATTCACAATACTTCTGTTTAACTACAATTACAAATATTAAACATCCAACATTCAAAATACTTTTGTTAAACTACAAATACAAATATTAAACATCCAACATTCACAATACTTCTGTTTAACTACAATTACAAATATTAAACATCCAACATTCACAATACCTCTGTTAAACTACAAAGCTAATTTAAAAATCACAAGAGTGCGTGCGTGTTTTTTCTAATATCAAAGCCAAATCGGGCTATCTGCTGAGCTCACCGAGGGGAATCGAACCTCTGATCTCAGCGTTGTAAAATCACAAATTACGTGCATGAGGGAATTCGCGTAATTGCTCTAGTATTTTAGTGAATACTGTCATGAGTGGATCTAGAAATCCACCCTTGAGTGACCTAAAGCGCAGTTTAAATAGTCATACAAAAAAAATTAAATTACACGTTACGTAAAATTGGAAAACGATGAAGATTTTTAGGCTGGAAAATGTGATACCCTTTACACAACTAAACCTAAACACTTTTTCTAGCTCTTTCTGAACGTGCCTAAAAATATTAGTTTATAACAATTTGTAGGCTAAAATGTACATTCGACGTGAATTTCGAAGACAGTTTAGATGGAGTTATTTTGACCATATTTTGTACAGGCATGTGTGGCTTCATTTTCAATAGAAACATACGAGCATACAGGGAGGATGAATTTGCATTTTGAATGAAGGTATTGCGTGATAGTGAGCATTTGTCAATTTGTTTCAAAACTCCCAGTTCCTTTAATGAAATCTTCAACCTGTGTGTGATGTGGCAGCTTTACTAGCAATTGTTACTAATGGTACTGATGATACTGTGAAACATGTGATGCACCACTAGGCTATCGCAAAGGAAACAAAGGTCTGGCACTGAAGAAATAAATATTTTCTCAAACTAGCTAAACTTCTAAGGATTGAAATAATGCGCTGCTATGGAGTATTAAGCAAAAATGATATTTTGCAAGTTATTTCTTACGGATATATTTCAAAAAAATATTTTATTCTTTAGACGCAAACAGTTGTTTCGCAGGTTTTATAAATGTTGTTACAAGCTTAGTTTAACTGGGGAATCAGATTTTCCCATTGTTTGTTGTAATGCTGATCTAAATTTGATTTAGCCTGTACTTCTAAAACAACCGAAGTAAAAGGCCCGGCATGGTCAGCTAGATAATTCACTCGACTCATAATCTGAGGGTCGCAAGTTCGAATCCCCGTCACATTAAACGTGCCAGCCCTTTCAATCGTTGGGGTGTATTAATGTGGCCTGTCAATTCCACTATTTGTTGGTAAAAGAGTCGGCGGTGGGTAGTGATGACTAGCTCCCTTCCCTCTAGTGTAACACTGCTAAATTAACGACGGCTAGCGCAGATAGCCCTTGAGTAGTTTAGCGCGAAATTTAGAACAAACAAACTCCAAAACAAAATAGTTTTCGATCAAAAAAATGTTGGTAATTCGCTGTTCATTAGGTCCTAAATATATTATCAAAGATTTGTAGGAGATATTTTGGCATATTTTAAAAAAAAATATTTCAAAACTGTTAAAAAATTAAATATTAACATTGCTTAATTAGGGACGGCTGGCACAGAGAGCCCTCGAGTAGCTTTGTGTGAAATTCCAAAACAATCAAACAAACATGACCCATTCGCATTTGAAAATAAATATAAAAATTCCGTTATATTTGTGGTAACTCTGTTGTTTGTTTGGTTCGCGCAAAACTACACGAGGGCTATCTGCTTTAGCCGTCCCTAATTTAGCAGTGTAAGACTAAAGGGAAGGCAGTTAGTCATCACAATCAACTCTTGTGTTACTCTTTTACCAACAGATAGTGGGATTAACCGGGATATTGTAACGCCCCCACGGTTGAAGAGCGAACATGTTTGGTGCGAGCGGGATTTGAACCCGCGACCCTCAGATTACGAGTCGAACGCCTTAACACGCTTGGCCATGCCGTACCGGGTAGATCTATTATAAAGAAATGAAGGCAAAACATTAAAGATTTCTTTAAAAAAGTCGTATTACGTTTAATTTGGAACACAGCTTGTGGGCGAAACATGTCATGGGCTCTGTTGGGCAAGACATGTTATGTACAACTGTCGCACCGTTTGTGTTGAAGAGTTGGCACAATGAAGGTAAGAGAAAGTTCTTTCCTTTTTGAAATTTTAATGGTCTGACGTCAGTCCAGATAGCACGTTAATGACTGTTAATTTAGCTCATCTGCGAAACAACAACATTTAAAATAAAGACAGGAAACATGATATACACACCTATAGCCTGCTGTACATCCTGTTAGTCACTATACTTACTTCACCGGAGACTCTTGACGGTCTGCTGTACATCCTGTTAGTCACTATACTTACTTCACTGGAGACTCTTGACGGTTTGCTGTACATCCTGTTAGTCACTATACTTACTTCTCCGGAGACTCTTGACGGTCTGCTGTACATCCTGTTAGTCACTATACTTACTTCACCAAAGACTCTTGACGGTCTGCTGTACATCCTGTTAGTCACTATACTTACTTCACTGGAGACTCTTGACGGTTTGCTGTACATCCTGTTAGTCACTATACTTACTTCACTGGAGACTCTTGACGGTCTGCTGTACATCCTGTTAGTCACTATACTTACTTCACTGGAGACTCTTGACGGTCTGCTGTACATCCTGTTAGTCACTATACTTACTTCACTGGAGACTCTTGACGGTCTGCTGTACATCCTGTTAGTCACTATACTTACTTCACTGGAGACTCTTGACGGTTTGCTGTACATCCTGTTAGTCACTATACTTACTTCACTGGAGACTCTTGACGGTCTGCTGTACATCCTGTTAGTCACTATACTTACTTCACTGGAGACTCTTGACGGTTTGCTGTACATCCTGTTAGTCACTATACTTACTTCTCCGGAGACTCTTGACGGTCTTTTGTACATCCTGTTAGTCACTATACTTACTTCTCCGGAGACTCTTGACGGTCTGCTTTACATCCTGTTGCTCACTATACTTACTTCACCGGAGACTCTTGACGGTTTGCTGTACATCCTGTTAGTCACTATACTTACTTCACCGGAGACTCTTCACACAGTTATATGTGATTCTTAATCTGATCTGTAACGGATTACTGTGTTACGTATTATAATTTATGTCGGGCGAGCCTCTGATTTATTACGTTACGTATTATCACGTGTTAGTATTTCGCATAACCAGGAATTTGAGTTTGAATTTAGAACGAATTTTAAAAGTTAATATGTATCAAATCTATGGTATATGCCAATAAGATTGATACATATATATTTTTAAAGATAAATATATTGTCATATACAAATAACAACAATATAATTTTTGATAACTGTTATTACTAATCGTTATTACAAATGATGGTTTATGTAGAATAGTTTTGCAACTGTACAGACAATAGTGTGTCTTATATCCGGGCTCAAACTGAATATTTGATTAAAGACCCAAGTCCACGATGAGTAAAGTAATCCTGAGTTGATACTGTCACACACCTCGCGAGCTCGGTTGGCCTCAAGCCACGGACTTTTACTGGCGATGATGTTTAACGTCCTTGTAGAAATTCTAACGTCCGAAATAATTCACCGAAGTTGAACGGTTTGTAATGTTTGATTTTTATTTCTTTGTTCGCTATTAAGTACAAATCTACACAATGGCTATCTGTGCTATGCCCACTACGGGTATCGAAACCCGGATTCTAACGTTGTAAGTTCTCAGACGAACCTCTGTGCCACTGATGGGGAAGAGGGGTTATGTTCAAAACAATCCCTGTAATTTGAATAATATTAAACAATTATCAAAGGCTGCTTAATAACTGAAGAAAAGCTTTAACATCTGATATCTTCAAACATTTTTTGAATTAGCTAACGACTAAACGTGGTTTGCCTAACTTTTGTCGATAACGGCTAAACATGAAAACTTGAAAAATCTCTAGAATATTACAGCGTTGGAAACTAAGTACATATTATACTGGGCATATGTTATGTAAATGTTGTGTAAATGTTTTGTAAACGACAACATGTCGTGTTGTATTTAAATTTTCATTTCTATTATTCATATTTCCATATATATATTATTGTTTCAAAGTTTAAACCAATTAAAAAATATGTTGTTATTCATTTAAAATAACATTTAGAAATTTCTAGAATTAGGTAGATCAATCAATTGACTATAAATGGAATGTGGCGGCCTAGTGTCTAGACGACAAGTCTCGTGCAAGAACGGACATGCGCGGATTTCTCTGGAATGTTGGGAAGTTACGCGATTGTTCGAGAAGTCTAGGCCTACAAACATATAAGCAGACGAAGATGCGAGAAAGAAAAAAGAGTCATTAGTTTTTATTCGAAGAAAAGAATAAGAGTCAGTCATTCGTTTGAGAAAGTTTAAGTGTTTGCTCTGAGTTTATTCAACTTGGATTTGTGAATAGAGTTAGATCTACAGAAGCTGTGATTTTACTTCATCAATATTTACGATTCATTCGAATTACTGGTTATACTGAAGGCCAACACGTGTAGGACTGTTTAAGGGAGAACGGGAAAATTTTGAAAACAACAAGTTAAGACATTCATCGAAAACACCGTAAAAAGAACTTCGTCATACTCCATTCAAACTTCGAAATTTCTTCGTGGGACCAAATTCACACCCTAGACCGGAATTTTGGATTTCTGATCTGAACTTTTTGACTTTCATTCTAGATCATTCTATTAGATACAGGCCAGTACCATTTTGTGTTGTAATTAATTTTGAAGGTTTAAACTTAATATCTGTCATTGTTGTTATGTAATTTATGTTATACCTGTTACATATATAATAGCTTATTGTAATAAATTATGCAAGCTGTTATCTGTGTCTTTCTGTTGCATTCAGTCTGTATAAAACAAAAAAAAACATACGTAACAGCATACAAATTATGAAAAATGTATCCTAGGGCTTGGGGGCATAATCTCTTAAAAAAAATATTTTTCAGGTAGCACTTTAAATTTATTCTGATATAATGAGACCAAAACATGACCGGAATAAGGAAATAAAACACAATTAAAATAAATATAAAAACAAACAGTTCATTTATTAAGTTACACATATTTTCATTTCTCACCTTAAGCTCTTCATCTGCAGCTATCAATTCCATTTGGGAATAATTTCCCGTTTGTAGCGAATCATTATTTTGAACCTAACTGCAAAATAAACCTTTCAATAATAATTACCTGGCTTCTCAATACATTTATTGTTTTTAAAGCTAAAGTGGAAGTTTTTAAGTATTTTAAACATTTCGAGGCAAGCCGGAAGATTCAAAACATTTAGAAAGGAGTAGTCGTGAAAAACTAAACACCTTACTATCAGTGAAAACGCTATAAAAGATCTGAAAGGATTAAAAGAGACTGTGGTCGGTCATCACGTTATTTTTATCAGTTACTTGATGTGTGTTGTCATAATGGTTGGCCAAACCTGTCTTGTGTGGGAGTTTGCCTTTCTTTTGGATTTTTGTAGTATAGCGAAAATTATTTAAGTATTTATACAATCACCAGTTTAATACCTTGAACTCAGTCTCAAAGATGATGGTGAATTTTCAGATATTCAAAATGCCCGTGCGTTTTAACAAAGCTGTGTAGTAGCGCCCTCTCAACTACAATTTTTTATTGTAATTTTCAAAGATTAATAAATCAACAAAACTCATTGTTTCTGTTTTCTATATACTACATAATTGCATTTTCACATATGTACATATGTTTGTGCTTCCTCGTGCGCAATTGATGTGACACATTTTTCGAATCTAATTTTGTAGGGAGCGACTGCATCAAAGAAAAAAAAACAACATTAAAAGTTGTTGTCAGTTTAATTATTTGCTCATGTCTGTTCCGAAGCGTATGATTACTTCGTAATATACCATATTTTCTCACAATCATGCAGCGTTGGTAACACTGTTTTATATATCGCTCTACGAAGGTTAAATTAAGCGTAAGATACGTGATAGGTTTTGTTTGAACGACTACTTTTAGAAAAATTACAAAATCCAATGGGAGTCGTTATATCACTATATATGTATCATAACTTCAAAACATTGTGAAATAAACATCTTGATTGGTCAGTTCCAATGTCTGAAAACTGATAAACTATGACTTCAATCAGCTCAGTAGAACTACACGTTGAATATACTGGAGGTATTTCATATATATCACAGATGCATTCAGCTGATACAGCAGTATTGTATAAGATACAAAATACATATTGTCACATTTAATTTATTTTCAACAAAATATTTACGAACGTGAATATACAAGTACATACATCTGGTTTGTTTTTCTCCAAAATACTATCTCACTCGTTAAGGTGTAGAAAACATGTTTGTTTGTTTTTTTGAACTTCGTGCAAAGCTACACGAGGGCTATCTGCGCTGCCCGTCCCCACTTTAGCGGTGTAAAACTAGAGGGAAGACAGCTAGTCATCACCACCCACCGCCAACTCTTAGGCTACTCTTTTACCAACGAATACTTGAATTGACCATAACATTATAACTACCCACGGCTGAAAGAGTAAGTATTATTGGTGCGAAGGGGATTCGAACCCACGACCCTCACATTACGAGTCGAGCGCCTAAACGAGCTGGCGATGCTGGGGCCGTTTGTTTTATTTATATCAAAACCACATACAGCTATCCGCTGTGCTCATAGTGGGAAATAGAATCGAGATAGATATACCGCTGTTCCATCCCGGGAGCGGTGAAGAAAAAAATAAAACACTATTTCCGGTAGAACAAAGTGCATTTAAGTCTTATCCTAATTAATCATTTTCATAAATTAAAATTAGGTTTACTATTCGGAATTTAGAAATTTAGTCTAAGTTGTCTTGATTTCTTATGGAACGAACTTTAAGTAAAAAGAACTAGACAAGAATATTAAAACGTTTCATTCCCACAGTTTTAATATTTTTATCGGCTTCCCTCTCAGGGACTGAGCTGGCTTAACAACCTTCAAAGACACAAACCCTAACGACATTTCAAAAACAAATAAACAAAGAATACTCACTTTTAAAATGGTTTCAAATTACTAAATTGCTGTAGACCGACAAAGCATGTTTGGATCGTATTGTTCATCTTTAACGGGACAGAGACACAAAGTAAGGTTGATACCGGAGTACGATTTATCTCCTGCTGTTCTAAGAAGTTTTCCAAACGTTGTCATCATTCAGTAAAAAAAACTCCGTAGAAATATTATGCCTGAAGAGAGAAATGTCTGTGTTTTCCCCCAAGTTAAAGAACTTTACCCTTCCAGTGTACTGCATTCGCTTTTATGTCTTTTGTCGCATGTTATATAACTATTTCACGTTGTCAAATGTACATAAACGGTCGGTAATAGCAACAGAATCACTAAAAACATAAAAAACACACAAGTACTTTGGTATTTTTAATGACGGAACAAACATTCAGTTACTGCAGTTGGTTTTAATATAATACGTAGAGCTAAGAGTCATCTGCTTGCATACGAAAGTTGCTATTAACAAGTCCAAATAATATATAGCTATCTATCTTCTAGAAAATACGTGAAATACAATTATTAAGGGGTAAAACTGTTAAGGTAAAACGCCCTTGTTAAGAGTCGTATAAAATTATGCCTGTATTATTGGAGACACGTTTATATCCCCAATACTTGGCCTGGCATGGCCGAGCGCGTTAAGGCGTGCGCTCGTAATCCGAGGGTCGCGGGTTTGCGCCCGCATCGCGCTAAACATGCTCGCACTCCCAGCCGTGGGGGTGTAGAATGTGACAGTCAATCCCACTATTCGTTGGTAAAAGAGTAGCCCAAGAGTTGGTGATGGGTGGTGATGACTAGCTGCCTTCCCTCTTGTCTTACACTGCTAAATTAGGGACGGCTAGCATAGAAAGCCCTCGAGTAGCTTTGTGCGAAATTCCAAAAACAAACAAACCGCAACACTTTCACTGTTATGGATTAATTCTCAAAACCATCCTTTTGTTTACGGAGTATATTTGGAGTTATAAAAAATACAAAAAAATGGAGTGTGTTGGTAATATTGTTCAGTTTTAAATAATGCGATGCGCGTGGATCCAACTGAGCACCGCAATAACTTGTAACAAGGAATTTTATTAGTGTAGTTTTATAGATCGTATTTGGAGCACTTG
Organism: Carcinoscorpius rotundicauda; assembly: GCA_011833715.1. Lineage (NCBI taxonomy): Eukaryota > Metazoa > Arthropoda > Merostomata > Xiphosura > Limulidae > Carcinoscorpius > Carcinoscorpius rotundicauda. Next base: position 93,910,460 of record CM022396.1, on the reverse strand, counting down.
AATTTATTTATATAAAGTTCTCACTTGTTTAAATAATATTTCAAGTTATGTATCGGCAAAAATTCGGCTACGGTCGGCCTTGTGGTTGCATTATTTTAAGTGCTTTGAGTTTCATGTGTCACAGATGATAAATGTGAACAAATATTGAAAGGTTAAGTCATTCACTATCAACGATTCCTAGATAAGGAACATATAAATTCTGTCTCGTATATTTGTTTGTTTTGAATTGCGCGAAGAGCTACACAAGGGCTATCTGCGCTTACCGTCCCTAATTTAGCAGTGTAAGACTACAATGAAGGGAGCTAGTCATCACCACACGTTGCCTGCTTTTGGGCTACTGTTTTACCAACAAATAGTAGGATTGATCATAAAATTATAACGTCCAACAGCTGAAAGGGCGAGCATGTTTGTTACGACGGGGATTCGAGCCCGCAACCCTCAGATTGCGAGTCGAGCGGCTTAACCACATGGCCATGTCGGGTCCTGTATCGAATGTAAGAAACATAAAAAATTGTTTGAGTTATATTTATCACTCAGTCTTTGAGTATTAATGTTCTAAAATCACACTTATATCATACTGAAGTAAGGAAGTTAATTAAAAACTAACTTTACATAAAACGAATGTTCTAAATTGATTGAATGAGCAGCAATTAGGTTAAATTTATGCAGTTACAACTGATTAGAAAACTGTTACAACTGATTAAAACACTGTTACAACTGATTAGAACACTATTACAACTGATTAGAAAACTATCAGTGATGTCGAGAAACCCACTTGTTGAGAATTTTATATGCAAAAACGGCTCGTTTGGGTTCAGAAAATATTTTACATAGAAGAGCGAACAACGTTTCGACCTTCTTCGATCATCGTCAGGTTCACAAAGAAAAGAGTAACTGACCGGAAGCTGACCACATGTTTGGAAGGGGTTGTGTAACTGAGTGTCGCAATGTAGAGGGCGGGGTTAGATGTTTGAATATACAATTTTATCTATAATATTAATATAGGTATAATGGCGATCCTTTATATTGGTTTATTTTGGGTTTAAGTTGTTGTATAAGTAAGGCTTCTTTAATTTTGCGTTTGTTTATGTTTGTTTCTTTATTTAGTATTTTAGTGTTTTCTATGGTTATGTTGTGTTCATTTGACTTGCAGTGTTCGAAAACGTGTGAAGGTGACTTTTTATGTTCTTTGAATCTGGTTTCCATTTTTCTACTTGTTTCTCCAATATAGAAGTCGTGGCAGTTATCACATTGTATTTTATAAATAATGTTGGTGTGGTGTTTGTCAGTGTAGTTCTTACATAGTATAGACCTTCCAAACATGTGGTCAGCTTCCGGTCAGTTACCTCTTTCTTTGTGAACCTGACGATGACCGAAGAAGGTCGAAACGTTGTTCGCTCTTCTATTTAAAATATTTTCTGAACCCAAACGAGCCGTTTTTGCATATAAAATTGATTAGAAAACTGTTACAACTGATTAATACACTGTTACAACTGATTAGAACACTATTACAACTGATTAAAACACTGTTATAACTGATTAAAACACTGTTACAACTGATTAGAACACTGTTACAACTGATTAGAACACTATTACAACTGATTAAAACACTGTTATAACTGATTAAAACACTGTTACAACTGATTAGAACACTGTTATAACTGATTAAAACACTGTTATAACTGATTAGAACACTGTTATAACTGATTAAAACACTGTTATAACTGATTAAAACACTGTTATAACTGATTAAAACACTGTTACAACTGATTAGAACACTGTTATAACTGAAGAAAACACTGTTACAACTGATTAGAACACTGTTACAACTGATTAGAACACTGTTACAACTGATTAGAACACTGTTATAACTGATTAAAACACTGTTATAACTGATTAAAACACTGTTACAACTGATTAGAACACTGTTATAACTGATTAGAACACTGTTACAACTGATTAGAACACTGTTACAACTGATTAGAACACTGTTACAACTGATTAGAACACTGTTACAACTGATTAGAACACTGTTACAACTGATTAGAACACTGTTATAACTGATTAGAACACTGTTACAACTGATTAGAACACTGTTATAACTGATTAAAACACTGTTACAACTGATTAGAACACTGTTACAACTGATTAGAACACTGTTACAACTGATTAGAACACTGTTATAACTGATTAAAACACTGTTATAACTGATTAAAACACTGTTACAACTGATTAGAACACTGTTATAACTGATTAAAACACTGTTACAACTGATTAGAACACTGTTACAACTGATTAGAACACTGTTACAACTGATTAGAACACTGTTACAACTGATTAGAACACTGTTATAACTGATTAAAACACTGTTACAACTGATTAGAACACCGTTACAACTGATTAGAACACTGTTATAACTGATTAAAACACTGTTACAACTGATTAGAACACTGTTATAACTGATTAAAACACTGTTACAACTGATTAGAACACTGTTACAACTGATTAGAACACTGTTAAAACTGATTAGATGTTATGTAAATGTCGTGTAAATATTTTGTAAACGACAACTTGTGTTTAAATTTTCATTTCTATTATTCATTTTTCCATATTTATATTATTGTTTCGAAGTTTAAACTAATATGTTGTTATTCATTTAGGGTAACATTTAGAATTTTCTTGAATTAAGTAGACCAATCATATGTTTGTAAATTAAGTGCTGGTGACTTCGTGTCTAATAGTGTAGTCTCGTGCAAGAACGGACATGCGCGGATTGCTCTGGAGATCTGTAGAAATTTCGCGGTCTTTTGAGGAGTTTAGGCCTACAATATATAAACAGACGAAGATGCGAGAGAGATAAGAGAGATTCAGACATAAGTTTTTATTCGAAGAAGGAGGGAGTCAGACATTAGTTTTATTTCAAAAGAAGAGAGTCAGTTATTTGAGAAAGATTAAGTGTTTGCTGTGATTATTCAACTTGGATTTGTGACTGAAGTTAAATCTACGGAAGCTGTGATTTTATTTCGTCAATCTCTACGACTCATCTGAATTACTGCTTGTACTGAGAGTCGGCGAATTTATTGAACCGTGAACTGTTTCTGAACTTCTTCATTTAAGCTTCGGAATTTCTTCGTGGGACCAAATTCACACCCTATACTGATTAAACACTGTTATAACTGATTAGAACACTGTTACAACTGATTAAAACATTGTTACAACTGATTAAAACAGTTACAACTGATTAAAACACTGTTATAACTGATTAGAACACTGTTACAACGGATTAAAACACTCTTACAACTGTTTAGAACACTGTTACAACTGATTAAAACACTGTTATAACTGATTAGAACACTGTTACAACTGATTAGAACACTGTTATAACTGATTAGAACATTGTTATAACTGATTAGAACACTGTTACAACTGATTAAAACACTGTAACAACTGATTAGAACACTGTAACAACTGATTAGAACACTGTTATAACTGATTAGAACACTGTTATAACTGATTAAAACACTGTTATAACTGATTAGAACACTGTTACAACTGATTAAAACACTGTTATAACTGATTAGAACATTGTTATAACTGATTAGAACATTGTTATAACTGATTAGAACACTGTTACAACTGATTAGAACACTGTTATAACTGATTAGAACACTGTTATAACTGATTAGAACACTGTTACAACTGATTAGAACACTGTTACAACTGATTAAAACACTGTTAGGAATATGGAGATTAACTGGAAATAAGTTGTTACTTTTAAGTTTATTTGAAACGGTAATTTTTCACTGAAGATAAATGTTACTGGAAGCATGGTCTTTATATCAGCATTTAAACCATGTGAGTGTTTCTACTGTCGGACAACAAAATACCCTGATTACAGAAGGTAATAGAGACTGTCGGACAGCTAAATACCCTGGTTAGAGAAGGTAACACAGACCAACAAGGTCTGTAGACGGAAATGTATGGACATTTGATGAAAATTACACTGGTTATAGTAGCATTCTTTGTCTGTTTTTTGAACTTCGTGTACAGCTACACGAGGGCTATCTGCGCTAGCCGTCTCTAATTTAGCAGTGTAAGACTAGAGGGAAGACAAATAGTCATCACCACCCACCGCCACCACTTGGGCTACTCTTTTGTCAAGGATTAGTAGGATTGACCGTCACATTATATACCCCCACAGCTGAAAGGGCGAGCATGTTTGGTACGACGAGGATTCGAACCCACGACTTTCAGGTTACGAGTCGAACGTCTTAACCACTAGGCCATGTCGGGCCTATTGTAGCACTTGTAAAGAATAAAGAAAGAAAAAAACAGCATTGATATTGGCAAGAAAAATATAGAAGACAAAAATATAGAAAAAACATAGATAACGAGAAAATACAATTATATAACCGGTGGAGCATGAAAGTAGATGATACAACTCAAATATATGAAGCAATATTAAAATGGCAGTAAAGACTCCAGTACACTGGAACAATACAGAGTCTGTGAAATCATGTATGATCAATCACCAGTCCAAGAACAAAGGAAATTAAATCTATAAACAGCACATAAAGTGCATATGAACGTATAACAAAATTATGGATAAGAAACAAAGGTGTGTTTGGAGTCTTTAGAGAGGGTTCATGAATAGGCAAAAACATACAAAAACTTACAAGTGTATTGAGAGACAATAAAAGGCTATGAAATTCATAAATAAACGTAAACAAGTACTACGAGTTTATGGATTCGACCACGAGGAAGTTACGAGCAAGTCTGGAAACCAATTGATAAATGTAACCGAGGTTTACGCACAAAATATAACAGATGAGATCTCGTGCCCGAAGTTGATGTCAAAACGATAAAACAGAACATTGCTACACAGACGCTTGTCATACACAGAATAATGAAATATATTCGTCACTTCACTGTAAGAAATAAATTATAGTTTTCATTTTCATGCAAAATGTATCATTTTCACTTTCCCCCCTTTAGTAACATGGCGAAGGAAAGTAACTTAAAAATTTGCAATTAATCACACATCTACCTGAACTATTATATTATAGGACATGATTCAAAAGTTTCCCTTTGAGAAATGAAATGTGTAAGTTAAATCCCTCCTAGCATGTAAAAGTAATTAAAAGTAATTCCTGCTTCCTGCAAACGTATAAAATATATAACAATGCAGTGCATTCAGCTGGTGGATTCGGTAAATGTTTTCCAATACTTTTTAATTACGTTGAAAGTGGTTATTATATTGACCTGTATGCACTAACATTAATTACACTTTACGTTCTTACGTATACGTGAAAATATTTGTAGCGCATACAGTAGTTTACATATAAAACAGTTCCAATTTAAATATACACATTATAACAGACCAGTATACTTGTGTAGCTTTATGTTTGCTTTGTGTAGTGCGTGCATTCAGAGTTAATCTCCCACTGCCTTCCAGCAAGGAAATTGTTCAAACTAGCTCACACATTAAAGCAAATAATTTATAGCAACTAAAATTAGAGAACGTGCCTTCCAGTGACGTTTTACGAATATACAAGGGTAATTAATATAAATCTTTATTTTCTAAGTATTTCCTCATTACACTCACTTATTATGCAAAATCATTCGTTGTAAAAACGTACGCAATAAATCTGAGAACAGGCTGCACTGTAATTCGCTAAAATGATAGAAACTATAGTTAAAATCAGGGTAACAAGAAAGAGAAATACCTTTAGCATTAGCAAATAATTTTTGATGACGAGAAACCCACTTGAAAAAAATCTATCTCAGAACGGCTGGTATTTTTACTGATTTTTTTTCTTAACCGTAAGATAACAAAGGAAGGTCGAAACGTTGTTCTCTACTTATCAGTAAGTGTTATTACCAGTACCAGTAGTTCTGAGATGCATTAGTAAAGTTGGTTGGTTGTTTAGAATTAAGCACAAAGCTACACAATGGGCTATCTGTGCTCTGCCCACCACGGGTATCGAAATCCGGATTTTAGCGTGTAAGGCCCGCAGACATACCGCTGAGCCACTGGGGGGCAGCATTAGTAAAAGAAATTGCTCTGTTTGTTCTATATTTTCTCTCACTTGAGAACTAAATTTCCTTGGAAATTGTATGTCATAGAAAGTTGTTGGAATTCATTATTAATAGTCTGATTGATTACATTAAGAATAAACGCACACATGGATTATGTTTGGAATTTTGAAGAATTGAAATGAAATACGTTTTTAATTATTGTTCTAAAATCACGGAAGAAATTTTTATCTATAAAAATATTAACAGAGAAGATTAGAAAAACATATATATATAAATACATATACTGAAATATATATATATATATATATATATTAATACATATATATTTAAATACATATATATATATATAAACACACGTGCTATAAAATACATGTACTAAAATACTGATAAGTATTTTGTAATATTTTAAATTAATTTTCTCAATATTTACTTTCGATGTTCTATTGCAAGTTTCGAGGCTACAGAGTTAATTGTTTTTCAATGATGTGCATGATAAAAACGTAACACGACACCTAAATATGACTAGAATGAAGAAAAGAGTGAATTAAGTATGCTATATTAAAAATATTTTGAATATTGAAACCAGTAAGTCACGTGACATTCTCAGTCTATATTAATATGCAGGCGAAACGGCGTGTATCTGAAATGCATTTTAACATTGCTTGGTAGATTGCGTGACGCAAGTTAAGAGTGAACGTTTATATGGATTAGTATACAACAGCCTTTCTTGACACAAAAACCTTCAGATCGTAACGATGACTTCAGATAGTGGATTTAGATTTTTCAAGTCGGAAATAACCCTTGTATTTAATTACAATGAAAAGTGAAAAAAAAATACGGATGAATTTAGATAAAGTATGGTAACAAATTAGGGTTAGCAGAAAACGTACAGCGTCTTGCAACAGTCAATAATTAGGGTTAGCAGAAAACGTACAACATCCTGTAACAGTCAAGAATACTCGAAAACTAAGGTCATTGACAATATCAGTCCATGTGACTCAGGCAACAGTACACAAGTAAGATTTCTGTAAATCACGTGTACACAAGTTTTTTTCACGACATATCATGTCATTCATCACATTTTCAATACGAGGAAATAGTGGTCAAGTTGCCAGAGGCGTGCCTGTGGATTTCTGTGCTATCATGCTTTTGAAACGGGCATTGACCAATAATACTTGTCCTGTATTAAATTGTGGAAAAAGGTTGCATTTTAGCTCTATTATAGAGCCTTTTGCAAAGAAAACTCCGTTTCAGAGTTATTAACAGCACAGTTCTCAGGTTCTCAAGCAGAGCATGGCAGTGCTCAATCAATGTGTTTTCTGCTTCACAGGGATATTACTTTCAAATAAATTTGTTTAATTAAGACCGTAAAAGTGTTGATAAATACGTCCCATTAGCTTGACTATCACTTAATAGTTAAACTTATATTTGTATTTCAGTAGTCAATATAGTTTTGTTTTGCGTACTTAAATGAAACATATTGGTACTTTACTTTTGTTCAAAATATTGCCATGCACTTCTGCCAGAACAAATATATTTGTGAGCGTTTATATCAAGTATTAATCTCTAGTGTAGTGATTTCCTCTTGCTTTCCTTAGATGTTTCTCCGCCATTCCTTGAATAATTGTTACATCTGGTGTAATACGTCATCTTCAGTTCACTCTCCGCCATTTCTTTACACCTCATCAACTTATAATGATATAATTTCCGGTAGGAACAACATAAAGAGCACAGACATGGTGAATAACGTCATTTCCTGTTCCTTTAAGCAGGAAAATAAGATGCTATTACATTTCTTATTTGAAGCTATAATTCAATAGAGAAAACAACTGTATAAAAGCAGTTATTTTATTTTTGCTGGATTGCTCATGTTTTGGATCCAGTTATAGCAATCCTTATTTTCTCTTTCTTAAGAAATTTGCCAGTTTATTAAATACTTTCAAAGTTATGATGTCTTATGTGAACTACGACAAACGCAATGAAAACAATGAAAGCAATAGGTAGTTGCTCATTACTTCTATACAATGTCACATTTATGTTTATTTCCTGAGACCCATTTGTTTAACCAAAATTTTAATAACTTCCTCTTCTACAAATCTGTATTCATTCATTTTATGTTTAGAACTCACGAATGTGTTGTAGTTAATTGGATATATATTTTTTTTAAACCTGGATTCTTTCAGTCCTAACGTCACTTTATGTGACACGAATAAACTACCAAACTATGAACTCCCAAGTCTTATTAAATATAACTAGCTTCAATATAAAACATTACACCGCGTGACTAAAATAACAAATGTCATTCTAACAGCAGGGGACAATGAAGTTGATATTAATCGTGGTTAACTAACAGCATTTTTAGTGCAATGTAATGACTTCTAGATATGCCAAAAATATGAAAAAAAACTCGAAAATCGAAGAGTTCCGTAAGGATTGCAAGGATATTCTTTTTTTAAATATTTCATAAGGGTTTGTATACATGCTCGCCCTTTCAGCCGTGGGGGCATTATAATGTGACGGTCAATCCCACTATTCGTCGGTAAAAGAGTAGCCCAAGAGTTGGCGGTGGGTGGTGATGACTAGCTGCCTTCCCTCTGGTCTTACACTGCTAAATTAGGGACGGCTAGCGCAGATAGCCCTCGAGTAGCTTTGCGCGAAATTCCAAAAACAAACAACATTGACTCACCAAACAATAATGAATTACTTGAAAGTGAATTTTTCTTTTCGTCACAAAATGTGCAGTTTTTAGACAAGGTACAGAAACTGCACAACAGAATAAAATAAGCGTAGGACGTTGAAAAGTTGAGCACGTCGATTGTTGTAGATTGCAGAAAGTTATTTAATAGTAATGTAATAATTTGAGTTAAATAACACAGTAATAATTAAATATAGTAATCTTGGTAACTGAAAGAAAGACAGGAAATGTTTTAACTTGAAGTTTAGTAGTGTCAATTTTACTACTACCTTAAATTAAAAGAGGCTTAGTACGTGTAACTGTACTTTAGACTTCGGTGTACTGAGTAAATCGTAAAACAGAATAAATATGTTGTTTTATTAAATAAATACAATTTAATGACTAGTTTATTGTTTCTTAGTATTTTAAGTGTTAACTTATCAAGTTTTTCTGAGTTTTATTTAATTAAAGACAAACTTTATTATTTTAGTGCAAAAACAAAATAGTGATGTTTGTTTGAATTTCGCGCAAATTTAGCAGTGTAAGACTAGAGGGAAGGCAGCGAGTCATCACCACCCACCACCAACTCTTGGACTACTTTTTTACCAACGAATAGTGGGATTGACTGTCACATTATTAATCTGAGAGGGCGAGCATGTTTGGTGTGACTGGGATTCGAACCCGCGAACCTCTGATTACGAGTCGAACACCTTAAAACGCTTGGCCGTGCCGAGCCCAAAATAGTGAAATAGTGATAAAAATATTATTGGTTCCTAAACGTTAGACTTAACAGTAACACTTATATCAATGGGCTACTGTTATTTACTATGGAGTATATATTTACAGGTTTTAAATATATAAATACAAATCTTTAGACTAGTGTAGGACTTAAACATTCGCAGTTTGTCAGGCAAAAAGGGTGCAATCGGTAGTTTTGTTTTCCTTTTAAAGGAGCAGGAAACTAACCTTGTAACTGTCAGTTTCCTTTAACGTGATACCTTTATATTCAAGAAATTTCTAAGCTTTCAGTATGTGTTACTCCTTTTGTGAATAAAAATCATAATTTACTAAAGTATTTTTACCGAAGATTTGTCTGTAAATGCAGTCGTTGTTGTCGGCTCAGAATGCATTGATTTTGAAGTTAATATTAAATTAAATTATTTTCCTTTTAAAGTTTTAAAATTCGTTTATGCAATCTTTAAAACATTCTTAATAAATGTCAAACAGTTTTCTTTCTGTAGAACTATATTATATGCGTAATGTTTCCCTAACTTAACTCTACACGAGCTCGTCCATTCGACCTACCCAGTTAGCACAATAAAAATAATACGAAATATAAATTACCTTTTATTGTCTTTCTGGAATGACTGTAGGCTGTAATAGAACACTAGCTCCTTTGTCTTAACTCCCTTAACTTCACTGTTTTTTTCCCTTCAAATAGTGTCTTAACTATTAATTCCATCATGCCAGTTATAGAAAATTTGGCGCACACACATCTCGTGTTATCATATCTAATACTACAACGCACGAAATACTCAGGAGCATACCTCGCGAATAATTATTATTTTTCATTATCTTACGTAATCTAACCTTATCTAACCTAACAAGTGTCTAAATATACATTTTAGTTATATTTATTAAAATAAATATGTACGTGCATGAAAAATCTGAAATATGATACTCACACTTGACCTTTTTGCAGTTATTTGTTGACGGAATTTATAACTGTTGTAATTTAATTGCGTTTCTAATTCAAAATGAACAACATTAGATACAGTTCCAAAAGGAAGACGCAACTGAAAGTCCAAGTAGTGAAAACGACGAATCATTATACGTCATTTGATAGTTTAACCTCTCTTTTTATTGGTTGCCTCTTGTAGTTGTGTGAAATCAGCGGGTTCGCATCGCTAAAACCTGGATTTCCATATTCGCGGTAGGCATGACGCAGAAAGTCCATCGTGTAGCTGTGTGCTTAAAAACAAAAACAGTTTAGTTGGTTATGAATATTTTAATACATCAGAAAGAATTATTGAAAGTTCGCGAAATAAGATGTGATAGGTAGATGTGCCAAGTTGATCTGTTTTTTTCAGTTCTCAACTCCGAACACAAACATAAAACGAAGACTATAAAAAAATAGCCTTTACGTCCTTAATATTCATACAGCAGTGAGTAATTTATTAACCCAGATCAACTTTCTTTGTATAAATAAATAGAGAATGGGAAAACCTAGAAAAATATCGCGATTCTCATAAAGAGGATACTAAGGATTTATTCAAATTTTTTTAAATATAAAACCCAGTAATTAAAATTTAAGTGACATTAAAATTTAAAATTTGCTTTATTAACTACGTAATGAATGTTAAGCTCATTTGTATACAACGAGAAGGTTAATAAAAATAAATACAAGATAAGACCTTAACAAATAAAAAACAGGCATATTAACCCACGAATTTTCAGTACTTAAGCATATGAAAGAAAAACAGACATAAGTAGCAAAACATATACAAGAGTAATGCAGCAGTATGAAATGATAAATGTTTAATGTTTCAAATGTGGTGTTCAGAGATATGTTTCTATAGACTTTTAGGAAAAGAAAAAATCATGCTTCAACTGCAAGGCTAAGGAAATATGTGAGACTTTTAGAAATAACTTCAGAAAACTAATAAAAATAAGTAGTAACAGAAATCCATCAAACGTGCTACTAGTTGGACATGTGAAATAACTTGTGGTTCTGGTGTTATTTGCTACCAGATGAAGAGTATATCATGTCAAAGAGTTTGCTGATAGTGAGTCTGAAAAAAAAAGGACATCGAAAGTTGATTATTAGTTGACATAAGCATTAGATATTATTTGCTAACTGTTGATCTAATACAAATAAAAATTCGACATTATTAGATACTTCTGGGCAGTTCTTTACTTACATTGTCTTAACTCTTGTTAAAGTGAAAATATTAATAAAGTATTCTGTTCAAGTACGAATTATGGATTAATAACTTAAATATCCAGTTTTTATTTCTAAGACCAGGCAGGCGGCGTTTTGTGTTGGCCTCCAATGGCACAACAGCATGTTGCAGACTCACACCGCTAAAAATTGGGTTTCGACACCCATGGTGGGCAAAGCGCAGATAGCCCATTGTGTAGCTTTGTTTTTAATTTTTAACAAACAAACAAAGAAATTTTAAGTCAAAGAACAAAAGATAAAAGAGAAACGTTCTGGGTGTTAAGAGATGCTGCACTCTCAAAGGCACCAATTCTCAACAAAGAATAAAAGATAAAAGAGAAACGTTCTGGGTGTTAAGAGATGTTGCACTCTCAAAGGCACCAATTCTCAACCAGCGTGATTTCAGTAAATAACTTGTTTTAAGAACACACTCTGGGCTATGCAATAAGAATATTTCTATTCTCATTTCGATAAAAAAATGAAATGGTTAATACAAATAATATTAGCTCCAAAGAAAGTTAATTATGTATCAGATGAGGATTGTAAAGCAGAAACATTACAACGAGTGCGAATATTATTTGAAACAGTAAACAAACAAGGCAGCCAACAGTAGAAAAAACCAGTGTACCAGAAGGGTAAAGGGTGTGTATGTAACTTTTAATAGTAATTCCACATCGAGCTATCTGCTGAGTCCACCGAGGGGAAACGAACCCCTGATTTTAGCGTTGTAATTTCGTAGACTTACCGCGGTACTAAATGACATTAAAGGATAAGGGTAGTGAAACTAAGCAAGTGGACAAGATATTTTATATAACTTCATTTTTTAAAAGAATCAGGAAAAAATAATAAAATTATAGGGGACATCGTGTCTGTTAGCAGAAGGGCATTTAGTTTGAATCAAAAGAAATTCTGTAAATTTTCTTTCAAGAAACGTGTCGTAAATATCTAACATTTTGATCTGATAAGATGTTTCGTTAATGTAATGCTCAGTGGTAACGTTTCTTGTTTCGTTTTGTCCAGATGTGCTGTGACACTATTATTTTCTTTGTAATTAACATGTTTGTTTTTTCGAATTTCGAGCAAAGCTGCTCGAGGGCTATCTGCGTTAGCTATTCCTAAATTATCAGTGTAAGACTAGAGAAAAGGCAGCTAGTCATCACCACCCACCGCTAACTCTTAGGCTACTATTTTACAAATGAATAGTGGGATTGACCGTAACATTATAACGCCCCGACGGCTGATAAAGCGAACATGTTTGGTGTGACGAGGTTTCGAACCCACGACCCTCAGGTTACGAGTCGAACGCCTTAACCCACCTGGACATGCCTGGCGTAAGTAATATGTATTGGATAAATGAATTCACCTACACGTGTGTCTGAACATCGCATATTTCATAAACAGTTTTTCAAAATGTACAGGATTTTTTCTGAGCCGTTGATTTTACCAAAACACTTTTTTAAATAGTTCGGATAATTCTTATTGAAGACTGAAGTATATTATCCTTTAGTTTCTCCCAAGTTTTAGTATGATGTGGATATTTAAACCAGACTTTCTAATCGCTTTACAAAGATGATTAATGAAAGGTTTATCCACAAAGGACATAATCCGTGAAACAATGTTCTGGTGTAGTGGACTTTTTTGCCATCATTTATTAAAATCTTGTTTGGCAGAATTGTGGAATGTCTTAGGAACGTGATAATCTGGATATCTTTTGGACGGCAATTGCTTTTGAATTTTTATCCCGACTTGCATTTTACCTCCCACGGTTGCAGATTTTGACCGATAATGACACTCCTTTCGGGAGTTGATGGATGATATGAGTTATAATATAGAATAATGGGTTTAACACATCATTTGTTATGCATGGTAGTAATAAGTTTTCTGTTTTGAATAGAGTCCGTAGCATGAAGAAAGGGTTTGGACTTGTGAACGTTATCGCTATAGGCAAATTGAGCATTGTGTCGATATGTTGATTATGTGGCTGATTTATTTATATATCATGTTTGTTTTAGTTAAATATATATTTAGAAATGCGTGTAAATTGTACTGTTATATGTGTATTGTGAAATTTATCCTATTCACTAAATCTTTAGAAGATTCTCGAGTGTTAGTATTCATACTTGTAATTTACGTTTCATAAAGCACTGACTAGCTGTCTTTACTCTAGTCTTAAACTGCTAAATTAAGGACAGCTAGCGCAGACAACCCTCGTGAAGCTATTCCCCAATATTCAAAACAAATTTGCATGTGTAAAATGAATTTACCGCCACAATATCACATCCCCCACAGCTGACAAGGCGAGCATGTTTGGTGCAACGGGGATTCGAACCTGCGACCCTCAGATTACGAGTCAAAGCGCCTTAATCCACCCGGCTGTGCCAGGCACCCACTTATTCACTCAAACTCCCCTAAAATTAGAAAATATTAGAGATGAGTGTAACGTCAAACTGAGTAATCCTAATACTCAACCCAAATGTAACGTTAAACTGAGTAATCCTAGTATTCAAGCCAAATGTAACGTCAAACTGAGTAATTCTAATATTCAAGCTAAATGTAACGTCAAACTGAGTAATCCTAACATTCAACCCAAACGTAACGTTAAACTGAGTAATCCTAGTATTCAAGCCAAATGTAACGTCAAACTGAGTAATCCTAGTATTCAAGCCAAAGTTGTGTTTTGAATTGCTCAACTCCTACAAACAAGAACATTTTGATGAGATTTTTTGGAATGGCTGGTTATTACAGGAAGTTCTCTCACGAAATTTGCTGACATCACTGTACTATTAACAAACCAATCAAAGAGAAACCAAAAGTTGAAGTGATATGAAACACATCAGTCGCCTTTTGAAAAGGTCAAATCTTTATTGTGCACGTATCTTATATTGATGGCACCTGACTTTGATAAGCCTTTAGTTATTGATACTAACGATTTTAATACTGTGCTATTCTATTACAATTAGAAGACAGGGATATTAAATACTTTTTTGGTTATTTAGTGCTATTCTATTACAATTGGAAGACAGGGATATTGAATACTCTTTTGGTTATTTTTATAAAACGTTAAATCGTCACGACAAGAATTATTATGATGTGCATAAAAGAAACATTGGCTTTAATGTTAGCTTTAGAACATTCTAATGTGTATGTACGTGCATCACAATAACTTATTGTCATTTACCCTAATCATAACCCGTTTACGCTTGTACACCAAATGAAAGGCAAAAGCAGAAGACTGTTAAATTGGAGTTTCTCATTACCAGAGTATAATTGGAAGATAACTCATGTCAAAAGGCTTGATAACATTTGTTCTGATACGCTTTCACTGGCTGCGTGATTTTGTAATCATAAGGTTATTTGTATTGATTGTGTTAAGTACTGTCATAGTTATTGAAGCTGTATAATTCTTTGATAATGTATTGTTTTCAATCTTTGATATATATG
The DNA here is from genome assembly GCA_011833715.1 of Carcinoscorpius rotundicauda. Lineage (NCBI taxonomy): Eukaryota > Metazoa > Arthropoda > Merostomata > Xiphosura > Limulidae > Carcinoscorpius > Carcinoscorpius rotundicauda. The sequence goes on along the minus strand of CM022396.1, from coordinate 93,895,365 downwards.
TATAAAATGTCTGATGTCAGTTTGAATTCCCTGAGGCGGTTGGTGTGACGGAGTTACTGTTATAGATCTATTTTAATATCAATGTTTGTTTGAGATTCATTTACATTTAGAAATGTACATAACTATGTACAGAATGTACAGAACTACACGAGGGTTATCTGCGCTAGCTGTTCCTAACTTTGCATTGTAAGACTGGAGGGAAGGCAGCTAATTTTCATCACAAACCGCCAACTATTGGGTTACTCTTTAACCAACAAAGAGTGGAACTGAGCCTCACAATATAACGCCCCCACGGCTGAATGGGCGAGCATGTTTGGTGCGACAGAGAGTCGAACGCCTTAACCAACCTGGCCATGCCGGACAGGTAAATAGTAAATCATTAATTTATTATGTTTAGTTGTAGGAAAATTAATTATCTGTATTCAAGTAACGGATAATATGTATTTTATGTTAAACATCTCGTTGTCTCGTGAAAGGGAAACAACTGGTGTCCTGAGAAACATTCTCTAGAAAAAGCTATAAACACTTTAGAAATGTATTCGTTCCTTCACAAGATTTATGCACAAAAGAGATGTTTTGACACGTGTTTGTTCGTAATTAACTACCTAACCTTGTAGGAAAACAGTCGTACGTACTCATAATTCTGGTCTGTATTGAAATGAGAAAGGAAAACATTTTGATTCATTAAATATACATCTGCATAATCTCAACATAAGAAAATCATAAAGATGATCTGCGAAACGAAAAACTTATAATACAAAACGGTTTTGTAAGGAAAGGAACGTATTCTGTGTGTATGTGTGGTGTATGCGGACAGTAATCGTATATATTATACTTTTTCATCATGGTCGACATATGCCCAAGAAAGTTCGGTCATATTTGACTTCAAAGATTTATGAAAAAAACGGTAAGTGTTGCTATTCTATCACTGTGATTAAACATATTAATTATATACTAAGATAATTTATTACAGAGTTTATCAACTAGCTGTTAAAATTAAAGTTAATAAAACATAAAATGATTGACCTCAGGCTAAACGTGTCACAATGATCGGGGTTAAATGTCACCAATGTGTTAATTATCCACAGACATATGTATGCTGCATACTGTCCTATGGAAGTAAAGAAATATATTTTATATATATATAATTAACTATATTATATATAATTATATATAAATAAATAAATAAATTATATATATAATAAACATATATAATTAAATATACGTTCATATCTGTAAACAACCCTTAGTAACACTGATACATTTGTAAAATAAATGTAATACAAATATATATATATATATATAATTGCAACCAAAACGTAAGATGTGACTACATTCAAATTAAGAGTCTCAGTGGCATTAAGTTTTAACATAATTAAATAAATATGTATTATTGATACAGTTACAAGTGGAGATGTGGTGTCTACACTTCTAAAACTCGTGTGAGATAAAAATATAAAGTAAAATGTGTAAATATAATATTTTAAAGTTTCACTGATAGCTTAAAGTCAGACCAGGCAGTAACTTAAATATAGAACTAACGTATTACTGTTTTATATCAATCACTTGGAGACACGTTGATCCCCTTTGTGGACGTTTAGTCTCTCTGTCACAGCGACCCAGGAAATGCATTCTCTGGTTTTACTTCGTGAACGTTAATACAACCCTCGGTTGTCGCAATCATTTGAACATTATGTGATGACACCAAAATGACCTCCCATAGAGAGTTCATGATCAGTTTTCAATACTATGTCATTAGTATCGTCATTCTGTTTCTATCATACAAAAGTTGCATAACCCCAGCTGGTGGCATAATTTGTAATGGTTTTATAACCATCACACGGCACCTCTTTATCTCTTCTCACTTTGTGACCTCCCAGTAAGGGTCATTGTATCGGTGAAGCATCACCTAACTAGTTATGTTATACAAATACAGCTACGATAGCTAGAATTATTCTATCAGTATACATGCTATAAGTAAAACTTCAATATCATTCACTGAAGATATTCTCAGAATAACTTCAGTGAGTCTAAGATGTTGTATTTAGTCGGAAAAAATATTTTTATCAAAATTTTCAACCGTATATAGAATGCTAATTTATAGCAGTAAAGCAACTAGTTTTGTAACTAAAAGGCGGTATGTCTACGGACTTACAACGCTAAAATCAGGGGTTCTATTCCCCTCGGTGGGCTCAGCAGATGGCCCGATGTGGTTTTGCTATAAGAAAACACACAAACACACACACATGACTAAAAACATTTAAAATGCTGGTTTGTATCGGTTGAGTCGTTGTTTCTCTAGCCCCCCAGTGGCTCAGCGGTATGTCTGCGGACTTACACGCTAAAATCCGGGTTTCGATACCCGTGGTGGGCAGAGCACAGATAGCCCGTTGTGTAGCTTTGTGCTTAATTCAAAACAACAACAACATTGTTTCTATATGATTAACAGTTAGAAATTCTGAGTTGTACCTGTTTCGTATTATAATTTATCTCAATTGGGTCTAAATTATTAGGTTACGTTATCATTACGATTTGAAATTGTCGAAAATTGGGTTAAAGTATAACATGAATTTAGAAGTTAATTAAATGTAGCAGATTATAATGTTTGCCAGCAAGACTGCTTCACACAATTTTCTTTCTTGATACAAATGTAGTTTAATATAGAAATTGCAACAAAATATATATTATGTTACATGTGGTGATTTGTAAACAAAGAGTTTACCAACTTACAAACAATATTGAGTTTTCTATTCAGTGTGCAACGAAATATTTTATCGACGGTGCACGATGAGTGAGTTTATTTCGAATTGACATTTAATACATTTTATTTGACGAATAGCTAGCTACCTCTTCACTTATCACACGTGAGTTGTTGTTGTTTTTACCACTAAAGTTATCAAATGTTTCCTAGAAATACTAAAGTTTGATGGTAATCCACTGAAGTTAAATGGTTTGTAATGCTCGAAATCCAAAAACCCTCGTAAAATATATCTAGTTTTCTGGTTAATAAACGTTAATCACAGTTATAGCTTCCAAAGTTTATTGTATGACAACTGTAGCAAACCAACAATATGTACTGTCTCTTAGTTTGTTGGTTTATAAACCTTAGGTGAGGTTCTCAAAATTTTAGTCGGCAACAATACTGCTATTTACACCATTTATATACATATAAACATTGTTAATTCTTAGTCTTGAGAATCTTCTACAAATTTAGTGAACATGCTGGAATTTCGCAATACACGTTTAAAAGTATAAGTGTACATTTCTAAACACAAATTTATTTTGCACAAATGTCGACATTAAAAAAAATATATAATAGTAAATTTGTTACATACAAGTGAAGCTTTTGTTTCTGGAATATGGAAAACGATTGGAATACTATTCTATCACTGTTGGAAACGTTACAAAAGGGTGGGCAGTACTGTGTTAGTGTGTTACTCTTTCTAAAACATTTCTGTGTTAAAATACTGTTATATCAGTACTTACGTTGCTACTATAAGTGCAACAATGTATAAATAATGCTTTGGAACAGTAGAAATATCTAAAGAACAAAAATGTTAGAACTTTTTGTTATATCAGTAAATCTATTGTGTGAAATAAAATTCACGATTCAAAATGTTGTTTTCTATCAGTAAACTTTGCTTCCGTAATCCAAAAACGAGTGGCATGCTGTGTTTTGCAAGTAAAGCTGTTTTCTCTCACTATATAGTAGCAACTAAATGCTGTTTCCTAAGAGTAAAAAGGCCCGGCAAGGCCAGGTGAGTTTAAGGTGTTCGATTCGTAATCTGAGGGTCGCGGGTTCGCATTCCTCTCGCATCAAACATGCTTGCCTTTTCAGCTATGAAGGCGTTATAATGTTACGGTCAATCTCACTATTTGTTGATAAAAGAGTAGTCCAAGAGTTGGCGATGGGTGGCGATGACTAGCTGCCTTTCCTTTAGTCTTGCACTGCTAAATTAGTAACGGCTAGCGCAGATAGCCCTCGAATAATTTTGCGCGAAATTAAAAAAAACAACAACAAACACACTAAGAGTAAAAATTGATCGTTTACAGGATTTCGACAAAGTTTAACTCGTTTTTGTTTTTTTTCTTACCAGAAAATCTATTGTTTATAGATCTTCGAGAAAGATTCAAGTGTTATGTTCTAATAATTAAAAGTATTATTTGACCTTGTACAACATTTAAAATGTCTGGTACTATTAGTAATGCTATTTAATCTGGAATTTAATAACTTTTGAAATATTGTATTTTTTTTATTAAAATTGTTGTCTATAAAACCATTAAAGTTTTAGTCTATTAAACTTTTACCTCTAAAATGAAGACTTAGCACTAAAACTGGGTTTTGGTAACCATTTTTTGGCACAGCACAAATAACTCCTTGAAAAGTTTTGTGCTTAGTTAAAAACACAAATTTCCACGTCATCTAAATTGTATTACGTAGCAAAATCTATTGATTCTGGAACTTCAACAGTGTATCAAATTTTGTATTCTACAAATAAAATTTCAACAACATTTGAAATTCTGTGTTATAACTGGTTATTGTCCACAAAACTTCAGCAGTGTCAAAACATTATATCAATATACCTATTGTTACAACATTTGCAATAGAATCTGAAATACTGTTATTAACAGTAATTTTTTTATCTGAATGACTTCAGTGTTTGATGTAATGTGTTCAACCACTAAAGCAGTTATCTCTAAAACTTTAATATGAAATACCGTTTTCTTCTAGAAATAAAACAACGAATGAAATACGTTGTTTTACCAGTAAAAACTATTGTCTACAGGACTTTTGAAATGCCTTTTACTTCCAGCAAAGCTGTTGTTACTGATAGTTCAATACTTCATTGTTACTGATAGTTCGATACTTCATTGTTACTGATAGTTCGATACTTCATTGTTACTGATAGTTCAATACTTCATTGTTACTGATAGTTCGATACTTCATTGTTACTGATAGTTCAATACTTCATTGTTACTGAAAGTTCAATACTTCAACTGAATACCTCGACATGACTGTGCCTTCTCAGTTATACTGTTGTCTTTTTTTTATAGAAAGCCTTCATAAATCCGTGTTGTATAACAGGTTATCTTTCTAACGTCACAACATGTTCAAATACTTATTACTCGAGTTCATTTATCATACATAACGGCCCCTCATGGCCAGATGGTTAAAGCACTCGACTGGTAATCGAGCGTCGCAGGTTCGAATCACCAAATATGCCGTGGGGGCGTTATAATATTATGTAATACCACTACTCGTTGGTAAAAGAGTAGCCCAAGAGCTGGCGGTGGGTGGTGATGACTAGCTGCCTTCCCTCTGGTCTCACACTGCTAAATTAGGAACGGCTAACGCGGATGGCCCTCGTATAGCTTTGCACGAAATTGAAACCGTCCGTAGATTTTCATAAAATACTGTGGTTTTATAACAAATTGTTCTTCTTAGAACACCAAGAAGACATTACAACAATACACAGGATGTCCTTGATTTCATCTTAATAAACATTATGTGACCCAGATGTCTAAATACTGTATTGTACTATCCGATAATCTACACATGTCTAAATACTGTATTGTACTATCCGATAATCTACACATGTCTCAATACTGTATTGTACTATCCGATAATCTACACATGTCTAAATACTGTATTGTACTATCCGATAATCTACACATGTTTCAATACTGTATTGTACTATCCTATAATCTACACATGTCTTAATACTGTATTGTACTATCCGATAATCTACACATGTCTTAATACTGTATTGTACTATCCGATAATCTAAACGTCTAAATACTTTATTGTACTATCCGATAATTTACACATGTCTTAATACTGTATTGTATTATCCGATAATCTACACATGTCTTAATACTGTATTGTACTATCCGATAATCTAAACGTCTAAATACTTTATTGTACTATCCGATAATTTACACATGTCTTAATACTGTATTGTACTATCCGATAATCTAAACGTCTAAATACTGTATTGTACTTTCCGATAATCTACACTTACATTTAGTTCATTACAATTAAAAGTCAATACTTTTTGATTTAACAAATCTGATTAATATTTTATTTCGGTATCGTTGTAATATTATATTAGCCTCCTAAGTTATACTCAGATGACGAAGTTGATGTTATTTTAAAAATACTTCTGTGTTAACATTTTTGGATATTGTACTTTATTTTGTAAGCTTAGCATATTTTCCACACGCTCTAATTGAACTGCACTCGAACAATGCATCGACTCTGCACGCACCTGTATGATATTGTGATTAATTACCACTCAGTGTTTATGTGAGAGATGGGTGTACACGTTTATTGTTAAGACAACAATCACCTGAGCTTCTGCAGGTATTAACATGCATACGCTAGTGGTAACCTTCCCACAGTAATATTCTGCGCGATCTTTCTACACGTATGTATATGCTATATATAATACATTCCGCTCGAGGTATATATACTGCATAGCCGATATATATCGAGTTTATTTTTTTTTAAGTCGTGTAAAAAAAACAACACGAATTAGCTTCTCAACGCTATTCAGAAGGTAAAAGAATAATTATTTATATTTATACTGATCACAAAAACTAAATAATACAACTTTAACAGCATTTATTTATGTATTTTTAATGAGAGTGTCTAAAAAGAACCATTTTTATTTGTATGTTTTTTTGGTTTCCAAATGTGTGTCTAGCTTTTTATTCACTTATATTTATTTTGAAAATACGTCTAAACGCATTCATTTTATGATGTTAAAACTGGCTTAGAGAATTAATAAAAGACTCTGTGCATTCTAACGAGGCTTATAATAACTTTGTCATAAAGATATATATGCATATACAGAAGACAAGAACAGCGAAGTGAAAAAAACATTGGAGGTCTCATAGTTTCTCGTTCGTACGAAATGACAAGTAATATGTATGAGTGCGTAAAATATGATGCAATTATTTAAATCCTTCATACTATTTTAGCGAAGGGTTTGTTAGTAATGAGGGAAAAGCGTTTATAATATTGTATTTTATACTGACTGTACAATATTAAAAACTTGACACCCAATTAAAGACTTCATTATCTTCATTCTTTTGTTTTTGGATTACAACAAAGAGAAACTTTGGGATTTGTTAATAATTGTCATGGTTTATTTCTAGGTCTCAGAACATTATAGAACAATCTTAGAAAACAAAAGTTGTACTGCTGGAAACTTCTCTGATCATATCAACGAAATATCTGTGTATATGATTAGTAGGTGTCACACACTGTAGTGATATCAAAAGTATAAGGCACCGTTGTTTTATTATCTCGCACGTGCGACGGATTATCTTGTACATACGAGCTATTATTTCGAAAGTACGAGATTAAACCTTTCAAAAAAAAATTTTCTACCTTGTGGTTCAGGATATGTGGGTTTATACACGCACTAGTACTTACCTAGCGTCCCCTGCTGGTACAGTCGTGAGGCTACAGATTTAGAACGCGAAAATCGATGGTTCGATTCCCCTAGATAGACTCAGCAGATGTGGCTTTGCTATGAGAAAACACACACACACAAACATTTACGTAGGTGTTTGTCCTATATTAGTCTTGTTTTACAAATCATCCATTTTTTTTAAATTTCAACACACATAATTTGAGAACTATAAACAGGATCACATATGTTACTTTTTCTCAGTAATTTAACTATAGTTTGATCCAACAATTTTTTTCTTAACTTTAAAGCGTAACATATGCTTAAGATTTTTATCAAAAACACTTTGAAATTGAGACAAAGGATAAATAAGATGCCGGGTATGTTTAATTAGGATATTGATGAATTGAATTGCATTAAGTAAAACAAATCGATATTTTAAACCCAAATGCTTTTATTTTAAATGCAGTTTAACGAGTAAAATAAATGTTTGTTTGTTTTTTGAATTTCGCGCAAAGCTACTCGAGGGCTATCTGCGCTAGCCGTCCCTAATTTAGCAGTGTAAGACTAGAGGGAAGGCAGCTAGTCATCACCACCTACCGCCAACTTTTGGGCTACTCTTTTATCAACGAATAATGGGGGTTAACCGTCACATTATAACGCCCCTACGGCTGAAAGGGCGAGTATGTTTGGTGCGATGGGAATGCAAAACTAAAAATAAATGAAAAACTTTTTAAAAGGTTTAAGATGCATTTTCAAATGACAAATTACATTTTCTGCTGTTTCGAACAAACTTAAACTTTGTTAATAGGCTAAGCATTGGTTAACACTCCTACGAAAAAAATATTTACATCCACTACAGTGATTTTGGGGCCTATCAGGCCCCATATATTTTTCCAATAGAAACATAGTGATTTAGCAACATTCATTTCAAACAACTTTAGAATGGCTCTGACAAACATTTTTTTTACAATTTGAGCAAACAATTTTCGACTGTTTATCTTTCGATCTGCCGCACAAATGGCATAGTCCTCTTTTTGCCCTCTTTGCAGACGGTTTACACGAGGTTGTTTTGTCATTATCTTTGCAGTAAATTTCTTTGATTTCAAGCACCAATTGCCGTATAAATTCTCTTCTGGCTCTTGATTTATGTTGGCGAAGAAATTCTGGATGTTTTGTCGAGTATAGAACGAAAGCATTGCACGCAGCAAGATCTAGAATGTTATAGAATATGCGGACTGACCAGCGCTTTGATCGCCTCTTTGTTGTATAATATCTCACCAGTTGATCGAGAGTGTCGACACCTGCCTTCGTTGCATTGTAAAGATTGACGATTTCGGGCTTTCCATTCTCTTTTACTTCACCAGACTGATGCTGAGAACTCAATAGTAGCACATATTTTCCTGGTTTGTCTGAGTGCCTGAGAAGAGTGATGTTGTAATGGTAGAAAAACTTTGGTGGTAACTCTCTAGATTTTGCATTTATTTCAGGATACAGGAAGGTTCTTGATTTCCGTATGGTTCCAACAAGTCCTGTTCTTTTTGTTCGTAGGTACTTGGCAAGTGTCATTGTTGTGAAGAAATTATCTGTCGTTATTGTCCTTCTTTTTCCAAGAAATGGCTGACTCAGTTCTCTGACTATTCTTTCTCCTTGATTTGTTTCTGTCGTATTTCCAACCTTTCCGGTATAAATTTGAGCGTTGAGGAGGTAACTTGTCTTTGCATCTGTTAGGCACCAAATCTTTATTCCGTATTTGCCTGGCTTTGTCGGAATGTATGTTCTGAAGCCAACTCTTCCTTTGAAGTTACATAGTTGTTCATCCACTGTCAGGTATTCGCTTGGGTTGTAACTGTTTTTGCAATTTTAAATGAAAAAAATTCCAGACTCCAGAGATGGCGGCATCTTTGATTTCTCTATTTCTTTGAGAGTGGATGTCAAATATGATTTTTGAGCACATTTTTTTGAATTTGTCTTGTGTAATCAGTTTTCGCAAAAATGGCAAACCGAATTCGGTTGAAAACATTTCGTCTATCGATGCATTTTTGGATTTGCTTATTACAAGGAAAAGATTAGCTGCGATCCATTTCCAGATGTCTTCTTCAAAAATTCGTTGTTTCATGACGGTGTTTGTTGAGTGAATGATCTGTTCCATCATATTATCAGAAATGAAAATTTTGAATGTTTCGAATGGTGTAGAGACTCTTGGAGCAGCTTGCCTTGTAATGCCTGGGTTTCCATTGAATATATTGAGAGCTGCGGCTCTCTTGTTGATCCTTGAAGGTGTTGAATAACTAAAATTCTTATCTTTGGACAAAAGTTCGTTATTCAAGAATATTCTAGATTATTCTAAACACTTCTGTAAAGTTTCTAGAATCTTCTAGAACAGGCGTGGGCAAACTAGGCAATAATCAGGACCATCTAAAATTATTATTGGAGTGGAGTTATTATCCTAAATATCCATCTTTTGAAAAGAAGTTGTAAAATTAATATATTTTTACTATAATTTGCTTTTTTCGGTTGCCCAGGCCTGTTCTAGAATTATTCAGGAAATAAATAAAGTCATTTTTATGTGTTTTGATCTGGGGCCTAATAGGCCCCAAAATACCCTTAGTGGATGTTTTAAAAAAATTTTAAATATTATTTCGCAAATGTCTGAAAAGTCAAAATATTATTGCTCTTTAAAATATAAAGGGATAGGGTCATTTAATGGCAATTTCATTTAAATACAAAATTATTAGCCTGATATTAATAACCTTTCAAGTTGCTCTGGGGCCTATTAGGCCCCAATTTTCGTAGGAGTATTAATTTCATTCAACATATATAACTGCTGATATATTTTGACAGTGTTTTCAATGGATATATATATATATATATATTTAATACGTTTAACGAAGTATTGTTTGTTTATTATATTTTGTTCCAAAACTAAACAATTGGCTATAAGCGGGTGGACTGGTCCTTATATTTTATTGTTTTAATCTTTCAAACTTACCCATGAACCACCGAGGGACGAATCATGCACTTCAATAACCAACTCAACAAATCTTTTTAATTTCTGTAAATACGAACGAATTGTTTTCGACGTGTTTAGAGTGGGCGTGGCTAAGCAGGTTCCTAGTGTAAAACTAAGACTGCATGATTTACAGCCAATTGTTAAAGAGTAGTTATATATGCAATATAGTACTGATGGTGACATTACACTGTTCTGTCAGACAAGAGTGTCTCAAGAGTCGACGGTTGCTCGTGTTAATTAACTGTTTTCCTTCTGCTTTGTCAATTCAAAGTTAGGGTAGGCCAGTGTGAACATCCAAAAACAAACGGTGACGTAATTTCGTCAAAGTGCTCGCCGTCTTCCGTTTCCAAAATAATACGTACACAATAATACATGAATATGTCTTCAGTTTTTGTTTTGTTTTTAAAAAAAAAACACTTTACATTAACCACTGAATGTTAACATGAAATTTATTATGAAAGTTATTCAGTGTCACTCTTTCCTTCTTTCATGTTTGAACATGAAAGCGGGCAACTTCTATATTTCTACCCGTACGTAACTGCACGTTTTAGCACAATGGTACAGTTTCTATGTTTGGTCAACCGATGTTTATGTCACTAAAAACGTATACTTTTGTTCTGTTCTACAACACGAGCAATCTTGACGCGTAATTCAACTCTCCTGCATTTCAAACAAGCAACTCAAGCGGCCGTTGTACGTCAGACAACTATAATGGATTTGATGTTGAATACTGTAAAAAAAAAATGCTTTGAAATAAATATAAATCATGGCAAGTTTTTAATATTCTCTGAAGTTATGAACTACTTTTGTACACAGCTGATCAAGAAATGTGTCAGATTTTATGAGTAACCAATTAAACTTTGTTCGGCTGTTGCCCTTTGCTCGAGAAAAGGAACAACAATGGTAACATGTCACGCATTTTCAATAAGCTTTCAGTTTATATTAAAACCTTAAAATATTGTTAAGCATCTGTTACAATCTGAATAGAGAAATACCGTAATGTAGTGCTGCTGTTCTATTACTTTTGTAATTAACTTTCCAAGATTATAAAGTTGTATGCACATATCAAAATCATATTGTGCTTCGTTGTTACGTTTTTTTTATGTTTTATGTTTTTCGTAGACCAAACGTAACAGAAAGACACAGATAACAGCTTGTATAATTTGTTACAATAAGCTATTATATATATGACAGATATTAAGTTTGAACCTTCAAAATTAATTACAACACAAAATGGTACTGGCCTGTATCTAATATAATGATCTAGAATGAAAGTCCAAAAGTTCAGATCAGAAATCCAAAATTTCGGTCTAGGGTGTGAATTTGGTCCCACTAAGAAATACCGAGGTTTGAATGGAGAATGACGAAGTTCTTTTTACGGTGCTTCTTGATGAACGTCTCAAACTTGCCGCCCTCCAATTTTCCCAGTCTCCCCTAAACAGTCCGTACGTGCCGACTCTCAGCACAACCTGTAATTCGAATGAATCGTAAAGATTGACGAGACAAAATCACAGCTTCTGTAGATCTAGCTCTGGTCACAAATCCAAGTTGAATAAAATCACAGCAAACACTTAAACTTTCTCAAACGAATGACTGACTCTTCTTTTCTTCGAATAAAAACTAATGACTTTTCCTATTTCTCGCGTCTCCGTCTGTTTATATATTAGTAGGCCTCTTCTCGAACAATCGCGTAACTTCTACAGAACTCCAGAGCAATCCGCGCATGTCCATTCTTGCACGAGACTCAACGTCTAGACACTAGGCCGCCATACATTTCAGTTTATAGTCATATATTTGATCTACCTAATTCTAGAAATTTCTAAATGTTATTTTAAATGAATAACAACATATTTTATTGGTTTAAGCTTTGAAACAATAATATAAATATGGAAATAGAAATAATAGAAATGAAAATTTAAACACAACACGACATGCTGTTTACAAAACATTTACATAACATTCGTATAGTGGTATAAATAAAAGCACATATCAAAATCATATTGTGCTTCGTATAGTGGTATAAATAAAAGCACATATCAAAATCATATTGTGCTTCGTATAGTGGTATAAATAAAAGCACATATCAAAATCATATTGCGCTTCGTATAGTGCTATAGATAAAAGCATGTCATCCATATATTTGACATGAAAATCTTCAAAATTAAAAAGAAATAAAGATTTACCATATTCGGACTTCACTATCACATATCTTACTGAAACCAGTGACGAAAAATAAAAATAAACTTTTTAAATTTTACAGAGCGAGATCTTATAATGAGTGATAGGGAAATTCTTAACTTTCATCACCAGAAATAGTAACCAACACTCACTCTGACAGTGCAAGATGATTCCGGTAATAATCGTGAAAGTAGTACTTAACAATAGATACAAGCATCAAATTTACGTTGAATTCTCTAATGGACACCAACACGAAAACGCAATTTGTAACCAAGAATCGATACGAACACCAAAACAAAAGCTGTACGGCAAATAGCACAAACTAACATGGAAATGCAAATTTGAAGCTATTGATCGATACCAACATAAACAAAGGTTATTGTTGCTAATTGCGAGCACCGGCGTAAAAACGCAGGTCGTAGCTAACAGTAGGAACCAATCTGAAAACTTAGATAGGTATGATCTTACAAAGCAAAATGAAGGTCGTAGTCAATGGTAAAAGCCAACAACAATATAGAAAACTTAAGTGATGGGAATTGATAACTTTAAAACGCGAAATGAAGTCAGAGACACATAACTTGAAAACCCATACTGAAACCAATTCTGGGTATCATTATTTAAGTACGAAACCGAGCGCTAATAAATGTTAATCAGTAAATTATTAATACGTAAATACACGTAATCGTAGTAAAAGCAAGTAAATACACATGTAAAAAAAAACAGGAGAGAAAACAAATACTATAAATGAACCCTGAACCTATCTTTTAAAGTATGAGTGAAAATTAGTGACACTTTAATATCAATAGTTAAGTTCCATAGAATTCAGCATAAAATAACTAAGTGGATAAAAATTTCAGAAATACGACTAGACTGAAACAGAAAGTAAACCATGATAAAATAAAGAACTCTCTTTCGTTAATCCTCGGCTCGACATGGCCAGATGATTAAGGCACTCGACTCGTAATCTGAAGGTCACTGGGTCGAATCCCAGTCGCATCAAACAAGCTCGTCGTTTTAGCCCTAGGGGCGTTATAATGTAATGGTCAATCCCGCTATATATTGGTAAAAGAGTAGCCCAAAAGTTGGAGGTGAGCGGTGATGACTGTCTTCCTTTTAGTCTTACACTGCTAAAGTAGGAACGACTAGCGCAGATAGCTCTCGTGTAGCTTTGATCGAGATTCAAAATCAAATAAACAAATCATTCACCCGTGTATTTCGATTCTTTCGAGTTTTCAGTGTTCATTTCTAAATTAAAAAACACATTTTCATGTATAAGATTAGAAGGTTGTTAAAACATACCTTTATATTACAGTAGAATTTTCGTTTATCAAGACTTACTTCGTACGTACGACTTGTAAGCTAGCTATTTTGGACAAGGGTAGGTAAGATTATTTTATATCTAAACTGAACAAGTGTTAGTACCAGCGTAATCCAGTGTTTTCTCAAAATTACATCATAATTAGATATGCTGTGATGGACTTCTCTTTGTCTATTTGTATTTCACTTCAGTTTAAAATGTTACATTATACGTACAAGCCATTTTGTGTCCTATAGACATTCCAAGGCTCAATAAATCTCAAAACAGTAAAACTCACTGCTCGGTTGGAACACAATAAATGTGAGCCTTAAAGGCCTGGACACTGTTGGTGTTGTCAGCTTGTATTTACGATTACGGATTTGCAACTAATTTTTACCACTATAGATGTTTTATTTGTTCCGATAAAGGAAATAGAACCTCTGATGGTAATACAGTTTTAACTGAGGTATGCAATAGTTCTTCAGTTAACTTCACACGAGCATAACGAACTTGTTCACCTAACGTTCTCACATGAGAATAAATGGTAAGAACAAATTAATACAACAAAACACATTTGGAGTTTGTTAAATGTCTAAGCCTAATTATAGCTTAATGTACCACTAGAGGCCACCTCGATCAATTTTTTTTTTCTGTACATTAATAATATTTAAAGTTAAAAGTAATATATATTACTCACCACCTTTCTCCCTGGTCGATTCCACCCAGCTGACCCATGTTGTTGACAAGCAATCAACTTATGCCCAACAACTCAATAGTTGGTACATACACCCTAAGCACTTGTATTTTATTTTTACCGCCAGTAGGCAATAGATGCAAAGAAACAGCCTGCTTGGAGAAACAGGTGTTATTGACAGACAAGCCATTGAAAACGTTCTATTTTACTGGCTTTAGTTTATTTTGAACGTCGGTCCACGATACATAACACATCGAAGACAGTTTGGAGCACTAAAAAAAAATTAGAGTATTTTATTCAAAATGTTAAAATTAAAAAAATATATATATATTATGATTCAGAAACCTCTTTTATATCGAGTCATTCTGTTTATCTTTTAATTTTGTGATATGTCCATAAAAAAGAACACGTTCCATAATCGTTGGGCTAAAAGACTTCATGTTGGTCATGTTTTAACTTCCTGTCTTCCACAATCGTAATAGAAAAAGAAAGTCTCTCGGTATCTTGGTGTTCACTGATAATTGCGTATTTACTTTAAGAGGTATTAGTCTAATATGTTTTGTACAGTTTTTGTAACTGTTTAGGTGCTTTCGTTTTTAGTATATTCCCGAGTTATGTATTTGTCTCATTGGATCACGTATATCACAGAAACCATTCGAAATAGCCTAAGACGATTAAGTACAAACTGAAAATTTAAGGTATTTAAATAATCCGACTTAATTTGCATGTCTAATGAAGTCACGTCGCCATGTCTGAGGAATGTTTTGTTTTTCTTTTGAAATTTCGCACAAAGCTACTCGATGGCTATCTGTGCGAGCCGTCCCTAATTTAGCAGTGTAAAATGCTAAAATGGCAGCTAGTCATCACCACCCACCGCTAACTCCTAAGCTACTCTTTTACCAACGAACAGTGGAATTGACCTTCACATTATAACGCCCCCACGGTTGGGAGGGCGAGCATTTTGGCGCGACGCGGATGCGAACCCGCGACCCTCAGATTACGAGTCGCACGCCTTAACATGCTTCGCCATGCCGGGCCTTGAGAAATGTACACTTTATTCTTTTTTCTTCTGATCTGACACAAATAACTCACTTAGTTTTATAAAACAAAACTTCAAGAGCTATTATTTAACTTTTGTTATGTTGTTTTATAGTTTGGAGCCCTTTTGAATCACAAATGATGCCATATTTTTGAAGGTAATTTGTGAATGCAGATAATGAAAGTACATATGATTCCCACCTCATTCCTCATAAGCACAGAATTTTTATCTCATCTAAGATGTCATACACCAAGTTTCAAAGCTGCCGGATGCCATAGAAATTAGGCCTGGCATGGCCTAGCGCGTTTAGGCGTGCGCTTCGTAATCTGAGGGTTGCGGGTTCGCGCCCGAGTCGCGCCAAACATGCTCGCATTCCCAGCCGTGGGGGTGTTATAATGTGACGGTCAATCCCACTATTCGTTTGTAAAAGAGTAGCCCAAGAGTTGGCGGTGGGTGGTGATGACTAGCTGCCTTCCCTCTAGTCTTACACTGCTAAATTAGGGACGGCTAGCACAGATAGCCCTCGAGCAGCTTTCTGCGAAATTCCAAAACAAACAAACAAACAGACAAAGCCATGGAAATTCACATTCATTGTACCCCACAGTCCATTCTCTTCAGTAAGGAAAGACTCACTAGTGTAATTACTATCTACGTATAGCACACTAAAGAACGGACTCATATTTTTCAATAAGAAAATACAAAAGGATTGATTTCACATTTATTCGATTTCTCAGAGTTGTTCTGTTTCAAAACATTTCATCCTTTGAACGCGATTGTTTTTTCATCCGATAAAATTTTCACGATAACCAAACCGTTTTGCGAATTTGGGAATTAGCATGTAAGTCAGTGGACGCATGTTTAATAACCTGTCATGATTAAAGACATCTCTAGCAACTTGATCACTACTGTTTGGAAAGTGTATAAAACACAACATCGGCTAAAATCTCGTGTTTGTGTTGTTGTTGTTTTTATATAGCGAAGCCACATCGGGCTATCTGCTGAGCCCACTGAGGGGAATCGAACCCCTGATTTTAGCGTTGTAAATCCGGAGACATACCGCTGTACTAGCAGGTGGCGACTAAAATCTATCTTTAGTAAGGATAAGGCAGAAACCAAGAGCACCAGTTAGGTAGAATATGTCCCAGTTGTCCTACCTGTGACTTTAAGGCTAAGCTAATTGCAAAATACAAAGTAACTTATGCTTTCCTTTTTTGATGGTCCTAAGGTACCCATTTACAAAAATCACGAACGTGATTTCAAATTCTCACTTTTTTATAGATAAAAACTGATCAGTACGGCAGTTTGTTTCTGTTACAATGTGAACAAACACATCATTATCCACAAACAGCTTTAAAAAAATTAAGGTTTGTCTGCATCATTTAGATTCCTGCTCTCTCAGTAATCTATAGTTTTATTTTTAAAAGTGTAAATCTAATACTGAATTGTTCATTTACATACCACCATTCTCCACCCATCATCATTTGCACCACCAAGTCCATGTCTAGCTTATCTGCCGTGAATAAGTTGACCACACCCACGAGCAGGTAGTTGTAAACTACCAGGCCTACCCCTGAGTCTTGCCCTGTACATTTAGTTGTACATCAACTTGTGCTTGCAATGACAACAGGTATATTGATATGACATTCTGCACAAGATATCCTTTGAGGTCTACATATCACTGTCAATGTCACCATCATGACTTTTCCTTACTAGCCCCAGCTTGGACATTATAAAAGTAACTATCCACGTTAGTATCAGTCACATCATAATCAAAATCGTAGACAGATAAGTCAGATTGAGAGCCAGAATCATTATCAGCTCGTACAAGCTCAATTGTCTTTTTAAGTATGAAAACACTGGAGCGGGTTGACGCCATTTGAGGTTCGTTTTTATGATAAAATATTACCAGTGATAACAACAATTATCATCATAGATACGAATCGGCGCTGAGATCGTCATTTCTGGAGATTAGGATTTGTGTACTGATTTGATCGTCATCTCTGGCTGTTAGGATTTGTGTACTGATTTGATTGTCATCTCTGGATATTAGGATTTGTGTACTGATTTGATTGTCATCTATGGAGATTAGAATTTGTGTACTGATTTGATCGTCATCTCTTGAGATTAGGATTTGTGTTCTGATTTGATCGACATCTCTGGAGATTAGGATTTGTGTACTGATTTGATTGTCATCTCTGGATATTAGGATTTGTGTACTGATTTGATTGTCATCTCTGGAGATTAGGGTTTTTGTATTACTTTTTGTGCTAGATTCACATTTCTAGTAAGAAATTTAAGCTGCATTATATAATGGTCAAACGGTGAGAGTTAAAAAATTCCTAAATAAAATTCTGACCAAAAGCTTATTTATTGAATGCTTGCTTCTCAGTGCAGACCTTTTATGTTATAAACCGGGTTTCTATAGCCATGGTGGGCAGAGCACAGATATCCATATTTATAGCTTTGTGCTAAATATCAAACAATAACTTCATTAAACAGTTGATTTTACCAAAAGGGAAAACATTAGTTGGTGCAAACCTCGAGTGGTAAATTCAGATATTAATTATCAAAGAAGTACGTAAGCCTTACATAAAGATTAAAGTAAAACAAATGTTAATCTGGTGTCTAATACTTAATTTGTACACGTCAGTCTTTGATTAAGTAAACTTCAGAATCACAATTAACTTAACTATAAATATTGTAACAAAGTCCACACTTTTGCGCACACGCACCAAAGGACGTGTTGCTTACGTATAATAACTGCATATGTGTTTTCTTTTTTTAAAGCTCTGCGACTTATTTGTGACACGATAAATATTTCTTATCTCAACAATAACTTTTCAAAATTTATTTATCAGATTACCAGTTAATTCTTTCTGGATTTTAAAGTAATGGTTTTCTTGAAAACCAGTTTTATATGTCAGTAAGTGAGTTTGTCTTTACAGTCTATCACATATATATTTCTTTGCTTCGTTGTGTATTTTCGAGACTCGATTTATATCCATCAAGTAATTTGTCAGTTGTTCTGTCAGTCCGTTAATCTGGCCCGGCATGGTCAGTTGGGTTAAAGGCGTTAGACTCGTAATGCAAGGGTCGCAGGTTCGAATCCCCGTCGCACCAAACATGTTCGCCCTTTCAGCCGTGGGAGGGTTCTACTGTTACGGTCAATCCTACTGTTCGTTGGTGAAAGAGTAGCCCAAGAGTTGGCTGTGAGTGGTAATGACTAGCTGCCTTCTCTCTGGTCTTACACTGCTAAATTAGGGACGGCTAGGCAGATAGCCCTTGAGTAGCTTTGCGCGAAATTAAAAAACAAACAAACCATTGATCCATATGTTTGTTTATTCCTTCATTCATATATCTATATGCTCATACAAAAGTCTGGCTTAGTTCATAGCTTTAGTTTAACAGCCTTTTATTTTTCCATTCAATAGTTGTCTATTTAATCACTAATCATTTATTTGTATTTCCACCTTTTCGTACTTTTCTTAACCTAAATCTGTCAAATCCTGCGTTCTTTAGCTTTATTTGTTTGACAGTTGCACCATTCGCTCGCTTAAACCATTAAAAAAAAATACTCACCTGCTGGATTCTCTTTTTAACTTGACCAATCATCTATAAGTATTTTTATCGATCTGCTTTTCATTCGTCCATTTGTCCATACCTCCGTCAATCCGTTCTATTATTTCATATATTTTTTTTAAATCTCTTTATTTAGTCTCTGTTCACTCACCCTTCTCTTTGTTCACCCGTATTTTTTCATCATCCATTTCTTTCTTTGCACATTTCTTCCCCCAGTTTCTCTTTATCGATCTCTTTCTTTCATGGAACATATGTTTTTATCTGCTCACCATTACTCTGTTAATTGTGGCATTATTTAAGCCCATCTTGTTTTTTCTTTTTACATTCACTCAGTTACCAAACAGACAGGTATTTCAGTTGTCTCCTTAGGCGTCTGTCTACTACTTAAGCAGCTATTAATACCAAAAAAACAACAATAAACCCTCCATTTTGTGTGTGTGTGTGTACATTACTCAATTTAAATAGGTAGGATACGTACAGAAACTTCATGGAGTAGCACATCCTTGTATACAATGTTGAAAAACTAATTCTTTAAATGCATCAAACGTCACTGTGGAATAATAAGAGAAGATGGATGAAAGTGATCTATTTTCGGTAATTAGAGAGTTTATTTTGTGATTTTATTGGAGGAGGCGTTCAATTACTTTTCTTACCAAAGCAATAAAACACGATTTACTGGGTGCAGGTTTCAGTTTCTTTTTTTAACGTTTGTATTAGCGATAACAACAGAAGAACTGATTATTTGACAAGATATAGATCTAGAAATAAATCACGCGCACTGTTAGAATCACCACCGCAGTAAATAACGAAAAGTACACATTTTTATACAAATAGCAGTTTCATCACTTTGTTTTTGAATTGGAGTAAGGTGGAAAGTTGAAAACGTTAAGAGAGAGAATTACACAAATCATTTTATTTTCTGTTCAATTTTTTGAAACTAGCTTAAACCGTATTTGCAGGTATGATGAGAGGTCACTTATAAGTTAGGAAATCCTTGTGTGTTTTCTTATAGTTAAGCCACATCTGGCTATCTGCTGAGTTCACCGAGAGGAATCGAATCCCTGATTTTAGCCTTGTGAATCCATAGACTTACCGCTGTACTAGCAGTGGACACTTGTATCCTTTTACCAAATACTTTTCTAATGAAAAGCTCTGAACACCTCGGAGAATCGAAACCAGGGGTTATTTTGTTGATTTACAGTACCAGTAGATACCACAATGAACAGAGATATTGTACAAGTGTAATTAATTGAGACAATAAAGTTTATTATCCGTTTCCTAAACGTGATAAAACTATTAAATAGAATTGCATAAATTATCTTGCAAATATCGCTTTAAAGGCCCGGTATGGCTAGGTGGTTTAGGCACTCTACTCGCAATCCAAGGGTCACGTGTTCGAAACCCCTTCACATCAAACATACCTTTCCAGTTGTGGGGCGTTACAATGTGACAACCAATCCCACTATTGGTTGGTAAAAGATTAGCTCAAAAGTTGGCAGATGGTGATGAAAACTAACTGCCTTCTCTTTAGTCTTACACTGCTAACTTAGGAACGACTAGAGCAGATAGCCCTTGTGTAACTTTGCGCGAAATTCAAAAAACAAACAAACAAACAATCTCTTTAAAAGTTTGTTATGGAAAAAAAGTTTAAAATAGTATTCAAATGTTTCATATAAACGTAAACAAACTTCAAATGACAGTTACTGTAAATATGAATGCAGAAAGTAATAGATTTTTGCAGACAGTGAGACTATTACCCCAACCAAAAACAAAGTTGAATTTGCCCTTTTTATTATATTTTCTTTTTATGAAGTAATAACAAGTTTATGAATGAAAACCAGTGTGTGCGCTGTTTCATTAATGTAACATTTAGAGTAACGTTACTTATATATACATGTGTGTGTGTGTACGTGTATCAAACATTTTTGTGAACACATCAGCACAGAACGGAAGAATGAGCCAACCAGAGTTCGGACTGAATAAATGTCCCCCAAGAGACAGTTATAAATGAATCAGATACCTTTAGCAGCCACAACGTATCTGCATAATTTCGTACTTGGACAAAATCTCCTCTGATAACTTACACTGTTGAAGCTTTACTTTTTATCAAGCAGCTGTCTCTTTAGAATGTCTTCCTCTTTCTGTTGTATTAACAAAGAGTCAGTTCAAGTGTACGTGAAGTTTTCCAAAATTGTTGTTACAACAAATAAAGTTACGATATTTGCGTTGCTCAAAGCATTTAATAACTATAATTTGCAACAACGTAACTGAGAAAAACAAAACCGTTTTTGCAAAACGGTGTTTTACATTCTTAGTTCATTGTTACAAAAATGAGAAATCTGTTATTCGACTGTGCAAGTTTAAATAAAGTGCACTCGTCATTTAGCCTATAATACACATATATACATTTTAAATAAAGTGCACTCGTCATTTAGCCTGTAATACACATATATACATTTTAAATAAAGTGCACTCGTCATTTAGCCTATAATACACATATATACATTTTAAATAAAATGCACTCGTCATTTAGCCTATAATACACATGTATGCATCCTCGTTTCAGTTGTAATTTGCCCCCCAGTGGCTCAGCGGTATGTCTGCGGACTTACACGCTAAAATCCGGGTTTCGATACCCGTGGTGGGCAGAGCACATATAGCCCATTGTGTAGCTT
Source organism: Carcinoscorpius rotundicauda (assembly GCA_011833715.1). Classification (NCBI taxonomy): domain Eukaryota; kingdom Metazoa; phylum Arthropoda; class Merostomata; order Xiphosura; family Limulidae; genus Carcinoscorpius; species Carcinoscorpius rotundicauda. Next base: position 93,873,472 of record CM022396.1, on the reverse strand, counting down.
TGTGCTTAATCGAAAACAACAACAACAAAAAAAGAACAACAGTTGTAATTTTAAAATTAAACTCAAAATCCATACCTCTAAGAATATCTTCTCGTGTTTCCGTCATGTAAAGAGGCACGTGATGAATGGTATCAAACTAATCACAGCGATACGAATCCATTTCCAAACCAAAAGTGGAGTTCCTTGGGCACGTGTAAAAGTCTGTCAATTCTGCACGAGATAACAACTATTATTTCACGATTCTGGCACTCCACAGTGGTAGGTACCTGCTTCAAGACTGAATAAAATATTCCAAGCAACAACTGGATACCATATCAGAGTGCATATGGTTACAAACAGATTATTACCCATGTTGCAAGTTCAACAATGATACATCCTAGACAATGACACCTGAAGAAATATTGTTTATATCAATCGTATCTCACCTTTTAGCTTATAAGAGGCATATACTCATTCCGACAGATCCATTTCAATACAAGTTGTGACACCACGGATGTGGTGTGACTACAATATAAGATGGATGAACCGACCTGTGCATCTTGTAGAATGGCATCACCAGCATCACACACTGTAAGGACCATATTCTACGACCATTTTCCACTATAATTCACCATCACATATTATAATCTGTGTTTCAGTACTAAACTGCTCGATATACTCTTTGGGAGAAAGAAGAATTTGACCAAATGGACCTAATTCCAAACAGGATTGTACTGGCACTGTGTAGAAACAAAACAATAAAACTCTTCTAAGAAGTGTTTGTTCATAATTTAGGCTTGGTAGCCAATCATTTGATTTTACGTCACATGACGGTTAGAAAATTAAATGAAACGTGTTGCTGTTTACTTTCTGACAATGGTTTTACTTGGTAGCCAATCATTTGAATTTTACGTCACATGACGGTTAGAAAATTAAATGAAACGTGTTGCTGTTTACTTTCTGACAATGGTTTTACTTTATCGTAGTTAAAACATTTTCTACTTTAGTTCTCATGTAATGTTTAATACAGTGTATCAAAACAAATATTTCTGGGAACTATAAAAATAAGGACTAATACATGCAAAAGTATGTTACCTTCATCTGAAAGCTATAAAGTAATGAAAGCTACAATTTTATAAATCCAGTAAATTACAAAAAACTCATCTGAAGTACACCTGAAATGGAAAGATCAGTGTGGAAATATTGCGTATATTGCTTTAACAAACAGGATAACATAACCAAATAATAACTGTTTTTGTTAATATAGATTCGTGCCACAAACAGGATAACATAAACAAATAATAACTGTATTTTTTAATATAGATACGTGCCACAAACAGGATAACATAAACAAATAATTACTGTATTTGTTAATATCGATACGTGCCACAAACAGGATAACATAAACAAATAATAACTGTATTTGTTAATATAGATTCGTGCCACAAACAGGATAACATAAACAAATAATTACTGTATTTTTTAATATAGATACGTGCCACAAACAGGATAACATAAACAAATAATTACTGTACTTGTTAATATCGATACGTGCCACAAACAGGATAACATAAACAAATAATAACTGTATTTGTTAATATAGATTCGTGCCACAAACAGGATAACATAAACAAATAATTACTGTATTTTTAATATAGATACGTGCCACAAACAGGATAACATAAACAAATAATAACTCTATTTGTTAATATAGATTCGTGCCACAAACAGGATAACATAAACAAATAATAACTGTATTTGTTAACATAGATACGTGCCACAAACAGGATAACATAAACAAATAATTACTGTATTTGTTAATATAGATTCGTGCCACAAACAGGATAACATAAACAAATAATTACTGTATCTGTTAACATAGATACGTGCCACAAACAGGATAACATAACCAAATAATAACTGTTTTTGTTAATATAGATACGTGCCACAAACAGGATAACATAAACAAATAATAACTCTATTTGTTAATATAGATTCGTGCCACAAACAGGATAACATAAACAAATAATAACTGTATCTGTTAATATCGATACGTGCCACAACACATTTTCACACCTTCGAAAATTTATCTCTCAAATTAATCATATCTATTTCAAACACATAAAGTATGAAAATAAAGACATCTATTTATACGATGAATAACATAGTTTAATAAAAGATACAACTAATGGTAATCTTTCTAAAGTGAAAATAGATTAAACTGTACATAAATTATCCTTTTATAAACTTGCCATAAATTATACCTCCCCCAAAAGGCACTGAAAACCCAAAATAACACTATTGAATAAGTACAATATCCTATTATTGTAGTGTTTTTCAAATAGTTAAAAATATTAAGGTGAAACATGCATATCATCAGATAACGGACTGATAATTATAATAATGACACGTATTTGTTGTAGTGTGGAAAACTAGACTTGTACTCGTAAATAAATTAGAACGAGTGAGAATTGTATTAGCACATCATTTACATATATCTACAGTGAAGTTAAAAGTTTTGGGAAAGTAGACTAGAATCTCTTATTTTAAATCATTATGCGAGGTGCCAAGTCTTAATTGTTTGATTTTTTATTCGTGGAGGAACTAAAAGACATGAGTTGAAAAATAATGTTGTGGTTTCCCTACTGATTCTCTTTAAATACAGTGTTCCATATATCTCAGAAATACTTTTTTTTCATCACATTTGCTTAACTGTGTCTCTTGGCTCTTAATGTCTTCTGCAAGAAAAACTAATAATAACACAGTAGTGAAGTTGGATAAGAAGTGGGTATTGGATATTCAAGTAACTTTAGAATGAAAATAAAAAAACATTATATGAAACACATAATATCCATTATATTCAGTGCTGATCGAGTAAGTTGCTCGGTACTAGAACCGATCAAGTCATCTGGAATATGTCAGACGTTAAGGTTCTGAGGTGTAACTCAAATTATCAATTGACACGAACAGCTATAATGGTGTAAATCACATTAAGTTTGTGAAGTGTATTTTTGTCGAATTAAATTAAGTCATTTACAAATCACTAGGATAATGATTAATAAGTTATTAATATTTATTTATTTTAAACCAGTTATCTATTATCCTTATTTACAAGTCACTAGGATAATCATTACTGACTTATTAATATTTATTTATCTCAACCCAGTTATCTATTATTGTTATGTAAATATAATGTAATGTCGTGTTTGAATTCCCATATTTATTATTAATAATTCTATATTTATATTATTGTTTCGAGGTTTAAACCGGTGAAATTTAAAATAACATTTTAGAATTAATTAAAATTCATTTAGAAATTTTTAAAACTAAATAGATTGATCACTTGTATTGGCCTGGTGTTTGTACTGTGGAATTCTGGGAAGTTACGCGATATAGTATATAAACAGACGGCGATGCGAGGGAGATCATCCATTTTTACTCGGGTCAAGAAGTGAGTTATCCATTTTTACTCGGATCAAGAAGTTTGTCTCGTTTGATAAAGTTTAAACTGAATTTGTGAATAGAGATAGATCGACTAAAGCGGTGAAATTTTTATTCCGTCAATCTTTACAATTCAGTCGGATTACGGATTATACCGAAAGTCAATACGAATTGGACTGTGAATTTTTGTTTGAAATTACCCATTCAAACTTCAAAAATTTCTCCGTGGGACTAAATTCACCGCCTAGATTAGAACTTTGGATTTCGGATTTGGACACTTATCCTGGATCATATTATTAAGCACAGGCCAGTACTTTTTTGTATTATAAGTTGTTTTGATGGTTGAAACTGGATATCTGATATTGCCATTAGATAATATATTTTGTGTCTATCACATAAGTAGATAATTATAATAAATTAAACAAGCTGCTATCTGTGTCTTTCTGTTGCGTTCAGTCCGCAATAAAAAACGTAACAATTATCCTTATTTTTTTTTACTTTACTTAACTTTATTCTGAAATCAGCAAAACTGGCGAACTACCAAGCTGGTATTTATATTTCCGAAGTCGATAAAGCAACCATTGCGTCAACATTACTAATTCTCGGAAGTGATTAATGAATGTAATAATATGTCAAATATACTACATCTGCCATATGCAGTACCTACTGGGCGTTTTCGTTACTATCAGAGTTTATCAGGTCGACTGGGAAACGGTAGACTGAAGTAACTGAAACGCTATTCGTATCATCAAATTGCACGAACAATAACTATTCAGTTGCTCTAAACTGTTTACTAGCCATTTTGAAAAGATGCTGTACTATCAACCCAAATTAAATGTCAAGGAGCTACAAGAAATTAAAATTTCATCATATTTTTCCGACACCAGTCAAGATAACAATTTAGTTAATAGAAGGCACTAGTCCAGCATAGTAACATATGTTTTGCATATGTTATTACTATGTAAGACAGAAGGTCTCTGACTGTTGTGATGGTCCAACTTATGTTATCATCGTACCAGGACTTCTCTTTTAGGATATACTGGTTGAAATTGCTTCGTACAGATTTCGTTCTCTAAAGTTCTGGAAATTGGAACAGGAAGCATTAATGTTAAAAATACTGACATTCTATAGATTAATTGTTTTGAAGACTGGACACAGGTCAATGAGATTCTGCTAGGCTTGTAGCTAATAAACGTAACCCCGGTTTCTGTTATTGATATTTTCACCCATACACTTTTATTTTGTTGGTTTTAGATTTATAATGATCAGTTTCAAGAATATTGATTTCCTGTTTAAATAGAAGTTTTTCTAGTAATTTTATCACGGGTTTCTTACCCTTCTACTATAATTAACTTCTCATGACATAAATGATTAGTAGACTCTGGTTGAATGTTCACTCTATTTCTTCCACAGTATGCTCTTACTTGATGCCAACATGGTCATGTTATTTTGACCATAGAAACCTATGCATGACGACTTACTTCATCTTCTAACTTGCACATCATATTTTACTATGAAGTGATTTTCAAGTTATTTTTATTAAATCACAGTTTGGTAAAAACTAATGCGGATCACATATGAACACATTACTTAAGTAATATGTTTGTGTCCTGAGTCATGGATAGATACAGATATCACTTGTACTGATGATTTTATAGAGTAAATAATATACAAAGCTAGGGTTTTTGTTTTTTGTAATATAGGTTCTCGCTATTGTGATGGATGAGTGGTCTCATCTAATAAATGAATATCTCATATTTTGTTGCTTCACTCAGCCCAGAAGTAAATGTGTTTTTCTCGACACACGTGCAAATAAGAAAAAAGGAGAAGAAACAGATAGATCTGAATACACGCATATCAAACATTTAATTTTATTTATCATTCACCAAAAATATACACTTTTGAATCATAAGCTAGTCGCCCACCAGTGGCTCAGCGGTATGTCTGCGGACTTACACGCTAAAATCTGGGTTTCGATACCCGTGATGGGCAGAGCACAGATAGCCCATTGTGTAGCTTTGTGCTTAATTCAAAAAGCAACAACATAATCTAGTCTTCGCGTTCTCAGAACAGGTGAATCATCCATGACGTCAACGAGAAGAAATCACGTTATTATTTCTAAGAACTTAAAAGAAAAATGAAAGAAGAATGTAACAGTATGTCAAGCACATTATATATGTCATATCCAGTGCTCACTAGGCCTAATGGCCAACTGGGATACGATAGACATATTTAAAACTAATTATATTCTTATCTTTCTGGAACTTTTTATCTATTGATACGAGTTAATATTAACAGACATTGCGGGCTATGGTCTCAGTTTACAAAGTATGATTAATAACCCTTTTCATTCGTGATTTGTTTTTATGGAGTCATAAGATTTAAGTTTTTCTTTACGTTCTGTAATTGTGATATCTCCATTATCACGTGACTTACAGTTTATTTTAGAGGCCCTTAAATAAACAGCACGAAGAAAAGACGTTGCGAAACAATTAGAAAACTGTATTTGTGAAATCACTTTGATAATGCTATAGACAAACACACACTGTGTTAGAAAAGAGCAACACACAATATATTCATACTGTGACTTGTCTCATATTACGGGAACACTGTGTAACTATTCTCTACACATACTTCAAACTAATGGCACTTAAACTAATGTTGACTAAAGGACTATTTAGTTTTAGCACCTTTTACTTATAACTTATAATAACTTTTCTTATGTTATTTCACTCTAAAGTTTCATTGTCAGTAGTTTATCTAAAAGTAAGAAGCAAATCGACCAGTCTAACATGCAAGCATGTAATACTTAACTTCCTCTTTTATACAGTACATCATATTATGTTCATGTTTTCAAACTCAAAATGTTTTAATTTATTTTATTTTATCTTAAATAATGACATATCAGCCTACTTAAAAACTAGAAAATCACTGGTTCAAAAACCATAATTACAAGTTGTTGTTTTTTTTCTAACAAATATTTTCAATTTTGCACAAAGCTATTCAAGGGCTGTCTGTACTAGCCGTTCCTAATTTAAAGGTGTAAGACTAGAGGGAAGGCAGCTAATCATCACCACCAACCGCCAACTCTTGAGCTACTCTCTTACCAACGAATAGTGGGATTGACCGTCACGTTATAATGTCCCCACGGCTACAAGGGCGAGCATGTTCGGTGTGACGGGGATTCGAAACCAAGACCCTCAGATTACGAGTCAAGTGTCTCAACCACCTGGCCATGGCGGGCCTTTTCTAAATATAGAGTTTATTCTCAGGACAGCTGGTATGGATATTAGCACTTTAATTAAAATAAAGTACAGAACATCGTTTCGATTCCTTAGGTCATCTTCAAGTGGAACGTTGTTGTGTACTTTATTTTAATTAAAGTGCTGATACTGATACCAACTGTCTTGAGAATACATTTTTACTTCAAGTAGGTTTCTCGTTATCACAAATAGACATGCGCATGATTCTACATTAAGAGGTTTGCAAGAATGTTGACATAATGATTAATAGGCTGTACGAACACGTAAAGAAAATATTCAGTTTAATTAATGCATTTTACTTCCAGTAAGTTGTGACAACATATATTATTGTTTGGAAAATATTAGAAAACCTTTACTTAATCGAGAAAATATTGTATTCATTGTTCATATTTATTAGTTGTACGGTTTCCATAAATACATTTTACGCATAGAGGAATAGGAGTTTAGATAAAAATTAACACCCAATCATAATTTTTCTTTTATTGGGTTGGTTTATTTTGAATTTTGCGCAAAGCTACACGAGGGTCATCTGCGCTGGCCGTCCCTAATTTAGCAGTGTAAGACTAGAGGGAAGGCAGCTGGTCATCACCACCCACCGCCAACTCTTGGGCTACTCTTTTGCCAAAGAACAGTGGGGTTGATCGTTACATTTTAATGCCCCCAACGGCTGAAAGGGCGAGCATGTTTGATGTGACGGAAATTAGAACATGCGACACTCAGATTACGAGTCGAGTGCCTTAACTACCTGGCCATGCCGGACCAATTTTCTGTTGTTAATGTAATTTCATAAGCGATTAAAATGTATATCGCTATTTAGCCCAAAATAACTGATTCTTTATTCCTTGTATGTTTATGCACCTCTGTGAAACATAGAGTTGCTTTTCAACAATTCATGACAATATATTGGAGTTTTCTTGTCACTCTAATTTTTAACATTATCGAAATACTTCACCACCTGGCTATAGACCTACCATTTTTTTAACTGTGTTGAAAATTTTGTGAAAACTATTTCCATAATATATACTACATGGTCCAAAATATGTAAACACCTCTTCTAATTAGTGGGTATAGACAAACATTGGCTGTAAAATGGGTTGTACTGAAGAGCTCAGTGACTTTCAACTTGGCACTGTCATAGGATGTCACCTTTCCAACAAGTCAGTTCGTGAAATTTCTGTCCATCTATAGCTGCCCTGGTCAACTGTAAGCGCTGTTATTGTGAAGTGGAAACGTCTAGGACCAACAACAGCTTAGCCACGAAGCGGTAGGCCACACAAGCTCACACAAAGGGACCGCCAAGTATTGAAGCACGTACAAATTGTCCGTCCACAGTTTCAACACTCACTATCGAGTTCCAAACTGCCTCTGAAAGCAACGTCTGCACAAGAACTGTTCGTAGGGAATTTCATGAAATGAGTTTTACATGGCCGAGCAGCCGCACACAAGTCAAACATTACCATACCTAATGCCAAGCGTCAGCTGGAGTACTGTAAAACACACAGCCATTGGATTCTGCAGCAGTGGAAACGCGTTTTCTGGAATGCTGAATCACGCTTCACTATCTGACAGTCTGACGGATGAATCAGATGCTAGGAGAACACTACCTGCCTGAATGCATAGTACCAACTGTAAAGTTTGTGGAGAAGGAATAATGGTCTGGGACTGTTTTTCATGGTTTGAGCTTTCTCTTTAGTTCCAGCGAAGAGAAATCTTAATTCTACAGCATACAATGACATTCTATAGAATTGTGTGCTTTTAACCTTTTGGCAACAGTTTGGAGAGGGCCCTTTTGTGTTTAAGTATGACAATGCCCCTTGCACAAATCAAGGTCCATAAAGACATGGTTTGCCGAGTTTGATGTGGAAGAAGTTGGTTGGCTTGCACAGAGCCCTGACCTCAACTCCATCGAACACCTTTGGGATGAATTGGAACGCCGATTGCGAGCCAGGCCTTCTTGCCCGACATCAGTGCCTGACCTCACTAATGCTCTTGTTATTGAAGAGGAACGAAACTCCACAACCACATTCCAAAACCTAATGAAAAGCCTTCCCAGAAGAGTAAAAGCTGCTATAGCAACAAAGGGGGACAAACTTCGTATGAATGCCCATGGTTTTGGAATGAGATGTTCAACAAACACATATGGGTGTGATGGTCGGGTGTTCACACACTTTAATTCATTTTGTCACGGCCCGGCATGTCCAGGTGGATTAAGGCGTTCAACTCGTAATCTGAGGATCGTGGGTTTGAATCTCGGTCGCACCAAACATGCTCGCCCTTTCAGCGGTTGAGGTGTTATAATGTGACGGTCCATCCCACTATTCATTGGTAAAAGAGTAGCCCAAGAATTGGCGGTGGGTGGTGATGACTAGCTGCCTTCTCTCTAGTCCTACACTGCTAAATTAGGGATGGCTAGCGCAGATAGCCCTCGAGTAGTTTTGCGCGAAATTCAAAAACAAAACAAACAAACATTTTGTCACAAGTATAACAATAACCACTAACGTATGTCAACTCGTCACAGGTGTTCGTTCAGTTGACTGATATTAAGTACCTCCTTTCTTTATAAATTGTATAATTTTCCATCTGTGACAGAAACACAGGTTCAAGAATGAGAGAAAAATACAAGACTTCTGTGCAAGAAAAATCAAACCATCAACTCAAACTGTTGCTCTGAACTTTTGAAACTGATTTATTTTTCCATGTATATTAACTGTACAAATAAACTTAGTGAATTTCTGTTACTCAAGATACACTTATGATATCAATTTAATTGAAAATTAGATGTGAGATCTGCTTTTCTGACTTTTATCATATCCTGCTTTATACAATCAGCATGAGAATACATATTGTGCTTGTAAATGTTAGTATTGGTAATATTATCATAGATTTGTCAAAATATACCAAACATTCGCTTCAATTGGTAGTGTAGCAATACTTTAAACGGCTTTTAGGTTGTTACCCTGTGTTACGTTTTTATGTGGACTGAACGCAACAGAAAGACACAGATAGCAGCTTCTATAATTTATTATAATTATCTACTTATGTGATAGACACAAAATAAATTATCCAATGGCAATAACAGATATCCAATTTCAACCATCAAAACAACTTACAATACAAAAAGGTACTGGCCTGTGCTTAATAATATGATCCAGGATAAGTGTCCAAATCCGAAATCCAAAGTTCTAATCTAGGCGTTGAATTCAGTCCCACGGAGAAATTTTCGAAGTTTGAATGGGTAATTTCAAACAAAAGTTCACAGTCAAATTCCTATTGACTTTCGATATAATCCGTAATCCGACTGAATTGTAAAGATTGACGGAATAAAAATTTCACAGCTTTAGTCGATCTAGTTCTATTCACAAATTCAGTTTAAACTTTCTCAAACAAGACAAACTTCCTGATCCGAATAAAATGGATGACTTACTTCTTGACCCGAGTAAAAGTGGATGATTCACTTCTTGACCCGATTAAAAGTGGATGATTCTTCTTGACCTGAGTAAAAGTGGATGATTTCTTTCCCTCGCATCGTCATCTGTTTATATACTATATCGCGTAACTTCCCAGAATTCCACAGTACAAACACCAGGCCAATACAAGTGATCAATCTATTTAGTTTTAAAAATTTCTAAATGAATTTTAATTAATTCTAAAATGTTATTTTAAATTTCACCGATTTAAACCTCAAAACAATAATATAAATATAGAATTATAAATAATAAATATGGGAATTCAAATACGACGTTACATTATATTTACATAACATATGCATGATATTTACATGACATTTACACTCGACATGGTTGTCGTTTACATAACATTTACATAACACTCTCGACAACATTTACATGATATTTACATAACACTCTCCCCCTTAAAAGTAAAAAAAAAAGTTTGAACCTGTGAAAATCTTTTTTTTTGTTTTCTTTGTTTTTCTAAACAAACTCAAAAGGGTTAAATCTAGTAGATATTTGCATAACTTCACGAACTGCAAACAACAACAAGGGAACACCCTCATCCCAGTTTTTTGAGTGTTCGTGGCAGTAATTTGGTGAAAACGCTCATGGACACCTTGTGACTCAGGACGGTATACACTGGATGAAACTTTATGGATGTTTAGTTCAGGTATGACTTGTTGAAATATCTTGGACGTAAAATTTGAGCCCTGGTCTGATTGCACAACTTTTGGAATCCCGAACATGATAAAGAATTTGACAAGAGCCTTGATAATGTTGGGAGCAGTGATTTTTCTCAAAGGGATAGCCTCAGGGAAACGTGTAGAAGCACACATGATTGTCAAGAGGTATTCATTTCCTGCTTTGCTTTTTGGCATTGGGCCAACACAGTCGATAATGACTCTTGAGAACGGTTCTTTAAAGGCAGGAATAGGGTGCAGTGGTGCTTTGGGAATCCCTTGATTTGGTTTTCCAGTCATTTGGCAAGAATGACATGCCTTACAAAAGCTAACAACATCTTGGCGCATCTTTGGCCAATAGAAATGTCGTCGGATACGATCTAGGGTCTTTATTATACTTAATTGTCCTGACAACACATGATCATGAGCAAGACTAAGAATATCATTCCGATAGCATTTTGGAATGACGATTTGGTGAATAACATTCCACTCTTCATCAGCAGCAACGTCAGGAGGTTTGTATTTTCTCATTAACACACCTGACTTCTGGTAGTAACAAATAGGGACAGTTCCTATTTCATTTTCATCAACGGCCAGTTGTAGAAGAGAACGAGTTTCAGGATCATTGTCCTGTTCCTCAACAAGTTTGTTACGACGAAGAGAGTTGAAAAATGACTCGGAGTCATCAGTAGAACTTAAAGTTGAGTCAGAAATCTCATCGATGTGAGACATGAACGTATAAGATAAAGGGAAATCCTCTTTGGACTCCTGAGAACGTGTTTGAGAACGGGTAACAGCACAGGCAGGGAAAACATCAGGAAACTCTTCAACGAGTTTCTCTGTACTGGGACTAACAACAGGTGCTTCAACAACACGAACCTCTGGTACCACCTTACTACCAGCCAAATCATTCCCCAAAAGCATAGACACACCTTCAACAGGTAATGAAGATTTAATACCCACAGTCACTGGGCCTGAAACTAAGTCCGATTGTAAATCTAATCTATGAAGAGGAATAGAAACGACGCCACCTTTTACACCAGAAATGAGCACATTGGCCCCAACGGATGACTTTTCAGAAAACGGAAGTACACTTTCCAAAATCAAACTCTGAAAAGCTCCAGTATCCCGCAGGATTTTAATTGGTTGTAGATGTGAATTACCAACAAAAGAAACAAAACCTTCAGTGATGAAAGGCTTGAATTTGTCCTCAACAAGATCTTCAGGTACATCAAAAATATTGGACTTGGAATCCACAGTGGACTGGACAGGGTCAAAATCATTTGGAACCAATGATGTATCCAACGAGGATAAAACGAAATTATGGGGTGATGGCTTGTTTTTGAGTTTATAGCACTCAGAAATCAGATGGCCAGGTTTCTTACAATAAGCACATGTTTTGGATGAGAATGACACGTTTTTGGTAGATGATGAGCTTTGAGAATAAGATGAAGTCTTTGTTTGAGAATCAGAAGTTTGCTCTTTTTGTCTTTGTTGACATTTGCATAATGCTTGAATGAGTCATTGGGTTTCTTCGCTGTGTGATTTGTTTTGCTCTTGTACGAGAAATCTTTGTGAGTCAAAGCATACTCGTCTGCCAAGACAGCAGCATCATGAATTTTGGAAGCTTTTTGTTCATCAATGTAAGTTTTAAGCTCTACGGGAATACATTTTTTATATTCGTCGACTAACATGAGTTCTCTGAGTTTTGTGTAATCATCTTTGATTTCTTTGGAATCACAACACCTGTCGAACAGAGTTTCTTTTTCACGAGCAAATTCGACATAAGTTTGGCTGTCAAACTTTTTGTAACCACGAAATTTTTGTCTATATGCCTCTGGCACCAATTCATAAGCATTCAAAACGCATTTTTTGACGTGCTCGTAATCATAACTTTGCTCGGCCGTGAGTTTAGAAAATACTTCCTGAGCTTTACCCTTGAGAACACTCTGAAGTAATACTGTCCAATATTCGGTAGGCCATTTTAGCCTAAGGGCCAATTTTTCAAATTGCCGAAAATATTTATCTACAGTTTTTCATTGAATGGAGGTACTAAACGAATTTGTTTGGAAGCATCAAAATTTTCCAACTGCATTTGGACAACCTTTTCTTCTGTCTGTGCCCTTCTCAGACTGATTTTCTTATCAGCTTTAATGCGTTCTATTTGTATTTTGGCATCAAGGCGTTTGTTTTCTTGTTCTGCCTCAAGACGTTTGGTTTCAATTTCTAAACGAAATTTCATTTCTATTTCCATTCTTTTTAATTCAAAATCTGGGTCAAAATGAGAGGCAGGCAACTGTTGTACAACTTTTTGAGGTAAAACTTTTTGGTTAACCAAATGTTCAACAACAATTCTTTTGATATCTGTTTTCTTCATTGCTTGCTTTACTTCCAAATTGAAATGTTTTCCAACATCAAGCAATTCAGATTTTCTTAATTCACTGATCAATTCCAAAGAGGGATTCTGATTAAATTTGTCAATAAAATCTGCTAGTGGGAATGCCATTTTAAATACACAAGTTGTCTATCTGTATAGAATATAAATACAATATCCGAATAGGATTAAACTGTTTGTTCAATCCCGGACGAGCCCCCAATTTTCTGTTACGTTTTTATGTGGGCTGAATGCAACAGAAAGACACAGATAGCAGCTTGTTTAATTTATTATAATTATCTACTTATGTGATAGACACAAAATAAATTATCCAATGGCAATAACAGATATCCAATTTCAACCATCAAAACAACTTACAATACAAAAAGGTACTGGCCTGTGCTTAATAATATGATCCAGGATAAGTGTCCAAATCCGAAATCCAAAGTTCTAATCTAGGCGTTGAATTCAGTCCCGCGGAGAAATTTTCGAAGTTTGAATGGGTAATTTCAAACAAAAGTTCACAGTCAAATTCCTATTGACTTTCGATATAATCCGTAATCCGACTGAATTGTAAAGATTGACGGAATAAAAATTTCACCGCTTTAGTCGATCTAGTTCTATTCACAAATTCAGTTTAAACTTTCTCAAACAAGACAAACTTCCTGATCCGAATAAAATGGATGACTTACTTCTTGACCCGAGTAAAAGTGGATGATTCACTTCTTGACCCGATTAAAAGTGGATGATTCTTCTTGACCTGAGTAAAAGTGGATGATTCACTTCTTGACCCGAGTAAAAGTGGATGATTCACTTCTTGACCCGATTAAAAGTGGATGATTCTTCTTGACCTGAGTAAAAGTGGATGATTTCTTTCCCTCGCATCGTCATCTGTTTATATACTATATCGCGTAACTTCCCAGAATTCCACAGTACAAACACCAGGCCAATACAAGTGATCAATCTATTTAGTTTTAAAAATTTCTAAATGAATTTTAATTAATTCTAAAATGTTATTTTAAATTTCACCGATTTAAACCTCAAAACAATAATATAAATATAGAATTATAAATAATAAATATGGGAATTCAAATACGACGTTACATTATATTTACATAACATATGCATGATATTTACATGACATTTACACTCGACATGGTTGTCGTTTACATAACATTTACATAACACTCTCGACAACATTTACATGATATTTACATAACACCCTGTGAGTTCTTTATACTGTAAACACGTAGTGAATGTTTCAAATTATTGTGTGTTTCACATCTTGAAGCTACTACATGGTGATAGTGTGTTTAGGTGAATTCGGTGGGGAATTTCCTTAAGGGAGAACATTAAACAAGAGAAATGTTGACAAACAACACTGTAATTAAATATATTTAACTTCTATGAATGGAGGGCTGATGCTTCAAAGAAAATGACAAACAAAAGGCTATTTTCTTTTCTAAAACCTATCAACTGCGACAAATTCCTATCTATAAACTCTTAATAAACTGAAGTTCACAGTATCAAAACTCCTTAATCGATATTAAATATATACACAGCACTCCAAAAAAATATCCTTACAATATCAGAAATATACATAGCACTTCGCAAAATTATTCTTACAATATCAGAAATATACATAGCACTTCGCAAAATTATCCTTACAATATCAGAAAAAAAGCACTTTTAAAAAATCGAAGTTGAGGTGAGAAATAACTTAAAAATAACAAAACATCCTTTAATCTATGTTCCATTTCATATTTCGAAACAAATATACAAATATAACGCACAAGAAACTTGTAGAGACCGTACGAAAGTATTAGGTCATTTGTACACACGAGTTTTACTTTCACAAAATATTCAAAATACGCCAAAATTATATTAAAAGTCTAAGAATTTCGGAAATATTTGTTTGAATCTAAACTTCGTTTATACATATCAGCCAGAAGTCCATGTGAGATTTCCAAATCGGTCTCATTGTTGATGAGAGTTGAGAAAGACTGAAGTCGTACTGTGTGAAGTCACAAAATGAGTATTTAGGTAAAACGGTAAAGTGTTTTTATCACACCTACATAAAATAAATCGTTCATTGTTCCATTATAATGTCTTGTTATATCAAAGTGTACAAGTATTATACCGCCGTCTTGGTCAAAATGTTTACACATTGTTCTATACTGATGTTGTTATCTACATCCGTGAGTAGTTATTCCGTAAATGTCCGGGTTGTAACAGAAAAGAAAGCCTATGATCCTATAAATAGGTACGAGTTGTTAGTCTTTTTCCAAACAGATTAGCACTTTCATCAAACAGTTTTTCCGATACTTGGTATAGAGTCATACCTCATCGCGAACCACAAATTATGGGGTATCAAATTGTTTGATAGTGCAAAAATTGTATGAAGCACACTGATGCTGCGAGAATAGTAGAGTGCCCCAGTATACTGCAAACAGAATCTCGGAACGTCAGACTATATGAAACGCTGTTTCAAGAAAGTCTACTGGTAGATGCCGAAAAAGTACTGGTCGAGATACCTTATAACATCTTACAAAAGGAATTACATGAACACGTTTATTCCAGGGTATCCAGCAAAATAGTGAACAGGAGACTTACCAAACAAAGTTATTTTGCAAAAAAAAACTATCTTCAAATTGATGTTAACCATAATTCATCACCATCTCCAGGTTACTATGGTAAGTCGATATGCAAACTTACATTTAGAACACTTGGTGACATGTTAACTTTTCAGGTAAATCCCGTTTCCGGCTTGTTAAATTTATGGCAGGATTCGTGCTCGTCATTTGTCTGGAGACTAGGTGAGAAAAAAAAACTCTTTTTTCACAGGAGGTGGTGCAGTACATGTTTGGACAACCATGGAGCATAGAGAAGAAAAAATGCTTTTCATATCTTCAAGATAAACGTCAAAATCGTTTCCTACATGCATCACATGAAGACGATATTTATGTCACATGTTCAGCCATGGTTTAGATATATATCTTTTCTTCCTGGTTGACAATACCACAGCCCCCATTACGCTTGTCCTTCATCCTGGTTATATCAAGGTTTAGTTATCGTACTAAAGAAAGAAGCTTATGTGTAGCCATATAAGTAAGATTATATAGATTAATGAAAAATATAGTGTTAACATGTCCTTAAAGTGGAACGAAATTGTGCTGATATAATCAGATGCGACCTGAAGAACTATGAAAATGACAAGGAAGACATGATGCAGCATTACTAGCACTAGTGGTCATCGGTGCTAGAAGAGGAAAATAAGAAAAGATAGTCTTACTAAGAAACGAACAGATGGAGAACTGTTAACAGTTAGAAGTGTAGAGGTGTTTTGGGGTTGTCACAAACTCTACTCGAAAGTTTTGAATAACACAGACAACTTTCGAGCGAAGCATTTAGCTCCGTGCGTTGACCATGTTGGATAAATTATAAAATGTTGGGACTCAGAACAAAGCACACGTTTCAGTTGAGAGTGAAATATGGATTTAAAATGACAGATTTTATAACACTGATGATAATGTACGACAGCTTCTCGGGGAAGTGTAGAATACCGAATGACAGTTTTCAACGAGAGATGTAGCAGCTTCAGCGGTGCGAAGGAAGATAACACACGTATTGGTCAAAAAGAGTTCTATACGTTCATCAGAGATTTTCTGTTATCCGAGAATAAGTTTTTCATAAAAGGGGTAAAAATCCGTGATTGAAAAATGTGTATTTTTAATTATCATAAACCTATCAAGAGTATTGTTACCAGAAGTGTAGAAGAGACGTTCGGTGGAGTCAAAAATAGTACCTGGCCAGAGCTTAACAGTTTTACTCTTATTTTATTGTGAATGCTGAGGAACAACACCGCACTTGGCCAATCTGCGAAGCGGAACAAAACCAAAACCAGTCAGATACCACAGACTGATGATTCGAATTAGATTGTCGTCAGTTTCATAACTAGCGAAATTTTGGGTTGATGAAAAATATTAAATGAGAGAGAAACTAATATAATTGTTCTAATATTCACCTTTTGTCATCCTGCTTTCTCCCCACCGGATACATAGTTAGATGGTTCTTCGTTCTATGTGTTCCGCGATGTAAATAATTTCCCTTTGACATAAGCATTTCCTCTCTCATTTTGTCGACGTGTAATGTGGCATGTATTTTGTTGACCTACAACATGACAAGTGTTTCGGGATTGTTGTGAGTTTTATGGCTGCTACCGTCTTTTTTACTTTAACATGAAAACATTTACAGTTTGTTTTATTACACCAATTTTTGAAATGTTTTTTCTCTTTCTTCCAAATGTTCTTTTTTTCTTCTTCATTTAATTTAGTATTTACTATTCCACTCTCCCGGTGTTTGCCTTAATATCCTTATGTTAAAGGTGTTTAAGTGTTCTGGATTTATCTCCAAAACGTTTTGTTTTTCAACCCAGAGAAGATACTCTACAATAATCTGAAGTGTCCACTTCGTAGTTTATCGATTTTGTCCCATGGTTATCGTCAAAGTACTAAATAAAAACACTTGTTATCTCCAGTGTTTAGTAAGTATTAGCATCTTCCATTTTTGATTCCATTACATAACGCTTATATTAGAATAAACAACTCTTTTGGATAGAATCACAAACACTAAAGAATACAAAGTGAGAGAGAGGTATGAAATTACTGAATCAAAGCATGTCAAGTTGGTTGGAATCGTAGCAGCAATATCACACAAAGTACACGTGCACTAAAATGCAAATATAAATAGCAGAGAAAAAATCTCTATTAATAAAGAAATCTGGTAGAAGTAATTATATATGCTTATTACTATTGGGGAACTTCAATTTGTACCTGAAAACAATTACCTTTTTAACGAACTATTTTTTTAATTAAATATTAACATAACTTATTAGTTACACAAGCTGACTAGTGTTTACAATGAGAATTATTTATTACACGCAAGGAATTTCATGGAGCATCTAATAATCGTCTAAAGTTTCAAGCTTTTAAAGCCACCTGTCCACCAAGGGTATCGAAACTCGGTTTCTAGCGGTGGATATCCATATACATGCCGCTTTGCAACTGGAAAAGTCTAAAGCAAAAATGTTTTCGCTGTAAATCATACTATAATGTTCTATTGCTTATATGATACTTGAAAAACTTTCTTATTACGTGATGTGTAACCCCCAATTTCACGAAATGTTTATTTTGTGTGCATGTAGATTTGCAGTATTAGTACGATTTTTTTGTTTCACTACCATTTCTAGTCACGGAGAACTTTATTTTTCTCCATTCTGTTGGCGCAGATATGATGTCACGAATACGTCAAAAGCGAATCTAATGTACTGGCGCCATATATATAAATATAATAGTACTGTCTGTTGCATGTCCATGTAAATACTTTACAGGATGTGAATGTGAAGGTTAATTAGGTTCATGGAAAGATATAGATAAATTTTTAAATTTACAGTTTTTGTGAGTGTTTTAAAGATTTTTTAACCACTACTTTCCCTGTTGTTGGATCCTTATCAAATTTCGCACGAAGGTTTGTTGGGTCCATGAGGAGATACATGCAAATTTAAGGTTTTACATTTTGTGTTTTGCTGTTTCTATAGGCGTCTTTTTAAAAACTATATACAAAGGAGACAGCTTTTCATATCCTATAAATTCCGTCCAGAGTATGGGTATCACAGCTAGAAGACTTAATAACAGCACAATCAGAAACATGCCTTGGTTTAAATTTGAATCTGGCTTGTCTAGCAATACGTGTCTTTGTATATCAGGTACAAACAGCTCACTTTTGTTTTCTTAAGCGCCAACTTGTGTTCAAGAAATATAAGAGTTAAAGAGATACGAATATTTCTGTAACACATAATTGTTCAACGATGCTGAAGTGTAACCTTCCTTATACGTTGTGTGTTTCCCACTAAATATAGCTGCAAACCTTCTAATTCCAATTATACTTTAAACTCATCTCACTAATTACACTGTGCAACACTCAAAAAAGTACAAGAGATTTGTGGCCATTTTTATATGCAAAATGACTTGGGAAATCTATTTCTGGCCTTCTTTTTGTTGAATTAGGCATGGTTTTTGCATAATTGTCACTGTATACCCTTTTTGTCATTATTATTAAATAAAATTCTCTACCGCATTTTAAAATGGTTTTCAACCCAAGGCTAGTGACCAATCTTAGTAACACCTACAATGTGATATGATAAATAGCACAGTACAGTTTAAAATCATATTTTGTGGGTTATTATTGTGTGCTTATATTTAATTGAGTTTGTCACTTAATACTTTATACTTCAAAGCTTGTGTTTAGTGTTATTTATTTTTTCTTTCAGATCTTATTTCTTTTCAACAATGAGTGCAAGACAGTGAAAAATGATCCAAACAGATTCTGTTATATATGTGGGAAATTTACGTTTGCTGAAGAAAAGCGCAGTATTACACGTCATATCAAGAAAATGTACAAGGCGTACTTCGTTTGTGACTTAGGAGACCAGGACAAGTTATGGGCTCCTCATGTGTGTTGCCTTACATGTGTGCCTGGTATGCAGGAAAAAAATGTTCACATGAAGTTTGGTGTGCCAATGATTTAGCGTGAGCAGAAAGATAACTCTAATGATTGCTATTTCTGTCAGCAAGACTTTACAGGGTGTACTACAGCAAAGAAAAAGAAACACATTGTTTACCCAAATTTGCAATCAGCAATGTGCCCAGTAGAGCACTCAGAAAAGTTACCTGTGCCCAAACCTCCAGATCAAGAAATGCAGAGTTTCAGCAGTGCAGATGAACATTCCAGTGGTGAATATGTGGAGCCAAATCATCCAGAAAGCGAGAATAAACCAATACCATTTTCTCAAGTGGCTCTAAATGACTTGTGCACGGATTTCTATTTAACCAAAGACAAAAGTGAGTTTCTGGCATCAAGGTTTCAAGAACGTAATCTTCTTGAGAAAGGAGTGACGATAACACTGTACAGAAAAGGTACAGAGGATCTGCTTGCATGTTATGTAAATGTGTAAATATTTTGTAAACGACGGCATGTCGTGTTGTGTTTGGATTTTCATTTCTATTATCTATGTTTCCATATTGATATTATTGTTTCGAAGTTTAAACTAATAAAATATGTTGTTGTTATTCATTTAGGGTAACATTTAGAATTTTCTTGAATTAAGTAGACCAATCATATGTTTGTAAATGAAGTGCTGATGACTTCGTGTCTAGGCGTGTAGTCTCGTGCAAGAACAGACATGCGCGGATTGCTCTGGAGATCTGTAGAAATTTCGCGGTCTTTCGAGGAGTTTAGGCCTACAATATATAAACAGACGAAGATGCAAGAGAGATTGAGTCATCAGTTTTTATTCGAAGAGAAAAAGAGTCAGACATTAGTTTTATTTCAAAAGAAGAGAGTCAGTTATTTGAGAAAGATTAAGTGTTTGCTGTGATTAGTCAACTTGGATTTGTGACTAAAGTTAGATCTACGGAAGCTGTGATTTTATTTCGTCAATTTCTACGATTCATCTGAATTACTGCTTGTGCTGAGAGTCGGCGAATTTATTGAACCGTGAACTGTTTCTGAACTTCTTCATTTAAGCTTCGGAATTTCTTCGTGGGACCAAATTCACACCCTAGACTGGAATTTGAGACTTACATTTTAGATCATTATATTATATACAGGCCAGTACCATTTTGTATTGTGATTAATTTTGAAGTTTGAAACTAGTATTATTTTGTTTTGTAATTAATTTCGAATGTTGTAACTTAATATCTGTCACTGTTATTATATAATTTATGTTATATCTGTTATATTTGTTAATAGTTTAGTGTAATAAATTATACAAGCTGTTATCTGTGTTTTTCTGTTGCGTTTAGTCTACGAAGAACATAAAACATAAAAAACACGTAACATTACATTATTCACCATGAAGGATGACTTATCCTTTTGTAATGAAATTACTGAACTTTTTGAGGAACTGGAAATACCATATGATAAAACCAACTGGTTACTTTGCAGAGATGCATCCAAGGACAGCATCAAAGCTGTTCTGCTACACACTGGTAACACTCTGCCTTCTGTTCCCATTGCTTATAGCACAACCATCAAAGAATCATATGAAAATCTGAAAGCAATTCTGACAAGCATACAGTATGATGACCTTAATTGGCATATTTCAAGGTTGTAGCCATGCTTACTGGTTTTCAGCTTGGCTATTCTAAATTTTGCCGTTTCCTGTGGTTATGGAACTTTAGAGCAAGAACTGAACATTATGTACGCAAAGATTGGCCAATCCGAGATGAAATTGAGCAAGGAAAACACAACATCATGCACAAACCACTTTTGAAAAGTGATAGAATTTTTTTTTACCACCTTTGCATATTAAACTTGGTTTGTTTAAGCAATTTGTGAAAGCCTTGGACTAGAAATCCTCCACATTTGCATATCTTGCAGAGAAGTTCTCTTCTCTGAGTCAAGCTAAAATTAAAGAATACGATCAGGATATTTCAGTGATGGAGCGACGATTTAAAGGAAAATGGAACCCTGGCAAGTTGGCAGACGACTGCTGGGGTGTAAAGAAAGATCACACTCCACACAAGAGGCTTAGAAGAACAAAAGTTGTTTAAACCGACAGGTGTGTTTTTAATTCATAACCAATAAATGTTTTCTTATACAAACTGAATTTTTTTTTTTTGTAACTTTCAGTATTTGCAATGTTGTGTTCAATAATCTATATTTTGCAGTACATTATAAAACACGTGGTTCACGTTACAGGAAAACGGTGCCTAATCTGGAGGAATAAAGGTCAGATTCAGAATCAGGACAACTTTTTGACCCAGAAACAAGTCTTAATTAACTTGTACTGTTTTTGAACCTGAAATTTGTTGCACAGTGATATTACAGTGAACCTTATGTATACGAGTACATGTACATAGATATCAAATCAAAATCACACTTTTAAGGCAAGTTGAATTATATACTAACTAATTTCATATTGTTAAGATAACTAAATCTTTGTATACTCGCGTATTTGCTTTTTTGCATTGAAACACAACAAATTTCACAGTAAACACCTTATCTATAACACTTGAGTCAGTTGATAACCTAATAACGCTATAACTTAATATTTAACATTTTTTATTGCACAGAAGCGGTTATTAGGGCCATAAAAGTTTCATATAACAAGTGACACAGTATTATGAACATAAATGTAAAGCATGGGTTTTCAACTTATTATTCAATGTTATTGCCCACCACTTCATAACTTATCCGTGTTTTCTTCCACGTCATTTGCAACAGTGGCGGTGCATTCTATTAACTCTGATGATAAATAACTGTCAGTTAGTGAAGAGTTATTGAAATATCTGGATCAGCATTTTTGTCTCAAGAATAACACACTATAATAAACTCATCATTTTGTTTAGTTATATCCTATGTTTTGTTCTGATGCTATGCTCAAGTCTTTAGGGTATTTGTAGCCTTAATGTTATGTTCAGTTTCTCTTAAAGAGAGGTTTTTGATTGCTTTATTGCTTATGTTCGTTCTTTGCTTCTTGCTTTAAAGCTTCATATACCTTACGTCAAAGATTTCCAAACTGTGATCCGCAGCCATCTTGGGGTCCGTGATAGTGTAGCTAAAGGTATCTGCAGTGATACGTCAAATTTAGAAAATTAACGTTCAGTGAAAGAGTAAAGACGAGAATAGAACACATAGTAATATATGTTTGTTTTCTTTGGAGTAAGCACAAAGCTCGATAATGGGCTATCTGTGCTCTGCCCACTACGGGTACCTAAACCCGGTTTTTAGCGGTGCGTGTCTACGGGCATGCACTGTGACACCGAGGGACTAGAGTTATTGGTAGTCCTCAAAGTTAATAATTGTAACTAATATAAATTCAATTATATCAATTTGTTGTGCACCTGGCACACTTTCCTACCGATCGCAAAAAAAAAAAAAAGATTCCAGTTGGATTCATATACATAAAATCGAAATATAGAAATAAGAAAAGTGTGGAGACAGATCTTCGTTTGAAACCGTCAAACAGAAATTCACAAGATTGTTTCAACGTCCCTCACATTGAAGCACGTTGTGAGATGTTTCCCTTCCATATTTAAAACTTTCATCATTGTTCTTTTCTTACACATAGAATCAAGCTGTAAGGTTGGTATAATACGCATATGATACACCAGTTACACATGATAAAAACTATTTTTAACAGAAGGTGTTCTGCCAATACAGTAAAGAAGTTGAAGGTGGTCCGCTGGTTGACAAAGTTTGGGAACCCCCGTTCTATGTTTTATCTCTGGAACATATTGTATGATTTTTATAATTTAGTGGATTTTGATGTTTACAGAATACTTAACTTAACAGGGATGAACAAATTACCTAAGAATAAAAACAATAGACAGTTACATGTGAATGAAACATTTAAAAAAAAAAAACTGGTTTTAGAAGTTGCTGAAAGAAAATCCAAATGTATTCCACATAGACAACAAAAGTCATCATATGATAGGCATAACTAAGTAAATATTTGGTAATAGTCTTTAGCTTCTTACGAATTTAGAATACTAGAGAAAAAAGAGGGAATCCTCAATATCCACGGCACTTGAAAGTATTTTAGGCAAGATTAGAGTAAATTGATCTGTAAGGCCTCCGTTTCCCTTCCTTTATTGTTAGCTATATTTTTTTGCCAGCGATACCATGTCTATGTGTAGGGGAAGGAGTGTATACTTGATTGGATTCCGTTCGTGTTTAATGGCACAAAGCAGCTGGGCTATCTGCGCGATTGGATTTCGTTACCCATCAAGATATTCACCAGCCTACCCTCAAATGAAATTCCTTCATACAGAAATATAATAAATTATTTAAGCGAATAAGAATATCATATCACCTGCATGTCAACCAAAACACAATAATGAAAGAGACTTGATGTATATCTACATAAACACTCATACCGATTACTTGTTAATGTATTTCAGTTTAACATTAAAAGAGATCCGTGTTTTGTATACAGTGATAGTAGATATTGAACGTTTAGTAGGATATTGATATAAATAACATTATGGTGTTTGACACACTAATAGAGATGTGTCTAATTTACATCACAACTTTAATTTCATCTTTCATTGATTGTAAAATTCATATGTCTATGTCAGACTAGTTAAATTTAACTTTCGATTTATTACACAAGAGCTATCTGCGCTAGTCATCCCTAATTTAGCGGTGTAAGACTAGAGAGAAATCAGCTAGTTATCATCACCAACCGCCAACTCTTGGAATACTCGTTTACCAACGAATAGTGGGATTGATCGTCACATTATAACACCCTCACAGCGAAAAGTGTGAGCATGTTTAGTGTGACGGGGAATCGAACCCGCGATCCTCAGATTACGCGATGATGGACCTTTGATTTATTAGAAACATAATATTAAATTTCATAAATTAAATTATACAATGAATGTAATATTCAGGACGGTGTCATTACCCAGGAAGTGTTCTAACATACTTCATTATCTCTTCTGCTACTGTCATATATTTATATATATAATTGTCATATAGCTCCACTATGATATATATATTATTATTATTTGTCGTTGTACTATTCCTCACAATACCACTGTAAAATTAGTGTTACTGTTATTTGTAATACATCTGTTCCACATAGTACTATTATCACATATCACTACTATGATATATAGTGTTATTCTTACAGTTCTACTATTGGCTTCAGAACTGCTACTGTTCCTCTTAATATCACTGTTAGGTGTATCTATACTACCACTATTACACACACATATATATAGTATGTATACCTTTTAGTACTTCTAATATCCTTAACACTGCTATTAACTTCAAGAGTGGTGTCACACAGCACTAAAATGACATATGGTATTACTATTATACGTAGTACTTATTTTCCGCTCAGAACCCCTTCCAGTTATCAGAGCAACGTTTGACAGCATTACTATGATTTTTGTATGTGTTTTTTTTCTTATAGCAAAACCACATCGGGCTATCTGCTGAACCCACCGAGAGGAATCAAACCCCTGATTTTAGCGTTGTAAGTCTGTAGACTTAACGCTGTACTAGCGGGAGGCGCTATGATATGATGTTTTATTATCATCTATAGTAATGCTATTTTTATTATCATCTGTAGTAATGCTATTTTTATTATCATCTGTAGTAATGCTATTTTCTTTAGTGTGATTGTTAAAAACATTCTATAATTGTAACAGATTTACTATTGTAGGTTTATTTTAATATCTTTGTTTGTTTGAGTTCAATATGTATTTAGAAATGCGTATGACGTACAATGTTAAATGTGTATTGTGAAAGTCCTACCTGTTTTCTAAATTTATAGAAGATTCTTAAGTGTAAAAATCAACACTGTACGATGTGTGTATCTAAAATGCTTGTGATTTCCAGTATTATTTCCAACTAAATTTTCGAGACGAGTATAAAAGGCAATTATCGTAACATGCGAAGAGACAATGTAATATACTGTTGGCTCGTTAGAGTCAGTATACTGAAAACTTCGGAAGCTAAAATTATAATAAATTTTTATTGATAGGAAAACTGCAAATATCTGACCAGGAACATTTACAGATTTTAAATATTACGAACCATTCAACTTCAAAGAATTAACTTCGGAAGCTAGTAATTTTACAAAAAACATTGTATGATTTCAGCTGTAAAAAACTTACGTAAGACCAGACAAGACTAGAGCTAGCTAACTAGCATTTCCACCAAGTGAAGTGTGCCTGCGTTTCAATGTAGAATTAATTCGCTCTCTGTGAACCGCCGATAAAACATTCAGTACCAGATGAGATAGAAGGCTCAGTATTGTTTGTAAGTCTAAAAATCTGTTGTAATATAAATCATTATTTGTAACAGCCATTTGTAATAACAGTTATTATAAATTGTACTGTTATTTCTATGTAAAAGTATATTTATGTAAAGAAAGAGAATTGTTTGTATTAGTCTCGTTGACAAATATGATACATACGATGCATATTGACATTCAATTAACTCCTAAGTAGAAATTAAAATTTCCGGCTATTTAAAATCACAATAAATCGGAGACTCGTTTGAGATAAATTTAATACATAATATTGTTGTAGTAATACTATTCTCTATAGTGCGACTGTTAAAACGCATGTTATAACACACAGTATAACTATTATCTGTAGTATTAATATTCTCTAAAGTACTACTATGCACTCACGACTACTAAACAAGTCCCTGATATATAATATTAATAATATTTGTAGTATTTCTTTTCCTCATAGTACTATTGGGTAAAAGTAATCTTAAAGCCCATAATGGTAGTATTAGAGATAATGGTAATACTAGATATCATAGTACAGTTGAGTAAACTCAGTGCTATAACCTATATAACTACTTTTCAACACAATAGTACTATTATCCAGCACTGCTATAATATATAGTATTACTATTATATTTTATAGTGTCAGTATGCACACAATTATTATTACCTACTAGCATCAGGCTTATTGTTACACAACACCACTCTCGAATTAGTATTACTATTATCTGTAAAAAAGTACTATTCTTCAAGTTACTGTTATTAGCTTGAGGACTACTATTACACATCATTATTAATCTTATTGGTGTGACCTGTCGTAGTGATGTTCCCTAAAGAACTACTATTAGCATTAGTATTACCAATAAATAGTGCAATTATGATAAATAGTATTACTATTACTTGTATAACATTTATTCTTCACGATACTATTATAGGTTTCAGGATTTTTATTGCACTTACTATTATAGTAGTGTAGCATTCTAGTATATACCATAACTATATACTCAAAATATAAAATATATAGACAACAGAACTGGAAAAGTATCTTTTTATTTCTTAATTTAGAGTCTCTGTTGATTAAAGAGGCTTATTTTTTTATTAAAAAACTTTGGAGATATGAAAAAAAATAACGTAATTCAGAAATAATTTACATTTACAACTGAATCCATATTTTCACATGCAAGATAAATTTAATGCTCTTGGCTCTAGGCTAGGTGATTCCACATCACATCGTTACTTTAGGCTTATAATATTAACACTTATTACACTTATAAGGTTTCACAGAACTTTCTCACACGTCCCCGTACACCCAGGACACTAAAATCGTAATGGGAAAATTCATTTTGACTTTTATTACTCCCTTCATTTTGAGAAATCAGGAGAAATTAACCATCTTATGACGTGCAAACACTGACTTTAATAGAGGTTATACAGTAATACTATATCTCAGATATTAGTATCTCCCAGAACACTACTATAACAAGGCTCTACTGTGAACGATATACTACTATTTTTCGCACCATTTTTATCCATAGCACGACTGATAAAGAGCACTATTATAATATATAGTTTTACTAATAATTATCACTACTGCTGAGAAATAATGAATATACTATTACACGTTCTGAAAAAACCCAGAAACCATAAAATGTTTGATGCAAAGTATATCATACTGAAGTTTATATCGAGAATATTTTACTCATAAACATTAGCTGCAGTTTTGATATTGTTAGAACTTTTGATAAGCACAGAGACCTTCTTAAAATAAAGTGAAACCCCAAATCATAACTTATAAATTATAATTAAATATATAAATATAGGAATAATGAAATAGAATGGGGAATTTTAATATTTTTAAAAATATAATTTGTTTCTTAAAGTAGTAAAATAAAGTTAAATTTGATAGATGCAGACAAATCATCATTAACTGTTGACGTGGTGAATTATAAAGTTTTATTATTTGCGCTCTATAAGCCTCCAAATTATGATTCCTGTCCTTATACCATAAATGTTACGGTCAATCCCACTATTCGTTGGTAGAAGAGTAGCCCAAGAGTTGGCGGTGGGTGGTGATGACTAGCTGCCTTTTCTTTAGTCTTACACTACTAAATTAGGGACGGCTAGCACAGATAGCCCTCGAGTAGCTTTGTGCGAAATTCCAAAAAAAACAAACAAATCTTATACCATAAATCGAAAAACTACTACACTACCTTTCAAAGCTACAAGCATATATTATATATATTGATAAATTTAATAAATACTTGCCAAAATTTGTTAAATTTGATGAATTTCAACAAAATAAGTTCAGTGTGGAAAATAAAAAGCTAGTTGAATCATGTTTGTACAAAAAGTACAAACGTAAGTAGAGGTGTGTAAAAGACTTATGTGACCAAGGACAAAAATATAATATCATAAAATAAGACTGATAAATGTAAAAAGCAGTTTAAAGACAATGACACAAACTATGAAAAAGAATATAGACAATGTTTGAGTGATTAACAAAATGAAAATACTTCGAGTATTATCAGTGACATAAAGGGTTATAACAGTGACATAAAGGGTTATAACTCGGAAGATGATGAGGTTACCAATAAAAAAAAGGTTTAGTGTGTTAAATTAAGTTAAAGGAAAATATTCTTTTATGTTAACATTTACGTGGATAAATTCTTATATTTTACAAGTCATAAAATAAAAGATTAAGTTGTGACATAAGTATGAAAGTCAGAAGAAAAGTCCTAATGATTACAGAACAATGTTCATTTTAAAAATAAAGGAAAAAACGATGGAAATGTTTGGAAATAACAAAATGTTGAAGTTTATTTAAATAAATATTATTACAAGTAAATGTAATCTAAAGTACCATATTAATGTGATAGTTTTTTAATTGTTTATATTTCACATTTTGATGAAAATAAAAAGTACTTTTGTTATTTATTGATTGAAGTAGAAATTTTGACACACTGAATCATAAAATACTGATGGATAAATTATTCGCGATGGGTATAAGGATGAGCTGCATGAATGGTTCATGAATTATTTGGGTAATGGGTTTGCAGCAAGAAGAACTGGAAAAACAACAAGTTATCCAATGGGTAGAAAATAAAACTTTCCACAATATTCTACTTTGGTTCCAATACCACTTAATCTGTTTCTTAACTGTACCACAAACACAGATTAAAAAGAAAAAAAAATTAATATATGGGTGATACAGCTTTAACAATAATTCAACTTCTTATTGTGTAAGTTGACAAATAAATCTTACAATCTGATTTTGAAAAGTTAAAGTATTAGCGATAAAAAAATGGAATCTATGTACATACTGTTCAAACAGAAACTGCAATAAATCAGTCATGATACATTGATGTTATTAATAAAACTTATTCACAATGTCGTGATAAAAAACGTAATACCTTTATATGTAGAAAATAAATAGTATTCTGATTGTAATTGTATGTATATTGAATATGTTAATACTGAGACATGTTTAGGGTTAATTATAGATTATGTTTTCCGATGTTAATATAAATATGATCTGCGATATATAGAGACCTATTACAACATATTTATAAAGGATACAAGACATTAAAACAGTTACACTATGGACAAATGTACACATTTTCACTTACATAAGGTCCGAATAAAACAACATATGAATCAAGATTTACGTATATAAATACTAGTTATACAAAAATGAAAAAAAATGTTTAGAAGTGAGTAGTTTTTCGAGATTTGAGGCTGTAATGTAAATCACTTTCACGTGTCAGTCTCCCATCATGTTTTCGTTGTACGCTCCTAGGTCACAAAAGTAAATTTTGAAAATAAAAACAGGTCTTTTTCATTCACTTCAGACATAAGCAATTGCGAAATAACACTTTCTGCCCAGGAACAAGAAAAAGGTAAAAACTTTGTTACACTGTGTAATAAAAATTATGTATTTTTAACAGAATCTGTTATCCATTAACAGATTGTCAACAAGTTTAAGTTTGTAATTTGAAACACAAATGACGAAGTTTGTACAATTGCCGTATAAACAAACGAAATTATAAGAAATTGAGTTATTTGATATGAATGCTTTTTCTAAATGTATTATGACTAGAATTTCAAATTACAGTCAAAATAATAAAGTACTAAATCATCG
This sequence comes from Carcinoscorpius rotundicauda, assembly GCA_011833715.1. Taxonomy (NCBI): domain Eukaryota; kingdom Metazoa; phylum Arthropoda; class Merostomata; order Xiphosura; family Limulidae; genus Carcinoscorpius; species Carcinoscorpius rotundicauda. The sequence goes on along the minus strand of CM022396.1, from coordinate 93,843,334 downwards.
AATGAGTAATAATATAAATTAGAAAATAAATATTATGAAATTACACTTTCTGATAATAACTGACTAAAAGAGTGTAAAATACCATCTATGATGAACCAACTCCCCAGTGGTTAATGGAATATAAGTGAAAAAATTAAAGATAGGCTGTTTATTAACTGGTGTTAATAGACAACCGAATAATATTCATTGAATGGTAGTTTATTTATCTACATTTGATATCAGAAGCAGATTAATTTTTATTCTGAATGTGAGTGGTTGTTAATTATAATGGTTTAATGTAATTATTTAATATTGTGTTTTCGTGTTATGATCGTCAATATGTAAAACGATATTACTTTAAATAATTCAAAATAATAATTATGATTGACTTCCAAAGCCAGTGTCACCTTTTTATGTGTAATATATTTATAATTTTATATGTATATGAATGTATTTTCGTAGTTATTAAGAATTATCTCATGAATAAGCTGACTATACTTTGTGAATTTTTTTTGATTTGTACTAATATGTAGGTCCGACATGGCCAGGTGTTTAAGGCACTCGAATCTAAATCTGGGGGTCGTGGGTTCGAATCCCCGTCACACCAAACATGCTCGCCCTTTCAGTCGTGGGGGCGCTATATGTGAGGGGCAATCCCACTATTCATTAATAAAAAGAGTAGCCCAAGAGTTGGCAGTGGGTAGTGATGACTTGCTGCCTTCCCTCTAGTCTTACACTGCTAAATTAGGGACGGCTAGCGCAGATAGTTCTTGTGTAGCTTTGCACAAAATTCAAAAACAAACGAACAAACAATTAATATGTGTATGTGATAAGAAAAAGGAAACATAATCAAAAATATTATCCGCAGTAGCACTATAAACTCCAAGACTGTTGACACAGTGCTGATATGATATATAGAATCCCTATTCTCCATAGTACCACTGTTACACAGAACTAGAGTAATATATAGTATTATTTATGTGTGTAATACTACTATTCCCCTCAGTACTACTGATTCAAGCGACACTGTGACATAGAATATTTCTATTATCCATTGTAACATAACTTCCCACTGTACCATTGTTATGTGGCACTACTATAACACAATATTACTTCGAATACTCCTGATGCTCACGCGATTGTGATTTCACTCACATCTTGTAGAATGAATACAAATGTAGCTTTAAATTGCTTTCAGTTTTGATTTATTTGTTTCTTTTATTTTCTTCCAGTAATTGTTCTAACGACATTATACACGACTTTGTAATTTATAGCTTTTCTACTACTGAAAAATCATGTTTAACTGCGTTACTCTGTCTGCCACGCCCCCCAGTGGCTCAGCGGTATGCCTGCGGATTTACACGCTAAAATCCGGGTTTCGATACCCGTGGTGGGCAAAGCACAGACAGCCCATTGTGTAGCTTTGTGCTTAATTCAAAACAACAACAACAACAACTGTCTGCCATTTTTCATCGTTAAGCCTCTTTATAGTATTATAGAACCAGGGTTTGTCTTATTTCTCTTTATTTGTTAATATCTTATCAACTATCTTCCTGCACGTGTTTTAACTTAAATAGAAGTTTACTTCCATTCCTATTATTGCATTCATTAACGACATTGTAAGAATAATGTTTAGTATACGTAATTTTATTGTTGTACTTTATTACAAAAACAGTTTGCATTGTTGGCTTAATTATATAGATTTATGGTTAACCTAAGCCTTTTCTTGAATGTATGGTAAAAAATATTGTTAATATTGAAAGTATCCAACTGATTAAGATATGCAATCTGATATTTTAAGTAAGAAAGTACACAAAATATAAATTATTACTAAGAGATTGATTTGTTTATTTTCTCTCAAGCTAAGAAGCTTGTTCTGATTGTTATGATTAATCTAGAGGCTTTTAAAAATTTTTAAGACTTGTTTTTCTGTTGCTTTTCTCGGTATAAATAAAAAACACAAATGGGGTAAATCTTTCTATACATTGTGATGTTGGTATTTTGTGTAAATGTCATCAAAGCCAACAATCTTAACGTCTAATACAATAAATCATTTGTTTGTTTCAGTGTAAAGCTAGACAGTTACCTAGGTGTTCTGTGGCCACTTCGGGGATCGAGCCCCGAATATCGTAGTAAGGAAAGATAGGCTTACCTAAATTTTGGTGCTAAATATTTTAATGATTTTTTTTCTTTTCTTGAATTAGCACTGGGAATAAATGTGCGCAAATATTATGTTAACTGTTATGCGCACTCTGTTTTTCTTCACGCAGGAAATTTTGGTAAAGCAAAAAAACAGACTGCATAGAAAGATAAGTTTGGAACTTCTATGACGTAAAACACAAGTTCCAACTGACTTGTCGTTATCTTTTAATCTAAATTTTAATTAGAACCATAGACGTATATATTTACTGTGGGATTTTATTATGTGACGGTCAATCTCACTATTCGTTGGTAAAAGAGTGGTCCAAGGGTTGGCGGTGGGTGGTGATGACTAGCTGTCACTCCTCTAGTATTACACTGCTAAATTAGGGACGGCTAGCGTAGATATAGCCCTCGTGTAGCTTTGGACGAAATCCAAAACAAATCAAACCAAACCAGTTCATAGATTTTGTGTTAAAGAAAAATCCAAGTACAATCCAAGTGCCCAATAAAAATAACTTGTGTGATAACATTATATTATTGGTATTTTTGTGTGTCACATTGGGTCGCCGATACGTTCACGGACTTACAACACTAACATTTAGAGGGCAAATTCACATTGTGTGGCTTTTCATTAGAAAACGAAACGAACAACGATAATTGTGCTCGTATTAAGTACTGTACTTGGACTATTACCACGGTATTTTAATTTCTTCGTTTAGTTTTTAATACACGAGCTTTTAGCTCATTTCGATATGAGTACTCACATTGTAAGCTTAAAAATACTTTTCTGTGCTCTAAACTTGTATGTTTGTTTATTTTTGAATTTCGCACAGAGCTACTCGAGGGCTATCTGCGTTAGCCATCCTTAATTTTGCAGTGTAATACTAGAGAAAAGGCAGCTAGTCATCACCGCCCACCGCCAATTCTTGAGCTACTCTTTTACCAACGAATAGTGGAATTGCCTGTCACATTATAACGCCCCCACGGCTTAAAGGGCGAGCATGTTTGGTGCGACCGGGATTCAAACCCACGACCCTCAGATTGCGAGTCGAGTACCTTAACCACCTGGCCATGCTTGGCCTAGACTTGTATGAAAGTATGCGTTTCACCGTAAAATAATAACTACAATCTTGAAAACTGAAATTACTAAATAAATTCATCACATTATATTTCTAAAATAAACCTAACATTTTATTATTTCAAGTGTTCAAAAAATGAAAATGAGACAAAAATACTGATATTATTCACTTTATTAACGACAGTTACATAGTATAATAATAGACAATTATTCCACAGCAACAGTTTATACAAGCTTTTACTTCCTCTACCTGTTTCCCTGATTGTCCTTTTACTGGACAACAAAGTTTTCTTCATAGATATATATTGTCAGCCAACTCACTTTCAAAATTGACAGTTTCATAATTCATATCTGGTATCGTTTAAAAGAAATTCCGTTCTTTCTTTTTTCTGCTAAAGCAATTAATATTAATGAATAAACAGTACAGTAGGAAATCAAAAGCAAGATAATATTTTATTTTTGATTTTGAAAACCTAATCACTTCCATAACTGAAAAATTTGCCCTTAGAGATTTCCTGAGAACAACAACAACAAAAAAAAAAACCTCACAAAGTTTACCTCCACATTTTTGACGGTCCATAATTTATAAGTTACAATCAATATTAACCCTAAAATAGCAAAGTTGTATTATTCATTTGCCGACATTACTTTAAGCCTAATTCAAAGAATATAATATTAATATAGATTTTGATATAACAATTAAAAAAGCAAACTAAAGGACTACATTTAATTTCTTTCCCTGCAATACCAATAAGGGTGGGACCGTTCCTCTGGATTTCAGAAAAAAAAATTAATGGTTTGGAATAATATAGGGCATGATTGCGGGGCTTACAGCTCGCTGCCGCTTTCATTATTTGTATTTTTTTCTAGATTGCGGGGCTTACAGCTCGCTGCCGCTTTCGTTATTTGTATTTTTTTCTAGATTGCGGGGCTTACAGTTCGCTGCCGCTTTCGTTATTTGTATTTTTTTTCTACTTTATATGATTTGCTATTGATTTCACTGGCCTGTAAAATTTCACTTTTTTGAAACACTTTTCCGTTTTCAGCATGTGGGCACAATGACGCATCGTCCTATTCACAAGACCATTGTGCTTTGGTGTGTTTTTTTTACACTTGCAACTTGGAAAGCACAGCTTGCTTGGAGGTAGGACCACACGATTATTACATTTATTTTGTCTGTTAACTTATGTTTAATTTATATCTGTTAAGAAACCTCCAAAACTCAGAACTGGAAAGGATCTAACATTTTGTTCTTTCCTTTTTAGAAAAAACAAAATACATTAAGGTATGGCACTGAAGATATATTCTGCTTATTCACACAACGGACTAAATTCATCCGGGCAACTGACACAAACAATGAAACCCTTATTACCCTAATTACAACGCCATAGTTTATATTGTTATTGAGATAGAGAAAGACATAGACATACATAGAAATATCCGTAGATTAACATAGTAGTTTATAAGGAACTAAAAACTATACATTTACCTATGTATATAGCATCACTACACCTTAGCCCTTATTTCCACAGGCTGTACCCAATATATATTAAAAGTGACGACACGATAGCAGAATGGTTCTAGCATATACAGTTATAAACTTTTCTTTTGTAACTTCTTACGTGTGTGTGTCTACTATAGGACAAAAATCATCACTGCGAGATTATTTGTTCTTACAACAAACTCATGAACACAAGTAACGTTAATTCCGAATAGTGTAGACATTATGACGTGTGGTATGCATTCTCACAAACTCTTGCTGAAAATGCACGTACCCTGTGGTGTTACAATTAAATAACTATTGTTTGAGTGAAAGCAGCAATTTGCTAACAGAACCACGCTCGTACAACACTACTTCTGCGCCTCGTTTCTCTACACAAAGTGACAGTAACGTTTACTCTGGCACTCAGCACTGACTTGAGGTAAACACATAATGTACATAGAACAATTCCAATCACAAATATTCCTGGTGTCTGGATTGTCCAGTGGGTAAGAGAACTTTAAAATTCTATTTTTTTTGGTTACATCTGTTTAAAGAGCAGTTCTCAAACAGACAGAGCTGAATTATCTTACCACAAACGCTATTGCTTTTGTCAAATTGGCCTACCATTATAGTCACAGGATGACGTCACACGTGTAATGTAGGCACGCGCTAAACACACATACACACACACACACACACACTGTTAGATTATACAAAGAGAATTCTGAGAAATCTTTACTTTAGCTGGCATGTATATCCATTATATGCTGGCCTGATCCGTCGTATGGAGACCCCTGTGGCGGAAGACCCGGATGACCCATGGGAGTGTGTGCCATCATCATGGCATGGGGATGACCGGGAAGTAGCATGGCCTGGGAATGAACAGGAGAGCGGAGCTGGGACATCTGAGAGTATCCTCCCATACCTCCCATGTGACCCATTCCCATTGATGGTTCGGAACATGGCAGGTTCTGCATACCTATAAGCAACGAGAATACCAAGATGAATTTATCGATTTTAATAACATTTTCGAACAACATATACTTCATACTCAGACTATCTATCTTCTAAACAAAGACTCTATCTTGATAGAAAATACCTCAGTTATCAATGCATTTTTAGGTCATCTTCAGGTGAGAAGTTCGAAACATTGTTGTGCGCTTTATTTTAATTAAAGTTTTAATACCCATACTAACCATCTTGGGAATACATCTCTGTTATGAGTTACAAATATGTTAGTTTTAATGGCCATACCAAACATCTTGACAATACATCTCTGTTATGAGTTACAAATATGTTAGTTTTAATACCCATACCAAACATCTTGACAATACATCTCTGTTATGAGTTACAAATATGTTAGTTTTAATGGCCATACCAAACATCTTGACAATACATCTCTGTTATGAGTTATAAAAATGTTACTTTTCATTTACGTTAACAAATATTTTACGTTATTCATATTTTATTCGTTTCAAAACCGTTTTTTTTCTTTATTTTTACACATCTTTTCTGTAATGGTTGTTTACATCTAAAAAAAAAAATTATATGCGCACCAGGCGGGCGAAGGTGCATTTGCTGACCTCCGTCCATCATGTATCCCATGCCCGTTCCGTCAGGGCTGTAAGCAGCACTGGCGGCCCCTATGGTACCACCTAAAAGTGAAATAAAAATGATTGAACCAAGTGATTACAATTAAAGTTTTTTGCTATATTTGATTAACTATTGTACATTACTCTGACAAAACAACATCCTACAGTTTTAAAGACGTTGTGAGAGGCTTCTGAATATTTCTCTGACGATAGTCTGAAATTGCATGTAACTGAACAGCAATCTTAGTGTTAAGTTACAGGACTTATAAAGCTAAAACAAACGTATCGAAAATATTAAGTTCTGTAGGCCTAAGAGACTCGCGTTGTTTACGAGCATAAATACTTGATTTATTTTAAAAAAGTATTTTTGAGGCAACATGTTCAAATAGGTACTGACCACTAGTTTTGTCTTACGTTAGTTTAATCTTAGTGAGACCAGAAAAAACTAACAAACACCCATCGACGCATTCATAGGATCTATTTACAGTCAACACTTATCAAAGGGCGTATTTATTCTACAGGAGAATCAGAGAACAGGAAGAAAAAAAATATTCAATTGGATATCAAACATGGAAGTAAACATGAAAATTATATGTTAGTAAGGAACCCTCCTGTTAGAGAACAACGTTTGATTATTACAGTCGTATGTGATTCACTTGGCTTAAAATGAGCCACACAGGGAGAGAAACAAAACAAATACCTTATGAAATACAGACCAGCTTATTTAATCCATTTCTATGTCATTAAGAATGTTTACTGAAATTTGTTTAATCCGTTTCTATGTCATTAAGAATGTTAACTGAAAATTGTTTAATCCATTTCTATGTCATTAAGAATGTTAACTGAAAATTGTTTAATCCATTTCTATGTCATTAAGAATATTAAATGAAAATTGTTTAATCCACTTCTATGTCATTAAGAATGTTAACTGAAAATTGTTTGATCCATTTCTGTGTCATTAAGAATGTTAACTGAAAATTGTTTAAACCATTTCTATGTCATTAAGAATGTTAACAGAAAATTGTTTAATCCATTTCTATGTCATTAAGAATGTTAACAGAAAATTGTTTAAACCATTTCTGTCATTAAGAATGTTAACTGAAAATTGTTTAATCCATTTCTATATCATTAAGAATGTTAACAGGAAATTGTTTAAACTATTTCTATGTCATTAAAAATGTTAACAGAAAATTGTTCAAACCATTTCTATGTCATTAAGAATATTAAATGAAAATTGTTTGATCCATTTCTATGTCATTAAGAATGTTAACTGAAAATTGTTTAATCCATTTCTATGTCATTAAGAATATTAAATGAAAATTGTTTAATCCATTTCTATGCCATTAAGAATGTTAACTGAAAATTGTTTAATCCATTTCTATGTCATTAAGAATGTTAACTGAAAATTGTTTAATCCATTTCTATGTCATTAAGAATATTAAATGAAAATTGTTTAATCCACTTCTATGTCATTAAGAATGTTAACTGAAAATTGTTTGATCCATTTCTGTGTCATTAAGAATGTTAACTGAAAATTGTTTAAACCATTTCTATGTCATTAAGAATGTTAACAGAAAATTGTTTAATCCATTTCTATGTCATTAAGAATGTTAACAGAAAATTGTTTAAACCATTTCTGTCATTAAGAATGTTAACTGAAAATTGTTTAATCCATTTCTATATCATTAAGAATGTTAACAGGAAATTGTTTAATCCATTTCTATGTCATTAAAAATGTTAACAGAAAATTGTTCAAACCATTTCTATGTCATTAAGAATGTTAACAGAAAATTGTTTAAACCATTTCTGTCATTAAGAATGTTAACTGAAAATTGTTTAATCCATTTCTATATCATTAAGAATGTTAACAGGAAATTGTTTAATCCGTTTCTATGTCATTAAGAATGTTAACTGAAAATTCAAAATGATTTGACTTTAAAGATTAGTACCATTCCTTTTCTGTGTTCTAATGAATGCACAGACAGAGAATTAATTTTTCATGTATATATACATATATGTGTGTGTGTCTTTGAATAATATGATATAAATTGGTTGTGTTTTTTTTTCTTTTTCGGCAAGCATGAGTAAACACATTGAATAACATCAATCAGTAGCTGCCAATTTTTGATAAATATTCCAACAGAAAACGGGAAGACTGTATACAAAGAAGGCTTGTGTTGGAGTTCTTTTTGCTGTGATGGTGGTTATCTTTTAGCAACGACTTTCTCAAAATGTGTGTTTGGACACTTGAATGATGGATTGCCCTTTTAATGAGAGATTGTGTAGCAGGCGAGAGTGGCTGTGTGTCCTTGTAGACCAATCTTTCTCTCAGTTTTCTTCCTTTTAAGAGTACTTAGCAAAACCAAACTAACGCTACATCAAAAGTATTACTTTAGTGTCAATTTTAGTGAGAAATATTAACAACTCTTCCATATTTACACTATTTTTCTCAAAATTAATAGCCAAGAATTTTTTTCTCTGAAATTGACTCTTAGCTGTCTCGAGAGAAGACCAAGCAAAAAAAAAACATGATACGAAATTTTAAAATTCTTTATAAATAACGCACTCGTCTTATATTAACGAGGTAAATAACGTTTGGAGCAGAACTGTGCGTACAGAACGGTCAGTCAGTTATAATGTAACACGTTCTTCACTTACCGACTAAATGTGCTTCTCATAAATACTGTAACACTAAAAGGATTCCACGAATAACAATTTTGTATGACAAATTAGCTTTCCATTTATTTTACTTCAATTTATTCACACACAACGACCTTCTATTGAGGTGAGCAAATGAAATATCAAACAAACTATCGAATTTTTAACAGAGCATCAGTAATCTAATGTCGCATTATTTTAACTGTTTTTAAATTTATTTAGTGGCTATTTTTCAAATTATTTAATTCTATCCATATACTTATTTGCATCACCAAAACAGTTGACAAGATGGTGATAAATGTTTATTTTTGTACACTTAGTAACCTTGACTGAACAAAAATCACGACTCTATACAACTATTGCATTCTATAGACGTCCACACTACACTTACCATTCTTTGCACAGGCTCACTAAATGTACCAGCAAGCCACTACCATACGTTTGATTGTCCATGTTTTTGGATTTGTTACGGTAATATAAATAGTCCATGTTCCTCATGATAGGTGTAACGATTTATTCTTTTATTTTTCGACATTACTTAAGTAAGTAACAACGTTGATCATCATTTATATAATTCAACTCGTCGTTTTCTTTTATTGTAAAGTTATATAAATAAACATATAAGTACCTTAGCGTAATTACAAACGAACATCATAGTTCAAAACTTTTGAATATTAACAATAGAACTGTTAAATTAGTTTCTAATCCAAATGTGCATCTTTGACTAGTTTAAAGTAGTCGACATACATTGAAACTCAAAACAGAAATTAATACAACAACCAAATATTGTGGATCCTTCTCACAATAAATACCATTGTCAATGGCTCACGAATTTAAAAAAAAAAGTCGAATATAAATTGCTGAATGGATTTTGCAAACTTTACCACATTCTAAGAGTCCCTTCAGTGTGCAAGTGTTCAAATTGCGTTTTATTTTCATTTCATATCAGCATTCTAAACAACAAACCAGATAATCAATGCAGCCTATCTGATGTAGGGAAATAAAAACACTAAAATTAGAGTCCTCATTGGAATTTTGTTCGAAAAATACGTCTATTAATGAGATTAATTATGCATTTTTTTATTATACAGAGGCAAGTTTGTTGCACGAGAAGGTAAATCTGATGAGTAGACATTAAAGAATCAAACTTGCACCACTGAATGATGCATGTTCTTCCCTATCAGTATTTCATTGTTGTCTAAATGAGTTCTTCCCTATCAGTATTTCATTGTTGTCTAAGTGAGTTCTTCCCTATCAGTATTTCGTTGTTGTCTAACTGGGTTCTTCCCTATCAGTATTTCATTGTTGTCTAAGTGAGTTCTTCCCTATCAGTATTTCATTGTTGTCTAAGTGAGCTCTTCCCTATCAGTATTTCATTGTTGTCTAAGTGAGCTCTTTCCTATCAGTATTTCATTGTTGTCTAAGTGAGTTCTTCCCTATCAGTATTTCATTGTTGTCTGAGTTCTTCCCTATCAGTATTTCATTGTTGTCTAAGTGAGTTCTTCCCTATCAGTATTTCGTTGTTGTCTAACTGGGTTCTTCCCTATCAGTATTTCATTGTTGTCTAAGTGAGCTCTTCCCTATCAGTATTTCATTGTTGTCTAAGTGAGCTCTCTCCTATCAGTATTTAATTGTTGTCTAAGTGAGTTCTTCCCTATCAATATTTCATTTTTGTCTGAGTTCTTCCCTATCAGTACTTCGTTGTTGTCTAAGTGATTTCATGCCCAACGCATGAAATATGCTCTGTCCATGGAGCTATGAGTACATTTGACATACTTAATTAGTATTTCATTGTTGTCCAAGTTTTCAATAGCGTGGGGCATGTTGGAAAAAACCACTTTCCTTGAAATAAAATATATTCTCTTTTGCAACAATAATAATGTTTTATTTTGTAAAACTTAAAAAAAAACTCGTTACTGATTCTATTGTGAGATGACATGGAGATTCCTCCAGCCCAGACTTACATTCTTTTACAGACTTTCTTTTACTCATATAGATTTCTCCACACACCTATTGTTACAATACACTCACAGTTCTATAGGGTTACTTTTAAATCATCATACATAAAGCAATTTAGTTGTTTAAATAGTGGTACAGAATTGACTTCATTTCACTCTTTCGTATTCTACAGCAACCCAACTTTTTATTGATTGTGTTATACAAATCTCTTCTTCATTAGGTCCGTGCGTCATAAATTCTCTGTTCAATTTTAACTTCGGTGAACAAAAAAAACTGTAATTTACAAAGATAATTTACTCACCTGCTCTGTTTGACTGATCGATCATTGGTTGAACAATACGTCTTCGTGCATTGATAAACCTATAATAAATTAAGAACCAGTTAGCACAGTCGCTATTTAAACACTCTGTACAAATATCTGAAACTGACTACGTATTTGTTTTTTTTTATAATGCACTAACTTACAAACCTTGTGATTTTTACAATGCACGTAACGTTAATTACGAATCTGTTAAGTTAACGAGATAATCATAAAAATACAGAGATTGTATGAGATACCGTGGGTGATTCTGGACTCTCACGAGTTCATCCAGAAGGTATTTTGAATTTTTGACTACCGTTTATTTTTCGGTAATTTAAACAAAATGTGTTGGTACTGGATGTACATATTTAAATAATTAAAATGAAACTCTATGTCAATAAAACTGAACCCATGTCACTGTGTACATAAAATGCAATTACCAAAGATCGTTATCCACGCACCCAAAGTATCCGTTTACAAATTTTCAGCAGTTTTATTAAAAATCTTCATATTTAGTTCGGCAGTGCACCGCTTTAGTGTTGTAGTTCAAACCTGATACACTAACTGAGACCCGTACGAATATATCCAGTATAGGATATGTAACTGATAATGCCATGCCTCCAGTAAGCCATAAGCCATTCAGAACCGCATAAATACTGTCCAGCATGCTGATTTACGACAACGTACATTCAATGCAACAACTGTCACTTCAAAAATACATTCAATACAACATTTGTCACTCAAAACAGCACGTGCAGTAAGTCATGAGGTCATTCATAACAGAGTTGAAATAGACTATTTTGAATAGTATATACTCTCACTTAAATTACTTGCCGTATACTATTTTGATTATTTATTTATCATTTAGTTATTTATCATAAAAGCTGTTGTAAATACAATTTGAAAAGGTACAGTATGTCTTTGAAAGTGGTCATAATAAACATCCATTGACACAATACTGTATTATTCCACAAGAAGTGATTTTTACAACTGTTACAGTGAGAAATGTAGGCCCGGCATGGCCAGATAGTTAAGGCACTCGACTCGAGATCCGAGGGTTGCGGGTTCGAATCCACCATCACAACAAACATGCTCGCCCTTTTAGCCGTAGGGGTGTTATAATGTGACGGTCTATCAAATTATTCGTTTGTACAAGAGTAGCCCAAAAGTTGGCGATGTGTGGTGATGACTAGCTGCTTTCCCTTTAATCTTACACTTCTAACTTAGGAACGGCTAACGCAGATAAACATCGTGTAGCTTTGCGCAATTCAAACCAAACCAAACCAAAACCAAAAAGTGCGAAATGGAAATAGTTCAGCTCAAACCTTACGTAATAAACGTATGAAACTGTATCGCAGAAATCAAACCAATTGATATATCTAACCGAAAAGAAACAAACTCTAAAAATCAGCAAAAAATTATGAACAATGATTAATTAATCAATATAAGAAAAATAGTACCAAATCTACTTATAAAGACCAATATCATTATAATTACACAAGTACATTAGTACGAAAAATATACATTCTGCACATACGTAATATATCTGTAAAAAATACACTACTATCGTTTTTAATTGAAACAGTACTGAAAAAAGGCAATGTTGCACATTTTGTCAATTAACGATTACAATTACTTATGAATACAGAGGTCAATCCAGACTTCATAGTTTTAAAAAAGCTCGTACCATTATTATAAAACGTAACGACTATTAAACAACAATACAGTCGTCGTCTAACACTCTTATTATGTTATAGTCAATTCACGAGGGTTAAGCGATAACATTATCTTCATATTATGATTTATCGTGTATTTTCCGTCATACGAAACACAAATATATTTTGCATTAAAGATCAGTGTGACAGTTTCCACTCTCTCTTTCTTTTCATGGCCCGGCATGGCTAGGTAATTAAGGTACTTGACTTGTAATTCGAATCTCAGTCAAACTAAACATACTCGCTCTTTCAGCCGTGGGGACGTTATAAAGTTCAGTCAATCCCACTGTTCGTTGGTAAAAGAGTAGCCTAAGAGTTGGCGGTGGGTGGTGATGAGTAGCTGCCTTCCCTCCAATCATACACTGCTAAATTAGGGACGGCTAGCACAGATAGCTCTGTTGTAGCTTTGAGCCAGGTGGTTAAGGCATTCAACTCGTAATCTGAGGGTCGCGGGTTCGAATACCCATCGCATCAAACATGCTCACCCCTTCAGCTGTGGGGGTGTTATAATGTTACGGTCAATCCCACTATACGTTGGTAAAAGAGTAGCCTAAGGGTTGACGGTGGATGGTGATAACTAGCTGCCTTCCCTCTCGTCTTACAGTGCAAAGCTAGAGACAGCTAGCACAGATGGCCCTTGTGTAGCTTTGCGTGAAATTCAAAACAAACTAAACCCTTTCTTTTCCTCAGTTATCTCTGATCCAATTATGAGTAACAGCTATGATAATAGAGATATTTAATTGATATGAATTGATAGATGATTTTTGAGACTTCAATTAGTAAATATTAGCACAATGTGTTCACAAAGTTGAAGTTTCTGTGCCAAAATTATTTAAAAATACTGAATAATATTACTGTTACGACAAGACAAAGGTCAGGACATAGATGATAAAGCAGTTGAAATCAGATACGTGAACTTAAGTTCATTGTTTTTGTTTAACAGTATTTGTGGTTCAGCAAGTTGTCTTGGAAACAGATTTTACTCATCTGTCAAATTAAAATGTGCAATGTAAGGTTTACGTTTGTATATCTGTATATCTGCCCCTCTATATACACATATCTTTATAAACGTATCTATCTATGTACTGAACTGCAACCAGAATATTATTGACAGTTAGGTCGCCCTAATTACTGTACACCAGTTTTAATTGGGTGCTTTGTTTGTTTGAAGTTAAATGCAAAACACCACAATATGTGCTTTGACCATCACGGGTTTCGAAACCCAGATTCTAACGTTGTAAGTCGGCAGACGTACTGCTGTGCCACTAAGGTGCTAAGTGTGTGCAACCTGTGTTCTTCATTTGTGTAAATATAGATACGTCTTTGTATTAACATAATATTTAATATTTAGTGCGAACATATACACGACGTTCTTCTTCGAATCTTTTTGAAAAAAGAAATAATAGAATAGCAGTAAATTATAATAGTACAACAATACATTATAATGGTACAACAATAAGTTATAATAGTACGACAATACATTGTAATGGTACAATAATAAATTGTAATAGTACAACAACACATTATAATGGTACAACAATACATTATAATGGTACAACAATAAATTATAATAGTAAAACAATAAATTATAATGGAACAACAATAAATTACCCTGATGGAAAATGAGATAAACTGAAAACGTGTAAGATCATGTTTCTTTCTTCAGCTTCACTTGTTAACGAATTATAGAGGTACAGTAACTCCTGGAGCCAATATGGTAAAAAATATTATGATAGAAATTCATGTTGTAGAACCGAAACAACAAATCTGAAGGACTGAAACTACATTTTACTGGTTGCACTGGCACCAGAGGGAACACGTTCAATCTTATATAAATCACAGTCTTAACATGAATGGCTTTCCACCATCTAACCGTTACTAGATAAAACAAGGTTTGTTTTTTCATAAACGAAATACAAATTACTTTGTATTCTTATCTTAAACTGGAATTCTAAAGATTGGCTATCATTAGAAAACAGTACCACCACGTAAATAAATGTTGTCTTATTTTTGTCTTCATATACGTGGAGACGTTTGAGGCACACACTTGCAAGAAATTTTATGAATGTTTTCTTCTCTTAAGACGATTTTTTTCATTTGTCTGTTTTTTAGTACACTTACAATTCATGTACATGCATATATATACATTCTTAAATTTTGAATATATATAACTATCATGTTTTTGTTTGTTTTTTTTTATTTCGCGCAAAGCTACATGAGGGCTATCTGCGCTGCCCGTCCCTAATTTAGCGCTGTAAGACTAGAGGAAAGGCAGCTAGTAATCATAATCCACCGCCAACTCTTGGGCTTCTCTTTTACCAACGAATAGTGGGATTCACCGTCACATTATAACGCCCCCACGGCTAAAAGGGCGAGCATGTTTGGCGCGACAGGGATTACGAATCGCACGCCTTATCCCACCTGGCCATGCCTGGGCCACCTACTATGAGAAACTTCAGTAAAATTAAAATTCGAGCTGCTAACTTTAAGTAATATGAAGTTTTTGAGAAGAGTATTTCTTATTTTATCGGAGGAAGTAAAATAAGGGTCAGATTCTGATTTTTTTTTAAAGTGTGAGAAGTTTCATGTCATTTGTTAAACCTAAATGTTATTAACGACAATTATTGAACTCTATAGTGATATTTCATGTTCACATGCTGATAGCGTGTTAAGCAATATATATACTGAACATTGTGAATGAGGGGCAAACTAATTATTAATACAATACAAGTTTCGAAGTTCTTACTACAGTACAGGCCTGGCATGGCCAAGCGTGTTAAGGCATGTGTGACTCGTAATCTGAGGGCCGCAGGTTTGCATCCCCATCGCGCCAAACATGCTCGCCCTTTCAGCCGCGGGAGCGCTGTAATGTTATCTTCAATCCAACTACTGGTTGGTAAAAGAGTAGCTCAAGAGTTGGCGGTGGGCGGTGATGACTAGCTGCCTTCCCTCTAGTCTTACACTGCTAAATTACGGATGGCTAGCACAGATAGCCCTCGAGTAGCTTTGTGCGAAATTCAAAACAAACAAACTTACTACAGTAATATTACGAAAACACAAACATAAGTATTTTTAAGACACCTTTCAATATCGAGAGAATATTTGGTGTGTTTGTAATTAAGCACAAGAGCTAAGATACATAAAGGGCTATATGTGCTCTGCCCGTATCTAGTGTTATAAATCCGCAGACACACAGCTTTACCACCGGGGAGAAAAATGGAACAGCTAAGTTAGAAAAGACAAAAACAAAAGATGAAAACAAGACGGCGAAATAATGAGCAAAGAAAAGCAAATGTATTAATTAAGACAACTGGTCTTTGATATCTTCTATCTGAAAGGTGCCTTATGCAAAGTGTCAGACATAATTATCCCTAATTTATAATCGCTGATAAGATGGAGGGCAAGCAGCCAGCAGCTCGTTATGCCTAAAGTGATTTTCTTAACCGAATGTCGTATTTATATATCCCTTAGCTTGAGGGTACGGAGAGTGGTCAGTGGTATGTTGTAGCACGTCACATCCACAGCTCAACATGCTAGAAAATAGGACACGTTAGGCCCAGGGAAATAAACAAAACAGTCACGTTAAACATCCAGTAGGAGAAATGAAACAATTTAAATTATCAATAAGACCAATAACGTGATAAAAACACAAGTTTCGTTGTTATTTGTCTGTTTCAATATGTCAGATTACACCATGTAACACAAATTTTGTTCCTGGATATAATATGTCAATTCCTGGCCATTATTCCCTTCAAACTTTGCTTTTGTGACCTGGATAATGAAATTTATAAATTAACCTATTTTCTATGTAAAAACGGGCAAATTTGCACATTTTAATTTACATAAAACAGCATATGAGTCAAGATTTACGCGTATTTATACTAGAGTTAAACAAAAATGACAAAAATGCTTTGAAGTGAGTAGTTTTTCGTGATTTGCGACTGTAATGTCAATCACTTTCACGTATCAGACCCCAAATATAGTCTCCCATCATGTTTTCGTTGTACGCTCCCAGGTCACAAAAGCAAAGTTTGAAGATAAAAACAGGTCTTTTCCATTTACTTTAGGCATAAGGAATTGGGAAATAACACTTTCTGCACAGGAACAAGAAAAAGTAACATTTTTTTCAAGTAACAGGTGGTATTTACAACACAACTCAGTTGCATTATAAGGGTTGTAGTGTGTAACTAATGTGTAGGTGACTGACTGAACACCAGTCGGTTCCACTAATCAACTTCTCCCCAGTTTCTTCCTTACACATAAGCAGTATTGATTTTCTCACGTTTTTTGCATGTTTAGCTGTGACAAAAGTACATTTATGTTTAACACGGACGGCCTGTAGCTTCACGTCTGTAGGAAGTGTATTTTTACCAAATGAGTGTGCGTGTGTGTGTTTCGTTTGAGTAAAGCCTCATCGGACTATTTTCTGAGTCCACCGAGGGGAATCGGACCCCTTGATTTTAGCGTTGTAAATCCGTAGACTTACCGCTGCACTAGCGGGGGACTATCAAACGAGAGAAAACAGAAACATTCGAAAAAAATTAAACAGTTGCAGATATTCAAATTGTTTGGCCGTCTGAAAACCGTACTGCCTCGTAGTATTAAATGTATTGACTGAAACTTTAAATTGCCTGTACAGAGTGACCCAAAATATATGTATATATTTGTGTTTGTAGTTTTAAAGACCAGCTGTTTTATTTTACGAAAGTGAATGGCTTTTTCTTTTATTGATTTTTCAAGTTACTGTGTATGGTAAATTTTTAACAATCTACGACTACCTTCTACAACACGTCAAGCTACAGAACACTATGAGCAAAATTCGTCAGCGCCGTATCGCTACAGTGGGAGAAAGAAATACGAAATGTGCTCCGTACAAGAGGATTCTATAAATCCTAAATACTGCACTTTTCATTCCGTATAATAAGATAAAACTTTGTGATTCTTAATATTGTAATCTTTTTTAAGTATTTAAAGCCCTCAAAACTGTCACTTAAGATTGAAAACAAACGGACATTTTCGTAATCTCAGCAGCAAATGAGACAGGTATCGATATCCAGTGTTGTAAGTCCAGACTTACCGTTGTGCCACTTGGGGTGTTGTTAGTCCACAGACTTACCCTTGTGCCACTAGGGGTGTTGTAAGTCCAGATTTACAGTTGTGCCACTTGGGGTGTTGTAAGTCCATAGACTTACCGTTGCGCCACTAGGGGTGTTGTAAGTCCAGAGACTTACTGTTCTACCTCTAGGGGAGTTGTAAGTCCAGAGACTTACCGTTGTGCCACTAGGGGTGTTGTAAGTCCAGAGACTTACCGTTGTGCCACTAGGGGTGTTGTAAGTCCAGAGACTTACCGTTGTGCCACTAGGTGTGTTGTAAGTCCAGATACTTACTGTTCTGCCACTAGGGATGTTGTAAGTCCAGAGACTTACCGTTGTGCCACTAGGAGTGTTGTAAGTCCAGAGACTTACTGTTGTGCCACTAGGGGTGTTGTAAGCCCACAGACTTACCGTTGTGCCACTTGGGGTGTGAAGTCAGAATATGGGAAATTAGATAAGTATGATTGTTCTGTTTCTTAAATGAACAACAATTCAAAGAGAGGTATTCAGAGAACAACAGTCTAGTTCATACATAACATTTTCTCTTCGATATTTGTAAAGTGCTCACCTTACGGAATTTATCAAATAGAA
Organism: Carcinoscorpius rotundicauda; assembly: GCA_011833715.1. Lineage (NCBI taxonomy): Eukaryota > Metazoa > Arthropoda > Merostomata > Xiphosura > Limulidae > Carcinoscorpius > Carcinoscorpius rotundicauda. The sequence continues at coordinate 93,824,743 of CM022396.1, read as the reverse complement.
AGTAGAATTGCAGAATTGTTTGTGAATTCCTTGCATTAAAAATAGATTTATGTTAGACGTAGGTTTATTGCCAGCTTTGCTTCAACGTTTCCATAAAAGAAATTGTTATTATAACAATAGGAAACCAACTGTGGAAATGCTGTCGGATGTATTGAATTATGACATTGTTTACGCAAGATTTAAAAAAAAATATATTGTTTGCATTTTCTTCTGGTTTTACTTTTATTCTTTAATAGGCGTTAAATCGATAAGATTTGAAGACTGTTGTAAATCCTACAACATCTTTAATAATTGAGAAGCGAGGCGAACATTCTTGGATTGTCATTACAATTAAAGCAACACGATTGTCCTTATAAATCATCAACAGTAACTCGATGACACATTCAGAGGACTAGAACGACACTCAGCTATCATATGAGGCTGTGCAGTTAATAAAACGGGACAGTTAACCTGACATGCACGTGACTACACGTGGCAAGTCAGCACGGCCACATATTCTGGTCTTGCCAATTGCTGTCAGTCCGTAATGTCAGTTTCATCTCAGTCAATTCACTTGAAGAGTAGAAGGCACAAATGCTAAATATGACTGTCAGACTCTTCGTCTAATGAAACTTTCATAGAGCAGTCAAAGTATTTAGTTTATAAGTTGGCGGCAGGTGTCGTTAATGACGCGTCATACGTTTTCATCTGTTAATGACGGTAACAGCTGAAAATGCCGTCACGAGCACGTTAATATCGGAGCACAATATACATCGTGATTTCTGTTACAACGATTTTCATCTGTTTTTCTACATCAGTAAAGCTTTATTAAGGTGAAAGTATGTTTGTTTGTTTTTTCGAATTTCGAGCAAAGCTACACGAGGGCTCTCCGCGTTCGCCGTCCCAAATTTACCAGTGTAACACAAGAGGAAAGGCAGTTAGTTATCACCACCCACCGCCAACTTTTGGACTACTCTTTTACGAACGAATAGTGGATTGATCGTCACACTATGACGCCCCCACAGCTCAGAGAGCGAGCATGTTTGATGTGATAGGGATTCGAACCCGCAACCTTCAGATTACGAGTCGAGTGCCTTAACTTCGAATCTCCCTCACACCAAATATGCTCGCCCTTTCAGCTGTGGGATCATTATAAAGTGATGGTCAATCCCACTATTCGTTGGTAAAAGAGTAGCTCAAGAGTTGGCGGTGGGTGGTGATGACTAGCTTCCCTCTAGGCTTACACTGCAAAATTAGGGACGGCTAGCACATATATCCCTCGAATAGCTCTGCGCTAAATTCAAAACAAACCAAACCAGTCGTTCAAAAAACATCGATGTGATGACTGAGAAACAGTCCTTTCACTACATATTGGCTTTTCACAATCTCTATTCCATTCTACAGTTTAGGGATGCATCTTGTAATGTTACATAAAATATCACACATACATTGAGCCTCAAAATAATTCAGCCACACACGCGTATAATAAAGACTGGCAAATGCCTATAATTGCATAGACTTTCATCACAACCACGTGGGGGTTGTTGTCAACTTCTTTCCTAAACAATATTTTCGACCTCTGTTTCAACTTACAGAAATAGTTGGCTGTAATCCCGTCTCTGTCTCCAATGTTTCTTTGTTCTTGCCTAATACAGGAACAAACCCTTTCGCACAATACGCAGACCTAAAGTTACCATGGAAACGGGAAAAATCAGTTAAGAGTAACTCTGCAGCGTCTCATCCTTGTTTATACTGGGTTTGCCTTATTATAGTCGAGGGACAAACTAGGTTATTTTTCATAATTTTGGACTGATGTCTGCAATCAGTAATTGCCGTTTCACGTATTGATTTTTTTACTCCTAAGTCCCAAGGGCGCGGGTACGCAAAGTAATGGCAGTTTTCTGTGTCCACTTGGGATTTCTGAAGGCTTAGTTATTTTTAGTATATATATATATATATGGTTATTCTCATGCTGAGCTAGTGTAGCCTGCCATAGCCAAGCGCGTAAGGCGCGCGACTCGTAATCCGATGGTCGCGGGTTCGCATCGGAGTCGCCCTAAACATGCTCGCCCTCCCAGCCGTGGGGGCGTTATAATGTGACGGTCAATTCCACTTTTCGTTGGTAAAAGAGTAACCCAAGAGTTGGCGGTGATGACTAACTGCCTTCCCTCTAGTCTTACACTGCTAAATTAGGGACGGCTAGCACAGATAGCCATCGAGTAGCTTTGTGGGAAATTCCCAAAACAAACAAACTGAGCTAATGTTTGACGGTTTCAGACCTCAGAAAATTTCTGTCACGAATTTGCTAACTTTAAGAAAAATATCTTGTACTTATCGCAGTGTAGGTTTACCTGTATGCGGGTACAAGTGTGTAATTGGCAAGGGCTTTGTACCTTTTATTTTATATTTTCCGTGAGTCGACAGAACTACTTAATGTACGAAAAGTCTATTCTACGAATTCCATAAATCAAATATGTGATTTGCAAAACTTTATGTCATTAAATTTGTTAGATGTTTTTTTCTTATTTTATAACTACCGTATAGTGTATTAGCTGTAGAAAGGAGAACAAAAACATCTCGAAAGTACTCTGTTAAAGAACTTGTCTTCCAGTATCGTATAAAACCAGCAATTATTAGTGTCAATTATTTACGAGAAAGCCGAATATACATACGACTGTATCAGATTGTATTCAATCGTACAAAAACAGATATCCACTGGAAAGATGTAACTGTTACAGATGTAGTTGTAATTATTACTTCTCTTTAGTGGTTTAGTAATGTGTGGGATAATTACAAACAGCACACAGAGACGAAGCAAAACATTTCTCTTTTGTGGTGACGAGAAAACCCACTTGTAGAAAAAAATATATATGTAAAAACGACTGGTTTGGGTTGAAAACATTTTTTTGTATTCGCTCGTTTACATAAAAAAAAATTTTCTCTACTCATACCAGCCGTTTTTACATATATATTTCTTTTTATTTTTTTGGTTTATAATAAGAGAAGCTTTAACGTGGATTTCGTACATACACGAAAGAAATAAATGTATCGACCCAGCTGCCACACAGTTAGGACTGTGTACACATCTCCATGTATACTGTTAAGCCTTTTCACACATACCAAGCTGTACAGACTGACATTGAACTATACACTTAGGACATGGACTTTAATTTCCTGAAGGTTGGTACTAACAATGACTACCCACCACCTGCTTCTCTCCACCTGATTACCTCTACCTGTCAGAACTACGCTTAGCAAATTTCTGCCAATCGTTTCTATTGATCGCAACAAGCAGGGAGAGTGAGATGGCCGCTACTTGTGTGTTCGTTACACCGGAACTTTGTGTTCTACATGGCCGCAGCCACGCCCGTCTCCGCCCGTTTATCTTTTCTCTTGTAGTGTGTACCCAGACTTGTTATTACTTCTAAACCTCTGTTTTTCTTGCAGTAAACTATGAACACTACAGTTTGGTTTAACGTGATCACGTGACACTTGGGGTCGAGACAAACTGTAAAACACGTTCTGTAAGAGAAGGTATTTAAAGTAAATTATGTTATCAGAACATACTAAAAATAATCAGATACACGATGAGATAAAACAGCGTTGTTAAATAGAAATGTAATTAGGACTAACAAAAGGGCCTATCTGTTTAATATGGATAAATAAAACCTGAGAAAATGAAACTATCCAACACCCCTGGAACTAACTTTCGGATTTCTTAAAAAGAAAAGTATTTTTATTTTACAAATAAACCAGCGTTGCTTTATAAACATTATGTAAACAGTCCTTCAAAGTAACTTACGTTTGTCTGTTATCAAGTAAGGATATGATAAAAGTCTTGGTCAGAATTACTATTATTTCTGAACAAACAGAAGCTTTAAAATTCCTATCACCAAAACCAAAAAGAAATAGCCATGTTGTTTTTTCTTTAGATACAACTGTCGGTATATACATTTATTTTAATTCTCAAATTAACGCATTGTTTATATACATTTAACTAACGGTGGGGTCCTTACAATGAATCACAAAGAGTAGTTTTAAGTTTTTATCTGTTTCTGCAGTGTGTAAAAATATTACACAGAGAATATCAGCAGAATTAATGAACCTCATTCCCATAGTGTGTTTTTTTCTTACACTTTTGTGTGACTCAAATCATATTCGTACTTTCCACTGGATTTCGATAACCAGATGGGACAGATCCTTTGTGTATCTTAGCAACGTTCTAAAGGCCTTATAACAAACAAGTTCATGAATGGGTAAACTAGCTGATGCCTAAATAATTAACAAATCTAGTCTGGACCCCAACAATAAATCTAGAGGTTAAACAGAGGGTTGCTCTTTTCAATTAACTTCACTGATTGGCTGGGAGGACAAATATACACAGAGATATCTAAATAGATACTTGATATAACATTCTTCAGAAACATTGGTTTGGTTTGTTTTGAATTTCGCGCAAAGCTACTCGAAGGCTATCTACGCGAGCCGTCCCTAATTTTGCAGTGTAAGACTTGAGGGCAGGCAGCTAGTCATTACCACTCATTGCTAACTCTTGGACTACTCTTTTACCAACGAAAGTGGGATTGAACGTCACATTATAACGACCCCACCGCTGAAAGTATAGACCGAGTTCAGATAGACATGACGGCTCTAACCTCGGACTTTCCAAATTACATAATAATTACCAGATGGTAACTAGCACTTATTACATTGAGGTTCCTGAAAACATTATTATCAGAGAAAAGAAAATTAGTCTGTTACATTAATATTTCAAGTCGAACAGTAAATTACAATTTAATTTCTTAGATGTCATTACGATGTTCATAAAGGTATACAAACATCAAAGGTAAAGGATGGAGGCCTGTCATATTCAAAAGTTAAGATTTACTTATTATCCCTGTAGTCTATTTAAGTAGACTATTTTGTTCTGTTGTTTTTCATACATTTTACTTTTCCCTTTCTTCATTGTTCTACTTCACTAGAAGCAATCATCTACCAACCTAGTACAGCCAATGAGCGGTAGCTTTGGTTCTGGAACGATATAGGCTTCAGCACCTATAGCACCTCCTAATTATAAACTCGTAATCTTTAATCCTACTTTCAGCTCGCAAGAGAAACCTGGCTAATAAAGAAAAATATGGCCTAACCCTAACCGTTCTGTTGGTTCTACTGGTGAAGACTCTTCATTGCTAGGCTATCTATGTTTTGCCATTGTACTTTCTCTCTTAGTTACTTGTTCTGTACGTGCGACGCTTTTCTTTTTCGGCTGTTCTCTGAAACACACGCAAACACAAGCACACAAATATATACAGGGTGGCCCGTAAGTCCCTACCCATCCATACACTGTGTCTAAACAACGTTATAACACCAATGATGAGTTGAAGACAGCTGTTACCGTGGCATTTGGAAAAATAACCCCTGCTATGTTAAGGAAAATGTCTCACAGAACATGGCGTCGCATAACGTTATGCAGCGAGAATGAGAGACAGCACACAGATACACTGGATACATAAGATATATGGATGGGTAGGGACTTACGGGCCACCTTATATATGACGTTTGTCTTTGTGTGAATACCTAATTCTCCCTTTTAAAAACCATGAAGAAATGAAAATATAAAAACACAAAACGTTCTAGAGTGAGTGACGCAAATGATTTAAGAGTTTCGAAATTTTAACCAAAATTCTGAAATCTAAACCCCTTCATATTTTTATCCCATTAATTCAAATATATTTCCTATCAAATCTTGCAAGTCAGTCATTCTCTGAACTAAACTGAAACTATTCAACGACTGCCTCATTAAACTTCGTACAAAGTAGTGTAATCATATTTCAACTATTTAAAAATAAAATATTCTCTTGCCATCCAACACGAGGCTTATATCTAGTTCTCTAAAACTATTATTTTATATTTTTCATTCTAGTTTAACGTTGAATCTACAACCACCCACCACCCCCATCTCTGAATAATTGTGTCATCCGAGGAAATGATGACTGACATGCAAGAATGACACACCATTCAAACTTACCAAAGGTATTTTAAAGCTTTTATGGATTCATCTTTCAGTTTCATGCATTATTCATGCCTCGTAACTTAATTAACTAATGTACTCGCTATCGAGGAATTTCTTGATGGAATAAAACCCATCACATATTCATTAAAATTTAACAGCAATCGCTTTTTAATATTAGTTGAAAATAAAACAAGGGGTAGTGATTTCTATACAATAATTATTTCAACATATAAAACGTACATTATGAATGTACGTAACGGGATATAGATTTGCAAAATCGACAAATATAAATAGAAATACATCAAAAAGACATTTGGAGGCAGACTGTAAGGATTGCATGTTTTTAAATACGAACAAATGCAAAAAAAAATAAAATAAAATAGAAAGAGTTTCAATAAGGGGTTGTAATAAATAATAATTTTGTAAAAAAAACGTAAAAATAGAACAACAATAGAGAAGGGAAAGGTGAAGGAAGGTAAATAATACAAGGACAAATATTAATAAAACAATGATGAGTGGTTTGGTGAAAAAGATAATGAATACGAATTGGTAAAGATGATAAAAATACAAATATAAATACAACAGAGTAAGGGGGTTGGATGAACAAAGTTAAGGGAAATGACTTTTTTTAAGTAATAAGTAAAAACATAAATACAACAGGTAGGGGTGACTGAAGGAAGACAAGGCATACGGATTTCTAAAGACAAGTAAACTGAAATACAATAGAAAGAGAATGGATGAAGAAAACTGAGGAACGGGAAGATAAACAATTTCTTAAAACAACATCAGTAACAGGTGAATGTTAACAAACAAAACGCCAACAGATAAAGTTAAATAACGTTCATACTGTTATCGAGTTAACACGATGGTAAATTGAAGTTAAGAAATATGTTGAGTTTCAAGCCGTACTAAAATTATTTGCATAAGTTGATGTTACATTTTGTTAAGAGGCTTAATGCACACTTGTATAGGGCCATCCGACAAACCGAGCAGACTGATGCAAGCTAATTACAAGTTAACAGAATGTGGTACTATTTCTAAACGAACTGGACACAACCATTTTCCCACCCTAAAATACAAAACGAAGACGGTTAACTGTCGATTCTAGTTCGATGCAAATTGAGAGGGGGGGGGTTGCTTTTGTAGATATTTGTAGCCACAACTTCAAGATACAGACGATTAAAAAACGACAAAACAAGATCGTTTGCAACCGTGGCAAAAACACGTCAAGTATACTACGTTTAAGTAAGGCACCATTTAACTGACGGCTCGAGCTTCACCATGTCGCCAGAAAACAAGCACGTGTTCATTTGAACAGCATATGCAACGTCATCAATTCTTATTTTATTCCAGGAATGTAACAGACTATGATATAGATATGAATAAAAATAATAGAATGTTCTATGGAATTACACTATTAATGCCACACATTTTAGGGATCATGCCCCATGACCCTTTGTTGTGCCATATATTAAAATTCATCAATTGTGATGAACTTGTCGATGTGTTTCTTGAAAGACTGACTAGCCGAATGGAGTGGTTTGCAGACTCGGTATTCTTGAGATCTCTGGAGTATCAAATGCTCCTAATAGTACCGGCATTCCATCAAATAGCTCCAGACACTCCCTGAAAATGGTGGAGGATACCCTAGAACCTAAAGAACACTGATTTTAGAAGTACAATATCAGTGACAGTCTGGTCCTGGTGTAAGTGTTAACCACACTTGACACTGAAATGAAATTTCAAATTGTAAATGTGTGAAAACCACCCCTATCAACTGCCTATTTAAGAGGGTGGTTAAATGAACAATCATCTGTTTTCCAGGTCACATACCTGCTCATCTGATAGCTTATTTCCACAAATAGGGGCTTAGCTTTATCACAGCATAAGCCTTATAACTTCCAGTTACCATTAAATTGTTTTCTTCAGTGCATATTTACGTATCAAATGTGGCACGGTTTCATAAAAAAAACACACACAACATAATTATACTAGAAAACACATATCCGTATCTGTGGGTGTATGTGTTTGACGTTTGGATTTATACAAGTGTATAATTGTTACATCACGCTTTCAAGTGATTGCCACTCAAGATTTATCCTACACTCGTTATAAATCACCAGCTTCAGAATAACTTACTTTAAATATAACCAGCTTGAATATGTGATTACATTTTTGAAAAGTCTACACTGACAGATAGATATGATCGTGATTATATTCCCGCCTACGGTAAAGACGTGCTTTCCGTTCATCGTCTTGATACGTAAAGCTACAGTTGTAGGGAGTGATGTGGCAGGCCATTAGACCCAGAAAAATAGCCACTTCCAATAGGGAAAGAAGTCTACAGCGAATACTGCATGCAGGGATAACGTAATGACCCCTTGGCTATGCACGAGATAATGTTTAAGAATATGGCTGGAACGATCAGAATAGAACTTTTCCAATACATCTTTATATACCTTAAGCACTGCACAGGGATTTCCAGACAAAGAAATTGCTAGGTAGCCGAGTTGAGACAACGCGTGCACACAGACATACATATAGTTTGTTTGTTTGTTTTGGAATTTAGCACAAAGCTACTCGAGAGCTATCTGTGCTAGCCGTCCCTAATTTAGCAGTGTAAGACTAGAGGGAAGGCAGCTAGTCATCACCACCCACCGCTAACTCTCGGGCTACTCTTTTACCAACGAATAGTGGGATTGACCGTCACATTATAACGCCCCACGGCTGGGAGGGCGAGCATGTTTGGCGCGACTCGGGCGCGAACCCGCGACCCTCAGATTACGAAGCGCATGCCTTAACGCGCTAGGCCATGCCAGGCCCGGACATACATATAGAAATACATCTTGTTTACCTTCAGCTGCATGGGGGTGTACTAGTTTGTCAGCATGGCGAAGTGGTTAAGGCATTCGACTCCTCCTCTGAGAGTTGCGTGTTCGAATCCCCGTCACACCAAACATGCTCGTCCTATAAGGTGTGGGGGCGTTAAATGTTACGGTCAATCCCACTATTCGTTGGTAAAAGAGTAGCCCAAGAGTTAGCGGTGGTTGGTGATGACTATCTGCCTTCCCTCTAATCTAACACTGTTAAATTAGGGACCGATAGCGAAGTTAGTCCTCGTGTAGCTGTGCGCGAAATACAAAATAAACTTATTTGTTTTACCAGTCCATTAAGTAAATAGTTTATTCTCTTATACTCCATGGTATATCCTCTATACATAGCATATAGGTCTGTAGACAAAATTTGCCGCGAAAAATATGCGTAAAACATAACCAATTTTATTTCTGGATAAAATCTAAAATTACTCTCTTATAAAATAATACTCATTTTGAGCATGGTATAATTTTTACTTCGCTTCAGTGTAAAATTATTTAGAATTAACAACAATAATAAATTATGTAGGGAAATTCTATGTAAATTTATAAAAATGTATATATAAAAACCTCGAGTTTTAAAAATAATCCAAACAGTAAAATGAGACGAATTCTTTACTTCTTACTTGTCGTAAAGCTCAACGCTGCACAACGGCCTATTTGTGCTGTGTCTAACTTACCGTTCGAACCTCGAATTTGAGGCTTGCAATTCTTCATGCATAACGCTGAGCCATCACGTTCATAATACACTTAACAATAAGATTGAGGTACGAATTCTTTTCTTTTATCGTTTTTTCAGGTCAGACACCAAAAGCATTTTTACATATAACTTTGTTTCGTTTGTCTCGTAACTGCTAAAGTTCATACTAATATAAAAATACTTAAATTTTTAAAGCCATGTGTTAACAGAATAATAAAATGCTTTAAACTTAATATCTATCACTTTGTTAACACATGGCTTTATTCTTAATATATATTATATTGTTAACACATGATTTTGAACTTAATATCTATTACATTATTAACACATGGCTTTACTCTCAATATCTATTACATTGTTAAAACCTGATTTTAAACTTAACATCTATCATATTGTTAACACACGGCTTTGCTCTTAATATCTATTAACACGTGTCTTTAATAAGCTTCACGTATGTGCTGTATGCAGCAAATGACGAATTAGGCTGAAAGTTTCATTGTAATCAGAAATTTGAGTTTCTCTTGCACGTGGTTAGCTCCGTTTCACGACAACCATTCTCGACTAGAAAAATTACTTTCCATATCTTTTTACCTACTGTGTTCTCGATTTGAGTTAGATAGAATTTAAAACTGGGTTAAAAGTTTCCTTTTTATGCATAAAAATAAACATTGCGGTACACGAAATTTCAGTCAATGGTTTCCTTCATTATTGTAATTAAATTTCTTCTTGCTTTCTATAAGCTACTTCTTTTACTCTGAAAAATCGGTAATTCTAATTTCAACTTGCGCGAGTCTTTCAGTAAAGTAATGTTCTTCAGAAAACTGCCATTACCTTCGACCGACAGCCGAATGTCTGTGCTACACGCTGAGTTCTGCCATCAACGAACCGACGCTGGTGACATGAAGATGATCAGCTGACTTTCTGGGAACTTTATCCACAGACTAGAACGGCGGGATATTTTCGGTACTTCCGCCAATGACGCTTGAGAGAATTTCCTGAGGATTTGGGTGAAAAATTGACATGTCGAGGCCAGGAAGCATCAGATTGCTTCGAGGAACCCAACGCCAACAACTCGCTGAAAGAGAGCATCAGTGTAAAGTCGACAGGGGGCACTGGACATTGCTGGCCAACGGATACTTTAGTAATTTTATTAGGTTGCAAATGGGGTTTCTTCCATCGAAACGCAGAACATTGTGTGGAACGTATTTTCCACAAAAATAACTGTGATTTTGTATCATTTTTCTACGAATATTTATTTTCATTAAATGAGTTGAACATCAAATGCAAATATTTCTTTTAGTTAAGCAAATAAACACAGAAATACCACAACAAAAAACCCAGCGAATTATTTTGCGTTTCTCGAAAATAGTAGTAAAATAATCTATAATAATTATTCGAAAAACGTTCATGTAAAACCGTATTTTCAGAGGAAGTGTATTATTTGCCAACAAACGTTTGCGATTTAACAGGTGGGATTCAACAGCTATGGTTTGTTTGGTTTGTTTTCAATTTCGCGCAGAGCTACACTAAGGCTATCTGCGCTAACCGTCCGTAATTTAGCAGTAAAAGACTAGAGGGAAGCAGCTAGTCATCACCATCCACCGCCCTCTCTTGGGCTACTCTTTTACCAACGAATAGTGGGATTGACATCATATTATAACGCTCCCACAGTTGCAAATGTTTGGTGTGACGAGAATTCGAACCCGCGAATTCAACAGCCATTTATGATATAAAGTTTCTTTGATAACTCTTGCTACAGTGTGAATTAAATTACGCTGGTAAATTATAATTTTTATTTATCAATTTATATGATTCATTAGCAAACAAGAAGACCCGGCATGGCCTGGTGGTTAAGGCGCTCAACTCGTAATCCAAAGGCCGCAGGTTCAAATCCCCACACACCAAACATGCTAGTCCTTTCAGCCGTATTGGCGTTATAATGTCTCGATCAATCTCACTATTCGTTGATAAAAATGTAGCCCAAGAGTGGGCAGTGGATGGTGATGACTAGCTGCCTTCCCTCTAGTCTTACACTGTTAACTTATTATGACAAATAAATATTTTCAATCAAACAAAGCTTAAATTAGGCCAGCCCCCCCGTGGCTCAGCAGTATTTCTGCGGACTTGCACGCTAAAATCCGGGTTTCGATACCCGTGGTGGGCAGAGCACAGATAGCCCATTGTGTAGCTTTGTGCTTAATTCAAAACAGCAACAACTTAAAATAGGCCGTAAATATTTAATATATTAAATATAGAAATTCTAAGATACGAACGATGAAATAACGGTAAATTAGGAGCAGAATTTGAAACAATAAAATATATCTTCAACGTTTCAAAATATTTCCCACAAGGCTCGTCAAAATAACGTGTTCACTCAGCATACAAAGGAATACATTCAGCAGCATGAGTTGTTAAGTATGTTTTCCATACCCACAAGAAACATCAAATACTCTATTCACTGTACATCAATAACATATTCCCCGTAAAGTAACGTTATGGTGTATACATACATAAATAGAAGAAAATAGGACACTTATAGCGTATAAACGAACGCAAATATGTTAGAAGTTTGCAAGAAAGGAGTATTCTTAGAATTTTTATATCAAATATTAGAGGGCGCGGTAGTCGCCGATGATTTTTCTGAGCAGCAGTGCTTGACCCCTAAGTGTAATAGGAGGGATGTTTTGGTCATCGTTGGGAGACAACAGCACCACATGAAAACATTTTTCACGGTGCTGCATGCTTTACTTGTTGACACTATAATCTGGAACAACGTGATGCTTTACCTTAAGTTTTGAAGAAAGAGGGTATTGCATTTCTACGTTTGTATAAAGAGAATTGTCCGTAAATTAGGTGGACAAAATATTATGTGAGGCAGTCATAGAAAACTAAGGTTGGTTTTCAAAACCTGAAGCCTGGCATGGCAGAGCGCGTTAAGGCGTGCACTCCTAATCCGAGGGTCGCGGGTTCGCACCCGAGTCGCGCTAAACATGCTCGCCCTCCCAGCCGTGGGGGTGTATAATGTTACGGTCAATCCCACTATTCGTTGGTAAAAGAGTAGCCCAAGAGTTGGCGGTGGGTGGTGATGACTAGCTGCCTTCTCTCTAGTCTTACACTGCAAAATTAGGGACGGCTAGCACAGATAGCCCTCGAGTAGCTTTGTGCGAAATTACAAAACAAACAAACAAAACCTGAAATTATCGAAAGGAGTTTTTAAAATCCCTGTATTTCAAAATTAGAGATCGGTCAAAAGGTTCACGAACTTGCTTCACACTACTCTTGAAATACAAAACATGACACGTCACATTCTAAAATAGGCAGTTGTAGGTCTTTTAGCACAAGCCATGTAGAATAGATATATTTATTATTCTGTACTTTAGTATACTTTTTAGGATACTCGGCAGCTCTGTTCACGTGGTTTCCTAAATGAACATCAGTATGGTAAAAACGTACAAAACTCGAAAACCTTCCTCCCATGCGTGAGCTATAATCATATTTCTGGCCAGATGTACGGCCATGCTGGAAATAAAAGGCTAATAAAAATCATTCTTCCCTCGAAACTGCCACGAACAACGATTGTCATACATCATCAGCTCAATATACGGCTTATATTTTCTCATTGTTACAATGATTTTTTTTCTTTCAAGTTGCAAAAAAATAGAACAACAGCAAATATTACTTTCGATTACAATCTGAAATTATTTACAATACACCCACGAGCAATCTTACGATTTGTGCTTTAGACAGACCTCTTGCAGCTCAAATATTCATTGATATTGACAGTTTATTGTGACCAGGCATTTGAAACGTAGAACAGTCTTAGGGCTCAAGCTTTGTGTTTTCTTAAAAACACACACATACACAGAGAAATGGTAGTATTATATGCCATTCTGGTTTTATTCTTTGTGTCTTTCAACAGCTGATAAATTGGTTAGCATCAATTATCAACAACTATACAGTTGTCCTTGCGGACAAGTAGCCATTCAGGCGGCAACGGGTGATCGCCATTTTGTGAGTCACTCCTTCGCTGCAGCTATAACCATGCTGTTGCTCACCTTGGAGTAAATTACACACAAATGAATAATGGTGCGGGGGATTAATGAAACAGAAAACTACTCTCCGCGTGAAAGCAGCACGATACAAGCACGGGCTCTTAACGCGTGCTCTTACCTCGAGCTGCCTTTGTCAGATGGGGAAATAATTACGCAAGTCAATTCCCTAAACAGGATTAAAGCAGCCTGCCTTGCATCATTTGAAAGCAAGAAGTACAACTAGCCAAAACGTCCCCAGCGATTGGCCCGCTGGGTTTGTTCAGTGCTAATGGTCTGATACGATTTGTTCTCCAATGCTTCTAGCTCAACACCTAATGTAAGGTAATGTGTTTCGTAACGTTCGACCTCCCGAGCTTATCTGGGGAACTGTAAAAATTAACAATATAAGAGTTTGGAATATTTTTAACCAATTATATCGTTTGGAGACGGATGAACATTTGTTCAATAAAACAAGCCCTAAGTTTATTTTATATAATTTTATATATTGTACTTCAAGTAACTGAAATCTTCAATAAGTTCTAGTTATATGCCTATTTATTACGGCTACAAACTAGATTTACGGAATATGCATAGTTGATAGAAGTACAGTAAAATATTTACAACGTACTTAACACTCAACCTGAGGCATAACTTTCAGCGTTGCAAGAATCCGCCCAATCTGGCCCAGCATGGTCAGGTGGGTTAAGGCGTTCGACTCGTAATCCGAGAGTCGCGAGTTCGAATCCCCATCGCACCAAACATGCTCGCCCTTTCAGCCGTTGGGGCGTTATGATGTGAAGGTCAATATCAATATTCGTTGGTAAAAGAGTAGTTCAAGAGTTGGCGGTGGGTGGTGATGACTAGCTGCCTTCCCTCTAGTTTTACATTGCTAAATTAGAGACAACTAGCGCAGACAGCCCTCGAGTAGCTTTGTGCGAAATTCAAAAAATAAACAAAAAAAACCGCCCAATCTTGAAAACAATATTAGCACTACACAGAGGAACCATTTCTAACATTTGATATACATTTAAGCTAATTAATTCCTGAGCATACATCTTGTTACTAACTCTTGTCTCACTTTATCAATGGAAAAAAAATAATCCAAATCTCCTAAATGGTCCGAAAAACGGATTATCAACATAGAGACGTGTTCAAACAGAAAATAACAAATTAAACTTAACGTTTTTCATACAAGTGTTACTGATGTCTTTAATACTCTAAAACCTGGGAGGTTCAGTGATACAAAAATAACACGCAGTTATTTCACACGTTTGACGCTGTGTACAAAATATTGAGGATATATAGCAAACAGGCTGATGACGTATGAAGAAGGCAACATCCTGGTTATCATGAATTTAAAAAAGAAACATCACAAAGATGATGACAAAATGAAGGCATGACACACATGAGAAAATGTAGCACACAGATTGATAACGTCCTTAAGAAGACATAGAGCAAGAAATGATAACGTACATTAAAAGATTCAGCACATAAATTATGATGTATTTCAGATGACGTAACACAATGATTTTGACGCACGTACAGATTAAATGGGAACAAATAGCAGTAGTCGATTTCTCACTGTTAGATTACACTATATAACACAGATTTTGTTCCTGGATAGTATGTGTTATTTCTAAATTGCTTATGTTGTAAAAGTACAGAAAATGACCATTATTCCCTTCAAACTTTGCTTTTGTAACTTGGATAATGAAATTTATAAATTAACCTATTTTCTATGTAAAACCGGGCAAATTTGCACATTTTAATTTACATAAGGTCTGAATAAAACAACATATGAATCAAGATTTACTAAACGTATATGAAAATGAACAAAAATGTTTAGAAGCGAGTTGTTTTTCGAGATTTGCGACTGTAATGTAAATCACTTTCACGTATCAGCCCCGAAATATAGTCTCCAATCATGATTTTGTCACACCCTCCTAGGTCACAAAAGCAAAGTTTGTAAGAGAAAAACAGGTCTTTTCCATTTACTTTAGGCATAAGCAATTGGGAAATAACACTTTCTGCGCAGGAACAATAAAAAGTAACAATTTTGTTACACAGTGTTATTTGTGACAGACCCGAAACAGCTTTCCTCTACACGTCTCATGGTTTAATTTCCATGTCTTAACATTTGAATAATATACTCTATAGACAAGCGAAAGAAACAATTAAATAATAGCTTTTACTGTACAAAACTAGTGGTCAAAGCTGTGAAATGACATATGCCGTTGAAAATTCGAGACAATTTTTCTTGACCAACGGGGAGGGACAAGCCAACATGGCCGGTCTCCTGGGAGACGCGAGTTACTGTGGTTGTGTAGTTGTCTGCCTGTAACATGAGCACTGTTGGCCACGTCATGCAGGCTGCACGTTTCGCTCCGTTGCTCGTTTCTCTTGCCATGCTTTCACAGTTCATTTATTTCATCAAGAAGTATCCCATCAGAGAGTGACGGGCAAGACTGGAAGGGAGCAGCTCAGGGCCCGGCAGGGCGCGTCTGATGCATAAGTTTATAGAATACGCTTGCCAAGTATTCAAGTGAGTCAAGCGTACACCAGAGAATCGAGTCATGTTATAACTCGTATATTCAGAGCAATGAGCAGTTCATCTTGTTGCTACACCTGTTCACACACAAGTGACATCTTGTGAGATTGAACTTCTCCATAGAACAGAAGTGCACTTTCAGTCATGTAACAAGGCTCACATGTTACATATGTAGTCGTAACAACACGCAGATGTTGTTCTTCCATAACATATTACAAGTGTAGGCCTCACATAAAGTACATTGAGCATTAGCTGTGCATATATTAACACGTGAAAGCACTGCACAATTAGTCACCGCAGATGCTTATTTATAAAAAAAATATTGTGCATTTACACATTGTCGATATTCAGTCATAAAATACTTTGAACATTTAATCAAACATTTGTTATCACATTATTTTATAAGTGAAAGTTTCAACAGTATTTAACTATGCGTTATCCGCAATAATCTTATATATTGCAATAAGAATTATACATATTTACATATATTTATATACATGCACGACGCCTATAAGTCTCATCTGTCGAGACTTATTACAAGTCAGAACATGATTTTATAATATTTAGTTTATGACAAAAGAGGGCGCGCGACACTCGACATGAAGTTCTTAGCGAGTCGAGGTTGAAGTTCTTTTCTGCACAAAAAGGTAAGTGTTGGCTTGGTGGAAACAACACAAAACTAGAGTTGAGTAAAGAAAATAGAACGGTTTTAGTGTCGTTTTTTACACCTTTTTATGTCACTCTGTCATACTAAACATTTCCGCCATAACCTGCAACGAACCGTTGGATTTTTAAATACAATTTTAAACATATTTTTACAATCTATTATCAAACTGCTTGTGAATCTGTCTTGATAGTTCAAGGGTTCCTAATAATATATAAAGTCAATAAGTTTTTCTGAGGTTTCCATGGTAATCTTTACATGAAATGGATGATCCGAATGATCATTGGAATGAGTGTAATGATAGGTAACAATTACTTAACACGTTGACCCAATTGGTGGCCCGGCACGACCAGATGGTTCAGACAATCGACTCGTAATTCGATGGTTGCGGGTTCGAAGCCCGTCACACAAAACTTACTTGCCCTTTCAGCCGTAGGGGCGCTATATGTCACGATCAATCCCACTATTCGTTGGTAAAAGAGTAGCCCAAGAGTTGGCGGCGGGTGGTGATGACTAGCTGCCTTCCCTCTAATCTTACACTGCTAAAGTAAGGACGGCTAGCGCAGATAGCCTGCGTGTAGCTTTCAGCGAAATTCATAACAAACCAAACCCAACTCGTACAGTAAATGGTATTTAACTAAATTTATAATTTCAGGATTAACAATATGCGTAACGCGTGTGTTCAAATAAAGCAGTTAAAAAAATGCGATATTTTAATGAATACACAAACATTTTATTTTTAAGATAACTAATCAAATATTTAAGTACTATATATCTAATCAACAAGTAACTCACATTAATTCTCTGTCACTTAGATAACTACAGTTGATTACATGTTGTTTGTGGGTAAGAAACATAATTCTGGTTTTTTAAGGTTAATTTCACTTTTTCCAGTACATTAGAATTACGATAATAAACTGCAGTCTTGTTTGTTGGTAAACAAACGTATAGTTTTGCAGCACATCACAACTTTTAGTGTGCAATAAAATACTTGCAGTTACGTCATCATGACGGAACACGATACATTACTCATCAGATTCAGAAACGTAATAACAATGTGCTATGTGAGGTGTACTGAGGTATAATTTTGTGAACCTATTGTTATTCTTATTTTATACAAAATATTGTGAGGCTACCAGTCGTTCAATTTACACAAGTATTAGAAAACACGTGAACGTCCGTCTAACTTTGACAGAGGTTCGATTTTCTAGTGGTGTTGAAGAGACTCTGAACGGCTTATTATGTAAAAATATTCTGTTTTATTTCCATTTTGATGATCAGTCAAGTAAATATTAAACCAGTTTTAAAAGAAGAGACATTATATATTACTGGTCGTAAATATAAAAAACGTGAAGATGTAACATTGGATTTTCTTTTCGGTTTCTTCATTTCAGAATATTTCTAAATGGTTGTCTCTCCGTTCGTTGATCGAAACAGAGACAAAACCTCTACGTAGCTAAGATGGAGTTGAAGGAACGTTCACCACAGGCCGAATCATAGGAGGATATCTCCCAGACAGGCCTGTCTATAGAGCTGAAGCCAGGTGGTTATGACAGTTATAATGAAGCACTTGTGCTGCCTTGCAGTGTTCGACTTGACCAGCCAGCTCCTAAGCTGGTTTTGACAGATGCTTTAATTTACGAGCCAATTCGCAGGAACTGTATTTTTTCATGTTCTGTACAGATCGTGTACTATTATTCTGAACAGCACTGAAAGTGATTTGAACTCAAGAAGCGAATGAATTCCTATGATTTACTGCGAAGGAAGAAAAGGACGAGAATCGTGCTTAAAAATTGAGTTCATCTCAGCCCTTGTCTGCCTCGGCATATGTATATAAGCACACGAACATGAAAATCTCATCTCGGAGTTAATGAAACGGTAAAATAGCATTTAAACTGGCATTCAAGGAAATCTAATATAAAGGAAAAAAAAAAATGACTTCTTATTACTGAAGTATTTAATCCGAACAAATACATGAGGTATATATTTTACTGGAAATAGTAAGAAAAGGCTATCCACGTGTCATGGGGTCAACATCGGACGAGCTATAATAATAGTATGTCACCATTTCAGAACACTATTTGTAATGATTTGAATTTCAAGCAAAGTTACACGAGAACTACCTGCGCTAGCCTTCCCTAATTTTGCAGTGTGAGACTAAAAGGAAGGTAGCTAGTCGTCACCGCCTGCTGCCAACTATTGGGCTACTCTTTTCGCAACGAATGTAGATTAACCATCACTTTATAAGCCTCCACGGCTGAAAAGGCAAACATGTTTGGTGTGAGTGGGATTCGAACCCGCGTCCCTGAGAATAGTAGCTAAGAACTTTAACCACCTGGCCGTGCCGGGCTTGTAATTGGTAAATATTGATAAAAGCAAAGCAACTTAATTCGTCACAGTTTGTAGAACAAGTTACCGAAGTGGGGCAGTGGGGGTACTGCCTTTTAGACACATATTTTAAAGCTTTATCCAAAATGACCTGGCCATGCCTGGCCAGGTCGGTTAAGGCGTTCAACTCGTAGTCCGAGGGTCGTGGGTTCGAATCCCCGTCACACCAACATGCTAGCCCTTTCAGCCGTGTAGGCGTTATAATGTTACGATCACTCCCACTATTCCTTGGTAAAATAATAACCTAAGAGTTGACGGTGGGTAGTGATGGCTAGCTGCCTTTTCTCTAGTGTTACATTACTAAATTAAGAACGGCTAGAGCGGATAGCCCTCGAATAGCTTTGCGCAAAATTCAAAACAAACCAAACCAGAGCGCAAAAACAACAGGCTGGTTTGTGGAATATCTGCTCTAGATTCTTTAGTAAAAATGGCCGTGCATCCTACCATTTGCTCTGATTCAGTTATGAGTACAAGTTTGGAAATACAGCTTCTAACTCGGACGCTTTACTAGGTGTGTAGACAATGGGCTAGGGTTGAACATTTCATTCGACGAAGCTGAAAAACTTTCGTACAGTTAATGAAAATACAAAACTTGAATTTGTGTCAACTGGCGAGTAACGTTCTGGAAGATTTAATATTGGACAGTAAAAGAGAGTTGTATTTCGAAGAATTTCGTCTTCTTATATTCATACGTGTATATTGCTTAAATTTATATTCCTTTGTATGTGTGTGGATGCAGCGTTGTGCACAGAATAAACCAAACTTATGCGCTCATTTTCATATAATTCCCCACCTGTCTGTTGTTTCTATATTCTTGTTGTTGTTTTATCCAATTGAAACTGAATTTTGTAAAGCTACTCGCAAAATGTTTTTAAAGAAAACATACAAACTATGTTTGGGTTTTTTCATAGTAAAAACATATCGGGCTATCTGCTGAGTCTACTAAGGGGAACTGGTCCCCTAATTTTAGCACTGTAAATTTGTAGACTTAACGCTGTACCCGCAAGGGAAGTAATAAAAAAACAATGCAAGTTTAATTATTAATAATCAAGCAGAAGATAGATTACGTTTTATACAAATTATCATATTGTCATGTTTATTTTCGGACATAGTTTTGGGTAAAATGTTTAATACGTCTAATTCTTTATTACTAGTTTTATTTTTTATGTTTTTAATTTTACTAAAATCATTGTTAGTACTTCACATTTTGTAATTTTTTTTTATCAGAAAGATTATTTCATATCGATAGCTTATTTTATGCATATAGTACTAACTAAATCTACCAGGATGGTCGAGCCAGGCGTGATACCTCCTATCTGTTTGTTTGTTTTTGTTTTTGAATTTCGCGCAAAGCTATTCGAGGGCTATCTGCGCTAGCGGTTCCTAATTTAGCAGTGTAAAACTGGAGGGAAGGCAACTAGTTATCACCACCTTCCGCCAACTCTTGAGCTACTCTTTTAACAAGGAATAGTGGGATTAACCATAATATTATAACACCCCCACGGGTGGAAGGGCAAGCATGTTAGGTGCGACGGAGATTCGAACCCACAACTCTCAGATTACGAGTCGAACGTCTTAACCCACCTGGCCATGCCGGGTCGCTCCCATCCGGATATGAACCTAAACTAGCGAAACGCTTATCAATGCGAACACAAAGTGTAACAGTTACTTTTAATTTCTTTATTATTCGTAATATATTTTTACGTGTATTATTTTATTCCAACGACTACTCTACATTGCTAACTTTGTATGTAGATATAATTGGCATTATGGCCGAAAATGTCGTCATCAGCGAAGAGTACTAATGATGAAACAATCATGATAAGTAACGAAGCTCGAACATTGTGTTTCATCAGTGATGCCTATTACCAGGCATTACTGTGATCCAAGTACTTAATGCCTTAATTAGAAATTGCAATTAATTAAGTCTGTGTTTAACAGTTTTCCTGTTTAGAATACAGTAAACCTATAAACGATCACTCTGTTCATATTTTCGTTTCAGCTTTTTGATTAATGTCGGTGTTTATTACATACAATTATTTTTTTCAGTGATAAACACGTACAAAGTTTAGCAGTAAAAGTCACCAGGCTTACGGTTGTCTATAATCTACTATAGGTAGTTTGAGGGCTGTATATTTATACAGTTTTACGTTATTACAAGGTAAACCATTGAAAACTATCTAAAAACTGGAGACTCTTTAATAGTTATCACTTCAAAAACTTTGCTCTAACTAAACGTTTAGGTATTTAACATGTAGTCACGTAATATTAAATTTAGCTCTTTATTAAGTTCACTTTGGAAAAAACAGTGAAATGTAAAGCAAACATTTCGTTTTGTGTAATAACTGTCACTGTTATATTTTTACAAAAAACAAAATATTCTTGTATGATTATCGTTTAGGAAACATTTCACACGATTCTATACTTTTCGTCTCACCAGATGGCACTATTTTAAAGTTGTGACACATTCAGTTATTGTTATTATTGGACATATAATTCGCCTAGATCAATACTGACAAATAAAACATATTTTTTTATAAAAATTTCCAACCTTTAGACGAATAAAAAGAACTGTTGTACAAGAAACTAAATCTTTAATTTTATAACGATCAAGCAAATAATGCGCTCAGAAATAAATTATGAAACTCCTAACCTTTCTTCCACAGACTGGTTTGTGTTATACACCATTCATGGTCAAAAACAGCAAGACCATTAGGCTTGGCAAGAGAACCAAATGACACCAGCTTAGACTTGGGAGCTAATGACACACCAGTAATGAAACAGACAGAAGATTACGCTAATCATTAGCGTTTGAAGCTCATCACCAGCTTTGCACTACAATTTGGCATGACAACAAAGTGTGGGTCTTAGAGTAGCAATGAAGAACTCTTAACGAGAAGGGATTTCTTGCTCGTTACAAGGAATATCATAAAACAATTGTTTAGCACGAACTACTGGGGCTGACCCTTGAAAGTGAGAAAACAGAGCAACTACAGTTAAAGCATAAAACATCAGTCGGGAAACAAGGTCGTTAAAAGATACAAATCTAACCACGTGTAACTTTATCGAGCCAAAAATTCAAGGCCTATCGTCAAAGAGGGGGACTTAACTATCTCCAATGTGTACAGCGTAAATCAGCTTGTCTAATAAGCCCGAAATATTACCCTCCGTGAATTTAACGTACGAATAAAAACGTGCTTTTATTGTAATCTGAACTTATTACACAATTCAAACACATTTCTACAGGACGGTGTATTTGTACAGCCTTCGTTCCGTTTTGAAGAAAACATAATGTTCTCCCTTCATTCCTATTAATACAATCATTTATTTAAAAATAATAATAAAACCCTATATATATATCGAATTTACATTTATACTTGTATTTATGTTTGATGCATTAATATATTCTATGATTGGCATAGAAAACAACACACACACAAGACAACTCATAAAGCCAATTACAAAACAACGCAAAATAATTACTGTGTATATTGTATTAATATTATTTATATCGCCCCACTTTTATAAATGACAGATGAGAAACCAGTATTATCATTTGTTATCCTATCTTTTCACCATAAAAGTGAGAATTTGGAAAAAATGTGTAGTTACTTCCAAATAATTTCTTGGTTTTACGAGACAATCGATAACGCCTCGCTGTGTTTCCAGGCAAGCATTAAACGCACTGTCTAAACAAAATCTACTGTGCGCTCTACACGTGTGTAATTTATTACGGACACGACAAAGTTTCGAACGAAATGCTTTAGAAAATTACGCTTTAGTGATTACACCGATATAAACAGCGTACCTAATTACAAACACAGCCATACAAAAATGATTTCAAATAAACGGACTGAAGAGAAATTAGTAAAAATCCACCAAACATCAAAAGCGATTTTTGGCTACATTCTCGGCTTTGAAATTTAGAAAATGTATTTGCAAGTTAGGTCGTTACTGAACGTCCGTACAGGTCAAACGGAGTAAGTATATTTTAAGCAGATAGTAGTTTTAGTTCTAAGTTCTGTAATGTGTTGTCCTCCAGTGGCTCAGCGGTATGTTTGCGGAGTTGCACGCTAAAACCCGGGTTTCGATACCCGTCGTAAACAGAGCCCAGATAGCCCATTGTGTAGCCTTGTGCTTAATTCAAAACAACAAATGTAACGTGTTTAACATTTTCCTAACAAAGATTAAAACGAAAGTATTACACAAATATTTTACAAGAACTGCCATAGGTGGGAAACAGTGGCGACCTCGTGTGGCTTGATATGTTTATATATCGATACACAAGAGTGAGGATGGGAAAGACAAGCGTTAAGACTAAGCACTTCGCCTGGGCCAGCACCAAATGGTGATTGAGAGTTAGAAGCCAGAAATAATATTCATAGTTTAACTGTATTCGTCGGTTTCATAAAATGACATGGTTTGCAACTGCTTCTTACTACACCTCCCCCTTCTTGAGCCAGGTCATCCATCATCTGAATCTGTCACGCTCGTGCTACATTCCACTCCCCAGTGACACATCACACTTACAATGAATGATCAGTCTAGCAAATGATTCCAGTTCGCCGCAGAGAACAGTTTTATTGCTAAAACTTAGAAGATGAAAATATATAAATGTACGTGCATACAGTGGACTCATCGAGGGGGACACGGTAATTTAATGCAACACATACATATAGAAAAAAGGAGAATCATGGAAAACAGCAAACGACTAATGATGTCGCGCTGTACAGATACACACAAAATAGCCATGTAGCACATACACATACCTAATATGTTCTTATAAAAATGGCATTTACTGCTGAGTCACTTATCACAGACATACACAAGGGGTTCGTGTAGTGATGACATTACAAATGACTACGGTTGTTTCACTTCTTAATTATGCAGACTTTAAACACACACTCAGATTGCGTGTAACACATGTTTGGTGTTGTTTATCCAGAAATTGTGTTAACAATAACTGCTGTTATTTTGTTCTGTTGGTTTTATCGTCGAATAAGGAAGGTATTTTAGACAGTTGGTTATAGCGTATAACAACGAAGGAGGACTTGAAATGTGCTTAACACACTACTAATTCTTCCAATCCCTTTTACATACTGATTCCTGGACAGTGATGGCCAATCGGTTTGTTGTACCCGAGCAATGCTGTTAGTAGATCATCTGCATCAACTCTTTTTCAAAATCTTAATGATTAATCAATTGATTTGATTCAATCATCCTAAGAAACCAGAGGATACCTTATGCTGGTCCACTTCTTAATGTTATCCATCCACATAAATTTTCTCCTTCTTTCTTCTTGCCATCCACCATTCCATCAACTGGGGACTGTAACCTGCTCTATCTGGTACAATGGTGCAGTTTATGGACTGTAACCCGCTATATCTGGTCATATAACGAGGAGTGCAGTTTATGGACTGTAACCCACTTTATTAGGTCCAATGGTGCAGTTTATGGACTGTAACCCACTCTATCAGGTCCAATGGTTCAGTTTATGGACTGTAACCCGCTCCAACTGGTCATATAACGAGGAGTGCAGTTTATGGACTGTAACCCACTCTATCAGGTCCAATGGTGCAGTTTATGGACTGTAACCCGCTCTATCTGGTCATATAACGAGGAGTGCAGTTTACGGACTGTAACCCGCTCTATCTGGTCGTATAACGAGGAGTGCAGTTTATGGACTGTAACCCGCTCTATCTGGTCGTATAACGAGGAGTGCAGTTTATGGACTGTAACCCACTCTGTCTGGTCCAATAGTGCAGCTTATGGCGAAAACGCAACTAACTGACTGACGGTAATACAGACTCAAGATAGAGAGTTACAATTGTGAATGAAGCTTCACAAGAAAGATGTTATATGTGTGCACAAAAGCATAACATGAACAAACTCTTTACAATACACGAGAAATGGGGATCATTTTAAGACAAAAATAAGCCTTTCTTCACAGTCACAGAGCACAGGGTCAAGCAGTAAAGTTACACATCATGATCTCTTAGCATTGACGAACACTACCAGTCCTTCAATAATAATGACGAACACTACCAGTCCTTCAATAATAATAACGATCACTACCAGTCCTTCAGTAATAATGACGAACACTACCAGTCCTTCAGTAATAATAACGATCACTACCAGTCCTTCAATAATAATAACGATCACTACCAGTCCTTCAGTAATAATGACGAACACTACCAGTCCTTCAGTAATAATAACGATCACTACCAGTCCTTCAATAATAATAACGATCACTACCAGTCCTTCAATAATAATAACGATCACTACCAGTCCTTCAGTAATAATAACGAGCACTACCAGTCCTTCAGTAATAATAACGAACACTACCAGTCCTTCAATAATAATAACGAACACTACCAGTCCTTCAGTAATAATGACGAGCACTACCAGTCCTTCAATAATAATGACGAAAACTACCAGTCCTTCAATAATAATGACGAGCACTACCAGTCCTTCAGTAATAATGACGAACACTAACAGTCCTTCAGTAATAATGAAGAGCACTACCAGTCCTTCAGTAATAATGACGAGCACTAAAGGTCCTTCAGTAACAATGACGAACACTAACAGTCCTTCAGTGATAATGACGAACACTACCAGTCCTTCAGTGATAATGACGAACACTACCAGTCCTTCAATAATAATGACGAACACTATCAGTCCTTCAGTAATAATGACGAGCACTACCAGTCCTTCAATAATAATGACGAAAACTACCAGTCCTTCAATAATAATGACGAGCACTACCAGTCCTTCAGTAATAATGACGAACACTAACAGTCCTTCAGTAACAATGACGAACACTAACAGTCCTTCAGTAATAATGAAGAGCACTACCAGTCCTTCAGTAATAATGACGAACACTAACAGTCCTTCAGTGATAATGATGAACACTAACAGTCCTTCAGTGATAATGACGAACACTACCAGTCCTTCAGTGATAATGACGAACACTACCAATCCTTCAGTAGTAATATGTAAAGATTCGTGGTACAAATTAATACATGTTAAGGAACTCACTCGATTGAACAATTTGTTTAAAATACAATAACAGCATGATTTACAGTAAGGAAATTATTGTTTGAATAATTATCACGATTCAACTCTAGTATCGTCAAGAAATTAGTTGCATTCAAATAACTGAATGTTTGATGATTATTATACAGGGTGGTCGCTAGAAAAGCGGAAAATTTGAGGGTCAGATGAGATCATGAATAAAATGCGTGCTTACTCATTTCTATTTTGATTTCTTTACATCATGAATAAAATGCATGATTTTAATAATTTTGAGCATCTATGAGTGTAATATAACATATGCCTTTAAAAAACTTTGTAAAAGTTATTCTTTGTAAAAATAAATAGCTGTTTGACAAATTTTCCGCTTTTCTAGCGACCACCCTGTATGTACGTGGTTTGTAGTAAAAACAAACAAAAATAGCATTGTGATAAAACATACATAAACAAGTGATGTAAAACATGAACAAATCGCCATACGTGTAACCGTAATAATTATTATTGAATATAGAAGTATAAGATTTCAATTTTCTAATGGAAACATAACGTAATTTTTAGAACGTTTAAAAGAGTGTTTCACAATGTGTAAGGCCCGGCATGACCACGTGGTTAAAGTACTCGACTCGCAATCTGAGGGTTGCGGGTTCGAATCCCCGTTACACCAAACATGCTCGCCCTTTTAGTCGTGGAGGTGTTATAAAATGACAGTCATTCCCAATATTCGTTGGTAAAAGAGTAGCCCAAGAGTTGGCGGTGGGTGGTGATGAATAGCTGTCTTCCCTCTAGTCTTACACAGCTAAATTAAAGACAGCTAGTGCGAGTAGCCCTCGTGTTGCTTTGCGCGAAATACAAAAACAAACAAGTAAACAATGTATAACTATCCAGTCGTTATACGTCAATTTACATGTATATATATATAATGTAAGCTCGGAAATACAAAATTTGTATTTATCATAGCTTCCATCGCTAAACAATCCACATTTGGTAAAAGGAAAATTACTCCTTCAATTAAAATTTATGAAACATAACGTATTAGAAGAAATAATGAGAAAATAACATCTAACGCCTGTCACGTAGTTTCCAATTAGAACAACAGGACCCATAGAATGAGAAAGTGCAAACAAATGTAAAACAATGAAAATTAAACGCCTGCCATATATCTTAAGATGCCGATAAGAATCATGTCTAGTGAGCATGCAGCTTTAGGAGACTTAACTTTAATAGTCGCAATGAGGTTGAATCTGACAGAACCCCCCCTGATGTACAACTGTTGGTCAAAATATACAACCGTTTTTCATACGTTTTTTATGTTGCAAAGAATAATTTATTTTCTTCTGATTACTCGTTTTATCTCCCAGCCGGATTCGATGCACCGTAAATTACGAAGTCCTCCTTTCATTTCGAGAGACTTTGAAACCATATCATTAACTAGAAACCTAAGGCCCTACTGTGCTGATCAGTCTTTGTAATGCGCCTCCTGGGTATTATTTTCTGTGAAGTCTCGGCAAGTAAACAACGTGAAGGACTGGAGGCCCGGGTAACCTGTCAAAGCCGTGACGGCACACCGCTAAGTCCAGATAGGAAATCAAGACAAAGAAGCAACGTCCAAGAAAACTTATCCTTCAGGGTTGTTGGGTTTGTTGTTTTATTTTTCTTGCCGATATTCGCAGATAACGTGAGAAGGGTTGAGATAAAGTCGTTGTTAGTTGAAAGTAAAGATACAACAAGCTGACTGGATGGAGAAGGTAGGTTCTTGGATAATGTATGTGGAACGTAACAATGAAGAGAACGAAACGGAATATTAAGAGAAATGAAGTATCAAAACAAAACGATATTTTTGCAGAGGTAACAACATTCGAGAGTTTGGTAAACAACAAATAAAAATGTTCATTCTTGGATGTTCTCACTCGTGCTTGTTAATATAAATAAATATTTTTTCTCTATACTTTGCCCGCACAAACTTCTCTTCGGTGACTCCTTTTGCTCAGAAACTATAAGCTGATTTTTAAATCAACTGTTCCCATTCTGATGACAGGAATAAATGATCTCGATTTTTTTGAAGGTATGTTGTAATCAACACATATCAAAATAATAAACCTTGTTTTAAGATCTACGAATAATCAAACGCAATTTTGTTTTAAAACTAACGAACTGGTATATCAAACCCAATGTTAAGCTTTCCAATCAGTACACCAGTTCCGGTTTTCAGACCCACCAATCGCGACTACATTAAATCCTGTTTTAACACTCCTACGAAAAAAATATTTAAATCCACTAAAGTGATACCCTTAGTGGATGTTTTTAAAAAAAATTAAATATTATTTCGCAAATGTCTGAAAAGTCAAAATATTATTGCTCCTTAAAATATAAAGGGATAGGGTCAGTTAATGGCAATTTCATTTGAATACAAAATTATTAGACTAATATTAATAACCTTTCAAGTTGCTCTGGGGCCTATTAGACTCCAGTTTTCGTAAAAGTGTTAAAATCAACGAAACTCTGTTTCAAAGCACTTGTTTCCTTATATCACTGACATTAAATAACATTCAATTACTTAGTGCAAGCGCTCAGAGATATTTTATTATAAAAGGAATGTTTCTGAAGTTCTTGAAATGTTAAAAAATGAAATAGAAGCAAGAAGTTTCCAAAGTTTATTTACTTATGAAGCTAGCAAAGTGTTTGTTTATCATTACAACAAAGTTGTTTCGTTACTGTATGTACTATTTCGAAAAATTCATTATGTAAGTTGATTGCCAACCTCCCTAAAATCAGGAGACAATGACAAACATTAGCCGACTTGCCTATAGTACCTTCCAACATTTCACCGATAAACTGCACCATTAGATATTCATAAGTAAAAATATTCTATTCACGAAACGTAGAAGTAATTATAAACTCTAAATCGTGCCGCACGCATACGTGATCTTTGCCTTAAGAAACAGAAAATTATATTTGAGACAAAGAACTTTTAGAGTGACAGGTGGAAGGGTAGACCCTCCTCAAAATGACAGCTGCAGCTGAACTAACGACAGGTCTACAATATCCTATATTTAAACTGTAACCAGGCAGAATCACCCTTAGGCTTCATTTAATAATACACTTCAAGGGTATAAACAACATTAAGTTCAGTAAAGCTTACTATACATGCCTGCTGAAAATATTCTGTTTTAAAAATTAAACTCTTCTATGGAACATTAAATCAAATGCTCCATTGAAACGGGATTCATTTATTACACAAACCAAAAATTAAGTTGGATAATTTTACCCAGTTTCAAACACGCGCAAAATATTTCAATAAAGTTCATTTTATGTATTTAGCTGTCTGACAAACGTGGAGTTGCGTGGCCTAGTACCTAGTGTGTTCAGACTGTAAATCCAAAGGTTCGTGGTTTGCAGCCTATTGTCGCAAAAAATGCATTCAGCCCTTTGGAGCTAAAGTGCTGTCAGTACGTTATAAGAGCTTTGGTCAAATCCAATTATTAGGTCAAACAAGAGTAGCCAAAAGCTGACGGTGGATGTATGATAATTGTTTGTTTGTTTTTTTAATTTATCGCAAAGCACCACGAGGATAAGCTGCGCTAGCCATCCCTAATTTAGCAGTGTAAGGCTAGAGGGAAGGCAGTTAGTCATCATCACCAAGCGCCAACTCTTGGGCTACTCTCTTACACACGAATAGTGGGATTGACCGTAACACTGTAATGCCCTCACGGCTGAAAGGGCGAGCGTGTTTGGCGTGACGAGCATTTGAACCCGCGATCCTCAGATTAAGAGTTGAGCGCCTTGACCACCTGGCCATGCTGGGCCCACCCAGTACGCTAATAATCTATCTGCTTTTCTTCTAGTCTGGAAGTCCAAGAGTTATGTGAAGACATGAAACTCCTTCTGTAGCATTTCGAAACAATTTAAATTCTTTTTAAGATTTTTATGTTGATATTATTAAAAAAAACTGTACTTTATAGATTTTTATAATTTCCATAAACATGGACTATTTGTGAATGTATTTAATACTGAGATATTAAAACACTAAACAAATATAAACGTTGCATTATACTAAATAAATATTTTATTTATGAACAATTCCTGGTTCTACGTAATTGTAATAACATATAATTTCAACGAAAAATCTTCATAATAAAAATATTCAAATGCAGCTTTACTGATATAAACTAAATCTGAATTGTTGAAAAAAGAACTGGTAATATTTATTAGGGTCCGTCATGGTCAGGTGGTTGAGGCTCTCGATTCGTAATCTGAGGGCCGCGGCTTCGAATCCCAATCGCACCAAACATGCTGGACGTTTCAGCTGTGGGTGCATTATAATGTGACGGTCGATCCCACTATTCATTGGGAAAAGAGTAGTCCAAGAGTTGGCGGTTGGTAGTGATGATTAGCTTCCTTCCCTTTAGTCTTACAGTACCAAAATAGGGATGGCTTGCGCAGGTAGCCCTCGAGTAGCTTTGTGCGAAATTCAAACCAAACCAAAAGATGAAACTGTCGAATTCGAGACAGACATGCATTTTTAATGAGAAACAGAACGATTATACTCACACAAAATCTTCTAAGAAAAACTTTAATATTTTTGATAGCCTAATCAAATTCAATAAATTTTAACCTGAAAACGATTTCCGTTCACTTGCCTGGGACACCCGTCGAACATTAGCAAATGTTTATTGTCCCATATGCAAGATGAGATGGTTGGACATAACCTAATTATGTCTGCTATAAAAACCTACAAGCTTGAGAGAGCTTTTAAAATGTCCATAACAGGTGTATAAATTCCCATGACTGAACTGTGACTGAGAAACGTTTGTATAAATATAGTTATACTAACTATAAGATGTTGAAATTACGTAGATTAGAATGTGGCAAATTCTAATGAATATAAATTTTTGTTTGTGCTGTGTGTGAAAAGCAAACCACGTGTCCTGCTTCAATTTTCTTAAAATACACAGATTGTAATTATCCTACATTAGAACTATACTGTTAATAACGTGTAATAATAGCCAGGATTATGGTATAGCAGGTCTTTCTATTTAAAATTAGTAACTATAAAATTAACCTTAATTCAGCTTAAATAACTTACATTTGTTACAGAATATGAAATTTCACACGTGTAACCAATGGTCATGTACGATTGTCTCGATGCTTTTAACTGGATCATCAACATCCAATGAATACTCCTGCCTGGGTGACGTACTGCCTATTACATACTTGATTAAAGTCTCACACAGAGAAGATAAACTCACTTTGATGTTTTGAAATTTATATGTTATACAGGTTACTTGAAACAGCACATAGTACTATGTTCATCAAGTTATTGTAACTTTTATCGTAAATTAACCTTAAACTAGTTCACGACTTTTTAGAGTTTCCTTGCAGTTTAAATTCATATTCCATTTAAAAAGCTGTTAAATTAGCCAGTCAGTTGTTCAGTCTAATTAAAGTCACGTCAAGCTTGGGTGGCTTGGATCTTTGAAGGTTTTACATAACAGCATTGTGAATACTTGTTTCGTCCACATATATTGAATAAACGCGTCTATTTCAACAATTGAAAATCGTCTGTTCCACAACTTCAAGGGTCGGGTATTTAAATCTCAGCGGGAACGTTCCAAAATGCTACTAGCAAGGGAATACCAGCCATAGTGTTAATTTTATTTTAAAGTTGTTGTTGTTTTGAAATAAGCACAAAACTGCACAACGGGCTATCTGTGCTCTGCCCACCACGTGTATCGAAACCCGATTTTTAGCGTTGTAAGCCTGCAAACATACCGCTGAGCCACGGGGGGAGGAATTATTTTAAAGAGATTTACTTATGTGAAAATGGAACTGGTGCTATATGTTTTCAATTAATATTTATGAAAGTGACATATGTGAATACAACGTCATGATGTCAATGTGAGTACAACGTCATGTTGTCAATGTGAGTACAACGTCATGATGTCAATGTGAGTACAACGTCATGATGTCAATGTGAGTACAACGTCATGTTGTCAATGTGAGTACAACGTCATGATGTCAATGTGCATACAGCGTCATGATGTCAATGCAAGTACAACGTCATGTTTTCAATGTGAGTACAACGTCATGATGTCTATGTGAGTACAACGTCATGTTGTCAATGTGAGTACAACGTCATGATATCAATGTAAGTACAACGTCATGTTGTCAATGTGAGTACAACGTCATGATGTCTATGTGAGTGCAACGTCATGATGTCTATGTGAGTGCAACGTTATGATGTCTATGTGAGTGGAACGTCATGTTGTCAATGAACAACAACAAAAATTTATATTAGAAGACTCGAAAGGATGATGTTGCACATTCATGGACGTGACCTGTTGCAGTGACTGCATGATATAAGAACTGGTCTTCCTGGTGTGGACTTCATACAACTCTCAATAACAAATCAATAGTCAAGGAGGGAGGTAGTGGTCCATACGTACCTGATTTTCCCATGTCAAATGACCAAACAATGACCAACGTGGATTAAAGGGCATGGAACACATGTTTAACAGAGATTTTCTCCTTAATATTATTTGCTGGCCTATTTTTGCGAGTCTTTCGCTTTTGTAACTTTTGTTAATATTCATTGTCTCGTCATTATAACTGGACATATAGTCATGGAATATATGAAGAGTGATAGTTATTCCGTCATGAAACTGTTTTAGGCTTAAGTTACTGCTAATTTTCTACGAGATGTGCTCTTGACTGTAAATACTAACAAATCATGAGTGTGGTTTATTTTCATTACTGTTTCATGAAATTTCGTCATTTGTTGACGACTGTAAGAATGGGATAAAATATTCCTTTTTAAACAGTTCGATTTCCATGTGATTTCTAGGATTTGTTATGTTAATAATCTACTTAGGTGAGTTTCCTCGTAAAACATGCTCGGTGGGTCAGCAAAAGTGCTGAAGATGTCTAAATACTTTTATCCACAGCACGCTAGTTGAACCAATTTATATACTCAAGGTTTCTGAACACTCCTTTAAGAGCAGTATATATTTTCATACTCATGTTTTTGTTTCGCTGTGAATAAAGTACAGTCTGCTATTTCCGACACGTATTCATTAGTTTATAGCTTATGTAACAGACGTTTCTTTAGCTGGATTACTGGAGACCACTGATGGTGATCCCATGCAAAGGTTGATAACGCCTACTAAGGTGTTTCATTCTACTGATATATGTCATTGGTATATCTCGAAATAAACTTATGATTCGTGCTAGTTTCATTCATATATAATATATACAACTGTCACAATCACACAATCATTAGTTTTTTACTCTTACGGAATTTTATTTGTCTTTAATCCATCTTCCTTTCTGGGAATAGAAGAGAAATGTTTGCTTTGAAAGATGTCCAAGATAAAACATCTATGTTCCAGCATCTCTAACAGAACATTTTATAAACTTATTTATTTAGACAGTTCTGACACATAGAAGTAACTTAGAAATAAAACAGGTATTTTATGATTCAAAGCTTATATTTGTTTGTGTTTTGAATTTCGCGCAAAACTACTCGAGGGCTATCTGCGATAGCCGTCTCTAATTTAGAATAGTATAAGACTAAAGGGAAGGCAACTAGTCATCACCACCCACCGCCAACTCTTGGTCTACTCTTTTATTAACGAATAGTGGGATTGAACGTTACATTATAACGCCCCCACGACTGGGAGAGCGAACATGTTTGGTGCGACCAGGATTCCAACCCGTGACCCTCAGATTATGAGTCGAACGCCTTAACACGCTTGGCCATGACGGGCCCAAAGCTTATATACTCTAATCCACTGGTTAGGTTTGAAATGTTATTCATAGTTGGTAGTTTATAGAGTATGCAATGTGCATTTTAACAATTTTTTTGTTTCTTTCTATTCGAAACATTCCATTATCACCTGCTGGTAGTGGGATCTGATGTTACATTGTTTAACATTCATATGGACGGATGAGAATGATTAATTAAAACAAAAGATGATAAATATTTTATGATTTGCAATTCAGAGAAGAAGATTATTAAATGGTCATTGTTTGCAAGTCATAGAAATGAATTATAAAAATGTTAATGTTTGTATGACCTTAATGATTATGTCTTCAACTTGTTCATTAAAGGACGGAAAACAATGGCAATGTCTGAATGCTCACATTACTCAGAGATCTAGTGATATACCTGATAGAAACATCAACTGCTGCTCCCATTACTCAGAGATCTAGTGATATATCTGATAGAAAAATCAGCTCCTACTCACAATACTCAGAAATCTAGTGATATACCTGATAGAAACATCAACTCCTGCTCACATTAAAATATAAACACGTTAGTTCTCGGAAACAGAGCTAGTTTAAGCAATTACCTTTTCATAAAACAAGAAAACAACGAACCTACTACTCAAGAGTCATCAATTTACGAACTCAAACTTTTGGAACTGAGCTGCTGGTTTAGCTTCTGAGGCTTAAAGTCAAATAATTTTAAGCGACTGAAACCGAACTTTGATAAAGATCAGAAAGAATGAAAACTATAAGCTAAGGCTTACTGTTATCAGATAATTCAGTAGAAAGTAAAATAATCACGATATTAATGTCACTGTTTTGTGTTTCCTAAGTTACGTTTAGTTTGTGAATTTGATTTCAGTTTCTAATTAAGCGTTGGCTGTATAACTAAAAAAAGAACATTAGATTTGAAATCTCATGTTTATGGAAATGTACTCTTAAGAAGTGAGCTCAGTTTTCAATCGTGATTATCCATGCAACGCATAAGATTTCTTCTTATCGTCCATTGCGCGTATCATTACTTTCAAAAACGTTCTCATATCGATAATTCGTATAATCGGAATTTTCGTTTCTGCCAGTGCCGCTTTGTGTCAATCATTTGGTAAACGCCCTTTTCTAACCACGTGCTGTTCCTGGACTAGTAGTTTTCAACCCAACCAAATGCGTGTGTACTTCCTCTCGAGGAAGACGAATACACAGAGGTTACCAAAAGACAACTCGCGATTATAGCAACAGTTGACTGGTCACAACATAAAGCACATTAAAAACACAAAGATGTAGTCTCACGATTATGTAAAAAAAAGCAATTTGTATCTTTATAGCTGTGCTGTTTAAAATTACGTAATAAATACAAGGTGTTATGATATTTATTGAGTTACTTTTCAACAGTCTGGTGCAGTGATGTCAAATGGTGTTGTAACAACATTATAGACATCAATGTAGTTCTGCGATGTTAACATTACAGACTTTATAAGTTTGAATGTTCAGAGTTAATCAGCATACATTCTGTGATAACAGTTACAACATATGTAATATTTTGTAAAGTTAGGCTTAATGTAAATATGGAATTAAATATTCTGCACAAATCTAAGAGTCAGTACACTAACAAAGTAAAACTGAGCCCTTTCATTTTGGGGCAGCTTATATTTCATTAACCATACCTATATGTTACTCAAACTTTATTAATTATGAAGCACCCACTTTTTAGATGTATTAATTAAATACATTTAAATATTTAAGTTCGGTTTAGTGCCTTAACCGTGAAACAATCAATTGTCCAATTAGCTTCTTAACCCTATTTTTTATTTTACAAAATGTTTATAAAACAAACTGCTTGTGTGTCCATGTTTATGTTGTTTACAAGGTTCGTAATAATGAATACGAGCCATACATAAAAATTACAAAAACAACACCATGAATAATACAATTAATACCACTAAACATTACTTAGGGTCTGCACGTGAGGATTTTATATCCAAAATTACTGATTTCACCCACTTTTTGTTCAGTTCTCTATACTGAGTGACGTAACTTGCAAAATGCGAATCACACCAGATGCGAACAACATTAAAACAAATCGGTAATTTGAGTTAATCTGCATATCTCTTCTAAAAAGAGCTTTATATCAGAACAATTCACTGACGAAACAATTTGATAATTACCAGTTGTTGACTTGAAGAATGGTTAGACCTGTATCTTGTGCCAGCTGTTTCTTTTGGTCCTCTGACGGATAAGGATGCTGAAATAAAGTGAAAATCTCACTGTATTAGGCTATAACTCCAAGGTATGACAACTTTACTTAGTTGTGTTAATTAAAGTAAACGCTAAAAATGGCATCTGTGTTTTATTTCATATAAAAGGCAAAGCTGGGATGTTTTACTCAAAATGTTCGAAATAAGGAAATGCTATAATAATATTTATAATGGACCACAATTAGACAATCCAAACAGACCTTTCGCTCAGTGAGATATCATTAGGTAAGTAATACTGATAGTAATTAAACATGTTTGGTATCACGTGATTCTTCACCCCATTCCTAAGACCTACGCATTCGCACTTTTTCCAGTTACGTGGTTAATATGATAGCACATACTTTTTAATTGTTAACTACAAGTAATTATATTTAATAAATTATTTCAGGAATTGTAACTATTGTGAAGAAAACACACGAAAGAGAGGAAATGTTTTCTTTTTATAACCATTTCAGTTTACTAAAACTAATCTACATAAATATAATTGTACTGTTTTCTGTTGTAACTGCTTCACATGATGTGGATTGATCTTCGCCAGAAAGTGATATGGAGTTTTGTTAGTTCCGCGAAAAGGTACGAACAGATTTTCAGTTTTGAATTTTGTGGTTTTTGTGGACGTTTCCTAAAACTATTTCATCTCTATGATCAGATTTTCACCAAATTTAAAATGAAGGTTTATCAGTTCCCTAGAGAGATATATACAACAAATTGTCAGGTTTTTTTTATGAGTGCTATTGCGTTTTTTGCCACTACCTCACCTTCAATAAATTGTTCTTTACCATATTTGGTATGGAGATACAATGGATTCTGAGGAAATTCTTTGTTTGTTTTGAATTTTGTAAAAAGCTACTCGAGGACTGTCTGCGCTAGCCGTCCCATATTTAGCAATGTAAGACTAGAGGGAAGGCAGCTAGTCATCACCACCCACCGCCAACTCTTGGGTTACTCTTTTACCAACGAATAGTGGGATTGACCGTCACATTATAAAGCCCTCACGGCTGAAAGGGCAAGCATGTTTGGTGTGATAGGGATTCGAACCCGCGACCCTCAGATTACGAGTCGAACGCCTTAACCCACCTAGCCATGCCGGGCCCTCTGGGGAGATGCATACAATATTTGTGTGTGTGTGTGTTTTGCATTTTTAATGGGCGTTTTTGATTTTTTCTTTTACATATCAGGGAAACAGCTTTACATGTCCTGAGATAGCCTTTCATCTCAGATGAATTTACATAATTTCCGTCCAGGAGACGGGTACTCCAGTTAGTAACAAAATTATTCGAAAAAGAGAAACAAATTCAGTTCATCAATTTTTTTTCAGGCCTAAAATCATTTTACGTCTCCACACCTAAGATTTGTTACCACGGGTATTTCTTCAATCAGTTTTAGACTAAACAGTTTAATAAACAGGAGTCAAAATAACTTTCTCTTGATAGCATAGGTTTCTGTAGACTATTTTTATACTAAAATATTAATCAAATACAAAGCATGACGTTTCTCATGATTTCATTTTTTTAAAGATAAACACCGTTATAAATTTTTAGTTAATCAACAGTATCCAGAAACGACCGTTTTGTTCCATTATATTTGAGCCAGTTACGCAAAACATACCACGAATATATTTGCTTATCTGAATAAATAGTATTTTATTCAATTTTCTTTCAGTAATTTCACCATAAATTTAAAAAAGAAACATAATATCGAATGAATGTGCTCTTTGTGAATAATTTAAGTTGCTTCTTTATGTTGAAATGAGTGACGATTCTTTGAAGCTTCATTATTACGTCACTGGCACTAATTCTTCGGTTGCAGAACTTCTTAAAAGCTTCACAGGACAGATAGAGTATTTTTTATAACGCAGTATATCCGTTTTATATAACAGTTTCATGTGTACGTTATCAACTAGAGAACATTCTAGCGCAGCTGAAAATACAGTTAAAGTTATAGTTTTTTGTTCATTTAAAAGTGCTCACGTAAAAACCACACAAAAGCCTGTCTCTTCACATCCATCTCGAATTTTTAATTGTTAGACGAGAATAAAGATAGCTTAGCAACAGCCTTCACTACCAATTGTTAGCCTACTCTAACCGAATAGTCAGATACGCCGATCACTCCTAAAATGCTATGTGTGCAAAGCGAAATTTCTGGCAACAAAACACCGACCAGCGTTTTTTTTTGTCCCCCCCCCCCATTTCGACCACAATAATTACTGGGCCACGTTCAGTCCTCAGCTCATGACTCTAATAATAATAACTTGTTTTAGTTTTGTTGTGTATTGACTTATGACATTAAGCATATCTTGTTTGTCTTAGACAGTAGGCTTCGTTAAGTCATTTGTTCTGACCTGTTTATTTGGCTTATTTGCGGTCAGAAGTTAATAACAGTGAATATGCTATACATTATAAATTCTTGTTTGTAAATCTTTATTAATATGTTGCGACACTCATCCATCACGCGCAGTCCTTTCCTTTTTCTTGTTAAACCGGTTACATCCTCAAATACTGAAACTGATGTATGTTTACTCATACATTCAGTTTCAGTGAACATACACATTCTCATATTGAGTTTCTCAAAGACGAGAAAAAAATACCTTTTTGTCTGTGTATTCTGCGGTGTTCTATTTCACATTTATCAAACTGTTCTATTTCTTGCAGCAGAAACTTTAGCAAAGACAAGGACTGAACCACGTAACCTTGTTTTGTTATTTCGGAGAATTCTCAGGCCTTTTCGTGTCCAGCATGGATCTACCACATGTCCTTACTGTCTTGAGCTTGTAATTAATGACCATAGTTTGAGAGGTTCACGTGCTCCCCAGTCTCCCCAGCCAGCTATTAAATCCTATAAATCAAGTAACACTGGTTCAAAAGAAAGGCCACCCCCAAATCTCCCTTTGTCCTTCTTCGTTTTCCAGACAAGCATTAAAGCGCCCCTTAAGCTCCGTGTTTTTGACAGACGTTCCATTTTCTCTGCTAATACAACTGA
This sequence comes from Carcinoscorpius rotundicauda, assembly GCA_011833715.1. Classification (NCBI taxonomy): domain Eukaryota; kingdom Metazoa; phylum Arthropoda; class Merostomata; order Xiphosura; family Limulidae; genus Carcinoscorpius; species Carcinoscorpius rotundicauda. Next base: position 93,785,523 of record CM022396.1, on the reverse strand, counting down.
TGTTTAAGAACAGACTGTCACATGAATTTGAAACTAACGGATTTGCGCGTCATAAAACAATTATTGGTTTTACGGTGTGTTTTTATTTTGAAGCAATTTTTTTTTTTTTTACATAACAGAACAATGCACCGAACACACGTATTTACATTCCAGCTTTATTTGAACAGTTTGAAGAAAAAGCTTACATTAGTGTTAGTTTTCATTTATATAAGTTATTAGTACACGATTTATGGGATACTCATCGTTTTTCTATTAAACAAAAACAAAATTTCTGTTCACGATTAAGCAGTTATTTTATTAGCTAGTGGTCCATAGCTGCTAAAAGAAAAAAATGAGATGTGAACCTAAGATATTCATGCACATTTTTCCTCTATCGTTTTAAACATAAATTAAATCCAGTGAAATTTAGTTATTTTTCAAACACACAGTGAGCAAACAAGTTCTCAGTTGCATGTCGAGGTGGACTTTCTCAAAAACAAAACCTAGCAAGAAATGTGTTTTGGAACAGGCCAGCATTGTACTTTGAGTAAAACATGATTTTGTTCACAGAACACTGACAGATAAATGAACAAATAAAACTTTTCTTAAAGTAACAAGCAGACCGATATTAGGGATTAGATTGTTTAATAAATTATCAGTTTTTGGAAAGCACTAGGTAGTAATGTTTAAAGGAGATAATTGTATATATTAGAGCATAAAGATGGCAAAAAAAACATCTAAAATAAGTACAATTTTTGAGGTGCTAACGCCTTCTGGACAAACGTTATCTTCAGGTGTAATATTTGCTGGCAGTTGTCACTTAAAATATGCGTCATTATTGTTCCTTTTCATATGAGATAAGATTGGGCTGAAGAGAAAGTTAAGGCAATGTCCGATTATCAGTTTCAGGCGGATTTTCACTTAATAAGTTTATTATGATCATTTTTTTTCAGGTACAATGCCTGGGGATTAACACTGTTATACACGTAGCTGTTCATATAGCCCTATTGATCTCACTAATCTATACTAATGGGCTTAAGAATGGCTGCTAAGTGTATTAACTCGAAAATGGATTTATTTTATTCTAAATTCATTACGAGTAACATTACAATATGAAGTTACGCAGAATTTGCTGGAAGAGGAGAGAAAGCATGACAATGAGTTAACATTCTAACGTGAGGATAAAGCAAAGAAAGCTAATAAGGAGATGGGTGAACAACCGAATACACTGTAGACCAGTTAGATGTTAGTTGATGGGATAGATGATATACGATGCTTGAGTAACAAAGAAATTGACAAAGTGGTGCGCTTTGTTACACTCTAAGAATTTATAACATGCGATTGGCTTAACAGGTTAGTTTTTTTTTCAACTTACTTTAATATTAACTAAGTCAATTTATTAGTTATTCAATACAATATGGACTAACTTAATTTACTGTTGACAAAAACTTAAGTATGAGATAATTTTATTTAGAAGTGAAAATTATCTTTCATCTAATATTTTAGCTTGTGTTTTATAGCCTGGCATGGCCAAGCGCGTTAAGGCGTGCGCTTCGTAATCTGAGGGTCGCGCAAAACATGCTCGCCCTCCCAGCCGTGGGGGTGTATAATGTGAGAATCAATCCCACTTTTCGGTGGTACAAGAGTAGCCCAAGAGTTGGCGGTGGGTGGTGATGACTCACTGCCTTCCCTCTAGTCTTACACTGCTAAATTAGGGACGACTAGCACAGATAGCCCTCGAGTAGCTTTGTGCAAAATTCCAAAGTGTTGATTAACTGTGCCTTTTTTTAGTCTAAACTTTTAAATTAGAGATGATTAACACAGAAAGCTCCTGAACAGATTTGCACAAAATTCAGCAAACAGATAAGCTATCTTTCTAGCTTACAGAATCCTCGAGAAGCTTTGCGCGAAATTCAACAAAAACAAACGGAAAAACAAGCGATGAAATACAATATGGATAAGCTTTATTTACAGATAACAAAAACAACTAAGTTGGCCAGTTACAAACTTGACGACGGACAAAGTGACTTAAAGAAAAACAAAACGGAAGGTAGTTAATTCAGTTCTCTTGTGACTGAACTTAATGAGGACTAACTTAGACCGCTGGTCACCCGCATTTGATACGAACTAGCCAAATTTCTTATCGACAAAACTAAAAACGAACTAACACTACATACTAGCAATATGAATAAATTTCGTTTACTAGTAGCAAAATATGTCACTATTTACCGAAAAAGGAAGGGCTCTAACTGTTATCACCAGTGTTTATAACTATTATTAGTGGTTTCCTGCCATACGTAAAATATGGTTTGTTTCTTTTGAATTTCGCACAAAGCTACTCGAGGGCTATCGGTGTTGGCCGTCCCTAATTTAGCAGTGTAAGACTAGAGGGAAGGCAGTGAGTCATCACCACCCACCGCCAACTCTTGGGCTACTCTTTTACCAACGAAAAGTGGAATTGATCGTCACATTATAACGCCCCCACGGCTGGGAAGGCGAGCATGTTTAGGGCGACTCGGATGCGAACCCGCGACCCTCAGATTAGGAGCGCATGCCTTAACGCGCTTGGCCATGCAAGGCTATGTAAATAAATACAATACTCATAGTTTGCTACGTAAATAATATATTATAATTTTAACCAAAGGATCTCTCACGTGGATACCAAGAGTTTGCTCAGATCAAAAAGCGAAGATTACGAAAGTGTGGTATTATTCATGATGAGTATCAAATGGCAAAGTGTTATACCTTGAAAGAATGTGACATTAAAAAAATTAAAACATAATTTCTTTGAGAGTGTTGCACACTTCAGGAGCGCGACTTCTGTTAGTTTTCAAAAGGTTTCTGTTTCTTTGTTTTAAAAGGAACGTTTTGAACAAACTGTGGACTATTGACAAAATCATCCATTGGCAGCACTGGTCCTCGTGTCACAACTTTATTGAATGTCATAGCGATATTTAAAACTAACATTTATTAACCTGCTTTTATTTTCAACTGATTTTTGGTAAGACTTAGTTTTTTTTTCTAAATTATTTTGATATTTAAATAAAACTCAGTCGTTTTAATAATTTGTCAGTTTCGTGTGCTTGTATTTTGTGCGATTACAGTTTTGTAAATACCTTTGCATTGTCAAAACGTTTGGGGTCCGGCGTTGCCAGGTGGTTAAAGCATTCGACTCGTAAGCTAAGAGTCGCGGCTTCGAATCCCCGTCACACCAAACGTGCTCGCCTTTTCAGTCGTGAGGACCTTATTATGTGACGTTCAATCCCACTATTCGTTGGTAAAAGAGTAGCTCAAGAGTTGGCGGGGGGTGGTGATGACTAGCTTCCTTCCCTCTAGTCTTACACTGCAACATTAGGGACGGCTAGAGCAGATAGCCCTCGTGTAGTTTTGCGTGAAATTCAAAACATACCAAACCAAAACGTTTACCCTCCACTGGTACAGTGTTATTGCCTATTGACTCATATTACTAGAAACGAGTTTCGATACTCGTGATGGGTAGATATGTGCTTGACTACAAAAGAGTGAAAAGTTTTAACTGTTAAATATCTCATAAACACAAGATCTGAGCTGCTGGATTTTATATATTTCAAAGAAGTAAAACTTAAAATCAATTTTCTCTACCTTCTGATAAGACGCTTCTGAAGATACACGCACAATTGTATAGGAAATTATATCAAAATCGCTTACGTAGAAAAGAAAAAACGATATTTAACTACATACAAAATAAACGTAGGCTTTCCTGTCACACAGGTTAAGCGCTTTATATTGGAACGACTGTACACGTATGGTTGGGTAAAAGTAAGAAAAGATACCACGTAGAGAATATTTTGTATGCAAATAGGAAATTATGAGAGATCGAATCTCTTGTCCTACAATTGTGCACGGTTTGCAGCACCCTTGAATTGAATCAACCTGTAAAACGCTCACGCGCTGATGGCTCGGAACTTGCACGTGCGACGCCAGTCAAGCCATGTTAATACATCTAGTTGATATGCATAAGTTGGCTGGTGTGTGGTTTATAGTACCTCCCATTTTAGAACTGAAGATGATGGTTTGGTGAAATTTGCATGCGAAAACTTTCATTATAGAGAACGGATCTAGAGCTCAGAGCATCAAACATGATCCAGAAATGGAGTGTTTATACACATCCCAATTACAAGAATTTTTCTTATCAAGCTAAAGGTTTTTATGTGTGTTTATTCGTTTTTGTTTGTTTCATTAGTATTTACGAAGCAAATGAACTCCACCTTCAGAAAACTATTGTCAGTTTGTGCTTGATCAACACTGCGTATCATCAACTTGAAGTAAAACTGTGCGTGTGTGGCTCCATGTGTAAAATTTAATAAAACTTTCCAATCTGTTTATTCTGTGAGGAAACATCGAATGCAACACACGGAAACAATTCATGTTTTTCGTTATAAATACTAATTTAAGAAAGTAAAAATGAAAGCATGTGTCACGAACAAAAATTTATTTTCGAGAAAAGTTTAAGAAAACGCTTGATGTTCATTCACGTGACAAATTTCCTTTGATTTAATTTAGTTATGGAGGTTAAATTGGTCTGCTGTGAGTAGCAACCCACTCACTATTGGATCGCAAAACAGTAAAAATTCAAATACGTGTGTGTGTTTTCTTATAGCAAAGCCACATCGAGCTATCTGCTGAGTCCACCGAGGGGAATCGGGAATCGAACCCCTGATTTACCGCTGTACTTAAAACATGTACATATTTGTATTTAAAAAATATTTATAAAATAATGATCGGAAAATGTCTTTTAAGCACGAAAACAAAAATTAGTAAATGTAAGAGTAATATTACACTTTACATGGATCCCAGAGAAACATCTGACTGACCAGAGTTTTTCTTTACTAAAATGTATTACAGTTCTTACTCACAATCATACAAAATGGCATAGGCTGTAAACATATATGAATCAGTATGTGCATCCAAGTGAGAAATCGGACATCATTTGCCGATGTGACATTACAACAGCCAGAGAAATTAGATCCTGCTATCTTTTGACGTGTTTTGTGTCGTCCACATACGCCACCATTTAACTACAAGAAAAGCTGCTCTCGTATGCGCTGTCAGACAGAAAACAGTAGATGCCAATAAAATTGTCAAAATAGACTCTTAACAGAAATGAAAGGTTTTTAACAGTAAAAGTATAGTTAGGGACAACTTGTTTTGTTTTGTTTTCCAATATAATTCAAAGTACCATACAGAAATTTTGTTGAAAACAAATGCAGTTTTTCAAAAAAATAATTGATTAATATAGCTGTGAAAATGGAATTTTGAATAGATTTTGTTTTAAGTTGAGACATTTAAATCTTTAAACGGAAAACGACTAATGACATACTGATATACGAAGGAAAGAAGTATTATTCGGTTAGACATGTAAAAACTAAAGACTCTCTTTATGTTACTGAAATCTGTTATGTAAGAACTATGACGAATGCATTTACTTTTTCTGAGGTTTTGATTTATATCCTATGAGAGCTTTTAACCAAATGAACAAGATTTCAGTAAATGGTCGTCGCGTTATTGTTTGCCATTTCTTGATTCTGATGACCGTTTGTAAATAAGCAAAAAGATAACTTGATATAATCAATATTTATATCACGAGGAGTGAAGATTTTCCTCTGAAAATAACCATGAGTCAATAATCATGCCTTATCGAGGCAATGTCATCGTCAATAATCATGCCTTATAGAGATAATGTAATCGCCAATAATCATGCCTTATCGAGGTTATGTCACCATCAATAATCATGTCTTATCGAGGTTATGTCACCGTCAATAATCATGTCTTATCGAGGTTATGTCACCGTCAATAATCATGTCTTATCAAGGTTATGTCACCGTCAATAATCATGTCTTATCGAGGTTATGTCACCGTCAATAATCATGCCTTATCGAGGTAATGCCATCGTCAATAATCATGCCTTATCGAATTAATCTCATCGTTAATAATCACGCGTTATTGAGGTAATATCGTCGTCATTAATCATGCCTTATAGAGATAATGTCACCTTTTCGTTTATATGGACAAGTTACAAGAATATCTGTTACATAAAAGTGAGACACATAAAATATATAAAAAAATAAAATAAATAAAGGTGAAGTAATTTTAACACATTCTTTCATACAGACGTCGTACGACCTCAATCAATAGTTCCCATTTTTTACCCTTCTGTCTCTTTTTGGATGTTTTGGTACTTACGAAAGATTACGCTTTATTGAGTGCTTGAGTGAGTTATTTATTTACAAAAGTTAATGTTGCATAATGAGACACATAACATTAGGTGTGTTAATGTTGCATAGTGAGACATACAACATTAGGATTCATTAAAGTACGCTTACTTTATTACACTTTTTCACTACTTATTCATGTTTTAGTTTTCTCATTTCATCTAATTTTCTCATTATTTCAATAACGCAGCCCATATTCTGTTTACATTCGTCAGAAAAATCTTCAATTGTGTTATAAATAAACTGAAATCGTCTGTCTTCAATTCTGTCATTGATTCAAAAATATAGAACCACTACAATAAGTTTTGGCCCAGCATGACCAGTTGATTAAAGCACTCGACTCATAATCCGAGGTTCGTGGGTTCGACTCCGTGTCGCACTAAACATGCTCGCCCTTTCAGCCGTGGAGGCGTTATATAGTACGGTCAATCCCATTATTCATTGGTAAAAGAATAACCCAAGAGTTGGCGGTGGGTGGTGATGACTAGCTGCCTTCTCTCTATTCTTACACTGCTAAATTAGAGATTGCTAGCGCAGGTAATCCTCGTGTAGCTTTGCGCATGCTCCCAGTGGCACAGTGGTATGTCTGCAGACTTACACACTGAAAACCGGGTTTCGATACCCGTGGTGGGCAGAGCACAGATAGCCCATTGAGTAGCTTTGTGCTTAATCCTGAACAAACAAACAAAGCTTTGCGCGAAATTTAAAACAAACAAAAAATATTTTCGATTTTGATGTGTTTTTGGAGGGTTTGTGCTGTTAATACTATGATATTAACGATTTTTTGAACATATAATTTGGCAGGATAATATTAATACGTTTTAATGATGATAACTGACAAAATAATACTTATAAGATACACACGCGCCCCAATCCAGTAGCACAACGGTATGTCTGCTGATTCACACCGCTAAAAACCGGGTTTTGATACCAGTGGTGGAAAGAGCACAGATAGTCCATTGTAAAGCTACGTGCTTAATTCTTACAAAAAAAAGGACACGCGTAATTGAAACATGAAATTATGGGATGGACGTACAAACGTACCATTTACTTATTTTGCCTTACTGCTTTTAGTGAATCCTAATTTTATACTTAAATGGATCTATAAACATAAAATCGATTTTCATTGGTTTTCAGAGGTTATCCAGTGTCAGGTTTTGGGTAATTTCGTGACACGTTTTTCAATTTTTTTTAAGAAGCACAAAATGTGTTTTAACAGGACAACAACAAACATATCGATTTTCCGATACATATTCGTATGTGTGTAAACTGATCGATACTAGTGGTAACACTGCTGAACCTTCCACGTAGGCCCCTCAAGGACACGTAGAAAGGACGCTTGACTCATAATTTTAGGGTCGCGGGTTCAAATCCCTGTTACTTCAAACATATTCGTCCTTTCAGCCGTGAGGGCGGAATAATATAACGGTCAATCACACTATACGTTGGTGAAGGAGTAGCCCAAGAGTTGGCGGTGAGTAATGACTAACTGCCTTCTCTCTCTGATCTTACACTGCTAAATTAGGGACGGCTGGGACAGATACCACTCGTTTAGCTTTGCGCGAATTTCAAACCAAATGTCAGACATCTATGAATATCAGTGTACATTATAATACTCATTGAATGAAAAAATAACACTTTCAACCTGGAGTATTCATTGAAGTCCATCAGGGCCCGATCAGCACTTAAAACACATGTTTCTAAACTATGATGTACAAAATTAGTTGTGGGTCCATGACTCTGTTGGCTGCAGGGTTTATAATAAATTATGAGTCAAGCAAACATTTTAACAGCACCACCAATTTCGTAATAATCCTTCACTAATTACCAGTTAGGTTCTCCTAGGTATGTTGTATTGAAAATGTAATGATTTTATTCACTAGTTTGGGACAGATCTTTATAGTGAATGTGGTAAGCGTCAAAAACGTAAAATTATTGAATATAACTTAAAACATGTGAATCCCCCCTACGCCATGACAATAGGTAATTTGAGGGTTAAGTTTACAAACACGTTTGTATATTCTCAGATTTAAAAATAGGGCAAATTACTTAACTGCGTGCATTTCACATTTCTGTTGTAAAGGTTAAATTAAGCCTTTCGCTGTGGCATTCAATATCGGATACGGTCATAACGTCTGTGTTACACACAGTCAGAAAGAAGAAAGACTGTTTAATTTTTATTTAAAGACAAAAGGTGCTACTGAACTTGTATCTGCGAAGCGTCATCAAGTGATAAATAGAATGCCTGAACTTAAATGTAAATAAATAAAACAACTTCGTCACGTGCTCTTACTGCACCTGTTCTGTATTAATGGACGATTCTGTTTGTTTGTTTTGAATTTCGCGCAAAGCTGCACGAGGGCTATATGTGCTATCCGTCCTTAATTTTGTAGTGTAACACTGGAGGGAAGGCACTAGTCATCACCACCCGCTACCAACTCTTTGTTTACTCTTTTACCAACAGATAGTGGGATTTACCGTCATAATATAACGCCCCCCACAGCTGAAAGGTCGAGCATGTTTGGTGCGACGGGATTCGACCCTCATAATCCATAACTAATTTCGCCATACCGGTCCGCCTGTAGAGAAAGAAAAGCTTAAAACGTTGTATTACAACAGTAATATAATATTGTAAAAACATTGTGTTTAAAGAATATCCCACGTAATAATTCAAAGATGCAAAACCATTTTTATTTTTATGATTTATAGGCATACGTGAAAGTTTATATGATACACAATTATCTTGTTTAGATTTTTAGAAAACTGACCACCCAGTTTCAGTTATTTTTTTTCCCCCATTGAACGAAATCTTTAACTGACGAAATGTTTTGTTTGTGGTATTAAAATTGAGTCAAATTTCCATATTAAGGTTAGTGTGTCAAGATCTGGGTTCCTATTCTTGTAGTTCGAGTTGGACTGTTTCACGAGCAAGTCAACCTTGAGGTGTACACAGCTCTTCCGTAAAGTTTCTCTTTGAGCTTGGGATGTGTAGACGCAGGACTTTGCCCACCACTTATTGAAGAGGGAAGGATGTAACCACTGGGTGTGAAGAAGAGCACAGTCGCCACTGCTAATCTTCCCCAAGCCAGCTAACCCTAATCCTGAACATACTGTCTGCCCGACTACCCGTGATAATCCTTCTGTTGTTGTAATTCACACAGCTACGGGCGCGCGCGTGTGTTAGAAAGCACGAGAAAAGAGCAGTCGTGAGGGTATTATACGAGAGTATTTTCTAAAATAGGATCAGAGTACAGATGTGCTGGAAAAGGTCATTACAATAATGATACAAATCTCTTATTCTTCTGTATTATACGCGGTTTTACAGTTAGATAACTCTCACTATACTAAAACTCCGTTAGAGGGCTTAAAAGCTGCCATATTGTAGAACAGAGTCAAGGGTGTTTATTCGTATACTTCTATTGAAAAGAAAACTATCGTGTTTCTGTGTGTTAATCTAACTGTGCTGTGAGCTAGACCGATGCTATTTTTGAAATATGAAGTAGGCTTAATAACTATGCGGCTTTGTAAAATAATATATGTTGTCTAATGTAGCCAAGAAAGCAACGGATTAGAATATTCGAAAAGCGATGGTGTTTTTTTTGTTGTTTTTTTTAAGGGGGGGCACTTTTTAAGCGTTTAAGTAAGGTTTGGTTCGTTTATAGTACGTTACTTGGGTTGTTTCGTCAGTAACGTAGCTTCAACAGTAGAACTACCTCAAGGAACGAACACTATAAACCTTTTAGTTCACTGTTTGTCCTCCATTTGATTCATTTCGAGGAGCCGTTAGCCTTGTTTAACGGCAGACGCGTCCGTAACAAAAATGAACAGTTCTTCAGGGCTCTCTGGCTGCTGCCTCCCAGCTTTGATGCGGCTTTAATCGGGAAAATGCCAGCAACCATATTACAGATCCAATCGGCGCCGGGACAAAAACGCTGATGTCCAAACTAATGCAATTACAGACGAAGTGAACGCTTTCTCTAATCGCGCGACACTAGAGGGAGACGAAACGCACAGAATAGAACTCAAAACCTCGTTTGATCCGATCATATTAGCTATACAACAATTAAGAATCTCAGTAAGCTCTAGCCTCACATACACAGCAGTTGATTAGGTTTACTAGGCCTAACTTTCAAAGGGAGTGGAGATGGAAGAAATATTCGAATTGACGACTGATATTGTTTGTTTGTTTTTTTAAACTGAATTAGTTAAATTCGTAAACATGTAGATTAATACAAGTTACATCAATTCTGAAATACTGATATCGATGTTTTAGATATGTGTGCACCTGTAACTTAGCCCCCCCAGCGGTACGTCTCCGGAACTACAACGCTAAAATCAGGGGTTCGATTCCGCTCGGTGGGCTGAGCAGATAGCCCCTTGTAGCTCTGCTACAAGAAAACACACACAAATGAAAATGCTTCCGTAAAGTTATATATTTTGGACGAAAAACAATGATCCAGAATGAACTATTTAGAAAATGCTACGTAATGTAGGGACAAGCGATTGTAAAAAAAACGAAGAAAAGGGACCAACATTTTAGTTACGTTCAGAACCAACCCAACTATTGTAGACTCTTATGCCATGTCAGAGCTACGCATTTGTTTTCTGTCGCATGTAGTCCTTCGGTGAAACAACTGTAAGTAAACAGTTACAACACTAGAACCAAGTGTTCGATTTCTCGATGTTCAGATAACACCTTGTGGGTTTTTTTTAAACAAACATTAATCGTCCTAAAATGTAAATATATCGTATTGTTGAAAAATTTACTCTAGTAGACTATCATGTCAGTATTTTCAAGTTTTCTATCGCATAGCTGAAAAATTCTGTAGACATCATTGTAGTGTGCTTTGAGGACTGTAGTTGTTAGAACAATAAAACACAAAAATTTTTCCAAGTCGTGGCGAAAATATTTTAAGATAAATGAATAATTAGTATCAAAGTATTAAACATCACGGTGAAAATGACCTAGAATATTATTTACTAATGCCATACTGAAATACATCATATAACCTACATTATGAAAACCCCAATGAAAATCAACAATGATACAGTATAATCACAATCGTACAATGAAACTGTGTATGTTGGAATGTTGGAACACAAAAGTCTCAAAGAAGCCAAAGATCTGTACTTCACAATAAAGACTTGATTGATTGAACCATCCATAATGAAATCTAACAGCAATTGTTTATAATTCAAATCGTTTCATGCTCTTTCGACTATGAGAGCTATAACATCTTTAAAATATTATTATTATTTAAAATATTACTATTATTGTTATTTAAAATATTATTCTGCATGAAAACACTTTAAGGTCATTTACTGTGCAAAGTGTGCACAACACAGACACGCACGTTGGGCCCGGCATGACAGAGTGGCTAAGGCGCTCGACTCGTCATCCGGGTTTGAATCCCCGTCATTTCAAATATGCTCGTCCTTTTAGCCGTGAGAACATTATAATGTGACAGTTAATCCTACTATTCATTAGTAAAATAGTAGCCAAAGAATTGGTGGTCGGTGGTGATGACTAGCTGCCTTCCCTCTGGTTTTACGCCGCTAAATTAGGAACGGCTAGCGCAGATAGCCCTCGTGTAGTTTTGCGCGAACTTCAAAATAAATAAATAAACGCACACGTTATTTAAACAGCAAAAAAACCCACTATTATTATCAACTGTTATTCTGTATAGTGCACGTGCATATTTCAAGACATAAAATCGCTTTATTTATAACTTCCTAAAGAGAATTTATATACTCGTTTCCTACTGGCTATGATTTCTATTGAGTATCCTACTTACTTATGAAGAGATCTTAAAAAGTTCAAAATCGTAATAACTTGATTAATCTCGCAGATAGCGGTTCCTTAAAGCAAAAATAAACTGTTAACTTTGTTGGTAGAGGGTTTGTTATTTGTAATATTAAATCAAAATGTAATAGAGAAAATGGTTACTGTGTATAGATAATAAACAAATGTATTGCTGCTACGAAAAAAAACTTTCAACTTTGAAAAATCACGTCCTCACTTCGCAGTTTGGATTTACCGTAATTTCATGACTATAAAAACTACAGTGATTCTCCTTCAATGTATATACAAGTGCGTATTTACTTTCCCAGAACCCAAGAGCAGAGATCGTGAAATCTAATAAAGCTACGGAAAAGCCATATATTTCCGGCAATAAGTACAAATACACGAGTTGAGGCACGGAAGTTGGTATTACAGTGGACCCGTTAGCCTACAAAGACATTATATGTATATATATATATATATACTGCCAGCTCGTGTAAGTCAACAAGTGTGTGAAAACGTCATCTTGGCTAACTGGTAGTTTACTGATACCAGGTAGAATTCCCACATTAACAGGAAAGTGCGAGTCGTGAGAAAGTGTTCCAGAAAGAAAATATAAACAGATGGTTAATGCTGTGCTTCATTTAAGAGATAACCGATCACTCTAATTCTTTAAACGTAAAACGTAGAAATAGTGAACCAAAGTCTATTATTTACAACTGTTACCAGAGACTATTTTTGATAATTACATGACGTCTCAAAAATAGCACATTGAATATTATTTGAACGTATGAACACAAAATAGAACACCATGAAATCAAAAATAGTTCAGACAAATAAACAGTTGGATTAATTAACATTTTCTTTATTTCGTTAGATATAAAATAAAAATATACTGTATGAATTCACGGCGATCAGCGATTTCATTGATCAAGCACCTCACTGAGAAATATTTGTCAACTACATACAATAAAAATAATTTATTCTACTCTCAAGTACGATGTTAATCTAATTATGACGTGAAGTGAAATTAGCAATTTTTAAGTTACTTTTACTGTAACCTTACAATGAAATAAAGATTTTACAAGTTACTTTTACTGTAACCTTAGAATGAAATAAAGATTTTACAAGTTACCTTTACTGTAACCTTACAAACCATCATCTTCCTAGCTCTGAATAAATAATTATCTTCTTATATTTGATGGATTGTGTAAATATACGTTTGTGTTTTTCCTTTTGAAAAAAAGTCACATTAATAGCATTTTGATATGTGTAATCTAATAAACAGTTTTTAACCAGTGACAAATCGTTTGATTCATTCCTAGCATATTGTTATTCTTATCACTCCTTGTCTACTCTTAGCTCACTATCATAGCTTGTTTAGAAATGTTTTGATTCATTCCTAGCATAATGTTATTCTTATCACTCCTTGTCTACTCTTAGCTCACTATCATAGCTTGTTTAGAAATGTTTTGATTCATTCCTAGCATAATGTTATTCTTATCACTCCTTGTCTACTCTTAGCTCACTATCATAGCTTGCTTAGAAATGTTTTGATTCATTCCTAGCATAATGTCATTCTTGTCACTTCTTGTCTACTCTTAGCTGACTATCACAGCTTGTTTAGAAATGTTTTGATTCATTCCTAGCATAATGTCATTCTTGTCACTCCTTGTCTACTCTAAGCTCCCTATCACAGCTTGTTTAGAAATGTTTTGATTCATTCCTAGCATAATGTTATTCTTGTCACTCCTTGTCTACTCTTAGCTGACTATCACAGCTTGTTTAGAAATGTTTTGATTCATTCCTAGCATAATGTTATTCTTATCACTCCTTGTCTACTCTTAGCTGACTATCACAGCTTGTTTAGAAATGTTTTGATTCATTCCTAGCATAATGTTATTCTTATCACTCCTTGTCTACTCTTAGCTGACTATCACAGCTTGTTTAGAAATGTTTTGATTCATTCCTAGCATAATGTTATTCTTATCACTCCTTGTCTACTCTTAGCTCACTATCATAGCTTGTTTAGAAATGTTTTGCATATCTTCTCTAAGTTCTGAGCTTATTGGAAGACTAAAAGGACTCATATTAAATTTTTAAAGACATCAAGTTTTCCTAAATATCACGAAATATCAACTATTTCATATCATATTTTGAGAAAGTTTATTATACTGATATCGCACAATTCATGTTTTATTTTCCTTATCCTTCTCTCGTGCTACAATCAACATGAACATGAAAAACGAGTACAAATGTAAATATTAATAATTATTTAACCAGTTATCATGACAAATTCTTTACAGGAACACAAATTTCAACTCACTATCTGCAATAACAAAAAATCACAAAGTTTATAATTTTATGACGTGTGATCATTAATTTGCGGCACAGTTTGATAGTTTGTTTCAAGAAATATTTGTTCTTCTTACCGTCAGATGTTGGAAGAGCCACGCACGCATTATATTGGTAGCAACTTTAGGAAATATTCCACGTTTTTTTTGTCTCTTCTTTCCTCTTTCGTCGTCGTCATCCTCTCCCGTACCGTCTCCCGAACCTATACTGGCGTCCCCTGGTGATGAAAATATAAATTCTGATTTATTATCCGTGCTAAGCCCAAAATAAGATAACACTTTAACGACCTACTCTTGTATATTCGATGACACCAGTACAGTCTGTTCACCAATTACATTAAAGTAATTCTTTATATACAAACCATTAATTTATTTAGACGTAAACATGCCGAAGAATATATTTTGACAATACCTAACTACACAGATTTTTAGAGCAGTCTAAGAGTTGACGGTTAATGGTGACGACTAGCTCTCTTCCCTCTAGTTTTACACCGCTAAATTAGAGACGGCTAGAGCAGATAGCCCTCGTGTAGCTTTGCGCGAAATTCAAAACAAATACTTTTAATGATCAGTATTTGTTTCAGGATACAACCAGCCTGACACGGTCAGGTGATTAAGGTATTCGACTCATTATCCGAGGGTCGCGGGTTCGAATCCTCGTCACACCAAACGTGCTCGCCCTTTCAGCCGTAGGGCGTTATGAAGTAACGGCCAATTCCAATATTAATTGGTAAATGAGTATCGCACAAAGTGGCGGTGGGTGTTGATAACCAGCTACCTTTCCACTAGTCTTACATTGCTAAATTAGGGAGGGCTCGTGTAGCTGTGCTTTAAATTCAAAAACAAACGTACAAACTATACTCCCGATTAAAAGTGTAGTAATCCTCTTATCTTCAAGCTTTTTATATATATTTTTTAAAACTACCCCTGAAAATAAACGTACTGTTTATTTTTTTTTGGGGGGGGTATTCTGACACGCTTAGCTCTACCAAACTATTACGTTAAATAATTTTATAATACAAACCGAATAGAAATGCGGGTTTTCTACTTGGATGTTACTGAAGAGCTCATCTCAAACTTCAGAATGTCTGAGTATAATTTTCTCAACCGATAGGTTTATACATCAAAGTTTAGTGATATTACATTTATTCTTCAATCTTGAAAACTGAACATATTCATCCGATTTTGTGAAAAAAATTAATGTTTTTTTTTTTTTAGAGAACATAAGTAATCCTTCTTGAAATATAACAACGATTCTGTAATAAAATATAACTGTAATGTGTAAATACAATACAATCACGTGTGAACACAATACAATTAGGCATCATTTCCACGCTATTTTTATCGATTGGAAAACAATGTTATATACACATTAAAATACTGAAGAGTTTTTTTATAATCTAACCCACTGTACTGTTTGTTTGTTTTTCAATTTCGCGCAAAGCTATACGAGAGCTATCTGTGCTAGCCGTCCCTAATTTAGCAGTGTAAAACTAGAGGGAAGGCAGCTAGTCATCACCACCCACCGCCAGCTCTTGGGCTACTCTTTTACCAACGAAAAGTGGGATTGACCGTCACATTATACACCCCCACGGCTGGGAGGGCGACCATATTTGGCGCGACTCGGGCGCGAACCCGCGACCCTCAGATCACAAAGCGCACGCCTTAACGCGCTAGGCCATGCCAGGCCCCGCGCAAAGCTATACGAGAGCTATCTGAGCTAGCCGTCCCTGATTTAGTAGTGTGAAACTAGAGAGAAGACAGTTAGTCATCACAATCCATCGCCAACTCTTGGGCTACTCTTTTACCAACGAGAAGTGGGATTGAACGTCACTATATAACGTCCCCATGGCAGAAAAAGGATGAGCATGTTTGGTATGCCGGGAATTCGAGCCCACGACTCTCGGATTACGAGTCGAGCGCCTCAGCCTTCTGGCCATGCCGAGTCCTAATTCACTGTAAAATTCGAGTGTCTTTACGTTCATTTTGGTCCTTTTGTTCAGGGATAGCGCCTTCAATCAACGTTAATCTTAGTGATTCTTATCACTGACTTTCAGCCTGTATGGGAGACACTGGTGGCGGTGTCAGAAAACATGTTGCTGCCATTAGGTCCGACAGTAGTAATCGAAACCTTTCACTTCTATTACTCTCAGATAATACAGGAAACGAAGTTTGAATGACACTTGACTCAAGATGATGACCCAAGGGGCTAACCTGTCCGTTAGCATCACTTCTGTGCTCAAGCAAAAATTCCTTGAGGAATTATTGACATTGGTCAAGAACAAGAAACATTTATCAAAATCTATAAACATATTCCTCATCACAACGTTGATGTAACATATTCCTCATCACAACGTTGATGTTTTCACCGTTTACTTTCCAAATTATCGAATAAGTTATTCTGGCCACGAGAAAAAAAGTACTTTTTCACAACTATATTAAGTGAATATACTCACTCTAACTTGTGCAGAATCCATATATATATACAGCTATTGACACATATATTCATTTATAAATGTCTTTACTTCTAAGGCCCGACATGGCCAGGTGGTTAAAGCGATCGACTCGTAATTCGCGGATTCGAATCCCCGTCGCACCAAACATGCTCGCCCTTTCAGCTGCGGGGGCGTTATCATGTACGGTCAATCCTACTATTCGTTAGCAAAAGAGTAGCCCAAGAGTTGGTAGTGGGTGGTGATTACTAGCTGCCTTCCCTCTGGTATTACACTGCTAAATTAGGGATGACTCGCGTAGATAGCCCTCGCGTAGTTTTGCGCGAAATTCAAAACAAAGAAACAAACTTCTATAGAATTCTGCCCCCCAGTGGCTCAGCGGTATGTCGAATGACTTACAATGCTAAAAACCGGGTTTCGATACCCGTGGGGGCAGAGCACAGATAGCTCATTGTATAGCTTTGTGCTTAATTCAAAACAACAACTACAGAATTCTGTAAGACGTTTTACAACAAAAATTTAATCATTACTTAGATTACCTAAAAATAAAACTTCTCTGAATGAGTTAAGTCGACAAATGTGTAAGACATCTATTGACAGAGAAAATGAATACAACGTTAAAATAAATTACATAATAAACTGTGATTTAAAACACTGACTTGCCCCCAAAAATACACTTCATATGTTTCATTGCCCTTCGATACATCTTACATACCAATAATGCCATGTAAGTAACCAGGTTACAAAACATCTGTCCAACACCCTATTACCTCTTGACCTGGGACAGTTTTCTTGTTTAACAAAAATTTCTTTGATTTTTCAACTTTTATATTTTCTGTGATATTTTCTCCAGTTTTAGATTTACCTGTTTTATCATTAGTTTTACTCCAGTCTATAAACAAGAATCTATCACACGTTTTGTTAATATCGATTCCCTTACTGTGTATTTTTCTAGAGCGGTTTTTATGTTCCTTGATCCTAAATATTAAATTTCTACAAGACTGGTCAATACTAATTCGACCATGGATGCAATAAATGCTGTAAATTCCGCATTTATCTCTCTCTTCCATTCCACCTTTTGAGAGATTAATTAGTGCAGATAGAATAGTTTACCACCTTCTATTAATTTTTCGTTTTGTTACCTATTCTTGTAGATAAGCCTCAAACACATGGCAAGTCCCTGTTTTATATAAGTATTTACTGTGTAATGATTTTAACGTTCAGTACCTTTTAATTGTCAATAAAGATTTGTCTGTTTTAAGATAAAAATGAGTTATTTACGAGATAAAAAGAAATAATTAGTTTTCACTATTTGTGGTAACTTTGTTTGTTTTTGGTTTAGAATTTCGCGCAAAGCTACACGAGGACTATCTGCGTTAGCCGTCCCTAATTTAGAAGTGCAAAACTAGAGGGAAGGCAGCTAATCATCACTACCCATCGACAACTCTTGGGCTACTCTTTTACCAATGAATAGCGGGATTGACCACTAAAAGGACGAGCTTGTTTGGTGTGACAGGGATTCGAACCCGGTCAATCCCACTATTAATTGGTAAAAAGTAGCCCAAGAGTTGGCGGTGGGTGGTGATGACTAGCTGCCTTCCCTTTATTTAGTCTTATACTGCTAAATTAGGGACGGCTAGCGCAGATAGCCCTCGTGTAGCTTTGTGCGAAATTCAAAAATAAACAAACTTAATTTTATGTGGACTCTATTTTAAAACTGTTGCATCTGCTTGGCAGAAGCTTTAAATGACACAATCCCGTTACAAGTGAGATTTGTCGAGAGGTATTTAAATGACACAATCGCGTTACAAGTGAGATTTGTCGAGAAGTACAGAAACTTATCTTAACGGTCATCTATGAAGTAACAAGTCACATAACATTATCAGTTTTCACGTGTGTTGTAATTTCTTTTTACTTATTTTTAATATAAATTCTAACCTTCCAAACATGAAATTACTGAGTTGTTTTTTTTAGCACAAATGTTTTGTAACGTACTCCGAAAAACAAGAACTAGTTATATATATTCACTTGTATTTCTATTAATTTATTCATTTACTTGATCGAATGGCCTGGCATGGCCAAGCGTGTGATTGGTAACATGAGGGTCGCGGGTTCACGTCCCCTTCGCGCCAAACATCCTCGCCCTTTCAGCCGTGGGGGCGTTATAATGTGATGGTCCATCCAACTATTCGTTGGTAAAAGAGTAGCCCAAGAGTTGGCGGTGGGTGGTGATGACTAGCTGCCTTCCTTCTAGTCTTACACTGCTAAATTAGGGACGGCTAGCACAGATAGCCCTCGAGTTGCTTTGTGCGAAATTAAAAAAATAACAAAAAAACAAACATACTTGACCAAAAGTTATCAACCTGTCAAGGGTGGAAAAAGCCAAACATGAAGTTTAATACTTTGCTCTGGCCATGACTTTCAAATTTACTTCTTCATTGTAAAATGCTGGTTTTAGTAACTGACACTGTTACTGTCAGCTTAGTAAATTATGAAGACGAATTATTAATAATAATCTACATCACGCGCAAGCTTATATACTTAAGTTAAATAACATTAATAATATTTCTGACAAAGACATAAAAACGTCAGTTACTCCTTACACGAAATTTCAGTGAAATAACATCTGTTAAACTGAGCACTAAAGCTCTTAGTAGTTTGGGCTATTCTTTTACCTACAAATAGTGGGATTGACCTAACATTATAACGCCCCCACGGATGAAAAACGGCGAGCATGTTTGATGTGATCATCAGACTACAAATCAAGTGACTTGACCACCTGGTCATGCCGGGCCAGGTATAAATGTAACAGGAAACTTAGCTAAATGATTTACTGGGGTCTCGAAACACATACTCCGAAGCATGATTAGTTTGATATATGTTTTGAATGGATAACACCCATACTATTTGACCTGGTGTGGTCTGTTGATCACAAAGGTTGGTATTACAAGTTCTGGGTTTATTGTTCACATTCCGTTGCCACAAAAGCGCGGTCCGCACTTAGTGGCTGGTCATATCTCACTCTTTCATTAAACAAGAGTAACTCAAGAGCGGGCTATGTATAATGTTAACTGACTGCCTTGGGTATCAGTTCTAATTTCGGAACACCTATGCCCAGGTAGTCCTTGTATAGCTTTACGCGACATCCTTAACAAACATAAAATCCTAAAACATTTCTAAATTTAAAATAAACTTTGTAATTTACTGTCCAAGCATTATTCTCCAATATTCTATTTAACACTTCCGACATTTAAAAATCTCTGTTTTGTGTTGATATATAGTTGTGTAAAAAAAAAGTTATTGTAATCCACTCGTCACTAGAAGCTCGCATAGGCAATAACTCGAAAATGTTATCAGATTTCTTTAAAATGTTCCATGAATATATAAGCTCGGTTAAGCAGAATGTTGGTGTTAACAAGTGACACTTTGTGACGTAAAACACTGAAGTACAAAATGCTTGATTAGTTGACGAGTCATTAAACCTGTTTCAAAGTGAACAAAATATTTTCCTGACGGGAACAAACTAAAAGTTTTTATCGTGAACTACACATATATTTATGTGTATAAGTTCAAAAAAAGGGTAAACTTTAAAACATTTTTAAAGTTAGCCCAAATTTTACTTGTCATCTTCTTGTTCACGTGACATGTTACTCTCGTAATAATCATAAAACAAATAAAATAGAACACTATAAAAAGGAAAACATGGAAAATGACCAATGTTGCTTCCTGAATTGACTTGCAAACTAAAAATTTCTCTTTTCTACCATGTTACTTTTCACGATAACTTACTACAACTATTTTATTAACGTAACGCATACATTAGGATGCTTCCCATGTATTTCTTTACCCTCGTCAACAGTGCATCATATGTATGTGATTACAACTTTGAACGAGAATGTAAGTAAGTGTATAATATAACGACCGTAAAAATGATTTGTGGTTATTTAACAAGGTTCTCTAAATGTGTCAGATAAGTTAGCAGAGTGGCTGGATGGAAGAAAGCAGATGGTTATACATGGAGTTAAGTCAGATTGGATTGACGCCACAAGTGGGATACCTCAGGGATCGGTCTTTTGATTTACATCAACGATATAGATGGAGAAGCTGTCAATAAATTACTTAAATTTACCGATAATATTAAGATATTGGGTGTGACTAGTGGGGAAAACGGGGCGCAGCTATTTTAATACAAATATAAATAATTAGAAATGCTTCAACTTAAACTATTCATTTCCAGATAATTATTGACATTTGTAACCGATCGCTATAATAAATTCAATATTTTGCGACCTAATTTTCGTTATATTCTTGATCACCAGACGTCACCAGCTTATCGCTCTTCAGAATATGCACAGTTTCTGACATGTGAAGTGTTTACATACGTTCTGAACTGTTCAAATTAACACTTGGTTACACCTCTACCTTGTGACTTTTGTTTACATTATTTTAGTATACAGTTAAATAACGACTTCTTGGATGAGCAACAAACCACTGAACGTTCGGAAGTTGTCAGTGTGGCCAAAATGGGTGTGGATGGAAGTAAATTCTGCCTTCAGAGGGTATCAGTGTTACACAAGGTAATCCTGGTTTCAACTTTACCCGTCATCAGAGGATCAGCGTGTTACGTTCAGTTGGATCATGTAAAATACCAATAAATTTTAATTCGTGCTTTAAAAGAAACCACCTATTTAAGCCCATACTGGTGTCACAAATCCGTGCGCCACGATGTCTACGAATATTTTAAGAGGTTTAATATGACGCAGAGATTTACAGATTTGATTGCCCGAATACACTTCGAAATCTGAATGTTTCTAAACTTATTTTGTGTGGATGTTTACACAATCATGAGCAGACTCTATATATTATGATTTCAGAAATATTAAAATTCTTCACCTGGGATATTAATAAAGATATTTTCTAAGGCGATAACAATGAACTGTCTCTCACACTACAGCTGACGGGAGAGATTTGTTTTTTTTTAGGTTTAAGGCCCATTATTGCTCCAGATTTACCGAGTTTGGATGAAACGAAATGTTGGAGAAGTGTTTTCAAAATTGCTGCTGGCACCTGCTTGTTTTCAAATAATCTCAATAATTATATTTATTTCCATAGATGAAAAGAGATTGTTTTAAAGTATTCTACATCAGCATAAAATGATTATATTGTAAGTTCCTTATTCATAGCCTTGGAGGTTAGATATTCATAAGTCAAAATATGCATAAGTAAAAAAATAATATTAAATTTCTTTATATAGTGTATAAAAAATATAATTTCCAATCTATAGACCCCCGGGGGCTCAGCGGTATGTCTGCAGACTTACAACGCTAAAATCCGGGTTTCGATACCCGTGGTGGGCAGAGCACAGATAGTCCATTGTGTAGCTTTGTGCTTAATTAAAAAAAAACATCCTATCCATAATTCTCAACTTTACATTGTAGGACATATTTATAATAATATTAATGTATCAACAATAAACACGCAGTATATATATAAAAAACAGATACAAACAAATTATATTCCAATGCATTACTCAATCGGCATCGAGCCTAATTTCTCAATCCGTGAACGAAAATAGGCCTACCAAAAGAATTACAAATAATCTCCCATGGTAACCAATATGTGAAAAATAAATAAATAATTTATGGGATATACTTACATTGATATAGCTTATTTTTGTAATAAATATTTAAACAAATACACGATGGACGTGCTTTGCTTATATTATTGTTATTTATAGTAATGAGACGAAGTTAAGTCATGCGTTTGTATGTTACCATAATCATATAGACCAAGCAAGCGTTATTCGGTCGATCAATCGGTCACGCTCGAATTCTCCGAATTTCACGAGTTAGACGAGACCAGTTTCACTTTTTCTCCAATAATACCTCCTCTTTTCATTGCCCGTTTCCATTTTAGTTAAATACAATCGCTAAACATAGGCCTAAAGAGCTTCCAAATTTCGGTACTTTTTTCTATCATATAAAAGTATTTTGTACCAAGAACTAAGTGAAATTAATTTGCCGTTTCTTACGAAGCTTTTAAGCAACGATCGCGTATTTAAAAGATGCGTGGTTCCAAGAGGTGTTGCAATAGTGTAATTGACGTGATTAGAAACTATGTGTAATCAACGACTACTGGGATAAGAATCGATGCTGAAAAGAGGCTCTTCCCTAGTAAAGAAGAGGCTAAGCATGGCACGTGTTAAGGCGCGCGACTTGTAATTTGAGGGTCGTGGGTTCGCATCCCCGTCGCGTTTAACATGCTCACCCTTTCAGCCGATCAATCCCACTATTCGTTAGTAAAAGAGTAGCTCAAGAGTTGGCGGTGGGTGGTGATGACTAGCTGCCTTCCCTCTAGTCTTCCACTGCAAAATTAGGGACGGCTAGCACAGATAGCCCTCGAGTAGCTTTGCGCGAAATTCAAAAAAAGCAAACAAACAGTAAAGACGATATAGGTCATGAATAGCTTTCGTTTCCCAAAGTTATGAGGTCATTTATTTTTATTATGTCTGTTTATTTGTAGAAAAGTTGTCATTTTTGAAGTGTTTCTATACTTGCATTCTTATAATAACGCCGAAATCACATATCATATTTAACTTTTTAGCCCGAGTTACATCATAACAGAAACCTAGCCAATTAGGGTATTGTTTATTGGGTACACCTAAATGAACCAATGGAGTAATTATACTTCTGATAATTACTCATATTTTCTTATGTAAACAGTTCAGTATTTCAACGTCTACATACACTTGGGATCTTTTTTAGAGCAGCCTGACCTCTCCTTGTGACGAATATAAATACTACCTGCAGACTAATAAACTAGCTGTATCATTTGTGGACAATGTTTAACTTTTCCCATAACTCCTCAAGATGCTTTCTGTGTTTTTCACAGGAGCTAATTTGTTTTATTACGGATTTAAATACCCATTTCACACCGTAAGTAACAATAAACAATACCGTTTTGATGTTCGAGGCTTTTGTTCATTTCTCTGTGATTGTTCAAAAGAAATTTGTAGCGTTTATATCAATATGGAGTAGGTTGAGCTATCACTAATAGAAAGAAAAATTCGTACGTGGCACCCATTGCAACAAGGAAAACAAAACAGCAATAATACAATCTACACTAGTAAGGGAAAATGACGACTTTTTCTGCTACAAATATTTTTTTAATATTTTAGTTTATTACTACTTGCGTGATTTATGAATGTTTCTCTCAATGATAGAATTAATAGATTGTGAAAGTAATGTTATTTTTTCGTGTATTTTACAAATATACTCCATGAATCACTTACGCCATTAAGCCTATAAAATCTGACTGTTAAGTAATACTATTTTTTCCATAAATAAATATATTAGTTCCATACTGCACGCGAAATTCTACACGTATAGAAAAAACAACGAAAAAACAAGTCATGCAACAAGAGACAAAAATAAAACACTCAGACGTAATTGCACAAACTGAATGGATTTTAACAGTTCAGTAACATTTTTATATTTTTAGTTCTTCATAAAGAAGCTTCCAGACTACTTTAGTTAACCTTAAAATACTTATAATCCCCTGATGCAAATAAACACATTTTCACGTGCATTAAGAACGTTTCATACGTTACAAGCCTTCTTCTGTCCTTTCAGTGATTATAATAGAACCACTGTTTTCTCAACTTCAAATAGGGCTAATATTTTCTCACGAAAATAAAACTCATTACTGTTTTTATGTTGTGAAAACTGGCGTAACATTCAAAACAAATGTTTTATAATATTAATGCTGTATAGTTTTGTCAGTAATTATAAATAACAAGCACGTTTTCTTCTCTAGTTTAACACGAGTTTAGGGACATTCAGTTGTCACTGTAAACGTTCTTGTCTTTTTTATTAATGTTTGTAAACGTTTGGTGATTGAAGTTCCTAAAATATTCAAGCAGGTTTTGTGTGTGAGCTCCAGTTCACTTTAGCACAAAAACAAACATTCCATATTTCGCATATTACAATCTTCAGACTTTAGCAAATATGTGTATCTGCTGTAAAAGAGTTTTCAGAGATTACCTATTTTTAATTTTTTTACTTCTGTAATATTAAAACTGCCAGAATCATTTAACTAATTCACTAGTTTAAGAATCTTAAAGGTAAATGAGAAAAAGATTTAAATAATATTGGGTTGTTGTTGTTTTTTTCATATACTGCGTATTTCGCATATTAAGTTGCTGAATGGTTTACGGCTCTTAAGAAATTTCAACTGCACAATGAAAACATTTTCGTGAACAATGAGTTACATTAGTTTAATTTTTAATTTTGTTTTTCTCTTCCATTTGGAAAATAATATCATTAAGAAAGTATCCCTGAAACTCGGTCTAATTTCGCAAATGTTTCTGATACATTTAAAGTCAGATTATATCAAAATGATTTCATTGTTCATTTATATTTTGGTGTAACTTATTTCTCTCGTAAGACGCTTAATTAGATTAATATTCTATATGTCATTCGCTGGCACAGTGATAAGTCTGCGGATTTACAACGCTAAAAATCAGGGGTTTGATTCCCTTCGGTAAACAGAGCAAACAGCTAGATGTAGCTTTGATATAAGAAAACAAACTCACAAACAAACGATTCTGTATCTTGTAATACACTTGTTCTTGCATATCGTTTCGAATTCTACTGCCTTTTTGTTATAACAGGCCTAAAATAACTCGGAATGTTATTTTTGTAAATATATGAATCTACTTTGACTGGTTACTTTTCTCGCCCTAAACATCCAAGAAAAACACGTATTTAAAATTTTCATACACTTTTAAAATCCTTAATTTAAAAATAAGTGCAGTAACTACAAAATAATGCGTAAAATATCTAAATATTACAATAAAAGTTTCTCAATTTCAAATAAGCTTCCAACGTATAATGTTAAAAAATTCAACTAAAGCAAGTCTGAGAAAAATCTTCAATAGATCAGTTGTTCAAGGCGTTGCAAACCAACTTGGTACATTTTATACTCTAGGTCTGTCTTCAAAATAACCTAAAAGTGGAATTAAGTGTTATCTTGAAATCCTAGATGCTGATGTGTATTACAATATACTTAAAAATATGATCAGGAAATATTTGGTTGTCAGCATATTCACACGTCGAACAAACTCTGTTCTCTCTTTTTCTCTTCCAATACTAGCAAATAATTTTTATTTACCTATAACATTTCTGTATCAGTGAAGTTTTGGAGAACTAGACTGGTAACAATTCTAAATACAACATGTCAGTGACGTTTCCAGATCAGTAACAGTTCCAAATACAACATATAAGTAACGTTTCCAGATCAGTAACAGTTCCAAATACAACATATCAGTAACGTTTCCAGATCAGTAACAGTTCCAAATGCAACATATCAGTAACGTTTCCAGATCAGTAACAGTTCCAAATACAACATATAAGTAACGTTTCCAGTACAGTAACAGTTCCAAATGCAACATATCAGTAACGTTTCCAGATCAGTAACAGTTCCAAATGCAACATATAAGTAACGTTTCCAGATCAGTAACAGTTCCAAATGCAACATATCAGTAACGTTTCCAGATCAGTAACAGTTCCAAATGTAACATATCAGGAACGTTTCCAGTAAACGTACATGAGAAATGCTTATATAACTCTTATTTGGATATTTTTATAGAAAGCATAACTTTCTCGAACACAAAATATACCGAATATGAAATACTGTACTTCATGTTCTTAGCTATATTAAGGCATATTTTAATTTTTTGTCTTGTTTTTATTGGACTACGAACAGCTTTATACTTTGAGATTCCTGTATAAGCTTTTTCTTCAAAGAACTAAAAAAGTCTCAAACCAACAGCAGAGAAACTGGATTTTAAATTGTACGCTTTCATCGTTTGGACATATGTCTACATACATGTAACTAGAAAGTATTCTCAACTTCTATAATCAGTAACTTAAAACAACGTCTTGGTAACGGGTATAAAATGTATTCCACCATCTTTTCTTCCTCCTTCCCATATGAACTTCTCCTCACCTTTGTAACAGGCCATTAGACAGCGAGTGACAAGTATGTGCCAATTACATACAGAAATACTGTAGAGCAACTCACGTGCTTCGAGCAAACGTGCTCAGCTTCTTTTGAAGCTCATGTCGCTCATTATGTTTTGGAGGGAATAGCTGACGTCACCATATCTGCCAATCAGCAACAAACCCTACACATCCCAGTTAGGACTAAGTGGAACCTTCTACAAACTGTACTTATCGCCTGTCGGGTGTTTATGGGCTGGACGGTTCGTTCGTGCCAGAAATACCAAAAATTTGACAATAGGACATTCTTGTTAATAAAATTCTCACCACCACCCCCTTAGAAAAGAACGAAATGATTGAAATACTTTTTTTTAAATTCATAATGATCGCTATATTCAATTATTGTCTCCCACTAATTTTCGGAGTCTCTGTAGAGCTTTTGTTGATGGGACAATATTCTGCACGAGCTTGTGAGCTGTCACATCCTCACCTAGTAGTAGATATAAGTGTCATTATCTTCAATATTCTCTGCTTCAGCGATGGTGTGGCGGCAGTTTGGTTTCAGATGTGGTTGACGTCCCTCCGTCTTTCTTGATTGGATTATTCATGCACAATTGATCAAGAAAAGCAGTACGCACGAGCACTGCCTCTGTTTACTGCATCTAACAAATCTGCTTAGCCGAGGAACATTGAATCCTTCAGACCATCCATCTGATCCGTTGATCCTATACCTCGAGCAGAGCTAACAGAAGCTGTTATAAAGACTGCTAATACCACTAAAGTTCTCGCAATCTGCAGGACAGAAGCTTGCGTAACCATCTTTGTTAAAAGTTGCAGTGTGGACAAAGGTTTATAAAAAAAAAAAACTTACTGGACAAGTGGGTGACAGTTTATATGTATAGATTGTTTTATTTTATTCCATTACCGAAACAAAAAAGTAAAAATAAAGCCATTTGGAAATCAAGTGAAACAAAAGTAAACCACTTACCGTTAAACATAGGCTTTGTGTTTTATACTAACTTAATAAACAACAGAAACCTAACCTAGTATATGGAGGCACATAGCTTTAGTTTGATTTATCTAACGTACTATAAGAAACTGTTGCAAAAGACAAAAAGAAAGTTTCAATGCTTAAATAGATCAAACTGAAATTTATATATCTGTAGATCCCATAACTTAAACATTATTGTCTTAATTAATATCTGTCGTTTGCATAGCCAGTAGTCATGACGAACGTGGTAAGACTAAACATAGGCTTTATGTTTGTGAGCGTGTCATTGATTTCAAAACATTCTGCCATGAAATGCAAATCTCAGAAAGAATCTTCCGTGTTGCCTGTATTCATTGTCTCAGTAAATCCTACAAAGCCCTCTGGCGTGTTATAAATAAACTAAGAATTGAATATGAAAGAAATATTGCTAACATAAAGTTTCAATTCAATATTAATTAAATTAACTACCAAAAATAACATTTACATCAAAAAACTGGAAATAGATGAAAAAAGTAAAGTGTAAAAATATATTATTTTGTAGTAAAGTAAATAGACGGTTTTGAAAAGGAAAATGTGGAGCTTATACCGGAAATCACAAACTTACATGCCATTCCCGAGTTTGATTCTTCAGGTACACCGGGGTCTATAAATGTGAGACAAAAACAAGAAAACTTTGGTTTTGCAACTAATTTTGCTATCATAACATTCAAAAAGTGGTCAATCGTAATAGCGAGTACTATCGGTAAGAAAACATAATATTGTTTGTTACTTTAAATGCTATAAAATATACGTTCAAACGTATGACAACTGAAACAGTCTTAACACCGAACATTTTGTAATCTTCACAACCATTATATTGTATGTAATAAAAATGTCCTTGTTAATGTTATGAAACATTTTAATGGAGATATAAAGTGGATGAAACAATAATTCTTAAATAGTTGTATTAATATAAACAGTTTAGTACTGTTGATGGTACAATGTGCTTACAACAGCACTTCCTAAATACTTGTGCTAATATGAAGGAATAGTTTTGTGTTGAAAAAGTGAGTACAATGTGCTTATAACAGCACTTTCTGAGTAGTTATATTAATATGAAAAAAACAGTTTAGTACTGGAATTGATACAAAATGCTGACAACAGCCTTTCTTAAGTACTTTTATTAATATGTATATGTTATGAAGATATTAGCAGCGTAAACTATATGTGCATTATGAATATATTAGTTGTGTGTACTGCTCTATGTACATTATGAAAGCATTATCAGTGTGTGTTGGATGTACAACATACATTATGAAAACATCAAGTCTGTTTAGTTTGCGTAAATATTAAAACTGTGACAATAGAAACTTTTTGTTTAGCAGAGAGAATAAAAATAAAGTAACACGCGTGTAAGAAACTACATTACTTACAGCTAATGGCAACAAAGAAATTGATTTTGTGTACTATAAGCTGAATAATTTTTGCAAAACTGCATGAACGAAGGTGCATAGTTTGGACTTGAATGTTTCCCTCTTTAATAAATATATTGTAGGAACTTTTGGTGAGTTACGTATATATTCAAATTGTTCTTAAGATTTTGCGTGTGAATATTCATCACGAAAAATTAGCATACATATTTGTTATAGGTTGTTTACAAAGTTATCAAACGGAAAAAAAAAATTGCGCATTCACGAGTGACGCCGTCTCTCGCTGGTACAGTGGAAAGTCTACGGATTTACAACGCTAAAATTAGGGGTTCGATTTCCTTAGGTAGACACGGCAGATAATCCAATGTGACTTTGGTAAAAGGAAAACACACCCACACCCGAGCACTACACATTAAACCTTGCAATATCAACTCGACAAATGCATATTTTAAAATAGCTCTTTTTATATAGTTAGTTAAACTTTTTAATAGATAACCTTCAGTAATTAATAACTTGAGTTTTACAGTAAATTATGTACATCAAACATTTTCATACTTAGGACACTTGTAACTGAAACTAAGGATCATTATACACTTAACCTGGCAGATGACCTATTTTTACAACCACATTGCTACAAATAGTTTCCTTATCTAGTCCATAACACTAACTGATTTATAAAAATGACAAAGTATCATCTCTTGAAAATATGTCAGCAGAATTCGATAATCTAAATACTATCAAACACAGCATGCATCTATCTCTCAATCACGTACTGCCATGACAACTTATTACTTAATTTAAGCAGTTTGACTTCCTGTCAATTAGAAACGAGTAGTTTACGATTGGTGGAAAATTAACGATATGTTTGGACTAAAATGTACAAAAATTGTGACGTTATAAAAACAGAAAATTACCACATTGTATTAAAATAACTTACGAGTTTAGTCCATATTTAATGACAATCGAACTACTTTAACACTATAACTTGAGATAACTACACTGCTTTAATTATTTTAATCATCATGCGTGAATGATACTGTGCGATACACGTGCTAACGACTAAAACCTAATTTTTAGTTACTCAACTATTCTCCTAATGGTAAATCGACAGACAGAAAAACAGACACGCACATGCGTACGTATGCACCTTTATAATTAGATAATCAAACGAAAGACAAAAAGTGGTACCTTATATAACGATTTCTATTGTATAGAAAAGTCAGTTACTTTTGGTTCCAACAATGGCTTTTATACCATGTTGCTTAGCAATAAAAGTGTAACCTAATATTGTTGTTAGGAGGCTATGTGCTGAAAGATTAAAATGTATAAGCTATAAAATTGAAATATATATATCTTTCGTTTCCTAATTTAGAGGCACCGTTAATTAAAGAGCTTGGTTTTTATTATTTGTTTTATTATTTAATTATAAATTTAGAAGACAAGTCAGAAGGAAAATTACCTTTACAAACAGGCCACGTCCCGTAAAGTTTACACTTTCATGCTAAATTGAGTTTAGAATACACATATTTAAATAGCCATCCAGAATAAATCAACCTCATTACCCGGCTACTTTCGTCAGTGTAGAATAAAACTCATTTGTTGTTATTTTTTACCAGGAATACCAATCACAACAAAGCCATAAAGTATTCGTGAGGATTACAGTTAAAACCATCCAAATTTTATCGTTGTTATACGTGTTATATCTAACTACCAGTTAAAGATTTACGAATATGACACGCGGGTCACACCTAGAAATACGAAAAGCTAATATCTTAAAGAACACTGTCAATACGATGTGTTAATATATCGTAATGTTGTTGAGCAAATAACAGCATGGTTAATGTGCTCTGTGTGTGATGTGCATTTGACGACAATGCGATTCTTGCAACACACAACAGCTTGAAAAACATGATTATAACACAGATATTTAATGCACAATAAATACCCTGTTACGCGATTCATTTCATTATCATAAAGTAATACATTTTTTTTGAATGAATACTTCTAAAACATGCTTTCTTATTATGTGATCATTGATGAATATGCATTTACAAATGTTATAATAAGTTATACAAGGAATAGCCAGGCACACAGAGTAATTCTATTTACGTAACAGGATGTATTCATGCTTTATAGAATAAGTCCTGTTACGGTGAGAGGTTTGTCTTCTAGGTTCACCCCTCCATGATCGAAATATGATCCACTCAGTTTGTGATGTAACATCAGTGTATAATTCACAGATGTTGACGTTCCTCATACAGTATTCCTCTTATCAGGTCAAGCTCACAATACGCTCCATATTCTAGTCATCAGGTGTCAGCTTGAAAATATAAAGATACAGATAACGAGAGTGTCTTACCAGTAAATAAACCAAAGATATGGATGCTTCAATCAGTTCTGAACTTTCACACGCTTTCGTGACTTTTATTGACAGATAACCACCAGGTGGCAGTCGAGAATAACAGTTTTGGTGCTTTTGGATGTAAATATTTTTATCGTCACCGATTTTCATAGAGAGTCGCTCGTATTTTTACTGGAGATTAACAGTGACGTATATTTTTAGCAATAAATTGCCAATTGTGTTATACTAATTACCAAAACATCGTGACAGTATATTATTACTGTGTTACAAATACTTAATAATCAAAATAAGTTTATCATCTCTT
The DNA here is from genome assembly GCA_011833715.1 of Carcinoscorpius rotundicauda. NCBI lineage: Eukaryota > Metazoa > Arthropoda > Merostomata > Xiphosura > Limulidae > Carcinoscorpius > Carcinoscorpius rotundicauda. The sequence goes on along the minus strand of CM022396.1, from coordinate 93,753,637 downwards.
TTTGAAACACATGCAAACACTGACAAATGACAGCCAGTTTTTAGCATAAAACGCAGTAATACAGAAGTAACAAGAACTTTAAGACGGTTAACTTCGAGAAATGTTTTTTTTTTTTAATTTCGTGCAAAGCTGCACGAATGTTATCTGCACTGGCCATCCCTAATTTAGCAGTGTAACACTAAAGGGAAAGCAGTTAGCCATCACCACCCACAGCCAACTGTTGCGCTTTTGTTTCACCAATTAATAACAGGATTGACTATCACATTATAACGTCCTTACGGGTGAAAGGGTGAGCATGTCTGGTGCGACGGGGATTCGAACCAGCGACCTTCAGATTACGCATCGAACGCCTTAACCCAACTGGCCATGCCGGCCCACTTCGAGAAACAACGTTTTGATTCTCTTAAAAACTTTAATTCATATTAAACGTATGCAGTTTCAATAACAGATTATAATTCTTGAAACGAAAAGACTGTTGAATACCACTTCTGAGATTTAATAAAGCTGTTTTTTCGTGTAATTTCACCACTTGATTGTAAAATAACAAAACTTCAATATTTAAAATCTACATAATAGTATATTTTAGCAGTTATAGATCGAATAATGAATGACGTGTTTAAAAACCTCAATAAACGATCATTTTTTGATGTCTTATAGGAAACGGCCACGTCTTAGGTCTTGAATGTTATATATAAATACGGTTGGGTATGAGTTTTGGAAATTATGTTCATAGAAGTTTTATAATAAAACGATGTTACGTATTTCAACTTGAATGTCATAATTACCTTCAACTCGGCGTCATGATTTTTTTATCTCCTTCCTTTCCTTTACGAAAGTGTTTAATAAAGATTAGACTACGGTCTGAGAGTTAATTATTCACATAGAGTTTGGACCTACGAAGTTATACATTACAAGAATGTATTCCTCTGGGAATTCTTTACATTTAGTTTCCCTTTTCTTAACTGTTCCACGTGAGCATCACCATAGTGCCAGTGTGAGGCTTCCCGGCTTAACTCTTTCTTTTCAAAAATGTGAGGAACAAAGTCGACCCGGGCTCGAACATTTGGGCCCCACGTGAGGGCGGAGTCAGCTTGTGAAAGGCGGGGACAGGCAGAGGAGAAACCACCTCGTGCTAGACAGGTCAAGAAGTCAGTTGATTGGCAACTCTATGCCTGCATGTTAATTAGACGTAAAGCTTCGCATGGTGGAGCTACGAGGAGAGACACGCGGCGCCAAGATGTGCTTTATACAACAAATTTCACGTGCAACGTGACTTTTACAGCCAAAAGATTAAAACTTCTATTTCACAATAGAAAAATAACGAGAATAGTATTTTAACGAGAAAACAATTTTTTTAGAAGATGAAAGATAATAGTTTAATAGAAAAAGGGTATTTTTTTATATCTTAGTCATGAAACTTAGTAAATATATTAACAACTGCTACACCAGTAAACTGACAACAATGGAAAATTAAATACTTACCTTTAACGTTTTTTTTTAACAGGACACATAATTGACGTGAGCATTTAGCGTAACATATTTAAAAATCCAGGAGATAAACGGCTCTATAATTCGAAGCTCAATCTCTGTGGCATATATTACAGATAGGCCATTGTGCATTTTCGCGCTAAAACACACACAAAAAACGTCATAAACAAGTACATTCACGAGAAAATGAATAGTCCATAGAAACTAAAGCCACAAGGGACAAATGTTGAAACATATCTTCATCAGAAATAAACTTATGCAAGAAGATAATATTACGAAAAACTCAGGTGTGAAAAAGGTAGAAAGTGATAGTTATTTTGGGAAAGAAAACTGTGAAGTTATAACTTATCATTATAAAATAAAGCGGTTAGAACGAACCGATGAACTATGGTGTGAGAAAACAGTCACATGAGACTATAACTTCCTAATAAATTATGTTATCAAAATTAATAGCACGTAAACGTGAAAGCGTAAGAAAGCAACGTTTTGAGTAAGGAGTAAGACATTGAAATTAATATCATTTGAGTGTTTGAAAAACTATACTAACTTTGTCACTTATAAAATTTATTTCACAGCAAACGACAACTGTGGCTCATAAAACAGGGTTTTACGAAATCCAGATTTCCAAAGTAAAAACCTCTGTATCACGAACTACAAAAAGCCCGAGAAACTTGCACCAACTAACAGACACGGGAAGATTTTGTTGTGCAAGTTAAGCTGTAAAAACAAATTAACAAAATTTGCAGTAATCACTATATCTGATTCATTATACAAGACTACAAAACTAAATACTGTACAACAACCATTCATTCATGTCGCTCACGCGTTTAAAGAACATTTTTAAGGCCTGAGTGTAATTAAATTCATTCTTTGTGAATTAAATATGGGCCTTCACGAAGTTACGTAATTAAGAAACATTCGTGTGGAACCTTCTATAGGTCTTCATATAGATAAAAGAAATACTTCGTGAATCTCGTATAGATGGTTAAAAGACACACACATCAAAGTATGTATATTCCTTCCCGAATTTAACAATCACGTTTGAAGAGCATCGTATCTGACTTCACACAGTTTCCAATTCCATAAAATTACTGTTCAATAAGCAAGGTTTCTAACAATTTAAATCCTCACAATCGCGAAATAAACCTTGTTTAGAATTTTACAAAATGCTCTGGTTAACTATTAAGAAACAATCATATCCAGTAAACAAACAGCTCATTGGTGGTTCAAAGAAATCAATGTATATTCATCAACCCTGTGATTACTTCACGCCAACTAATACACCCACACTTTTACTTGTTTTCGTACTTAACAAGATTCTATGATGCATTAAACCGCTTTACTTTAAGCAAACTGTTTTATTTAAGTATTTCTGTGTTATCTAATTTAATATTCTATAATATCCCTTACGGCGTTATTTATAATTACCTTGAATGTTTAAAACGTTCATTTGCTTTCAACTCCTTGGCGATAACTTCAATGTTTTTAAGTGTAAACATTCGGAAAACTGTAAATTATAAATAGTTTTCTTCTATTGAAATGAGGCCCGGCATGGCCAGGTGGGACAAGGCGTTCGACTCGTAATCTGAGGATCTCGGGTACCAAATATGCTCGCCCTTTCAGCCGTGGGGGCATTAAAATGTGACTGTCGATCCCACTATTCGTTGTTAAAGGAGAAGCCTAAGAGTTGGCAGTGGGTGGTGATGATTAGCTCTCTTCCCTCTAATGTTACACTGCTAAATTAGGGACGCCTAGCACAGATAGCCCTCTTGTGGCGTTGCGCGAAATTTAAAACAAACAAACAAACTATTGAAATGAAATTAATAGATTTGATCGTCACTGCTTTCTAGTGAAAAAACAAAACCATTTAGAAAGGAAGTGGCATTATGTTGGGTGTGTTTAAATTTATATAAGGATATAGGACTGGTGGTTAACGTTGAAAATAGTATATCGTTTTAATGAATTACATAGAACTTACAAATAGATGTTTTGTTCAACACGTATTTTATATTATAATTATCAATCTAATGTTGAGACAATATACGATTTTCAACGTGACTGTTAATCAGTGATTACATGCGCTCGTGTGAATGAGAAAATCCGAATGATCTCTTTTTAAAGTGTTTAGTGCAGTTAATGAACCAGTTTGATAGCCTGAGGTTCTGCCGAAATTGTCGTTTGTTCCTCCCTTCCTACTAACACGCTGAATACCTCGTGCAAATGAGGTTCGCTGTCACAAACTTCTCGCCCTGATAAGGGTTGGTACTCCTAGCCCGAAACAATGCAATTAAATGTGAAAAACCAGAGACTGTTTACATTTTATCACCGCCAAAAGCTGAACACTTTAACCTGGGGTTAAACACCGAGATAGCAGTGGTACTGAAAAGAGGACAAGATTCTGGCACATGGCCTGGGGTGAGCCGGTGGGGTGAGGAGTTACCCCTCCTAGCCTCATTCGCGCAGGAAGCTACATCATGGCGGCCTACTCAGTCTTTTGTTTCCTGCTGCCGTGATAAGAATCCAAGTCCTTGTCCTTTCAAATTCCTTCACAGCCGTGGCAGTCTTTACTGCTACCCCCCTTCCCCTATCGCTCCCCCCCCTCTATCCTTCTATACCTCTTGCTGTTTCCTTTTTCTTTCCCGTGTGAGTTGACTTGGCTGAGGAAGGAATTCAGAGAATAACCAGTCAGCGACGGCAAAGATATAACTGACCCATCAATCACGCTCAACTTCCAGGCAGAATGTGGTTACCATGACAACACTAAGTAACTGCGTTTCTGGAGCTGGTTATACCTCAAGTTTTTGCTACGACAAGGAGAATTCGTTCCTTGCTCAACTTAGTGAAAAACATTGAAAACGAACGGAGAGTGCACAGAGAGCGAAGATGATGGCGTTTTTATACAAGTGAAACGATTCCCTGCACACCGCCTGGCCACTGACAAGGAAATTCTCCGCACGCTTAGCTGAGCGCGAGGATCGAACAAGCCCATTTTTCCTTTAACGTCAGTAATTTACGTTTCATTCCCCCCGAAATGGCTTGCAATAAATATATCAGGTTTTGAACTACATAATCGACAATAATGTTTCGCATTACTGTGAGATGTAGGAATTTTACGACACTGAATAGTAAATCAAGTTGTTTTAGACGCTTTATAGCCATGGTTCTCAACTTATAATACACATAGAAACCGATATCAATTTCACTGAGAAACAGGGAGCTTATTTGGCGCAATTACTCGGAATGTGCCTTCTATCTCTTTATGACAATTTCCCTAACAAAATGGATCAATGACAGTATATATAAGACACATATTTCTATAAAATGATCTGTCAGATTGGTCTGAAATTGACTTTTTATCCCATAATAAATGCTCCTATATCAAGTGTTATCAAACTGTGACACACTGATTCAGAAAAAAGATTTAAACTAATTCATCTTCGTTTCTTTAAAACAAATTTAAATATCTTGTTTTTGTGAACTTGCTACTCGTTTTTTGTTTTTCATTTAGGCCTAACTGTTTGAAACTTATAGTACGTATATATTATATATATATATATAATGCATGTTAATTGATTAAAATGCAAGTCACGTACTATTAAAAAGTGATATATGAAAATATGTTTTTAAATTGTTTCAAAACATACTACGAAAAATAGCATTAATAACGAGTGTGCCCAACTTTAATCAACGAATGGTAATTATTTTCAGGTCTAGTTTTTTGAATGTTTTGATTTCTAACATTTTAGTTTTGTATTTGTGTGTGTGTGTGTGTGTGTGTTAGGTGTAGCATAGAATTCGTTTCATTAATGTGTAAGCCATTTTACGTTCTGTTCTGCAGGCTTTATTCTTATTAATGACCCGGCATGGCTAGGTGGGTTAATACGTTCGACTCGTAATCTGAGGATTAAGGGTTCGAATCCCCGTCTCACCAAATATACTCGCCCTTTCAGCCGTGGGAGCGTTATAATGAAACAGTCAATTCCATTATTCGTTGGTAAAAGAGTAGCTCAAGAGTTGGCGATGGGTGGTAATGACTAGCTGCCTTCCCTCTAGTCTTACAGTGCAAAATTAGGGACGGCTAGCGCAGATCGGCTTCGAGCAGCTTTGCGCGAAATTCAAACAAACATTCTTATTAATAAGAGAAACAAGCCACTATCAATATAAATCACAATTTGTAGACGCTTCCCGTAAGTAGACAATTAAAACAGTCTTTAATAAACAGCCTTTTTTTTTTCTGATTTCCTCTTTTTTCGTGGAATTTCTTTTGTAATCGTTAAACCTAGCACTTTATCTACAGTTTAAGGTTTGTGTGTATGTAATATTCTCATATATGCCATTACGGGTGAATAAAAACCGGCTGGATTTCAAATAAACACGGGTACCCAAATCCTACAGAATATTAGTAAAGCTGCCAGCGCCATCTCATCTGCAACAAGACAAATATTCCAACCGATAGAACTCTGGAAAGCCTGTCTTTGTTAGGCCTACTTCGTAAACCCTCTTTATTCTGGCGGCTGACAGTGACAAATTACCGTAGGATTTTGCCGTATTATCTGGGCAGGGAAGGATCAGAAGCAAATGTTAGCCTCCTTGGAGAGCGGCTGGAGAGGCTTGCTTGGTCGGGGAAGTGTGTTATATTGTGGTCAAGATTCTGATATTATATTGAGGTACAGGGAGAGAAAGACACAATATTTCCAGCAAAGACACTCCTCAAAGTGGTGAACGCTCGTATATACGTTGATACATTAAATATATAACCTGCAAAATCCTAGATCCAGAATCGTAATCAGTTAATTTTCTTTCAGTTAACTCTCTCACTTACACATCAAATCGAATAACAGTAAAATCCATCCCAGAAATAACGTCTTATTCGCACAAGGTGGTGAAATGTAAAATTAGTATTTTATGGGTGAATAAGAAACGGATGTTCATAGCTAACGTAGACAAATTCAAATATTATGGTTTTTTTCTTTGCATTGTCATTTTGATTCGTAGACGGCTGTCGAAGACGACAGACAGTCCACTAGTTGAGGTCCCTATAATAAGTCGAAGTTAATTTCAAGACAGTTGGAAACTTGTTATTTACTTACAAAAAAAGCTCAGTCTGGTTATTTTATATTTGTGTAAAAAGAAAGTGTAAAAAATAATCTTAGTTTGTCGGGTAAAAATAGTAAACAAAAATGAATCATGTTTTGTTGAATTAAAAATAAGATTTGGAAGATATTTGAATGTTCGTGGAGAGAATTTGTGTATAAACAATGTCTTTGTTGAAAACTTGACCTGCTTTACTGCAGTCGTCTCAGGCTTAACAGATTAATAATAAATGAATACTGTTCTTATGAATAATTACCGAAGTTCCAATTACTAAACTATTTCATTACCTTCGAATAAAGTTGAGTTTCAATACCCGTGATGGGCATAACACATAGTTTAATGTGTAGCCTTACGCTCAACAACAAACAAACTCCAGAAATCTTGTTATTCAAGAAGGTTACCTAGCAACTATACTTGTTGTGGCTCTAAATGGAACAGACCAGACCGAAATGGCTGGGTGGTTAAGGCACTTGGCTGGTAATCTGAGAGTCGCGGGTTCGAATCCTCGTCACACCAAACATGCTCACCCTTTCAGCCTTACGGGCGTTATAATGTAACGATAAATTCCATTATTCGTTGGTAAAAGAGTAGGCCGAAATTTAGCAGTGGGTGGCGATGACTAGCTTCCTTCCCCCTAGTCTCACACTACTAAATTAGGGACGGCTAGCGCAAATAGCCCTCGAGTATCTTTGCGCGAAATTAAACCAAACCAATTTGTGTAGGAAGGAAGAATAAAAACACGATGTTTGTATTAAACACGTAAGACTCAACGAATTTCAGTTATCATTCTGTTCGAGTTCCGATCTTTGATGTGACAAGCCATGTTGACCTTATGAGTCTATAAAGTAACATGCTGGTTGTCAGGCCTGCAAACAGGAGACTTAGTGGATTACATTAGAGGAGCGTACCGAGATTGCTTAGAACAACGAATGACAACTTGTCTGTTCTGATTACGACAAAACTCTCTTGGTGATACACTATCACTGACTAAAGTAACCCGAGCTTTCTATTTACCAAGTCCCCTATATTCTACTATCTAAAGCTAATCTAAATGGACAAAGAAGGAAAAGGAGCGAGCCACACACGGCTGGTATCCCTGACTACAGAAACAATGATTTCTACAAACAACGTGACTTAAGATAACGAGTATATATACTACTAAGTTATTAGTTTTCAAAAGTATTTAATACTTTGGTTATAAAGATGCGAACTTCATTTGATTATTTGGTTTGATTTCGAACCTCAAAACCAATATTCATACGCCAGTAGGGGAATTGAAACAATAAGCCATAAGTAATTTTAATAAAATTAAAAAATTAAGTTAAAGTACAATAGAAAAATTAGTAAGTCTTCCTGAAAGAAACAAGAGCAACTAAATATCTTCAGCTAATTTTAAATTACCTTTGATCAAGAAATTAATCTTTATAATTTGTAACGAAATATTTTATAAAATATCCATTATGCAGCATTTCACCATTTTCAGACACATCCTACCTAAACATATGGTTTACAGTGATTGGTGCATTTTATTTTAAGATGTGACTGGCTTACAATCACACACACACATTTTGCGTTTGGATACGACCGCTTTACTTACAGTGACACTCATAATTTATATAAAGAGATGACTGTATTATTTACAGTGGCCTTTGACAGCTTCACCCCAAAACAACCAATGAAATTTTACATAATACTCTTTTTAATACGTAGTTAGCATTGTTTCGGCCCAGCGTGGCCAGGTGGTTAAGGCACTCGCCTCGTAATTCGAGGGTCGCGGGTTCGCGTCCCCGTCGCGCCAAACATGCTCGCCCTTTCAACGGTGTGGGGCGTTATAATGTGACGGTCAATCCCACTATTCGTTGGTAAAAGAGTAGCCCAAGAGTTAGTTGTGGGTAGTGATGACTATCCGCCTTCCCTCTAGTCTTACATTGCTATATTAGGGGCGGCTAGCGAAGATAGCCCTCGGGTGGCTTTGCGCGAAATTCAAAACAGACCAAATCCAAACAGTGAGAAATGGAAATGGTTCAGCTGAAACCTGCGAAATTCAAATTAATGATGCTGTTTACTTACAAACGGTTATAATCTCTCAAAAGTGCAGTACCGAATATTCCACAAGAAGGAAATGTTATTTCAGATAGAACAATATAGAGTGTGAACTCATCTATTGTTTACTGAAACCCAAGCCACAAAACGTGGAGAGTTTTTGAAAGTAGACAAAACACCAATGAGTGTAAGGGAATAGAACAGATGGACCAACATTACGTGTTTAGTGCTCACACTGAAGTGTCTCCTTACTCTTTACAATTCGTATTAACGGTTCTTCTTTGTAAAATACTTCTCCTGTACGTATTGCTAGCTCATTACAAAATTCTGTCCAGTTCTGGCATAAAAGGGGACATTCGAAACGAAACCTCTGACAAGCCACCTAATTAAAAGGAGGCTTACGTTACATATTTTATATTATGAATCACATGTTGCGTCAACAAAACAAATTTACACACAAATAAATTTGTAATTGTATAAAATTCTTTTCTATTAATCTTCATTCATTAAAAAGCGTGTAACAGTCAACCTAGATGCCTAATTTTTAAAAAAATAAATATCTCTATAAATTGGATATTTAAAGATGGTAAGTTCTGTTTTGTAGGCATGACAGCAATATATCCACGTGGGAATCAGAAATTAAATTTGGCATTAAAAAGCGTGTATTACACGTTTAATATTATACAATTAATACAAAACGTGGGGCCCGGCATGGCCAGGTGGGTTTAGGCGTTCGACTCGTAATCTGAGGGTCGCGGATTCGAATCCCCGTCACACCAAACATGCTCGCCTTTTCAGCTATGGGGGCATTATAATGTGACGTTCAATCCAACTATTCGTTCGTAAAAGAGTAGTCCAAGGGTTGGCGGTGGGTAGTGATGACTAGCTGCCTTACACTGATAAATTAGGGACGGCTGGCGCAGATCGCCCTCGTGTAGTTTTGCGACAAATTCAAAACAGACAGACAAACACAAAACGTGTAGAAAATCGTACACTTGAAGTCACAGGGGTAATAATATGAATATCATGTCATTTAATTAAAGCCTATTTTTTAGTTGTACATGCCTATAATTAATACACGCTGATATTGAACTTATGTTTATTAAATATATGGCCCCCCAGTGGCTCAGCGGTATGTCTGCGGACTTACACACTAAAATCCGGGTTTCGATACCCGTGGTGGGCAGAGCACAGATAGCCCATTGTGTAGCTTTGTGCTTAATTAAAAAACAACAACAACATTAAATATATATTTTTCAGAAAGCTTTATCTAAAAACGTAACTAGTGCAATTCAAACAGAAAATAATTTTAGAACGTGTGTGTTTTTTCGTACAGCAAAGACCCATCAGGCTTTATGCTGAATCCGCCGAGCGCAATCGAACCCCTGATTTTAGCGTTATAAATCCGTAGACTTATCGCTGAACAAGCAAGAGGTTTTTAGAACGTTGAAGCTGTAATATTTTTGAGTTGACATTATGTATACGGGTTGCTATACAATTTTGAAGGACCTTTATGACTATACAAAATACTTGTATAAAGAAACAACAAGGTACCACTATAGCTAGTACAAAGGTAAGTCTACGGATTTACAACCCTAAAATCAAGGGTTCGATTCCCCACAGTGGGCTCAGCAAACAGCGTCATGTGGCTTTGATATACGAAAAACACACACGCAATAAGATACATTAAAGAAATAAAATGTTATATCTAGGTAGTAAATATATTTTCCTTAAATCCTAATTATTTTTAACCTTACTGTATTTAGTATTTGTTTTTGTTATGAGCTTTAGACTTTTCTGTGATTATCTCACAACGCTTTGCTTTTTTTCTATATAACATGTCAATTTTACTGAAACTTAAGACCCACCAGACTTTCCGACGACTACTACTTCGTAGGCTCCAATTTTATTAAAACACTTGAGAATATTTTTTATGATGTATCAAGTGACAAATTTTTAACGATCGTCGATAAAGAGTGTTTTTCTTCGACTTGTGAATAACATTGTAATTATCCGAATGTGAGATTTTTACCGATTCATTGTGTTTTACTATAGCTTCCAAGTGTATTGAAATATTTAGTGTTAGCTTTCCTGTGACATGTACACAAGAATGCCATTCAGAACGACAGTCTGCGAAGAGTGGATAGTCACAACTCTTCAATGAGAGTTTTCTGGGATCTTTTTAGTATTGTACGCCCACCCTTCCAACCTACTGATTTTAGTTTTGTTCATTTGTCTTCTTTCCAAGCTAATAAGTAATAAAAATAAAATAACAGCGTAATTGCTAAGTACTCTACGATTAACCAATGAGATGCTAGCAAATACGACATTCTTAAATTCAAAATGTTATAAGTTCTGTTCGTAGATCTTGAATAAAAACAACCCCAGTGATTACAAACTGTTTTCTATTTAAAGGTCAGAAGGCGAAATGGCAGGTTTTACTTAATATACCACGTGCTGGACGAGATAGAATATACCACGTGTTGAACAATATAGTGAGCGCAAGAAGAAGGAACAACCAAAACACTTGTCAGGCGCGCACACACAAAGAACTTTCTTTAAATATAAAAATATTGTGAATATTTACATAAACAGAAAAATACGTAATTACGTCATATAAGCAGAGATACGTAATCCAGAACTGCTTAATGATGCATTGTTTTTCGAATTTAGAGGATATATAAAACTGTAAAGAATTCATTGGTTACTAATGCCCATGCAAAGTCAGTGTGTATATATATCTCGATGGTATATAAATTTATCCATGCCTTACTCATTACAAGTAGCTGGTAGATATAACTGTGATGATTGCCTTACTCACAACAAGTAGCTGGTAGAAATAACTGTGATGATTGCCTTACTCACAACAAGTAGCTGGTAGAAGTAACTGTGATGATTGCCTTACTCACCACAAGTAGCTGGTAGAAGTAACTGGTATGATCAACTATTCCTCGAATGAGTCTCAGAAAATAACATCTGTAAGTCAACTTTATAAATCTTTGTCACAGGCAAAATCTGCCAAACAAATGTCAGTTTTGAATGATTACAGCTGGACATTTTAAATCTCTAAACTGCTTGAGAAATATACTTGTTTAAGGTATCACAACCTGATGCAGATATTCGAAAACATTCCAAAAATAAGGATATAAGAATTTTAATATAAATATTGGAGGTATCCCTCGCATTTTGGAAATTAAAAACAGTTAAAACAAGACAGAAAACATTCAAAATGTATTGTAATTTTCAAGAATTTAAGAGTACTGTTTGATGAAATTTCGCTCTTTTGTTTATCAAGTTGATGGAAGTAATGAAAACAACATAAAAATGAATGTTTATTACACAAACCTTGAATCAATACAGCATGCGTAACTGATAAAATATAAATACATACAAAATGAGAAAAAAACCCACAAGAATCAATTATATTTATATTGGTAATTTAAAAGTGTGTTCAAACACATGAGAGATTTACAGATAATGAACGTGAAGTATGTTATTTATTTTACTTCACAGTACCAAAAAATACGTTTGTTACTAAAGTATCATTTCACGCATAACTGATATTCTGTAATAAAGTGCTATTAACTAACCGAGAAACGTATTTAATCATCTTCATATAAATCGTCATTTAACAGACAACTGGAACTACTTTCTGTTATTATCTTACCATATCCAACGTCCGTTTTGGTTCTCTACAAATATGTTACTGTAAGAGGAGTAGAGCGTTACGACCTTTATTAAGTCGAACTGTAATAAACACATACACAAAAACCCTAAGTAGTGATAAAACACTATAGTTATACGTAAACCTTTTTGTATTTTATTGAAGTGTTTCAAAAATTACAGGTTCGTAGATTAGCATAGTTATAAGTTGGAGCGCAGTGGGAACAGAGGTTTAGTAATCATCTCCTGCCCCCTCGTGTGACACTAAAGAACCACAACACGCTGGACAGTGACTTATAGGCCTATATCTCACTTCTGATCGCAAGAAGTGTTATGCGAGTCATATAAATCATCAAAGGAGGCAATTTTCTTTCTCCATGCTACAAATATAATGACAAGTTCCATAAACGAAATAACAGTGACTTTGTATTGAAGTAATTAGGCCCTGGGGCCCCCCGGATACAAGCCAAGAACAGTCATTCCATCTGCCCTTCTCTACGTTTATTCAACTTCGTCATCGTCAACTCAGTCGTAGTATCGTCAACATTACGCCATTCGGTTTGTGTAATATTCGGTGAAAGAATACCAATAATGACACATTTTATTATTAAAATATATATTTATCTCCTTTGACACATTTTATTATTAAACGATATCTTTATCTCCTTTCCTTTTTTTGTTCTTTACAGAAAGCGAAATACCATTAATAACGAAAAATAAGAAAATGGACCTTTATTGTTCAAATCATCATTGATTAAAAAAAACTTCAAAACACTCATTATTAGCAATTAACGTAAAGAAAAAAAATGTATTGATTCAACAAGAGAGGAGAAATAGCTTTGATCTGGTAGAATACTATTAAATATTAAATACGGCTGCATGTCTATTAACGTAGTGTGGTAAGATGTACAAGGCAAAAACATGGCATCTGCCTTACCTATATTACTATTGTAATATTTATGTAATAAAGATGGCAGAGCATGAATATTTTATCAAACATAAATTTCACACTTTAACTTCATACAGAAAGCTTAATATGTAAAGTGACCGTTTTGTTCAGTTTCACAGTCTTTCACATTTACAATACATATATGTGTTTATAAATATATATATCTGTATTGTTCATTAACACTCAAGTCGTAAGATTATGCCATACTAAGCCTGACAGTAAGTACCTTGAAAATATGTGTAATATCTACCTGCTGCTTTGTATTCGTAATCCAAAAGTTGCGGATACGAATTTTAATTCTACCTATTCAGTGTGTCTTTGAGCATGGCAGTTTACCCCAAACTCACTTCAGTCTACCCAGCTGTACAATGGGTACTGACTAATAGCTGGGAGATTAACCTGCAATGGACTGGCATCCCGTCCACAAGTAATGTTTAATAAATAACCAGTCATTTGCTCGAGCCATTGGAAACCAGATTTAAGAACTGTCACTATGTACCATACTGAAACGGACAAACTTTTTTTTTTCTTTTTCTATATATATTTTGAAACCTTCGGTTAGTTTTTGTTGTTGCGCTAGCCATAAAATACTACAGATGGCGTGTGCGTATTATACTAGGCTTAAACTTATCACATGCAGTAGAAACGTTTATTAACTTACTACATAGACTTTTAAAAACGACCTTTCTTGACTTTTCGAAATACCATTTCGACCACAATAACCGTACAAAGTTTGGACAAAGTGTTTGCTCAAAAATGTCATAGATATATTTCTTACAACTTTTCCACGGGTATCATAACCTTTGTCATAAACCAGAACATTATTTTGAAATTGCATTTAAGTTTACAATCCTAGATTTGTGTAAACCTTATTGTTCTACTCCAGTAAAAATACCAAAAGAACTGATAAAACACACTAGTAGTTTTTCAAACAACAGGTTCAAAGATAACACAAAAGTGCATTAAACGACAAAAAGTGAAAAATATCTGGTAAAAAAAACTGAATTTAAAATGATCACATCTTAAAAAGGATTTACCCAAACGAAACTCAATTTTACCAAAGGCGCTTTTAAGAGTTATTCAGTTTTATTGAGGAAAGCTTAAATGTTGCAAAGCGTATCCCTAAGATTACAAGCGCCACATGTTGTGTTTAATGTTTGTTGATTTTCTCTACTTAATAAGACTCATGTTATTCAGATCGCTAGCCTAGTATTTGTTGAATAGAAGTGGAAGCAAATGTTTGTTGATTTTCTCTACTTAATAAGAGACATGTCATTCAGATCGCTAGCCTAGTATTTGTTGAATAGAAGTGGAAGCAAATGTTTGTTGATTTTCTCTACTTAATAAGACTCATGTCATTCAGATCGCTAGCCTAGTATTTGTTGAATAGAAGTGGAAGCAAATGTTTGTTGATTTTCTCTACTTAATAAGAGACATGTCATTCAGATCGCTAGCCTAGTATTTGTTGAATAGAAGTGGAAGCAAATGTTTGTTGATTTTCTCTACTTAATAAGAGACATGTCATTCAGATCGCTAGCCTAGTATTTGTTGAATAGAAGTGGAAGCAAATGTTTGTTGATTTTCTCTACTTAATAAGACTCATGTCATTCAGATCGCTAGCCTAGTATTTGTTGAATAGAAGTGGAAGCAAATGTTTGTTGATTTTCTCTACTTAATAAGAGACATGTCATTCAAATCGCTAGCCTAGTATTTGTTGAATAGAAGTGGAAGCAAATATTTGTTGATTTTCTCTACTTAATAAGAGACATGTCATTCAGATCGCTAGCCTAGTATTTGTTGAATAGAAGTGGAAGCAAATATTTGTTGATTTTCTCTACTTAATAAGAGACATGTTATTAAAATCGCTAGCCTAGTATTGTTGAATAAAAGTGGAAGCAAATGTTTGTTGATTTTCTCTACTTAATAAGACTCATGTCATTCAGATCGCTAGCCTAGTATTTGTTGAATAGAAGTGGAAGCAAATGTTTGTTGATTTTCTCTACTTAATAAGAGACATGTTATTAAAATCGCTAGCCTAGTATTTGTTGAATAGAAGTGGAAGCAAATGTTTGTTGATTTTCTCTACTTAATAAGACTCATGTCATTCAGATCGCTAGCCTAGTATTTGTTGAATAGAAGTGGAAGCAAATGTTTGTTGATTTTCTCTACTTAATAAGAGACATGTTATTAAAATCGCTAGCCTAGTATTGTTGAATAAAAGTGAAAGCAAGATTACAAATAAAAGTCGCTGTATTTTGCGGGAAAAGTGATTTAGATTTACAATATTGTATGGTTTTAAATCTCCTTGTATCTGTGTAAACTTTACGATATCAAACTGATCCTTAATGCCTACCTAGGAAAAGTAGTTTTGTTATAACATATTGATGTTATATAGTTTTATTTATAATCAACCTGTACAACGTCGACCTTACATAAATTTCTTAAATATACGTCACATAATCAATAGCTGAAAGATATAAACTACTCGTCGGTGGTTTAACGGTATGTATGAAGGCTTATAACGCTAAAAATTGAGTATTTATACCCGCAATAGGCAGAGCTGAGACAGTGCTTTGTGTCGCTACGCACCTAACAACAAACAAACAACAGTTGAAATTATAACATCTTCTAACAGATGAAACTGCATACAATTATATATAATCATATAATTATTAAAAATACAACAAATATACTGTAAATATTGTTTTCTTCAGATGGGAAGGTTTGAGATGTTCGTACTCCATCATAAGGGACTGCAAGAGAAAAAGAACCCAGCCCTGCAAGGACTGCAACTTAAATAAATAATCTAAATTGTTTATAAAACACTACTGTTGTGTTAAGTAACAAATGTACAAGGTTCTATGTTACATTCCCGAGGACCTGAGGCTCTAAAGTTATAAAAATGTGTCCAAAACACGTTCAGAAGTTTGACAAATTAAACGGGTAGAAATACTGAAACAAAAAACAAGTTTGTTTGTTTTTAAATTTCGCGCAAAATTACTATATACGCTAGCCGTCCCTAATTTAGCAGTGTAGGACCAGAGGGAAGGCAACTAGTCATCGCCCACCGCCAATTCTTGGGCTACTCCTTTACCTAAAAATTGTGGGATTTACTGCAACATTATAACGACCTCATGACTCGAATGAAAGGGCGGGCATGTTTGATACAACCGGGATTTGAACCCACGACCCTCGGGTTACGAGTCAAACATGCCGGACCACAAAGAACAAGTAATAGGAATTGGATATATAGACATATTTGGGAGATAAACAGTGAGAACCATGTTTATAACCTGGAGGTTCAGTCAGTTATCGAAGGTTACTTCCATTTGATGATGAAATATATTTAAAATGTTATTTTTTCCACTACTTCCCACATGTTTGTAATGAGTTTCACACTAAATATAAAGGATTCATACTGGGATAGAATACTTTAACTTAGGTTGCATGTTTAAATCATTAGAGCGTAGCAACAGATAAACTATAACTGCAAAAAATGTCAGTTTCATCGTAAACCTACATACGCAAATTTTTTTTAAAAAATCCATTACTTCGTAGGTAATGAACACTATACCTAATGAGCGACCTCCATGACTTGCATAATTACGTTTGAGAACACGAAAACAAACATATTCGAACAGTGAAATTCATGAGCTGCCGTTGTACCGATAACAAACACAAGTTACCATGTAAACTTAATGTTTGAAATGTCACCCTGCTTATGTATCAACAACCTTGGTAGCCAAAAGCACAGATGTAAAAGGCATTTTATCTAGCAATACGCTTGTAATCTATTTTACACCCTAATTTATCAATTGTTTGCGAGGTCGCTAGGTAATGGTAGAGGTTCTTTTATCGTTTTCTCTCCTTGCCACGCAGTTTCAAGAATTTAACGTTTTTGGAGTTGTCACACTCGATACTGTGATAGTATCAAAAGATACAAAGTCCTATCCTTACTCTTATCATGGGTGACTGTGTAAACCTTTTGTTATACCACAATTCCTTAGTAACTATATCACTATCTCAAAGCTTTTTAATTAAAGTTTATGTTACAGCATCGAATTTCTCTCAAAATTGCCACTCGGGGACGTTTCAAAATAATGTATATATTTTAGTGAAAATAATTAGATTTTAATGACGTTAAATAAGTTAAAGTCAGATGACAATATTTTTTTTTTACCAAATGTATTTTACCTCGAAATTCTATTTTCCGAAATTAATTTGATTTTCTCTTTTGTGTGAGCAAATGAAGCATTACTTTAATCAGAGAAATTTAATCAACATTGCACCTACTTATAAAAGTACGAAGTCTCTATAGGCCGGCATGGCCAAGCGTGTTAAGGCGTGCGACTCGTAATCTGAGGGTCGCGGGTTCGCATCCCCGTCGCGCCAAACACGCTCGCCCTTTCAGCCGTGGAGGCGTTATAATGTGACGGTCAATCCCACTATTCGTTGGTAAAAGAGTAGCCCAAGAGTTGGCGGTGGGTGGTGATGACTAGCTGCCTTCCCTCTAGTCTTACACTGCTAAATTAGGGACGGCTAGCGCAGATAGCCCTCGAGTAGCTAAGTGTGAAATTCCAAAACAAAACACAAACAAGAAAGCTCTTGACTGAATGCATTACATACCATTACTTAGAAAACGTCAGACCAAAGACTATAAAACTAGGATCACCATAAACAGACTAGCTTCGAGAATAAAATGTACAAATATGTTGGGTTTCAAACACCAACTTCACCCAAAAAGACCAGCTTCATAAAGATAAAATATTTAAATTTTGCAGAGTTTCAAACTACTTGCAAAAATCTGACGAGTTTTACAATTAATCTATTTGAAATTGTGCGGGTTTCAGAAAAAAACAAACTTTACTCGAAATAAGACTAGTTTTACGAACATAAACTAACACACTTATCAATATTTTAAACTGCTCGAAACTAGCTAACCAGTTTTAAAACTAAACTATCTAAAAGTGTACAAGATTCTCAAACAAAGTTTACCCTAAAACAGGCCAGCTTTATAAGTATAAGCTATCCAAACTTAGCAGAGTTTTAAAATAGTCGCAAAATTTCAAAAGTTTCACAATTAAACTATCTAAACGAAACCGATATCATAACCGACTAAAAAGAGGTGTTCGGGTTTCGCAAATAACTTCACAAAAACAGATCAGTTTTCATAACTAAATGCTCGCCCTCCCAGCCGTGGGGGCGTTATAATGTGACGTCAATCCCACTACTCGTTGGTAAAAGAGTAGCCCAAGAGTTGGCGGTAGGTGGTGATGACTAGCTGCCTTCTCTCTAGTTTTACACTGCTAAATTAGGGACGGCTAGCACAGATAGCCCTCAAGTAGCTTCGTGTGAAATTAAAAAAACAAATCATAGCTAAATAATTCAGAAGATAGATGCTAGAGTTCATAGTTATCCAAAAAAGTGTTTAATTTCAAAGCTAACCTCACCAAAACAATGAAAACATGATTTATACGTCCAACAATACAAGAAGTAAGGATAAAACTGAGAGGTGAACAATTTGTTACACTGGGTGAAGCACAGAAACATATACAGTGTAGCGAGAATTTCAACATATTGCTTTGAAATAAGATCAAAAGCAAAACTAGAGAAAAATACCAACAGCTAATGAAATTCATTCGTCATTACAAAAACGTATATAAATATAAACAATTTCGTACCTCAGTTGAAACGATTGTTTGTTTTGGTTTTTAATTTCTCGCTAACCTACACGAGGGCTATCTGTGCTAGCCGTTCTTAATTTAATAGTGGAAGGCTAGAGAGAAGACAGCTAGTCATCACCACCCACCGCCAACTCTTGGGCTACTCTTTTACCAACGAAAAGTGGGATTGACCGTCACTTATAACGCCTCCACGGCTGGGAGGGCGAGCATGTTTGGTGTGACGAGGATTCGAGCCCACGACCCTAAGATTACGAGTCAAACGTCTTAACCCACCTGGCCGTGCCGGGCTCAAAAATTGTCGGATTGCGTCTAGGATGGAAACAAAAACGTGTACACATCGGAAACTGTCTTTGTTATTAGACTCAGAAAGCTTCGTGAGCAAGAAGTCCCAAAACTGTAAATTAACAAGTTAAAACAAAATATCTAAATAACCACGTTGGGGTTATAAATAATTGAAGCACTTATTACGAATAAGATGCATAATAATTCAAACAAATAAACACAAACAGTAGAGAAACTGTACGTAGAGCAAGATATTACAGACCTCGGTCAAGCGCCTACGTTACTAAAAGAACAAATATACGTGAATTACAATTCCAGTAAAACAAATGGAGACAAGAATCATGCTAAACAGGGTGAGTTTTAGTGTTATTTTACTACGTGATGGTTCATATGCTCCCATCGCCAATCAAATAAAAAGCGCTTATGTTCACGTCTAGAACAACGAGTGTATCGGGGCGGATGTTGAAGATATATAAATCGAGCGATTAATCTCCTTCTACTGAATTATATACGATATTAACAATTTAAATGGGTTCTTATAAGTATAAACTTATGATGGACTTTCATCCTAGCGTGCACATCACTGTCACTGACCGATAACCGACTCTGTAGGGTTGTAGTTAGATATGCAAATACCCGCATCTCACTCCACTCTTTTACCCTACACACCCCCAGGACTACGGTGAATAGAACGATAGCAGCTAATCCACTCGAGTCCTGCCCATTCTGCACGTTGCCCATACGAGACATTAGTTCAACAGCCATCTATTTTCTCCTTTCCTGGAAAGTAGCTGGTACTTTTCATCCAGCAATATTTGTTTTCAGCCGATTAATCTAAAGCCGGGACGTCTTCCAAGCCTGGACGGGCATAACGGGCAGAGCTCTGGCCGGGTTTGCCTGTCGTTGTGCGGCGGGGTGATGTATTGCCTACGGAGCGTCTGTTACGTGCTGATTACTTCAGCGCCATTTCGTGTTTATACAAGCCTCTGTCCTGAGAATGTCGCCTACGTAACATTCCCGCCTTTACTGATCCTATGTGTAACAAACACGAGCATAAGGACCTCTTCGATTGATCATTGCATTTAGTACCATATTGTAAAACTCAAAATATGTTTACTCACCATGTTTACCCACTTGGACGATGTCCATACCTGTGATTGTACAAATCAACTTTACCACTAAATTAATTAAATAATTTATATCACTGGATATTCATTCTTATTTTCTATCAATGCCATTCGAACTGCAGTAACCATTAGAAACAACCCCGTGGCGTATCAGACATCAGCATCCAACGACTAACCCTATTGTATTTTCATCTCCCGCGACATGGGATCGTGACAGGGCAGAACCTCCCAGTAGCAGTCATGTTCCGCCGGAAAACAGATGATAAGTTGTCCACAGAATCACAAAGCAATGTACGTTTGAGATTAAAAACTAAGATAACTCATATCAAGCTAACATGGTAAATATCTTTTTTAAAAACCAGGATTCCAATAAGCCCATATATTTACATTGCAATCATTCAAACATGCAGGAGAGAATCATGTGAAAGTAACATACTACTTGTAACAACAAAATTTCAGAACACTCGCAGAGTTACATTGCTTACAATCTAACCTACTGAAAGAAATCACAGCGAAGTAACACAGTACTGACTTGTAACATCAAGATCCCAATACACTCGAAGAGTGATATTACTTACAGTCGAATCGGTAAAGGCGTTCGACACGTCATCCGAGGGTCGCGAGTTCGAATTCACGTCGCACCAAATATGCTCGCCCTTTCAGCCGTGGGTGTGTTATCATGTTAAATACAATCCCACTGTTCGTTGGTAAAAGAGTAGCCGAAGAGTTGGCGGTGGGTGATGATGACTAGCTGCCTTCCCTCTAGTCTTACACTGCTAAGTTAGGGACGGCTAGCACAGATAGCCCACGTGTAACTGTGCGTGAAATCCCCCCAACAAAATACAGTGGACTATAAAATAAATTAATTTTATATTATTATTACGTTTTGAGGAAATCGAATATGATTTCAGCTTTCACGAAATAAATATTAACCCTTTTTATTATTTTTTTCTGTTCAGAGATAAAATTTCTACTTTTCCGACAGGCAAGTGTTTGCAGATCTAAAGTTATTGTTGACAAAAGACACATTAAAATAATGCATTAAAGAAATATTTTGAAAACCATTTTATGATATTCTTAAACATAGCTGATAGGCTTAACATTCAAGTCATATTTCATTGCATTACAATACTTTCTACACTTTCAAGTTATAAGCAGAAATTAAGATCGACGTAGTTTCTATGTTTCTAAATAAACTACATCAGAATGGCTAATCATACATATATATCCAAAAGTAAAAATATTCATACGTTTTTTGTAAAAGATGGCGTTTTACCGCTCTCTTGTCCTGTAGATAAGTAATCACATAGCTACTACAAGCTTACTTATGTGAGCGGAGTTTCATTTTACAGTATTCGTACGTTTGTAGATGTTACAAAGTCACAAGTCACAGCTTTGCATTAAACGTATGTGTTTCACCTCACAACCTTCCAGTAGTTAAGTTGTTCTTGTTTGTTGAAGTTCAGGAAAAACTACTTCAAATGTAACTGCGTAAGCTGTCCCTAATTTTGAGATGAAAAACCAGACGGATACCAACTAGTACCTCAACACCGCTCACCTTAAACAAATGTGACATTCTATTCAAACATTGCAATTTTGCCGTTTTGAGAATAACGAGTAACATACCGTGTAACCTCAGATCCATAGTCGTGTAGGTAACAAAAGAGTTACTTGCTTCAAGGTACAGCCTCGGTGAGCAAGGTGACATTTTACAGCACAGCCTTCCTCAAGGTAAACAAACAATTATTAGCTACAAGGTTCAGCCTTGGTATAAAAGGTGATATTTTACCACACAGCCTTTCTCCATGTAAACAAACAATTATTAGCTACAAGGTAAAATTTAACACACAGCCGTCCTCAAGGTAAACAAACAATTATTAGCTACAAGGTGACTTTTACCATGCAGTCTTCCTCTATGTAAAAAAATATTTTTTTGCTAGAAGGTGTAGCCTTGGAAGACAATGTGATATTTTACCACACAGTCTTCCTCTATGTAAATTAATTAATTCCTACAAAGTAGAACCTTTGTGTACCACCTGATATTTTACCACACAGTCTCCCTCTATGTAAACAAACAATTATTTGTTGCAAGATGCAACTTTGGTACACAAGGTGATATTTTACCACACAGCCTTCCTCTATATAAACAAACAAGTATTTGCTACAAGGTTCAGCCTTGGTATCCAAGGTGATATTTTACCACACAGTCTTCCTCCAGGTAAACAAACAATTTCTTGCTAAAACATACACCCTTGGTATAAAAGGTGATATTTTACCACAGAGTTTTCCTCCATGTAAACAAACAATCATTTGCTACTAGGTTCAGCATTCATATACAAGGTAATATTTTTCCACACAGGCTTCCTTCACCTAAACAAAATTTATTTGCTACAAGATACAGCCTTTGTGTACCATCTGCTATTTTACCATACAGTGTTCCTCTACGTAAATAAACAATTATTTGCTAAAAGGTACCTCCTTGGTATACAAGGTGACATTTTACCACACAGTCTTCCTCTATGTAAACAAAGATTTAGTTGCTACAATATTACATACCATCTGATATTTTACCACACAGTCTTCCTCCAGGTAAATACACAACTACAAGCAATAAGGTACAGCCTTGGTATAAAAGGTGATAATTTACAATACAGCCTTCCTCCATGTAAAGAAACAATTATTTGCTACATAGTAAAGATTGTATGTACCACCTAATATTTTACCACACATTGTTGCTCCATGTAAACAAATAATTATTTTCAACAATCTACAGTCTTAGTATACAAGGTGATATTTTACCACACATTGTTGCTCCATGTAAACAAATAATTATTTGCAACAATGCACAGTCTTGGTATACAAGGTGATATTTTACCACACAGCCTTTCTCCAAGTAAATGAACAGTTATTTTCTAAATGGTGCAGCCTTGGTATATAAAGTGATATTTTACCTCACAGCCTTCCTCTATGGAAAGAAACAATTATTGGCTAGAAAGTACAGCCTTGGTATACATGGTGATATTTTACCACAAAAACTTCCTTTATGTTAAAAACATTTATTTGTTGCAAGGTGCAGCCATTGTATTCAAGGTGATATTTTACTACACAGCCTTCCTCTGTGTAAACAAACAATTATTTCTTACAAGGTACAGCCTTGGTTACAAGGTGATATTTTACCACATTGTCTTTTCTCTAAGTAAAGAAACAATTATTTGCTACAAGGTATGCCTTGATGTACAAGGTGAAATTTTACCATCCAGCCTTTTACTATACAAACAAACAGTTATTTGCTGTAAGGTACAGAGTTTGTGTAAAACCTTATATTTTACCTCATCATCTTCCTCTATGTAAACATTGAATTATTTGCTACAAGTACACTGTTTGTGTACCACCTGATATTTTACCTCACAACTTTCCTCTATGTAAATAAACAATTATTTACTACAAGTTACATCCTTGATATACCGGGTGATATTTTACCACACAGCCTTCATCTATGTAAACAAACATTTACTTACTACAAGGTAAGTCCTTCGTATATAAAGTGATATTAAACCAGACAGCCTTTCTCTAGGTAAACAAACAGTTATTTGCTGCAAGGTACAACCATTATGTAGCACCTGTTATTTTACCACACAAACTTCCTCTAATAAGAAAAACAATTATTTAGTACAAGGTACAGCCTTGATATACAAGGTGATACTTTACCACACAGTCTTACTCTAAGTAAAGAAACAATTATTTACTGCAAGGTACCACCTTTATGTAGTAACTCTTATTTTACCACATAGTTTTTCTCTATGTAAACAAACAGTTATCTACTACAAAATACAGCCTTTATGTTCCACCTGATATTTCACCACACGATGTCCCTCTATGTAAACAAACAATTGTTTCCTTCAAGATCCATCCTTGATATAGAATGTAATATTTTACAAGAAAGTCTTCCTCTGCCTTAACAAACAATTACTTGCTACGAGGTACAGCCATGATATACATGGTACAATTTTTACCACGCAGTCTTCCTTTATGTAAACAAACACTTAGTTGCTATGATGTTCAGCCTTGATATACAAGGTGATATTTTACCACACATTGTTGCTCCATGTAAACAAATAATTATTTGCAACAATGCACAGTCTTGGTACACAAGGTGATATTTTCCACACAGACTTACTCTATATAAACAAACAACTATTTTCTTCAAGGTACAGCCATGGTATACAAAGTGCTATTTTACCACACACCCTTCCTCAACATAAATAAACAATTATTTGCTACAGCCTTGGTATACAAGGTGATATTTTTTCCACATGGCCTTTCTCTAAGGAAAGAAACAATTGCTACATGTTACTGCCTTGGTGTAGAAGGTGATATTTTACCACACAGTCTTCCTCTATGTAAACAAATAATTATTTGCTGGAAGGTACAGCTTTGGTGCTGAATAACAAACAATTATTTTCGACATGGGAGAGCTTTGATTCACATGGTGGTATTTCCACCCAGTCTTTTTGTGTGCAAGGAAAGAGCTATCTTCTACAAGGTACAGCCTGGTGCTAAACTCTAGTATTTTATCACATAGTATTTCTGTAAACGTAAGCAAATATATGATATTACTGATACATATTTGCAGTATGTAATCATGTTTCAGCAAGGAAATATATAAAAGCTCAGTAGTACAAGATAAACGCACTTTATTTAAGCGCATATAAAAGTGTGAGCCCTAAATTGTTCTACGTTGCTACATGTGTAAGTTACTTCACTTTCCATTGGTTTAAACAGTTGGCATCTTTTAAATAGTTAAATAACATCTACCCTTACAACTCTCAGTAAAGCCAGGTAATATTACACCATCTCATAACTGGAACCCAAGAGGCTCAAATTTAAGTTGACATTAAATATCGGGCTTCAACACCCATGGTGAACAACTTTGCGCTTAACAACAGCCAATCCTAAACCATAAACAGATCAAATGTTGAACTAAGGTATTCGTAGTCGACACTTAACGTAGGTTTAATCTGAATCCAATGTTACGTTTCACTTCAAAGTATCAGTTAAAAAATTGCATATTCACCAACATACTTGTATTAACCTTTTACAACCTTATTTCTATTAACATAAACGGCTGGATTGTAAAAATAATAAAAGGAAGAACGTTGTTTTTCGTGAGTATTGCTTGAATGCATTGAATACAATTTTGTAGAGCCAAAGATTATTTAACACATTTTTCAGGGTATTTGTTATCTGTTGTTGTTTAACGTTTAAGCTTACAGTGAATTTGAAATTGGACAAAATGAAAATACAATAGAAAAAAAACAACAACAATTAATTATGGTACACAGCATGAAAGTCACGTCTTGTATTCAACACCTCAACTGCATGTAATTATTGTTCTTAATTGGTAAATAATGATGTGGTTTTGGTGTTGAAAACAATATGTGTGTGTGTGCACACGGATATATGTATGATGCATTGATCTGAATGTCATAGAGGTGTGGTACATACTAAGTTGTACTTTGAATAAGGATTCAAAAACCCCAAACAAAGACTCTTTCATTCTTTCACTACAACTGCTATCACCAATGAGTCTGTTTTGCTCCCACCAAAATAAAAGGTTAAATAACACTGACGATATAAAACAAGCCCAACTTAGCCATGAGGCTGGCATTAACCACGCCCGTACTTAATGTCGATTTTGGCTGAAAGTGACAGTTTTGTTCGCCGAAGACAGGCTTTCATTTATATATAAATACAATGTCATTCAACTGAAGCCATGTATGAACCCCGGACCTGACTCAAACACCTATTATCTTGGGCCTAACGATCGCATTAAAGCGTGGTTCACAAAAGGTGGTATTGAAATGTCTTCAACATTGGCCAAGCGTGCAATGTTCTTTGTTGGATATCGTAAAGGTTGTTTTTTTTTAATCTTCAGCGATAGGTACATGCTTTGGAAGGCAAAATTGAATGTAATAAATATTGTTCCACAAACAAAACTATGAATTTTTAAGGTACTTCTGAGAGCATTTTCACTACATAATTTACCAATAATGTTTCTCTTTCAAATATTCCAGATATATTTAAGATACAGTTACTGACAGGACTAAACTTAGGATACACAGCAGGACAATTGTTGGCTACTTATGATCAATCTTATTGGTTGTATGTCGTAAATCCGAGGGTCGCGGGCTCAAATGCTCGTCACACCAAACACGCTCGTCCTTTCAACCGTGAGGGCGTTACCATGTGACAGCCGATCCCACTATTCGTTGGCAAAATAGTAGTTCAAGAGTTGGCGGTGGGTGGCGATGACTAGCTACCTTCCTTCTAGTCATACACTGCTAAATTAGGAACGGCTAGCGCAGATAACCTTCGTGTAGCTTTGCGCGAAATTAAAAACAAACAAACAAGTATTACCCACAATTGGTTTCTTCAAGATAAGATGGGATTATAATAAAATCAAATCGAGATAGTTTTAGAAAATAAAAGAAATAAATCTTGTTTGTAATTAATTCATTTAAAACATGTACCTGAGATGTTTTGGTCTTAAATTACTCGTAATATTAAGAAATAGTAAATACGCTTATAACAACCGAAGTTCACGAGAACGAACACAGGATTTTGCGATTTTTTCAAGTATTGTTAAATTCTGCGAAAATATTAAAATTACAGACATAAACACCTAGTAGATGGCTGACTTAACTGTTCAGTCAGGTCTTAAGAGTTGCTAAAGCGGAAGGTAACTCTTGTAAGGCCTGATTTAATGTATGATAGGTCATATGTAGCAATGAAACCTAAAATATGAATCATGCATGTAACACTGCTCTTAACTTGAACTAAATATGTATCTCTGGAGGGTTGGTACGGGTTTTAACACTTTTACTAATAAAGCAGAAAACAGCGTTTCGATCTTCTTAGGTCATATCCAAAAGGTCGAAACGTTGTTTTCTGCTTTATTAGTAAAAGTGTTAACACCCATAACAACCGTCCTGAAATGCGTCTTTACTTCAAGTGGGTTTCAAGTCATCACTAAATAAGATACTTCACAAATAATATTAGTTGGTATAAAGATCACTTTCTTGACATCTCATCTCTAATCTCAGCATCTGAGCTTTTCTAGTTCAGCCATTCTATATTCTATCTTGAACAAACAACAAATATATCCACTTTTAACTGCCTTATTATCAGCATGACGTCATGAAATGCGTTGAAGGACGACCTCGGGTGCCTGGGCTGAACTCAATCCAAGCATTCCTATAGAGGCCCTTACCCAAGAATCGACAAATGTATTCAGCTACAGCTCGGAAAAGAAACAAACAGAAGAAGGTCTGTAATATATTTATGCATCAGTAAAAAACCGAATAATACTTTGATTTTGTGTCATTTACGACAGTTTCTACGCTAAAATCACCAGGCTTTACGGACATGCTAGAGACTTTTGGAAAGGCAAATACGAAACCTGCTTGACGCCACAGTTTGTTACCGTTAAATGCAATCAGACTTCCCGCGCTAACTGATAAAATAAGTTAGGATTTTATTCACGAGAACTTGAAGATCAAATTCCAATTATCAATTGGCTTCTAAAACATTCAAGGTATGAACACCATTAATCGCTAGCAGTTATCTATTAATATAAACAACAATAAACGTGAAAGAAAAAACACCAAAGTTTTAATCGTAGTTTTTAAATATTTGGATAGTATATTTCGCTTAAAGCTACTCGAGGACTATCTGTGCTAGCCGTCCCTAATTTAGCAGTGTAAGACTAGAGGGAAGACAGATATTCATCACCCCCCTCCACCGCCAACTCTTGGGCTACTCTTTCACCAACGAATAGTGTGATTGACCGTCACATTAGAACGCCCCCACGGCTAAAAGGGCGAGCATGTTTGGCGCGACGGGGATGCAAACCCGTGACCACCAGATTACGAGTCGCACGCCTTAAAGACACGCTTGGCCATACCGGGTCAGTATCAGAAGCTAAAAAAAAAAGGATTCCTTTTTAAAAGTTGTGATACCAAATAAACAACATTGAATATGAATTTTGGGGAAGAATAATTTAATCTCAATGACAGAAATTTCTCTTTCACATCGCTCCCTGCTGGTACAGCAGCAAGTCTTCGGATTTACAACTTCGAAATCAGAGGTTTGATTCCCCTCCGTGGGTTCTGCAGATAACTCAATGTGGTTTTGCTATAAGAAAACACACACTTTGAAATTAATCATTCTATTTTTACATACTCGAATAATCCATTGTTAAACAATTTACTTCAAGTGTGTTGACAGTCTATAAATACGAGAAAGTGTGAATTCAAATTTCAAAATATCTCCCTTAACCTCAAATCAAACTCACTGATGCTAGAGTTTCACCAGCTGCTCACACGAGGGCGCGTCACGTAGTTTGGAGGCCTGGAAATGTTCGTTTATAATTAAACACAAACTTTCACAGCGGGCTACCTGCGCTCTGCCCAACAAGGGTATTGAAACCTGGATTTTAGCGGTGTGCCACTGATGGGTGGGGGGCGCTGGAAATTTAGTTGAATAATTAATTGTTTTTAGAAATGAAAGAAATATAATTAAACTGATATTCTTCATTATTACAAATATAAGCTTGAGAACTGTGGTCAAGTAGACAGTTTTAAATTTTCTAAAAGCATAGAATAGAGGTAGTTATTGATACTAAGATCGTAAAATATTATTTACACTTGAACTTAAAACCAGGTCAATTTCATGGCAGACTTAGCCTAAGAAAGTGAAAAATCTTCTTAACATAATGAGATAAATTCATCTCTCCAAGGTCACGATGCAGTTTCTATATAAAAAACATATCATTTTGTTTCTCTCAGGTAACATTACGCTGTTTGCGTGCACCAAGCAGTTCTCAAGAAAGTTTTCAAATATAAATATTTCGTATGTAGGAGTTAGTGAAGAAAACTAGTTTTGAATGGTGTATCATCTTGTATAATCCTTCCCATCATTTTTAGACAAAAGGATGACAGAACAAAATAGAAAAAGAAACTGAGATTAGAACAAAAAGCAAATGAAATTTTAGAAGCTGGATATTTCGGAATTCATGTTGACGATTGCTTGTTTGTTTTGAATTGTGCGCAAAGCTACACGAATGCTATCTCCGTCCCTAATTCAGCAGTGTAAAAATAGAGGGAAGGAAGCTAGTCATCGCCCACCACCGCCAACTCTTGGGCTACTTTTTTACCAACGAATAGTGGGATTGACCGTAACGTTATAACGCCCCCACGACTGAAAGGGTGAGTATGTTTGGTGTGATGGGGATTCGAACCCGCAACCTTCAAATTACGAGTCGAGTGCCTTAACCACCTGGCCATGCCGGGCCTCGTGATGTCGAGAAACCCACTTGAAGTAAAAATATAATCTCAAGACAGCTGGTGTGGGTATTAAAACTTTATTTAAACTAACGTACAAAACGTTATTTCGACTTAACAGACTCTGCTTATATAAATAACTCAAACCAAAACTGAACTAATATAAAGGAACACTTTTATATCTAATTAATAACCCAACATCTAAATGCATCTAACTCTCGTCCTTAAGACGTGCGCCCGACAACAATTCAGTTGCAAAACTCTCCTTGCTAACCTGAAGATGGACCTAAGAAAGTCTAAACTTTGTTCTGAACTTTATTTTAAGTAGAGTTTTAATATCCATACCAGACATCTTGAAACTATTTAATTGTCTTTTAAGTCAGGCGACTAACACTATTCATTGTAAAGAGTAATTGTAACCATGTTGTCAAAATAGCACTCCTTTTACAGCACACATACCAGCTAACACTATTCATTGTAAAGAGTAATTGTAACCATGTTGTCAAAATAGCACTCCTTTTACAGCACACATACCAGCTAACACTATTCATTGTAAAGAGTAATTGTAACCATGTTGTCAAAATAGCACTCCTTTTACAGCACACATACCAGCTAACACTATTCATTGTAAAGAGTAATTACCATTGTAACCATGTTGTCAAAATAGCACTCCTTTTACAGCACACATACCAGCTTGTTGAATTACCAGAAGTGATAATCACTGCTCACATCACTGGATCAGATGAACAACACTCCATTTAAAGACGACCCATCCTTCCTACTGAGATGTGACGTTTCTTGTCGGTTTAGACTAATATGCTATGCCTAGATGTCGCGACCTAGCAGGTGTCTGAAGACACCATGAAATCCGTATTTAATTGAGTCTTGTTCTTAGAGACCACCTCGACCTAGTGTAGTCAAATATAACCAAGAAACTCACTCAACTATCACCGTCGGCTCGAACCGTGACATAGAGCTATGAAAAGTCGTAGGTATGACTTACAAAGGTAAAGCTACTGTTTTTGTTTCCTGGTTCAATTAGTAACAACTAACATTGCTTGAGAAACTTGCATTTCGAACAAAACTGGGCGATCAGTCGTTTCATAGCGAAAAAGTGATCAGAATTCAGTCCACATTTTCAGATTATCTGCACAACATGGTTACAGATTCATCCAGCAAAGTAACTTCACGCAAGCCTGAGCGTTTAGTGATCAGAAGGTGTATGTATATATATGTGTGTGTGTGTGCGAACGAGAGGGCTGGACCGCACGAGGAATGTAAAGGTCAGGTGAATCACTTCTTGAGGAGTCACTGCGCTTTGAAATACAATCATTTATTCTTTCGTTGTCCCTCCTGACTTTTACTTGGCCAACCCTGGTTGACTTCTCTCCTGAAAAGCTGGATTAAAATACTTCAAGTGTGTTGCATTTGGTGGCAAATTAACCGCGGACATGAACTCGACAAAAAATGACGCTTTATTTCTGATTTGTTTTTGTTTTTATTTTCCTATTAGAATACACAGATTGTGTTGAAAAGTGTAATAAACTAATTTTACAACGAGTGATATCAAACGAGTGTTTTTTTCTCATAACAAAGCTATGTTCAATGAGGAGAATCGAGCCCCTCATTTTAGAGTTGTAAATACGTAGACTTGCCGTTGTCTTTGCGAGGGAAGATATCAAAGTGAAAACCATCCATAAATTGGATGCGAAATGACTAAGATAACTGACTTACTGCTTCATATGTACAACATTTCTGGAGGAAGAAACAAGTGCTCCGTTATTCAGTAAATTTTAAATATCATTGAAATAACTGTGTCTTCTAGCTTTCAGTTTCACATAAGAAAACGATGACGTCAAACCAGATCAGCAGTGGAAGCTGGAATATGAATCTTGTGATGTTACAAATAAATTCACAACATTCCAATCATATGGGCCGAGCATGGCCAGGTGGTTAATGCACTCGACTCGTAATCTGAGGGTCGCACCAAACATGCTCGCCCTTTCAGCCATGGAGGCATTGCATAGTTTGTTTGTTTTTGAATTTCGAGCAAAGCTACTCGAGGGTTATCTGCGATAGCCGTCCCTAATTTAGCAGCTAGTCATCACCACCCACCTCCAACTCTTGGACTACTCTTTTATCAACAAATAGTGGGATTGTACTTAACATTATAACGTCCTCACGACTGAAAGGGCGAGCATGTTTGGCGCGACCTTCAGATTACGAGTCAAACGCCCTCACCTAACTGATCATAGGTTGCATTGTAAGTTACGGTCAATCCCACTATTCGTTGGTAAAAGAGTGGGCGGAAAGTGGTGATGACTAGTTGCCTTCTCTATAATCTTACACTGGTAAATTAGGGACGGCTAGTGCAGGCACTCGTGCAGCTTTGCACGAAACTCAAATAATACATATATTTTTCTAATAGTTCATGATAATTAAGTTCGTTAAATTTTGATAGTAAGTTAACTGAAAGCATAATTGTTGTGTTTTTTTTGTCTTTTTCTATTTTAGCGTCGTAAATCCGTAGAATTACCGGGGTCTTTTACGTATAAAAGATATGTGTAAATGCTTAAATGAATTTTGAATATACGGTGAGCTAATAAAAGTATTAGTTCGATTGGTAAGGACTAATAATAATGACTCATTAAAAATCATAAAGTGTTGTTGTTTTTCTCCAGTTTTTAGTATGGACAACTTTTCTATTCTCTTTCTGCCCATCTCACATCGCAATGGGCCGATAGATGTTCTGACACATTCCTTATCCATCATTTTATTGAAAATTGTGAATACGCTTTCTTTTTCAGAATTTTTCTATTATGTAGTTCAAGGCAAACCTTTTTCTCGAAGTTTCTGTTTTTCCCTGAAGCGGGGAGAGGTGAAAGCCACAGCAGGGTGCAATGGATGAACGCCGCCATCTACCTGGCCGCTGTGTTGTTATATCTCTGAAGAGGTAATTTTCGGAAAGGTAGCATTCAAAGGCAGTGTTTCGATGTTAATGCCTACCCTATGCTATTTTACCTAGTTTTCGTGCTGTCAATAGCACTAAGCTTGGTAGCCATTTTGAGACAACCATGCATGCATGTGGCATAGGGGCCCTCTGTGTTTCGTAGATGTGCCTTTTATGTCGACTTTTATAAGATGCTGAAATTCTTTAAGCAGCAGGGTAACCTAACGAATCTTGTTGTATGAATAACGGAAGTGGCGCATAAAGCAGGAACCACGAGAACGTCATGAGAGAGAACGCCAAATATTATCAAAACTTCGGTAGTGCTCAGAGATGACCAACTTTTAATTTCAATAAAGTTGCGTCTAAAGCTATTTATTTGAAGCTTTGCGACGTTTTTAAGTACGAGGCGTTTTATAACATCCGAAGGCGCAACCATTTTTCTCAGCATCATGGGATGTTTTATATGTAGGCTCCTTCAAAAATCACTTGGTTCTTTTCATAAAATAACTGCGCCCCGCTAGTACAGCGGTATATCTCCGGATTTACAACGCTAAAATCCGGGGTTCGATTCCCCTCGGCGGGGGGGGAAATACACACACACACACTTCATAAGATAACAAAAGCTGAAAAACACTATACTTGCTGATATTTTTGTGTGAACTCTTACACAAATGACTTACACAACTAATTTTTAAACATTTGACAATATACTATTCTTTAAAGATATTACGTTATGTTTAATAAACCAATATATTTTTTTCAACTCTCTTTACAGATTGTACAACTTATGCAACGTTTCGTTCAATCTTATTTAGAAACTTCTAATTGAGAATCGACGTTGATTAAATTCCTGGAAAACAAACAAACAGATAAAGCAATAAATTTCCAATATAAGCAAAGAGGGTATTTTTCATGTTCCCCTATTCCCCCATCCTCTTTGGAAAATTATCTTTGTAATGCAAGTAATGTAATATTCATAATCCTTCGTGTACTGGATATCAGATGTTTCACAGTGGTTTAATTTTCAGTATACTTGAATAATTATTCATTGTTTCTTTTATTATTCCAGACAGAAAGCTTTTAGAGGTTACGCATCAGAGAGGTATTTCATATGAACGGCATCAATCATTTATAATGCAGAAAAATACAAAAAACAAACCAAAGCTGATGGAACAAAAGATGTTAAAAATTGAGGGAAACTGTTCTTTGCAAATTACCAAAATTCTTATACTTACTGAATCTCATTTTACAATTAAAATAATACTGTATTTGCACAAATTACATATAATGATTGAAAACTTTAATAATTCAACAGTTTTCACTGTATCATTGATGTAGTCAGACATCTCTTGGGTTTCTTTTTCATGGGAGGCCCGGCCTAGACAGTTGGTTAAGGCACTCGACTCGTAATCCGACGGTCGTTGGTTCGAATCCCCGTCGCACCAATCATGTTTGCCCTTTCAGAGGAGGGCGTTATAATTTGACAATCAGTTCCGCTATTCGTTGGTAAAGGAGTAGCCCAAGAGTTGGCAGTGAGTGGTGATGACTAGCAGCCTTTCCCCTAGTCTTATACTACTAAATTAGGGACTACTAGCGCAGATAGCCCTCGTGTAGCTTTGCGCAAAATTCAAAAAACAAACAAGAAACATTTTTTCATGTAAGTGTGAATTTGAGAGATTTTAGACATTATATGTACTTATAAGTTTATAAGCGCTCCCTATTGGTACAGCGGCATGTTTGCGGACTTAATCACCAGAAACCAGATTTCGATATCCGTGGCTACACAGATAGCCCATTGTGTAGCTTTATGTTTAACTTTAAACAAAGTATTTGTAAGTAATATCACTTTTGGACAGTATATAGTAAACGTTTACCTGTAACTTTATTATTCTTTTGTAGAGTGTATAGAAAACGTTTATATCACCATATTAAACCCTTTGACACACCCGATTATCGCATTTCTTTAATCCTTTTAAATGGGATTTTTATCTGACACATTTAGTTTCTTACTGATGTCAGTGTTGATTCATTATAGGTAAGACATAGTTAATTCCGCAATAGATAATATTCGTATAACATTTTATCTTCTTCCGAAGAAACTCAGAACTGATATCAAGACAAATGATTTGACTCCGTATACTTCACTCTTGATAGATGGTACAAAAAACTCCATGCAAATACGATTTAGTGTTACGATACTTTTAAAAT
Organism: Carcinoscorpius rotundicauda; assembly: GCA_011833715.1. Taxonomy (NCBI): domain Eukaryota; kingdom Metazoa; phylum Arthropoda; class Merostomata; order Xiphosura; family Limulidae; genus Carcinoscorpius; species Carcinoscorpius rotundicauda. Next base: position 93,718,808 of record CM022396.1, on the reverse strand, counting down.
ATTTATCTCCACTTTAATCTAAAAATTGGTTTTAAAATATATTGGTCACTTGGATGATTGGTTGTTAGGGAATAACTTAATCTATTTTTCAAAAGGTTAAGAGCTGAGCATGGCTAAGTGGTTAAGGCACTCGAATCGCAATCTGATGGTCGCGGGTTCGAATCCCCGTCACATCAAACGTGCTTGTCCTTTCAGCCGTGTGGTCGTTATAAGTGACGGTCAATCCCATTATTCGTTTATAAAAGAGTGAGCTGTAGATGGTGGTGACTAGTTGGCTTCCCTCTAGCCTTACACTGCTAAATTAGGGACATCTAGCGCCGGTAACCCTCGAATCCCCGTCACATCAAACGTGCTTGTCCTTTCAGCCGTGTGGTCGTTATAAGTGACGGTCAATCCCATTATTCGTTTATAAAAGAGTGAGCTGTAGATGGTGGTGACTAGTTGGCTTCCCTCTAACCTTACACTGCTAAATTAGGGACATCTAGCACCGGTAGCCCTCGTGTAGCTTTTCGCGAAATTAAAAGACGAAGAAAATTGATGATTCATATACGTTTAGTACCATATTTTTTGAATGATGGACAATTTTTCAATTTCAAAGTTTGAAGTCTATTATTTCGTCGAACATTTAGTCTCTTGAAAATAAGAATAGTTGTTATAGGGTGACTATAAGTGAACCTGACGACGACCGAAGGTCGAAACGCTGTTCGCTCTTTTACGTAAAATATTTTCTCAACCCAAACGAGCCGTTTTTGCATATATACTATAAGTTTAATATTCAGAAGGACAAAATATTAATGATTTGTTTAGGGTAAACTGTTTCATTTTTATCACTTGTTTTAGGGGGAATATTCAACATGGAATTTCCACTTAGCTGTCTTATCGAAAGTTTTGTCTTTACCATAAGTATATATATATATGTAGACAGTTGAAGTTGTCTGTTAGAACATATCTATACAAGAGTAACTCTTTAGAAGAATGAACTGTACTGGACTTACTCCAAGATGGAGTGTCAAATTCTTAGCATGAGAAACTGAATTTTTTAGTTTTTTTTGCATTATTCGGTTTTTTAGCTTCAACTTTCTTCCCATTAAACCCAAACTAACTTTCTAACACGACATCCTGTCGGTTGCTCAGTGTAACATGCCAAGCTGATTACTGGCCTTTGCACGTGTTTCAAGTGGACGTGTCCCATATAATGTACGATCTCGCCCCTAACACCACATGTTCCTCTGTTTCCCTTACTGGCCCTGCATGTTTGTTCGGTGCTCCATGGTATAGTTCTTTGATCTGCTTGCAAATATATGCACACACTAGATTGGATTACGTTGAAAGCTTTCGCTGGAAGACGCCCCTAAATAGAATAGGTCAAAATAAAGGGCCACAGAATAGCCGAACACCTATTTGCCATAGCCCACTTAAAGAGTCCTATTGTCCACTTAAAGCCAGTAATTGAACAAGTAATAATGAGTACGTGGACAACAAAGAAATGTTAAACGAATAAGGAGAATACCTCTAACAAAGTGAGAAACTTCACCTGTGTTACTTTCCCTTAAGTTTACTGCAACGAAAGATGTACTCCTCCATAATTACATGTTTCACAACTCTCGCTCTACTGGTTCTACTTAACACAATAACCTGAAGTGTTAAATGAATCATGAAGATTTACGAATGAGTTTTAAGTCCTCTGAGCAGAAAGAGCTATTTCAAAACCTGAATCTAGAATGTACAATATGGAATATACTCTAACAATATACAATCGAGAAATTCTTATCATCAATAGTGTACAATTTACGATTTTCCCGCTGTTTTTACATTGGATGCTATTGTAAAACACAATGCAATCATCCCGATAGTGGAAAAATAGATTTTTATTATATATATTCACACACTTATACCCACTGAAGAATGTTCATACTGTCGAAAGATACCTTGAAAATAATTTGGAGAGTTTATAGTGAGATAAAAAAATGATACAAAAAGATATATATATATCAGTATATCAAAATATGATACAAGAAGATATATATCAGTATATCAAAATATGATACAAAAAGATATATATCAGTATATCAAAATATGATAAAAAAAGATATATATCAGTATATCAAAATATGATACAAAAAGATATATATCAGTATATCAAAATATGATACAAAAAAGATATATATCAGTATATCAAAATATGATAAAAAAGATATATATCAGTATATCAAAATATGATAAAAAATATATATATCAGTATATCAAAATATGATACAAAAAGATATATATCAGTATATCAAAATATGATAAAAAAGATATATATCAGTATATCAAAATATGATACAAAAAGATATATATCAGTATATCAAAATATGATAAAAAAGATATATATCAGTATATCAAAATATGATAAAAAATATATATATCAGTATATCAAAATATGATAAAAAAGATATATATCAGTAAATCAAAATATGATAAAAAAGATATATATCAGTATATCAAAATATGATACAAAAAGATATATATCAGTATATCAAAATATGATACAAAAAGATATATATCAGTATATCAAAATATGATACAAAAAAGATATATATCAGTATATCAAAATATGATAAAAAAGATATATATCAGTATATCAAAATATGATACAAAAAGATATATATCAGTATATCAAAATATGATACAAAAAGATATATATCAGTATATCAAAATATGATAAAAAAGATATATATCAGTATATCAAAATATGATACAAAAAGATATATATCAGTATATCAAAATATGATACAAAAAGATATATATCAGTATATCAAAATATGATACAAAAAGATATATATCAGTATATTAAAATATGATAAAAAAGATATATATCAGTATATCAAAATATGATACAAAAAGATATATATCAGTATATCAAAATATGATACAAAAAGATATATATCAGTATATCAAAATATGATACAAAAAGATATATATCAGTATATCAAAATATGCGAACCACTATAACGAATTTTCTGACCACTCAGAGCAAATAAATCAGTATTAGTTTTCCTCAAACATCACAATTATTACAGAATTCAGTGGAATAGTAAATATGTGTTTTCTTATCTAATATTTAAAAACAAAATTTACCCTTGTTTTCTCATATAATCATTTGTCTGAAATTTTGTAAATTTGTTTGACCTAATATCGTACGGATTCGTCGGGAATATTTAAACTTGAAGTATAGAGTTATTCGCGTGTTATAAAGATGTGAAATCGTCATAACATGTGTATTATTAGGCGCTTTATACATATATGACACGTTCTATATGTATACATTCAAAAAACCGTTTAAACTAAAGTCCACAACTGATGAACTGTTGTATTGAAGGAAATACTTCATGGCCAGTGAGTTAAGCAGACGAAAGCAGGCGTGAAATGACTTTTTTACACCTAACTGATTAGAGACACGTATAGGAACAGTTTACAATAATATGGAAAGAACAATAAAGCTAAATTTGATCATAAGTACTAGGTCTATCGGCTCTCTAATTTTTTTCACAATTACCAGATCTATCGATTCTCTAAATTTGATCACAAGTATTAGATCTATCGAATCTCTAAATTTGATCACAATTACCAGATCTATCGACTCTCTAAATTTGATCACAATTTCCAGATCTATCGACACTCTAAATTTGATCACAAGTACTAGATCTATCGATTCTCTAAATTTGATCACAATTACCAGATCTATCGACTTTCTAAATTTGATCACAATTACCAGATCTATCGACTCTCTAAATTTGATCACAAGTATTAGATCTATCGACTCTCTAAATTTGATCACAATTACCAGATCTATCGACTCTCTAAATTTGATCACAAGTACTAGATCTATCGATTCTCTAAATTTGATCACAATTTCCAGATCTATCGATTCTCTAAATTTGATCACAATTACCAGATCTATCGACTCTCTAAATTTGATCACAAGTACTAGATCTATCGATTCTCTAAATTTGATCACAATTACCAGATCTATCGACTCTCTAAATTTGATCACAATTACCAGATCTATCGACTCTCTAAATTTGATCACAAGTATTAGGTTTATCGTTTCTCTAAATTTGATCACAAGTACCAGCTCTATCGATTCTCTAAATTTGATCACAAGTACTAGGTCTATCGACTCTCTAAATTTGATCACAAGTACTAGGTCTATCGACTCTCCAAATTTGATCACAAGTACTAGGTCTATCGACTTTTTATATTTGATCACAAGTACTAGGTCTATCGACTTTCTAAATTTGATCACAAGTACTAGGTATATCGACTCTCTAAATTTGATCACAAGTACTAGGTCTATCGACTTTCTATATTTGATCACAAGTATTAGGTCTATCGACTTTCTATATTTGATCACAAGTATTAGGTCTATCGATTCTTTTTGCTTTCCTAACTTTCGGCATTCAACATCATTATATATACATAAAAACGCATATGCTCTTAAAGGTTTACATTAGGCTTGGCTATATTACACCTAATATCGCCATATTTTATTAATATATCAAATTACTGTGAAATATTTCACAACAATTATTACAGTAAACGTCAAACTTATTACTTCCGCTTTTCCAAACTGTATTATATTTACATGTGACAATCGATTGTAAATCCATGTCATATATATTTGTTTGATAGTGTAATAAAGATTTAGATGTTGTATTGCCTATGACCAGTTTAGCAAACTACGTTTATAGTACCCTATCTTTATATTGTCAACATGCAGAAAAAGTCCTTCTTTGAAATTCACGTGACTTCATCAGTATTACGTAGCAGGTAATATTATTACAGGGGCTATTGCTATGGAAATATTCATTACTTTTACCTCAGTTTTATCCGTAACAGAACCATAAATTCAATGTCTAAATATATTTTTGTGATGCTGTTTCATAATCAATTTCATAAAATAGACAATTACTACAAATATTTCACAAATACAAAATGCTACACTACAAACAAAAACAATCTTACCAGCCTCGCTGTTGTTGTCTGTGCTTTGTTGGGAACTAGGCTGAAGAGAGAAGGGCCCTGGTGTAGATCCAGCTGGAGACCTGACATCATCCGGAATTCCACTGTAAGAGTTTAGAGTTTGGGAAGGAGGTCTCTGTAAGAACAAAGAAAAAACAAGGTAATCAGAACTTGAACAGTATATACATAATACCGTAGCTCATATAATATATTTGAAAGCTGAATATATAATTCTATATCTCAAAATATCATTTCCTGGGACTCCTCGGTTCACCAAGTGCGCGAGGATATTCTCTAAAAGACTTTAAGAAAGTGTTCCTTTATGTCAGGTCTCGACACATCCCGGGCACCAGGTCGTGGCGACTAAAATTTTCATCGTAACACCCAGCACTTTCTTCCATTTTATTCGTGCGTAGAGCTGTACTGAACAGCCTCAAATTTAGAAGAGTTCTGAACTCCTGTAAGTCCAGAATTATTTTCGTATTCTTTGGGTCTTAATTCGAACTTTGTTTCCATAATTTCAAAAGCGAATTCATCACTTAATCATTTTTTTTTTCAGGAATGAAATGCTGCGGAATTTTGGTTTTCTTCTTTCTCTTAATTCAACCAATCATCGTACCTGTTTCGGTTCACACAGGACCAAAGGCTGTCAAGTTAGTTCAGGCTACACTATCAAGTGGTTGTTGATATCTCGTGATTGTTAGCATACACTTTTTACTGTGAAAATAAATAAATATATATTCATGTCTGGATAACAGAAACAGCGGATAACTGAAGAACTAGCCCATATTATGAGTTAGCCCATTGTTTGAGCTGAATAAAAAAATTAATATATTTGAGCTCATTGTTAGAAATTATTATTTTTGTTTAATCATGTTATTACGAACAGTTATAAAAGTTGTCACAGTCACAAAAGCCAACTCAATCTCTACTAATTTCACTTCTATCTGTCATAATATTTCTTCATATGGCTGCCCGTTCTCGATTAAGTTAAATTTAATCGCCAACATAAGCGTAAATCGCACCTAAATTTCGTGGCCCGACATGGCAAGGTGGTTAAGGTACTCGACTCGTGATCTGAGGGTCGCGAGCTTGAATCCCTCTCACATCAAACATGCTCACCCTTTTACCCGTGGGGGCGTTATAATGGTACCGTCAATCCCATTATTCGTTGGTAAAAGAGAAGCCCAAAAGTTGGCGGTGGGTGGTGTAAAACTACACGAGGACAATCTGCGCTAGCCATCCCCAGTTTAGCAGTGTAAGACTAGAGGGAAGGCAGCTAGTCATCACCACCCACCGCCAACTCTTGGGCTACTCTTTTACCAATGAATAGTGGGATTGACCGTAACATTATAATGCCTACACGGCTGAAAGGGCAAGCATGTTTCGTACAATGGACATTCGAACCCGTGACCCTCAGATAATGAGTCGAGTGACTTAACCCACCTGGCCATGCTGGGTCATAATTTTCACTTATCAGATCCAGTGGTTTAAACAATGGATGGCTAACAAACAATGGACTTTACACCTTACTCTTTACCAAAAATATTCATCCTTACCAATACAAAATAACTTAAAATATAGATATTTGAATAATTATTGGCTACTCCATTAAAATGTATGATTGTGATTAAAAGAAGCCCAAAAATTGACTGACGAAGGAGGAAACCTTGGGGCAGCTAGCTGAAAATATCAAATGCCTTCCTATTCGTATATTAGTCCATTAAGAATTCATCAAAATCACACTGAATAAAATACAGATGTAAAAATTTTAGACAAGATATTTAATGGGATATGAAGGTGCAATCTGACAATGTTGCTGATAGAAAGCTCAGAACACATAATCAATATTAAATAATCATTATTAGTAAAGATGTGATTAATTAAGTCGATAGAAGGAAATAATTCAGCAAATAAAATACGAATTTCTCAGGAAATTTCAACCCAAACTGAAAAAAAAATTGTTAAAGATTGAACAAGAAAATTTGCAGTAAAAAATTATCATTATTGAAACCAATTAAACTATTGCAGATAAAACGTTCTTGATTATTGAAAGAATTGTATTCAGTTAATGAAACCCTTAAAAAATGAACATTTGTTAGCTTTTCAGTGGCACTATATTTCCAAACACTACTGTTTGTTTGGGCGTTATCTTCAAAAACGGAAAGACCTTTCGAAGAAAAGTGCCCATCAGTCTCATAACGGAATATTTGCAGAGTCACACCGCTAAAAACTAAGATTCGATACCTTTGGTGGTCAGAGCACAGATAGCCCATTGTGTAGCTATGTGCTTCATTCTAAACAAAGAAACGAAGAAAAGTAAAATGGAAAGTAAAGTGAACAGAGGAAAGCTATTTAAAACGTGATTAGAAATTACATGTGACACATAGTGATTGGGTTATTAAAATGAAATAACAATACTTTGGGGGATAGACTCTTTGATCGAAATGCAGTTTGTTGTTATTATTATCAGAACTTCCTTATGGGCAATGAAGAAATCCTTGTGGCCAGTCATCAAACCAATACTCGTTAACACAGCTGGAAGAGAACTGCTCATACTTTGAGACGTTAATATCAGGCTCAAAGGTATCAGGGGGAGAAATGACTAGGGGGACAAAACTGTGACCCAGGAAGTTCGTCATCAGTTTCAAGGCATTTTCAAGCAAGGCAAAAGATAAACTGTATGAAGCAACGAAACGTTACAGTACCGAGTTTCGATCCACGATCTTCGCCCAGTGTAATAAAGAGGATAGGGTACTTTATATTAAAATGATTTTGAATATCTAAACTAACAAGTCACGTGACAACAATAGTAGATACGAGTATCGGTGGAATGGTGCATATGTGAAATATATATTGACTTTATTGGCGTTTCTCAGGAAGTAAAATGATCACGAGTTGTATCAGTACCTCATTTTAACATTATTTGGAATAGGTCACAGCTCTTTCTGAAGCAAAATATTCTCACATTAAAACCATAAATGAACAAAGAGATTGACAGTATTTATTTCCTTGTTCTTGTTGTTTTTGAAGTCAAGTACAAAGTTACACATTGGGCTATCTGTGCTCTGTCAACCAAGGCTATCGAAACCTGATTTCTAGAGTTATAAATCTGCAGACATATCACTGTGCCAATAGACTGATAAATATAAATAGATTTTTAACTCGCAGAAAGAGTTTTATTGTATGATGGAAATTTGATCCAACTGTTGTATCCTAGCCGACCTAGGATTAAGGTGAAAGACTTCTGCTGAATATGGCAGATGCAAAATGATTGAATCAGGGATTCTTATAAATAGTAACTTATGTAAATGTTAAAGAAAATTGTGACTGAATTAAATAATATGGTTGTTGTTTTAATCTGAGTGTTTGCATTTATGGCAAACCTATTAAGGCCGTAACTGTCCTTAATTTATTAACTACTGCACATAGGGAGACGGCTAGTCATTAGCATTCTATCACCTATCCGTCATCCATACTAAAGGATTCACTGCTACTCACCCACAAGTTAAAGTGCGGGAGATAAATTGTGATATCAAACGCATTTGAACCTGGTTCGGCAGATCTTAAATCCAGAATTTATACTACAAAATCAACCTGTCCCTTTGAATCTCACTTGAATTTCTGTGAAAATACATATACACTTAGTTCTAATAGTGTATTCTTACTTCTCTTTAGGTTTGTATGTCAACTGCTTCATTGAACATTATATGAAACATCAAGTAATACATCAAGTACACCAATGATACTACAGAAAATAAAGTTTTGTCAATGTCACGTACTTTAAGAAGCATGTTAACAAACATTTATATTTCGTTTGTTTTGTTTGTTTGTTTGTTTAATTTCGCACAAAGCTGCACGAGGGCTATCTGTGCTAGCCGTCCCTAATTTAGCAGTGTAAGACTAGAGGGAAGGCAGCTAGTCATCACCACCCACCGCCAACTCTTGGGCTACTATTTTACCAATGAATAGTGGGATTGACCGTAACATTATAACGCCCCCACGGCTGAAATGGTGAGCATGTTTGGCGCGACCGGGATGCGAACCCGTGACCCTCAGGCATTTATATTTAAACAAGCATATAAACATAATATTATGTGCTGAGTATTTGAATCCCATACTTTAAGATAATTCATATAGATATTTCCAATTAATATGCCTAAGAACTGTTTTTATAGATGACAGTAATTTGAAGAACCAAACTTACAAAATGTAAGCAAAATTTATTTTTTGAATTAAAGAGAACAGCCTACTACCTTAAAATTACCACATATTTACGTAATTATATAAGCATGATGGTAAAAAAAAAATCTTTTAAAATGTTCATTTGATTACAGTTTTCTAGCTTATGGTTCTCGCTGTGCATACAAAAAGCCAGGAGTCAGATGAAAGGCAAGTGTTCTCCAAACTCGTCAAAACACTGTTAGGTAACAATAATAAAATATAGTCACGCCCTCTGTGTTTGTTTAATGTTACGATAAAATCACAACCCATGCGTGTGTTTTATGTCACAATTAACCCATATCCTCCAAATTTGTCCAATGGTAACAAACACAATGCTACTGCTCTCGTTGGTGCACATTAAATAATCCCAGTAGTCATTACTGAGCGAAACCGAATGACACAACGTAGGTCATTAGTATATTTTATTGTTACAGCTACACAGTTAAGGAATAAGATGTTCGTTTTTTCTTAGAGTTGGTTTTTATAACATTGTCTGTTCTACATGATTAATGTCTCCCAGAGGATCACTGGGAAGTCTGAAGTCTTATAACGAAGCCAGAGGTGGCCAAAACATAAATAGCCCATAATGTGGTTTTGAACTTAACAACAAACAAGCAACACGTTTGACGTTCTCTGAGCCTGGGACTGGTCTCTATGCTATGTTATGTTTTACACATTTGCTAATGATTCAGTCAGGATTGGTCTCTCTGTAATTCCGGGTTTTAAACTGATCTTTTATTCTAGGGTTAGTTTCTACATTATTCCATGTTTTACACACTGTTGATCCTCTGTTTATAATTGGTCTCTAAATATTGCTAAGCCTTACACGTTCTATAGATTAGTTAGTCTATGTTTTGATTCTATACCATGCTATGCTTTACACGTCTACTGACTGTGCAGTCTAGGGTTTATCTCTCTTCCACGTTATGCAATATACATTGCACGGAGAAATAATAAGAGAAACTCCTGTAAAACAGTTATCTAGTACACGTTGTGTAGCGAAATAAGTAGGAAAAGTTTCTGTGAAACTGTCGAATAAAGAAATAATAAACAAAAGTTAGAGTAAGAGAACTACTTAGCACCTCTGTACACCAAGATCGACAACAAAAGTTACTGCAACACACCTTTGTAATATATATATATATATATATATTACTGAAATACGTAACCCAAGTTACTTTAAAACAGATGTCTAGTGTAGTGAAATAAGTAACAAGAGCAACTGTGAGAAACTATGTACTATATAGAGTACATTGACACAAGTTATAAAATTATCTGAAAGACAGACATGTAGTGAGTGCAGTAAAGTAAAATAAGAAAGTTTACTGGGACTTAATTAAATAAGTTACACAAGTTATTCTAAAACAGATTTGTAGTATACGTTAAGTAGTGAAATAAGTAACAAAAATTCCTGCAAGACAGGTATGTCGTATGTGTTGAAATAAATAATAAAACATTACTATGGCTATGTAGGAAACTTTGATATGGAAGTTACAAACAGTATTGTGAGACAGTTATGTAATATATATATATTCTACATTTAAATAAGGAACAAAAGTTCTAAAAACAGCTATGTGTTATAATATTTATTCTGAAATAAGCAACAAACATATTGCAAGGCATATGTTTGGTGTTTATTGTGTACTACAAAAAGTAACACAACTTGGAGCTAAACAGCTAAGTAGTATATAATGTATACTGTAAGACAACTATGTATTATATATATTCTATATTTAAATAAGGAACAAAAGATGCCAAAAAGAGCTGTGTTATATTATTGAAAATTCCTGTCCTATGAAATTAAAATGAAACTTTTGATATTCTATATACCAAGCAGTTGAGTTGTCTAAAACAATAACCAACTATTAAACATTCCCTTATCATAAAGCTTGTATTTCTTCGTCATTTTGTATCTCAAGACGACTGGTATAAGTATTGAAACGCTCATTAAAGTAAAGTAGAGGACAACGTTTCGCCTTTCTCAGGTCATCTTCAGGTTAGCATTTTGATAACTGTATGGCACCATATAAAACAACACGTGTCTATGGCAACTTATGCGATTTTTTGTTTTCTCCGGTAAGAAACTCCTACTTTAAACAGAAATGAATATATCATTAACATACTGTAAAAACACAGACTGCCTTATACAGGGTGTTCGGAAAGTCACTGTACAGACTGCCTTATACATGGTGTTCAGAAAGTCACTGTACAGACTGCCTTATACATGGTGTTCGGAAAGTCACTGTGTAGTTTTGTAATCATATTTCATTCAGTCTATTTCAAGCCAGCAACTGAAAACAGTGTTTAGAAACAAAATAAGAAGGATCCAGGCCTGTATAGATGCCAACGGGGGTCACTTTCAACATTGTTTATAATTGTCATTCATACTTACCTCCTGTATTCTATATTAAAACATGTCTGTTAATAAATACATAAGTGCACAGTGACTTTCTGAACACCCTGTATGACAAAGATCTTATTCAATTGTAGATCAGTTTCTGTTGTCCTACACTATGATGATTCATATTAAAGGTAATTTGTGAACAGATTCAGAATTGTATTGCACATTATCAACAGAACTGGTTTGATCAGTTTTGCTTCCTGTTTCTTAATTTTATCTCAATCAATTCTGAAATGATAACTTGTCAGCTTATACACAAAGAGAAGTTTCATTCAAACAAAATATCTTAAAATGGGTGGGTTTTCTGAGTTGGGGCACTCGCGAACAAACTAACAAGTGCCTTTGGCTTTAGTATCAAGTCCGTGTTTGTTATATACAAGCATGCTGGTATGTTTTGAAAGTTATCTATTCATGATTGTAAGAAATTTAAACGTAACGTTGCTGTCTCTACATTATGAAGCCAGTGAATCTTTAGTTGGTTTTACCTGAATTAAAATGGCGAAAATAAATTTTGTTATTCATCAATCAAAAATGTATTGACTACCTTGTATGTTCAACATTCTGAATGTCAGACGTTTTACATAATTTTGATAATTTTTACCATAGTCTGAAATATTATCATACATGGTCTTAATACACGAACATGCTACACCATGTATTAAAAAGCTTATTCGCAGAAATAAAGAAACTCGATTTTCTGTTTCAGTACTATCGCTGGTACACCGGTAAGTCTACTGATTTACAACGCTAAAGTCAGTGGTTCGATGCGCGTCAATGGATTCAGCGGAGATCCCAATGTGGCTTTACTATAAGAACATACACACTTCTTTTTTATTTCAAATTTTGCATCACTCAAATAAATCAAAACACGAGCAATTATTAAACACTTCTAATACTATCGAAAACGTCCATTCAAGCTTCTGTGTTACAAGAAACGTAAACTTGAAAAACTTTATTTCTTATGTATTATAAGATCCATTTATTCACCAAATTTGAATGGTATGTAATAAACCTAACGAATATTCAATAGTATGTTTTCAAACATTTATTTCTTCGCGCTTTAGAGGAAGTAATTTTCTATGAATAAATTTTTAATAATTTAAGTTTGTTAGTACACGCACTGTTTTACATTGCACGCATCACAATGTACATAATAGTAAATTGAGGGAAAATTATCCCCCCCAAAAAGAAAAATGTGATTTCATCAAATTTCTAACAGTGATATACTTATCTTCTGAATCATGAAGTTACAAAACATTTTTAAAAAAGACATGTTTTTTTACAGGAAACCTAAACGCGCTCATCCAAAAGTGTAACTTTAAGATAATGTTTCTCTTCCTTATATGCCTGCGGGCGCGTGTATGACGTGCACGTTCTTTGCACGATAAAGTTTAATGTAAGCACCTATTATTTGCCTTCCCTCCTAGTTAGAGAGCTAGTGTCTATGGTATAAGAATCACTTTGTTGTATTTTTCACTTCCAAAAAGCTGAAAATGTAAATCCGGATAAAGCTACTGAGGAGACATGCTTTCAGTGACGGCCATTCAAATGGGAACAGTAAACTGTGAACGTGGACGAAAAGGCTCACTGTGACATTTACGTGGCTTATGTCAACCGTATTCGAAAGTGCAACGTTTAAGCATGACATCAAAAATAGTCTCCAGGGGCTTCGCTTGTGTTTGGGAAGAGCCCCGAAATTGACGGGTGGATTATGAACACCATATGCCAAACCTATTATTCATGAGGGAGTACTTGTAGGAATGATTACAACAAAGTATAGAGCATCATAGCTCAATATCTACTATTGTTGTTATTGTTTTATTTCAAAATAATAATAATAACAACTCCATTTCTACTAATACTCTTATTTGTAAACGCATAAATACGTAATATAATAAAATTTAGTTATCTGTTTGACTTGTTGTTAGATTATCTAATTGTTTTTTTGTTTTTGATAATCAACAACAAATCGATTATATGATTTTAAAACACTTAGTTTGGTTTGTTTTGAATTTCGTACAAAGCTACATGTGGGCTATCTGCGCTAGCCGTACCTAATTCAGCAGTGTCAGACTAGACGAAAGGCAGCTACCATCACCTACCGGCAAAACTTGGAAGAGTGGAATATTAAACACGATTAAATTTAGTTCACAATAAAATATACGCTAAATTTTAGAAGTATAGATTCAAAAGATTAGTACTGACTTATTTTAAAATAATTAGGTGCATTTTTGTTTACATTTGGTTTAACAAAAATCACGAAACTCGTATTTCTAATACTTCTCTTCAAAGCTTAAGAATCTAGATTTTAAAATTTATATAAATAAAAGAAACCGGGAACTATCAGTACAAAGACATTATAAATGTACTTTTGAATATTTTTGGATCGAATGTGATAAAAACCCTCCATCGGAGAGTTGGGTATCCAAGCGCCTACATTTCCCCCCAAGGACATGGCTAGACCGACTTGATAAAAGTTGAGTAACAAATGTCAAACCTTCAAACTTTTCCTTTTGAGTTTTCTTCTTGATTGAGATTACTATCGATACACTGTCAAGCACACATCACGTGTTTACTTTAGATTCCAAGCTTTTAGGAGTAAAAATCAATTGGCTCCAAAACGGTTATTGGATTTCCTCACATATCATCAGGAAAACTTCGACTCCTGCTTTCACCAATTGACATGTGTTGGCCTCGTGCACAATTCACTTTGAGTGTTACGTATTCCGTCTCCATCCAAGCGAATACTATGCCTGCCAAACAGCATCAGTTTCAACAAACAGTCACTCCGCCTAAACCGCCTTATACATTAATAGTAACTTTCAGGGCTTAAAAACATTTTTTTTTCTGTTACTCCATGCATAGGAACACACACGTATGTTTATTAAGAAAGGTAAAAAGTTAGCTAGATATTTTAAAATTAACATTTTTTTATTTTTTTTGTTTGTTTAAATAAATTATCCGTAAAAAAACGTTACACACTAAATAAGAAAAAAACTGTTAATAAAATCAAATATATTTATATAAAAATAAAATAAAATAATCGTCGCAGCAATGTATAAGGAAAACAAATCTTTTTACTCGAGTTTACCTTCTATTTGCTGAACCACCATATGTAACCAATAACACGATTTATGGGTCAAATACTTTTGTGTCATGTAGAGAACATACAACATATTTCAACTGAATATAACGATTGTACAGAAGTAGGTCAGCTGAAAATTCAATACTGAAATAGAACAATGTGAATAACAAATAACATATTTTTACTTATGTGGTTTTTAGACATCACATTCACAGAAATGATTAATTTTTAAATCTACTGATGTGGTTTGAAGATCTTAACGTGATATTTATATTTGAATAATTGCATCATATTAAGTGTTTTACTTTCACTAGAACGTGCAAATATACACCACACATATGTAAAATAAATTACGAAAATATATTCAACTAAAAATTTAGATTTGGATGGAAATACAAAACTTCACTAAATTACTCCTGGAGAGTCATGAAAGAAACAAACTCACTGTAACAAGTCACTGAAAAGTTCATATTTATAATATATACATCAGTACATAACTTAGTTTGGTCCACTGGCTGAGGATATTATGCACTTATATACTCTCATAAGAAGAGTTTTGTGTTAAGACTACATATTGTCATTTCATCATATCTGTTCAGCCTCCCTAAACGAATAATGATTACAATAATATTTGTTTTGTTTTGGAATTTCGCACAAAGCTGCTCGAGGGCTATCTGTGCTAGCCGTCCCTAATTTAGCAGTGTAAGACTAGAGGGAAGGCAGCTAGTCATCACCACCCACCGCCAACTCTTGGGCTACTCTTTTACCAACGAATAGTGGGATTGAACGTCACATTATAACGCCCCCACAGATGAAAAACGGCGAGCATGTTTAGCGCGACGCGGCCGCGAACCCGCGACCCTCGGATTACGAGTCGCACGCCTTACGCGCTTGGCGATGACAGGCCGTACAATAATATTTAAAATACGTACTGAATAAACATATATTGCTTGGAAGATGTAGCTGATAAGTGAAATATAGTCAATAAAGACGTTTTTCCTTGAAAGCTTGGGTGTGAATATTCAAGTGGTATGAATTTCACACCATATACGTGGAATTCGTATGTTTTCACACCATATACGTGGAATTCGTATGTTTTCACACCATATATGTGGAATTCGTATGTTTCAAATTATTTCTATAAGAAATATTTTTTGTGTGTTAACATGGAGCTTTTCATCAACAGAATAAACGAAATGCTCTTCATTAATTTTTTCCTGTGGCATTTAAAACGAATATTATATAATTACCAGCAGATGCCCATTAAAAGAGTAATAAACACATATAAGGTGTACAGTTAACGAAAAACCCTTTGACTAAAAGGTATTTGCTATATGACTGTGTAAGTGGCCGTTTACAACTTTTTTTATCGCCCCATCTAATATTTCAAAGGGAAATTTGCAAATCGTTTAAGTATTTAAAAAAAAAACTGACAGTAATGCATTGTTTGCAAAAATTACTCGATTTCGATGCAATAGGTGCATCCAGCAAAACAGAGTGTCAGGTTCGCAAAGTAGCCACGGAAATGTTTTGTCTGTTTTCACTAAATGCCACCGTTCGTTGTCGTTATACTGAGCGCAAGAAAACACCGTAACGAAGTGAGCGCTTTTTGAGAGTTTTCATTTTTATATAATAGGTATTAAGAAAAAAACATTAAATTAATTGAAATCATTTATTCGATATTGTGTAATAAAATTATGCAGGTAGATAATATCGAAACGAATATACATATAAATATATATATAAATCAAACAACAAAAAGTATGTAGTTGAGTACATTTTTCTCTTCATTCACGGTGGATTCAGCAGATAGCCCGATGTGGCTTTTCTATAAGAAAACACACGCGCAATGTTCATGCGTTTTTTCGCTTCATATTCCCATCTTCGATTTTTTTTTCAACCAGCCAATAGAGGAAGTCCCGTTTTATTTATTAAATTCTCTCAGAAAAAAAATGTCTTTAATAAATTTTCTCTCAGATTGACCATTAAGCATAAACAAATACTGACGTTTCAAAGTTGATATCGAAACGAAATTTCAGGAGTTGCCAAAAATAAATAATTTTCCTCTAATGTATTCTTGAAAAGAAGCATTTTATATATTTTATCTTTTCATCTACGTTTAACCATTCAGAAGTTACAGAACGTAGAAGACAGACAGATATTTAGCTATTATGCAAATAGATTATGCTGAAACTTAAAGACACATAAAGTTTGTTTGTTTGTGTTTTGAATTTCGCGTCAAGCTACTCAAGGGCTATTTGCACTAGCCGTCCCTAATTTATGAGTGTAAGACTAGAAGGAAGGTAGCTAGACATCACCACCCATCGCCAACTCTTGGGCTACTCTTTTACAAACGAATAGTGGGATTTACCTTAACATTATAACGCCCTCATGACTGAAAGGGCGAGCATGTTTGGTGCGACGGCGATTCGAACCCGCGACCCTCAGATTACGAGTCGAACGCCTTAACTAATCTACATAGAGTTTAGATTAAAATAAAAAGAATGAAATGGAGATAACTTTCATGCACTGTCTTAATGAATAACTGAGGATTTGCTTAAGTGAACTTCTATTCTATGGTTATGGGATTCCTCTTGTTCCAATGTGCGTGGACAATCACAAAAGTTGCAAGAGTCTCATGCTTAAGTGCGTGTAAATACGCATAGTTACCGGAATCCTGTTACCAGAATCGTTATGTTTCACAGTGTGAAAATGTCCATAGTTACCGGAATCCTGTTACCAGAATCGTTATGTTTCACAGTGTGAAAATGTCCATAGTTACCGGAATCCTGTTACCAGAATCGTTATGTTTCACAGTGTGAAAATGTCCATAGTTACCGGAATCCTGTTACAAGAATCGTTATGTTTCACAGTGTGAAAATGTCCATGGTTACCAGAATCCTCATGCTACAACAACGTGAAAGTTTTCATAGTTAGCGGAATTCTTATGTTTTAGAATCTATAAATACCAATTTTTACCACAATCCTCACGGTTTATTATGTGTAAAACTCCATAAAGATTTACAAGAATCCAGATTTAAATGCGTGTGAACTCCTTTCGAGAAAAACGTTTATAAGATATTGGAGTATGTTAAAGCAAATCATATAAACGAAAAACAAAACAACTGATAAGATGTATATGTGTGTGTTTTACTTATAGCAAAGCCATATCAATCTATCTGCTGAATTCAGACTTACCGCTTGACCAGTCGGAGACTGATAAAACATAATATAACTTCATCATACCTCAACTACAAAAAATGAAAATTTATTAAACAATCTATGAATTAAATGGTCAATCTAATTTGATTGGTCTTTCAACCTTTAATATAAATATATATAACGATCTCACGTCTACTTGCTTCAGTTATCACTTTTGACCAAATTATAATGTTTAAGATGATATTAGTTGTCCATAGACCTTGAAGAAGACGCATAGATGTTTCTCTTAAGTGAAGAGCCATCAGACGAAAGGAAACCAACCAATTACATCGGGCTGTTGATACAATGAATTAATGCGTCATAAACAGAACTCGAAGCTGCTTCCAAACCAGTGGTATAGCTACTCGTATGTCTGGATAGAGCAGATTACTTTATCCTCAGTATAACCAGATGATTTTTCTATTCTTTTCTATTCTTTTGGTTCGCCACAAATTCGGGATGCATGTTTCTTTGCTCAGAAACAAACTCAGATTATCGCAGTCACAACTAGATGTCGTATCAGCCAATATAAAGATGGTAAGAAAGAGACTTTAAAGGCCGACCTCTCTTCCAGAAGTCAAATAAGAAACGCTTCTCCCACTACAAGACGACAACAGCAAGCTTGCAATGATGTCAAGAACAACACTTCCAGTCGTCTAATGATACCATAATGTCTCATTATTATCACTAGTGATTGTTACCATACCCTCTTATGATATAATAAATATGTTCTCACTTGACGGTGTTGAGAAACAGGCTCAATCCAATTTTCATAACGCAAATAGTAGTGTTGAATATATAATATACGTACAAAATAAACACGGATGGACCTGCCAGTCTCTAGATCCTGCAAAATGGCACCATTAATACCACTAATTATAATAACCACATCTTATAATTCTCCGTGCTGTCATCTTAATAGATATTACGTTCATTCCCATTGTGCTGAACCGGTTAACACAGTCCTCGAAAAAAAGAATTGACCTACTAAAGTATCCTGTGCACTCAGAGCATGTAAGACGTCTTATATGTCACCTAGATGATTGCAGGTACTAGAAGACTTATTTGAGGATATGCCAAGGAACTTTGTTCAAGTGTTTCAGGATTTTACCCAAAGCTAAACAAGGTCTGCTCCTTCATACTCACTTCAAATTAGGTCCTCTGAGAAAACAGAAGGAATTTAAAAATTTTGATACCTGTATTTTGTATTTAACCTCTAAGGCTATATGTTATCGCCCAAATTTTGAGCTTCTACCTTGTCAAATCAGACAGCATAATGTATTCAGTCCAGGCCTGTTTAAACTCGGCTACGTCTAACCCATCTGTTTGACCTTAAACAGACGACACTAGTGCGTGGTCTTCTTGGCTATTCGTGGTAATCATACTCCATACTGAAGTTAAATGTCATGAATTTTAAAAATATAAAGCCATCTCTATCAAATGTTGGCCCGGCATGGCCAGGTGAATAAGACAATCGACTCGCAATCTGAGGCTTGCGGGTTCGAATCCCAGTCACACCAAACATGCTCGCCTTGTCAGCCGTGGGGGTATTATAATGTTACAGTCAATCCCACTATTTGTTGGTAAAAGAGTAGCCCAAGAGTTGACGGTTGGTGGTGATAACTAGCTGCCTTCATTTTAGTCATACACGGCTAAATTAGCCCCGGCTAGTGCAGATAGTCCTGGAACAGCTTTGCGCAAAATTCAAAACACACCAAGCCAAACCAATTAAATGTTAGCCCCCCGATAGCACAGCGGTATGTCTCCGGATTTACAACGCTAAAATTAGGGGTTTGATTCCCCTCGGTGGGCTGAGCAGATAGTCCTATGTGGCTTTGCTATAAGAAAAAACACATCAAATGTAACTTTACAAGCACAGCTCTGAAGAGCTAATCACCCGCGTTTGGAACGCGTGATTCACGTAAGGATGATCTAAGACTTAGAGTGTTTTATAACAGTGGTTTTGTCTTATTATAAATAAAATATTTTCAATTCCAATAATTCTTTACTTGATGCTCGCAATGCTCCACTTAATGTTGTGTTTTTGTCCTTCATCATTCAGTATCCCTACACTCATGTTTGAAATTCAACCAACATTTTTCTGTGACAAGAAAGCTTCAATAACGATTTTGATTCAACTTACTATACTGAAACTAGTTGTCACATATAATGCTAAGCATAGGTATGTGTAAACAAGATGCTGTCACCATATCCATGAAAGATTCAAAACAACCTTCTCCACTGTACCTCCTTAGATATATTTGTTTGTTGTTAAGAGCAAAGCTATGCAATGGATTATCTGTGCTATATCGCAACCCAGTTTCTAACGTTATAAATTCTAAGACATCGCTGTGTCGCTGGTAGAGGGCGCTCAGATATAAATGAAACTAATCCTAGTGTGAAAACCTGTCAACAAAGACGTTTTGAATATACTATTCGTTTTTCAATATATATAAATTGAAACAAAAGAAAAGTTATATTTCTTACAGCCCGGCATGGCCAGGTAGTTAAGGCGTTCGACTCATAAATTGAGAGTTGTGGGTTCGAATCCCCGTCGCACCAGATATGTTCGTCCTTTCAGTCGTGGGGGGCGTGATATAATATAACGATCAATCCCACTATTCGTTGGTAAAAGAGTAGCCCAAGTGTTGGCGCTAAGTGATAATGGCTAGCGCCTTTTTTCTCGTGTTACACTGTTAAATTAGCGACGGCCATCGCAGATAGCCCTCGTGTAGTTTTTGCGCGAAATTCAAAAACAAATCTTTGCTACGCAGTCAGAATGAATATATCGTACTCAATGATAAGACAGCAGAACACAAATAGACACAAACAGTTAAACTGAAAGGAAAAATTATAGTTGTTGTTTCCACGCAAACAAGAATTGTATCAGCGTAAATACAAGCTAACATGGTAGATAGACAGAAACTGAATGCGATTTCGCGTGTATAATAAAATCCTTTGCTCTCGTTACCCAGACATTTTAAAACTATTTCTCTGTTACGTATATTGTGGTTCAGAAAAGTCATGTGACATACGAACTTGCTTTTAACAATAGTCTTGTCACTGTATTGTATTCTATCCAGGCAGTGGCTTGTCCGCTTTTCAGGCTAGCTCGAGATTATTACTGGTGACTTAATTATCAAATGCAAGGTTGAATGACCTTCCGTTGTTCTTGTTTCAGCTGTGTGTTGTCACCAGTTAAAAGGGTGCCAAGTTCAATTAGGACGGATATAATAACATTTGACAACCATAAAGAGAATATCAGCTAGCGATGGAGAAAGTAGTCATGTTTAAGCGTACTGAGAGTTAAAAGCCCGAATCTATGGTCCATTTTATTCAATCAGATCTCTTCTATCCATCCGTGTCTCTACCTCTCTGTATCTTCGTTCTCGTGCATTGTTTGTGAAACTCATTATAGTTTAATCTATAACATCGAAGTAAAAATTGTTATTTCTTGTTACTTTCATTATTATTGGAACATTTTGTTACTCTACAAAACTTGTCATCTGATCGCATACATATTTCCATTAAAAACACATTTTTCGCGATAAAAACCTTTTGCATATTGCTTTTAAAGGAACTGGAAATAATTGAAATTCGTGTCCTTTCTACTGGCCCCCTTGTGGCACAGTGGTATGTCTGAGGACTTAAACACTAAAGACTGAGTTTCGATGCCCGTGGTGGGCAGAGCATAGATAGCCCATTGTGCAGCTTTGTGCTTAATTCCAAAACAAACCTTTCTACTGTTTCTGTTAATCAGTGAAGCAATGATAATCATACTATAGAGTTTTCTTGATTTCTATAAATAAATCTGTTCAACTATTTGATTTATTCAAAAGCAAAATGCATATCAGAACAAAGTAGATTAAGTACTTAAAGTGAGAACAAAGATCAAAGATCAAATTGGCCATCAAATAATTTAATATACTTTTCTGGAATTTCTACTTATAAAGATTAGAATAAATTGGTTCATCAGTTGATACACGAGTTTTTAATAACATGTTTTTTGTCGTTATCCCACGAATATATAAAAAAGATTTCGTTTTATTTTTAAATTTCGCGCAAAGCCACTCAAGGAGTATCTGCGCTAGCCGTCCCTAATTTAACAGTGTAAGACTAGAGGAATGGCAGCTAGTCATCACCGCCCACCGCCAAACTCTTGGGCTACTCTTTTACCAACGAATAGTGGGATTGATCGTAATTTTATAACGCCACCACGGTTCAAGCGGCAAGAATGCTTGGTGCGACCGGGATTCGAACCCGCGACCCTGACATTACCAGTGGAACGCCTTAACCCACCTGGCCATGGCGGGCCAATTTCAGAAAGTTCAGCCGCTTAGAAAACTTAGAATAGCCCTAAATACAATTTATAAAAACATATACAAGAAATAATAATAAAAGAAAATAAATAACATTCGATGTATTATATAATAACTAATAACCAACTCTGTTGATGAAAAGAACAACAAATAAACACTATTTACTATAAAAGTACATATAAATGTTCAGGTTATATTATGGATATAATATACGTCATTGTATTGTTAACTAATTAATAATTAGAATTCTATAAGTGATTCCGTGCAAGTGCTTGATTTATTTGAAAACAAAGTGCAAATGTTTGTGACGTAAGTTCATTAAGTTATAGCACAACCAATCAATGTGCACAGTATTGTCGGAAAAGCATTTACTCCACTTCATTACAGAAGTGTCAAGTAAAAAGACGTATATTAACTTATATCTATTTTAACCTTCACACTGACTTTCAGATAAATAAAAAGGCCCCAGTAATAATTGGTATCATTAACTGCTACATCTATAGAATGTTTGTAACTCATGAACAACAACAGTTTGGTGTACAAATAGTTTTTAAAAAAATTTTAAAGAAAAAGACTCACCATAATCTCTTAAGCTAGCCAATCATTATTAGGTTTATGGCCGAAAACATGACAACAGCAAAAACACCTAGCTGATCGTCTCAACACAATATCATCAGTATAAAAATTAGTTTTCTTGGGAATTTATTTATAACATTATGTATTTCAGTTAATTGTTGTAAGTGATTGTTTTCGTTTATTTATTAATAAATTTAAATTATTTAGCTGTGATCAATTTGGTTATCTAAGGTTTTATTAGAAGTTCTAAGTATCTCATAAATCAACACCCGTAGAAAAAACTCTAAAGCGTATAAATATATATATATATATATATATATTTTAAATATATGTATGTAGTATGTCACTCTACTGACAAATGTTTCTGTTATACCTACTAGTTTCTCTCCAAATATAGATTTTTGTATTAAAGACAGTAAACATTGTTCTTCGTCGAATTACTTGTAATTTACCTTCAGCCTAACCCTTTAGTTGATATATATTCAAAATTCGCTCTTTATCAAAGTGCTTAACATGGCCACGTGGTTAAGACGCTTGACTCGTAATCTGATGGTTGCAAGTTCGAATCCCTTTCGCACTGAACATGCTCGCTCTTTCAGCCGTGGGGGTGTTATAATGTGACGGTTAAACCCATTATTCGTTGATAAAAGAGTAGCCCAAGAGTTGGTGGTGGGTGGTGATGACTAGCTGCCTTTCCTCTAGTCTTACACTGCTAAATTAGGGATGGCGAACGCTGTTCTTAGCCCTCATGTAGCTTTGCGCTAAATTCAAAAACAACCAAACCAAGTACTTAAATCTCAGCTATGCACAAGTAGCGTCACAGCTAACAGAAACGTTCTTCATACATTCGCTTTGAAGAAGCCAACAGCTAATGAGATAAACTAACGACTTTCTACAATAGGAACCTAAGGACCGTGTAATTACACTTTTAATTGCTTCCCAGCTATAATAGACTTTATTTAAAATTATGTACAGCGTCAAAAGCATAGATATTATCCCTACTTTCCATCTTACCTCCAGTCCTCTATCTCACTTTAACAGAAACCGAGGCTTTGCTATTAAAACTACAAAGAAGTAGTGTTGACGTTAAGAGGACTAGAGATGGCAAGCTCTGCACGTTGTCACGTGACACTTCACTACTTTCCAACAGTATCGTAAGTTCATTAAGTTAAAGAAATGTTGCATAGCCCTAACAGCTCCAACCGTTGCACACTCTTGTAGCATAGGCTGCCTAGCTAATTACTTCTCTTCTTCTGTAGCTTTAACACAACACGCATTTCGTCCATTGTCATTATCAAAACACAATTTTCTGGTAGGGCGGTTCATGTTTTGCCATAAATTCGAACACGGTGTGAACAATAGCCGAGGCTAAGTGTCTGTCACATTGTTTGTATACATTGTACGAGTGAAGCTTGGGATATAAAAACGAGAGAATGGACAAGCGAGAAGGGAGCGCCCGACATATTTTAATAATGGAAAAGCATCTGATATATGTCTAGCTTGTATTTGTTGTCGCTGTTTGGTAGTATAATCAATAACTCTTTTCATGTTGTAAATCATGGTCTTTGACGAACTTCGATTTTCTGTCACGATTCTGTCACCCAAGGTTTCTCAGCATGCCTCTATTTCCATCACCACTTAGCCCTTTCAATGAAGAAACATGAAATAATTTCTTGTAATTACGTGCATACCACGTGAGGTATGATACGCCTTTGATGTATAACCAATAAATATTGAAGCTAACGTTAGACTAATTCATCACTTTAATAGAAACGGACAAGTAAATTTGCAGTATAAACTGGTTTTAAATTAATGCTAAAGATTGACGACAGGGAACGAAATATACTTTTATTTACAATAAAGCATGACGCTCTTCCTACTTATTAATATCCGCAAATTCCCATTATAAATCTTACCCTTTGAAAGGTTCCTAGAGCCGTAATACTAGTGTTTAAGAAAGTTATATCCTAATCCAACAAAGCAAGACACTGTTGTGTCCCTGTTCATAGAACTAAACAAATAAAAAATATTCCTCAGAAAAATCTTCTAATTGTGCCTAATGTCTGTTCTAGATTGCTAAATATGTACGAATTTATCTCATATTTTCAAACAATAAAATCGTATTTCTCTTGTATTTAAAACAACGAAACTAACAGAACTCTCCAGTCTGTCTCCCGCTGGTAGGGCGGCCAGTCTTCCGATTTACAACGCTAAAATCAGGGGGTTCTATTTCCCCTCGGTGGATTCAGCAGATAACCCAATGTGGCTTTGCAATAAGAAAACACATACACACATACACTTTCCGGTTTACAACATGTCTACATTCTCATGTTTTTATCAGCTTTACAAACAATACTGTCAGCATTCTCCCACCTTCATAAATAACGTCCTCAAATTTATCTCATTTTTAGAAGCTATATTCTCGGGTTTCTCTTGTCTATGCAAAAATTCTTTCAAATGTATTTTACTTTAATAAATATCACTCTTACTTTTAAAGAATGTGCATTAAAACGTCTTACAATTTAAAATTTACTTTCACTTTCATTATTCTACAAACAAGGCACTCAGTATTCTTTCGTTTTTACAAAAATTATATATTAAAGCTTATTCCAAGCAGCTTTTAAATAATATTCTGATTAATATAACATTTTTACAGCACCCAGTTGCACAGCGACATGTTTGCGGACTCGAACAGCTAGAAACAGGTAGGTCATTGTGCAACTTTTTCTGCTGAATTACAAACAAACTATTTTTTTTTTTACAAAAATACACTGAGATATATCTTCCCTTACAAACAACACAATCACCCTCACAGCACATCATACACAAATTTTGTTCATGTTACAAACTTTATGCATTCACTTTTAGGCCTGCATGGCCGAGCGCGTTAAGGAGTGCGCTCGTAATCCGAGGGTCGCGGGTTCGCGCCCGCGTCGCGCTAAACATGCTCGCCCTCCCAGCCGTGGGGGTGTATAATGTTACGATTAATCCCACTATTCGTTGGTAAAAGAGTAGCCCAAGAGTTGGCGGTGGGTGGTGATGACTAGCTGCCTTCCCTCTAGTCTTACACTGATAAATTAGGGACGGCTAGCACAGATAGCCCTTGAGTAGCTTTGTGCGAAATTCCAAAACAAACAAACCTTATGAATAATACACTAAGATTTCGTGCAGTTTACACACAATACACACACAAACGTCTCTTCCTTTGCGAGTATAATGCAGTCAACTTTCTCCCGCTTTTCACTCTAAGTAAAACGTATTTGATTGGAGTGAGATTCCAACAAAACACCCCTTTTTGCAGACGAAATGAGAATTCACGCCCTTAACCGTGTAAATGCATAAAAATGAAAATTTCAAGTTTCTGTTACGTGTATAAACATGTGAATTTATATAGAGAATGGAAAGTTAACTCTTATGTGAAAATAACTTTTAAAACTACCCTGCACAAAGTAATGGTATTATTATTGTAATTTCAAAATTTTATAAATGTATATATTTTAGAAAACTGCAATTCTTCAAATTCATATATTTAAATTTTATTTGAAAGTGTCAAATCAAACGTTTTTACTCAGTCTACAAATAATTAGCCTATAATAATTCCAGATTGATAACAGTAACATTAAGTTCAAGGCATTACAGTCTTACAGTTTATCAGATGTTTTTAACATACAAGGACCTCATTATGAGTAGTTAACTTAAAAGTTACTGCAAAAACGTGTTAAATAGTTCTTACAAAATTATCCCATATAATCTGCAATTTCAGAGTCAACTGTATTTTACGCAATCATACATCTGTTACAAACCATTATCACGAGTCTGTATTTCATGCAATCATACACTTGTTACAAACCTTTACTAAGGGTATGCATTTTATACAATCATACATGTGTCACAATCCTTTATCAAGGGTCTGCATTTTATACAATCATACATGTGTCACAAACCTTTATTAAGGGTCTGTATTTCATGCAATCATACATGTGTCACAATCCTTTATTAAGGGTCTGTATTTCATGCAATCATACATGTGTCACAAACCTTTATTAAGGGTCTGTATTTCATGCAATCATACATGTGTCACAAACCTTTATTAAGGGTCTGTATTTCATGCAATCATACATGTGTCACAAACCTTTATTAAGGGTCTGTATTTCATGCAATCATACATGTGTCACAAACCTTTATTAAGGGACTGTATTTTATGCAATCATACATGTGTCACAAACCTTTATTAAGGGTCTGTATTTCATGCAATCATACATGTGTCACAAACCTTTATTAAGGGTCTGTATTTCATGCAATCATACATGTGTCACAAACCTTTATTAAGGGTCTGTATTTCATGCAATCATACATGTGTTACAAACCTTTATTAAGGGTTTTTCTGCACTTCAAGGTATAACGAAAAGAGGAAGTTGACGTTCCATAAATTTAACGTCTATTTATCTGTATTGTTAACGTCTATTTTTATTACATTTCTAATAATCAGAAAATCATGAATTCCTGGATGTTTTACGTCACTTTTAATTTAGAAAATAGCAACTACGAAATACTAACTTATTTATTTCGCTTAATTTTTTGTGATTTAAATAATTTAATACATAAACTATAAATTATCAATAAGTTTTAATTTTGCTTGTATTTTGTGTAAGATGTGTCACTAATCAATCCACATTTAGAGTGTTATTGTGAAATTGAATAAAATGACATGATACAAACCTCAAAATATTCCAAACAATGTTATAATAATTTTGACTAAAAACAGAGAAGTGCTTTAGATAATCTTCAATCTAATAAACAATACCATAATAAAGCCAACAAAGTTTGTTTGTTTGTTTTTAATTTCGCGCAAAGCTACTCGAGGGCTATCTGCACTAGTCGTCCCTAATTTAACAGTGTAAGGCTAAAAGGAAGGCAACTAGTTATCACCACTCATCGCTAACTCTGGGCTACTCTTTTACCGACGAATAGTGGGATTGACCGTAACATTATAACGCCCCCACGGCTAAAAGGGGCGAGCATGTTTGGGGCGATGGAGATGCGAACCCGCAAGCCTCAGATTAGGAGTCGCACGCCTTAACTCATCTTTCCATGCCGGACCGTAGTAGAAAAATGTGACACTGTTGTTATTCTCAACAAAGATGACCTATCACGGACGATAACCGACGTTAATTTTCACAAGAAACTCTTGCACAGTCCTTCACTTCATTTTATTAAGACTGCTAAACTTATAATATTCCTCCAAAACAATAAAACTGACAAAGAAACATTTCAATATTTAATACGCAAACAAACATTTCCTGGTACATTCTATCTCTCATCAAAAATACACAAACCAAACAATCCTGGCCGATACATACCTTCTAACGTAATCGTGGCTGTTAAAAAGTTGTTCGCTTTTGTTGACCAACGCGTAAAATGTATTTCCAACAGCGACCCTTCTTATCTGTAGGATACTGGCTACTTTCTTAATATCATAGAAGATATTAAAACTATAGTTACTATCCAACAGACCTTTTTTACACGATAGAAGTTTATTCCCTCTACACTAATGTTTCACACAATGAAGGGATAGAAATTCTAAAGACCGCATTGTACCATTTTAGCCAGCTAGAATCTCAAATGATAACTGATCTTGTCAGCCTTGTCCTAAATCTGAACAACTTTGAGTTCCACAACGAACATTATCTTCTGGCTAATGGTACTGCAATGAGTATCAAGATACTTTCCAATTATGCCAACATTTTTTATGGGTCATATTAAAAGCCAGCTTTTACAACTAAGCCTGTAAACCCTCACACGTGGAAATGTTGGACAGATGATATATATTTTCATTTGGACAGCCGATCTCGGATCACTTGAAGAATTCATCCTACACAAAATAAGTTCATCCTTCATCACTCACCTACCCGAATTAACGTTTTTAATATCACTGTATTCATCAGTGGCAAAGTTTACACACCGACTTGTGCAAAACTCTACAGATAAATCACAGAACATTACGTGCATTTAGGTTCTTGGAATGACGAAAATATGCTCTGATGAAACGAACTGTACAAAATACATTAATGATCTAGAACAAATCACGCTATACTGAGGATATAAATATATCGAACTCCACAGACAGTTTGACAACACACAGCTAAAAATGTCCTGAAACAAAGCAGTGCTAAAGTTTTAAATAGGTAAGGGATTTACAACACCCACACTTCAAGCTGAAACCACAATCAAGCTAGTTGTTAGGTAGATGATTTTTCACTCACTATCAGTGAAGAACATCGATCTGGCTGGTTTACAACACCTACACATAAAGCTGAAACTTCAATCAAGCCAGTTGCTAGGTAGGTGATTTTTCACTCAGTACTGATAAAGGACATCGATCTGGCTGTTTTACAACATCTACACCTAAAGCTGAAACTTCAATCAAGCCAATTGTTAGGTAGGTGATATTTCACTCAGTACTAATAAAGGACATCGATCTGGCTGGTTTACAACACCTACACCTAAAGCTGAAACTTCAATCAAACCAATTGTTAGGTAGGGAATTTTTCACTTAGTCTTGATAAAGGACATCGATCTGGCTGGTTTACAAAACTTACACTTCAAACTGAAACCCCAATCAAGCCATTAGTTTTGAAAACAAAATGAAAGCTTGAAAATGGTATTGGTAGCCATTTTATTAAGATTTGTCATCATATCGATTAGCCTAATATTACATTCGTTCTTCATCGATAATAATACAGTTTAATTAAATATTAAAATAATTGAAGTTTAAACTTTTCTTGAGAGGAAAGCTAATAGTGTTTTATGCATAATAAACAAAAACCTTTATTTGATATCTCGCTTTCCGACTAGGATATTAAAAAGTGTTTGGGGGTGTTTTTCTGCAACACAATCATGCCAGACTATATTATATCGTACGCTGTCACCCAAACTCATTGTTTTAGTGCATTATACAACTAATTACGACAATGTATCAATGCCTTTTAGCTCACAATTATTAAAAAAAATTACCAGAATATAATAGGTATAACACACGTTCAAGGGAATCCCCCGCTGGTACAGCTGTAAGTCTACGGATTTACACCGAAAAATCTAGAGTTCGATTCTCCTCAGTAGACTCAGCAGATTGCCCAATATGGCTTTGTAATAAGACACACACACACGTGTTTGTGGACCATTCACATCCTTGCACGGTTGATTGCTTATTCATTAAGAGTAACACGTGTGACATCAATGTTCTTGTCTCAAAGTGGTTCTGGAGATGTAAATAACAACCAGCAACAAGTTCCAGTATTCCGCCTTTAACTTCACTCAGTGTATTGACAGCTTTATCCTCACTGAGGGTATTATATCATAGCGGCAACTGTGACATTTTCATAGGGGCTGATGAGTAACATTCCACACTACTGCATTCAACTTTAAACGTTTTTCTCTGTGTATTATACGAGAATAGCCAGTAACAAATCCACTTTTATGTATTTATTCTTAGACTTTAATATTACTCGCTTATAAATGAATTTAAAATATGAATCCGAATCTGTTTTATTAGGAAACAGTCGAGCTTAATGACCCGGCTGTATCCGTTGTCAAGATATGAATCCGAATCCGCATTATTAGGAAACAGTCGAGCTTAATGACCCGGCTGTATCTGTTGTCAATTTATTGTAAAGATCGAGCTACAATTGTCACCGATCGTTATGCCGTATTGCCTAATACGTGAGAGTACGTTAACCTGATAGAAATACATGTACCGTATTAATTATGACGAGATAGGAAGACTTATCATTGTGACTCTGCAAAACTTTAACAATGGTATACCGGGACATTTTACAATTTATAATCTGTATCTGTCTGTAGCTGATGTAAAACAAACAAAAACAAATGAATGAGCAAAAAAACAAAATTCTTCTGCTGAAAGTTTTTCTTTTTTTTTTGCTGTTTTCGAAACACAGAAATGTTTCTTTTAAATAAACAAACCGGAACTGTTGGTTTGTTTGGAATCCATTACAAAGCTCCTGCTCACGACGGGTATCGACACCCGGTTTTTTGCATTTTAAGTCCGAAAAATACCGCTTGGAACAGGGAGACAAACCGTAGATGCTTATTAACGCCTGTTTTCAAAATTATAATCTATTCATTTAATTTAGTCGTTGAAACAGAACGGATATAAACAGTCTAATTATTGAACTAAACATATGGGATGTAACTGATATTATTCAACACTGTTCTTTATTAAGCAGCTGTTTGTTTAATGTTTTACTTTGCCCCCCGCTAGTACAGCGGTATGTCTCCGGATTTACAAAACAGGGGTTCGATTTCCCTTGGTGGGCTGA
The DNA here is from genome assembly GCA_011833715.1 of Carcinoscorpius rotundicauda. Lineage (NCBI taxonomy): Eukaryota > Metazoa > Arthropoda > Merostomata > Xiphosura > Limulidae > Carcinoscorpius > Carcinoscorpius rotundicauda. Next base: position 93,687,662 of record CM022396.1, on the reverse strand, counting down.
GCTGATAGCCCTTTGTGGCTTTGCTGCACGAAAAACACACACACACATGTTTTACTTTGCCCCACGCTAGTACAGCGGTATGTCTCCGGATTTACAGATCAGGGGTTCGATTTCCTTTGGTGGGCTGAGCAGATAGCCCTTTGTGGCTTTGCTACACGAAAAACACACACACACGTTTTACTTCAAACAGACAATATTGACAACGTTAAAAAAGACACTAGATTAACTTATTTAATTTTAGGAAGTAATTAAACAGGCACCAACCACGAGTAAGATAAATATTACTTCTCAAAAAGTTTTATTTTGAAACCTTTTTCTGAAGTAATCTGAGAGTCAGTGTTAGGAATGTTGATGATGAAGTAAACATATGTTGAACGAATAGAATTGTTTGATTCTTAGAACCAGCAGTTGTCTCAATAAAGGAAATACCTCTAAAAAGTTTCTAGTTTGTACTTCACCAAGTTCAAAGCTCTATTTAAAGAAATACTTAAAAACACACAGTTTACTGATGCTAAAGCAATCCGATATTACGGTTTGGTTTGGTTTGAATTTCGCGCAAAGCTACACGAGGGCTATCTGTGCTAGCCGTCCCTAATTTAGCAGTGTAAGACTAGAGGGAGGCAGCTAGTCATCACGACCCACCGCCAACTCTTGGGCTACTCTTTTACCAACGAATAGTGGGATTGACCGTCACATTATACACCCCCACGGCTGGGAGGGCGAGCATGTTTAGCGCGAACCCGCGACCCTCGGATTACGAGCGCACACCTTAACGCGCTCGGCCATGCCAGGCCCATGTGATTATGAACAATAATTTGTTTTCTCTTTTCCTTGTAAAACTGTGGATTATTTTATAATTTGTTCAATGTAATAAAAAATGAGCCCGTAGGAAAAAAAATAAGGGCGACAAAGCAGTTAGTCGTTTCATAACCCTAACTTCAATATATAAAGTTCAAATATGCAAACTTCTTTTTAAAATTAAGCCCATATTTAACATACCTTTATTAAGGTTTCTTTCCTTATTACTATACGTCCAACAAAGGGCCTGGAATGGCCAAGCGTGTTCAGGCGTTCGACTCGTAATCCGAGGGTCGTGGGTTCGAATTCCCCGTCACAACAAACATGCTCGCCCTTCCAGCCGTGGGGGCGTTGTAATGTTAAGGCCAACCCCACTATTTGTTAGTAAAAGAGTAGTCCAAGAGTTGGCGGTGGGTGGTGTCCTCATAGTCTTACACTGCAAAATTAGGGACGACTAGCGCAGATAGCCCTCGAGTAGCTTTGCGCGAAATTCAAAAAACAAACAAACAAACTTCCAACAAGTTTATTTAATTGTTAATGTAAAAAATACAGTCATTTAAATTAGTACCTGCTTTAACTTTCTGTATCAAAAAAGAAAGACAAACGAAGATAAAGTAACCAAATAAAATACTAAATACGTATGAGATAAGAATGTTTAAAACGCCAGAACACTTAATCACGAATTTAACCAGTACATCATTTTGTAAAGTATATATATATAAACTATTAAAAACACAACAATTTACTACGTATTTGATCTGTTTGATCTTTGTGGCATAACGCTCACTGAAATGATACAGGACCTTAAAATGCTTTATTATAAAGACACTTAAAAAAAACAACAGTAAATTCTACGCCGAATTATCAGAACATATATGATGTAAACGATAGTGTTGCCCGAAACCAGCCAGGTTTAGTAAGTTTCTGTGTTTATTTCTTTCTAAACAAACGACCACTACTTATCCCAATTTCTTTCAAGATGACCTTAACCCTAACTTTTACGCATCACTTTTTATGTGCATTTTTTCTTATGCGACGACGAATACATACTTAGTAAGATATAATGCTATTTCTTTCATGAAAAAAAACATCCTAATATTCAATTTATAGCTCCGTATCTCTTCAATTACATATAAATATATATATATATATATATATATATATATATAAGGTACATCTTATAATCCCACATTGTAACTTGTACCCTGGAATCTTTTCAATTAGTGTAGCGTTTTTGGTTAATTTATTTTTGTTTCGGCTTGTTTTAAGTTATAACAAACTTATGTAATTGCTCAGAGATTTGGATTTGCTATTTTTAACGCGGTCCTTCTTTTGATTTTGTTTACGTAACTTTATCAAAATGTAGTAATTTACATTAATATATATGTATATATTTTAAATAAAAAAGTGACGCTCTGGTAGCTGATTATAGTAAGTAACAAAAACTGGATAATTCTACTCATCTCTTTAGTTACATTTGTTAGCCTCGAATTTTTATTCATCTTTCTTGAGAGTCTAACTCAAGTTATTCAGATTATTTCACATAAAAAATATTTTAGCTAATAAAGAAAAATAGAATAGAAGCCACATTCCAACAAGTTATTTCAAACGTCTATATTTGTTAAAAGTGACAATCTAACTTGCTCGCAATAAAGACAATCTTATTAGTGAAGACAAAATAGTCCATGGTTTACATGTCCTGTCTTTTGTAGTAGTCTTACGTTACCCAGGCGTAATAAGTTATACGACTGTAAACTTGTGGGTGATCACATTTCGTGTTTCTACGTTACAAAAGTTCAGTGGAATCCTTACAGGATGTGTGTGATAAGAACGGAGACCCATTGGTACGAAGACCGTCATTTTTAAGACTTCGTCCTTTATGCAGTCCTTAGAAAATCGGCTATTGTTAAAGTTAAGAAGTTAGAAGAGACTTAGCTGAGAAATGCAGAAATTTAATAGCGCAGTTTTAGGAAGACTTAGGAAAATAACAAACGAAACAGATCACGAGCTGTGTAGAGGGTATGAAAGCTGAATTCGATCTGATAAGGGCACATTGCATGATCCATTATTTATACAATATACGTCACTCTTGAGAGCAGTTTCTTTCTTTATCGGACGTACTTTCACGAGGAATAAGAATAACGAGTCCTGTTGTGAAAAACTAAATGATAATTAAAATTTTATTACTTATTCAGATCTTAAAGACTTTAGTTAATATAACCCGGAAGCAATTCAGTGATTTTTGGCTTGTTTTTTGCAGCATTCTACGACATAAACCGGTGTAATATAGCTGCCATTATTAACTTTTCTTATTAGGATGTACTTGAAAGAAAAGTGAAAATACGTCGTGATTGTTTTTTTAAATAACAGCCAAGCATTAAAATATTTTTACTTTCCCTTGATTATATGCTTAGTGATATTACAGTATTTGTGTGAATTTAATAAATATTAACATCATTATTATAATCGAATTAGTGAACAACGTCGTATCACGTATGTGCATAAAATTGTGTGAATTTAACAAATATTAACATCATTATTATAATCGAATTAGTGAACAACGTCGTATCACGTAGGTGCATAAAATTGTGTGAATTTAACAAATATTAACATCATTATTATAATCGAATTAGTGAACAACGTCGTATCACGTAGGTGCATAAAATTGTGTGAATTTAACAAATATTAACATCATTATTATAATCGAATTAGTGAACAACGTCGTATCACGTATGTGCATAAAATTGTGTGAATTTAACAAATATTAACATCATTATTATAATCGAATTAGTGAACAACGTCGTATCACGTAGGTGCATAAAATTGTGTGAATTTAACAAATATTAACATCATCATTATAATCGAATTAGTGAACAACGTCGTATCACGTATATGCATAAAAACTCATGAGATAGTTTGCAATATACGCTGCAACTACACACATTTCAGTTTCAGTTATTCAAAGGTTAAACGAATTACTTTAGGTTTGTTGTCGTGGGGCTGACCCGGAATGGCCAGGTGGTTAAGGTACTCGACTCGTAATCTGCGGGTCGCGGGTTCGAATCCCTGTCACACCAAAACATGCTCGTCCTTTAAACCGTGGGGGCGTTATTATGTGATGGTTAGTGCCACTATTCATCGGTAAAAGAATAGCCAAGTAGTTGGCAGTGAGTGGTGATGACTAGTTGCTTTCCCTCTAGTCTTACACTGTTAAATTTGGGACGGCTAGCGCAAATAGCCCTCGAATAGCTTAACGCAAAATTCACACCAAACCAATTCTTCTTATGAGTAGTGATTTATTAAACATTTATTTTGACTACAAATAATTTATGTTTAATACAAATAGCAGTCCTCTTCCAAAAGAGAATAGACTTATCATAATTTATCTTTTTTATTTAATTTCAAATTTGACAAAAGCTCAAAAAGACAAACGAGCATTATTGTTTCAATGTTCCACACGTTTCGCGTCCCTGGTGATCAGTAAAAAACATCTCATAGAATATAAAATAAACGTAACGTTTAATGAATTAATAGTCAAATACAGGTGTTTATTTTCAAATGTTTCAACCACATCCGTTGCGGGGAAAAAAAGAGGGATTTATTTTTTAATATCCTGAGAAACCGTAATGAACTAAGAAAGACAAAATGTCCATAATTTTGACAATGGTCAGTCAAGAGTTCCTGATTTTCAAATCCTTTGTTCCTGGTCATGTTTTATTTAGTACTTTTTCGTATGTAATTGGGAAACAATATGCATTCGTTTAAAAAAAAAATTGGATTTAGAAAATTTTGTACGTTATGTATTTCAGTATTTTGAACCATAAATCAATAATTTTCAAAACTGATTAAGTCTCACGAATATAATACATTGAATATTACTATTTCTCAGATTAACTGCTTCTTTAGAGCTTACGAGCTTACCAATATATAAATAAAATATATTTTTGTATTCATAGAGAAAAGCCACAGGAGTCAATCTGTAAAGTGCACCAAGGGGAATCGAACCCCTACTTTTAGCCTTGTAAAGCCGTAAACTTACAGCTGTACGGGCGACATAAAACACATTATTCATATTTTGTAGCAATGGCACCCTTTCGTGAAAAACCTTGATGTTTAATAGCCAACTGAATTTTTGTTATTAATTCAAAGCTAAAATCGAAATTTAAAATCCAATTAATAATTTTAACGCAAAAAAAATGCAGAAGCCTGAATGACGTTATAATTTTAAGAATATTATATATTTCAGTGTAGTTGAAGTGAAACGTAAAACAATTATAATGAATGCTAACAAGACAAAGTCAATCTATGTGAATATTGGACTCGTTATACTTGTCTACAGAGTCCATTGAAAAGAAAGACGTTAAAAAAACAGCAAACATAAAACCTTCAAAACAGTAGAAATGAAACGAGTTAATTAGTTGCTTGTTCTATTGTCCCTACCCCCAGTGGCTCAGCGGTATGTCTGCGGACTTACACGGTAAAATCCGGGTTTCAATACCCGTGGTGGGCAGAGCACAGATAGCCCATTGTGTAGCTTTGTGCTCAATTCAAAACAACAACAACGTTCTATTGTCCCTCCCATTTTTCTGGTATGTTATAAATGTATTTATTATTCGGGTTTTTCTTTAGGTCTCTCTGCTTTGTTTTTTTCTTTTCTCCTTAAATTCGTAAATGGGAAAAATTAGATATTTTGTAAACAGCTTTGGTTTCACATGATGTTCAAACATTAACGCCCTTAGCTGACAGATTTTGCCCCAGAGAGAAAAAAGTCTGACACAAGGTAAGAAATGTCTTGTTATCAGTGAAGAAACACGGATTGTTGATCTATTCTCATTCTGGTATTAAAGAACATAAGCTTAGTAATGACATCACTTTAATGTTAAAATGAATTGTAACTCAAATCAGTGCTCTTTAGAGATACATTTATATCCTGGAATATTCACTAATGCTTTATACTTTATATCATGGCAATTTAAATTTGTTAATATACACTTTTATCCTCAACATTACCAGCTAAAGTAGCACCCACAGTTAAATACATAAATTTAATACATAAATGCAATCCTAGAGATGGTGATAACACAAAGATTTACTAATTTTTAATACTTAGTACGAGAACTGTTCTCTCGCTTGTGGTCACGGTGTTCTTGTAATTTTTTGAAATAATTATTATAATTTAATGCCAAAGTGTCACTTCACTGGTCACCATAATAAAACCAAGATGCCTTAGACAGATTTAGCGTTCATGAATGAACGATAGGATTCCAAATGTATCGGCCCGGCATGACCAGGTGGGTTAAGGCACTCGACTCATAATCCGAGGGTCACGGGTTCGAATCCCTCGTCACAACAAACATGCTCGCCCTTTCGGCCGTGGGGGCATTATAACGAACGGTCAATCCCACTATTCGTTGGTAAAAAGAGTATCCAAAAAGTTGGCGGTGGGTGCATAGCTGCATTCCCTCTAAGGTTTACACTGCTAATTTAGGGACGGCTAGCGCAAATAGCCCTTGTGTAACTTTGCGCGAAATTCAAATCAAACCTTGAGATCGAGCAATTTGAATAAATATTTGATTGCGTTGTGGTATTCTTGTAATTTCTTGAGTAGCAGTGCCATACACTTAGAAACACCCACGTGCTCTATATAATATCAGAAATAACAAACTCTTCTATAAATATTAATAACTGAACACGTTTGTGATAAATGTGTGCAAATCCTAAGAGCCTAAAGTAATCGTAAGCGACTGTGTATGAATCTACTATTGCAAACAACACAGCCGTATTCACAGCGATGGAGTCACATTTGAAAAATGCTCAATTATTTTTAAGTAAGTCGTACACATCTCTGTAAGAGATAAATTTTTGGATTAAATCACGAACAGCTGAAGCGGTTAAGTCCACAGAAAAATGTTTTGATGTGTGCAGATAAAGTGGATGATGGTACGTGTGTGTAACACTTGTGTTTATATGTGTATATAACAGTTAGCGCCACAAACGTTTTATGAGCTTTAAAATCAGCACGAACTCCTTTAAACACTTACACAACTATCTATGACTGTGGTCAATGTGAAGCTTCACGAAACGTTTACTGCCAATCATTCGAATTTAATTTGAAAAAAACTCTGTGGAGGTTCATTGTCAGGAAAAATGTTGAAGGTCGTCATGAAACATTCACGTTTCACGTGTTGAACTCAACGAATTTCTCTGGTGTTATGAAGTGCTTAATAAACTTTTGTTTTCCAATTTATATCTTGTTTATTTTTAAGTTTTCAAAGTGATAAAGTAATTCACGGTGTCTACAAAACAAAAACACGAAAACGTGAAAATCGTATAAAGTGGCCCGTAATTATTTATCATACTTCCTGAGCTAAAAAGAAAATAAATAAGTATTATCAATCTCTCCGATTCACAGTTTTTCGTAAAATAAATCTGTTAACAAGAAGGCCTTGGTCCATCGTAGGCCACTTATCTCTCAGTTATCAGAGTCAAAAGTTAAATACGTTTCCATTTGAATGTCACTTTTTCCTCCAGTTAATACGATGCTCATATTACTGTATACTCTAACAAAAAGAAAAACAGGAAAAAAACAAATCTTCGTCTAGTCGTTTCGTCAGTACCATTCTCGGGTTGGCCCTTTCTGGTTAACATTTGCGTTAGATTTCTGGTAGTGTTGAGTTTAAGGGCGTGATAGATAACGAACCTTATCGTTCATTTGTTTAAATTCCACAATAAGCCGAGATAGTTTCATTTAACTATAGAGAAAACTGGTTTCTAGTTTCGAAATGCACGGGTCTTTAAAAGTAAAGCTGAATAATTACTAATAATTCCATTTAAGAAACAGCTTTCAGTATCACACACTTTTATCTTAAGTATGCCAGTTTGCTTCAAAGTCCGTTGTTGACGAGACTGTTTGAAAAGTTATGACACATAATTACAATAATAAAAGCAGACATTCATTTCGAAAAGACGAAACCTAGAATTATAAAACTAATTAATGGTAGTCTCCAAGCAATGTTTGTTCTAAGATACTTGTATGAGTATAAATCATGTAACAGCTTTCGGAACCAATAAAACAGGAAACCTGCCAGAATCGGAAAGTTTCAGTTGTTTATAACCTATCTTATCTCTTTTGTCTCCATGAAGAACTGAAACCTCTTTGCCCCCTTGCGACGATGGAGAGCAAATGGAGCTTGCATAATATGTTTATTATCATCACACAGGAACCAAATGATGTCTCCTGGTACCTCTTCCAGCTTAATTATCGTAAAATAAGTCTTTCAGCAAGAGAGACAAATAGGCCGGTAGGAGGCGCTCATCGTTGAAATGAAAGAATTTGTAAGAGTTTTGAAAATAATTATTTCCACAAGCATAAGGATTGTCGTTTGTGGTGATTTAGAATATTAGTTTCCAAACCTTACTGCCATCTACCTATTAAAAGGTAGAACATAAAAACTATTACTTGCTATTTACCATTTGTGTGTAGGAAGGTTATATAAAGTCAATAGCATTATACAACATTACTGCTGACAATGCAAAATACCTCATATTGTGGTTGAAAATCGCATTCATTGAGATGAACCAAGTGGAAGGACGTTTACTGGCATATGTTTTACAGGAAACTCGTTTTGTTTGTTTGTTTGTTTTTAATTTCGCACAAAGCTACTCGAGGGCTATCTGTGCTAGCCGTCCCTAATTTAACAGTGTAAGACGAGAGGAAAGGCAGCTAGTTATCACCATCCGCCGCCAACTCATGGGATACTCTTTTACCAACGAATACTGACCGTAACATTATAACGCCCCCACGGCTGGGAGGGCGAGTACGTTTGGCGCGACGCGGATGCGAACCCGCAACTCTCAGATTGCGAGTCGCACGCCTTAACGCGCTTGGCCATGTCGGGCCTTACAGGAAACAATGGAGGAAACTAAAACTCATTATGTTTCTTTAACAGATAAAACAACTGTTCTGGTATCACATGCTTTTATTTTTAAAACAATGAAATAAAGTTTTAGACTAGGGAGGTTTAATCACTGTTATTATAAACCGGTTAAGTTTGAACGAAGACGATACATCTACGAGAAGGTAGTTATTGTTCGATGCTATTTGCTTAAACTGTGATTTGTTATTCTATAATGTTACAGTTTGACTAATCACGTGGCAAACAATATTATCGTTCAGTTGTTGTTTTTTTCCATTAATTTACAAAAAAAAAAAATAGCCATCTGAAGCACGCGCACTGTTTGTACTAACTCTGATAAAATAAAACAACAACACATAGATTTTAAAACTGCAAAATCTAGAGAGGTATCAACTGTAACAAATAGTAAATGCCCCTCCATAAAACATAAGAAAATGAAAATAAAAAAAAATTGGCCAAGCGCGTAAGGCGTGCGACTCGTAATCCGATGATCGTGGGTTCGCGCCCGCGTCTCCCTGGACATGCTCGCCTCCCAGCCGTGGGGGTGTATAATGTGACGGTCAATCCCACTATTCGTTGGTAAAAGAGTAGCCCAAGAGCTGGCGGTGGGTGGTGATGACTAGCTGCCTTCCCTCTAGTCTTACACTGCTAAATTAGGGACGGCTAGCACAGATAGCCCTCGAGTAGCTTTGTGCGAAATTCCAAAACAAACAAACAAACAAACAAACGAAAAAAATTATAATTAATTTATAACGCAGAGTGCAAACAGTAACTTGTTTACCAACTAAGAACGTGCATTGGTGAAATACTGTAGAGAAATCACTAGACAATATTCAGAGAAGCTTATTTTTTATCAAAACGAGAAGTCAGTCAACACTACAAATACTAAAAATAACAAGTACACACCGTAGTGTTATGTTCGCAGGATGTTTAATGTTTTTAGCAAATAATTATCATTTCTGTTACACATGGTCTTTAACAGGTTTGCCAAAGACCATAATAGGAGGGTTAGGATTATTGTATTAAATGTTCTATTTAATTTGAATGGACATAAAAATTAGACTATTTAATTTACAAAAGAACAGGTGAAGAACTCTTATGATGTAGAATTTCAAAACTAGTATAAAATTACAAACACACATCCAGAGCAGAACGTTAAATTTGGAATCACGACAGCGGACAAAGATAAACGTAAAAGATAGATAATGTCGTAAAATTAGATAACGATAATATAGAATTTGTTAATGAATAGTGAAAAGTGGCTATTTTACAAATAGCAATAATAAAAAATAATAGCTGTTATTCTACACCAGCAGAATAATTCTTCAATTAACCGGATCTTCTATTTGTGCAAATTCAGCCGTGTGAGAGAGTATGTGTGATACGACGGAGATTCGAACCCGCGACCTTGCGATTACGAGTCGAACGCCTTAACCCACCTGACCATGCTGGGTACGAGCTTCTATACGATGCAGACAGTATCGAAGGTAGATTGTTAGTCAAGCAATTATAAATTTTTATTACATTTCGGGTTTCTTTTAACCCCAAATGTAGATTTCGTCACATCATCTTATCTTTTACGTCATTGTTATAGTTGTACTAAATGTCCTATCTTGCTATTCCGATAAACTAAAAAATAAAGATAAGTGCACTGTGACCCTCCTTGTCAAGTGTAGCAACAGACATTGTTGCCGTGTGACATATCACAGTTAATCTGAACGGTAAACGTCCGTATCTTCTTTCTTATCTTAATACACCGTTTTACTGATACGGTTCACTTGTGTGTCAATTATTTGAGCTAGAAATTAATTGTTAGTGAAAAACAAGTTTGTTTTTGAATTTCGCGCAAAGCTACACGAGGGCAATCTGCGCTAAAAAGAAATAAGAAAACGAGAAGCAAACAACGAAGATTGTAAAAACATTAATATATGCTCAAAATGGATATTTTAATTTATCAGCAAATTAACTATATCTTTCAACATCATGAAAAAAAAAACCTACCACGCTTGTTTTCATCTTATTCAGTATATACCTCATATGAGAAAGAAACATAAGTAAAATTTGAAATATTTTCAAAAAGCAAAGTTCAGCCTCATATATGAGTTTATCTGCTTAAGATCTTTTATTCTGTAAATTGATTGGATCTCTTTACCGAAGCATGGTTCCTATAGCAACAAAATACCAGTTCATCAAGATAGAGGTTGACATGATAAGTGTATCTAGGAAACTGTTTTCGTCATATCTTACAACACTTGTGTCCACTTTTAGCTTCACAATTGTCTTAACCAATACGCTTCGTTCTGTCACACTGTATTTTCAGAAACATTATGACATAACACTAATGTGCGTTTTTGTGCACACAGTTGTTTTTGGTTGAGTAGTGACACAAAATTCGCCCTGCATAGCCAGGTAGTTAGGGTACCCCACTCGTAATCTGTCGGTCAATCATTTACATCCTCCTTAAAATTGTAATTATTTTACCAAGCTCATCTCAGTTGAAACACGAATCTGTATAAGTGTTTCTATAATCAATACAGACCAACGCAAAGATACCACATTTAGCCTCAAAGAGAACAAAAACGAAATTAACTACTTTAAGCAGTAGCTCAAAGCCTTTTCGATTATGATCGATGTTATGGAAATATAAGTGTTTTAAAACTCTTTTCGATATCACACTGAAAATGTAAAAGTCAAACGCAAGTAATATGAATAAATATATTAACGTAACTAAAACAACAAAACTCACGATTTTTATTCGTTACTGTTGACATACCTTGAACATTATTGATGCGAAATTTGCCTTTAAAAAAGCACGAAAAACGAAGTATTAACCGATCGTCAAATTGCCGGTGGGTTATGTCAAAAGAGAAATCCTAGAAACAACTAGCGCAGACCAACTTGTTGTGAAACTAAACCAAATAATAAAAGTATCATTTTTTTTTTATTTCCTAAAGAAAAACTCAACAGCATCTGTGAAACAAATTATCATTCAGAGCCTTCTAAAATTGTAATTATTTTATTCCTCATACAATAGCTTTAAGCAATATGTTCAAAACGAAAAAAAATATTTCAGAACTAAACCACAAATAGTGGTACTGATCGTGACATTATAACACCCTAACGAGCTGAAAGGTGCGAGCATGTTTGGTGTTATCAAGGATTCGAACCCGCGATCTCATACTAACCACCTGCATGCCAGGTGTTACAACGCTAGAAACCGGGTTTCGATACCTGTGGTAGGCAGAGCACAGTTAACCTATTGTGTAGTTTTGTGCTCAATGACAAACAAACAAACAATCATCAGGCTTAAACTAACAACTAACAAAAAACAACAACACTTCCATAAGGAATTACTGTTATTTACTCTAAGGTTTTATGTCCAAGGTACAATTTACTAAACTATGAGTTATTTACTCTAAGGTTTTATGTCCAAGGTACAATTTACTAAACTATGAGTTATTTACTCTAAGGTTTTATGTCCAAGGTACAATTTACTAAACTATGAGTTATTTACTCTAAGGTTTTATGTCCAAGGTACAATTTACTAAACTATAAGTTATTTACTCTAAGGTTTTATGTCCAAGGTACAATTTACTAAACTATAAGTTATTTTTTCATGTAAAGAACACTGATGGTGTTTTTGATTGTTTTAAATAGATACAGCTCCTGGAGCCCAGGGATTAAGGCACTCGATTCGTAATTCGAGGATCACGGGTACGAATTTACGTCTCTCCAAACATGCTCGCCCCTTCAGCTGTGAGGGCATTATAATTTTACCGTCAATTCCACTATTTGTTGGTAAAAGAGTAGCCCAAATGTTGGTTGTGGGTGGTGATAACTAGCTGCCTTCCCTTTAGTCATACATTGCTAAATTAGCGACGCGTAGCACAGATAGTCCTCGAGTAGCTTTGCGCGAAATTCAAACCATTCATGACTGAACATTGTATTGTGTTGCTCTAAAACTTAATTTCATTTTTGTTTATATACATTTATGCTCGAGGTCGTAAGTGGAGAAATACTTTGAGCTCCACATGGTAGCTTATAAAAAAGTACCAAAGTTTTACATGATTGTAAAAAACGGATTTCTGACATCTCGTTCCAAATTTTCACCCAAACCTTTCCTTTTGTTTCGTGTTTTAGGGCGCGTGACAACAAGGCTGCTGTAGTAAAGATGCACATGTGTCAAAAATAACGCCTAATGGCCTCAATATCCCAAGCGTGTCTATCTGGCTTACAGACCCTCTTGTCACCCAACTAAACCACCACTGTTGGGGCATTTTCTGATAGCGCACATCTGGTTTCACAGCCAACAAGCCAACTTCAAGAAGAAAAAGAAAAGAAAAACGGTTCTGTCAAGACTGAACGAGAGGGAAAGATCAAAACAAAGGTTCCATTCATCGCATTTTGGCCGAAAATTAACGTCGCGAGGCTCCTTAGAAGCTGTAGCTTAAAGCAGTGATGATAATTAGCATTTTTCAACACTAACTTAGATGTCTCCTTGATATACACAGTTCAGCTTGCGCCAGAACAAACCAAAATACTCTTGTTTCTTTTCCCTCATCGTAAAACCTGCGATCTTATTTCTGGTGAATCTATTTTCTTTTATAAATATCTCACACTGTGCATGAGAGACACCGATATCTTTAACTTTCGTGAAGTGAATAGGAAATATTATACGTTTAAAAATTAACTACGGGATAAAGGCCGTTTTGTTATTCCAACGGGACGACAAGGCCAGGTGGTTAAGGCGCTCGGCTCATAATCTGATGGTCGCGGGTTCGAATCCTCGTCACAACAAATATGCTTTCAGTCGTGAGGGCGTTATAATGTGAGGGTCAGTCCCACTATTCGTTGGTAAAAGAGTTGGCAGCGGGTGGTGATGACTAGCTTCCTTTCGTCTAGTCTTACGCTGCTAAATTAGGGACGGCTAGCACAAATAACCATCGTGTAGCTTTGCGCGAAATTCAAACCTTAAACTTCAAAGTTATTCCAATAAGTTATGAATGAATGATTCACGAGGACGCTTCTTTTCTTTTTCAGCTAGAAAGTCGGCTACAAATAATCTGTAAATGGCTTTCAAAAAGTATTCTGTCTTCTTAATTTAGCATCTAACTGGATATAAAAATTCCGTTGTAATTGTACTGTTTCTGTTTAGTATTGTCATTATAACATGTCACAGATCACGTTACGTTAGAAGTGGGAAATAAAGGAAAACTGTTGTGTTTGGTCACACAACCGAATTATGTGAGACATTCAGCCTCAAATGTTCTAGATAAGTTACATTCAGATTCATTATGTTATGTTTGGTTTGTTTGTTTGTTTTGAATTTCGCGCAAAGCTACTCGAGAGCGATCTGCACCAGCCGTCTAGAGGGTTGTTGTTGTTTTGTTTTGAATTAAGCACAAAGCTACACAATGGGCTATCTGTGCTCTGCCCACCACGGGTATCGAAACCCGGATTTTAGCATGTAAGTCCGCTGACATACTGCTGAGCCACTGGGGGGCCCGTCTAGAGGGAAGGCAACTACTCATCACCACCCACGCCAACTCTAGGACTACTCTTTTATCAACGAATAGTGGGATTGACCGTCACGTTATAATACCCCAACGGCTGAAAGGGCCAGCATATTTAGTGTGACAGGTATTCAAATATATAGGACGAGTCGAGCGCATTGATATGCTGGGCCTCAAATTTATGGTGTGACAGAGCAATACTCCAACCCCCCCCCCCTCAGAAAGGGACTGTAACAATATAAATAATATTATTTGTACATTGTAATTAATACATATTTATTTATACTTTCTTTTCAGAACTCAACGACTTCTATGAGGGGTACCTTTGTATTTACCAAGTCTACTGGTAATTTGAGCTTAACTCTATTATTTTACGAATTCAACGATATAGTGTTTAATATATAATGCAAAATAAATTTAGCTATCTAAGTAGCTTAACAATGACGTAGTAATTGACGTTTGTTTTTTTTCAGTATCTGGGAAGTGTTTTGCTATTCTGGTTGTAACGCCCCAACGGCTGAAAGGACCAGCATGTTTAGTGTGACGAGGATTCGAGGCCGCGACCCTCAGATTACAAGTGGAGTGTCTTAACCACCTGGCCCTGCTCGATCTCGTTATGCTATGAGAAAATATTGAATCAATTAAGATTTCGAGCTTAATATTAATGAAAAACGTTCCATTATGATAGTTAAAAATTTTATTAAAATTGTGAGGAGAAGAACTGAGAGACCTTTGAAATTACTAAGGTTTAGTCGAAGGAGATTATTTAACTCACAGAAGAAAATTATTTGAAGAGGAAGACAAAAATGGGATAACTGTTGTGCAGAGTTTGATTGTAGTCATGACGATTCCGTTGTATTTTCTTCTGTTTATTTTGATTATTATTTGATTAACCAAGTGAAACATTATCTTTCGTCGTAAGGTATTATCGTCATCGTTCATGCTTACGACGAGTAACGATTCTCCTTGTTTTTCTCTATATCTGACGTACATTTTTACATATTTTACTTTTTTTTAACACATTTTGTTTATTTATGTTAATGATAAAGCATTGAAGTTAACTTTAAACTCCTAAAGAGATAGAAGGTAGCTAGTCAACAGTATTCTACCACTTAGCAACCACGTTACGGAGACATTGACTGTCGTTGTTATAATGTGGAGTATATTTTGTGATATTGCACGATTTTGGTCCTGACTCGAATCTCCAATTTCCAGAGAACTGTCATAGGGTCAACCTTTTTTTTAAAAAAAAAAAATCTGATTCGTAGCTAAAGCGTAGCAATGAATTACTTATGTTGCGTTTGTGCCATTTCGAAACCTTAAAAGTTTCATGGTTAGAATTTTTATTTCATCCTACTGGTTTTTGTGTCTCACTCAACGCAATCCTAAAATGATTGGTTGTCTTGTTCACAGTAGGGGATTAATTCTGTAATTCCATAAAAGTTAATGTTAATCATAATAACAATATTATTTGTGTTTTCTGTTTCAATGCTTTTATTTAATTAGATGAGGAGAAGGAAGCTGCAGAGGAAAAGTTGCCCTTTATAAAAAGAACCAAAAATATCGTGACAGAAATTCATTATTCAAAGGAAAGTCTACTTTCCTCAACTGTAGTGGTCAGGGATATCAATATTTTAATTGTTATAGTCGTGATGTTTAAAGTTGTATTTGGGGTTGGTTTAACTTTAATCAGTTGGTATTTAAAAAGTGAGCGTAACTGAGAAATGCAGAGAAAGTATATCTCAGAACAGCTGGTATTGGTGTTAACACTTTTACTGATGAGCAGAGAACAACGTTTCGACCTTCCTACGTCATTTTCAGTTGCAAACTCTCTCTTTGTTAACCTGAAAATGACCTAGGAAGGTCGAAACGTTGTTTTCTGTGTATCAATAAAAGTGTTAATACCCATACCAGCCGTTCTAAGGTACAGTTTTATTTCAAGTGGGTGTCTCGTCATCAAGAATGCAGAGAAAGGTCCGGTCGGATACAATGCAAAGAGAAGATGATAAAGGTGACGTGACGTTGAAAATGAAGAAAGACGGGAAGCAAGGCGACAAAACATCCCACAAGCTTTCCGTGATCGGGGTCACAGGGTGACTGGGATCAATGGATCCAATAGAACGGCTGGGACCGATACATCCAAGTGCTTCAGAATTTGCTTTGGTGGAAAACGGGGGTACCCCGAGGAAACCTTCTGTCATAGGACAGGCGCACAGACATGCATGTAGCTCATAGAGAGTGTAACCTACCAGGGATTACATGTGGCTTGTAACATGTCCAAACACTTTCCAAAAAAGACCATCCCCGTAGCGATAAATCGTTACACGGGGTAAAGCCAAAGGATAAATTGTGTCAAAGATCACGTAGGACAGCAACGGCTAAGATTCGCAACCTGAAACAATATGTCTGTTGGAAAGAAAAGGTTAAATGATTACAGAAAGAAAATATTCTGTCAGAACAACCATTAAAATAAAACCAGGTATATCTCCTGGTATAGTTAACAACTTAACATACAGGGATTTGAAGTTTAACACTATACTAAGTTTAATCTGAATGAACGAATCGAGTGCATAGATAAACTGTACCGAATTCACAGAGAGTCTGTATCGAGTGTATTAGAAACGGATATACATACAGAAGAAACTGTATTGAGTTTACACAGAGGTTGCATCGAACTCTCAGAAATAGTACATTGTTCTAACATGGAAAGTGAGAACCAAGTTTACAAAGTAAAATACTGATTCGAGTTGAAATCAACATCTAATTAGTTTATATATAAATATCAATTTTATATCATTTGTATATCACGCTGAAAAGGATACTAACTGTGTTAAGGGTTAATAAATAAGAGTTCATTTCTTGGGTAAATGTAAGTTGCATGGTACAATGTGTCCACAACCTGAATTAGCGAGTAGTGCCAGTCTGTGGTAAATTTTAAAACAGGTATTTTTAAACTCACCACCATAACAAAATAATAAATTTACTAAAACTTTGACAGAAATGACGAACAGGCTTAACTAATGTTAATGAAACATACCGATAAAAGAAATAAAGGAAACATTTTATGGAGTGACCTCTCGTATTTCATCATCAGTTCATTAGAGCTGTGCAGGTGTTATTAAAGTTTTAATACTCCAAATGACAGTAAACCAATTACTTAATAGGCTTGTTTCTTTAATTTCGTGCAAAGCTACACGAGAGCTATCTGCGCTAGCCGTCCCTAACTTAGCAATGTAAGACTAGAGGGAAAGCAGCTAGTCGTCACCACCTACCGCCAACTCTTGGGCTTCTATTTTACCAGCGAATAGTGGAATTGACCGTCACATAATAATGCCTCCCACGGCTGAAAGGGCGAGCATGTTTGGTGTGACGGGGATTCAAACCCGCGACCCTCGGATTACGAGTCGAACCTTAACCTACCTGGTCATGCCGGGCCAACACGTATTTAAGCTTACAACGACTGTACCAGTTTCATAACTATTTTCAACAGATGCAATCTTTTTACTAGAATATCGAGGTTTAATAACTGCTGTGGATGAAACAGTATAAGTTTAATAGAGTAGTTTTGGGGTTAGTTTCAGTACGGAAGAAGTGTCGCAACTGAGCATAACACGCGAGATCAGCTTCATGCAGAATTTCTAATTCAATGGACTAATTCTCTTACAAAAGCCATAAGTAGAATATGTGCCTTTACGAATTCATTACGCCCGACATGGCCAGGTGGTTAAGGCGCTTAACTCGTAATTGAGGGCCGCGAATTCGAATCCCAGTCACATCAAACACGCTCGCCCTTTCAGCCGTGGGGTTGTTATAATATTACGACCAATCCCACTGGTCGTTGGTAAAACAGTAACCCAAAAGTTGGCGGTGGGTGGTGATGACTCGCTGCCTTCCCTCTAATCTTACATTGCTAAATTAGGGGCGGCTAGCACAGATAACCCACGTGCAGTTTTGTGCGAAATTCAAGCACAAAACAAATAAACGAATTAATTATACATCTACTTAAAATGTTTTTATTATTATTATTCATTTAAGCCAAAACATGCTTCAGTATAGTGTTGCACCAAGATAATCTTTTCTTTAAAAAAGTGTTATTATAACAACATGCGATTAATCAATCAGTGTGACTGTTTTGAATCATGGCCACAGTTTGATATGTAAAATTAAACATTCGTAATTTCCAATGAACTAACAAATTTCCAAATTCAAACATATCCCCTAGATACCATGTTTATGATGTTTTTCTCACTAAAAAATAACCAATTTTGCAAGGGTTCATAGGCCGACTCATCACTACAAGCTTTCCATTCTTTAATATCGTCCGTATATCGAACGTCACACATGGGAATCGAATAAAAAAAAGATTGAGCACTTTAGAGATATTTGGAGAATTATAAACTATAAAAACATTAACGTTTAACACTAGAAGGTTTTGTACTGAAATATATCTTTATGAGTATAAGTAAACAGACTTTCATAGATAGTTTCTAGTCATTATTAAAGGCACACTTAATGTTAAAAGTTTTTAAAGAACTCACTGTTCTGCTACTTACATTATATGTACGTATATCTATTTACATTACTGATATTATTTAAAGGTTTCCAAGTGTCACATTGTTCTGCTCTGCTATGTACTTCGACATGTGTACTATATTAGTAGTTTATTTTCAAAGTGGAGGGGTGTAAGACAACTGGTCAAGAGTGAACAGTTATCATTGCTTTATGAGTGAAAATCTGTCATAAACTCTAAATGTCGAATATTTTCATTCTGTGCACACAAATATATATATAAAGGTAAATGTCATTGTGAATAAATTATATGAGCACTGAACTGACAAACCCGAATACAGCTTACTTATATTAATATGTATATTTTATAATATACACATATACATAGTACCAGAGATTTAGTTATATTAATATGTGTATTATATATACATATGAAATTAAATACTAAATACTAAAATTAAATACTAACATCACTTTTATTCATTTATTTATTATTATCTTTTAATTTCATAAATATAAAAACTGTACTTTACATGTAATACATGTCCACTAACTAGGTCCACTTAATAAAAAGACGCATTTGTGTGAAAATTCAGTGTTATATATTTTCACTTTCAACTCTATAATAAGAAATATTAGTTAGAATGAAAGATGGCATAAACACAGCTTTTTATTAGAATTCCGCATCGAATATCGTGTGGTCAGCTGTTTCTTCATTCCCTGGACGTCTAATCAATGCTTCTGGCTATAGATAAGAAATTCATATCTCAGACAAGCCATGAAACAGGCACAGACACGCTTAAAAGATTTCTCATTCTCTAACATAAATCCATAATTTATGAGGATGAGATGGCGTTCTTTACCCACAGCGTTAAGCAGCCTACAGTACCTTATTTCGCCCACCATCCCACGTGCAGTTTGAATAATAACTTTCAGACTGAATGACGTGGTCAGTAGCTACGGAAATGGTACAACCGACAGAGTTCGGGTTTTGTGTGTGCGACTAAATAGGACGACATTCGTTATGGGTGACGAGGGCTAACGTGAGGAATGAGGCAGTTATTTTCTTGTTACAACAACGACCTTGAAAAAATACACACATAAAATATATTTTAACTTGCGTCATTAGTTAAGACTGAACGAACTTTTAACCGTCGTTTATTTCTGAGTAACACACGTGCCTTTCAGTCATGTGTTTTATGTTTAAAATTATAAATGTATTGTGATTATACTGCTAAATTCGATAAATGTGGGTTCAACACAGATCAGCTATTATGAACGTGAATTACAATGAACAGAAATTAAACATTGAAGAAAAGCATAATATAGAAACTAGCATTAGTAGCAGCCATTATATAATCTTATGTAAACACTAACATGTCGGTTCACTATTTCTCCCGAATAATGAGTAGGTTATGTAAATTAAATCATATCAAGTGATTTTAAAATAGTGATATGTGTAGTAAAAGGCATCACGATAATTATTTTTTTGAAGACAAAATAATATTTCAGGTTTGTTTTATGTTGTCAAAAGTCCCTCATTAACCATAGTTAATACTCTTCTGAACTTGCCACAAATATAATAATGTTTAAACCAACACTGAAAAGTTGTTTCTCCATTTGGATAGATCAATTTCCTTTCAAGAAAATAGCGCCATCTGTCTTATATGATAGCTGTACTTTCGATCTGTTTATAAATTATAAACGCCTTTCTTGATGAATTAGTTCTTGGGACCATTATAAGATTGACATGACAAGCTTTAGAATTGCTATGTATAGATCACAATTTCTTCTTTGTTAATTATTTTAATTAATTTCCAGCAGACCTGAAAATATATGTAGTAATTCTATCCTAAACAAGCTGGAGAGAGTGCTTCTGCTGTTCTAACACGTCGAATTTCATCTCTCACCAAAACATTTTTTTTTCTTCTGTGATTTCCAGAATTGGGGATATACACGAAATGCAACGTGCTTAAATGGCACCAACTACAATCTCAAATTTTCGAACTCTCTCTGAGTTATACAGCCTAGAAATATAAAAGTTAAAAGAAAAGAAATAATGAAAAATAAAACTGTACAAAGTACAGAGGTCACCGCCCTTCTAAACATTAAGTCTTTGCAAAGCTAAAATGTGACTAGCGTGAAGCCTGTTCCCAGCTGGCATCCCGCTGCTTGGGAGTCGGGTTGCGTCTCCAAGGGGAGTCCATGTTTCTCTCTTCTCGCAAAGTCTTTTTTAGCTCTACCGCAAGGAACATTCACGTGGACCTGTTCCCTTCACTCCATACCGTATTGAGATATGTTAGTACAAAAAACCAAATCTGCTTACTAATGTTCCGCTTTCACGATCAAGACCCAGTAAAAATTACTATGTAATATTTATTTATTTTAACAACAGTCAAATACTAAAAGTAATACAAGGTTTTATACAAATGGTCCATTTAAAATAATTGAAACTAATTCTATATACTATAGATTCTCGAAGGACCTCTTAAAATGATTCACTTCTGATCGCTAGACTATAATTTCTATTTAAAACTATTTCCAAGTATGTCCACGTCGTTACGGTCATGCTGTTTATCTTGACACTAGCACTACAGGATAGTTTCAATTACAACAAGCTGTCACGTCCAAAGCGCACAACTCCCTCCTGCAGGCTTTTCATTTTATGTAAGAGAACGACGATCTCTCAGCACCCGTTCAGCAAAATTATCGCACAGAAAACCATAAACTTTGCAACTGGCTATTTTACTTGTATATCATCGTAAGAAATAGCGTTAATACCCATATAGTTATCCGACAGCTTGAGATATGTTATAACTGGAAACCCTTATCTTGGTGAACTGAAAATTCGTTAGCCTCTTTCCCACAACGCTGGTATTTTTATGTGATATAAAGGGTCTAAAACATTAGGCTTGTAGAAAACAGAGCTCACCTTGACCTTTTTACCCATTTTTATGATCTCTAACATGTCCCTAGCGCAATGAAATCACAACGGAAATGAGATCCTACACTTTTACTTCATTGCAACGTAATATTCCAACACGAACTTACATTCTTAAAACCATTGGTATTGCAGATTATGAACGTACATTACTTACAAAAGAAACTATTTATTAAACAATACAAACAAGAACTCGTTTTTTGTTTCCGTGCTAAAAACAAGTGTATCTATCAAGAACTTATGAATGAAAGCAAATACATCTGTCGTATCCAATGCCGACAAAATCTTTCCTCCAACAACGCAGTTCATTAGGCCAGCTGGGAAATTTTAGGCATAGCAGGGAACAAAGCTTATTGTTCAGATATTTATATCGTATGTTACTTGAACGTGAACTATTTTTGTGTGAAATAGATTAAATTTGCTAGCTGTAATATTTGTCAATATTACACTTCAGAGTTAGCCTTATGATTTTCATCTACACCTATATATTTATTTATCTAAAAACATCAAATTATTTATTTTACGTGAATTAACTTTATTCATCACTCTGCCAAGCCTGTAAGCTAATCATCATGTTCCAGTAATAAATAAGTTGATCAAAGCATTAACGGAAAAAGACTGCATTAGTTTGTTTTTGTTTTTTTGCTACTTGAGGACTAT
Organism: Carcinoscorpius rotundicauda; assembly: GCA_011833715.1. Classification (NCBI taxonomy): domain Eukaryota; kingdom Metazoa; phylum Arthropoda; class Merostomata; order Xiphosura; family Limulidae; genus Carcinoscorpius; species Carcinoscorpius rotundicauda. The sequence goes on along the minus strand of CM022396.1, from coordinate 93,665,325 downwards.
CTGCGCTAGCCTTTCCTAATTTAGCAGTGTAAGACTAGAGGAAAAGCAGCTAGTCATCACCACCACCCCCAACTTTCGGGCTACTCTTTTACTAACGATTAGTGGGATTGGTAGTATCGTTAGAACGCCCCCACGGCTGAAAGGGCGAGATTCGAACCCACGACCCTCGGATTATGAGTCGAGTGGTTTAATCACCTTGCCATGCCAGGCCATTTCAAGAACTGATCTGTGAAAGAAATGTATGTGTGTGTGCTTATATATATGATTATATCGTCTACGGCCTAAAATATTGTTAACAAAGTGGACTCCCAACTGATGAATCAATGCATTCTAGTCGTTATAAATGTTTATTTTCTGACATTGAATATATTGGTAGTTTGTCTGGTATATCAAATTACCTGCATTAATTACTGGGTTGAAATTTACAGTTCTGGTTTACTTTAGCAGTTTTATTTGATCAGAAATTTCCGATGATTGATTTTAATTTGTCAGAAAACTTGCATGATAGAAAAACGAATTCGCTACGTTTGAGATACAAAACATTCCAAAGGGAAAAAAAAACAATAAAATACACGCGATTTCTTTAAGAAATTGAAATGAACTGAGTAAAGAAAATTTGATGAAACTTAATGTTTTATTACGATATTACTGGTTACATTAACAAACGATTGCAAGACAATATTGTATGGTTTATGGTTATTGTAATGAATCATATTGATGTTACAAGTTGTTGTTGTTTTTAATGTTTCTGGTCCATAAAAGAACTGTATGTGGTCATAACTAAAGCCACGAAGTTTCTAAGTTCATTATTTTATTTGGTTTCGGTTTATGGTGTTAGATCAAACCTACTGGAGCTAATAAAAGTGTCATTTGGATACGGACTATGGTGATACATTAGCATTTGACGAAATTATGAAGAGGCCTTTATTTAACATCCAATGTTGTCACTGGACATCAAGAGTGTAAAACAAAAAACGTGTTTTTTCAAACAAAATAGGATGAAGTAATTCCAGATTATTCTACAAATTGCGCTATATGATCATATAATTGTATTTATCTACGTTGAAGTTAGATATCTGAGTAATAGAGTACGATGTGTTCTAGGTCTCTAGGGATCTATTACCTTTTCTTCCTTACGTCATTAATTAACTTGTTTTAATTTTGCTTTGCTATTCGGTTAACGGTAGAGACATTTATTGACAAAAACGAAGCCTTTGGTGAAAGCCCATTTATTATCTCTACATCACACACTTTTATTGAAGGATACAAATTTCAGTTGGGTTTTTAATGATGAAAATCCATGGGTATCTGATAATTTAAACCTGCACCTTACGCAACACATGAACTGAACGAGCACGTAAAGAGCCCCAATATCAACCAGCTAGCAACACCCACTGCTTACACGACAACTCTTAACCGAATTGTGAAATTGACTGTCGCTTCTAAAATTCACTCATAGCTGAAAGTATGAAATTCAGTGGCTTATCACGAGCTCAAACCTTTCATATTAGTAGGCTAATTAGTAGGCCATGCCCGCCACAAGTGTATAAAATGCAAAGAGTTTTACATACAATTTTTTTTATAAGTTTTGTGCTTTTGTAGGTATTAATCTGATAAAGTCAATTTTTCTAACACCAAAATTCAAGTACCTTCATACACAAAAATATTAGGAAATTGTTTCTTTACCAGTAGAGGTGGTTATTGCAACATTGACAAAGATAACTAATACAAAGAGTCTATATATAGTTTTTGTACCAGTCAGCATCTACCCAGATGGTTAGAACGCTCGACTCGTAATCTGAGGGTCGTGGGTTCGATTCCCCATCACATCAAATATGCTAGTCCTTTCAGCCGTGGGGGCGTTATAATGTGACGCTCAATTCCACTATTCGTTGATAAAAGAGCAGCCTAAGAGTTAGCGATGGGTGCTGATGACTAGCTGCCTTTCCTCTAGTCTTACACTGCTAAATTAGGAAATGTTAGCGCAGATAGCCCTTGCGTAACTTTGCGCGATGTTAAAAACAAACAGAGCAAGTAACATTTGTAATAATCTAATCGTTTTGTAACAGTTAAGCCCCCCAGTGGCTCAGCGGTATGTCTGCGGACTTACACGCTAAAATCCAGGTTTCGATACCCGTGGTGGGCCGAGCACAGATAGCCCATTGTGTAGCTTTGTGCTTAATTCAAAACAACAACAAAAAAGTAACAGTTAAAGTTTCTAATATTTACAAAAATAAGAGGGTTTGTATGTTATTATTTTAATATTTTTCTGTGAGTGATTCGAGAAAATTCTGGAACGGTGTGTGGGTGGGTAGAAAAACAAAATTAGTTCTTTTCCCCGTTTTTTTTGCAGTAAATGTTCTAGAAAGATATTATCTTCTTGTGCTTGCCGACCGTCAAGCCAAAATATACTTCGCACAGATTTCTGGACTGCCAAGCTTCCAGGCCCTGAAGGAAGAAAGATGCCTAGAGTCAACTCCATTAGGCCTAACTGCCACTGCCATCAATAAGGCCTAGCTGCACCTGTGCAGTGCGAAAAAGATTACATCTCTCAGCCTGAGAATAGCGTCAAAGGGAAATGGCCAGAACCATCACATTTACAGAGTTGCTCATTTTCTGTGGCACCTTGTCCTACAATGGCAATATCTCGTTACACTTAAAGTTGCAAATGTCGCTACATGCGTGCAACCATCTATAAACTGGTTCCTGGTTGTCAAGCTCCGTTGCAACGTTCATTACACAAACAACTGGGATATTCCAAATGAAATAGTATGGATGTGGTCTGCCGGATATGGGATATGACATAAGACTCTCGTGAGGTTTTAATCTGAAAACAGTACCGCATTTCTAACAACTTCTCCATATTTGTCAAATAAAAAAAAATATATAATTAGAAGTATCACACTGCCAAGAAAAGTCCACTATTGAAGAAAATCCTGTAATTTGCAAAATAATGTTAAGGGTCTTGCGGAATTGTTAGTTTAGCTGCAAAACACAAGACGATGGCTGATCAGCGAATCAAAACTGTCGTTAACCCTCAGATGAAATTCTTTTGTGTAGCAAACGAACTGTAAGTTGAAACCATTTGAATTCTGTGACAGACGAGATCCACAAAAAATATCTTAATTGCATTTTTTAGGTGTCATCATCTTTCATTTATTTTCACTCTTACAATAAACGTGTTCTTAAAGACCTATCTTAATGTTTCTATAAGTGAGTGTTTCCTTACAGCAGAGCCACATTGGGCTATCTGCCCAGGGAAATCGAACTCTTGATTTTAGCGTTGTAAATATGAAGACTTACCTACTGCACCAGCGTGGAACATTTCCATAAGTACATCAGATGAGAGATATTGACTATTTTTAATGTACACATAGTAGGATCATCTCTTTCATCAAAAATACTTCCTTAAAGTAAGTTGGGTTAATGTTGGTTTCCTGTTGATAACTTGACCCTTCAAACACACATACACGACTAGACTTTTGCATGGTTAACTTAGATTATATTCAGCGAAAATATAAAAATATCAAAAACCTTGAAAACGAAAAATACAGTAACTTTAAGTGTTCTCTACAGAAATATAGTACTGAAGCTGCGAGAAATATCGTAACGAAAACAAGACACAGAATAAGGCTTAGTCTCGAATGTACCAGCAATATATGTGCTTTGAATTTTGAATGGAATTGCATATATCGGGTAGTTATCTTGGGTTGAGAATATTTAAATTACTATCCATAACCACAATATTATTTCAACAGATTTTCGCTGTTAAACATCTCTCCTGCTAGGTTAGAAATGTTCTGAAAGTTATCAGAGCATGGGATTTCCACGAGAATCGCTTTTTGAATAAATTACGTGAATTACAATTCTTCCCAGAATTCTAAGGAAATAAGTTTTACTAAACATCTGAAGTTAAGTTGCGTTATCATTATATTACACCAAATACGTGTACTTACTTTAAGCATTATTAAACCGTCAAGGGTTTTGTTATCTAACTGTTCGCGCCCATTTTAATTATCATTGACGTTTGATGTTTTATCTCTGTATGTATGTATGTATGAACTTTAATCGATTTTACATGTTAGTATTTCCATCATATGACTGTGTTAACCCACTTCAAACAGCCTATATCTCAGTGACTTCTGACACCCCCCACCCCCACTGAATGCACCCAATCTGATCTTTGGCACAACTGCAAGTTTTTTGAGTTTTTTAGAGTGCACTTACTCTAAACTTTGATGTATGTCTTTTTATAAGCATTTTTTTACGATCAATCTGTGACCATTACTTTATGTACACAAACACGTGTGATTAATAAAAAGACGTGATTCGTTCTTTAGTCCATCTGCACAATGTTTGGTAACTACCAAAAGTGTGCACCAATCTCTAGTAGCTTTTTGCACCTAGAACAATGATGAACACATCTCCACAATTTTTATAATCTGCACCCAATACAGTCCTTTATGCACACAAGTGGTTTCTGAAAGTGTATATATATATATATATACACCAATAGAAGATGAAGTGCTTGAAACTCTTGAAAATACGCCTTTATCATTGGTTTAGAACTATCCCTAAAGACAGACTAAACTAAAACGTATTTGGTGATTGGTCAATATAAGTATGGTTGTTTTCACCGAAATATTTTCATAGTTTAACCTAAAGCTCTCTAAACTAAAGTTTCTTAACAAGATTTTGTTTTAAACTTGGCGACTTATAACGCTATAATTCTGGCTCGATCCCCGCAGCAGACACAACGTAGATAGCTTATTGTGCAGCTTTGGGTTATAAACGTAACTAAGCGTGACGTAAGTTTGGAAACAAGCATCACGAGACTGCTTTACGAAGACCGTCAGGACATTTCCTCAAAAATAACTAGTGTTATAAAGTTAGTTCGTTTTGGTTTGTTTGTTTGTTGATTTTTGCTAAATATACAAACTTTTCTATCTCATCAGATTCTGAACCATTAGGTCTTAGAGAATTGTAATTTTCAATTTGTGATTGAAATATATAAGTGAACATGAAAAACGACACGTTTCCAAAATATTACATACATGTTTGTATTACCTTTCTGCATGCATTTATTGAATTTCGTATTATAACTGATAGACTCGATCAAGATAACCACATTATGTTGATGACACGTATTACAAGCATTTGAGTTTGTAAATTACATCATCTGTTACTAATGATAAATAAGAGTTAATTTTAATTAAATTTCAGGATATCCTACCTGGTCTGGGGGCGTCGAGTGATCGCTATTGTGTCCTGTTGAATCACTCCCCCTTCCTCCTCCACAGATGTTCCCGTTGGTGTTGCCACCCCCTCCTCCACCACTACTACTACTGTTATTATTGTTATCACCCAAGTCTCCGGGTTTTGTATCTCTATCTTCTATTACTAAATCAATCGGCATTTTTCCTTTAAGACAACTGATGTATCTCTGACAAAAATTATCACAAAGTTCATGAACCTGGAAATAAAACGGATAAAAAGATACGTTACCTCACAAACTGGAGTAGAAGAAAAACAAGCTCTGCGAGCTTACACACTCGTAAAAAAGAAAAATACTAAATAAATTATTTAATCTAGAGAAGAAAAATAAAATGTTTATGAACCAAAGATAAAAAGAACAAATGACATATGTTATCATAAAATTTGTGAACTACTGATAAAACTGGAAAAATTAAGTCAGCACATAATTTATTTATCAAGAAAACACAGAGCATAAAAAATAATAAATATAAATTCAAGTTTAATCGCAGTTTACGGAACAAGAGGTCTAATCAACATTTAGATAATCTAACTTTAAAAAACCTGATAATATTGACGTCAGAAATGCTTAGTTGTCATTTAAAATCGTTTATTTACTAGAACACAAGTGTGCACATAAAATTATCAGTTTTGAAGAATTCGGTAGATTTGAATGAAACTTGGAATTTAAAATAGTTTGATTAATGTTATAACAAAGAAATATGTCACACTTACGTTTTTAAAACTCGAGTTAGTATCTAGTGTGTATGTACTTTAAGATTCTATCACAGACAACGAGCCGTGTGTTTAATAAAACTTTCAGTTCTCATAGTACGTTTATATAAGAAATTAACCACGCAAGACCAACCACAATGTAAATTATGCAGTTCGAAACACCTCAACAACGTAATCATGTAGCAGCACAAACACACACATATATATGTACATATATTGCTAATTGACTGAGTTTGCCTTGGTTCATAAATCGCATTTCTTTTCGTGATCTCTGAGTCGATGACGTAGATTGTTTGGTATTTGTTTCTGGCGACTCATAAAAAATGTCTGGGTTTAAAAGATTAAATGGTTTTTATTTATTACACCGAAAGAAACTGCACAATGTATCTTACAATATGAAAAACAGAGCACGTATGACGGACTCTGGTGATCTCTGCACTGTAATTATTGTCCTTATAAGAAAAATGTTCCTTTTATCTTCTTGACATTTCCCAGTGAATGTGTTGTAAATGTAACATTGTAAACATTACTGAAGCAACAGAAAGGCTCAAATAATGCAAAACATACATAAATATGGGTGTTTGTCCACAGTTTGTGTCCAACTAACCTGAATTTACCGAAGATATCAAATCAATACCTTTCAAGGTTATTATTTTATATGTATAGAACTCTGCCTGTTTCTACATTAAAAACGTACAAACAGTATTTCTCGACAGTGTGCCGTGTTTAGTATGTTTCGTAAAGTTCTCACGGCTTCTGAAGACCAGATATCCTGTCTCCCATAGTATGGTCCATTTATTAATTATATTTTTTACGCTCTTAAAATTTCTTTCTGCAAACTATGACGTCATGTCATTAGTTTTCACTTCACTGGCATTCTTTCTCTCTTCTGTTGCTATACGCTTTGACACCAAACTCGGACTAATTTCAACGATAAAACTAACACTGATATTAGTTTCAAATACGTTGTACAAACGCACTGACAAAATAGTTTGCAGAAATAGGAATATATTTGGACAGGAACTTTCAGACCCAACGTCGTACATTACATTACTAGTTTGTTTGTTTTTTAGACGTTATCCGGAAGAATCTCCACCATTTTGAGGCTATTTTTATAAAGTTCCAGAACTGCTGTTTAAAATTTCGAGCTTTTTCACAACGAATGATTCAAAACTCCCACTCTAAGCTCTAACGTTTTCACTGTAAAAGTGAAATATAAAAACAAATCCCTAGAGGACGATAGATATTTGAAAATCATGATATTCATATCTATCGACAGGAATGCAATAACTATATTCATGGTGGTGTCTAATCAGAAGGGCACTCGACAAAGAGCCGACAACGACTGGTAGTGATTCAGTCTGTCCATGTGACAACGACTATAATCACGGCACTAATTACACGTCTTCCTCAGCTGCGCTTCTGTCAAGAGAGCTTCAATAAAATTCGCTCCAGTGGGCCTGCTAACCCTAGACTCATCCCTCTCACTAGGAACGAACTCATTGCAAGCTGACAGGAAAATGTCCTTAATTATTTCTTACTTCGTAGATCGAAATTTACTGCTAGATAGCTGGAATGTCTTAGATAGTGGTCAAACTTTGTCTTGAAGAAGATAAAATAACAAATTAAAACAAAACAAAACGTATGAAGATATTTTGTGTATAGTTAACTATGTTGTCACATGTTGATTTCGATTAAACTTGAAATTAAAAGAGTCTTTGATGAATGAGCTGGCTGATGTTACATATTTGGAGAATGCCCATGCTGTGCATTTACCAAGATTGTAATTAAACGATTCGTATGTGGATATTATTGGTAATGGACAATGTGGTTTACTAATACACCGGAACACCTTAAAACCTATATTAAAAATAATAAAATAAATAATATAAAATTATATATTCAAACATCTAACACCGCCATCTACATTCCGACACTCAGTTACTCAACCCCTTCTAAACATATGGTAAGCTTCCGGTCAGTTACCTCTTTCTTTCTTTGTTAACCTGACGATGACCGAAGAAGGTCGAAACGTTGTTCGCTCCTCTACGTAAAATATTTTCTTAACCTAAACGAGCCGTTTTTACGTATATATTTCTTTACAAGTGGGTTTTCTCGACATCACTGATTATTATATTGTCACATGGTTAATTAGGTCCTCGAAGTGCATGATATAATTCCCGATTAGATGAGGGAGATGAATATTGAAAGAAGTTGACGTTTGTCTAGAGAGGTCATCAAACAAATTCTGCTGACTTTCTTTTTGACGATGAATCTGTTTTCCAAGCGAAGAATTAGCAAAAAAAGAATAAATATTATATCTCAATTCAAAAGAAAATGCGTTACCGTCCAAAGCATAATCTTTTTACAAAGGCAAAAAAATATTACAAATATAATCATGGCTATGCACGTTAATACGAATATTGTTTGGAACAATTTGGTGTCACGTTTTAAACTAGAATGTTCTGCCTTGAAGCCAAGGACTTCTGTAAACAGACATCAGTGCGGAACGTTGCTACTTGTAACGTATAATCCAAAAAATCATAGAGGCTATAACAGTCTGTGTTAGTTTTGTTCAATGATTGCAGGCTTGCTTAAAGACATTTCAGCACGTTGCCTAGCAAATCTTGAAAAACACAAAATATAATAAACAGTGTATAAATTAGCAAAGAAAATCTCAATATGAATACGGTAGAGGGCACTACTAATTTCCAGCAAATAAAATTGTCAAGCACAAAGTTACACAATGTGCTACCTTTGCCCATCGTGGATATCAAAACTTGAAGTTTAGACTTACTACTGAGCCACTGAAAGGGAAAGATAATAAAAACAGTGTAGCAATTAGTGTTTTAAATAACATAATTGGGTCTAGGAAAGTCCATTGTTTGTGACAAAATACGGAAATACCATTTTTAACAAACTCTACATGCGGGATAATTATTTCACTGATAAAGGTAATTAAAAATACATTTACTGCACGCAGAAAATCCTATTTTAAACTCAGAACTATTCAGCACTTTCCTTTCTTTATTCTAGAAATTTAAGTATAGTTACTAGTATATGCAACCTTGGTTTGTATTGTTTAAATCCAAACAAACATAACTTAGTATTATATTGTAAACAAAAACATGGGGCTTCTCAAAGTACACGTGTGAAACTGAAAATAGGGCATGGTCGTGTAAAGATACAAGAGCAGCTGTTTTTGAGTTGTCATAAGACGTTTTGGTATATCGATTTATCCAGACGCATTCTGTAGGCTTTTCTCGTTATGTGTACACATCACTAATACAAATAACATACACTTAGTCGTTCATTGTTTTTTGTTTTTTTTAGATCAGTTCTGAACGTGTACACACAAAGTTTTTGATAAAATACATCTACACAGTCTTGTTGTTGTCATAAAGCCCAAAACATCAAGTAAAAACTACATCCGATATGACGTCATGGTGAAATAGAGTGTATAACAACTATATTCTGACATTGTTTAACGTGTTTTAGATGCTGTGGTGCTACTGAAAAACGAAAGTTTTAGGAAAGTTACGTAATAGCTTTTCTGATACAAATTATTCACTCATTAAAGACTATAAAGATATAATTAGAGAGAAAATTTAGAATTTCTAACACAGGAATATCTGTTGTAATTAATGGCATTGGAAACAGGGGGATAAAGATCAGCTAGGTAACCAATCTAGAATCATCCATATTTGTAGCAAATCAAACTCAAGGTATGATGAGGAAATAGCGAAGTCTTGTAACAGGTGAGAAACCTCGAATGAAAGGTCAGTCACAGAATCCTTTAACGTATCTAGGCAACAGTGCGCAATCCAAACAAGAAAGACATCTGTTTGTTTAAAAAAGCTACGCAAATTACGTATATACAAGTTACTTCCACGTTTAGCACTAGCATACCTCAAGTAGCAGGTATTAATGCTATTGCATGCAAATAAATACATGCTATTGAAGTCAATCGACTGTTGAAACTGGCGCTGTGAAGTCGTTGTCGTCGTACTGAAGATGGAAACATGCAGGGAGGAGTGGTGTGTGTTTGACATGACTGTCTAAAGGCAGAATCTTTTGGAATGGAAACTATGCTTAAGGGTTATTGCCAATTCGCATAGCAGTAAAAAAAGAACGTGACCGTACATGGTGACCTGCACTGTAACGACTTGGTGAGGTTCTAAAATCATTTTAATTAACATATACAAACTATATATTGCTTCATAGAGTTACGTAATTCATATCAATGAGCAAATGAGGATAGTTTGGAATGAATAACCTGAATATAAAACACGCAATACCACAGTCGTATTATATCTTTTAGAGTTTTAAATAATACATTTCGCCTCTTTAGAGTTATTTGAATACTTATGTTAACATGAAATATTTCCATTGACAAAATGTTTGAAGAATTAAATTCTATATTTCAGTAAATATTTTCACTTCTGGAAGCATGAAAACAACTACTTCAAACCTATTAGCGAAAATACCTCATTAGAGCATTAGATCAATTCACCATGTGAGGGTTAACTCAACACATTATCAACTCACTTTGTAAGGGTTAACTCAATACATTATCAACTTTGGTAACATGAGATCAACTCATCTTGTGAGGGTTAACTCTACACATTGTCAACTTCAGTAATATAAGACCAACTCATCTTGTGATGATTTAATCGCTACTCGAGTTTAAAATGCTGTATTTTATGTATATTTTAGAAGTGACTACAAGAACGATTTATGCTCGTGATATGCTCATTGTCAGGAGCTAAAGGAGTTAAATGTTAGAAGCTGTTTATGCACATCTATTTATTTTCAATATCTAAGTCACTAAGAAGTGGAAAGAACCATGCGAAGTTCTTTCGAACCACATACGAGACCTTAACTTTTGCTATATTTTGGTTTCTGGTGGTCAGTAAATGTCTGACATACGCAAAGCTGACTGACCTAAGAGTTGTCCATGTTGGTTGAAATATTTAGTACATACATTTGTATTCATTCTAATTCATGACTATGCTTTCATATAGTTTATTTTGCAACGTTATACAGTATAAGGATTTATAGCTAACCAATGTCTCCTAAGTTGACCGAACCTTCTGAGGTATTGTTGGGTTTTCATTCAAAAAAATACCTTTAACGGCGAGAGTTAAAGACGAAAGATTAAAGATGAAAATATTTATTATTATCTTTATAAGTAAGAGCATGAGAACAGTATACTTGGATGAATGTAATCATCTTTGGAATGACTTTTGGTTTACATAGAAAAGATTGTTTGCTTTATGAGGAATTTAATAAATAAATCATCTTTGGAATCACTTTTGGTTTACATAGAAGAGATTGTTTGCTTTATGAGGAATTTAATAAATAAATCATCTTTGGAATCACTTTTGGTTTACATAGAAGAGATTGTTTGCTTTATGAGGAATTTAATAAATAAATCATCTTTGGAATCACTTTTGGTTTACATAGAAGAGATTGTTTGCTTTATGAGGAATTTAGTAAATAAATCATCTTTGGAATCACTTTTGGTTTACATAAAAGAGGTTGTTTGCTTTATGAGGAATTTAATAAATAAATCATCTTTGGAATCACTTTTGGTTTACATAGAAGAGGTTGTTTGCTTTATGAGGAATTTAATAAATAAATCATCTTTGGAATCACTTTTGGTTTACATAGAAGAGATTGTTTGCTTTATAAGGAATTTAATAAATAAATCATCTTTGGAATCACTTTTGGTTTACATAGAATAGATTGTTTGCTTTATGAGGAATTTAATAAACAATAGACTATTCCATGAACAAACTTCAATGAATCTCCATGGTTCAAGCCGATTCAAAGTGACTAAAAATACATTTGGCAAAGTTAAAGATACGCGATAATCAAGAATTATCATAAACAGTGATTGTGATTAGAATTGTACATCAGAAATATAATCTACACCTCTGGAAAAACAAAGTAATTTATTGTACTGCCATTGTGCGACCTTATCCAACATTTAAAGACAAAACGTTCGCTTTGAACATTTTGAACAGCCAAAGAAATTACTTTACACAACGTTAAAATATTTTTAAACAGGAGAAAATGAGGAAAATGTCGATTCTTTAACACTAACTGAAGTAAACATTTCCGTGAATGTCACGGAAGTGGGGGTGCATGCAATAGGGGAGCATTCAATTAAAATTTTGCATAATAAACTGGAACCACAAACAATCCATAGGAGATTAAGAAAGATAACAATCATAATAGAGTTCAAAACAATAGACGGAACGCTAAGAAATTAAAATAACAATAAGGATCATAACAATGCATGAAAGACTAAAGACAATAATAGCAGACAATGTAGAATTGTAATGTATCTCCCACGATTAAAATAACATAATAAAATAAAAACAGTCGCTCAAACCTACAGTTCATAATAAGAAACATCATCTCCATCAGGTTAGCTGTTTCACTTTTGTCTGTTCTGTGATTTTCTCGCCATGTCTTCATTTTGTGCTATCTCAGTCCACTCTTTAATATTTGTACTTGGTTTTCCACTGTATTTTCCCTTCTATTTGATCCTCTAGTCGGACATGATGGATGTTGTATCGTTTCATAATATGGCCAAAATATGTTATTTTCCCCTTCTTGATGGGTGGTACAACACATCTTTCCACATTTACCATACTGAAGACCTCTTAATTTGTTATCTTGTCTGTTTATCACATTTCTGTACACTCTCGTGTCACATGTTTCAAATTTATTCATCAGTACTTGTGTCAAGATCCATATTTTACAGCCATATAACATAGATGACTGTATATACCACACTATAATTTTCTTCCCTGTTTTTACACTTTTGATCTTTGGTGTGAAACTTGTTTTCACACTGTTAACATGTTTGTTAAAATAATCCTTAACATACCATGCAGAGTCGCGATCCCGCTGTGGTTGCTGTTACAGTGTTTAGGACAAAACACAGCACTGCCATCCTTCTGCTGTGTTTACCCGTTATTATCCCATCACTTGTTTTGATTCTACTTTGTTTCTTGTTGTTGTTGTTTTTGGAATTTAACACAAAGCTACTCGAGGGCTATCTGTGCTAGCCGTCCATAATTCTGCAGTGTAAGACTAGAGGGAAGGCAGCTAGTCATCACCACTTACCGCCAACTTTTGGGCTACTCTTTTACCAACGAATAGTGGGATTGACCGCAACATTATAACGCCCCCACGGCTGAAAGGGCGAGTATGTTTGGCACGATGGGGATGCGAACCCGCGACCCTCTTATTACGAGTCGCATGCCTTAACACGCTTGGCCATGCCGGGCCACTTTGTTTCTTAAGAGATGCATTTAAGATCGCAACAACGGCTGTAACTTTCAGGATTATAATAACAGTCACAGTAAGGTCACAAAAACGATGGGAAAATAATGACCACAATATCAGATACCCTGGGATCATAAAAATAACTGTAACTATCAGAATTATAACAACAAACACATTAGGATCACAACATGCAATGGAAAAGAAGGATGGAAACAACCAATTATAGGCTAAGGATCATAATAACACATATCATAATATTACATACTAAGAAGTATACGTTGTATTTTCAAGTAAATATGGCATTTATTACTTTATAGAGATGGTTAAATATGTCATATAACACGATTTTGATTACACAAATCAGCAAGTACAGTAATAATTATAATCTATATAATGTCCCGATACAAATAATCATATCAGTACCTAAAAATCATATTTTTATATTGTTTAGGGCATCGTAGTTGGCACTGGCCGCTTCTGGAAAGATATATGACAGCTCTTTCCGACAAAAATATTTATACACTCGTACTACAAAGATGTGTTCAGATAGGGAACTTAAAATTTCTCAGAAATTGATATCCCTTGCACTTAATGACACTAAAAAAACAAAGAATACGAATCAGTTTGGGACACCAGGATTATTTTGAAAGAGACTCGCAACAAGTCATACATCAGCCGTGATAATTAATGTGCAGAATTTGTAATAAGTGAAAACTCATAAACACAGGAGTCAGTGACAAAGACCTCAACTTGCCCCAGATAATGTTATGGAACATAATAAAATAAAGGACCTCCATCTGAACCAGTGACAAAAGTCACCTGTACACAAGTTGTTTTCACGATACATTTGTTCAACCATCGCATAACTCAAGCAGCTGAGAATGAAACGAGTAACCGTATTATTCCACACAAAAATGTACCGATCATGATTTCTATGGATTTTTATGTCACCGGACTGTTGAAATAGGCGCTGGGCAACTGTGGGCCACAATCATTAATGGCTTAAAAAGGAACTCAGAAAAGTGTGGTATGATTTAGATATTTCAGCTTTATAATGGAGCACAGTTATCAGATAAAGCATGACCGGACGTAGCGGCTTTAATTCCAAAATCGTTTTAATATAACATACAGATATGTATGTATATGTGTACGAAATACGGCTTAATGTATAACAAATTTTCAAAGTAAAGCTAGTCCTACGAATTTAAATTGCCAGAACGATTAATTAAAAACATCGCAGATTGCACTCTATATTAAATAAGCTTGCAAATAAATAAATAAAAATATTTACTAAATACAATAACGACGACAATAAATATCAAACATGTATTGAGAATACTTTAAACTTTCAATGAAGAATATATATATATATAAATATATATAAATTATGATATCTTCAGAAATGGCCATGGTTATTACAGGGACCAGAGAAACCTAGGAAATTTTAAGAAATATTAAAAGTTTTATATTTAACTGATTTATTTTATACGTTACTGAAGAAAAGCCCTATAAATGATATATCATTGGATTTAGTGCGAAAAGTTATATGAAAATAGCGAGAGTACCAAACACTTTCCTTGTGGAAAGCGAATATTTGAATAATAAGAAGAGCATCATTATTGGTCTGGCATGGCTAGCTGGTTAAAGCACTCGACTCGTAATCTGAGGGTCATGGGTTCGAATCCCTCTCACACCAAACATGCTCGTCCTTTCAGCCGTGGGGGCGTTATAATGTGACGGCCAATCCAATTATTCGTTGGTAAAAGAGTAGCCCAAGAGTTGACGGTGGGTGGTGATGACTAGCTGCCTTCCCTCTAGTCTTACAATGCTAAATTAGGGAGGGCTAACGCAGAGAGCCCTCGTGTAGCTTTGCGCAAAATTCAAAATAAACATACGTCATTTTCTTAAACAGAAAATAAATATTACGTTATATAATAATGAGCGAATTACATCTAAGCGTTTAGTTTACAATAAATAGGTAATTACCTTTTCGAGTTCTAGAAGATGAAATCGCAATACTTGTATTGCTTGAACCATCTGAAAAAGAAATATTCCTGTATTTAGAAAGTCTCGCATTACGTATATGTCACTCAATAAAATTTGTACACACGAATTCAATCCTCTTACACGTTCAATAGTTGCACACAAAACCAAACAAACAACTGTTGTCAAAATTCATTCAGATATCGTGTGTGGCTGGATATAAATATAGAAAGTCTATTTAAGTAATGTATGTCAAAGATAACACGTGAGCATACTGTAACTGGACAATACCAATGATAAAACATAACATTGGCTAGATTTAAAGGTAAAAGTATTTTTATGAAATACTTTACTGGGATTTGGCATGTGAAATATTTCTACCTCAGACAGGAGAGATATGAACAAACTGAGAAATCAGTAATTACAATATATGCTTAACAGTTACAATAAATACTGTCTTTTCAAAAACGCCCGGCATGCCAGATGGTTAAGGCACTCGACTCACAACATGATGGTCGCAGGTTCGAATTTCCCTCACACCTTTCAGCCGTGGGTGCGTTATAACGAGACGGTCAATCTCACTATTCGTTGGTAAAAGAGTAGCCCAAGAGTTAGCGGTGGGTGGTGACGACTAGCTGCCTTCCCTCTAGTCTTATACTGATAAATTAAGGACTCGAGTAGCTTTGCCCGAAATTTAAAAAAAAAATAAAAAACCAATCGATTCAGGCCAACCAGTCAAGCACTAAATTCTAAATGCTTTCATGTGACATGAAACTCGATACGAGTGTATTATAAACAAGGGTATTTCCTGTCTTTGGCTCCAGCGCTCAGAACTGCTACGGACGGTATCGGAAACGTTGCTTATACGATAGGCCACACGTTGAGGGTTATATAAGAAGCTTTTTACTAATAGAGGTTTGTGAACCATTGAGTGATCCGTTCAGTGCCATTTTGTACTAATCCACTGTTTAATGTGTTTCTTTTAAAGTGTTTGACAAAGAACAAATCGCTATTTGTGCCAGCAATCGTTGAGGGCTCGAATCGCCCCATAGAAATACTCGTATAATTCCCCTACCTCGGCTCGTGGACAAATGCATATAATGATTACTTTAATCACATGATGAAGAGAAGCCAATACTATTCAATGACAATCGCGTTGTCGTTTCTGGCAGTGGCTATACACTCCAGCATAGTTACAGAATAAAGCCACTGGACATAAACGTTATTAAAAAAAAATAAGTTGGTTGAAATTTGGCATTTTAAATTTATCCACAAAAATCGATTTAACCAAAATGACAAAACAATTCCCAGATACTGAAAAAAAAAACGTGAATTACTTCGTCATTGTTAAGCTACTTAGATAGCTAAATTTATCTTGCATTATATATTAAACACTCTATCGTTGAATTTGTAAAATAATTTCTCTTTAATTATAATACCGTAAGGGAACTTATATATTTACCTAAACACGACTTCATGAAAAAATCTCAGACATGTCTTTAAATTATCATCATAACAGTGTTAAATAAAACAAAAACTGCATGTCTCAAGTCTAAATGATTCGCTTTAGGCTTCATTTGATAATCAAATATTTGCATTAGAGTTAAGCTCAAATTACCAGTAGACTTGGTAAGTACAAAGGTACCCCTAATAGAAGTCGATGAGTTCAGTAATTATGAACAGAAAGTATAAATAAATATGTATTAATTACAATGTACAAATAATATTATTTATATTGTTACAGTCCCTTTCTGGGGGGTTGGAGTATTACTCTGTCACACCATAAATTGGAGGCCCAGCAGAGCAATGTGTTTAGGGCGCTCGACACGTCCTATATATTTGAATACCTGTCATACCAAACATGTTTGATCTTTCAGCCGTGGGGGTGCTATAATGTTTCGGTTAATCCCACTATTCTTAGGTAAAAAGGTAGCCCAAGAACTGGCGGTTGGTGGTGATGACCAACTGCCTTCCGTCTACACGCGTAGCTTTGCGTGATATTCAACAACGAACAAACAAAACTGAACTGTACTAATGATAGCTTTCGTTCCCTGACACCATTTAAATTATTTTTTAATATCTAAAGAACGTAAAATTTTTGTTCTCAGAATGAACTTTATTCTGGACATTTTACACGAGACTACTTCTTTCCTTATCAAAAACAGTATCTTTTTTAAAGATCTTAGAGAAAGAACATTTCTTTAAAGCGTGACATAGTTCGAAAAGATAAAGCAAACATCTCTTATTATATTTTCGTGATAGCAACTTAAAATACAATCACTGAGTTTATAGTAGCTGCTGAAGTCTATTTTATATAAGACCAGTTTACTTCGATACATAATATCAATAAACAATTGGATTTTTTCAGTTTTCTCCCATCAAAGAAACGCGTTTGATGAATGATATATTTAAGGCCTAACATATAAACAACAGCGTTGAATTTATGTTATCTTGTTGTGTTGTTGCTATAATTAAACGTTAACTACATTGTTGCGAACTAAAGATAAAATAAATAACGTGAGTAAACAAAGAAATAAATACTCATTAAATTGTATAATTGAATTAAAAGATAAAATCTGAAAATCTGGAGAAGAAAAAAGAAATAGATGCTTGTACATTTCACATATATTTTCAAAATAACTGATATATAAAAACAAATGGTTTAGTACTTACTAAACTGTCTAATTCTGGATTAGGGGAGTAAAATGGTTTTTCTTGCCTAATCTGGAAATAGACCGATACATATTAGAATCTTGTATAAAATAGTTTTACATATATGATTTTCGTTATAAAGTAAACATCTTTGTACGCAACCATAAACTTTATCAAAAAAAGATTGATGAATATATTACATAAATCATTAAAAAGTCAATTGATTGGTAACATACATGTACATCGAGAGAAGACGGGAGATTTGGCGTAAAGATAAAGCTAGTGTCATATCTAAGTGCATCATATGACATGAAAACACGATTTGAATCCCAATTTAACTGTTCATGTAGACAGATTTTAAGGTAAGGTTGTTAATGCATAACAACTGACTAGGTGAATCTCAGTTGTCTTTTTGTTCTTGTCTCGTGACTTTTAAGTTGTGACAGTTACTGAATTAAGCATTTA
Source organism: Carcinoscorpius rotundicauda (assembly GCA_011833715.1). NCBI lineage: Eukaryota > Metazoa > Arthropoda > Merostomata > Xiphosura > Limulidae > Carcinoscorpius > Carcinoscorpius rotundicauda. The sequence continues at coordinate 93,646,935 of CM022396.1, read as the reverse complement.
AATGTTTTGTTTTTATTGATAAATGTTTATATAAATATATGCATAAACATGTTATTTCTGACTTATGTTTCTACTTTTGGCATATGCCTAACTAGCTTGAAGTTGATTTGCAAGTAGTGTGAGACGTAAGAAAGGAAAAATAAAGTAAGTAAAACAATGGGAAATAAAGCGATCACAAATAAAGCAAGGAATACAATGACAAAAGTGGCAAAGAAAATAGATTTAAAAAAAGGAAGAAGCTATGTTTGATATTCCAGGTCATTTCATGACCCTAGTTACATAAATGAATTAAAATATAAAACATGGTCTACGTTTTCCTTATTTAATGAACAACGAAAGATTTATTCAGGGCTTCGATCTTATGTTATTATAATTTTCTACAAATTTGTATTTGATGGCTTATAGACAGTCTGATTAATAATGTTAGATTCTACCTATTTATGTATGACAGGACAGGTTTTGTGGAACAGTATAATGTTTACATGTACATACAACATATGCATGACATTTCGTGAGTGACATAAAGCGACATACTCCACTTCCCCCAGCTTGTACTCCCATCCTTTAGTAAATACACTTGGTTATTTGAACAAGAACAGGTATTGACAGACATGCATGTTTTGGATAAGCTGTACGGTGTAAACGATATTTTACAGTTATTTCTCTCTAAACTAATGAGAATTATTAATGTCCATAAATTCATGACCTCGCATCTGATTTTAGTTTCATATAAATTGTGAATCAGAATATATGATACATTTTATCTTATTTAGGTGTTTTAAAGCAGATAACTAAAAAAGAGAAATAACATCCATGTATATAGAAATTTTGAAAAAAAACTGTATTTTAAAATAATATTTCATGTAACTAATTTTCACCTGCTAGGACTAAATGACACTTTTCACCTGAGGCTTTTATTTTGTAAAAAAAAAAACTTCTTAATGTGATTTTAACTAAACAAAAGATCTGGTCTCCTCGAAAATCAGCCTTGTATTTTCACCCTTACTGACTTTTACAGACAACCGACACTCCTATAAAGCAGCTGAAATAAATACCAATACAAAAAACAACAACAGTTTTACTGATTTACTTAATGAACGATAGATAGAATTACTTTCTAATTGACTTAGTTAATGTTAGTGACGTACAAATACAGCCGTATAAGTTTACTCATCTAATATTAATATGATAAAATTACAAGCCTTAATAATCCACTCAGCTAATGTCAATATGATAGAATGTTTGCCCTTCTAATTCGCACAGTTAACGTTAGTATGATACAACTTTAGCTCAACTAATCCACTCATCTAATGTATGTGTTGGAACTATATCCCTTCCGGTTTACTCAGAGAACGTTAATATCATAGAACTACAGACCTACTAATTTACTCAGTAAAAATCAGTATGATACCACTTACTAATTTACTTATTTAATGTCAGTATGATAGAAACACAGACCTTATTACTTTACACAATTATCGTATGATAAAAGTGGAACCTTACCAGTTTTCTTAGTCAATATCAGTATGGCAGAAACACAGACTAATTTACACAATTATCTTACGATGAAAAGTGCAGTTCTACTAATTTTCTTAATTAATTTCAGTATGATAGCATTAGTATGATACCAATTTCCTTAGTTAATGTCATTATCAAAGAACTGCAACTTTATTAATACTAATTTACTTAATTAATGTCACCGTGATAGATCTATAGCCCTACTAATTTATTTAGTTCAACTTACTACGAAGAAAATAATGCCTTCATTATTTATTCATACAGTTAACGTTTAAGGATTACAACTCTACTAATTTACTCAGTTAATGTTACTAAGATAAAACTACAACCCTACTAATTTACTCAGTTAATGTTACTAAGATAAAACTACAACCCTACTAATTTACTCAGTTAATATTACTAGGACAAAACTACAACCCTATTAATTTACTCAGTTAATATTACTAGGACAAAACTACAACCCTATTAATTTACTCAGTTAATGTTACTAAGATAAAACTACAACCCTACTAATTTACTCAGTTAATATTACTGGGACAAAACTACAACCCTACTAATTTACTCAGTTAATATTACTAGGACAAAACTACAACCCTACTAATTTACTCAGTTAATATTACTAGTACAAAACTACAACCCTATTAATTTACTCAGTTAATATTACTAGGACAAAACTACTGTCATACTATCTTCTTAGTTAATATAGTGTTATAAAACTATAGTTCTAATAACACTGCACAACAATTTGTTTGAAAAGTTTTGCTGATTGTGACATGTACTTCATTGGTATGCACAAATGTAGTTTTGGTTTGGCTTCATCACGTAGGAATTCTGAGTAGTCAGTTAGCTGTTTACTGGCAATAACGTATTTAATTGCGTTTATGTTTCTAATACGCTTTAAAGTTCAACAAAATTAAAAGTGTTTTGCTCCAGATTTTTGTTTGTATTCAACGTCCGGTGCATCACGTTGCAGTGTCCATCAGTAGTCAGTAAAGCACTGACGGATTCCAGTTGCCCTGATATCGTTTTCCCATTGCAGCAATGTCCTGGTGAAAACTGAAGATTTCGATGAAATGGTACGTGATGGGCAAATATGGGTGTGATTTTCGTGATCAGCAGCCAAAAATCTATAGGGAACACTCGACAGTGTTCAAGAAGCAAAGCCTTTGTTGTGCAGTGTAATTTACTCAGTTGATGTTAGTAAAGTGGAACTACTAATTTACTCAGTTAAAGTCAGTGTAATAGACCTACAACTGTACTAATTCTCTCAATTAACATAAGTATGGTAAAGCAAACACTTTATTAATTTACTTAGCTAACGTCAGCATGACACAACTACACTTCTACTAATTCACTCAGTGTTACTAAAAGAAATCTACAGCCTCACCAATTTAGTCATTTAATGTTAGTTTGACAAGACTCCAACCATATTAAATAACCGAGTTATTGTTGGTATGATAGAACTACAAACCTACTAGTTTTATCAATTAATTACAGTATGAAATAACTACAGATTTACCAATTTATTTCATGAACATTATCACGACACTATTTATGTCCTAATAGTTTATACATTTCATTCTAATATGATAGAACAATAGCTATATTAATTTATTCAGTTGAGGGTAGTACAATGGTGTTACAGGCTTAATAATTTATTCAGTTATTGTTATTATTATAGAACTACAGCCCAACTAATTTACTCAGTTAATGTCAGTCAGAGTAATGAAACCTCAGATTTACAAATTTACCCAGTTAACACTAACATAAGAGAATTACAATCGTCCTAATTTAATCGATTTATTTTATATGATAGAACTATAATATTATTCATTTACTTAGTTTACGTTAAAATGATAAAACTACAGACCCACTAATTTGTTCAGTTGATATCAGTTATAATAGAATTCAGCCTTACTAAACTTAGTTAATGTTGGTATGACTGGGCTAAAATCCTACTCAGTTCTTCAGTTAATGCGACTAATACAGAACTACAACCTCAATAATTCACTTAAATACATCTATTATGTTAGAACTACAACCCTATTAATTTATTCACATGATGTTCGTTACAACAAAACTACATCCTTACTAATTACTCAGCTTATTTCAGTATGAGAAAACTGTGGGCTTACTAATTTCCTTAGTTAATCTCACTATTATAGAATTACAACCACACTTATTTATACAATCAATTACAAAACCACAACCCTACTTATCTCCTCAGTTCATTTCAGTAACGATAGTAATACAACCTAACTAATATATGAAATTAACGCTATTATAATAGAACTACAGCTCTACCAAATTACTTTTTGTCTTCTGCCGACCTAAAATATAGAAACCTGATTTTTTTTAGTCCTAAGATCTACCACTGAGCTACCAGAAAGCTTTAGTTAGATTCAACTTAATTTTCTACAGCTTTTACTGTAAAACAAAAATGTTTATTTCTTTCTAGTTACAACTTTATGTGAAATGGAAGTGCAAGGAGAAATTTTCTTTCGTTTCACAAGTCACCACCTGTGTCTCTAAGTCCAAGATTATTATCAATACAATTTATTTGTATAATTGCTGAATTCTAAATCCCATTGGTTCATTTAATTTTGCTTACAACGTCTATTATTTGGATGTGTATCGTATGGATAACGGAAGGTACTGAGTTGCGCATGGTCTTGTTACGGTGAGGCCAATAAAGTGAGAGACTTTTATAACATTCTTTCAGTAACAACGTATTAAATTTTCACATCTACAGCGATACTAGGATTCGAATACCTTTTGTCCGCCGAGATCATATTTTAATCTGACTTCAGGAAGAACTTGAAATTCATTAGTATCTGCCTTTTTCTCAGAACTTTTTTAACGTTGTATGAGCATTAGGCCAATGTTTCGTTGTCTTGTTTCTCACTCTATTTTTGTATTATCAGAGCGTAAATGTGATAATGGATTCAGCTGTTGTCCTTCATGGATATATATAAATATATATGTTGAATTATTGTAACTATAGATAAGATTGTATTCGATTTTATACAATGAGTAATTACATTTTCGTTGCAAAGCTAAACGAGAAGGTACGGAGAAAGTTATTTTTTCATTTTTAGCTTTTCTTAAACCTGAAAATATATAGGGTTTATCTTTTTGTGTGTGCAATAAACAGAATTTTAAAAATACGGTGTCCAGTTAAAAGTAAACAGTTTTGAAAATTCCAGCTCTTCACAATTTCATTGTAAAAAAATATATTTTTGTTTATCATTACTTTCTGAGAAATCCGAGGACAGTGGAGGACACTGGTATAGCTCTTCACAATTTCATTGTAAAAAATATATTTCTGTTTATCATTACTTTCTGAGAAATCCGAGGACAGTGGAGGACACTGGTATAGCTCTTCACAATTTCATTGTAAAAAATATATTTTTATTTATCATTACTTTCTGAGAAATCCGAGGACAGTGGAGGACACTGGTGTAGCTCTTTACAATTTCATTGTAAAAAATATATTTTTATTTATCATTACTTTCTGAGAAATCCGAGGACAGTGGAGGACACTGGTATAGCTCTTTACAATTTCATTGTAAAAAATATATTTTTATTTATCATTACTTTCTGAGAAATCCGAGGATAGTGGAGGACACTGGTATAGCTCTTTACAATTTCATTGTAAAAAATATATTTTTATTTATCATTACTTTCTGAGAAATCCGAGGACAGTGGAGGACACTGGTGTAGCTCTTTACAATTTCATTGTAAAAAATATATTTTTATTTATCATTACTTTCTGAGAAATCCGAGGACAGTGGAGGACACTGGTATAGCTCTTTACAATTTCATTGTAAAAAATATATTTTTATTTATCATTACTTTCTGAGAAATCCGAGGACAGTGGAGGACACTGGTGTAGCTCTAGCTTTACATGTGCTTTAAAGTATGACGTTAAAACTGATCAATTCCACATCAAATAATTTCAAATTATTTATTATCCTTCATATGAGCAATCAGATACGAACTTCGAAACGCCTCCGTGTAAAGCATTTCCTATAATTCTGAACATTTAACACCCGCATTCTTTTAGCACTGGGCCAAAGATGGTCAGCGGGGTGATCCTTCCGAAAATGTCACTTTAGGGATATATAGATAAATATCAGTGAATGAAACTCAGCATAACTTTTTGAAACAAGACAACAAACAAAAAAGAACGTCTCAAGCTAAATATTGATGAAAATGTCTATATGAAAACATATATAATACAATGATGGTACCGTGTAGAACCACCCTTCTTATATTTACTATTCATTGCAGAAATGCCGTATATATATATATAATACAATGATGGTACCGTGTAGAACCACCCTTCTTATATTTACTATTCATTGCAGAAATGCCGTATTTAATTTGAGAATCCTCAAAGACATCATCTAGTAATGCATCGCGTTCTTCATCTTTGACACCGTTTCATTAGGCTTTAATTTGCTGTTACTTTTATAAAATATTGAAACAAGTGGGTTCGATCCCTACATTTGATGTTAAGATACTATTGTACCCATTTGTCTAAATTTCGGTGTCAATCTAGTTACTACATGGTGAATCTTTGATTGAAAATAGATGTCAAATAGATTGGAATGTCTTCGAATAAGTTTTTTTTCCTCACTAGAGTTGGACCCACGGCTTGACTTAGTCACTGCACTTATACTATCTCATTTACAACTACATCTGTAACATTTCAAGCATGTTTCATTGTTACATTGTGTTACTTTACGTTTACAAGTTTGTTTGTTTTTTATTTTGTGCAAGGCTACACAAAGACTGTTTGCGCTAGCGAACCCTAATTTAGCAGTGTAAGACTAGAGAAAAGGCAGCTAGTAATCACCAACTTCCGCTAAATCTTACGCTACTCCTTTACCAACGAATAGTGGGATTGACCCTCACATTATAACGCCCCTACGGCTGAAAAGGCAAGCATGTTTGGTGTGACGGGGATTCGAAACCTCTACCATCAGATTACGAGTCAGTGCTTTAACCACCTGGACACGACGGGTATCGTGTACAAGATAACTTCCCCATATCGATTCTCATGGTCTTGGGTAAGGTCAAGACTCTAGTCCAGCGACCTTAACCACAAAAAAATAGTGCCAAAAGTTTCCTTTTTGTCTAACCAAAACAACTCAAACCTTACTGGAATGACTCATTTTTTTTTGGATTCGCATTAAAAAGAGCGGGTATTAACTGGAGTGTTGATATTGTAAAAGTTTATCGCAAGTCTAATAATATCTAAGCAAAACTTTCACTGAATTCCAAGTAAACTAATACATTTGGATTTGAAAACGCAATACAGAAGTTGAGCGCGTAAATATATTTTAGCAAAATAAAATGATACTTGTTTTAAACTTTAAAACAACAACTTCTATTATTACTTATTTCACGTAGTATGAAACACAATATTTATTTTATTTTTTTCAACAGTAGAATCTAGGCTAAACAGGTGTCAAAGTACAGGTAAACCGTTAGCTGTCTACATGACATTTTCTGAATTTCGCGCGAAACTACTTAAAGGCTTCTTGCCTATTTGTCCCTAATTTGAAAGTGGAAGACTAGAGGAAAGGCGGCTATTCAATACCAACAGCTCTTTAGGCTATTCTTTGCCAACGAAAACTGACCGTCATGTTGTAACGGTTGAAAGAGAGAAAATGTCTGGTAAACAGATTCAAATCTGCGAGTTGCAGGTTGTGAGTGAAACGTCCAAACGTTACATCGGGATACAACAAGCCATCTGAATACGACAGGTGTACGTTTAAAAATATTAATTTATTCTCATAACACTACGTTAGCAGGCTAATTTTTGCCCAAGATATCAACATTATAGGCAAGGTGAACTTATATGGGCACATATAAAAAGGTACTCTTAAAAGTAAAAATATCTTGTTATATATGTTAAGTAGTTGGTTATTTTATTTTGTGTTTTTTGCCTTGTCAGACTTGTTTTTGTAACTCCAGCTTATACACCCGTTTTATTATCCATAATCTCTTGATTTGTTTCTTTTTCCAAACAAATAAATAAAAATACAAATATATATATGAAAATTAAATTACTAGTTTACTTGAAAACTAGGTTATTAAGTCATAAAATGTGAGTTTTTACCCTGTTTCCTGCGTAGTCTTTACACGAACTGGTTCTTGTGTGGTTGTACACTAATAGACTCCTCTATAATTTTAAAGTTCATTCTCTTCTCTGTAGTTTATGTTCTAATTGTCATCTGTGCAATTTTATCTAACGGTTTCCTGCGTAGGCTTAACATATGCTTGCTCGTGTGTAATAGTTTATATTAAATTACTCCTATGTAGTTTTACAGTAGTTTTTCTATTATGTTATTTTTATGCTGTCTTCTATTTAGTTTTAAACTACTTGCCCTTATCTGATTTTTTATTAATTGGATCGTGCTTTGCTTTTTACGCTAATTATTTACTGTATAGCTTTTAAACTAATTGTTTATCACGTAGCCTTAATGCAAACTGGCTTCCCGGTGGTATTAGACTTATTGCATTTTATCCAGTTTTTGCAGTAATTGACTTCTATATAGTTTTAACACTAATTATCTCCTGTGTAGTTTTTATTCAGCTCTTGACCATGATAAAGAGTATACTAGATAACCATTTGAAATAAACATGTTAACAATTCATATTTCCATTAAATTTGTTTCTGAACATCCCGTTATTTTATTCTAAAACTATATAAAGATAATATTTTTCTCAACCTTTTTATATATATAATATATAGGTCTGTGTCTCTACGTTCGTACACTGTTTTACGTAATTGACCGGTACTATTTTATTACATCAAATCACACACCGTAATTATTCAAACCACAGTAAGAACAACTACAGAAACTTGTACATCTCCGAGAGTTCTTTACAAAACATACGAATTCCAAGTGATTCTCAGAAATTGCTAAAAAACTTCCTTGGCTTAACGCAACGAGTTCCGTAAAAATCGTATACGTGTGAGCTGTTGATAAGACGTTCAGGATTTGTTCTTTAGTGGAAAGGCATTTTAAAGTCTCACTGAACCCAGCTTCCTGAAATGCCTTCCTTTGAAAACCCAGTTTTACTGTGTGTTATTTTGCCATATTTGAATCTAACAGGCCCTCACCACAAACCTTAACTAAATTCAATGCTGCAGTTGATGGTCAAACTCGGCGTTTTCGTGCACTCCCAAACCAAAGACGACGCCGGTTAAATCGACAGCTGTGAGTACAGTCTGAAAGTTAGCTTTTGATATCTAAACTCATTTTTTGTCCCTATTCATAAAACGATTTCACAAAAATACGTTGGTGATTTAACTGCTTGTTAATCGTATTTCTTCCATTTTACTTAACATGTATTCTTTTTCCCCATTTGATTTATGTATTAGTAATTACATAGCAGGTATTTTTATTTTCAAATACAGTGATATTTTTTAATCGAGACGTTTTTCCTTCCTTTCTCCTTGGCTACTCAAATATTTCTTTATTTCGTCACAATGGTAAACTACAAATCGACTATTACCAGAAAGTTCCCGGCATGACCAAGTGGGTTAAGGCGTTGCTACTCGTATTCTGAGGGCCGCGGGTTCGCATCCAAACATGCTCTCCCTTTCAGCCGTGGAAGCATTATAATGTGACAGTCAATCCCATTATTCGTTGGTAAATAGTAACGGTGGGTGATGATGAGTAGCTGCCTTCCCTCTAGTCTTACACCACTAAATTAGGGACGGCTAGCGCAGATAGCCCTAGTGTGGCTTTGAGTGAAATTCCAAAACAGGATTGGAAGGTAGAATAAACAAAGTTTTGCAGATTAATACGCAATTAAATTATGTTATATTTTGACAGAATTCGCTTTAAAAAATATTTATGTTGGGAATTATTACTGTATAGAGAAAAATAAAAAATAGTTTTCTGGTTTTCTATTTATATTTTTCATTTATTTAAATATTTGTTCTGAAAACAATCCAAGCTTTAATATGTTTACATTTATATACATTTGAAAACCAACCAAAATTCAAGTTGTTGAACGCGCTGAGAAATTAGCTGTTGTTGGCAGTTACGAAGTGTATAGTTAACCATACGTCAATGAAACTTAAAATCCAAAAAAAAATATTTCTTTATAGAAACTAAATTTAACATAAAAAGATATCCACACCATTATAAACACTGTTTATCAAACTTTTCGCTAATAGAAATTTTAATTGAAATAGAAAATTTTTTTTAACAAAGAATAAAAGTTTAGAAAACTAGGAGGCAGTGTGTGAAATATAAAGTTATGAAAGTTATTCTTTTGTTTGTTCTGAATCATAACATTTGCATTACTCAAATTATTTTCACACATGTGGTTTTATTAAAATTGTTTTTACGTATGTTGCTTTCATACACTCGTTTCTATAAGGTTTATTACAATAGTTTTTTTATATCCGTGTTTTATTACGGTTGTTTTTCCATTTGTTTTATAACAATCGTTTTGTATTGATATGTGAAGAGAATGATTCCCTTCAATTGACAATGTAATATCGGTTTTGTTAATGATTCGTACCTATTTCGGAAGATAAAAGGCGAAACGGATAACTGACTGCAACGTTTAGATATGCTGTCATTATGTAGAAAAATAACTCAGTTCTGTTTCACGAACTATTTGTAAGTACTTGAATGTATGTTTCAATACATATATCGAAATTTTTTTTCCAGCTCTACTCCCATAAAAGAAAACTCTCTAGAGCAGGCGAGAAAATATGAATTAGATTATGAAACAAAGAAACAGTAAAGATCACCTGTTTAGCAAATACGGCGATGTCTTCGTTGAAAGACTCGGACGAACAGACGTCGCCTCCCGCTATTCCGGGTTCCCGCGGAGTGCACGTTGCCAGTTCACACTTTTCGAATATGAGTGCGAGCAGAGGAAACAAGGGATGACTGTGGAAACAGGAAGGACAAGTTAAACTTTTGTGACCCTAGCGACCCCCAGTTGAGCTGCAAAGCAATTCGTGCTGGTCACTAGGATATCTTTTACACACATGACACTTAACCCTTTTAGACACAGTAAACGTATTCATGTTACAACATCCAAGTGCCGACGAACATGAACAAAAGTTTTATTCAGAGCGCGCCCGCAAAGCTGGCTGGGACGTAACAACTAAGGTCCCGGAAATTTGCGGGCTCGTCGGACAGCTCACGTGATGTGGCCTGCCCGCCGCCCGACATAACAATCTCTTCGTCATGGCGACAGCACATGCTACATAAATTTGGTAACTTAGAACGAATTAATGACCTCCGCTTAACATCTTATAATCTATTACTTTCTTCTAGTGTTTAAAATTCTAGTATGCGTAAGGTGATTGACCTCTCATTTTTCTTACAAGCTTTTGATAAATGAATCACGTATTCGAACGTGAAATATATAGATGTGTTATTATACCGTAAATTACGTTACGTTAACATATTTTACTTTAGAAAAACAATTCTTAAAAACGTAAAAACATCTTTCCAGAAATCAGAGATTACTCTTACGTAAACATATATAATTAACTACAATTTATAATCAAATATGAAAAGCACAATCAAGCGTTAATCACTTCTTTGGTTCCTTTATAATTTATGGATCAACAGATGTTAATACCACTCTAATGAAAAACATACATAATTATGTGTTTATGCATAAAACTATATTTGAAATAAGACTACATTATACAAATACATTTGTAGTGAATACACAATGTAACTTTCACGTATTTAATTTCACATTGTTGTTCAGCGTAAACCTTTTAAGTTATGTTCTAAGAGTTATGAAATATGAAATACCACAATGTAAGCTTTCAGACCTTTAAAGTCATTTTTATATGAATAACATTTTTCCTGTTGCGTACTCTGTTATGAAGTTAATAGCTCAGTTAATCATACGATGTCAGATGTCGAACTATATGTAAGTTAAATGTAGCTTTTGTTAGACATATACTAATACGCTGCATGTTAGTAAACATAAATATACAATCTCTTGCTGTTACACTTTCGTGTTATCTACATGACGATGTGTTTAGAAGAGTTATAATTAGACCGTGACCTCACAAGGATAGCGCGAGGAAACTCACCCATAAATAGCGTCTTTGTCTCTTTTGTGGACGTCGGGCACGGAACTCATGACATGGTTGGACATGATTCCGGAGACATGGTTGCTAGGGTGATACTGGTGCATGGAGGGGCCGTGGTTCATGTGTGGGCTGTGTGTGAGGGTGGGCATCGGCCGATGAGCGTGCGGGTCGTACAGAGATGTCGGACCGTCCATGGTACCGTAGTGCGGGATACCTTCATCGTACTGCATGTGGGACAGAAGAGTAAACCGCAGCTGTTATACGTCACTCGCTGGGAACTCCATAAATCAGAGAATGTCGTAAAACATGACAAGAACTGGCCACTTCAGCCGTGAAACCTCACTTACCCTCTGCGCCATCAACCACTCAGTACCCCAGTTGTTGACGAACCCGGAGAAAGCGAAGATACTTCTTTTGGCTGCTAAAAGTCTCGTGAAGTCCCACTATTAAAATCTCCTTACTTTACGGATTCAACGTTAGGACGCACTAATAAAAGTGACCACGGAATCTTGACGAAGTTTCGAGCTTCTGTCTTCTTCTGTACAATTATATTTACAACTACACACACTGTACTATAGCTAGCGACTTCAGAGGCTTATGCAATCTCAACTGTCAATCAAAAAGACTGTTACTATAACACAGATAATAAATGAGCTGTCAGTCGTAGCAGCCGCGGGCGTTGCCTGGCCCCAAGTTTCTCTAACTCGAGCTGTGTGCGTGGCTAGTGCTGGCTGCGTGCAGTCGGCGCGTTCAGCACCATGTGGAGGGTTGTCTGCTTTACCTTAAGTTGTTCCCCCTTACTGTAAGCTGCTGCCAGAGTGTGAAAACTGATGCGTCCGCTCAAGCAGTTGCAACAAAAATCGGCAAAAACCAACGAGCGAACCGCGCGAGCTAGATTTCGTCTTCCGCGCTCACACGAACGCTTGCCGGACAATACCATTGTATCTTGCAAAGAGCTCAGTAGGTGGCGGGCTTGTGCTGCTTTTGTCGTTGCTTTAGAAACTTAGAGCTCATTGGTCAGCTGGTCAGAGTGACGTATTGAACATACACAATTTGTAGCGACTGAAATGGCAATCATATTTGAGTATACCCGTTTCAGGGTGACCTTTTCAACAATTGGCCTTGATTTAAACAAATATACGACCACGTAAAATCCATGGTCTTCTTTCTGAAACCACATGTTGAAGCTAATGGTAATTTCATACAAAGTGCAGGAATTTATGAACAACTAACAACAACCGTATTATAATACATGATTTTCATTCATGATGTTAGAAAAACACATAGGTTCAAGAAGTCTCGATAGAAATGAAATAAAAACCCTATAACCCAGCGCTTTCGAAAGGCGGAGCTTTCTTCTTCAGTTTGTCCTTAACGAAGAAAGGTTTATCTTTCGAAAGCACTAGGTTGTAGGGTTTTTATTTCACATGCTACTTTCAATGGCAACAAACAGAACTACTTTTCAAGTTACATGAATATTGTGTTAAGTGGCTCCAAAAGCGCGTATACGTCAGTCACGTGAAGTACATTCAACATACAGTTGCCCTTTTTCTGTTTTAGATTTGAGGGTGAAATATGAAGTCGTGTACTGCAGATTTTGAGTTGAAATTCAAATTAAGGCTGAAGAGATACACCACCAATTACTGAGGTTATTTTACGCCGTTAGAGTAGGGTTAGAGATCACATTTATTATTTCTGTCCTTTAACTGCACTATATGAGACTAGATAAAATAGATCGAGGCCAAAGAGATACACTACCAATTACGGAGTTATTTTAGAATGTTAGGCTGAGATTTAAAAATCAGAGCTTTCTTTTATATATGTTAACAACATTTATATTAGGCTGAATAATAAACCAACATTGAAAACTTATACCATTCGCAGGTTAACATAATTTTGTATTTAGGTATTCGGTTTAAGTCAAGGCAATACAACTGTATGCTCTAATCAAAAATAAAGTCGTTAGCGATTCTCAGACCTCATACACCTAATATGGTTCTCATGTACACTTTACACGTACATCCTCAGTAGTTTTGTATGTGCATTTCACATGTATCCTCCAAAGATTTTTTTATATATATACGTATTAACTGCTCATGTTTCTTATATTCGAGTTGCATGAGCATTTTCGAGGGTCTTCGTATACAAATTAATTGTACGCGTTTTTTGGTTCTCACAGCCAAGTCACTGGCACATTTACTATCATCTTCAAACATAACAACTGTTATTCGTTTTACTAGGGTCATAACCTAGAGAATTAATAACATGCTAGTTCCGCGTTCACCAATATATCAAACTTTAAAAAAAAACATAAAAACTGCGCGTAATTAATAACAATACATTCATTAGTCAGGATATTGTTTTCGATATATTGCATTATTTTAAGATTTTATCCTTTTATTATCAGTTTAAAGTAATTCTGTAAATCCAAAATAATTTGTTGTATATCAAAATCGTTTAAAGTCACAAAGTACTGTTGTTGTTTTCAGTTACTCTGACCTTATTTTCTGACTAACAATTCCCTCTATGTGCACGTGTGGTTATACATTACACTTCGAATAAATAAATTGATTTACCAGTACTATATTTCGTGCTGAGTATCTTGTCATACATTTAAGAAAAGTCCTCTGGTGTTGGAAGGATGGTCGTTAACTACAAACAAACCACAGTAGGTAGCTAGCTAAACAGTATGGTATTTGTTTAATGAATCCATCGACTTGGGCCACCTAATGAAGTTTCAGCTCAGCAGTTTCTTCAGATTACCGAATGAATTATGGTTGGTTTTTCTCCTTTGGTGTCATTACTTAACACCCCTGAATATCTACCTTCCGAAGTTCATAAAACAAGACACTTGACAATAGAGTGTCTTTCAGAAGACACGATAAAACGACACCCATAACATTCAACGACAACCGGCTGGCCATCTTTCCTTCCGTCCACGCTTCTCCCGTATAATGCTATAAATCCCAGTCATCAACAATGAACCTCGTTTATGACCTGCGTCACGGAAAGAGTGGTTTTACCATTCGCTGACAATCTTACAGCAAGTACTTAAATTTTACTGAACACTACAGGCAGTAAAAATATTTTATTATCAAAATTGCTTGTGTCGTTTCCAGTTTTGACTAAATGTAGGTTTTGTACGCATGAAATATATCTTCTCACATGTTGAAAATAAAAATAGATTTAATAATTGGGTATATTTTAATAATAACATTCTTCATGCACGAGATTATGTATTACTATTCAGAATATAATAATATTCAGATGAAATTAGGGGCTACGAATATGAAAGAGAGATTATGAGTTACGTACCTGCCCGGGGACAGAGTGAAAAGTCGTCTTTTACTTCGTTTACAGCAATGTGTTTATGATAAGAACAGTGTGTAGTCATTGTCCATTTTCACAAGTTTTTGTAATGCTTTACGGAAATATTATGATACACAGGCCCTTTTAAGGCCAAGATGAAGTTAGTCATACAGCTAGGTATTCACGGTTTTATACTGGAATCATTTGGTTACAGGAACCCGCGTGTTTCAAAAGTGTTACTGAAAGCGAATAGGCTGAAGAATGGAATCTAACAAGAAGCAGTGAAATAAGTGAGAAATAGATTAAATTAATTAAAATGTTCAGGTTTTTACAGGATGAAAGCAACAGGCGTTTTTAAACAAGATTTTTTTATTAAAAGAACGTTACATTCACACATGATTTATAGACAGTCATGTTCACCTATTTACACGAGTACCCTCGAGCTTGCTCTGCTATTCCACGTACAAAACGACAGTTAACCTTATGCTTATTATGAATCTCAGAGACTTGATTAGCTAACATATTTAAGATTTCTGTCAGCATTTTCTGAGTGAAATGCTGCTTAAAGGCTGTCCACACATTCTTTAGTCTTTACTGTTGTATAGTATACGTTCTCGGCCCCTCACTTATCATGTGTTTTTCCGAGCCTGACCGCGACAAGGGCGTGCATACCGTGTCTGCTTGCCGTAAGATACATCAGTTCACCTGTCACACAGCATCCTCAGATTGGTTCAATTGTTGAGAGGGGCGGGGCAAACAAAATAGCCAATGGATTGAGCACGAAGCTCGAGCTGCGCGTGTCTCTCGTTCTTACACCATACGTTTATAGCAGCTATCTTTTCAAACAGTATTTATTCTTAGTGATATTTGTGGAACAACAACTTTCATGGACACAAATTCCGAGCTGTGACTTATTTGCTTTTTTTTTTTTTTTTTTTTGGCAACCAACGTGACTGCGTGCGCCACAAAGGTAATATGAAAACTGTGGAAAGAAAAATTATGTTATCGTTGCTACTAAACGCAAAAATTTAGTTTTATAATAAAGTTTTCTGTAAACAGAGAAAAAGAACACATTCTGAAATATAACACTAAGATTCGATAATACTATATCCATTTTTGCTGGAGAATTTAATATAAAAAATATGTCCTGACCTACATTCAACCATGGCTATGCAACAAACAACTGAACAAAAGATGCCAAGTGGCGATACAGTGTTAAACTGTTTCTTAATCAAGAATTTCCATTGACCAAGCAATAAAGTTTGGTGACCTAGACATACCTCATTAAAAACTAAGCTTCATTTAAATTTAGTGTATTACTGAAATCATGTACACATTTACTTATCCAGGCTCAGTAATTTTTGTGAATAACATGGGATGTTCTGTAAACAACTGGTAGACAATAAGGTTTTAAACGTTCTACAAGACATTACAATGTTATTATTGGTAATATTGAATCAATATTATTTATTTTTGTTTTTGTAATATCTTTTCGTCATGCTGTACAGAGGGTAAAGAACAAACCACATACAGATGACAATCTTGTACCAATTACTGGCTGGTTTTTGTGGTTCTACTCTCTTTTTTATATCATATATTGCGGTTATTTGTTGTCATTGAGTTTTATTGCTGTTTGATTGTTATTTCTGCAACACTGGTCTCGCTAGTGTTGTCATCGGGATGCTTCAGAGCTTTATAAAATAAAATAACAATTATTGAAGAAAGAAAACTAACCCATGTTAGATATTGAAGAAAGAAAACTAACCCATGTTAGATATTTTTGAACAAAATCTTTGTTTTTACGGATACTTCTACAAGCCTCATAAAGAACTTTAAAACTATGGTATATATATATATATATATATATATATATATATATAAATTTTATGTTATATATTAGGGTTCGTTAGCCCTAAATTTTCATGTTATTGTCTTATTTACCCAAACAAAACCTGAACGATTTATACAAATTTTTCATTTACGTAAAACATCTGAATTTTTATAACACCTGTTATTTATTTAAAACATGTTTTATTACTAAAAGTGTTATTATTGTTAAACAAATATAAATAAACATTGTCATAACATTACTGTTTTGTGGTTATTGTTATTTCTGCAGTAAAATACAGTTAGGAAGAAGAACCTGCATTATGAAAATTCTTCGATCGAAAAATCTATTTAAATATTTTATCATAGTCTACTGTTAAGGCTTAAAAACCTGAGACATTAAGTTCGTTTATTTGTTTTGAATTTCGGGCAAAGCTGCACGAGGTTTATCTGTGCTCGCCGTCCCTAATTTAGCAGTCTAAGACTAGAGGGAAGGCAGCTAGTCATCACCACCCACCGCCAACTCTTGGGCTACTCTTTTACTAACGAATAGTGGGATTAACCGTAACATTATAACGCCCCCACGACTGAAAGATCGAGCATGTTTGGTGTGACGGAGACATTAAGTTAAACTGCATTTAGTATAGTATTATTGCATTCAAAACTGCAAATTCTGAGTATTTCGAAATAAAAATAAAATGAACATATGTATCCTGATAAAATCCCGACATTGTAGTAAAACGTTTCACAATATAAGGTAGTGCATATGCATCATGATCTAATATCTATCAATATCTATCTTTTCGATTCGCGACTGGTAAGTTTAGAACAACACAAAATGGGATATGTGATTTTACCTTATATTATTTGCTATTCACTATACATAATAGATGAAAGATAAGTTTTGGATGATTTGAACAAAACTGATCAAAGTTCTTCTTTATCAACTTAATCTAGTTAAGTTGAAGTAGTTGTTATACAAGTAACTTATTATATTAATAGCATCTCTGTCGTATCCTAATTGACCTAATGACTCCTGGTACTGGACAGAAGGTCTCGTCAGCACTGTGGTGTGGTTAACTTGCTATTGTTGATAAAGTTTTGTTTACTTTAACTTCTAATTTCTTAGAATAAATGTAACACCCCATAGGTTAATTAGAGCATTTAGAATGTATTTTACGCGAATCCCTTAGTAATAAAGAACTATTTTGAATATCTTAAGTTACTGTTCTATAATATAATTCCAGAGACGTTTGAATATGTACATATATATAAGAGAAAACTATAATATTTTGTAAAAAGTGTCTTAGAAACGTTAGAACGAATAATTTGCTTGTCACAACTGTTTGAAATATAACATCAACATACATCACTATGTGACTCGCTCTTACACTACGCTAAGTTTTGAATGGAATTTATTACAGTGTAGGATAAGTTGGTATAATTTTGTTATACCAACTGTTTGGTAAAAACAGTTTCGTAAATCTTGTTGAAGTCAGACAACACTATTGTATTTAATTTAAAACGCATTACATAACTCGAATTCAAAGGAATTTTCCTTTAAAAGAATACTAATACATGTGATATAATAGTATATATACGCTACTTTTGAATCGATATGATAAGCGATAAAGCATTTATTTTAATATATGAATGAGCCTTTTAGAACAAAGTTTGTGTTTACATACTAATCAACACGGTAAATAATATACACGTGTGTTTTGAACTTGACGATAACCGAAGAAGGTCGAACGTTGTTCGCTCCTTTATTAGTACTTTCTCTACCCATATCAATCATTTTTACATATATAATTGTCGTATTAGTAAAGAGAATTACGTGTTATAAAATCGTCCGCTTTGACATATCAACGAATTTAATACAAGTACGTACTTGTATATAAATTAAAACAATATATAATATAATTATTTATGCGTTGGCATGTTAATAGAAACAACACATGATAAAACGGTATCTGCTTCACATAACAATACACGATATAACTGTGTAGGCTTCGACAAACAAGTCAGCACAACACATGATATAAGAGTAAACATATTTACACACGTCAGGGGATCATGTTTGTGAATGCATTCATATAATTTTTACCTATTTTAGATATCAAGTTATTATTCTATTAACATTTTTCCACAGAATTTTAAAATTCTATACAATCAGGGTAAGCTCTCCTGTTTGGTGTTTCAACTGGATTAAGCAAATAAACATTTGGTCACCATGAAAATATTTAGATAATTAAAACAAAAGGTGTTTTACGGTATTTGCTGTCATCAAGTAAACAAAACTCGTGTTTCCGTATGCTTTCAGTAGTCATGGCGGGCCCTTTATAAGCAGTAGTGCAATTTTAACTTTCTGGCAGAAAGTTGGAAATATAAATCGTTTTCAAAAATTACATTTTCCCATTATTATCCCATATTTACGCGGTCACAATTATTTATATGGAATGACTGAAGACTAATGGAAAAACGTATTTCATGTTTAATTTGTTAATGTAGGCTTTCTAGAGAATTTTGATCTATTTTAATTTCGCACTGTATGATTTCCACTGTCATTGGATACACTGCAGATGTGTCTTCCGTGTAATTCGTGCGTTTTAGAGAAATAAAACTGGAACACTTATACATCTATATACATACAGCAATATCTTCTTAGCTTTTTTTTTGTAGACGTAGTTTATGCTAAGAAGATTACTTCTTGTGAGATGTGCTATCATTTTTTTTGGTTATACGTAGGTAACTAGGCCCGGCATGGCCAAATGTTTTAAGGCGTGCGACTCGTAATCTGAGGGTCGCGGGTTCGCATCCCTGTCGCGCCAAACATGCTCGCCCTCCCAGCCGTGGGGGCGTTATATTGTGACGATCAATCCCACTATTCGTTGGTAAAAGAGTAGCCCAAGAGTTGGCGGTGGATGGTGATGACTGGCTGCCTTCCCTCTAGTCTTACACTGCTAAATTAGGGACGGCTAGCAGAGATAGCCCTCGAGTAGCTTTGCGCGAAATTAAAAAAGCAAACAAACGTAGGTAACTGATATATAGGAGGAACACATTAGTAAACTAATTTATTAATCTAACTTCATATTTGGTGATGTCGGTGTCACATATTTAATAAAGCGTACCTGTCGGATATCTGCACGTGATTATGAAGATCATGCGAAATTGCGCAAACTCATAAGACTACATTTTGTAAGAAATTCAATAATTAGTATTTAAAAAGCCAGTTGTTGACTTAAACGGAATCTGGATAGATAAAATTATGCTTTGAAGTCGTGATTATAAACGTATGTTTTTAGTTGGTGTATAATCGTTTTCTTTAGAATGCAGCAAACATGCTATAGTGGAGTATATTTGGTTCACGACATATTAAAGTTGACAGGCAAAATAATCACTTCACCAAAATGCTTATCTTATTTTTCAATACTTTCAGCTTTAATTACAAATGATTTATAGAATCAAGAAGTAGTAATACATTCCCATAATGCGTTTCGTATTTAGGAATAAGGAGAAAGTAGTTCGACAGGCTTTAAGTTATGTACATCAGTGAACAAAAGAAATAATGAGTTCCAATGATATTTATGTTCAGTTCTCTCTTCAACGACACCGGTGAAGTTTGTGTGGATATTTTTTATTCACATTTAAGAAAACATAAAATCAAATACTAGGGTGCCTAACTTAAAACATTTTGACGTGAAATACTTTAATAATTATTTGCTATCTGACTGTCGTTCAACATATTAACGTAGGGTTTACTTAGTCATTAGCATGGGATGTGACAGCACGTGGTGATAAAACATACGTAAAAGATGAGAGAACGCGCTAGCTACAGGAATAGACGACATGTACACACATGACAATAAAACATGACTTCTATTTAATATAATACCAATTACTCAGTGTAATATCAACTGGTATGTTCTTGAGCAAAATATGTCGAAAGTGGTTTCTTATATTACAAGACATATGCCAAATAAAGAAATAAATTTTCATGTATTATTAATGTGGCTAAATCCTCTATGGATACGAACAAGAATATTTGTCATAAATAACTTGCTGGAGATGTCATAAGTATTGTATGTTTGAATTCAATGTCTACAACACCGAACCGAGACTTACATATCAATACATGTAATATTATTTCTTTCGTATACAGTAAACTGATCATGGCTATTCAGTTTTTAATGTTACAGAGCTGCTTTGGTTAATTCTATGTATCTCTATTAAAGTAACATGACTTTTTCATAAAGATGAGGATAGAAAGCACTAAACAAGGACTAAGGAATTGACTTCTTATTCACTTAGCTGTTTTGTACAAAATATTGATATACAAGCGGGAATTGATTGTTACTCTTATTATATCTCCGTAACGATCCGGGCAGAGAGAGTTTTTGCTGCAAGAGGTGGGAAACCTGAACCAACTGGTTCCTAGTCCGGATACACTAAATCAGAAGTATATACGTGGGTGACCCACGTCAGTAAGACATTTCATAAATGTTCACAACCCGGCATAGCCAGTTGGTTGAGGCATTCGACTTGTAATCCGAGGGTTGAGGGTTATAATCTTCGTCACACCAAACATGGTCGCCCTTTCAGCGGTGGGGGTGTTAAAATTGTAATTTTAACGAGTTAAAGAGTGGCCCAAGAGTTGGCGGTGGGTGATGATGACTAGCTGCCTTTCTTCTAGCTTTACACTGCTAAATTAGGAACGGCTGGCGCGGATAACCCTCGTTCAGCTTTGCGCGAAATTCAAAACAAACTAAACCTAAATGTTCAAAACACCAGGTTATTCTGGAAAAAGAGGTGTTTAGTAACGATATAAAAAGCGATAACCGAAACTTTGTTATCATATTTTTGGCTGTTAATTAAAAACACCATGTAACCTAAATAAATGTTCTGTTTTGGGTCACTATTCAACTATCGAGTATAAATATGTTACTATTAACGTCACTTGCTACTTATCTATTTCGTTATTTTTAGTAGTTTTTTTTTCGATATTCTGTCTGCGAATTATCACTTCCAAAATAAAGCAAAAAAGATGAAAAATTGAAGCTTAAGCTATGGAAGTAATTTCCGTAAATTATATAGAATTCTATCGATTTTTCTCCACTAAATCCGAGCTCAGAGAGAGAGAGAGAGAGCAGGTTCTATATGATTCCCTTAATCTAGCTGCGGGAGAAAGATAAGAATTTATGTTATAAATCTTGAACATAGAACGCACGTCATTAGCCATCTTGATGGAAACACAGGAAGCACATAGTGTGGATATACATATAGACATAGAGCGTCTTAAGGCTAACTTATTTCACAAAATGTTCTCAGTTTAACTTTATTTATTTTTAATATTATATTATTTTATTTTTTTTACTTTTTTGACTTCCATAACAGTTCTCGCGTATCATACTTCAAGTTTAAATTATACATGCTTGAGTTGTGCAGAACTATTCGACGTTATCATTGTATACATATTAAGGCACATAACCTGGGAACGTTTGCGCTGCCGCCTAGTATCTGTTTTACCATATATTGTGTTTCATAGTGTTAAGTCATGCATAAGAACATCATTTCTTGGTTTATTTTCTAAAACCTTAATAATTTTGTAACACAATAGCACACGAGTTCGTAATCTCTTCGTGTGCGTGTTTCAATATTAAAAAAAGATGAAGGAGCATCTTCTTTGCATCTGAAATAAGATGTTAGAAAAAGAACACAGTCCATCCTTTGATTCGTGTTACTTTTCTATGACACTTGGAGACCAATCCTTATTACTTTATTTGCACTTCGTGACATGTATTGGGTTTCAGTCCAATCCAACTGCCCTCCCTCAATGGCTCAGCGGTATGTCTGCTGACTTACGACTATAAAAACCGGGTTTCGATACCCGTGGCGGGCAGAGTACAGATAGCGCATTGTTTAGCTTTGTGCTTAATTCAAAACAACCAATCCAAATGAATGGACTACGTGAAATAACAAACAATACTGAGTGAAAATAAGTACAACTATTAAAGTATTTGTATAAATTTACGTACATGATGTACGAGTATGGATGCATAAACCACATATTTGTAGCTGTTCTGGTGGGATTATTTCAAAACGATTGGCATTATCAACTGCTTCGTCAATAAATGAGTTTGATTTGGCGTATTTGTTATATGTGCAGCGTACTGTCTGGACAGCTAATAAAACTGTAGTTTAAATAAGCACATACAAAAACAGCCAGATAATCTTGAGGCCATCTATTTATTTTATATTTAAAGACAAAAATTCTGAAATTGTATCGTACACAACCCAGAATTTGGGTTTGGTTTCTTCCAGGTTCACTTTTGATCATAAGAAGATAAGAGTAAAGATATTATAAGTGACGAGCACCAAACATGTTATGATGAGAAGGCTTAGGACCAGCATAATAATCTTTCTGATCGTCATACATGGTATAAAGAGAAGGCTTAGGACCAGCATAACAATCTTTCTGACCATCAAACATGTTATAAAGAGAAGGCTGGTACCAATATGATGATTTTTCTGAGCATTAGACATGTTATAAAGAGAAAGTTGGTACTAACATGATGATCTTCCTGAGAATTAGGCATGTCATAAAGAGAAGGTTGGTACTAACATGATGATCTTCCTGAGAATCAGACATGCTATAAAGAGAAGATTGTTACTAACATGATGGTCTTGCTGAGAATTAGACATGTTATAAAGAGAAGATTGGTACTAATATCATAATCTTTCTGAGAATCAGACATGTTATGAAGAGAAGGTTGGTACCAACATGTTGATCTTCCTGAAAATTAAACATGTTATAAAGAGAAGGTTGGTACTAACATGATGATCTTCCTGAGAATCAGACATGTTATAAAGAGAAGGCTGGAGACAAGTTTGACAGTTTTTATTTATTGTTGTAGGCCTAACGCTCAGAGAAATGCTGATTTTGTATTTCAAAAAATTTGTATTTTTATCTTTTTTTTTTAAATAACTAATTTTTATGTGTTTTTTCATCTATTTGTTGTAATTTTGGAAAATATATGAAACACTTTCTGACCACAAATTTCACACGAATATAATGATTTTATGGTGCTCTCATTCTTAGGTCTTGTTCTACTCTTAAGTTAACGTTTCAACTGCACGTATTAGAAATAATATTGATGTTTTATGCTCTATACAACAAAATGATTATAATGTCAAACCATGAAACATACCATAAAATTAGATGTAACTGCAATTCAAAAAAATAAATAAATTAAGTTCAGTGTGATTTTGGTCGTGATATATTCTGTATTAAGAACAAATAGCCACCTGGGAAAGCAGCACTGATGTCTCGTCTTCAGAATTATGCTCTCTTGATTTGTTTTTTTAACGATGGCTTTTAGTTTGCTCGTGTGTTATTGCTATTTTTTGAATATAACTGTGTGACAAAGTTACCTTTTAGTGGTGAATTACGTTTGTTTAATTTCCCATATTTCTCATTTTATTTTATTCAGACTTCAAGCGAAAGGTTACAGTCATTATGTTTGCTCTCCACTCAGCCAGGAAAAAGGTCTTGAAAAAAAGAGTGATATAGTATCGCCTACCTATAAAACTTGGTATTAAATGTCAATCCCTGCACATAAAATAAATATATGTCTTACGACAGCATCTGGAGTAATTAGTCGAAGTGAAACGGCCAGGAATAGGCTTAATGAGTTGATTTGAAATATTGTAAACTTGGCTGCCAAATTCGTTGAACTTTTTGTTAATGTTACCAGAATTGGCAGCAACTTTGAATATTCCACACATTCAGTGATGTCCACACACTGTTACTAGCAGTATGCCATCATTGAAACAGATTCAATAACTGTGGTGAGTGGTCCTTAAATAAGTTCCCTTGTTGGTTATTGTCTTCTTTTTAATTTTGTTGCATAGTAATTATTGGACGTGAACCATTGTCACTTTAATTATTGAACTAGTATTTGGGAATACAAGAATAAAACACGCCATCTTTAGCGCATTGACATATTTCGGTAGTAATAAGTGAAGGTAGTCCGTGTGTAAAGTTTCGGAATATCGCATGTCCATTGTATCATTTCTCACACCATGCAAGTGCGTTTTTCTTGTGGTTGATACACTCTTCCTGATGTAAAAAAACAAGAACAATCGAGCGAATAAAGCTCATTATCATGTGACTTTCTACTTTCCTGAATAGTAATGTTTAAAAGATAAAAGCGCTGCTATATTTCGAATTGAGAAAACATAAATATGTAAATATTGAAAAGTAGGGCCGGCATGGCCGGGTGGATCGAGGTGTTCGACTCGCAATCTGAGTGTCGCGGGTTTGAATCACCATCACACCAAACATGCTCGTCCTTTCAGCTGTGGAGGCGTTATAATGTTACGGTCAATTTCACTATTCGTTGGTAAAAGAGTAACCCAAGAATTAGGGTTGGGTGGTGATGACCAACTGCCTTCTCTCTAGTCCTACACTGCTAAGCTGGGGACGGTTAGCACAGATAGTCCTCTTGTAGCTTTGCGCGAAATTAAAAAAAAACAACAAACAAATAAATTTTGAAAAATATCTAAATTACTTTAGAGACTTGTTTGTTTTTGTTTGTTTGTTTTTGGAATTTCGCACAAAGCTACTCGAGGGCTATCTGTGCTAGCCGTCCCTAATTTTGCAGTGTAAGACTAGAGGGAAGGCAGCTAGTCATCACCACCCACCGCCAACTCTTGGGCTACTCTTTTACAAACGAATAGTGGGATTGACCGTCACATTATACACCCCCATGGCTGGGAGGGCGAGCATATTTAGCGCGACGGGGGCGCGAACCCGCGACCCTCGGATTACGAGTGCACGCCTTAACGCGCTCGGCCATGCCAGGCCCGCTTTAGAGACAAAAACGTGCGTCACTAGCCCAATATATAATTATAATCAAGTTAGGTAGTTGTCTAATTACTGAGATTTATCATGTTAAAGGAAAAACCTGTACTGAGTCATGTTAATGTTCCTTCAACTGAGTTAGAATTCATGTATTCATTCTACAACCAACCTGTCCCCCAGTGGCTCAGCGGCATGTCTGCGGACTTGCAACGCTAAAAACCGGGTTTTGATACCCGTAGTGGGCAGAGCACAGATAGCCCATTGTGTAGCTTTGTGCTTAATTCAAAAACAACAACAACTACCGCCAACCTGACTTAATGTCTTACCTGACGTTGAGCACCGTATTTGTCAGGTGAACCCAGATAATAGCAGTTGTATGTTTTCATATCAGGTCAGTAACCTTGGAAGTTAGCTTGCTGTGCACTTCGATTCCCATAATAAAAACAACAACATCGACAGCATACACTGTCAACAATAAATAAACAATACACATGTAATTGTGTATTCAGATGAAACAATGACGATGCTCTTAAAACAAAACCCAAATAAGAGTAGTAGATGAAACAATGACGATGCTCTTAAAACAAAACCCAAATAAGAGTAGTAGATGAAACAATGACGATGCTCCTAAAACAAAACCCAAATCAGAGTAGTAGATACATTAAGTGATTTATTTAAGAATCATCAAATATAAGATACAGAATATCTCTTCGAGAGTTTTACCCATCGCTGTATTTAGTTTTAATCATTTTTCCTTTCACCATATTTAGTCAAAATTATTTTTCCACCATTATTATACAATTCTGGAAGATACGAGGGTGTTTTAACGAAGCTAAATTTATGTTACAAAAGAGATTTTTCAGAAAACAATGAGGTGGAACATTTGACAAAGAACTGATATGAAGGGCCCGGCATGGCTTGGTGGTTGAGGCACGAACTACTAATACGAGGGTCGCGGGTTCGAATCCCTGTCACAACAAACAAGTCCACCCTTTCAGCTGTGGGGGCGTTATAAAGTGACAGTCAATCCCACTATTGATTGGTAAAAGAGTAGCCCATGAGTTTGCTGTGGGTGGAGATGACTACCTCCTTTCCCTGTAGTCTTACACTGCTAAGTTAGGGACGACTAGAGCAGTTAGCCCTCCCGTAGCTTTAAGCGAAATTCAAAACAAACTAATGTGAAGTTCTAATAATGTTTTCTTGATATGAGTAGGAACAGTGTTGTAATTAGCACGTAATTCGCTGCAAAGTGAAAAAGACACCACAGAACGTATTTAATTACACCACAGCTTAATGTTGCCATGTCAACACTATAACAAATTTATGAAAAAAGGAGAGTTTTTTTTTTAATATTTTGGTCAACTTAATATTATATTTGCTGACTTACAACACTAGAAACCGGAATTCGTTACCCGTGGTGTGTTAGAGTACAAATAGCACATTTGTAGCTTTGTGCTTAACTTGAAATAAATAAATAAAACTATTTAACATACTTTCAGGAAATATCTTACACCATTCTCTAATAAATAAAAACAAAGTTCCTTTCAATTCACGACTTCTAACCTTTATAAGTAAAAAGTGCATCAAGAGAAAAATTTAGTTTTAACAACTCAAGTGACTTTATGACCTCGTGTGGAGATTGAAAATAAAACATGTAATGATTGAAGTGCAGTCATCTGAAATACGTGATTTCATGACGAAAATGTAAGCCAAATAAGGAAGGTTTAAACGTAGGACTTTGATAGAAACAGAATTTTAGCAATATGTGAGCAAAAGCAGTAACCAGTACAACTGAATGAAGTCAAACCTGAAATATCCTAAAAAATCTGACTGGTTATGAGATAGTTAAGAATTATTCAGTTAAAAGTTCATTATAGCACTGTCATAATGAGTTTTCGACATCCAAGAACAGCAAAAACAAAAAAGAAATATCCATCATATTATCTGAATATCTCATGAATTAGAGATAAGTTTTAAAACTGAATCCTCACCACAGCAAAGAGAGAAAAATCGATCTAGAATAATAGACTCCAATAAGGAAAGTTCAAAGCACAACGACCTGGGTGAATAAAATTGAAGTTTTCTGCGAACCTTCAATCTGCTTTTTCTTCATACTTGGACACAACATAGGTAGTTAGTGTTGCAATGGGGTGTGAAATCACTCAATCAATCTCCATTAAATTGTACAATATCTACAATAACTCAATATGTAGATAGAATAAGTATGCTATATATAAAACATTGCGGAGCCTCACTACATTGTAACAGTCCATGTTGCCAGGCCTGATCAATTCTGTATAACAACCATGCATGTTGAAAACAGTCCTCCATCCATCTTGGTTTCCTTAATACACCTACTGGACGAGAATATGGTTCTGTATGTTGGACTTTAGCAGAAAGCTACTGAAAGAGCTTTCTGTGCTCTGCCCACCACTGGTATCAAAACCCGATTTCAAGAATTGTAAAGCTACAGATTTAGGGGCAAAGAGAATGGGGTTTATCAGTACAAATTTCCACAGTTGAAATATGTAGATGCCTGGTAACTTTATCGGAACAGTATGAATACCACAGCTCCCTGAATTATGCAGTAGCTGATTAGATATATTGTGGTAGCAACTTGCGTAAACACAGCTAGTTCACTCTTCCAGATGGAGATACGTTTTCTGTATTGTTTACAGTTAAATAGGACGTGTTGACGGCTTCAGCACTTCTCTTTTTCTATTCGAGGATTTTCACGTGTTACAGGACGTTGCACTTTGTTTATCTTGGCCGCAGTAGGATTTCCTGTAGGCCTTTTTCGTTATTGTCTTGAATTCCTTTGTTTTCCACTGCTTTTGAGAAATATCCTATCTTAGAAATTTTCTAAATACCTGATGATAATTTCAATAAGTTGTAAAGCATCAGTTTCTAAGTGTTTACATTTATTTGAGTGAAATATAAACGTACTTGTATTCAAGAATATCAGACTGACTGTACAGTGGGGCAGCAGTAAGTTTTAGCCTCGGTGGACACACGTGATAGCTGAAGGTGGCTTTGCTCTAAAACGTACAATATATAAACAGGAGTTCAAAAATAAATGTGATTATAAAGTTTTACAAGTATATGGGAACCCGGCATGGCCAGGTGGTTAAGGCACTCGACTCAGAATCCTAGAGTCGCGGGTTCGAATTCTCGTCACACCAAACATGCTCGCCCTTTCAACCGTAAAGACGTTATAATGTAACGGTAAATCCAACTATTCCTTGGTAAAAGAGTAGCCCAAGAGTTGGCGGTGGGTGGTGATGACTAGCTGCCTTCCCTCTAGTCTTACACTGCTAAATTAGGGACGGCTAGCGCAGATAGTCCTCGAGTAGCTTTGCGCGAAATTCTAAACAAACCAAATCAAGTATATGGAGGTATTTTTTTGCCTTAAACTTCGTTGGATGGATTCCACTGTCTTAAGATGCATTCTGCCTTAGAATTTTTAAGTCCACGACAAGAACATGACTATATGATATTAATGTATAAATATTTTGCGTCGAAAATAGATATTACATAACCTTTCCAAAATGTATCATTGCACACTTTCACTAATATCACGCTACATATGTAATGTTAAACAATATTAAAATGTGGTTCTGATGTATCCTTTTCCAATACGACTTTGTATCGATTGTTATTTTCATACAGTTTGCTGCTATGTTTAATAAAGTGCAGAGGTCAACACACATCGTATTATGTGAGCCAAAATACAGTATCAGAACTTCTCGGACTCGTTTCTTCTGTACAGAAATGCGAGCTATGTTGTACATGAGATTATAGTTTGTATTATCTAATAAATTTATGTTTCCTAAGCTTGAACGCCACTTTGAAGAGATTTCAGTTCTTGGTATAGCAGACTTAACCATACACTTGCTGGGTGTTAGGTCTTGTTCTAGTAGTAAGGCGTTAAGATGTGATAATTTATTATCTTTTCACATCTAGAAAAGCGCAATGGATATCTTGGTTGATTTACACAGTTGCAGCTTTTCAAATAATATGTTCAACATGGTTCTACAAGGACACAAGGACAAAAAGCTGGTTTTTCCGTATAAACATACCATAGAAATGAGCAACAAAGAATAGGTCTAAAGCGTCTATGTCCTATTTTCTGAAACATATTTATTTACTTATATTTCACTCCACTTAGCAGTATAATATCATCCTTTTTATTGCTGTTGAATAAAATTTTGATTTTGACATAAATTTTGCTCAAAGCTACACGAGGGCTAACTGCGCTGGCCGTCCCTAATTTGGCAGTGTAAGACTAGAGGGAAGGCAGACAGTCATCATCACCCACTGTTAACTCTTGGATTACTCTTTTACTAACGAATAGTGGGATCGACGCTCCCATGGCTGAAAGGGCGAGCATGCTTGGCGTGAGAGGGGCTCGAATCCATGACCCTCAGATTACGAGTCAAATGCCTAAATCAGTTGGCCATGGAGGGCCTGTTTAACTTTGAATTGCGAATATTCTATTTTCAATGTCTTACTTAACGAAAGAAAGTTATTTTAGAGCTTTAAGATTCTCTGCGATTTGTGTAACATATGTTACAGTTTAAGTGTTTCTCGAGTTTTAAATGTTCTGTTCCTTGATCACTAGCTTTAACACTTATTGTAGTGTTAGATTGATTGATTGAACGTTCTTTATTTTTGTGTTTTGATTTGCTGATCAGAAGGTGTATTTTTTTAGATGTCTTGATTGTTATGCTAAATATAACATAGCTATTATTGTGTTTTAAACATTGCAGTATCTGGTAATTTTTCGGAAGAATAGTGAAAGATAAAAAAACGTCATTTCTTTCTTTAATATAACTTTGGATTGTAATCAATTAACTTCTTCATGAATTAGTAAATAACCCTGAGGCTGTCGCATTCTGATCTCACTCGATATCATAAGAAAACCTCAACTCTTGAGTTAGAAATATGAATAGAGGTTTAATTAATTATCCGACAGCTCAAAGGTATCAGCAGATTTTTTCCTGTCTGCAGCTATATGCCACTTCATCTGTCAATTTCTGTCAAACACTGTATTAATTAACGGATCGCGCACGCGTATCTTAGTGCAAAGGATATAAGTCTCAGATAAAAATGCAACTAATATAAACTTAATGTTAAATTTTCTCTGCGTTTCGTGATTTTATTATGTTTAATAAAGATTAGTTACAGCATTAATTGAAGCTTGAAAGAAGTGTTGTTTCCTTAACTTTTTCGTTCGAGTTATGATTTCTTTTCAAACCATGCTCTTGCACGCTATTAATTGTCATATGTATACTTTCAATGAATAATCCTATCATCAATGCAATTAAATCATAAAAATAAAACAAAAGCTTGCTTGATAGATAACTTATTTATATAACACATTGAAATGTGTTTAATACACATGTTTAAAGTGTACTGCCATCTAGTGGTTAAACTTTAAGTTGACCTTAGCCAATAATATTGACATTAAAAGAGTTAAAACAAAAAAGATCAAGGAAAGGAAAACATTATATTTTTGCAATACAATGCTCTTATTTATCTCAAAAGAAAAGAAGAGAAAATTTTTAACAGGAAGAAATTTAGTTAGATAGAGACTTCATTTGTTTGTAACCAAAAGCAGACTTCAACGCTAGAAACAGAGTTCAGGTATCCATGATTGGCAGAACACAGATAGTTTGTTCATGATGTAGATTTGTGTTTAACTTGAAAAATTATAACCAAACACTTTGGTTAATTCATACCTGAGAAATGTTTAGCTACACGGGGGATGCGATAATATGTGATTATGAAAGAGTATTTGCACTTTAAATTATTTTGCACATATAAGTTCTTCATCAAAAATAATATGGTCACATGTTTAATTTCGTAATGTTCCTACGCTTTATATAGATTATTGGTAAGATTGAGAGTGTATAACGCTAAAATTCGGAATTTGATCCCTATAGTATATGTCTCACAGATAGGCAGCTTATCGGACACATTTGCACTTGACAGTCGTTTTTTGACAGAGAAGTATTTTTCGAAATTATAATTTGTGCACGTCCTCACTACAGTTTACTTAACGATTATTGAGTGATTAATCAGGTAAAGATCAACTCTATGAAAATGAGCTTCAACAGATGAACCAACTGTTCACGGGTCAACATCTCTGTGTATATTAAACGAGTCTACCAGGTTTAGGCGCTTCTACCTTAAGCATTCTTGTAAAAATGAAGTGTTTGAAACGCAGCTTCAGCATTAGAATTATTTAAAGATAAATGCATTTAAATTGATATTGGAAATATGGTAAAACTGAAGTTTTGAAAAGATGTTATTGTAGTAGCTGAAACGAATTCTCCATTGATGATTTGCAGTAAGGTGAAGTTCATAATGGCGAAGTGGCACTAAAGGAAGTTTAAAAAAATATAATTTTAGTATGAAGTTAGTATTAGTTGAGATTCACCAAATGTTAAACTAACCCTAGCGGAAAGGGCGATAAAGATAGTTCCTCAAAGTATTAAGTCCAACCTCTGTTACGTGGTACTGTTAATAATAAATAATAACTCTGTAATGGTTAAACGAAAATCTTAAGTGTTTTTAATATTGAACTTTATACCTGGCCAAAATCCTTAACATAATAAATATCACTGATTCTCATCGAATATTTTTGCAACATAGAAAATTTATTGAATATTCTGGAAAACTAGTGACTTAGGCCTAGACATCTATAAACTGTTGAAACATTTTAGGCCTAGAAATCTATGAACTGTCGAAACTTTTTGAAATGCGAATTGGAGATTAACGAATTTATTATAATCGAACTTTCCAAAGAGGATATAATTACATACATGTGCGGACGTTTTTACAGTCTAGAAGTTTTTAGATTTCCATGATAGTTTATAAATGTCACTAAAGATGGTGTGAAATCAGTTCCGTCTGTAAAGATCTAACCTACTGCCGAAAGCTATGACGCTCGAGCTTTCACAAAAATTGAAATTGTGTGTGACGGTTAATAAAAGCAAACAAAGATTGTATTTGACAGTAAATTTGGACTTGTTGGACACATTGTATTGAACAATTCTTGATTCTGTCCACGTCAGTTAATTTTTAATACTTTTGTGTAAAAATTGTCACTGAAAAATTATTCATATTGTGGCTTGATAAATTTGTGAATTACTATTAATGTAAATAAACTTTGACTTGGTTTCACGAGCGGTAATTCTACTGGAACAATCTTAAATCTTATTCTCGTGTCGGTGGTGGTTCCGAGATGCCATCAAGGAATTTCAAATGCTTGAGCAAAATCAACAAACAGGAATGAATATTATTTTACTGGAGATACATGATCAGAATTTTCCTAACCGACATCTTAACTTCCAGTTTATTATTTTTATCACGTGTAATTCGCTAAACAAGGAAGTGAATAAATAAAAATGATTAACCATGAAACAAACGGCAGTATTTTATGAGTGCTTAAACATGAAGTTTTAAATTAATTTTATTTCAACCATATTTGCACAAATATTGTTTCTTGATTAACTTGCTTCAAAACCTCATGGGGAAACTGAAATTTTACGAGTACATTTACTAGAAGAAATGTTATTATTGAAACAAAACTAATTTGTATATGGAGCTGAATTAATTAATTTATGACCTCAGTTTGTAATGAACAATTTCTCTCATATTTAGCCTTAGCCCAGCAGACTCATAATCCGAGGGTGGCGGGTTCGAATCCCTATCTCACCCAACATGCATGCCCTTTCAGCCATGGGGGCGTTACAATGTGACCCGTCAATCCCACTATTCGTTGGTAAAAAGAGTAGCTCAAAAGTTGGCAGTTGGTGGAGGTGACTAGCTGCCTTCCCTCTCGTCTTACACTGCTAACTTAAGAACGACTAGTGAAGATAGTCCTCGTGTAGCTT
Organism: Carcinoscorpius rotundicauda; assembly: GCA_011833715.1. Classification (NCBI taxonomy): domain Eukaryota; kingdom Metazoa; phylum Arthropoda; class Merostomata; order Xiphosura; family Limulidae; genus Carcinoscorpius; species Carcinoscorpius rotundicauda. The sequence continues at coordinate 93,613,415 of CM022396.1, read as the reverse complement.
TGCGCGAAATTTAAAACACTAGAACAAGAAATTTAGCCTCTGTTCATCATTGGCTCTTAATAAGATCTTAAAATAGATTGGGTGGATCCATTTACATCATGGTAGTACCTGGTCTAGCCACAGTTTTTGGATTTGGTTGCTCTTTTACACGAATGAAGAGTTTGCTTTAACCTGACCCATTATAACTATGCGGACAAAAATGCTTTTAAGAACTTTTGACGCATACAAATTGTTAATTGAAGTTTTGTACGCAAAAATGATTATCACATATATGGTTCTGACCATATGTAATGGCCAGGTGGGTTAAGGCGTTCGACTCGTAATCTGAGTGTTGTGGGTTCAAATCTCGGTCGCACCAAACATGCTCGCCCTTTAAGCCGTGGGGGCGTTATAATATGACGGTCAATCCCACTATTCGTTGGTAAAAGAGTAGCACAAGAGTTGGCGGTGGGTGGTGATGACTAGCTGCCTTCTCTCTAGTTTTACACGGCTAAATTAGGGACGGGTAGCTCGAGTAGCTTTACGCGAAATTCAAAACAAACTATCCATATTTATTTGAATAAATGAAGTTTAGTAAATCAACCATATACGAAGTTCATAAATATATATGTTTCTTATGGCTCTGTTATACGTATTGGTGAAGAGTAATTGAATGTAAAAATAGTATGAGCTAAGAACCATAGTTGTTGGGTTATATCCTCAAATATAGTTGAGATGTATCTTTAAATCTAATTTTCGCTTAGTTTCTTTCATATTTTAAAATATGTTTCTGTATTCAAATCACGAATCTTTTTCACAAATGTATTTGTCTTTGCTGTCCAGAAGGTTATATCGGGTCTGCTGAAAGGAAATTGTTAACTCGTGTGAAAGAACATGCAACTAGATCAAGTGTACTTGAACATGCCAAAATTTGTTTGTTTGCAGTTAAGGACAAAGATACTAGAAGGGGTATCTGTACTCTACCCAGCAAGGATATCGAAACCCGGTTTCTAGTGTTGTAACTCCACAGACATACTGCTGGGCCATTGGGAGGCGAACATGCCCAAGATGAGTATGGTGAAGCATTCTCCTAGATCAGTGGTTCCCAAACTGGGGGTAACTTAAAATTTTATAGGTGGTAATGGAGGGGTGACAGAAAAAAGTTAAAATTCTGAAAATCAAGAAAACATTGAGGTAGCTGGTATTAGGATTAATGTTAACCTTGTCTTAGTATGTAAAGTTGTAAATTAAACCTATTTTAAGTATGTAATAAAGTTAAACCAAATGACAATAAACATCAAAACTAATATACAGTAGTAGAAAAGAAAAAAATATGTATCTAAGTGTGTGGTAACCTAAAAGTATTTTGACAAGTATGCTTCAGAACACAAGTCACTTAGTAACCCTGATGACTCATCGACGTGTCCAGTACGCGTCACTCACTGCCTGAGGTTGCCTCTATTTCACACTGTCAGTTTCTATGTGAGCATCAGCCGAGGTAGACAAAACCTGGTATGTATGTGTACTGCCCTGTGCAGTATAGTTAGCACTTACCTACTATTACATCATTCCTATTGTGAATAAGCTCTTTTAATGCTATCTAGAATACCATGAAAAAATAAATAATAAGTTCACATTGTTCACACTTTTTTATTCAGTTTTTCTTTTTCTGCATATTAAACAATAAAATGTCTAAAAAGCGCACCTACTCTGACGCCTTTCTTCGCTATGGCTTTGTGAATTTACCTTCTGGTGGAGAGGATCGGCCACGATGTGTAGTATGTCACAAAGTGTTGACAAATGAAAGCCTCAAGCCATCAAAACTCTCAACTCACCCCCAGAAGTGCCATCAAAATCTTCAAAATGAGGATCAGGCTTATTTTCAGCGCCGGGCTGTAGCACTGAAGAATATCCAGTTCGGTTCATCTGGAATTCAAGCCCAAAAGCTTCAAGCTGCGGTCGAAGCATCTTACTTTGTTGCATATAAAGTTGCCGAACAATAAAAATGCCACACCATTGCAGAGAATCTGATTATGCCTTGTGCATACGAAATGGTAAGCAAGGTATGTGGGGAGGATCAAGCGAGGAAACTGAGTGTCATCGACACTATCAAACAACACAATCCGCCGACGAGTTGATGACATGGCATCAAATATTTTGTCCCAAGTTACAACAGAGATCAAGGAAAGCTCATATAGCAAATTCTCCTTGCAATTTGATGAATCGTGTGACGTAGCCAGTTGTGCTGTTCTCCTTGAGTTCGTTCGTTACGTCCACCAGGATAAGATCAAAGAAGAGTTCCTATTATGCGAAGATCTGCTGACAACCACGAAAGGAGAAGATATCTTCAATATCATCAACAGTTTCTTTACCACGAATGGATTGGATTGGAACAGCGTTCAACAGGAAGGGAGAGATGTTTATATAAAGTCTAGATTAGTATAAATACAATGAATTACATGGCATATAGTCATATAGTTTTATTTATTGTACAAGTAGCTGTAGTGTAACTAATATTTTATACATAATTCACAAAAAAGTATCATGTCTGTCGTACTGAAATACTAAAGTACCAAAATAACTTAAATTAAATTAAAACCATATAATTATAATGCAAAAGATAAGTGAGAATGGCTAATTGACGCAATTTATAATAGTTTTTCTTTTTTAATCTAGGACTCCGTCGATGGAGCACCGTCGATGATGGGTTGTAATCGTGGATTACGGGGCCTCATACAAGCTATGAATCCAAAAATTTCTGTAGATCATTGCATCATTCATCGGTACTCTCTTGGATCAAAAAGCCTGCCTGGTAATCTGAAATTAGTGTTTGCAGATGTGTTGAAAATCGTCAATTTCATCAAGTCCAGGGATGTGAATTCGCGCATATTCAGGGAGCTGTGCAAAGAAATGGGAGAGCAGTATCAAGTTCTGCTTTACCACACCAATGTTCGCTGGTTGTCACAAGGCAAGGTTGTACGTCGAGTCATTTAGCTCCGAACGGCTCTTCAGGAATTTCTGAAACAAGAAGAATCTCCTTTTGCTACCAAGTTCACTGAAAATGACTGGCTTGCTCGACTTTGTTACTTGGCTGACATATTTGCGGAGCTGAACATTGATAATCTGCAGCTCCAGGGCCAAAACACGACTGTCATTGATGCCCATCACACTGACTGCATTTCTGGGAAAACTGAGACTCTGGATTCGACGCTTGGAGAAAGGAGTGATCGCTCAGTTTCTCACCCTAGACCAGTTTGTTGAGGAGAATAGTTGTGATACTGGATCACTTTTACAGACCATCAACAAAGAGATGAGCGACCATTTGAAGGGGCTTGAAACAAGTATGCAGCACTACTTTCCAGAGAGTGACCTAAAAACAGCCAGTCTTCAGTGGATCATTCATCCCTTTTCTGTACCCGATGAGGCCATTCATGATGATGAGTTCCCTGTAAAGGAGGAGTGGATCACAATGCGAGCAAATGAAGCCTTGAAAGTCAAATTCCAAAACCAAAATGCAGATTCCTTTTGGATTTCACAACTAGCTGACTCGCCAACTCTGTCCAAGAGAGCCTTGAAGTTGTTGGTATCATTCTCAACAACGTATCTGTGCGAGAAGGGGTTCTCAACCGTGCTGGGGATGAAATCGAAAAAGAGGACTCGCTTGAATGTTGCAAACGATGCCAGGCTGGCACTTTCAACCACAAAGCCAAGAATTCCTAAACTAGCTTCAAGTATGCAACTCCATCCATCCCACTGATGTTCTTGACATCTTTGGCAATATTAATTAGAAATGCACAATGATCAAATACAATAATTAAAAGTGTAATTCAGTGTAAATAAATTATATAAATAAATTGTAAATAAATAAAGTGCAATATATCTCTAGTTTAATTTAGCCATATATATCAATGTTGAAACCATTTTGTGAAAGGGGTAACATGCTTAATGTGGCATGTTAAATTGGGTAGCAAGCTGAAAAAGTTTGGGAACCACTGTTCTAGATAGAATGAGGCTTGGAACTGATGTAGTTATATGAAGCTTACTCCTAGATAAATTGAGGCTAGACTCTAACATAATCATCTGAAGCTTACACCTAGATAAATTAAGGCTAGAAACTAATGTAGTGATCTTTGGGTAGAAAGTGAACTTGGTACAAGTATTATTCAGTTTGCACATGAGGAGTCCTATTATTACTATTCTTAAGTGTGCAGAGGAAACTTTCAATGGCTATTAATAACAGTATTATAAAAAGTTTATAACAAAGTAAAAACTCAATTTTACTTTGTATTAATAATACCTGAAAGACAGGTCTTATTTTATCAGCGAAAAGTCCATAAGTCTAAAATAAAACGCCGCTACAACAAGGGTACAAAAAATATGTGTTCAAAAACGGCTCGTTTAGGTTGAGAAAATATTTTACGTTCACAACCAATTTCTCAACCCAAACGAGCCCTTTTTGCATACATATTTCTCTACAAGTGGGTTTTCTCGACATTACTGAAGGATACAAGAAGACTTTTATTAAACTTAACAAAATTTAGAATAAAACTTAATGGTTACCAAAAACACATTTAATAAACATGTGTTTGGCCAGCATTTGATACTGATATTAATGAATAAAACATAAGTATTATATTAATTATTTCAAAACTATGAACTCAAGAAAACAAAACAGAAGAAGAAAATAACTTAATACCCCTAAAAAGAAAAAACAAAATAAGAAAAAATCTAGTGTTTTCTTCTAAGATATAATATAGCAGTACTGTTTATTAAAATTAAGAAAAGTAATTACTGTTATCTCAGAAGAGAATATGTCAGTATTGTCATCTCAAAAGATAATATGTCAGTATTTTTATCTCAGAAAAGAATAATACGTCAGTATCAGTATTGCTGTCTCAGAAGAGAATAATATCTCAGTGTTGTTATTTCAGAACATGTCATTACTGCTATCTCAGAAGAGAATAATATCTCAGTGTTGTTATTTTAGAACATGTCATTACTGCTATCTCAGAAGAGAATATGTCAGTATTTTTATCTTAGAAGAGAATATATAATTATTGTTACCTAAGAAGTGAATCATGGGAAATGTTAACCTATACCATGATATATTAGTTTGCTGGCCGAAGGTAGAAAATGCTAGTTTAGTTAGTCTAAAGCAATAGTTCTTAACCTGGGTTCAATCGAACCCCAGAGGTTCGGTGAGTCAGACTAGGGGGGTTCGGCGGAGGTCATGACACACAAACTGTGTGTGAGTTTGTTTCGTACACCCCACGCATATGATTTGTGACGTCACGCTCCACTTGGCCATCATTGGCTGCGGCTGCTCACGTCACATCACTTGGCCTTAATATCTGTGCTGTAGGGAACTTCCTGCACTTAACAGTCGACTTGTGACTGTAGTAATCGTGCGTCATTTGTGACTTTTTTTCCTAATCTTTCAATCCCTTCATACTAATTATGTCGAGCAAAAACAGAAAGTGGTCGGACGAATACGTACAGTATGGATTCACGCGTATAAAGGAACATGATGGGAGTCAGCGTCCTCAATGCATGATTTGCAATGCCAAGTTGAGCAATTCTAGTCTAGCACTGGTAAAAGTAAGAGAACAATCCCTAAAGCTGCATGGAGATGGGAAATACAAGAACACAACGCTTGATGAATTCAAGGTAAAGAGAGCCAGGTTCGATCAAAAGGCTACTTTGCCTCTTCTTCACTTTGTACCCATCGATAAAACGATCCTCACAGCATCGTACGAAGTTGAGTACTTGATCGCAAAGCAGGGCAAACCACACATTATTGGTGAAACACTCGTAAAACCAGCTGAGTTGAAGATGGCGAATGTCATGTTGGGAAAAGCTGCTAAAAATAAGTTATCCCAAATTCCTCTTTCAAATGACACCATCAGCAGCAGAATAGATGACATGACCAATGACATCTTGGCTCAAGTAGTTGCAGGTCTGATTTTAAGCACAGCAAAATTCAACTTCGAACTCGACGAGACCACCGACGTTTCCAATCTAAGCCAGCTTGTCGTATTCGTGCGCTATGTGAAGAACGACGAGATAAAAGAAGATTTTTATTTTGTAAGCCTCTTATAACAACAATTAAGGCAGCCGACGTGAAGAAACTTGTGGATGACTTCTTCAGAGACAACAATCTTTCGTGGGATATGGTTTCTGCAGTTTTTTCGGACGGAGCTCCAGTCATGCTGGGACGAAACTCTGATTTTGGTGCGCTGGTGAAAGCCGATGCATCACACATCATTGTAACGCACTGTGTTCTACACAGGCATGCGTTAGCAACAAAAACTTTGCTTTCAAAGCTGGGAGAAGTATTAAAAATTGTAATGGAATGTGTGAACTTTGTGTGAAATAGTGCCCTGAAACACCGCATCTTCAAAGATCTGTGTAATAAAATGGGTTCTGAATTCGAGGTACTTCTGTACCATTCTGACGTTTGGAGGTTATCCAGGGGAAAGGTGCTGAATCGTGTTTTTGACATGCGTGTGGAATTACCCCTGTTTTGGTAGAGCACCAACATTGTCATGCAAATTGCTTCGAAAAATCTGAGTTCATTCTCATTTTGACGTAACTGGCCGATATCTTCAATGGTCTCAATCATCTAAATCAACAGAAGCAGGGCAGTGGAGTCAACATCATCGAAACACAAAAAAACCTGAAGGTTTTTTTTTAAAAAAGCTACCGTTATGGAAACGACGAACAGAAAATGACAACTTCGTAAATTTTCCCCTGCTGGACGACTGTGTAAGTAAGATCGAAGTTGTGTCTGAAATTGGAGACATTTCTGTACCCGGGGAACTGAAGCAAGCAATTACCATTCACTTAGATGAGCTCGCTAAATCTTTCGACGGATACTTCCCATCAGAGAGTCATATCCAGCAGGGGTGAGACAGCCGTTCACGTTTAGTGTTGCGACAGCAGATGTCAATGATGAATACTTCGATGAAATTACTGAACTTCAGCAGAGCCAGATTCAACAGCAACTTTTCAGAATAACAACGCTCTCAACGTTTTGGTGTCACCAAATCTTAGCGTACCCTCTTATTGCTAAGAAAGCCCTTGAGATACTCATACTGTTTGTTACAACGTATCTTTGTTAGCAACCCTTTTCGAAGATGGTAGACATAAAAACGAAGAAAAGGAACAGCCTTTGTTGTGAAAATGAAATGAGAGTGGCACTTGCAAGGTGAAGCCGCGCATTTCTGAACTTGTCTCTGAAAGGTAACAACAAAAGTTACATTGATTGCAGTAAATATTCATTGAATTACGTTTTTGTTTTTGTGCGAAATTCATGTTTTGTTGGTTTTGTTCTTAGAGCACAGTGATATTGTGTGCAACTGATGCATGATTCATTTTGTGCACTAATAAAATATCAACTTATGTTTTGAATTTGAAAAAATCATATTTTATTTTTTCAATTAGGAAGGGTTCAGTCCCTCCAACAAGGTTAAGAACCACTGGTCTAAGGTAACATATACCAGTAATACTAGCTAAGAGTAAGACAGCCAGGCTGTGTAATAGCAATGTACAGTGTACCATTAATATAATTATGTTAAAATTGGACAAACAAGGCTTGTTAAATTAAGTATGATATATTGGCATTATTATTTCGGAGGGCCCGATATGGCCAAGCGTGTTAAGGCGCGCGACTCGTAATCCGAGGGTTACGGATTCGAATCCCGATCGCACCAAATATGTTTGCCTTTTCAGCCGTGATGGCGTCATAATGTGACGGTGAATCCCACTATTCGTTGATAAAAGAGTAGCGCAAGAGTTTCGCAATGATGTTATAGTGCATGTCGCTATGGTAAAGCTCTGTCTCTACAAAAAGATTACGCTTTCAAGTCTAAAGCACGCGATACTTCTCTTATAACTATCCATAATCCATCAAGTATATGAAAGCAATTGTTTCCCAACGCTTATTTTGAAAGTCCATCATACAGAAATCCATGTGTCCTGATATGCCTTCACAAGGAACTGCATAAATACCTCTTTCATTCTCCTGCTTGTTTCGATATTTGACAGTTGATAGTGCATAGTTTAAAAGCAATTAAACTACAAGTGACTTGTTTGGTTTTACCAAATAAAATTCCTTTTTGATTATGTTATCTGGGATACGTAGACGGCTTTTACCACTTACCTTCGCCTTCGTAGATCCTCAGGTATCCCAAAAAGGCCACACTTTCATAACCAATTCTGGGGGAAAAATTTATAGAAATCAATTTCTAGATAGTTTTGTGTCCCAAACTCGTTCATATTCTCTGTTTTCTCAATGCTATTAAGTGCTAAAGATTTTCTTCAAAACAGCAAATGGACAAATGTTTATCACTTAAGTTCATGGATACTTTACATCCGACAAAAGGATAATGCATCCTTTCCCAAAAGCTATCAATTATCTGTGACATCATGTTGCTTAGTAATGCCAAATAATGTCTAAATATAGTTTTAAAACATCCCATTTTTGTTGCTACTTTATGTTAGTTGTGGTTACCTGTTGTTTGTATGTTTGCTTTTTGGAATTTCGACAGAAAGCTACACGAGGGCTATCTGTGCTAGCCGTCCCTAATTTAGCAGTATGAGACTAGAAAGAAGGCAGCTAGTCATCACCACCCACCGCCAACTCTTGTGCTACTCTTTTACCAACGAATAGTGGGATTGACGGTAACATTATAATACCCCCACGGCTGAAAGGGCAAGCATATTTGGCGCGAACCCGTGACCCTCAGATTATGAAGCGCACGCCTTAACGCCATAGGCCATGCCAGGCCTTTGTGGTTGTCACGTGATTTACTGATATGCATATCCAAAATGTATTTGATATAATGTTATTAACCCTCTGTATTCGGATGTAAACAACAAGAGTCCACATGTTGTTTCTTTAACAGTTACTCGTTTTCTCAATGTTTTATTGAAATAAGGTACATGCGGAATGATATAAAATGTGAAATTATAGTTTTAAATTAAAAGTTCGTTATAAAGATAGAAATAAAATGATATTTGAGACTTCTGTCAAGTAAAGTCTAAGACAAGCGTCACTGAGTTCAGAAAAGTTTTCATAACTGTTCTTCATTTTTTGGATAAAACATTTTCATTATACGAGAGTTTGCTGTTTAATAATTTGGTGAGATTATCTTGAGAATAATTAAATAGCTTGAAGGGTCCGACATGGCCAGGTGGTTAAGGCACTCGACTCGTAATTCGCGGGTTCGAATCCCCGTCACAGCAAACATGGTCGCCATTTCAGCCGTGAGGGCGTTATAATGTTACGGTCGATTCTACTATTCGTTTGTAAAAAGCTGTCTTTCCTCTTGTCTTACACCGTTAAATGAGGGAATGCTAGTGCAGATAGCCCTCGTGTTGCTTTGCGCGAATTTCAAAACAAACAAACTAGCTAACTAGAAATTGGAAGGAACTTAAAATGTTACGGTACTCTGTGCGTAATACATACTCTTCAAAAAAAAGAAACGCAAAAGGCAAATTTTGAGACACATTGTTGACAAGTTTATTCCGGGTTGTTTTGTATGACATGTGTGAAACTTTGAACATTCAAAGTTTGCAAAGGCGAAGTCCACGCTCACTAGTTGAAGTTTAACGTCGATAACGAGTATGCCCCCCGTGAGCATCAAGAACTGCTTGGCATCTCCTGTCCATGGAGGCGATGAGATGACGAACAACATCTTGTGAAATCGCTGTCCACTCAGCCTGCAAAGCTGCTGCAGGCTGAGGTAGAGTCTGCAGTTGAGGTTGTCGCCGTCGCAGACGTCGGTCCAACTCGTCCCAAAGATGTTCGATGGGGTTTAAATCTGGTGATCTGGAGGGCCAGGGAAGAACAACGATGTTGTAGTGTCTCAAGAAGACAGTGGTGAGTCGGGGTGTGTGAGGACGGGCGTTGTCATGTTGAAAAACGTCGTTGACGTTCACCATGATGGGTTGCACATGGGGCCTAAGAATCTCGTCGACGGTTGCGTACGGTCTAATAGGAAATCCTACGCAGCCCTGGTATGGTTGAGGTAGTAGACGTTGCAGTGGTGGTCCTATCCCGAAAGTGACGTAACCGGAAGTAGCGATTTTGTGCGGGCGTGGTCACACGAGGTCTGCCAGATCGTGGACGGTTACAAGTTGATCCATGTTGTTGGTGACGATTCCATAGCCTTGTGATGGTGCTTGGGTGGACATTCAGAGCTCTGGCAACATCTGATCGAGATTCGCCTGCTTTCAAGCGACCAATGGCGTTGTTGCGTTGTGCTTCAGTCAGTATTGCTTGTTGGTGGCTTAACACTGAACTATGGAAACCGAGAACCCGTCACTTTTATAGGGATTTTGCACATGTTGCACTTGCAGAACATGCAGATCTCTCAAACAAATTTATTGGACACGCATGCGTTTTGGCGAAAAATCCAATGTTTTCCTCCATTTTCAAAGTGCACAACTTTTATTGTCATTTTGGTCTGACAATCAGTGCCTTAACACGTGTAACATCACATTCTCTGAACTTGTTACGTTATTACATATATTTCTCTTTAAAATGACAAAAATATCACTTTTGCGTTTCTTTTTTTGAAAAGTATATTTTTGTTTGCTTTTACATTTAATACATTAAGGTACATTTCACCAATTACCATATAAAAGCTATTGGAATGGTTTTTAATCAGAAATAATGCATATATGTATGTTTTTCTTATAGTATCAGGTTATCTGCTGAGTTCACCGAGTGGAATCGAACCTCTGATTTTAGCGTCGTGAATAATAAAAGAGAGATAAGAAAATAGTAAACCCAATTAATGTTGATAGTAGTTTAGATCGTTTTGAACATAAGCCCATAATCTTAACATTGGAACCTTCACTGGATGCCATGTTTTGATCAATACGTTTTATTCCAGGTGCCTCACTGAACCTGTGATGACGGATGTAACCTTTTTGTAAAGTAATTGATTAATTCAGGAATAATGGCTAATAAGTATAATGAATAACTTAACAAATAATTTTAGCACCAGCCAACCTCACTGCTAAGGCCTAACTATACGTTATACGGTGTTGGAACAAGAGCTTACAAGATCGTATTTCACAAACATATCAGAATTGCTGACCTGGTATAATCTTGGTTCTAAGGACTTTTAATGGATATCTTGAAACGATTCTTTCCTTACAATAAGTAAGAAACAATAACAACATTGTTTAACTGTGGAACGAGCGCAGTTTGAAATTATACTGGCATTTTGAATAGCATTGGTTGTTGGTGAAATGAGATTGTGAGGTGGATTAGATCCACTAGCTGGATGTCTTCAAGCCATGCCTAAGACATTTCAGCTCATGGATGAGAATAACATATCCTGAATAAAGGCAGTTAAGACACACTAAAAATACCTCCTTGTATTATTTATTTATGTTCTATCTGGGAAAAGTATCATAACCTATTTATTAGGTTCAGCTGCCTTCCTTCTAGTCTTACACTGCTAAATTAGGGATGACTCGCGCAGACAGCTCTCGTGTAGCTTTGCGCGAAATTCAAAATAAGCAAACATGTCGTTCTCACTTATTTTTAGCAGTATCTTATTTTAATATGGTTTATTATGTGTGTAGATATTTGGTTGAGTCAGCTTAATTACCGTAACTTTTTATGGCTACTGGAAACTCTCCAACGATATACACAGGGTATTTTGTTTAAGGATCATTGCCCCAAGAAAGAGTAATAAAAACGCCCAGAAATAGGGCACATTTATACATTTTTATTCACTTTTGACATATACTTAGCATCTAATGAAGTCAGTACGTATTTAATAATGAAAGAATGTCAACTTACCTTCCTTAATATGGTGGCACATTATAACAACAGTAATTTTGAATTTTGTCAAATACCATAAGAAGGCAAAATACAGCTTTACATTGTAGTTTGAAACGTTGGATTCCAAAAGTGTTTGTAGTAAATCTAGTAAAGACATTTTGTGGCCGTGCTTACAAAATAGTTAGCAAATATAAATATTTTCATTAATGTTCCAAAACAAACGATAGCTATGATGTCGTTGTATGTAAAAAATATTCTAAATATATATTAAAAAATTCAATTACGTAAACTGTTGCTCAGCAGTGGCTTAGGAATAAGTCTGAAAGTTTGTGATTTCCGACAATGGATTTCGATACTCGCGATAGACAGAGCACAAATGGCACACCTATTACTCACCTCTACGCAACAACAACAACAACAAATGGAAGTTTATTCTGTAGAATCTATGTACAAGTTGATTTAAATAAACATGCAAATTTAGAGATGAATAATGTGGCCAATACACACAATCACAAGCTTGGTGAATGTAATACAGACATAAATAACAGAACGTTTAACATTCTCCAAGAGACTAGAATGACAAATATAAAAGAAACTTTACGTAATAGTTTGAAACCAGAACTGAACCAGACCGGTACAGCAATAAGATTAATCACCAATGATATAATAATAATTATTAAGTAAGTACGTGAATCTACTAAATCCATAGTGCAATTTTTTTAATTGTTTGATGCTGTTAAAATGCCATATATAAGTTAGAATAATTACCAATAAAGATTTACGATTCATAAAAAATAAAGAATCAGGAAAGCATTTCAACTGCGGATATAGAAACCCAATTCTTAGTGTTATAAGCTCTCACACTTATTATCCCCTGATGTTGAAGGTCTACCTCTTTGTTAGGAGTGATGATGGTAGTAGTAGTGTCATATTCATCATCAGCTATCTCCTGATGTTGAAGGTCTATTTCTTTGTTAGGAGTAATGATGGTAGTAGTAGTGTCATATTCATCATCAGCTATCTCCTGATGTTGAAGGTCTAATTCTTTGTTAGGAGTAATGATGGTAGTAGTAGTGTCATATTTATCATCAGCTATCTCCTGATGTTGAAGGTCTAATTCTTTGTTAGGACTAATGATGGTAGTAGTAGTGTCATATTCATCATCAGCTATCTCCTGATGTTGAAGATCTAATTCTTTGTTAGGAGTGGCCCCCAGTGGCTCAGCGGTATGTCTGAGGCCTTACACGCTATAATTCAGGTTTCGATACCCGTGGTGGGCAGAGCACAGATAGCCCATTGTGTAGCTCTGTGCTTAATTCAAAACAACAACAATTGTTAGGAGTGATGGCGATACTAGTAGAGTCATATTCATCATCAGCTATCTTCTGATGTTGAAGGTCTAATTCTTTGTTAGGAGTGATGGTAGTAGTGACACAATCTTCACCACCTTCTTCCTCACGCCCTCGATCTATCACTCCGCTAAGAGAGGTGGTTGTAATAATAACGTAGTCGACAAACAAATCACGACACTTTCTTTGTAGGTCATTTGTTGGAATCTGAATGATAGTCGCACCTAGATTATTTTTAAAATCAGAGAGACAAATTTTTAGTTCAAAATGTAAGTGCAATATAGTGAATATAAAAATAGAAAATAATATTATTCAAATTATATAGGCCTGGCATGGCCGAGCGCGTTAAGGCGTGCACTCGTAATCCGAGGGTCTCGGGTTCGCGCCCGCGTCGCGCTAAACATGCTTGCTCTCCCAGCCGTGAGGGTGTATAATGTGACGGTCAATCCCACTTTTCGTTGGTAAAAGAGTAGCCCAAGAGTTGGCGGTGGGTGGTGATGACTAGGTGCCTTCCCTCTAGTCTTACACTGCTAAATTAGGGACGGCTAGCACAGATAGCCCTCGAGTAGCTTTGTGCGAAATTCCAAAAAACAAACAAACAAAACAATCAAATTATATAACACAATCTCGTCAGAAAAAAACGATCCACAAAATTACTCGAGTGAGGATCAGAGATAAGTATATTAAATCAGAATTTAATTAACATTTCTTAGACAAAATTTTATACAATTTAAATATATTTTAAAGTATTTTTTATATTTTCAACTCGTATATATATATATATTTTATTTTGTGCATAAATTTGATAAAAAATCTTCTGTTCGCTTTATATGAGTTCGTTCACTATGTAATGCCATATACTTGCAAAATGCGATATATATTTATCAGCGCTTTGTGTGACATAACGTTAGGCTTGGCATGGCCAAGCGCGTAAGGCGTGCGACTCGTAATCCGAGAGTCGCGGGTTCGCGCCCGCGTCGCGTCAAACATGCTCGCCCTCCCAGCCGTGGGGGCGTTATAATGTGACGGTCAATGCCACTATTCGTTGGTAAAAGAGTAGCCCAAGAGTTGGCGGTGGGTGGTGATGACTAGCTGCCTTCCCTCTAGTCTTACACTGCTAAATTAGGGACGGCTAGCACATATAGCCCTCGAGTAGCTTTGTGCGAAATTCCAAAAAAACAAACAAACAGACACAACGTTACAAAAGACAAGTAATATTTATTTACACGTTTTTCTCAACGGCGTTTCGATCACATTACTGCTGGTGCAGCTCTGTGCTGAATACCAGGGGTCGTCAACGTGTCAGTTATACGTGTAACTGAGGCCCAATGAGCTCTGGTATTTGGTGAAAGACTTCGTAGACAGTTAGTTACATGCGGTGTACGGGGTGTGAGGTCGACTGCTGATGTCGTTATTCTAACTTGAAACCTCTGTTATACGGCCAGTAAAGAAATATATGAAAAAAAAATCATGTTATTAGTGCAATTGTGATGTAACGTATATAAAAAACATGTTATTAGTGCAATTGTGATGTAACGTATATAAAAAACATGTTATTAGTGCAATTGTGATGTAACGTATATAAAATGTATGTAATGCTGTGACCACTAAATAGTTAAATTTACATGTTTGGACGTAGGAACGTCGCCTTGAGGAGTGAGTTACAAGAAAGTGTCCTATTGATAATTTTTTTAATGTAAAAAATCATGTATTATTTAATAGAGACGAAGATCTGACAGATATTTATGCAAAAGTGTGATGTGACCGTCTCTGCAACGTTTACGCATGTATTTTAAACCTGTGCAATAGTCACACGACCTATTAAACAACAAAAAGTACACGACTTTATTGTGTTTGCAACTCACTTCTAAAAATGTCGAGCCAACATTTTAATAATCGTAGACTGACCTTAATTTAAATGTTTTTAATTGTGTGCTCATTTTCACGTTGTGTGTTATTTACTATTTTAACATTATTTGCAAGTACTAATAAACAATACTTATATTATCTGACATATTTCAAATGCATATCAACATACCCAGCTAAGTAATAGCAGATTTTCTGAGAAACAAATCACACACTGCTCATTAGTTATTTCCAGTATATTGTATGTCACTCCTGAGTAGTGTTCTTTCTCAGCTCGGAATATGAAATAGGTTTTCAGGAGCATAAGTGTAATAGGAGCTATAGTTTCTCTGGATCTACTATAATTTATATTTCAGTAGCGTATGAATATCTGTGTGTGGCGAACTACATGCATGTGGGAACATTACCGTCACGCATATAGACTTCATCTTGATGCTAATACTTTGAGATAGAAAGTAAACTGTAGTTAATGACCTATAAAGTGTTATTGGAAGATGTAACGCCCCCAATATTTTCATTAATACTGCTAAGAAAAACGTTCAACTTTGATAATAAAATATTCGACATATGGTTCATTTTCTCAGAAGAAATAAGCCTGGTAGCTAAGCTCGCATTATATTCGGAATAATTTATTGACCTGCTGTTTTTAACAGCTGTAGTGAAACGTATTTTGGTTTGAACGAATCGTAATTCGTTGCTCGTAATTATGACTATTTATTATTAATTGTTGTAGATATAAAACATTAGCGGTTAAGTAACTTATCAGTCTTTTGACGTGAGTATTCATATTTGTATTTATATATTTACACTGTCACAACGTTCTTATAGCATATTATTTTAAAATTAATTAAAAAAATTAATTAATTTTGTTAAATTATTGGGGTGTCGCGGGTTCGAATCCCCGTCACACCAGAGATGCTCGCCCTTTTATCCGTGGGGGCATTACAATGTGACGGTGGGTGGTGATGATTAGCTGCCTTCCCTCTAGTCTTACACTGCTAAATTAGGGACGGCTAACACAGATAGCTTTGGTGTAGCTTTGCGCGAAATGCAATGTATTTATATTTTTTTTACAAAACCTAGCAAATAAGGTATTATCACCCTATGTTCATCTAATGAGATTGTCCTCATTAAAGTTTTTTATGCTCTTTTTAACCAGTTGTTTTGGATAGTTAATATCAATAACACTCTGTTGAAAATGTACTAGTTCAGTTTATATGCAGTCGTTACTGCATATTATTCGTGCTCTGCATGCTAAGATTCTAATGATCCTGTTTCTTAACAGATACAGGATGACAGAATTTGAAGTTAAAATATTTGTTATATAAGTTGATTTTCGATAAACAGTTTCAGTTTGTCGCTGTTCTTTACAACCAATACATCCAGAAAAGGTAAGGATTTACTTGTTACTACACCTGAGGTACATTTTATAGAAATGTATTCACTAGTTATATCTAATAAAAACTCATCCTAGCATAACACGATAGAGAGGAAAACTACAAATTATTGCCAAAGAATGTGATACCAAAATGAGGACAACTAAAGAAGCCATTGGAATAGCAGCTTATAATTGTGATCCCTCTATAGGCATTGAACTAAAATCGTGGATTCCATCTTCATAACTGCTGGTTACCTTTCATTAAAGAATTTAAAAATGTATTAAAATAACGTAATTTTATTATTATTTTGTTTTGTTGATTTTACGTCATTTATTTTATTATTATTTTTGCTGTTGATTTCACCATCTATCTCAGTTTGTTTTGGAATTTCGCACAAAGCTACTCGAGGGCTACCTGTGCTAGCCGTCTCTAATTTAGCAGTGTAAGACTAGAGGGAAGGCAGCTAGTCATCACCACCCACCGCCAACTCTTGGGCTACTCTTTTACCAACGAATAGTGGGATTGACCGTCACATTATACACCTCCACGGCTGGGAGGGCGAGCATGTTTAGAACGACGTGGGCGCGAACCCGCGACCCTCGGATTACGAGTCGCACGCCTTACGCGCTTGGCCATGCCAGGCCCTATCTATCTCAACAAACCACAGTTATAATATTGCTTGCTATGTTTATCGACATTATAAAATTATTTCTATTTTCGTTTAGTAAACTTAATTTCGTAAAGAAAGTTGAAGCACATTCTTACGAATTAGTTGTTGCTAAGCAATTTGTGATTCGAAATCCTCTTCAGATCTTCTTGTTTATTTAACGTCTCGCACCCGTAAAAGGCTTACGTAGCTGAACAGAAAGTTTGTGCATTAATTAAAAACCCTAAATCAACGTGATTATATTCCAGATTAATTACTTAGCAGCTCTTCTGGTAGAAGACGTTACGTGTTTAATGAAACCACTAATTTTACTTACGGTAATTGCGACTGGATAATTCAAGATAGAAGATCAAGGTATCTTTCTCAGCACAAAGTTTTACTAACTATTTTCTTAACATTTTTTTCTGTTTAACTAGCAGATTAAATGCAGGAAAATTCATACTTTGAGCATACAGCCAGATGACGAAAGTAAATATCTTGCAGTGAAGCTTCTAATCACCACTAGCGTGACTAAACTTGTGTGTGAAAGGGATTTGACAGGTTTATTTGTTTTTAAATTTTGCACAAAGCTACATGAAGTCTATCTGCGCTAGCTGTTTTTAATTTATCAGTGTAAGACTAGACAGAAGGCATCTAGTAACCACCACCCAACTCTTGGGCTATTGTTTTGCCAACGAATAGTAGGATTCGCCGTCACTTTATAACGCCCCCACGGCTGAAAGAGCGAACATGTTTGGTGTGACTGAGATTCGAACTCGCGACCCTCGAATTACGAGTCGAGTCTCTCGATCACCTGACCATGCCGGGCGAAGCATTTGACAGGAAGTGAGGTACTGATGTCAATTTGTTTCTATAGAGAGTAACACTTGTATACCGTGTCTGTCATATTTTGTTTATTTGTATGTAAACCTGATCTTCAATCTTGTTCCACGTCCACTTTTACTGGCCTTACTTTCAATTTCTAAAACAAGTAGACATCAGTCTGTGGAATATGGTTGGATTCCGGGATAGGTATGTCAGCTTTTGCTTTGAAAATGGCAGCAGAACAGAATACAGCCGATTGTCAGTTAGATGTGTGAAACTTTATAAGGGAACACGTCATCTACAAGACAGAGAGTTATTCTAACTTTATGCGATGTAAACATGAGTACAAAAAAGATTACACGCATTTCACTTGACCATACCAATAATTTTCACACTACATATCTGAAAGCAGCATTAGCTCAGAGAAGTTTTTTAAGTTGCCCATTACGATTTTAACTCACACTTCTAACAAAACGTTTGGCCAATCAGAATTTAATTGACTTTCAATTCTCTTGTTTTCTCTTTAAAGTCAAGCTCTTAACCCTCTTTGTTGTTGTTTTTACCACAGATCCTTTTTCTTAATTCCGGTTGTTGAAACTCAAAAGATGTTGCACTGAAATAAAAGTTGAATGCAGTAAAAGAGATTCTTGTTATCTCTGAATACTCCTTGGTCTGTAATGCTCCAGGAGATATGACAATATTTTACCAAGAAAATTCAGAATCTATGGATGAAGACAAAGATAGGTTAGTCTTAAAGTCCAAAGGGGCCCTAATATCCCAGACTGTCAGTAATCAGATGATGCCTCCAGGCCAACGAGAGAAGAACCAATGAAAACTGGGCTGCCAGTCGTCATTTCCCTAATTAGCCCAGTTTATCAGCTGTCCAACGAAGAAAAAACAGTACATCCGAAAGGTTTCTACCCGAGGACAAACACATCATTCCTTATCCCAAAATACATTTTTCGAACTCATCTTCATCAAGAATGTCTGTTCATCTCAGAATGGGTGAAGTACATAACATCAGCCTAGCAATCAGTTGAGAGCACTTCCACAGTGTTCAAATTTATACGGAAACATCCACGTCAGCATCTGTACTTCATTTGCCTGCCAACCAATCGTAAGCACAGCCTTAACAAGCAGGGAACTACATCTTTACCCTACACACCCAACTAGACTTCATTAGATACAAACTCCAGCGTACAACTGCAAAAAGAAGGAATCCAGCTGAATGGAGGTCTATGTACTTTATACTCGAGAGGAAGAACCATCTCCTGTAGCTCAGAGGTCATCCTTCAAAGTTGAAGAAAGGAGGTGTGCTGTCTTCATGCTTTGTTGGTCCAGCTAAGAGTAAAAAAACAAAACAATACACCAGCCAACAATAGCCAGGCCATAATCAACTGTTGCACTGGATAACTTATTGATGGGGCTCCAGTAAACGTGAGATATTGAGGTATCTATTGCACAGTGCTACAAAACTAGTTTCGTTTCTTTCTTTTTCTTCAATGGATGCACTTGCTTGATACAATATAAATTTTTTTTGCTATGCAGTTTTGTTTATTTTCATTGTAGATACGTCGGTATGAGGTGGCCATTCTCTTATTTGATTGGTTGTTATTGATTTTGTTTTCTTTACTTATGTCTGTATATACCTTGTAAAAAGATTATTTGTCTCTTATACGTAATGTTGATAATTCTGTTTCAGCGTGTTTTTATGCTTTAATTTCAAATGTAGATTAATACTGAATTTTATTTTATTTTATTTTATTAAATATTGTATAATTGTGGATATTTTCGATTATTGTTTTAATTTAAAGGGTTGGCTGCTATATAATGGACTTTGTAACTTTTGTATTTAAAGTTAGAAAAATTATTTTATCATATTTTATGCTGTTCGAAAGGTTTAATTAATTATATGTTTTTAAGCTATTGACTGTTATATCTTCTGGTGATAAGTACAAGGTTACACAATAGGCTGTGACCACCACGATTATCAAAACCCGAATTTTATCTTTATACGTCCGCAGACTTATCACTGTACTACAGGGTAGCTCATATAACAGAAGGCCCATCTTGTATATTTTGAAAACAATGTGCTTTGTACTGTCTTTTACCTTTTTTGTGATGCATTATAAAATGGTTTGACTTTATTTAAGTTACTTTTTATAAACGTTAATTTAAGGTTGTGTCCGTATGTACATTCAGGTAACTACTTTAAGGAGTGAGGTTATGCTACACCAATTTCTTGATTGATACAAAATGTTTATGAAAATGATGTACACGATTTTATCATAGAATGTTGGTCAAGGGATGTAAACTTCTTTTTTACTTATTGAACTGTGCGGGCCCGGCATGGCCAGGTGGTTTGACACTTGATTCATAATCGGAGGTTCGAATTCCCATCACACCGAACGTGCCCGCCTTTCCAGCCTTGTGGGCATTATATGCGACGGCCAATCCCACTATTCATTGGTAAAAGAGTAGCCCAAAAGTTGGCGGTGGGTGGTGATGACTAGTTGTCTTCCCTCTAGTCCTATACTGCAAAGTTAGGGACGGCTAGCGCAGATAGCCCTCGAGTAGCTTTGCGCGAAATTCAGAAAACAAACAAAATTATAAATAACAGTATACATTTAGAGATTAAGGTACAGTAGTCTGATTGCAGATTTTAATGTACTTGAAGCGTATAAAATTGTTCATATAAAATCAGCAGGTTCTTTAATGCACTAATTTGTAGGTCACATAAATATAATGTATAAAGTTATACAACATAACATAATGTTTGGGGCAACAAGGGACTCACTGGCCCATCATGTCTGTCTCATCATCTAAACTAAACTAAAGCTATTAATATATATCTTTTAAAGCCTAACCTTATGGTTCCTATACTTACCAAGATTTCTATGAAAGTCAGTTAAATTTACTACATTCATAGCATCTAAAGGCAACTCATTTCAGTAACAGCAGCCCTGTTATGAAAATAAAATTATCTTAGCTGCAGGTTACTGTTACCCTGCCAAAATTCACCAAAATACTTCTACCATTTTTGTCGTTAAATATGCATCAGCACTATCAAGTTTCTTTACAACCTTAACTCGTCGGTCAGATCCTCCTGTAACTTCTCATTTTAAGAAAAGACAATTTCAGAGATTTCTGCCTCTCCTGGACTCCCACATCCAAGGCACCACTTTAGTAACCCTTATCTGAATCTTCTCCAACAGTTCAATGACTTTCCTTAAGTAAGATGCCCAAGACTGAACACAATATTCCAAACGTGGCCTAGCCAATGATTTATACAATGAAGTAGTTATCTCTTAAGAATTGTATTAGATAATTCTATAGATACAAGCTAAAATTTTATTTGTACAAGCCCCTAGTAACACCATACAGCTTTGAAGGCTTAAAATAGTGATAATCTATTATAGAAAGATACTTTTATTTGATGTTAAGACTACTTCCTCTCAAATTATACTTATAATTCTATTATTATGACCCACATGCATTATCTTCCAGTTCATATAATTAAAACACATTTGCCATTTACTTGTCCAACTCACCAAATAATGTCAGTCGTTTCGTAAAGCAGCAGCGCCCTTTTCACAGCTAATATGACTCATTACTTTAATATCATCAGCAAATGTATTGATAATTTCTTCATCTATGTCACTTATGTAAATGAAAACGAGCAGAATTCCTAAACTTGAACTATGAGAGGTATCTTGTGACATTCATCCAGTTTGACTGAGCTCCACTTATAACAGCTTGCTGCTTTCTTGTATTTAACCACTCTTCTATCTAACTAGATAATTTATCCATCTTAACTACAGAGATCATTTTCTTTACAAGCTTTTTATGAGGCACCTTGTCAAAGGCTTTCTGAAAATTTACCCTAAATATATGTTGTTATCCTCATCTACATAAGCGGTAATATTTTCAAAGATTGCCAAACATTTCTAAGGGAAAATTTGCCCTCAGTAAAACCAAGTTGACTATCAAGTAAAGTTTAAAACTTTTTTAAATTACTTTGAAAAGCATCTTTTATCATTCTTTCAAAAACATTTTCCTCAATTGATGTGAGGCTAATTTGCCCTATAATTTCTGAAACAATTTTTTATCATTTCACTTGAAAGAAGGAGTAAAATTAACAACCCTCAATATTCTGGCACCTAAGGATTTAGAAAACCAGTAGGAAGTGATCTCACATATCCAATCTTTAAACTCCTTCAAAGCTCTTTGGGAAATACTATCTGGTCCAGGAGTCTTATAATTTTGTAAACTTCCTAATTCTTTCTTGCAGGCTAAGAATTAACGCAGTCATATTGTCCGACCCTGCCTCCGTTGTCAACTGTTTAAAATGGGGAATACTGCGTAAATCTGTATCAGTAAAAACCGAAGAAAAAGCTGAATTTAATAATTCAGACTTTTTCATAATTATCAGATACAAGCCTTCCCATGTAATTCTGCAGGGGTCTTACCCATCCAAACATTTTGCTTCCGTACTTAAAGAAATCCATGTTGTTAATTTTTAAGTATTCAGCCAATCTTTCCTCACATATTCTTTTTGATGTTATAAGTTACTACCTGTCCAACTCTCTTGACTCTACTCTTCTAAACCTTCCGTAATATCAATCAATTGAAATTTCTTAAACATGCGATGCTTTTCTTCAATTTTATCGCTTATGCCTTTCGTTTGCAACCTGTTTTTTAAATTACAGCCACACTTTTCTTTCTATACAAAATATGTTTACCTTGAATTTTTTAAAACTTTATCTTTAAAACTTTTCCACACCAGTGTTTCCAAAAAACTCAGCTTCCCAACTTAACACAGATGATTCTTGAATGAACACAGATGAACCATTTCAAATTTGTAATCAAAATATCATTATTTCTTATACTATATGCAGAAAAAACATCAACTCTACCACAGCAATGATAACTTACACACTCTCAAACATTTACGGCGTTCTTGAGTTTATTTATAACTACATGAGAATCGAATCTCGTTTGTCTCCTCCAAGATGTAGGAGCTCCTTCTGGTCGAGTTGGTACAGGATCAAATATTATGTTTATAGTCATGGGTTACTATTTCTGCTCGTGTCGTCACCAGAGTGCTTAACAATTATAATCAGTTACTTCCATTACTAACTAGGATTTTCTGTGTTGTTATTACTTCACTACACAATACGATACTCTCGTTCTATAAATCTGGGGTTTCTATTTCTGTCTCTAGTGTTTTGTCATCAAGAGATAAGTTAAGATCATTTGAATCCTCAGTGTCTTTGTGGATTTCTTAACTGAGTCATGGACGTTGGTTTCGTCAGGTACACATTCATATTAATAAGGTTTATAACCTTTTACTTTATTTAATCTATTAACATGCACTACCTGTTTATCTTTTCTATAAATCTCTTAAAACTCAAAGTTAACTGGGTTTGTTTGTCTAAAAACTCTAAAGACATTCAGATAACTTTGCTAACTTTTTAATTTTCCTTTGTTAACAAATGAGGTTCATAACATTACCTTTAACCCTAATCTTATGTCACTAGTGTGTGCCTTCTTGTTTACTCGTTTCTCTCTTCACCTAGCACATTTAGTGAAATGTTCATTATCTCACGTAAATGCTTACGGCATTCACTTTAATAACCATACTATGTAGTTGAAATCTACTACATAATTCACTTATTTAGGAGTTAGTATTTCTTACACAGGTAACATGACATCTCTACCATGTAAGAAAGAGAATGGACTTTCTTGGGGGAACTCATTTTCAACGCTTAGATTTGCCAAAAATAACAATGGGGTCTGCTGGTCCCAAGTTTTCTAATCTTTGTCATGGAACTGAGAGATCATGTCCAACAGAGACCCACTTAATCTTTCTATTAGCCATTTAGCAGCTGGGTGATAAGCTAAAGTTTCGATTTTTCTTACAAAATTAATTTGCAAACCTTTTTCATCAACTTAGATATAAAGATACCACTTCTAGCTGTCAATAAATATTGACTGTAATATACCATTTCTAACTACTTTTGTTATTCATTAATGTCTTAGCAATTATTTCTGTTTTCTGACTCGGTAAGCATATTTCTCAGGAAACCTAATTAGGTAACCTGTGACTACTAACACATATTTATTTCTTGTGTAGAACATAAAACCTATAGAAGTACGTTCTTGCAATATGACACAAGTTGACAATCAACAACACCCTCTGGTGGCTCGCTCACGACAGAACAGATCTCCACGCACGAAAGATAATTGCGTCTTTAGCCCCTCACACTTTGGAGTTATTTTTCACCTCTAGCAACACACTTAATTAAGAACTGTCTACCCCTGACACCACTTTGCAGAGCTGTGATGTCATCATTCACTTCCTTGTCTCAATGGTACCACCTTGACCAATCATTTCCATTCACGAACGCCTCCTTCCCTCTCCTATTAAGGTTGCTGATTAGCCCGAGAAAGGGCTTACTATTTATTTTCATATTTATGCCTTAGCAGGCCTAAACAATGTTTTTGTGTTTTACCTTAGAGAAGCGAAACTGTATTTTCACATATTAACTTGCCAGAGCGACACGTTATATATTTTGATATTTTAAATTCAATTATCAGAACGACGTTATAGCTTTCAATGTTCTAATTTCTTCTTAACGACACCTTACCTTGTTGTTCCAGTTTCATCAGAGCAGCGCCTGCTTTATGTTTCAGTTCTACCAGAGTGGCATTTTCTTCGTAAGTTGTTTTGCCTCTTGTATAAGTTCGTCTTCTAGCTTGAAACTATATTTTATTATGATTTTTTGAATTCCGAAATGTGATGATACGTTTTGGTACTTTGTTTAAGTAGAGAATTAATATATTGTTATGTTTCACAAAGTAAAAGATCATGAAATTACATCTTCAGGGAAGTTAGATTTATTTTTAATATTTAAGTTATATTGGTGTAACATGCTACAATACATTATTTCGATTTTCTCCTGACGTCTTTCTAATTCTTATACAAGCAGGCCTAGCATGGCCAGGTGGTTAAGACACTCGACTCGTAATCTGAGGGTCACGGGTTCGAATGTCCGTCACATCAAACATGCTCGTTCTTTCAGCCGTGGGGGCGTTATAAAGTTACGGTCAATCCCCCTATTCGTTGGTAAAAGAGTAGCCCGAGAGTTGACAGTGGACAGTGATGACTAGTTGCCTTCCCTCTAGTCTTACACTGCTAAATCAGGGAAGGCTAGCGCAGATAGCTCTTTAGTAACTTTGTACGAAATTCAAAACAAACAA
The DNA here is from genome assembly GCA_011833715.1 of Carcinoscorpius rotundicauda. Classification (NCBI taxonomy): domain Eukaryota; kingdom Metazoa; phylum Arthropoda; class Merostomata; order Xiphosura; family Limulidae; genus Carcinoscorpius; species Carcinoscorpius rotundicauda. Next base: position 93,588,305 of record CM022396.1, on the reverse strand, counting down.
ACCTTGTACAAGTCTGCCATCCATCTTGGAAAATAATATAAAATGTTTTACTGTGCTTTTATGTTTTGTTTTCATCAAAGCAAAACTAACTTCTTACCTTGTATGACATATATATATATATTCTTATAATTTACCTTAGGAAAATTCAGTATACATACTTTGTGTTTAAGCTTCGAATAACAGAGAAACACTGTCATTCATATTTTAGCTTCAATAGAGTAAAATTATATTTATATAATAATTTGTTATTTGAACTCAAAAACAAGCGGAAACAAAAACGCTTCGTCAACCGTCCTTAAGCAGAGTGACACCATTCTTTTATATTTTACCTAAGAAGAGAATGTGGTTGTTTTGTTTGAATTTCGCGCTAAGCTACACGAGTGCTATCTGCAATAGCCGTCCTTAACTTAGCAGTGTAAGACTAGAGGGAAGGCAGCTAGTTGTCACCACCCATCGCCAACTATTGGGCTTTTGTTTTATCAACGAATAGTGGGATTGACCGAAACATTGTGACGACCCCACGGCTGAAATGGGGACCATGTTTGGTGGGACAGAGATTCAAACTCGTTACCCTCAGATTACGTGTCACGTACCCTTAACAACTTGACTAGGCGGGGAGTTTTAAAAGAATGGAACTATTTTCTATCTTTTAGTTTCAAAGGAGTGATACTATCTTTTTAAGCTTTAACTTGTCAGAGAGACACATTATGTATTTTTTGATGTTCTAGATGCGATTAACAGAAAAAAAACAATGTATATTTTTTATGTTAGCTCCAGCAGGAGCGTCTTTGCGTATTCTGGACTAGAAGTTCAACAAAGTGTCACTAACTTGTTTTATTTTAACTTCATCAGAATGGCAAATTTAAAACAACAAAACAATGTTTACATTTGAGCTATAACAGAGTAACGTAATTGGTGGAGAAACACCATATTTAATTTTACAGACATTAAACATAAATCTTTCTTTCAGTTTACGATGTATTCAAAAATATTTCACAATCTCTCTATACTTTAATTTTTTTTCACAATGATATCATTGTTTCATATTTTAGCTTGACAAAGCGCCACCATCCTTTAATATTTCACCAGCGGTAAAAATATATTTTTTCGTAGTTTTACTTATATTGAATATTCGTATATGAGCTTCAATACAACAACAGCGTATTTTTATATCCTTTCGGCTTTCACAGGTCGACAATATATTTTTTGTTCCAACTTCAACTGAGAGACATTGTACTGGATTTTTGCTTCAACGAAACAATGTTTTTAGATTTATACTTCAATAGATCGACTCCGTTTAAAAGTGAATTTTACAAATAAAAAAAAAAACTTTGCAGTGAAACGAACTACTCATACAGATTAATTTTGCAGGTTCACATTTTTTATAAACAAATATGTGGTAATAAATGAAACACAGATCTTGGTGCAGGAAGAGCCCTTTTCGAGCGGCAATCCGAACGTTTTAGTTCTTACGTTTGCCGCTAGGAAAAAGTACTGTGATGTAATAGTTGCCAAACAAACCGCTAACGCCAAAGCGTTGAATGTAAATAAACACGGCCAGTGCATACGGATGAGTAGCGCCATATCAATTCGAACCTACTCTGAACGAACCTAGAACACCTACTTTTGACATAGATCTGACAAGTTCTGGTAATGAGAACAGTTCCATGAGCGAGAGTAGTGGAACTGAGAGTGATACACACAGTTGCTGGTTGCGAGTCCGTCATACCTCCAGTGAAGAATAGTAAGTTTAAATCATGACAACAAATACGGTCTGTATTATTTTACATGCAATTTTAAGCATCTCGAAACCTGTTTGGTATTTATAAATTATTGGTATGAAAGATTGGGTTTTATCGACTATGCTAACTACAGGGTGGTCGCTAGAAAAGCGGAAAATTTGTGAAACAGCTATTTATTTTTACAAAGAATAACTTTTACAAAGTTTTTTAAAGGCATGTGTTATATAAAACTCATAGATGCTCAAAATTATTAAAATCATGCATTTTATTCATGATGTAAAGAAATCAAAATAGAAATGAGTAAGCACGCATTTTATTCATGATCTCATCTGACCCTCATATTTTCCGCTTTTCTAGCGATCACCCTGTAATACTCGGCCCTTCCACAATCATTAAACAGGGTATTTATGACTCGTAACAAAATGAATTTCAATTATGTGTCATAATTCTGTCTATAAAATCAAACTAGATGTAGCAGTCTGAATAGTTAATTTAATATCTACCATAAAGGTATAATTTATTTGACATATTACGTATGTTTGTGCAAGGTGTAGGTGTGGTTTATGCGAGCAGATGCCAACCAGGAGCGAGTGCGTTTGTTGTCGCTCATACGACAAGGTGTCAAACCGATTAAATGATGAAGATTGCATTGCTCAGGCTCCAGGATTTGATGGAAATTGCCTGAACATCGATGTCTTGGAAGCATCATACTATGAATTTGTTAACTTGAATGGTCCCTTCGGTGATGAGGAGCCAAGTCACGAGTGTATATTTTTCAATATGCAGTTAAACCTAAAATAGTATATTTGACTTTAACTTACAATTAAAGATACTGTTTATCCAAAACTATGATCCTACTTTAAACCAACGGAATCCAAAACAAAACAGTGGAGTCTGACACAAAACACGAGCGTTCAAAGTGATCTTGATGAAGCTTTGCATGGTGTAAAGGACTCCAGTTCTTCGTATTGACCATCCGCACCCACTGTCGACACCGTGCCGGTTCCTTCTCCTTGCACGGAAAATAAAAGAAGCTTTTGCCCGATGCCGAACCGTTTTTACAACCATAAGCAACGCAGTAAACCATATTATCATGAAACAAACATAAAGTAGCAATATCAAGACAAAAAATAGTCTCACAAAGTATGTAATCCGTTAAAAGCACTGATAGATTTACATAAAACACCAGCACTGAAAGGAACAAAATGTTCGGCTCGCAACCAAGCGTGTTTGGCAACTATTACGTCATAGTGGTAAAACGTCGCGGAAATAGCCGAACGACCGAGGGGAACTTGAGTTCGAGGACCTGCATATTTTGTATCATTTTTTGCTCAAAAACTAGTGTTTAAAAACATGGCAACCACACAGGAATTATTCCTAACCAAAGTACACTTTCTAAGACAATTATTAAATTTGTTGAAAATTTACCTTACAAATGTAACGGCAAGTCTACAAATTTACAACGCTAAAATAAGGGGTTTGATTCTCCTCAGCGAACACAGTAGATAGCCCGATGTGACTTTTCTAAAAGAAAAACACACATATCTTACAAAAGCGAAACTTTCTTTTCACATTTTAGCTCCAGCAGAGCGACATTATATTTTTATGTTTGAACTATAACACAGTGACATAATTGGAGAAAAAACACAACCATGACTTTTTCAGGTATTTTTCTCAGTCCAGCGTATATCCACCTTCCATTTTCGTAATGAATCTTTAAACATTTCATTTTCTTTTTACACTTTAACTCCATCAAAATGACATATTATTTTATGTTTCGGCAAAGGGAAGGGACTTTTTTGTATTTTACCTTAGAAGAGAATCACTTGCCTTTTACGTTTCAGCTTTAACGAAACGATACCGTGATTTTACCTTCAACAGAACGGAAGTATAAGTGCCTGCAAAGTGACAGTATTTTTTATATTTCATATGAGTAGAGTGAAACTATTGCTTCATGTTGTATTTTGAACAGTGAGACGTCACAACACAGTAACGTGATTGGATGAGTAACAGCATCATAATTTTCTCCAGAAACCTTCCTGCTCATAACTTGACATCCTCAGAAAAACTTGCAGAAAAACTGTTATTCTCTGGTAGTAATTTGCAAAACATTGGCTTTGCTGTAGTATCTCCCAGATCTTGTAAATCTGTAAGTGGTTTCAGGAAGAAAAACCCCAAGGAGATTTCGTGAAAACTTTCTGAAAACTAAGATTATGAGAATAGTATTTTTTCCGTCTGGATTATTACAGGGTTTTAGAAACTATATCGCAATTTACTTGAAACGTTGGAAAACTATACATATCCAGCATCTACAATTTGATTTCATATTCTTTACTCATCATCCAGCAGAGGTCATCAGTTGTTTGTTAGTTTCTACAATTTGATTTCGGTTATTTCTTTATCACCAATGGAACTCAGCTGTTAAATCTACAATACAATTTCATGTTACTTACTCATCACCAATGGAACTCAACTGTTAAATCTACAATACAATTTCATGTTACTTACTCATCACCAATGGAACTCAACTGTTAAATCTACAATACAATTTCATGTTACTTACTCATCACCAATGGAACTCAACTGTTAAATCTACAATACAATTTAATGTTACTTACTCATCACCAATGGAACTCAACTGTTAAATCTACAATACAATTTAATGTTACTTACTCATCACCAATGGAACTCAACTGTTAAATTTACAATACAATTTCATGTTACTTACTCATCACCAATGGAACTCAGCTGTTAAATTTACAATACAATTTCATGTTACTTACTCATCACCAATGGAACTCAACTGTTAAATTTACAATACAATTTCATGTTACTTACTCATCACCAATGGAACTCAACTGTTAAATCTACAATACAATTTAATGTTACTTACTCATCACCAATGGAACTCAGCTGTTAAATCTACAATACAATTTAATGTTACTTACTCATCACCAATGGAACTCAACTGTTAAATCAACATTACAATTTCATGTTACTTACTTATCAACAATGGAACTCAACTGTTAAATCTACAATACAATTTAATGTTACTTACTCATCACCAATGGAACTCAACTGTTAAATCTACAATACAATTTAATGTTACTTACTCATCACCAATGGAACTCAACTGTTAAATTTACAATACAATTTCATGTTACTTACTCATCACCAATGGAACTCAACTGTTAAATTTACAATACAATTTCATGTTACTTACTCATCACCAATGGAACTCAACTGTTAAATTTACAATACAATTTCATATTACTTACTCATCACCAATGGAACTCAGCTGTTAAATCTACAATACAATTTAATGTTACTTACTCATCACCAATGGAGCTCAGCTTTTAAATCTACAATACAATTTAATGTTACTTACTCATCACCAATGGAGCTCAGCTTTTAAATTTACAATACAATTTCATGTTACTTACTCATCACCAATGGAACTCAACTGTTAAATTTACAATACAATTTCATGTTACTTACTCATCACCAATGGAACTCAACTGTTAAATTTACAATACAATTTCATGTTACTTACTCATCACCAATGGAACTCAACTGTTAAATCTACAATACAATTTAATGTTACTTACTCATCACCAATGGAACTCAACTGTTAAATTTACAATACAATTTCATGTTACTTACTCATCACCAATGGAACTCAGCTGTTAAATTTACAATACAATTTCATGTTACTTACTCATCACCAATGGAACTCAACTGTTAAATTTACAATACAATTTCATGTTACTTACTCATCACCAATGGAACTCAACTGTTAAATCTACAATACAATTTAATGTTACTTACTCATCACCAATGGAACTCAGCTGTTAAATCTACAATACAATTTAATGTTACTTACTCATCACCAATGGAACTCAACTGTTAAATCTACAATACAATTTCATGTTACTTACTCATCACCAATGGAACTCAACTGTTAAATCTACAATACAATTTAATGTTACTTACTCATCACCAATGGAACTCAACTGTTAAATCTACAATACAATTTAATGTTACTTACTCATCACCAATGGAACTCAACTGTTAAATTTACAATACAATTTCATGTTACTTACTCATCACCAATGGAACTCAACTGTTAAATTTACAATACAATTTCATGTTACTTACTCATCACCAATGGAACTCAACTGTTAAATTTACAATACAATTTCATATTACTTACTCATCACCAATGGAACTCAGCTGTTAAATCTACAATACAATTTAATGTTACTTACTCATCACCAATGGAGCTCAGCTTTTAAATCTACAATACAATTTAATGTTACTTACTCATCACCAATGGAGCTCAGCTTTTAAATTTACAATACAAATTCATATTACTTACTAATCACCAATGGAACTCAGCTGTTAAATCGACAACGTAATTTCGTGTTATTTCTTTACCATCCAATGGAGCTCAATTGTTGGTTTTCAGATATTCGTGCAAAGCTACTCAAGGGTTATTCGCGTTACCTGGTAATTTTAAAATGATGGACTGGAGGGAATACAACTAGATAACCAGATTTACGGCTAATTATTTACTGACGGTATAATGGTATTTGACCTTTAACCTTGAAATACGCCCACGACCTTAATGTGCGAAACGTGAATTTCTTCTCTTTGTTTCTTTTTCTCTCTCTTTTCTTTCTTCTTTTTTTCGTACACTGATGGAACGAAAACATCGGACCTTCAAATGAACTCATGTAATGACGTCAGTTGATCGACTGCCACATGGTTATATAATTTTTTTCCTTTGTAATTTTTCCAACATAAAAGCGAGTTCGAGGCAAGCAAATATTCAGCATTCAAAAGACAAGAACTCGTGGGTAACACGTGGCAAGACGGCATTGCGTGCCATTTTCTGTCCTCTTTAGTAAACCACACCCTTCTTTGTGCATGCCAGGTTTGCACGCGACTATTAGTGTTTGTTTAGGGAAAATGTACCTGGTAAAGTATGGTCATATTTTATAGCATTTTGGAATGATTGATTAATTAAAGAGGGTTCTTCTGAAACCATTGGCATTTCACATGTTTTAAACGTGTTTTAACTTGTACAATGCTCTATTTTCTGTATTAAATACAAGCGACATAATGGGCTATCTGTGCTCTGTCCATCGCGAGTATCGAAACCCAAATTTAGGCGTTTTAAGTCGGCAGACGTACCGCTGTGCTACTGGGAGCAGCCATTTTCTTCTTTTGTCTTTAATAATTCGTATTGTTTCACAGTCCATAATAACTGATAAAAACGTAGCTTGATTTTGTTGCGAATTCCAGTTAAAAGCTGGGGTCATATGGTAAATTCAGTTATTTCTTTATATTATAAATGCAAGTTATGAGTGATGTGTAAATTTTGAAGAAGATTTGATGTTGTCAGATAAAGAGTAAGTGTTAACCAACTTTAAAGAAATGAGCTCATTTTGAGTCCACTCAAAGTTTTCAGTGAATAGAATGTGCAAAAGCATTTCAGCTATTTCGTGTATCTCAGAACTCTTTAGGCAAGCTGGTTATAAAATATGAAGTCTCACCTCAAATGCTATTCACACGATACATTTGTAAGCCATCAAGGGTGTAGAAAACAGTAGTTGGCGGAGCAGAACATTCCGTATGAATGTAATGTTTTTAAAAATATTGTTTTAAGTTTAATATATTGTGATAAAATAACATTTACATCATATTTTAATCTAAAGTATTTTGATCTTTGGACTGTTCTGCACTGAAATCATTTTCAGTCTTTAACACGTTAATTTACGATACAGTCGGTAATTTTTTTTTGTGCTTTTTCACAGTTGGATGTGATTTTCAACAACTCTTACTTCAATACAGGTTCATTATCTAATTTGTATTAATTTGTTTAAATTACGGTTCTGAATTATACATGATATGCCATAGGAGTCATAAACTGCATACTTTTATTTACATTATCATCAGACACGATTTTAATCACTGAGAGATATTTCCTATTAAATTCACCCCCTCGGTGGATTCAGCAAATAGCCCGATGTGGCTTGGCGAAAAGAAAACACACACATATATAAAATTATAAGTTTGAATAGTTCAACAAACGAAGTTTTATAAAATGTATTAGACATTATAGAAAATAGAAAATTATTTACCTATTCAGTGGAATTTTTACTTGGATTTAAATGAACAATCCTTCATTCTTGTTATGTTTTGTTTCCTGTTTCTCCGAGTACACAGAAAACTTTTCACTTTATATACTGCTTTAATTCCTTTTTATCTAGCCGAAACACGAACCACATGTTTGTAGTGTAGACTTAAACAAACTTACTGGGTGCATGAAAAGAACGGAATTTCAACTCTCAAAATTTATTTCATTACAAAAGTTTACAACAGAAACGGCATTAAATGTATGAAAATTTGAAAGAATGTGTAATCCCTTTCCACCCACATTCATTCATACAACACTCGCAGGGTTGAGCATGAATAGGAAAGCTCTTGAGTGGAACTTCGAGTGCAAATAGAGGATAATTAATAACCAGAATCATTTGATGTGACTTGTATTTCACCACGTTCATTCATACAACACTCGCAGGGTTGAGCATGAATAGGAAAGCTCTTGAGTGGAACTTCGAGTGCAAATAGAGGATAATTAATAACCAGAATCATTTGATGTTACTTGTATTTCACCACATTCATTCATACAACACTCGCAGGGTTGAGCATGAATAGGAATTCTCACCGGCGTTCTGAAGATGTTCTTATCAACTAAAAACCAGATAAGTGAAATATGATGGACATTGTGTGACTATAACGTGCCTTTTCCATTTCAGTCATGCACGCTACTTTTTTCATACTTCCAGTCATGTACTGGACTTTTATTCTTACTTCCAGTCATGTACGTCACTTCTTTTCTTACTTTCAGTCATGCATGTCACTTCTTTTCTTACTTCCAGCCATACACGATACTTTTTTCTTACTTCCAGTCATGTACCGGACTTCTTTTCTTACTTTCAGTCATGCACGCCACTTCTTTTCTTACTTCCAGTCATGCACGTCACTTCTTTTCTTACTTCCAGTCATGCAAGTCACTTCTTTTTTTACTTCCAGTCATGCATGTCACTTCTTTTCTTACTTCCAGTCATGCACGATACTTTTTTCTTACTTCCAGTCATGTACCGGACTTCTTTTCTTACTTTTAGTCATGCACGTCACTTTTTTTTACTTCCAGTCATGTACGTCACTTCTTTTCTTACATCCAGTCATGCACGTCACTTCTTTTCTTACTTCCAGTCATGCACGTCACTTCTTTTTTACTTCCAGTCATGCATGTCACTTCTTTTCTTACTTCCAGTCATGCACGATACTTTCTATTTACTTCCAGTCATGCACCGGACTTCTTTTCTTACTTTTAGTCATGCACACCACTTCTTTTTTTACTTCCAGTCATGTACGTCACTTTTTTTTTACTTCCAGTCATGCACGTCACTTCTTTTCTTACTTCCAAACTTGAACCTCAGTTCCTGATATTATTCCTACAGTAACTACTTCCAGAGTAAAACACAAATATTTATGATCTGGCCAGAAATCACTTCTTGCCAAAAACAATTGCTGATTTCCCTGTTAGGTTTTCTCACTGCACAACCCTTCAAATTGTTTGCCATGTAAAATATAGTTTCTTGCAGGTGCTTTGCTGTCTCCACCGCAATTCCAGCTTTTTGATTGGTAATGTCGTAGGTACAATCCGTCCACCAAGGTTATTCAGGAACCTGGCTGTTAGATTATCTTAAAAAGTAAAACAGATCTAAATTCCTGCAATAATATGATAGTTTAGCCTCCGTCGTGTTTAACATTGAAGTATAAATTCAAGAAACAACAGAATAGGAAGCTTCGGGTTTTCCTTTTCATGCAAATAGACTTCATTCAACCGTATGTTGTTTGAATTTGTCTCACTACTGAGGCCACTGTTTGGAAATATATAACTACTAAAACACAGTTTACAAGTGAGAAGGGACAGTCTTTTTGCCATAAGAAAGTTCCCAATATTTCTCTTACTTCGTTGCTTTACCTATTTAATCCACTTAAAGATTGGTGGGATCATTACAGCATCATGAGTCCATCAAGAGTCTCTAATGCACTGAAAACCTTCACTGCTGTCTCTCCTTTGCTTAGGCTTCTCTTAATTGTAGCTTTCGTTTAGTTAGGAATGTACATTATTTCTTTCACGAATAGAAAACTGTTGGTTTGTTTTTGAATTTCGCGCAAAATATCACAAAAGCTGTCTGCGTTAGCCGTCCCTGATTTAGCAGTGTAAGATTAGAGGGGAAGCAGCTAGTCATCACCACCCACCGCCAACTCTTGGACTACTATTTTACCAACTAATAGCGTGATTGACTGTCATATCATTACGCCCTCACGAATGAAAGAACGAGCATGTTTAGTGCGACTGGGATTCGAACTCACGACCCTCAGATTACGAGTCGAGTGCCCTAACCACCTGGCTATGCCAGGCCCACAAACAGAAAAGAAAAGCAAACAGACAATAATCGAGTATGATTCCTAGCACTAATCGCAAATTCGTAATGATCCACACCTGAGTCAGGTAAGACTTCGTGTGCAGGGTACAGATCAATGAAATAAGAAATAACTAGAATAATTAACATTTGTTCAATTATAAGACGTTTCCCAAAGATTTTCTATTGTTTTAAAATCCTAAAACAAGCCTCGACGTGGGTTAATACGAAATGTTATAATAATGTTTCATTTTCTTTAGAATTAAACACGAAGCTACACAATGTTCTCTGTCTACCACTGGTATCGAAACTTACTTTCAAGCGTTGTATTTCCGCAGACTTGCCGTTGTGCCGCCAGAGGGCAATGCTTCATCTATCTACTTTTGCAATGCATATTGAATGAAAGTCCTAGACAACAATGTAAAAACCGTGCTGAACTATTTTACTAGTTGTATTAGCTACTAGTTATGAAATCACATACGAGACTCTCATTCAACGCTTTTACAAAATAAGAAAATAATTAAACTGATAAGGAAGGAAAATCTATTCACCTCTAACCAGCTGCATAACAGCTGATCACATCAGGTTTGCCATCTCTTGCCAGAAAAAAACAACAAACAATTTTTACGTAATTTGTGAATCACATCAGTGATGAAAAACTTTTACGCCAATTAAAGAAAAAACATAATTTTGAATTACTGATGACTCCTGAGACCAAATGATTTGTACTTTTAGTTGGTTTTAATACCAATCGCACATATATTTAAAGAGGAATAATATTTAGAATGAAATAAGTGATTGAGCAAGTCCAAGGTGCTACAAAACCGTAAAATACAGAAAACCAACTTTACATTTATGAACATTTCATTAAAGACAACCATGACGTATTCTAAACGAACTATTGGTTCATGAATATTTAGGAAATTATGAATAGTTTTGTTCTCAGTGCGTGAATAAGAACTGAAAATATTTTATAAACAACCACTTTCTATCTTCTGTAAAACAAGGAATCAACAAACAGAACACAAGTGTTTCTTTTTATAGAAAATCATTAAAGAATCTTCAAAGGTAACACTGGCTTTCTAGTTTCTATTGAAATTTTTCTTTACCTGTTTTTATCAAAGAATTATTGTGATTCCTCTCACTTCTAAACGAAATTCTTTAATTTGCCAGATCCTTTCCCCCTCCATTTCCCGCCTTTTCTTACACTAGAAATGGCTGTTATGATTTTTTTTTTCTTTTTAACATCAACCTAAACATTTCTGTATCTCCACAGGTCAGTAAAGATTACTTAACTATTATAATTTATAATTTCTACTTTTCCCAGATTGCTCCTCTAATAAAAAAACAATCTCAGATTTCTTGTATTCTAGCTTATCTATTCTATATTTACCTAAATTTCATCAATAAGCCATTTAAATATATTCGTCAAGAAACACAGAACAAGGTTTTATAGTTTAAATTTTTTTTCAACCAAATGTATGTCACTTTAAAATTAGAATATATATCACAAGTAGGACCGGCAGGGGCAGGTGGATTAAAACGTTCGACTCGTAATCTAAGGGTCGCTGGTTCGGATCCCCGTCGTACCAAACATGCTAGCCCTCTCAGCCGTGAGAGCGTTATAATGTGACGGTTAATTTCACTATTCGTTGATAAAAAAGTAGTCCAAGAGTTGGCGGTGAGTGGTGATGACTAACTGCGTTCCCTCTACTCATACACTGGTAAATTAGAGACGACTAGCGCAGATAGTCCTCGGGTAGCTTTTTGCGAAATTCAAGAAACAAACAAACAAAATATCACAAGTAATGTTTATTCACTGAATCAGTGTCATTGACAATAAATATACAGCAACTTACAAAGCTCATGAGAACATAGTGTCGGATTTAGAATCAACATGTCTGAGAAAGCCAGGGTTGGAAAAAACAACTTATAATGAAGTATGAAGTTTCCTGGGAATGGTAGTTTCAGTAGATGCGTGTTGTCTCCTGGTGGCACAACGTTAAAATCAGAGATTCGATTCCCCTCGGTGGACCCAACAGATAGCCCGATGTAGCTTTGTTATAAGAAAAACACACACACATGATTTATATTTTTCATGAAGATAATCTTATTTCTTTCTTTCATTTGATCACAATCTAAACAAGAAAAGTCATAAAAGATAAACACCATATTAACACAACGTTAAGAAGCACCATTCTGGTGAACTTCAAAAATGTGTAAATAAGCTATGCGGTCATTGCAAGGTTGAGATAATCTTTCAGTTCATAGGCCGGGCCTAAGAAACTGATTTTTAAAGGTAACTGTAATCTGTTAAAAGTGTTTGATTTCGGACAAACCGCATATAATTAATAACGAATATTACACAACGAAATGGTTTACTTATTTCAACGAATACAAAAACAAACAACTAATTTAAACAATGTTTCTTGGTAGTTCTGTGGTACAATTCGAAATTTGATCCCTGTCTAAATCAGAGAAACATTTGCAGACAGTATTTACATATGTCTTCCTCCTCAAACTAATATAATTGAATTGAAGTTCATGTAATTTGCATGCTTGAGTAGAAGGGAGAGAAAAACAGCCTTTAAAACGACAATATTGTATACACAAATGAGTTTTACTCATTCAAGGCCCAGCGTGGCCAGGTTATTAAGGCACTGGACTCTTAATCCGAAGGTTGCGTGTTTGAATCCCGTCAGAACCAACATGCTCGCCCTTTCAGCCATGAGGGCGTTATAATGTAACTGTCAATTCTACCATTCGTTGTTAAAAAATTAAGCCGAAGATTTGGTGGTGGGTGGTGATGCCTAGCTTCCTTCCCTCCAGTCTTACACTGCTAAATTAGGGACGGCTAGCGCAGATAGCCATAATGCAGCTTTGCGAGAAATTCAAAATCTCACGTACAAAATCAATCATGTAAATTACTGATTTTAAGTTTTAAATTTAAAAATAACGTAAACTTGAATAACACTTGAAATACAATTACTTGCGTTTACTTACTTTTTAAAGAATTTAAGTAACCTCAAATTGATTCAATACACAAAATGTTTTAAAAAATATTATTTTTACAGGTCAATTTAATGTGAAGTTGGACTTCGAGAAAGAAAAATGCTACAAAGTAGTGAAAAAGTTTAAAAAGTGATTTTACATGCGATGTCAATATTCCAATTAACTGGAAAATAGGAAAGGAAACTTTTTAAAGTAGCATTTTCCTAAATTATACGATAATTTAATGTAATTACTCATTATACACTTTCATTTTCAATGTACATGTAGTCTTCAATTTGGTTTTAATTTTTTAGTTTGGGTTTGTTTTTATTCATTTAAATTTCGTTTATCACAGGTTTGTATTTGTTGTTTTTAACGCAGTTCTTCTATTTCGCCCAGCATGGCCAGGTTGTTAAGGCACTCGACTCGTAATCTGAGGGACGTGAGTTCGAATCTCAGTCACACCAAACACGTTCGCCTTTTCAGCCGTGGGGCGTTATAATATGACAGTCAATGCCACTATTCGTTGGTAAAAGAGTAGCCCAAGAATTGACAGTGGGTGGTGATGACTAGCTGCCTTTCCTCTAGTCTTACACCGTTGAATTAGGGACAACTAACGCAGATAGCCATCGTGTAGCTTTACGCAAAAATTAAAACAAACCAAACATTCTTTTTTATTTTATTGTGTTTGAGTGCTTAAATATTATTTTTCTATCTATACACATATTGTTCATAAGAAATTTTATACATACACACACACATACATATGTACTATAAAACTTTGCATGTTTGAAATTTCGCGCAAAGCTACACGAGGGCTATTTGCTCCACCCATTCCGAATTTAGCAGTGATAGATTAGTGACACTCGAGCTGTTATTTTACCCAACGAATAGTTGGACTGACCATCACCTCGTAAAGTTCCTACAGCTGTAAAGCGAATATTTTCAGTGGCGGGGTTCAAACTCGCGAGTATCTGATTGTTAATCAATCACCAGGATAGCATATTATATTACTAAGCAGAAAAGGGAAACTATTTATTCACACAAAAGTGAAATTACACCCTCATGAACAGCACTCTGATTTCATTTCAAAATATTTCTTATTCGTGTTTTCAGATACGATCTCAACCTTTTTATTTGATTGTGTATCTCAGAGACATTCCATGAAATAGAAACTACTTTACTTGTTTTGTTTTGTCTTGATGGAGTTTCAATATCTACACTGATATTTTCTTGAGGTCCAGTTTTTAAGTAAGCTGCTACATGCCTTTAGGGTTTGGATTACAAACGGCCTGTGATGCCATTGTAGACTTTCTTTTAGTATAGGATTAGACAGTATATTTGGTATTTTAGGGATCTTCTGTGGATAGTAAACTACATTACGTGTTTTAGTTCCTTTTGTCCTGAACAAGCCTTAGAAGAAAGACCGAAACGTCGTTTAAGTGAAAGAAAACGAGTCGAATACTTTCTCATTCAAAGAAGATTTCTAAGGCATCCCAAACACTAGCTAAACATATACTTAGATAAGCACATTGTACATAGCTCTCTGGTTTCAAAAAAAGAAAACAACAATTACAAATACAATATCTAGCTTAGCGTTTTTTATTTATTTTTTCTGTTCCTCTTTTTCCCAACAATCACATCTCAGGGTTTTGTACAAAAATAATACATTAAAATTATTTTTTTTAGTGTTTCGCCTCTTAGGTAAGGAGAATCCTCCGCAAAGAAAATTAGTCGTCGAGGTTCAAAATATTTCGGCTTTTTACTGTATGTATGTATAGGTTTGTTCTCAGCATCGACAAATTGTAAAAATAGAACAGCAAATCACCCAAGTGTAGTTCGTGAATCGCATTTATCTCTAAGCTCATTTAACCTTTAACTAATTAAACTTAACAAATAGATTTCGTCTTTTATCTGGTTTTATCGTTATTATTATTATTATTAACCGTACAAATAAGGGCTCACATGTTATTAGGATAATTGCACGAGAATTCAGTTCATGAAAAAGGCTTCAGGGGCTGTAACAAAACAAAATAACTGTTGCACGTGTGATGTTCGTTTGTGGGTTCTCCCATCAATTGGGCTTTATGTGACTTATTATGGGTTTAAAGTGGGCGAACAAAAGGATAATAATACACCTCAGACCACACTACCTTTATTACTGTTTCTTTACATCCGTTCTGAAACGACTGCCCCGTCATTAAGACATTTCTACACTATGCGTAATAGCTGGTGGTTCTCGTAAGTGCTAACTGTCTGTCACGCGTCATGTATCATTTTAAAGTATAGCTCGATTGTATAGTTTCGATCATCAACACAACTTCGGACTTTAATATTGTTGTTGCAGTTACAAATGTGTTTAAAAGTTATTAAATAAACAAATTTGTTCTTTCATCTCACGCGTGTTTTCCAAATATTTTCATAATAACCAGACCTAGATACAAGAAATGAATTCGAAAATGGATTTCAAGCCAGTTCTGTTGGATTCTCGAGTTTCTGTTCCAAACCGTTCCCAGATTGATAGTGACAAAATAAATCTACAGTTCCAAAGAAGTCCGAATCGAGACACATTTTCAAATCTAAAGGTTTTTAGAAAAACGAAAATCAGATTCAGCCTGGTATGAATCTAAGTGTATCACATCATATTAAACCCGATTCATATGTGCTGGACACTCATTAAATATTACATAGAAATACAAATCACCAGTTTCGACGTAATAGACTGTGGGAAAGGTAACTATTTAAAAACACCTTACATCAGCTCTTGGATTATTCTTTACCGACGAATAGTAGAATTTACCATCACCTTATAATATCCTCATACTGTATTTTAAGCACAAGGATGTACGAAGATTCATTCATCTACGGTCTATCCTTCGCAGGATTAAACCTCGTATTTTAGCGTTTGAAGTCTACACGCTTATCTCTGACACATCACAAAATTGTAACGATCAATGTGAAGAAAGTTTGTATGTTTATGTAAATATCAACACTACTATATCTCTAACCAAGATCACAGTCTTATGCTAGGCTTAAGCATTACACAATAATATTAATTCAATTTAAGTTGTTTTATATGGTTTTTATAAGGTGGTTAAGCACTCGACTCGTAATCTGAGGGTTGCGGGTTCGATCCCCGTCACACCAAACATGTTCGCCCTTTCAGCCGTGGGGCATTATAGTGTGAGAGTAAATCCCACCATTCATTGGTAAAAGAGTAGACCAAGTGTTGGCAGTGGGTGATGATGACCAGCTGCCTTCCCTTCAGTCTTACATTACTAAATTAAGGACGCAAGCGCAGATAGTCCTCGTGTAGCTTTGCGAGAAATTCAAAACAAATCAAACCATGATGGTAGAAAACAAAAGAAAAACTCTAATTTAGTGCACAGTTTATAAATAGCATCCAACACACAGGACTGAAATGAGTTTACAGTTTATAACAAAATGATTCTATGTTACAGACCCCTTTCACCAGTGGCTAAGCGTCAGGTTACTCCTTTACGTAGCTTTGTGCTTAACGACAAACAAACACTAGCTTATTAGTGGCTTTCGAGTAAATTATCATTTAAGTTACAAATATGGTTTGGCATGGCCAAGCGCGTTAAGGCGTGCGCTTCGTAATCTGAGAGTCGCGCCAAACATGCTCGCCATTCCAGCCGTGGGGGCGTTATAATGTGACGGTCAATCCCACATTTCGTTGGTAGAAGAGTAGCCCAAGAGTTGGCGGTGGGTGATGATGACTAGCTGCCTTCCCTGTAGTCTTACACTACTAAATTAGGGACGACTCGGTGCAGTGGGCTAACAACCTACTCACTTAAATACTTGTTCGTGTGTTCCTTAACGGAATAGAGTGGTGACTGATGAAGTTATAAATTGTTTTTGCTAATTGTGTGCTTCAAATATTGCATCGTGTTAAGCGTGTTTGTTATTTATTTATTGTCTGTTAAAGCATTCACTGTAAAAACTGATCATCCAATCTACATGTAACGCACATTGGGTATCGACTCCAACAGTTATTAGTGGAATAAACTGCTACATTCTGTGTGACTAAAATTGACCGTAAGTAAGTTGATGCAGAAATATATGATCTAAAAAGCGTTTGGAACTTTTGTTTATAACGACCCGACATGTCCAGGTGGGTTAATGCGTTCGACTCGTAATCTGAGGGTCACGAGTTCGAATCTCCGTCGCACCAAACATGCTCGCCCTTTAAGCTATGGAGGCGTTATAATATTACGGTCAATCCCACTATTCGTTGCTAAAAGAGGAGTCCCAGAGTTGTTGGTGGGTGGTGGTGAGTAGCCGCTTTCCTTCCAGTCTTACACTACTAAGTGAGGGACGGCTAGCGCAGATAACCCTCATGTAGCTTTGCGCAAAATTCAAAAACGAATTTTTTATATAATTCTAAGGATGAGATGAATTGTGTTTCTCTAGTCTCAGTTTTACATAAAGTGTACTAACTATGTTCCATACAGAGAGTGTTTTTGATCGACAACATTTATTTCAATACTGACAACCCTGATACTGATTATAAAAGTAATGTGTTAAAACGTTTGTTGTTGTTTTTCAGGCTATGTAAATATTCACTTCTGATGTAGCACTCAAGTTTTTAAAAAATTGGTTGTCTTTTCGACAACTGTGCAAAGAATGAAAAGCGTAATGTTGTAATGGATAATTTATAAACGTGAGATCCGCTAATTTAACTGATTGATTAGCGCTGAGCTTTGTTAATTATACATTTCTGTCTCGTGATAATTATATTTTATAGTGGAAAGTGAAGTCTTAGAAAACTACTTCAAAGTCATTGGGTTTTTTTTATAAATAAACAGATTTTAATTTTACCAAAAAAACAACAACAGTGGTATATTTGTTATCTAAATATTTCTCTTAGTCGTCCAAAGTGTGGAATCAAAATTTCATAATCATATTAACAAAATGTTTAGACCACATTCGGTCATCACACGAAGCAGCTTATCGTGTTTTTATTGGTAACCAAAAATAACATTGTTCTAGCTTTGGCTTGGGA
This sequence comes from Carcinoscorpius rotundicauda, assembly GCA_011833715.1. Taxonomy (NCBI): domain Eukaryota; kingdom Metazoa; phylum Arthropoda; class Merostomata; order Xiphosura; family Limulidae; genus Carcinoscorpius; species Carcinoscorpius rotundicauda. Next base: position 93,570,042 of record CM022396.1, on the reverse strand, counting down.
TAACGCCAGTGTATCGATCGTTTACCAGATGGTCGATAACAAACAAGATTTCTTTCTCTCGTGTAATAAAGATAAATGGTTATTAAGGTGATGTGGGCCGAACAGTCATTGAATCATTTCACGAGTTCTTTCAGTTGCAACTGTACTTCGTTCTCTGCACGCGAAGCATGGAAATTGGAATGTAACTTCCAGTTCCATTTGCATTCGTTGAAAAATACATTAAATTGAAACGGAAGATTTTATCGCGAGGAAGATGGGTGTACCGTGTTTGTCTTTAGTCATTAAGTTTCTATTGTAATAAAAAGATTTCTTCTCTTCATTGATAGGTCTTTTATATGCATGTAAATATATACAGCTTTTAACTGTTATTTACATTCTTTGTGAAAAAAAAAATACGATTAAGAGGCTATAAAGTTGTTTAGCTTGAATAAGCAACGACAGTAATACCATTAGAGCACATTTTAATGGTGACTCGAGCCCTTGAATCGAGAATACTGAGGTTATTAATCAGTGATGACGAGAAAACTCACTTCTAGAGAAAAATATGTATTTAAAAACGGCTGGTTTGGGTTGAGAAAATTTTATATATTTATATGTTTAGGTTCTTAGTAATAAGATCAGTAAATTTACTGCCCTAGAGATACCGCCTCACGCTGATTGGCTGCCTCTGGGGAGGGTGAGGAGGTAATATTATCAAAGATAACTAGTCATAGTTCCAATAGCAGCCACTAGAGAAACGCATCATTAGGGATGCGTTGCTAGGCCGCCATTACAGGCAACCATTATGTCATAGTGCAAGGAAATGCCACCAGAGAGGACAAACTAATCTTATGGATGGCTAAAATTATAGTTCGATACTAGACAGGCAGCTACAATGGGTAATTACATAAAAGTATCATAAAGTGAAGGTGTTTCTAGGTTATCATGGCAGGCTATCGTAATTCACACAATACATATCTCATCATGTTTATAATTAGTCATTAGTTATTTAAATCGTTCCTAAAAAGGCCACATAACTCTAATTTATTTATAATTAAATTCGTCAAAAAAGGATGTTTAATGCTAATTAATTAATTAATCCTAAAAAAAAGTTCAGTGAATACGAATTCACATGTTGATTAATTAATAATTAAATTATCGTGCTACAGAGAAGAGAACAATGACAATGGCCAATTTTGATTTGTCGAACAGTGGTGATAAGTTTATTTTAAATTAAAAACAGGACAAATGTTTTAACTACATAAACATTTCCATGATGATTTATTATATTGAAAATCAATATCATTACAATTAGACACAGAACATACTCATTCTCTAAAGCATGTTTGGGAAGACCAATCACCTTCTTGAAAAACACTTTCACATGTGGATGTTGCAAACTTCAAAGTTGTTTTTGCTACGATTAAAAATACACGAGTCTCAGGAATAGATTTAATTATACTACAACCCTAGTAACTAATTTTGCTACAAAACTAATAAATAAATTGCTTAAAGTTATCCATATATTTTCTGTTATGAGTACATAAAACATTGAAACTTATAAACTCATACGATCTTGAAAATATATCAAACATGATCACATGGTCACTTATGCTGTTAACGAAAGATGATGACGTCGTTGTTTCAACACGTCATCAATGGTTATGAAGAAGAGGCTGTCACTATCTTAGGGATATTTACATATTATTTTTCAAACAATTAGATTCTATATTAAAATAGGAAAACTTACAATCAATTTTCTACAGACTATTTACTTCAAATCATAACCATGCAAATACCACGTATCATGTTTTTCATTAAAATACACTAAAGAGGCACCAAATTCAAAGTAGTGTTTGAGTTCAATAACATTTCAGTCAAGCTTTGACACTTCTATTTTCCTCGGTTGTTGTCATAGCAAATATAATATTTCAAAACAGCGAATCTATATATTCAGACATAAAGATGCATAGAACAGGGCATTGGTAAGCATGACAAAGGTAACTTCAAAGATAACAAAGTCTATTTTGCAATATACTGCAGAGGCAAATAGCTAGAAAATTCTTACATGAATTATCTTTCGTTTACACTTTATCAAATGTATAAAAATTATCAGAGCTCTTTTATCTTTTTAATATAAATCTCACTTCTTATTAAAAAGTAATTTAATATATTTAGTATATGTAAGTATAATCTTGGACACATTATAAACTTCAGTGATGTCAAGAAACCCACTTGTTGAGAATTTTATATGCAAAAACATGATAAACTTATATGCTTGAATCTCAGAAAGTCGCCTTATATTTAGGTTAAATGTAGGGTTTTTGTAGTTCTGTACGAAGGGGATCTGTGATTATCTCGGTATTTGTCTGCTATCTTTACTTATCTTGAGATCTCGAGGATGTTATCAAACACTCAGTCTCTAACTTTTTCTTTTCACCAGTATATATATAACGCTGTAGTGACAATATATACACAATTTGACGTCAAAAAACACCCACGATCACAAAAAGAATTTAAAAGCGTCTCCTTTCTTTACTAGTCACCTTTTATTCTTTGATATAAAAGTTATTTCACTCGTGTTATTTGTAAATATTAAAAATTATTAAATGTGAAAGGACTTTGACTCTCAGATAAAACTTTTCCAAATTCTAAGCAATATTTCTATGCGTGGGTAAATAATTACATTTTCAAGAAGTTAGACAGTCTATATACCTTTGTGTATTGTATTTAAACCGAAACTATGGGAGTTCTAGACATAAAAATACAAACAGAAAGTAGTAGCCTAGAAGTAGAAAATAATTTTCTATTGAGCCACACATCAAGTCCTGTAAATATACATTTAGCTTTCTGCAATATTATGTAAAATATAAGAACATATAAATTTATTCTGTTACAAAACCGTTGTCGGAGTTAATACATGGTGGACACACAGTTTATTTTAGTTGCAAACTTTATTATGTAACGATATTCAGTAAACCTATGTACAAGTGATATTTTACTTACATTTGTTTTAAGCTGTGCCCCCCAGTGGCTCAGCGGTATGGCTGCGGACTTGCACGCTAAAATCCGGGTTTCGATACCCGTGGTGGGCAGAGCACAGATAGCCCATTGTGTAGCTTTGTGCTTAATTCAAAAACAACAACAACAACAGTTTTAAGCTGTTTAGTGGTGGTAAGTGAAAGTCAACACAACGGTGGGAGTTTAGTTTTCAAGTATTTTATCTTGTATAGTTTCTAAAACGATGGTAATCTAATTGGACAATTACACACGGGAAGTTTTGTTACATTGAAATGTATGTCAGTATTTTATAAACTAAGCAGGTTTTTTCAAATTACATATTTATGTATCTTGAAATTTTGTTCACAAGGGTATCAGTGAGGTAATATCTCAGAACGGCTGATGTAGGTATTAACACTTTTACTGATAAGGAGAGAACAACGTTTCAACTTTTCTATGTCATCTTCAGGTTACGGAAGAGAAAGTGTTTGAATTTGAGGGACACATGTTTTAGGGACGAGATTATAAATGGGTACCGGATTGTAGGGGGCGTTGAAGGTGGACGTTAGGTTATTAATTAGTATAGGTATAAAAGTGTTCCTTTATATTGGTTTAATTTTTGTTTTATCTGTTGTATAAGTGGAGCTTCTTTAATTTTGCGTTTGTTTATGTTTGTTTCTTTACTTAGTATCTAGGTGTTTTCTATGGTTGGGTTGTGTTTATTTGATTTACAGTGTTCGAAAACGTGTGAAGGTGACTTTTTATGTTCTTTGAATCTGGTTTCCAGTTTTTTACTTGTTTCTCCAATATGGAAGTCGTGGCAGTTATCTCATTGTATTTTATAAATAATGTTGGTATTGTGTTTGTCAGTGTAGTTTTTACATAATATAGACTTTAGTTTTGTACCTGGTTTTCATAAATTTGGTGTTTACTGAAATGTTGTGTGTTTTTATAAGCTTTTTCCAAATGTTGGTTATTTCTTCGTTGATGTCGGGAACATATGGTATGCAGCAGTACAAGGTTTTATAGTTTGTTGTATCTTGGGGTTTACTATTGTTTATTTGTTGTTGGTTTAGGTGGGTGTGTATAATTGTTTCCACGGTTATTTGAGAAAATTTGTTGATGTTGATGAAGCGTTCTTTTATATTGTTGATTTCCTCGTTAATTTTATCAGGTGAAAAAGTTTTGTGGCTGTGTTTATTTGGTTTCTTAATATGAACACTGCAAATCAAATAAATACAACATAACCATAGAAAACATCCAGATATTAAGTAGAGAAACAAATATAAACAAACGAAAAATCAACGAAGCCTTACTTATACAGCAACTAAAACCAAAATGAAATCAGTATAAAGGAACACCTTCATACCTATAGAAATTAATAACCTAATGTCCACCTTCAACGCCCCCTGCAATCCGAAGTCACGTGCCCAACAACGGTCACATTCAAAATCTCTCTTTCTTAACCTGAAAATAACCTGGAAAGGTCGAAACGTTGTTCTGTCTTTATCTGTAAAAGTGTTAATACCCATGCCAGCTGTTCTGAAATACATTTTTATTTCAAGTGCGTTACTCGTCATCAAGAAAGATTTCAGTAAGCTTTTTAAATATGTGATTTAACACGTTTTCCTCGGTTATGATGAAACATGAATGCTGTATGAAATAGAGGTTTGTTTGGTAAATATTATCCAAGTGTATTCTAAAGTTATGTTAACACTGTGTGTTGTGCTTAAAGTCTGATATTTTCTTACGTATACTAAATGTAGTATATTGGTCTATAATGAAAATTGAGCTTCATATAAGCAAATTACATGATTCTGTTGAATTTTATACGCTTGATAAAGAATAAATGAAAGTTAATTGATGTTACGGTAACAGTTTCAAAATGTACGTGAAAAAGTATAACTGATTTGAATAGTCGAAGAATAACTATTTGATTTATTAGGTTGTCCAGAAATAAATGTCGTTTTTGAGCTGCGAAGTTAGAAAAAGTATAAACCAGTGTTGTAAAACATTCTTTAATCAAAGTAAACAACATGTTTTCAACACACTTTTCCCAACGTGTAACGATGCTGTTTATGCCCTTGCTGTAGAAATCAGATTTTCTATGGTCAGTGAACTCTCTGGAAGCTTCTTCTGCAGCTGTCTGGTTTTGAAAGTGTTTATTGTTCAAAAAGTCGTCAAGGAGCTTGAAAAATTAATAAAAATCTGTTGAGGAATGGTCTGGGGAATAAGGTAGATTAGGCATAACCTCGATTCCCAATTCATTCAATTTTTGGAACATCATCATTGACGAGCATCTTAACGCCGAATTTGTTGATCTTCAGTCAATTCATGCGGAACCCACTTATCCAACTTTTTGTCTTTCCAATCGCACTCAGGTGGTTGACAATGCTTAATTTGCTTTTCTGCAAGCTCACGTACTGTTGTGCGAGGGTTTGTGTCAACTGCTTCCATTAATGTGTTTCAATCTAAAGATGGCTTCTTTCCACGACCCTCGTGGTCTTCAAGACTCTCATCTCCATGTTGAAAGCTCTGGAACCAAAGCTGAATTATACGTTCAGTAACAGATTCATGGCCAAATGCCTGGTTGATGTTTCGTATAGTTTTGGTAGATTTTCGTCCAATTTTGAATCCGTAGAGGAAAACCAGACGAAAGTCCTTCTTCTCCATGCTGCCTTTGGTGGATGCAAAACTTACTTTGAGTTGAGTTGAAAAAGCAGAAAATTAAGACACCTTGTAAGGGAAAACATTAAAGATATTCAGCTTCTAAACGTCATCGTGAGAATTGCGACATTTATTTCTGGACAACCTAATATAATCTAAAGGCTATTTTACGACTGTTGTTGTCAACTACATTTTCGTTATTGTGGCGATTTTATTGTGTGATCTAAAGGCTATTTTATGACTGTTGTTGTCAACTACATTTTCGTTATTGTGGCGATTTTTTTGTGTGATCTAAAGGCTATTTTACGACTGTTGTTGTCAACTACATTTTCGTTATTGTGGCGATTTTATTGTGTGATAAAACTAGTTGTGACCGTCTAAGAATAGAGAAGTGTTAACGTTAAACTAAACTATTACCGATTAAACAGAACTTTGCATTTTATTTTTATTTAACGGTTTTCAATGACATAGAATTGTGACTGCAAAGTTTTATGTGTTTTGTATTTATGGTATGACTTAATGCGAATAATCTATAGAAAATGATAAGTTTGGCTATTTTAAGCATTAGTAAACTAATTTTTAAAGACCAATGTATGATGATCCCCTAAGATCGTGATAGACTGTACGTTCTAATCATTGATGACATTTTAAAACAGTGATGTCATCAGTGTTAGCTCATAAGTGACCTCGTGATCATCCTTGACACATGTTTGAGTTCGTGTTCATGACTTTGTTTCAGTGCTTCATGATTTTTTAATATTAGCATAGCGATTGTTTTTTTCCTAGATGCTTTAGAAAATTAGAACGTTCCTTGTGTAATTGTTTGGTTTTGTTTTTGATTTCGCGCAAAGCTACAAGAGAACTAGTTGTGATAGCCGTCCCTAATTTAGTAGTGTAAGACTAGAGGTAAGGCAGCTAGTCATTACCACCGACTGCCAACTCTTGTGCTACTCTTTTTATTAATGAATAGTGGGATTGCCCCTCACATTACAACGCCCCCACGACTGAAAGGGCGAGCATGTTTTGTGTTATTGGAATTCGAACCCGCCACCCTCAGATTACGAATCGAGTGCCTTAACCCACCTGGATATGCCAGGCGTTGTGTAAGTGTAGTAAATCTTGATTGAAATGTTTGTCCTGTCTAAAAAGCGTCATGAAATAAACTTATTACATCATCATTATATCCCTTTTATCGTCATCAAGAATTACTCCACCACGGCGATTATATGAGAAGTGTGTGTATTTTATGTTTCTTCGTGTACTGTGTTATATGTTTTAAACTTCATTATACGTGAACTAACCTACATTACACCATTGTTAACCCTATACGCTCGTGCGATCCTAACGAAACTCGGAAACTTAAATCAAAAAATCATCATTAGAAGAAATGACATTAATTTCATCCAACAGTGAAGAAAGGAAAAACTAGTTCATAAATTTGTGAAGATAAAACTATCCAAGAATTTTATCCAGTGTAAAAACTTGTTTATTTTGGAATTTTGCACAAAGCTACTCGAGGGCTATCTGTGCTAGCCGTCCCTAATTTAGTAGTGTAAGACTAGAGGGAAGGCAGCTAGTCATCACCACCCACCACCAACTCTTGGGCTACTCTTTTACCAACGAATAGTGGGATTGATCGAAACATTATAACGCCCCCACGGCTGGGAGAGCGAGCATGTTTAGCGCGACTCGGACGCGAACCCGCGACCCTCAGATTACTAAGCGCACACCTTAACGCGCTAGGCCATGCTGGGCCTAGTGTAAAAACATTATCTGCAATTTACCGAAGAAACTATTAAAAGCCATCTTACGTTCGAAATATAAATAATTAAATAACCGACAGAAAGAAAAAAAATATCTTTTCCATCAACTGTCCTGCTGCATTCAACCATGCATTTGTGGACTCAAACAACGCAACATCAATCAACTCAGTAATAAGAACGACAAGGAAAATGTCTGCCGAATCGAGAAGCCATAGAAACCAAGATGACGACAACAAAAAAGACGTCAACACAACAAATTTTGTAATTAACAGATCCGACTGAAAATTAATCACTTTTGAATCTATACAACTAATGAATTATTGTTACGCGTCTTTTTTCAGGACGAATTAACTATATTTGAGTTAATGAATTAATTATAATTGAATTAGTTTTAATCGTCTTTTTCATAACAATTTAATTATAAATGTTTAGTGTTCAGCATCTTCTTTTACCACGAATTAATTATAAATAAAATAAACTAAGTGTCTTTTTTAGGAATAATTAATTATCAACATGATGAGATATGTTTGAATAAATCATGACTGCCTGTCACGGTAACCTATAAACGCCATCTACACTTTGTGGTACTTTCATGTAATAAACCATTACAGCTGCCTGTCTGGTATCGAACTATAATTTCAGTCATCCATAAGATTAATTGCGCTCTCTTGTGACGTTTTGTTAAACCATGACATAATGGCCGCCTCTCACGGCTGCCTAGTAATGCGTTCTTGAAATCCCCTTTTCTAGTGGCAACTTTTGTAACTATGACCAAGTTATCTTTATTAACACCACCATCCCTCTCTTCCCAGAGTCAGCCAGTCAGCACGAGGCGGCATACTTTGGGAAATGCGGGGACGAAAACTAAATATTCTGAATTCAACACTTTGAGAGCCCCTCGTTAGTACAGCGGTATCTCTCCGGATTTACAACGCTAAAATCAGGGGTTCGATTCCTTTCGGTGGGTTGAGCAGATAGCCCGATGTGGCTTTGCGATAAGAAAAAACACACGCACACAGTTCGAGTCACCATTGTATTATTGCATAAGGTTGTGGATGACATAAATAATCTTTTTTCTTAAATTGTTATTGATAATATTACTATAGTTATTTATTGAAATTAAAAAACTGTATAGCCTATTAATTTTAATAATTTTCCCACAAAGAACGTACATTTTACAAAACAGTAGTAAAAAGCTGTATGTATTCACATGCACACAGACGATCTATCAATGAAACATAATGACTGCCTGGCAACGCGTCCCTGATGGCGGGCTCCTCTAATGGTAACTTTTGGATCTCTGACCTTGTCATTTTTCATAACATGTCCCATGAGGCAGTCAATCAATAAAGTGCAGGGCTAACTATTACTGTTAGAAATTCAAAAGATTTCTTACAGGTTTGTTTTGAATTTCGTGCAAAGCTACTCGAGGGCTATCTGCGCTAGCCGTCTCTAATTTAACAGTGTAAGACCAGAGGTAAGGCAGCCAGCCAGTCATCATCACCCATTGCCAACTCTTGGACTACTCTTTTACCAACGAATAGTAGGATTGACCGTCAGATTATAACGCCCCCACGGCTGCAAGGGGGAGCATGTTTGGTGCGACCGGGATTCGAACTTCGGGAGATTTCAATAGCTCTCTCAAAGTTTATAATTATATCTCACGATTTATCGAATTCGCGAAGGAGCATCTGAAGATCATAATTCGAAAACAAGTAATGTTGTAAATAATAAATAACAACATTGAATATTAAGTTATTCAGACCAACCATGTAAAACATGAAGAAGGGGAGGCGGCATGGCCACATGTGTTAAGGCGTTCGACTCGTAGTCCGAGAGTCGAGCGTTCGAATCCCGGTCACACCAAACATGCTCGCCCTTTCAGCTATGGGGACGTTAGAATGTGATGGTGAATCCCATCATTCATCGGTAAAAGAGTAGCTCAAGAGTTGACAGTGGGTGCTGATGACTAGTTGCCTTCCCTCTTGTCTTACACTGCTAGGGCCTGGCATGGCCTAGCGCGTTAAGGCGTGCGCTTTGTAATCTGAGAGTCGCGGGTTCGCGCCCGCGTCGCGCTGAACATGCTCGCCCTCCCAGCCCTGGGGGTGTATAATGTGACGGTCAATCCCACTTTTCGTTGGTAAAAGAGTAGCCCAAGAGTTGGCGGTGGGTGGTGATGACTAGCTGCCTTCCCTCTAGTCTTACACTACTAAATTTGGGACGGCTAGCACAGATAGCCCTCGAGTAGTTTTGTGCAAAATTCCAAAACAAACAAACAAACTTACACTGCTAAATTAGAGAAGGCTAGCGCAGATAGCCGTCGAGAAGCTGTGCACGAAACTAAAAAAAAAACAAAACCTATAGGCGGTGGTCTTTTTATCACCAAATTTAGATTTGGGGTGGCTTTATCTGAATTATAGGGGTCTCTAAATTCGCTGTTTATTTCATCTGTAGCATAGTTTATAATGATTCGGTAGATTGTTTTTTTAGTGTTCGTGCTTTAAAAAAAACAATAAATGTATAATTCTTTTCCAGTATTTTAATTATCAAAATGTATTTTATTTATAATAATTCTGTCAAATTATCTTGAAAAGTTAAAAGAATAAAGATGGGGTGCATATAAAAAAATCGTTCAGACCCTGTTTTAAAAAACTGGATATAATAAGCGTTTCGCAGCAGTTAATGGAATTGTTCAAGCCAAAAATAAAAAATAATTTTGTTACAAAGTCAGTTTTTGAATTGCTTAAAGCAAATTTAAAATCCTAAACTGTAGATACATGTAAAGAGAAATGTGTACAGTACAATCGTCTGAAAACAGTTGTTGTTTTGAATTAAGCACAAAGCTACACTATGGGCTATCTGTGCTCTGCCCACCACGGGTATCGAAATCCGGATTTTAGCGTGTAAGTCCGCAGACATACCGCTGAGCCACTGGGGGGGCCTGAAAACAGACTTGGTATTTTAACGACGATTTTGATAGATATGATTTCATCTGCTTAAATTTGCACAGTGTTTATTAGTACACGTCTGGACCGCCAGGAATAATAACAATTTAATAAAAATTACGTTAATTAAGTGCCGAATCGAAAGTGAAGTGCTTGAATCACTATGTCGCTAAAACCAGAAAATGCAATTTTCAAACTGAGCAGTACGTTATGTGAACGTAATCGAAATAAACAGGTCAATGAACTCTAAGACTGAGGAAATCAATTATTAATTTAAAACTACTGAATTTTAACCTGCAGTCTCACAGGTTAAACAGGAGGCTTTATCCGTACCCCTAGCTCAGTATAATTACCACACTGGAGAGAAATTTTCTAATCAAGCTTTTGGTTTCAAATTGTTTCATTTCTTACTAAAATATATTTCTTTTTCTCCGAATTTCTCAAATAGCAATAAAACAAAATAATATATTTCACTGCTTGTATAGATCCCATTTCCCACTTTTGTATTGAAGTGAACCTTAGAGTAGGGTAAGATAGTATGTTTGTTAAGAAATGGGCCTGGCATGGCCTAGCGCGTTAAGGCGTGCGCTTTGTGATCTGAGGGTCGCGGGTTCGCGCCCGAGTCGCGCCAAACATGCTCGCCCTTGCAGCCGAGGGGGTGTATAATGTGACGGTCAATCCCACTTTTCGTTGATAAAAGAGTAGTCCAAGAGTTGGCGGTGGGTGATGATGACTAGCTGCCTTTCCTCTAGTCTTACACTGCTAAATTAGGGACGGCTAGCACAGATAGCCCTCGAGTAGCTTTGTGCGAAATTCCAAAACAAACAAACAAACTTGTTAAGAAATAAATTATTTAATGGCTCACTCACTAAGGGAATTGTTATTAATTAGTTTCAGTTGAAGTTGTAATTATTCGTGATGGTTTAAAGTCGAATACTTAAATCTTATTATATGCACAGTAATTGTAGGAGCCAAGAGTACCTGAAAAATTTTTAAAAAACTCGAAGAAACTACATGTTCTCAAGATAAGGATTCGTTTATTTCTTTCAAAATTTTCTTACAAAGCTAAATAAAAGGCTATCAATAGGTTAGCTCTTATTTAAGTTTAAACTAATAGACTATAATGAAGACAACGACACCCACCTTCAGGTCTTGGACTATTCTTGTCTGGACGAATTTTTGGTTCTGACCGTCGCTCTTGTAATATTTTTATAACCTCAAAGCAGAAGCGTGTTTTCCAGTAACGAATCGCGAACCATGAATCCTCTTCAGTAGTACAGTGGGGAGTATCCCCGCCTATCACGCGGGAGACCGGGGTTCGATTCCCCATCGAGGAGTAAGTGTATTTTCTTGCCCCCCGCTAGTGCAGTGGTATGTCTCCGGATTTAAAAGGCTAAAATCAGGGGCTCGATTCCCCTCGGTGGGGATCAGCAGATAGCCCGATGTGGCTTTCCTATAATAAAACACACACATATAAATACATCAGATCTATGTCTAAGTTTCAAGTTAACTGAGATAAAACTATCCTCGTGGGGATGTGAGGATTAGAAAGGCCAAGGATAACACGCCTCAGGAGCTTTTGAATTTAAAACAGAGGGTAAAAAAACAATTTTTTTTGATAAACAGAATTCGCTTTTCTTTCACACACTCACGTACATACAACAAATAATACTGATTAAAACTAATATATAATAAATCCAATCGAATAAACAACTATAACCACTTGTACATTAACATTATTGTTCTAAAAGGATAGAAGAGAGATAATATGGAACCGACCACATAGTGAAATACAAGTAGCACCAGCAGGATTTGAAACAAACCATATCACAGACAGGTCATAAAAATACCGAAATTGACAGACAGGTAGAAAAAAACGTAAGGAACAACCACCCTTAAACAATTTAATAATATACAGTCAAACAGCATTTCTCTTTTTAATAATTAAAACTTTAAACTCAGGAACCTTTTGCATGTTCTGAATAAAACTTTTCTATATATTTCAACAGAATTATCGCCTAAGATAGATTTCTCTTGAAGTTCCCGATGTTTGCGTCCAGAAGAGCAAAAGTTTTAAAAATATGCTTGTTTATGCAAAGCGAATTACACTCCATCAAACAGTGATTGTTATCCATTCAATAAAGCTCATTGTTTGTCTTGAAAGCTCATAAGAACTATCGATTATTTTCCTACAAATTTATTTTGTTTGTTGTTGAGCTCAAAGGAAGACAATGCACCCTCAACGGATATCGATATCCAATTTTTGAATTACCACTGAGAGGCTGGATAAATTAGTTCAGAAACACTAAAATTACTAAAGAAATAACTTTCACAACATCATTTAGCTAAGCGTGCACAAAAAAATCATTCATCACTACGGATGTCAGACGCGAACGACTCCTAGAGAGTGTTATAACAACTTACTATACACATTTTATAAACAAAGAAGCAAGACCTTCCATATGCCCAATTTCCCAACCAACCTGATCATTGTATAAATGATGTGATTCTCGCATATTGAAAGTGGTTTTCAAAACAAATGCTGCAAGAAAAACGAAATAAGACTATTGAATTGGTACTTTAATTACTTGTGTGTGTGTGTGTTTTCCAAAAGCAAAGACACATTATGCTATCTGCTGAGTCCATCGAGGGGAATAGAACCCCTGACTTTAGCGTTGTAAATCCGTAGACTATTCGTTGGTAAAAGAGTACCCAAGAGTTAGCGGTGGGTGGTGATGACTAGCTGCCTTCCATCTAGTCTTACACTGCTAAATTAGGGACGGCAAGCACAGAAGCCCTCGAGTAGCTTTGTGAGAAATTCAAAAACAAAAACAATCTTTATTTTTTGAAAGCAGAATTTTCCTAACATCATGAATGAATTTTCACGTAAAGAACGTGGGCCCAGGACCGATAATTTACCCTTTTATTTCTCAATATAGGTAACTTAGAAGACTGATTCTGTTCACAGGTAGCTCCATGAACACAAAAAATTTCTCAATGGAGTCCAATCTTTTCAAAATCCATCAGAGGAACTAAAATAAGCGAATAAACGTTGTAAGACCTATAAAACATACAGAAGATAAATTAATATATAATAATAAGAATGGTGTAAGGCAAGGTTCGTTTGACAGAGTGAAATGAGGAAACGTGTGTGTTTGTTACATCAAGAGTTCTCCGCTGGAAAACCGGTAAGTCTTCGGATTTCAACGCTAAATTGTAGAGGTTCGATTCCCTTCGCTGGATACAGCAGATATTCCAATGTGGTTTTGCTATAAGAAAACACACACACACATTACATCCAGAATCCAGGGTTCGTCCAAAAAACGTCTTAAAGACTTTGTGTCTTGGATTAAATTTTACGCATTATTCTATATCTCCTGAAGGTAATTTTTCTAACTTTGATGCATTTTTGCTGGGACAGACTAAATATTGGGTGGGGTGATAATTTTTTACAATAATTCAATCCAGAATACTGATGTAAAATAAGCTTATAAGTATGCTGAAGACTGTTTATATTATTTATTTTTTTCAGTTTTGCGCAAAGCTTCACGAGAGCTATCTGCGCTAGCCATATCTGATTTAGCAGTGTAAGATAACAAGGAAGGCAAATAATCATTACCACCCACCGCCAACTCTATGGCTACACTTTTACCAACGAATAGTGGGATTGACCGTCAGATTATAACGCCCCAACGTCTGCAAGGGTGAGCATGTTTGGTGCGACAGGTATTCGAACCCGCGACCCTCAGATTACGAGTCGCGCGCCTTAAGACGTTTGGCGATGCCGGGCTACTAGGCCTGGCAAGGCCTAGCGCGTTAAGGCGTGCGCTTTAGAGATCTGAGGGTCGAGGGTTCGCACCCGAGTCGTGCCAAACATGCTCGCCCTCCCAGCCGTGGGGGCATTATAATGGTTCCTCCGTTTCTTAGTCATTCGATAAAGAATCAGTGCTATTAATTCCAGATGCCAATTATCCACACGTCATGAAGTGTGAAGAATCTTCCGATGGAAAGGCTTGCTTCCAACTTTCTTTAAACTAGAAATTTTTGCCGACTTGCTGTTCACATCGACCCTCTTCTTTCTTCAGTCCTGGAGACAAGTTCCCACTTTTCAATAACAAATTTAGTTGAGCAACTATAGTTATGAAACTAGCATCAATCAGCATTATACAAGATTTTACATGAATAAACCCACGGACTCACGAAAAGGTTTTTTTCAGACAGCATATGTCTATTTTCATTTTGTCCTGTACTCTGATTGGTTTCAGCATTTAGCTTCAATAACAGCTATTGAATCCTTAATCCTTGATGTCATAGCCAGGTTCATCACATTTATATATTCACATCTTTTTGGTATTATTTGAAAGAAACTTTAGGTTTATACAGGACATTGCCTGCAGATCCTTGCAATATGTCCTTTCTTGAAGCATCTATTGGCCCTCAGTTTATTTCCTATGTTATGTCTGACTAATTGTCTAACTAATACTTTGAGTTGTTCTAAATGATCGATAGGGAGAATTGATGTTTTGATACCACAGGATCTAAATATTATCAAAACTTCTAAATGGTGCAGTTAATAGTCTATTTGTAACCTTGATAGATTTAAGACGATTAAAACTTTTGCTTGCTTTTTATAAGCACAATTCTCATGTGCTATAGCATCTATAAATTGGTCCTGTGCAAACAAGTAAAACAATTCTCGAGGACGATGATGTAGGATAATTGGAGAAGCCTATCTAAATTTCTAGAAGTTCTGCTAAGGTATATTTTTCGATATCATGTTCCAGAACATTAACATGGATATTTATTTTTGGTGTGACACTCCAACCCTGTTATATAAGACGGTTCTTATCCAACTGGGATAGCACTTAATCTGAGTATTTACAATACTAAAGTCGATGAACACAGCAGATAACACGATGTGACTTTGCTATGAAAACCATATACACGCGTAACTAAGGGGATTGATAATACTTGGTGTTTGTTACAACTCTCAACTGGAAGGTTATTCAATGTTCTTAAAGCATGTCCTTTTAGACGAGTGGCTTCTTCACTATTCTGTCTTCTCATTCTATGAGGTTTTTATTGAACGTGGTTTGACAAGTATTTCCAACTACAATCTGTTAGTTTCTCAAGTGGCCAATGTTAAACTTACTACTTACATTCTGAAACTAAATTTGATAGTATCATGGGTAGTCCAAGAAGGTCTTTCTGTAACAAAAGGAATAGCATTAATGATAATTAGCTGCAGACCAAATAAGGTTTATTTCAAGTCTAGTAGTGGACGGTGCATTGGTCAGAACTTTTGCGTTTACTGACAAAGAGGTGATTGGTTTGGTTTGTTTTGAACTTTGCACAAAGCTATATGAGGGCTATCTGCGTAAGTCATCCTAAATTCAACAGTGTAAGACTAGGGGGAAGGCAGCTGGTCATCACCACGCACCGAGAACTCTTTGGCTATTCGTTTACCAACGAATAATGGGATTGACCGTCACATTATAACTCCTCAATAGCTGAAAGGGAAAGCATGTTTGGTACGATGGGGATTTGAACCCGCGACCTACAGCACAAAGTGGTGAAGCTGACTTAATTTTTACAGTTAATCATGCATTTCCAAAATGTTTTATTCTGTCACTAATGGGTTTTTTCTGTCGTACTTTTTGTAATCTCTCTGTACATCTCCGATAACTCCATTAACTTTTATCTTCAGTTTGATTTATTTTCGTTTTTAATTCTAATTTAGATAATATCTCTTTTAAATGTTTTTATCTCTTGTTTTTTTATCTCCCTTTTCTGCAATTTCTTCTCAAAACCAGGCCCGGCATGGCCATTGGGTTAAGGCGTTTGACTCATAATCTGAGGGTTGTGGGTTCGAATCCCTGTCGCACTAAACATACTCACCCTTCCAGACGTGGAGCCGTTATAATGTTACGGTCAATCCCATGGTAAAAGAGTAGTCCAAGAGTTGGCGATGCGTGGTGATGACTACACAGCTGCTTTCCATATAGTCTCACACTCCTAAATTAAGAACGGCTAGCGCAGATAGCCCTTTGTAGCTTTTCGCGAAATTAATAAACAAATCTAATAAATGCCGACATTTAGTGAAACCTCAATCACATTTGTACCATAATAATTTCATTTCTGACATCAAATGATCCAATGTTTAAATTTTGTTACTGGGTTCTTTTAGATTACGCGGAGAAAATACTCCAGTGTTCAGTCCATGTGACGATCGTAACCGAGTTTATTTCATCGATTAACGTTTCTCAAGGTTTGAAAAGTTTTACATTGTCATGTACTGTTGGAGGTCAATTTGATAAAAATAACGTTAAAAAATCAACTTATTTATACAAAGTAACTCAACGTTTAAGTAATTTACGAAACCACACTGACTGATTAAACTTTCTACCTTAAAATGATTCTATACACATCACAATAGCCTACATTTATATTATCGCTTCAAATCAAATATGCAAGAGATCCCTACATCACAGCCAGGCATGGTCAAGTAGTGAAGACGTTTGACTCGTAATCCAAGCGTCGCGGGGTCGAATCCCATTCACACCAAACATGCTACTTCTTTTAAACGTGGGAGCGTTATAATGTAAGGGTCAATCTCTTTATTCGTTTGCAAAAGGGTAACCGAAGAGTTGGAGGTGGGTGGTGATGATTAGCTGCTCTCTTTCTAGTCTGACAGTGCTGAATCAGGGACGGCTAGCACAGATAATCCTCGTGTAGCTTTGCGCGAAAATCAAAACAAACAAACGACATTTTATAATCACCTGGAATATGAACGTCGTTTTTCTTATCTAACATTTTTCTTAAAAAATGATGTGAAACCTGTTTTCAGTTCTAAATATTGCAAAAGGCAGATCCACTAAAGATGAACAGCACTCTTTGTCTAACATTTATTTATTATTTCTGGTGTGGGTATCGTGTTACTTATTCAAGTTACTGATACGTTTTGTCCCCGTAGTTCTTGATAACGAGAAACCCACTTGAAGAGCTGGTTTGGGTATTAAAACTTAAATTGATTTTTCTTTTTTTTAACCTAAAGATGACCTAAAAAGATCAAACATTATTCGCTGCTTATCAGATCTTTGCTTAACACTTTTATTCATTTTATATTTTCTTTAACCTGAAGGTGACTGAGGAAGGTCGAAACGTTGTTCTCTGCTAATCAGTGAAAGTGTTGATACCCACACTGGTTGTTCTGAGATATATTTTCTACCCGTAAGCAGATCGGTAAGTTTACGGATTTACAACGCTAAAATTAAGGGTTCGACTTCTCTCGGTGGACACGGCAGATAGCTCCATATGGTTTTTTTATGAGAAAAACACAGACTTGATAGGTTTTACATTTGTAATAAACCTGCACACACAACTAAAATTAGCGACACCTTTACACTGTTCTATGAACCAATTTGAGGACCTACGAGTAATTCATGTGACAGATTTAATATTCTGTTGTTGTTTTCGTTTTTTTAGGAAGAAAGTTGCATGAGTAATTTTCTTAGATGTTGTAAAGTTTTTCTGTTGATTATTTAAGTTCTTTCTACAATTTTACCATTTCGATTCTTTTTTCTATATTTAGTCGAAAGAGTGAAGCTAGAATAGTATGTTATTTATTACTAGTAGTATTAATTTACTATTAGTATTGCTAGTCTGTCAGATATAATTTAAATATGATGAAAAAATAAATAGGAAATGCTTAGTTTGTCACTGATCAAACAGTTGACTGCTAAGCAATTCAGAATAAAAATTATTGGCATTGGTGTTACATATTATTTCTTAAAACTTTTAAATAATATTAAAAATTAAAGTCCAATATAAAATTATAAGTATAGGTTTACTGTGGTAAGAAAAATACAACTTAAAACATTATAAACTATATTCGATTAAAAGCTACAAATTGTACTTTTCTTTTCTGTTGATTTAATGTAAAATTGTAAGTGTGCATTAAACTTAAAATTATTGTTTATTACATAGCCTTACAATGTGTTGTGTAACATCATTAAAAGAGAAATGTTTTACTGATATTAATAATTGTAATGCAAATTTATTTGAATGTGAAATTCAAGGCATTATTTTTTAGATATAATTATTCGACTAACATAAAAGTAAAAATATGACGGTTTACGAAATTTATTAAAAGAGTATTTGAGCTGGTGTAGCGACACTTCTTTGGATTGCTATAGTCAAGATACAAACAAGTTATTTCATGACCAGTTTTGAAACACATTTATTTATATTTAATCACTCAGATGTTTCAGTGTAATTATAAAAATATATTAATTATGAAAATCCCTGTCTATTCTCGTATTTGCTGCATGTCAATGAACTTAAACATTTTTGTTGTTAGACCAATTTTAAGAAGTTGTTTCCCAATACAAACACAATAAACAAAGCTCAACTATCCATTTGTCCAAGAAAAATCAGCTCAATATTCTAAATCATTATCATTCTCAACAGCTTCACTTGAAAGATTAATGCATTATTGTTTGGTGTGAGCCACATGTGCATAATGTGTCTGACTTGAACAAACATTCATTATATTAATATCTACAGAAATGCCATTGCAGACATGCAAATTATGGCATCAATTTTCATTTTTGAATTGTGTCTAGCTCTGAGCGAGTCAATCACTTGATTTTCTGAATGATACAGAGGAAATGACAACCTGAAAATGCTGTATTTATTGGAAAATAAAATAACTCAAAATTATAAACATTGGCCTGATTGTGATGTGAATTTGGAAGAGGGAAAAAAATGGAGTTATGATGGATATTTAATGAAATTATCTGAGTTGCATTGAACTGGCTTACATACATTAATAAAGGCAAATCAGTATTTTAATTAGGTAATAGATAAACTTCAGACATTGAAATGTGATTGTTCTTTGTTTGTACAAAACATTAAGATTGTAACTTGAACAGTCCCAATTGCTCTGTACAAGAACGTATAGGGTGAAGCTCAAAAGTTTTTCAGATTATTCATTCTTTGATAAAACTTTAAAAATTTATTGCCTAGAATTAACAGAATTGTTTAATTATAAATTCTGTAATTATAGTACATCGTGAGGTGTCATAGATGCATGATCGTCTAACAGACTTAATTGAGGACTGATTAATGAATATATCATTTTGGTGAAATATACAGTTAGATTTACAAGTGAATTTATTGTTACATTGTGCAGGTGAGAAAGAGAAATTATGGATTTTCTCTCTTTGTGAACACAAATGTAGAATACTGTATAATATCTAGGTTTTCTTGGTTTAGATGTCATGTTTTACTTGAGAGACTTTGGCCTGAAATTTATACATCAGTCTTGGTTTACTTTTATCCTGTGATTTATTCAATACATCATTTGGTGAACCATCTGTTGAGCTGTTAACATACTATCTTGAAATTGTAGATATAGAATCACAGTTATGACGAGGGTTCCATTGTTATGTACAAGTTTTATCAGTTAAACTGTCTTAATACATGTATGTGTTCATTCACCGGGTCATTCAGGAATGGCACGAAGTTTAACTACACACTTATCCTAAGATATGTAGAATAAAAACATTCTTCTCTTGATATAAAATAATGTTTATTACAACAGTGTATGCAAAATAAACCTGATTTGAATTAACTTTGCTGCATGCTTAAAGTGAAAGGTTAATGTGTATCTTACATACTTGTTTTCACATTTTTTAACATGATGTAAAATGTGTGGACAATGAGAGTTATCCACTAAAAAAAACAAAAACAACACACCAAGAAAGTTAACCCTTGTAGGAACTGCTAGTCATAATAGCCCTCAAACATTATACTGAGATTCAAGTAGGAGTGTCACATGTTGACATGAGTTTTAGACCAACTGTAAACTCTTTGGTGGAAACAGATCTTCTTCTTGCATCCCTTCAATATCTGATTTTATGAAGTTTGTAACAAAGATCATTATTCTAGATCTGTATATATAGAAAAAACATCAAATCTAATAAAGCAACCATCACTTCCATCCAGGTGTTTCTCAGTTTCCACTTTCTTAACCACTTTATTATAAGGTAACAAATCTTTTTTAACTGTGTTAAATAATTAAAAACTTTTTTTTACTAATTCAACCTTCCTAAATAGTATTAGCATATTTATTCCAGTTATCTGATATCTTCTCAGTGAATAACATTTCTGTAGCTTTAAAGAAAAAGATACACTAAACATAAACTTGTACAATCCATAAACAGAAAAACAAACACATTTACAGAGAATGATAAAAACTCCTAATCGTATATATGTAAGTTACTCTCACATAATAGTTTAATTCTCACTACATTCAGTCATTTCTAAACTTTATTTATAGCTGTTTTCTAATCTGGGATTTTTATTAATTGATCAACTTCTCTGATGTGTAAACCAAGGCCTTAAAATCTCAAGGAAACATTTGAAAATCAATAACTTAATCATATTTCTGATAAGTTCTTAGCAAAAGTAATTATATTTTGTGATGGGTAGAAAAATATTAAAGACCAACAATTCTTATTTGTTTGGTCTCTTGTGGATCATATGTTTCACATCAAAGTCCTGGAACTCTTGTTTGTCCATTGTTCGTATTTTTAATGTCTTTGAGATCACTTGGTTCTGATTTACTCTGGCAGTCAAGCATCTATATGATCAAGGCCTTCACCACTCCTCTCTGTAAAACTTTCCTCTCTTGGTTTCCAAGGTTTTACTCAACAGTTGTGGTTGTGGATTTCCTCAGCAAGAACTGGTCATGTTTCCTCTTATATGTAAGTATTTCTTCTCTGCCTTGTCCTACATTTCTCATTGTTGGTTCATTATTCTCCTTGCTGGATATCTTTAGTAGGGCCTTTCAACTTGTCTCAGTCTTGGTTTTCTTTTCTTTACCAACCAGCATCCAGGATATCTTTCTCTTTGCCTCAGTCTTGGTCATTTGTAATCTCTTTTAATGTCTCACCTTCACCCAGGGGTGTTGTCTCCTTGTCCTCACATGCAGGATTTATTCAGGTCCTTTCTCACAAGTCAAAATTCTTTGATATCATAGACTTTTTATTCCATTTTATCCCAGATTATGATTTCCACCACAGAGGTAAATCAGGTCTCTTCTACTCCACTCCAGATATTTGGCATTGCACAACGGTCAGAGGGGGTCATCCTCAGTTGAAAATATTATTCATCTTATTTGTTGTTAGATGGAGACATATATTTGGTTTGGTGGTGATCTTCCAGGGGCCTCTGAGGCTGCTCCTAGACATTTTGGAGATAATTTTGATTTGTTTTTTTCCTGTACTTCTTATTCTGTTGGTTTCTCGGTCCTTCTAAGGTACAGTGGGAAGTTTATAGAATTACAACTCACAAATCCAAGTTTTGATTTCCTATAGTGAACATAGCAGTTGGCCCAATGCTGTTTTGCTGTGGTAAAACAAACTTACTTGATAAAATATTGTTCCATACAATGGTAATCAGAACAGTTTTTAAAAGAAATAAGAAAAGGCCACTTTTGGATAAGTTGTCTCTGATTTGTTTCATTCAGATGGTTCGTTAATACTGTGATGCTCTGAGCCCTTCTCAATTTGCTTTTGAGTCTGCACATTACTTGATGGCTGTAAGGTCTGGGAATGAATATTCAGTTTTTTCTCCATCTATGGACATTGTAATTCATGCAGGAAGGTTTACTGTTACACGATGAGACAGTCATGCGTTATTTGGCACAGTTATAGGAACAATATGATTTAACCTACCACTACCAGGTGTAAGAATATTCTGACTCATATAATAGATCTGATCCTCAAAATTAAGGGTTTTAAGGTGGAGTTTGCAGTTAACCACTATGGTTCAACATCCCTTGGTGGGACAGTGGTAAGTCTGTAAACTTACAACTCTAACATCTAATGTGTTGTTTTCCTAACACTGAATTTTTTTGGAAGACTCTTAGGATCACCAACTTCATTGATGATGAGCTGTAACCATTGTTAGCATGATCTCCACTAATAAGAGTGTAACACGTCTTCCATACGACTTAGGTCTCCATAAGCACTTGAACTAAAAATTAACTTCCTTCTGTAAAGAGGCAAGAATGATATGCACGATCAGTGTGGAAAAAGGGTGGGAAGGTGTGCAGAGAGGTGAGTATTGGTGGTAAATAAAATTTTTGAAAGAAAGATGTTACCTTCTCAAAGAAACTCCTCACCTCTCTGCAAACAACATCTAGAACTCAACATTGATGTGGTAGAGAGGCCAGTGCAATTACAAAATACTAGATGAGCTCCCTTCAGAAAATGATGCTTAATGGAACAAGAGCACAAGAAATCTTTTTAATTATATTTATGTGACCAAGGGATCATAAATATTGATTTACTGGGTTTTTCAGTTTTCTTGGTTGGGATCATGAGTGGTTGTTAAGTTGGGACACTACTAAGATATGGGTCTTCCAGAATTCCATATCTTCATGAATGCCTCACTTCAGAGATGAGGTGCATGTACCAACAGTAAGAAATTCCATGGTCTACACACTGACAATGAGACTTCCCTACACAATCTTTTAGTTTTTTTTTGCTATTCAAAAGGCATTGCATCATGATTTGGGTTTATTAAGGGGAAGATTGTCAGGCTTCACTCTGACAGTTGCATGATGGTATCTTGTTTTTCTCTTTGAGGGGGCACTTGGTCCGTGGCTCCTTGTCTTTGAATCTTGAATTGTTTTTCTCAAGACCACTCCTGTCATAACTCTACCAGCTTGTCGTGTTCTACAGGTGGTGATGGCTGTAGCAGATCAATTATCTCAACCCAGACAGATTCTCACAACAAAATAGATGCTGCATCACAAGGTTCTGTTGGATTGGCTCTCATTTTACAACTGTGATTGATGGGTTGGCCTTTCATTCTGGCAAGCTGGTCTTCAGTACTTCACATTTGAGCTTTAACAGTGAATGCATGCCATCAGGATGGGATGGGATTATAACTCTAGACCTTCCAATTCATGTTACTCAAGGTACAACCTGATTTGTTCCAAACCATTGTCAGGTCCTGTTGACAGTACTGGATTAACAATTACATTCTAGTTTCTGCTTCTACAGTACATTCAAGGTGTGTCTATCTCTTTCACTTCTTCTTGAGCCATCTCTATGGAGGCAGCCATGGTTCGATATGGTACACCTGGCTGTCCAGAAACTTTGCTTAGCATTGGGGTTCAATTTGTAAGGTTTCCATGTATCTGTCTTATTTTTTGCTTAGTCTTGTGATGGACATTTATCAACAGGAATGACACATATCAGCTATGGGGTATTGAGAAAAGGTTGAACTCATATTGATCATAAGTGTCAACCATAACTCATTTCTTTATCCGGCTCTTTGGCAGTCTATTTTGCATTTCCCACAATTGCCCTTTATAAGGCAACCTTATTCACTACTGCTCAATACTTATGGCAAAGTTGTCTTTAAGTCTCCAATACTGTCCAGATTCCTCAAATCATTTTGGGTTCTTTGTCCAAATGACCATTCCAGTTACCTAACTGGTATATTTAGGTTATGTTACCTGCCTTATCTCAACACCTGTTTGTGACCTGATTCTCATATGCCACGTATCACCTTTACTTGAAGGTTTATTTGTTCAGTTGCTGCTGATCTATAGACATCACCAATTGGAGAGATTTGCACTGTTTGTTTATAGATTGCTGTTTCATTCCATCTACATTCTCAAACTGGTTCTTCTTACTCAAGACAATGACTGACAGAGGGGGGGATAAATTCTTTTCACCAATTTATCTGATCACTATTTCCCACTTTTATGACTCATCAAATTTTGATCATTTTCATGCTCAATGTGGGTGTTGGAGGTTTTGTTGTTTACATTGAAATCTTTAGAGGTGTTAGATAATGAATTTTTATTCTAGGCTCTCTGCAATATACTGCAATATCTAATCAGGTTTTTGCCTATCCCCTGTAGCTATCTCAAGCATGTGTTAGATCATATAGAAGAGCCATTATTTTCATGACTGCCTTTCAGAATCCCTTTCATTGTTTTCACAGGATCACATTCCACAGTGAGTGTTTTCCAGGCATGTGTGCTGTTATCGAATTAATTCCACACTAGCAACCACTAATTCAGTTTACTTCATCAAGGTTGTGAGAGGCTCTGTGGAAACAAGGTGTTCCTTAAAACCACCTAGAGCTAGCATGTTTGTTTCCAGGGAGCAGTGGTAGAAACCTTTCCTCCAGAGTTACAGTAACTTCCTCCACTCGTTGGGAAAGAGGAAATTGGGAGCCTTACTTTTATTTACTTATTTAACTCAAATCATTACAAATTTTGATATTAATATTAGATAAATCTCACAAATGTATAAGATCTTAACAATTTACTCCTTCTTCAGTTGCACACTCTAAATGGTTAAGATTTGATGTCTGGCTATCAAGTTGGAATATGCAAGGTTCTTTTTGATTAGTATTGTCTCCTAATATTTTATAGTGCCCTATCCTAGATCCTTGGTTGAGTACAGTTTGTTCCACATCTTTCCCATAATTCCAGGGGCAAGTGAAATTTACCTTGCTCATACAACTGGGGTGTGAGAATGAGTGTTCATGATTCCAGATTGGATGAGTAGTTTTTTGTTTTTTTTGTTTACCTTATAGTCATGATTCTAGTGGCTCAGAATGCATAACTCAGTGGTGGCAGGTTGGGATCTACTCATAAGTGTGTGTGTGTGTATGTATTTGCACTCCATTTGCCCTAGTCACAATCATGGAATATAGGGACTATGGCTCTATAATCCCAACCTCAAGAAGTGGAACCTTCGATTACTGGTGAAAGCCTGGCCAACAGTGATTGAAACTCATGGAAAACTTTACCCTCAATGCATAAATTAAGTTCCAGGTAAAGAACATTCCTGTTCTGGATGTAGTGTGGTTTCACCACTAGGGTGCCAATCTTCTATTGACACACCCATAATATTTGCAGATGCTTCCTGTATGGATAATGCCCTAATCAGCCCACTCACCTTTTCAGTGTTGATTTTTAACTATAACTGTAAGTAGAGTTATGGAAGCTAACATTTTTCTAAATTCAAAATGTATTTTAAATAATATTAACTTATTCTTACCCCTTCCTTCTCTCTAAGATTTGGTGTTAGAGACTGAGGCTCAAAAAAGTTATAACGTTATCTGAATGAGGTGCTCATGCATGATACCAGGACAGAGAATGCACTGATGTAGATGGAGAGTGTCACAAGACACATATTGCCTAGGGCAATTAAGTGATGTAAAAGACTAAAGCAAGCAAGAAAAAATGAAGCCAAAGCTTAAATGGGCAAAGGAAAGAAATCCTAGATGTTGAGTAATTGTTCTTAGTATCAGAGGAGGTAAGTATTACTCGAAATACATTTTTAATTTAAGAAAATGTTAATTTTCTTGATTTATTTTGATTATCTAATCATGACATTGCTGACTGTGACCGATCTATTTTACTTTCATTTAATATTTACAAATTTGTGTTACAGCTTTTTACTGTAAAACATAAACAGAAGCTGAACCTTTATCACTCAGTTCACTGCTTGTCTCCGAGTGATACAAGTTTTGAGAAACTCTATCCTTCATTGGTAACTCTGGACAAAAGTGTGAATTTATAAAACAAGACTAGGTTTATAATCGTGAACTATCTCTTTTGTGAATGATATTTTTGATATGCTATACTTACTGTAAGAATATAGAGAATAGATGTTACTAATTTAACTTTTTTTTTACCTTGCAAGCTGTTTATAAAATTATAAATAAATATGAAACATTTAATTCAAGATTTGTAACTGAATTATATTGATTTTGGGGTGTTAAACCCCTTTTTCAATATCTCCGAGGGAAAAAGAGATTAGGAGTTTCATAGTGGTAAACTGCATATCACATGATTGATGTTTTCTATTCAGGCACAAAAGAAGGCCCTCATGTAAGGTTAAAATGTGTTTAAATCTTAGTGTTGGAAAATAAAAGTGAAATTATATGAAGGACAAATAATTTATTTAATATACACTAATATTACACTGAGCTCTGTCAGCTTGGAGATAAAACAATTTAGTGAAGTTTGTTTTATTTGTGTTTTAGGATTGAGGCAAACATGTTTGTTACCAGGAGGTTACCCACAATCATCCAGAGAATAACAGTGGCAGAAACATTGTTATAAATTGTTGTTTTTGGTTTCAAAACGTATTGGTATCATAGTTAATAACTTAGGGTATTTGTAAGTAGGATGGCATGTCTTTTGCAAATGCATCATTAAAATGTCATTCACAGATGCATAAATATTACGGAAAAAGTGTTATTTGTCAAGGAAATTTTCTTGATGAAGTTTTGAGTTGCTAGTGCAAATTTTCTTTAGTTGATAAAATACTAAGAACAAATCAGTCTTTGCATTAAAATGTTAAAAAAAACCTGATATGCTTTGTTTTAGGATATTAAAGATAGTAAAAGTTACATTTGAAAACAATCCATATTATGAAATATTGACAAAAAATATAGCCGACTTTACAAAGAATCTGTGAATACTGTGAGTGAACACTCATTTAACAGGTTATTGCTACCTTGCTTGGATAAAAATACTTCTATATTCTTTTGCAATTTTCTCACTTTCCAAAATTTGGATTGTATCTAAAGTTATTTGTGTTTTTGTACACAAATATTTTATAATATTGAATTTTTTAAGTAATTTTTTTTGGTTCATAAAACAAAATATTTCAGAATTGTTTTGTATATTTTATTGTAATTAGTAATTTTTGTAATAGTTTTATCTGAGTGTAAAGGTATCTTATTTTATCCTAATGACAACAGGCCAACGTTTTGAAGTGCCCAGGTTAAATGTTTTTTATTTTTGTCTAAACAAAAAATGTGTAATTTTTAGCATCACATCACCACCTGTTGTGTCACATTAAAAAATAGGAATTTCGTTGTATTGAAAACAAATTGAATAGTGATTTTACATTGTGATAATGCAGTCAGATCTGTTTGTTTCTCTCAACAGTATTTTGACAAAACTGAGCAAGCTATAGAGAAACCTGATAGTTTTCTTATTTTCATCCACTCTGATGTTTATAAAGGAGACTATATGATTTATTCTAGTGTCACATTGCTTGGGGCAGGTAAGACACAGTTATTTTTTTATTTTATTTTGTTTCATTTTTGTCATATTATCCTTTCAAAACACACTCACACACATATTTATAAATGGCTGCATACAAATTAGCATATTTCAAAATATTAGAGAACTTCTATGAAATCCCAAAATGTTTGTTAGTAAATACTAGTTATCGTTGCTGATTTTCAAACCATGTGATTAGTTTGTAATTCTTCATTCTGTTGAACACTACTTAGTCAGATTTTCTTCTTCTTGTTCCAGTAAAATGTAAGTTTTTTCATGAATAATGTTATAAGAGACAGAAAGGTTAGGCTCTTCTAAAGTTTAATAAAAATAACTTCATTGCTTTCTACTTCAGAAACTCAGCAAATTGTCATCTTTTTTACAGCAACAAGTCCTAATAGCTTACCCTTCTTAGATACCAAGATTGTCAATCTAGAAAGTAGTTTTTACACTAAGTGCTATCACAAGCTAACTTTTACAGAGCAATATTTTCATTTCAGCAGTTTTATACCTTTTGAATTAAGAAAGAACCAGATTTACAGTTTAATTAAATAAGTATTTGTCATTTGATTGATTTATGGCAGCAAACTTTATATTGGGATGTTTACTGTTTAAAAACCGAGAAATTTAAAGAATTTGGCCAGTTTTTAAAAAGTAAATGTCCCAGTATAAAGTTTATCATTGAAAAGCAGCAGGAAGACAAAATTGAATTCATAAGTTAGCAGGGAATACTTTACACTAGCATATATATTATATCCACTTTCCATGAACTTTGCTTAGAAATCAGAAGTTCACTCTTTCAGTATTTAAATAAACTGGTTAAAATCCTGTTATGTAAAACATTTAACTTTCCATACTGGGTAGGTTGGTGTGACTTACCCTTAAACTACAAAGTAACCATCACTTTCCATAACAACTTTTAATATGATAAATGTATCTTCACAAAATACATTCAGTCTTTTGTACACAAAATAATATCATTGTTCAGTTAAGTATGTTTACTGAATATATGTCTGTGAATACTTTGAGTCATTGTTGTCTTCTCTTAGAGCAGCGATTTTCATGTGAAGGGTAAAAATATTTTGTAATGCCCAAAGCCTCCTGAATAAATATCAAACATTTTCTTAACCTAACTCTGCATGAATTCAGTCAATTTGACCAACCTTGTAACCATCATAAAAGGAATGTAATTTACGTGTTTTTACTTTCTAGAATGACAGCAGATTGTAACAAAAGATCAACTGTTTCTTCCAAATATCTTGAAATTTGGAACAGTTTGCTTATTTTCCTATCTGATTTATTGTTTAATTGCCCTTTGAATGATGTCAAACTAAAAATCCCTTTGTACATGTTGCAAATTGCTCAGGTTACCATGCTGAATGATGCACAACTAGAGCTACTTGCAAGCATGCCTTGTGAAGAATCATTATTTTTCACTATCTTGTCTAATCTAACCGAACAAGTTTCTAGTTTTCATATTTTAGTTACTTTTATAGCAGTAAATGAAAAATATACCTTGAAAAGAAGAAATGTTGTGCTTTTTTTTTTTTTTTTTTTTTTTTGCTGTTGGTTGCCAATGAAGTTTATGCCTACCAGTGAACTAAATAACTTGTTTAAATAATCTTCTGAAGGACACAGAATAACAATAAAAATGAACCAAAGAATATCCTTTATTTAATTTAATTGGCTTTTCAACTACAACAAGAGAGGTTTAAAATAATTATTTAGCTACTCAATACAAATGTTGCAAGATAAACTTTCAAACTGAAGATGAATAGTATTGTACATTCTTCAGTAGATTAGAACTTTTCCCTTTGCCTTTCAGTTGGGGCTGTCCTATTCTGTGTTAAGTTTTAGGGCTCTTCAATCAGTGATGTCGAGAAACCCACTTGTTGAGAATTTTGTATGCAAAAACGGCTCGTTTGGGTTCAGAAAATATTTTACATAGAAGAACGAACAACGTTTCGACCTTCTTCGGTCATCGTCAGGTTCACAAAGAAAGAGGTAACTGACCAGAAGCTGACCACATGTTTGGAAGGGGTTGTGTAACTGAGTGTCGCAATGTAGAGGGCGGGGTTAGATGTTTGAATATATAATTTTATCTATAATATTAATATAGGTATAATGGCGTTCCTTTATATTGGTTTATTTTGGGTTTAAGTTGTTGTATAAGTAAGGCTTCTTTAATTTTGCGTTTGTTTATGTTTGTTTCTTTATTTAGTATTTTAGTGTTTTCTATGGTTATGTTGTGTCCATTTGACTTGCAGTGTTTGAAAACGTGTGAAGGTGACTTTTTATGTTCTTTGAATCTGGTTTCCATTTCTCTACTTGTTTCTCCAATATAGAAGTCGTGGCAGTTATCACATTGTATTTTATAAATAATGTTGGTGTGGTGTTTGTCAGTGTAGTTCTTACATAGTATAGACCTTAGTTTTGTGCCTGGTTTTTGAATAAATTTAGTATTAACTGGAATGTTATATTTTGTTGCTAGTTTTTGCCAAATATTGGTTATTTGTTTGCTAATGTCAGGAATATATGGTATACAACAGTATATGGTTTCGTGATTTTTTGATTCGTGAGATATATTTACTTTTGTTGGTTGATTTTGCTTTCTGTCTAGGTGTGTGCATATAATGTTTTCTACAGTTTGTGTAGGAAACTTATTGATGTTGATGAAGTATTGTTTTATTTTGTCTAATTCATTGTTAATTTTATCTGGTGAGCATAGTTTCATGGCTGTGTTTATCTGGTTTCTTAGTATGTTGAGTTTTTGTTTTGTTTCATGTGCTGAGTCCCAAGGAATGTATAGTCCAGTATGGGTGATTTTTTGGTGGATTTCTGTTTTGAACTGTGTGTCGGTTCTTATAATTTTGAGGTTAAGAAATGATATTTGATTGCTTTCTTCTTGTTCACATGTGAAGTTTATGTTGGGATGTATAAAGTTAATGTGATTGAAAAAATTAAGTATGTGTTCTGTAGATTTGAATCCCGCAATCGTATCATCTACATAACTGTACCAATATAGTGGTGGATGTAATGCTGTATTAATTGCTTGTGTTTCAACTTGTGTCATAAAAATATTGGCTAGAACTGGTGATACTGGGTTGCTTATGCTTAGGCCATTTGTTTGTATATAGTTTTGGTTGGTGAATATGAAGTTGTCTTTATTGTGGTGAATTCTATGAGGGTTGCTAACTGGTTACTGGGAATGTTTATAATTGGGTTAGGGTCTCGGATATAGAGTTCTAAGGCTATCTTCCAGGCTTCTGTTGTTGGAACTTCTGTAAAGAGGTATATAACATCGAAACTGGCCATTAAGGCTTTATGATTATGTGACAGGTGAGAATGCAAGTGGATCTCATTTTGTAGTTCAAAACTCTATAAACAAGAAGATTAAAAGTAATAAAAATTAGATTTTGTTTTAATAACATTTATATCATAAAGAGTAATTTATATAAAACTTCACATTTCATAGATGGCTGATAAATTAAAGAAGGAGGGTTTGTTTGTTTTGAAATTTCGCACAAAGCTACTCGAGGGCTATCTGTGCTAGCTGTCCCTAATTTAGCAGTGTAAGACTAGAGGGAAGGCAGCTAGTCATCACCACCCACCGCCAACTCTTGGGCTACTCTTTTATCAACAAAAAATGGGATTCACCGTCACATTATACACCCCCACGGCTGGGAGGGCGAGCATGTTTGGCGCGACTTGGGCGCAAACCCGCGACCCTCAGATCACAAAGCGCACGCCTTAACGCACTAGGCCATGCCAGGCCAAAGAAGGAGGGAGGTCTAAGGAACAAATGTTAGAATTACCATATAAGGGAACATTGAGGACTTATTCAAATATTACTTTATAAAATTAATACTTATTCCATATTAAAAATATTTACAAACAAACTGTTCTTTGATGCCAAGTTTATTCATATACATCTTCTTACTTTTATGGATGTAACATGTTGGTTAGTATCTGTGTATGTAACCAAATTTCCTGTGCCATCTACTGGATGGTACCACAAACAAAAGTCTATAAAAACTTCACTTTTTGGGTATTCAAGATTTAGACAATTAGAAAAGCAACTGTGACATTGTCCAACATCCATTTCTTTATAATAGAACATGACTTTAAATAAAAGTAATCTCCAAACAACAAGGTTTGGCTATATTTTTATTGATGTAATTTTTGAATCTATTACTGAAAAACTAAAGTTCTTAAAAAAAAACTTAATTTTTAAATATATAATATCACTTTTAATATGTATGAACTTTATACTTTATTTTAGTAAAATTTATGAAAATTTTGAGCTCTGTACATTATTTTTTTTTTATTTGTGGCTAAAGAACACAATCCAAACATGTCCCCAAAGAAAGAAGTCCCGTAAAGTGATATCTAACAAATGTGGAGACCATGGAATTGACTCGCTCTGATCAATTAATCTCATGGAGCCTCTTTTTGTACAGTTACCTAGTTTTGGGTAACACTACTCTCTGAAGTGAAAACACATGACAATAACTATTGTTTAAATTTTGCCAAAAAAGTGTTGAAAACTGCTTATTTATGTGTTGTTAGTTGCTAAATTATTGAATTTTAAAATAGAAAAGATAATTTTGGACCACACTGTTTTATGAAATTTTGAATGTAACTGTAAAATCTTATGACATGCACACTTTATGCTGTGCATATCAAGAGAGTTGAAATACCAGAAAATCTAAACGTTTTGGAAGAAGCTAAGAAAAGTAAACAAAAACTTAGAAAAACAACTTTGTTTTTGTTATTTTTAAATACTTTAATCCACCAAAAGTGGAAAACTAAATATCCCATCCGTTATTACATTAGATATTTTGAAAAAGAACTGTCGCATCAGTCGTATCCTTCTCAATAAATAATAAACAAGAAAATTATCAAACAGTTATATTCACAAGTTTAGTTAAAATGTATGTTTGAGATAAGAGTCTATGCTGGAAAGGTTCTTCAACTTCGAGACAAACAACATTTGTTGAATACTTCACTAGTTGTGACATAAGTTCATACACTTAAGGTACAACTGAGGTTATATTGCATCAACCACTGGAAAATTCTGAACTTGAATGAATACTGTAATGCTGAATTCTATGACATCAGTCATATTTTTATCACTGTCTAGAAAAAGTAATTTTGAGTTTACCTGCAGATTTTTTGTCATCACTCACTATTCCTGAAATGAATTCCATTTTAGGATGTTAGAATCTCTTGTCATTAATCTGAGAAAACTACCTCTTTAAATTACTTCAATTCTGAAAATATAAATAATAGAACGTGAATTCTGATAACACTGGTTTACAAAGAAATTGAGGCAAGCACAAAAATGGCTGTTTTAACCTAATTTGGGGGTGCTGAATTCAGATTTGAAATCCATTTTTACTCATCACCTCTAGTTGTTTAGATATGCATACTGTACATTTTGTACACATACTGTACATAAAGGCGTATATGCATTCAGGGTTAATTTCTAATATTGTGTGACTTATGTCTTTTTTTTTAGTTATTATGCAATAAATATAAGTGATAGCATTACATTGTATATATATATATATATATATATAGCTATATATCAAGACGGATCACCAGTTTCAGGAATCGGAACAAAGACCTTGCTTCATTTTTCAACATGAAAAACAAGTTGTGCTACAACACAAATGTACCTGGCTTGTTCACTTTCCTTGGTTTCCCACATAATCCTTCAAACTGGCATCTTTTCATAGACTCTTCCAAGCAAAGTCTCAAGGCTGTGCTTCTGCACAACGGGAATAAATATCCCAGCATTTCCACTGCACACTCTGTCCATCTAAAGGAGTCCAATGACAATATGGAGCTTCTTTTAGAAGCTTTTAAGTACAACCATTACCAGTGGAGTCTGTGTGGGGACCTCAAGGTCATTGGTCGTCTTATGGGTATGCAAGCGGGCTTCACAAAGTACTGTTGCTTTCTCTGTCTCTGGGATAGTTGAGCTGTATCCCAGCATTACAAGCATAGAGACTGGGGGTCTAGAAGCACTTTTGTTTCTGGCGAACACAGCGTCAAGGAGAATCCTCTGGTTGACATGAAGAAGGTACTTCTTCCTCCTCTTCACATCAAGCTTGGTTTGATGAAGAATTTCGTGAAGGCCATGGACAAAAATGGTGCTGCCTTCCAACACTTGTCTACTGTGTTCCCAGGTCTCAGTGCTGCTAAGCTCAAAGAGGGCATCTTTGTTGGACCTCAAATCCGAGAAGTGCTGAAGGATACTGATTTTGAGGAGCTTCTTACCTTAAAGGAACTGAGAGCATGGGAAGCATTTAAGTCAGTCTGTAGTGGCTTCCTTGGTAACACATGCGTACCAAATTACCAAGCCTGTATTGAGAAGTTGCTGAAGACTTATGACGATATGGGATGCCGAATGTCACTCAAAATTCATTTTCTCCATTCCCACCTCAACTTCTTCCCTCCAGACCTTGGAGCAGTGAGTGATGAACATGGAGAAAGATTCCACCAAGACATTACGAAGATGGAGAGCAACTACCAAGGCAAGTGGAACTCCAGCATGATGGGAGACTTCTGCTGGATGCTCTTGTGTGACATCCCGGAGGCAAAATACACCAGATTATCTAAGAAAACACACTTCTAACTGTCTCCAGTACTATGAATTGTGTACATTGTGTCATCCAAGTTTCTTTATTCCGTCAATGTTCTTTATCTATCCTGTTTTATCTGTAATAAGCTGCTGAAACTGTTGAAATAAGCACGTATATACTCTGTATATACTAAAATGAGACTATTTAAAAGCCAGAAAACTAGAGGTGATAGAGCAAAACTGATTATAAATTTGAATTCAACACACCCAAATTAGTAAGAAACACCTATTCACATTCTTGCCTCAGACAAAAAATATTTTTTGTAAACCAGTGTAATTAAAAGTTCCAATTAACTAGGAAAAATTCTTGCTATAAAATAAAAATTTATTTTCATTAAGCATTAATATCAAGTGTTGTACATTTTGTAGTGCAATTGCTTTGAGTTAAGATTTCTTGAAATGGAAACTCAAGATACTATCCAGTCTTTTTCTCATTTCAGAAATGTCAAATGCCTTTTGTGTAATCCCAAAAATCTCCTAAATACAATTCAAGTGTTTGTTTGTTTCTTTGTTTTATCTGTTATTGTTTCTGCCTTATATCTGTATGGTATAGATGAATTTGACCAACCTTGTAACCAGAAAAAAAAAAAAAAAGTTGAAATAAATCTAAATTATTATTTTTTCTTTCTAGAATGACTTCAAATCATAACATAAAATCACATTCATTTATCCTAAGTAGCTTTAAGCTCATAACAGCACACATCTATTTATAATCAAATTTATTGTTTTATTACCATGATAATTACAATCTGCACCACTGTAGGTTGAAAATCACTTGAAAAACATGTTACTCATGTTATATTATCAATTACATTACCCAGGAGCTGCTCATGTGTGCTACATGAAACATTTTTATTATACTGTTATTTATTTTATGTATAGACTTACTTGTAAATAACATAAATTCTAATTTTAGAAACTTGCATGACACAACTGATTTGCCCAGTATGCATGTTGATTAATCATGTCAACATCTCTGTTTTTTTAGGCTTAAAGTATTTATTTGTACCTCAACATATGTACAATAGTTGTAAACATGTATTTATTTTTATATTTAAAAAAGTTAAAGTATGTCTCTCTTTGACATATTCTTCTTCAATTTTAACTCCAGGCAATGTTTCAGAAAATGTTATATTAGAGAGAGAGAGAGCACACAAGGCCATTGGCATGTTTACCAAAGGTGTGAAATAAGCTTTCTCAGGCTTTGTTACACTTGGGTAAGTTATTTAAGTGAAGAATCTAATTAAATGTACAATTCCATTTTCCTTTTAATAATTTATCTGGTTGTTTGGGATAAGTTGCTATGTTATTTTACAGCTCGTACCAAAAATGAAGATTATTGTATTCATATCACAGAAGATAGCTCTCTTACTATTGACCGTTGTATCATTCATAGTACCTCAGTAGGTAAGTAGCCCTCTGGCAGTAAGAATTAAATTATACATCTGTATAATTAAGAACTAGTATAAATATGTTATGGTTACATAAAATGGTAGCATCTTTACATTTCTTGTGCAACAAAAGTAACGCCATGCATTTTTCACATATCATGAGTGAGCTGTTTACATGCTATTTTTTTGTGAAAAGTAGACTGTTAGATGTCTTGTGTGATTTAGTGACAGAGATGACCTGTGTGCATTTTTCTGTAATACTATTTTAAACTATAGGTCATTCACATGTCCTGTTTCTGTGAAATGTCTATGTGTTCTGTAATCTTAAGTTTTCAGAAGATAAATTTGTTCATGTCATTTGTCACAACTCTCATGAGTTGTCTACACGTTCTTTTTCTTTATTACAAACAGTACTTTGTGTATAAATCTTGATTTCCTTAGCTGCAAATAGGGAATTGTATACCAGATTATTCAGAAGTCTATTGTTAGAGATGCAGGAAAATAACTAATTGTAGTGTGGAATTAATTGTTGTAAACCTACTGTGTGATAGTTTCTTTGAAGTCATTGAAAGTCCTGTCTTTCAAAACTTTTACTGACTGTCTCACTGAAAGGTCAGTCAAATTAACTGACCTAATGACTGTTTTTTTTCTTGTATAGTTTTCATACAATTATCTTTAATAGAGTATGTGTATCTTAACAAAATTTGGCAAAGTTTCAGTAAATGCTACAAGTTTTTGTACACAGTAAAACCAGATTTGCAATAAAGTATATTTATTAGCATGTTTTTAACATATATAGTATTTATATATGTTAATCCCAATGCTAAGTGATTTCCACTTCAATATTAAAAATACTTCAATACAAAAATCTCAAATTTTGCTTGCATAATTTCTAAAACCTTCTAACAAAATTTCACAAACATTTGTTTCTGAAACATGATATATATATATTATTTTCTCTACCTTATCTATATGTTTGACCTTATCTTTGGTTAAACTGACCAAACTTGTAACCATCAATAAAAAATTGAAACAAGTCTTTTTATTTTTTCCTTTTTTCTAGAATGACTTGAAATTGTAATGTAAGATTACACATATATATATATTAGTGAAAATGAATACATTTTAATGAAGTTACATAAGTAAAAATTATATGAAAGGACTTCACTAAAAACAGTTACTCCGAATGACTGACTGATTAAATAATTTATGTTAACTCAAAAACAAACCAAAACAAAAATTAAACAAAAGGTACTGCATACATTGAAGCATTTTCTTGGTTTACTACCCTTTGAACCCTCTCTGACTTCTAATTGTGCCATTTATAAATTGAAAATCACTTGATAAACGTGCAACTCATATTAGACTACTGAATTACATTACCCATTAACTGATTGCAAGCATATTTCGTGAAAAGATTTCATTATATTATTGTTATTGCTCATTTCACATAGTCAAATCTTAATTGATCTAAAAAGTTTCTTGTTTTTACATTTGAGTTACTTTTCAAATGACAAATGAAGAATGCACAAGTAAAACTAATATAATATTAAATGTCAGAGGGAATTATTACTGATTTCTGAAGGAGAGGATGTGATTGGTAGGTATAGCAAAATTGGACTGATTGTCTATTTCATGGATCTGTAACCAAATAAGACTCAAGGCTGTTAAAAGTTTACTTTGTTTGACTGCTGATGATGATGTAATAAGTAATTGACATTAAATTTAGTGTTTCTTGGAGAGATAATAGATAAATGTGAGAAGAAGAGATGCCTAGAGAGCAAATGACACAATCCTCAAACTATAAGAAATGCTAGATTTTTTTCTTTTATTACTGCCATATGAACACATGAACTTAAAACTTGCATACTATTAAAATATGGATTATTAGCTACAATTTTATGCTATATTTATTGGTACACTGTGGAAAGAAAGTACTTCAATTAAATTTTGAATCTAACTAAAACTTTGTGACATGCACAGAAAAAGATGTCCGTGCAGAGGGGGTAATATGGATCATCCATTAAAAATGTCAGTTGTATAGGTGTATAGAATAACAAATGAAATATTTCAAGTTAGAAGTTACAACTTCTGATTCTTATCATAAATGCAGATGAAGTAAATATTCAAACAGTATTACGAAAAGAGGTCAAACAGTCCTATGCCACGTTCAGATATAACCAGTATCAATACACTTGCTCGATTGTCAACGTTACCTGCTGTTCTTGTTCTGCTCGCACAGCTTTTGTGTAAATGAGCAGTTAAGACACACTTCCTAGCTTATGATGTGAATTATGAATTTAATCTTGGAACCAGCAGCCCACGCAATCTGGTGATGTTCTCGTATGTTATAACTATGTTTCATCGACATACTGTATCTTTATTTAAATGATTTGGGAGCTGCTGCAGTATGGTGTTTGTGTAATTAAGAAGCTTTTACTTTAATACTTTATTGTATTTTAGACCCATAAAAGCTGAAATGATATGCTTATTACACATTTTGACCTTTTACTCCAAACCAAGGTTTATGTAACAGTTTTGCTGTGGTCAAGTTTCGTATTTCTGTGGCAAAATTTCACATTTATCCGAAAAGTACATTTATGCCTAGAAGTGTTGTTCTTGAAAATTTGTTTTGGTAATTTTTAGTTCAAAATGTTTGATTTGTTATTTATCTTCGCCTAAATCATCGATATTTGGGTAAATGATATTTATGGTGTTCTTAAAACATGTAGGTCCAAGAATTTTTGATAAAAATGAAACAGAAACCCTATAACCCAAGAGCTTTCAAAAGGTGGACTTTTCTTTATTAGGGGGAAAACTGGGTATATGACATATATTAATAAAATGTCAGAGGTCATGACCTTCAATGGCACATATGATATTGTCATGAGGTAGTGCAACAATGCCTTATTCAATACTGTTTAAAATTTACCTATTCCACCTTTCTATTTCTGAATTATTTTCATAACAATAGAATTGTTATTCACCTTGTATGGGGCTAGTATTTCTGAGATTGAAATGGTAATCTGTAATAGTATATTGTCTTGTATTTGTGTGTGTAGGACAGTAATGAAGTTTAATGTTCTATGTTTCTGATCTTCTGAGAACCACTTATATCTCTGGTCTGTATTAAGTAGATTGCATACACATAGATTTGTGTTTGGGAGTGAGAATTTATTCGTTTCCAATGTTCTTGACACATAAAAGGTAACTTTTTTTTCTGTCCTACATTCCTAAACCATAAAGAGTAAACTGTGTACCTGTTCTGTGGTCTTTAACAACTGAGACTAAATCATTCATTTTCTACATTTCTGAACTGTAAAGAGTGAATTGTGTAAGCGTCTGGTGTCTTTGAATTAATTTATTTGTGTCTCAGAACTAAAGTACTATGCATCTGTTACTTTCAAAGTCATTCACCTGGAGATAACAACAACAAAAGTGTGAATATATCATAGCATTAGTATAATTCAAATGAACCTAATTTTGTCTTCTGTCTTTGGAATTCTGGCTTAATTGAAGTTTTACCCATTGAAATAGTTTCTTTCGAACTTGTATATTATTATTTGTTTCTGAGACCTAAAAGTAAGTCTGTGAAACAGTAATATATTAAAATACTGCACTTTTTAAATGATATTTACATACATTTATCATTAAAGTACTGTGGGAGAGATTTGTTGAAATATAATGAGTATCCTGTCTTAAAAAGTTGAGTGTCATACCATGAACCAGACTCAAAGCAGTTTTCAGTTTAATCTCTTATTCTGTAATTAAAATTTTCTGTGGAATGTAGGATTCTACAGCAGTATTGTAGTATATAAAAAGAAAAAAAATTTAAATGACCTTTCAGTTATTAATTCCCAACGTTTTTCCAGGTGAGAGTCATCTAGTTCTCTGGTTCTACTTCCAGAATTTTGTGGATAGTTTTATATAGTATCAGCTTTTCAAAGTACTTTTTTGTTACATTGTGAAACATTCCAGCTCTGGAGGTGTGTTTTCAAACACATTCTCTTTTTAACTGTCTTGTAGACCAACTGAAATCTTCCTTTGAACAGGCACTGGTTCACGGACTGGTTGTTTGAAACCACTGATGTAGGTGACTTATTGTGTGTTTGTCTGGAATGAGTTTTTTTCAGTTTTATAGTTGATACTTGGATTCAGTTATTTTCATTGAGAAAGAATTTTGTCAAAAATAATAAAATTAAAGCTTTGCATAAATGCTATTGGTTGTTTGTAATAATATCTTGATTTATAATTTGAGATAAAGTAAGTAGCAAAAAAAAAAAATTACAATTCAATAAATGTGTTTTACGTATAAAGTTTAAAATTTTAATTTAATTTGGATAAAGTGTTTTTACACTTTTTATACTCCCATTTGTTAGCAGTAGGTGCCACAATTTATATTGGTGGTTGTAGAGCAGAACCAGTCATCAAGCATTGTGATATTAGTGATTGTGAAAATGTTAGCCCCGCAACACTGACTATTTTCAGGTAAGTGTATTAGCAAGAAGTGAATGATTCTTAAAGACCCCATCTTTTCTTAATACATTCCATACAAGGTTGGATTGTATGATTGACCTTATAATCTCAGTGTAACCAGCAAAGAGTCCACACTATAACTTTTAACAGTTTATTTTATCTCCATGAAATTTTGAAAGCTTTCAATGAATATCCCAATGAAAAATCAGATTTTTAGTTGAGTATTTTTTCTAAGAATTTATCTGTGAATGTAGAGAATTAGTGTTTACATGCTCATGTGCAAAGTGATATACGTGTTAAGATGAAAATTACTTTTCTCCATCTGAAAATCTTGAAATTTCATTTGTGCAACCTCCTAAATAAATATTACTTTTTTTTCAGTAAAATTTTATATTTTCTGTTATTTTTCTACCTTAACTTTGTATAGACTTAGTCAATATAAACAAATGTGAAATAAATCTGTATTACTGTATTTCTTCGTAATATGATTAGACATTGTAACAGGAAAGTACATTTGTGTAAGCTAAATGGCTTGAAGCTCCAATTTATTACTAAACTTGTAACCTAAGTTGTAAATCCCTTAAAGGTTGTGAAGCTGATGTTATCATGCAGAATGATGTAATGCACCAGTTGCTCACTCGCATACCTCATGGATAATATTTAAGATCTTTTTTTATTATCTTACAATATTTAACCTGATGGGTTTCTAATTTTTACATTTTATTTACTTTTATTACTCTAAGTGATAAATATAAATGAAATACAAGAAATACAACACTTGCTATTCACCTTGGTTTTTGATGTAGGTTGCCAGTGGCATTTTTTAAATAATATTGGTACTGATACACTAAATAATTTTTATTTACTTAGATAATGCATGCTCAAAGCAAACGATGCTCTATTATAACTAGGTTTTTAACTAGGATAGGTGTGGTTTAGTTGAATTCCCTTTACTGTTTGATCTGAATACCATGAGATAAACTCACAAACTGGGCCCAGCATGGCCAACCGTGTTAAGGCGTGCAACTCATAATCTGAGGGTCGCAGGTTTGCATCCCAATCTTGCTAAACATGCTCGCCCTTTCAGCCGTGGGGGCATTATAATGTGATGGTCAATACCACTATTTGTTGGTAAAAGAGTAGCCCAAGAGTTGGTGGTGGGTGGTGATCACTAGCTGCTTTCCCTCTAGTCTTACACTGCTAAATTAGGGACGGCTAGCACAGATAGCCCTCGAGTAGCTTTGTGCGAAATTCAAAAACAAACAAACAAACTGACAATACTTTGTACTAAAACATAACATAACATTATGTGTCATTTGAAAGATTCAAGCTTTGCCTTTCTACTAGGTATAAATAATGTTATTGTAGTAACACTTTCCATATACTTAGGGATTATTATAAATGACATTAGGCTTTGTAGACTTGCATTCAAAATTGTATTAAACTACTGTTCTATGAATTTATATTAATAAATTTGGGATGAAACTGTATTTTGTAATCCAGATGTCAGTAATATTCATCATTTTATTTCAAAAGAAAGAGATAAATATCAAGTTTTGGTGTGCCACATGATACATTATATTTTGCACTTTGTAAAATATAAAGTATACAGTTTTTAATGAATTACAAACTTGAATTATCAATATTGACAAGCTGGAATATAAAATAAGAACTCCCTGCCTTATGTGATTGCTTATATATAATTTAGCAAACCCACTACAATGGCTCTGTTTGAAAATACTTGTTTACTTATGCCCACTTCATGTAACTCCATGTAACTATGTGCTACGATTCATAGCAATGTTATGCCCACTTCATCTAACTCCATGTAACTATGTACTACGATTCATAGCAATGTTATGCCCACTTCATGTAACTCCATGTAACTATGTGCTACGATACATAGCAATGTTATGCCCACTTCATGTAACTCCATGTAACTATGTGCTACGATTCATAGCAATGTTATGTCTACTGCATCATACTCTATTCCTAAAATGAAACTGGGAGATGAAATGGTTTAAATTTTGACAAGAACATTCATAAAAATATTTAGTTTCAGAAAAATAAAAAAATCTAATGTTCATTTGAAAATTCATTATTTAATGTATTTATTTGCACACAGATTCTGAATTGATAACCTGCAAACTGATTTTAATTTTCAATATAAAAATACTATTCATTATCTTAGAGTTTTTACGCATCATTTCTATAATCTTTAGAACCTCATAAATGAATATCAACTACTAATTATATCTATAGCGCTGTGTAACACAAATTTTGTTCTTGTATAGTATGTGCTATTTCTTAATTGCTTGTGTTGTAAAAGTACAGAAAATGGCCATTATTCCCTTAAAATGTTGCTTTTGTGACCTGGATAGTGAACTTTAGAAATGAACCTATTTTCTGTCTAAAAACAGGCAAATTTGCACATTTTCATTTACATAAGGTCTGAATAAAACATATGAATGAAGATTTACATGTATTTATACTGAAGTTATACAACTACGTTTAGAAGTGATTAGCTTTCCGAGATTTGCGACCGTAATGTAAATCACTTTCACGTATCAACCCTCAAATATAGTCTCCCATCATGTTTTTGTTATACGCTCCCAGGTCACGAAAGTAAAGTTTGAAGAGAAGAATAGGTCTTTTCCCTTTACTTTAGGCATAAGCAATTGGGAAATAACACTTTCTGCCCAGGAACAAAAAAAGTAAAAATTTTGTTACTTAGTGTTATCATCAACATACAATCCATTGAAGTTTTTGCATAAAAAATTCTCAACAAGTGGGTTTCTCGACATCACTGAATCCATTGAAGTGTTTAAAATTAACAAATAGAAATATATACACACCTTTCAACTCTTCATATAAATCCACTAGAATAGTTTATTTTTAGTTTTCCTTTCAAATTTTTGTATGTTATGATTTATACCCACATGTTAACTGACGTTTGTCGGTCAAGTATTTTGGCAAACTTCCCCCAGAAAAGAAAAGGTACTTTTTAACCTTGTTTAATCTTGTTTTTAACCTTTCACAGTCCAAATTAACTTTATAAAAATCATTAAACTGTTCAGGTATGAATTTGAAAAGAAACATAATAAATAAGTAACTAAAATATAAAAATACAATATAACTGTCTCTCTAAACATACCTTAATGTGCTATAGTTAATTAAGTGAATCAAAGTATAATTGGTAGTTACATGCATTCCAGTTTCAAATTAAACATTGGTACAGTATAAACAGAGTTCTTTATAATGATTCAGTATACTTATATACTTTTGAGAAATAATTATGTGTATGTTGTGGATCTCAAAACAAAGTATAGAAAGTTAAGTACACAGACTACCAAAAAAAATGTTGAATATACTCCTGGACAAATTTTTATTTTAGCTTGGTAAAATTATTTCACTAAAAAATATGATTCTTTTGTTTGTGAGACTAACAAAGTTGTCAAATTTTGGGAAAATGTACATTGAAAGTTAGAATGATTATATCTGTAAAGACTTAATCTTTTCCCTATAGGATTGGTGGAATATAAATATATTTGCAAAATAACTTTTGATACAGCTTGTGTATGTTCACAAAATTTGTTAAATTTTAGAAGAAATTACAAGCATTTTATTTGCAAAAAAATCACATTTTTAATTAAATATTTTTGCTGAAGATTTGTTTGTGAAAATAGAATTTGTTTCATTACTAGTCTGAGTGCAAAACGATTTCATGTTATGATTATTCTTCATCCCAAAAGTCTAAAATATTATTTGTGTAATCTCTAAAACCTCCCAATTACATTTCAAATGTTTGTTTTCAGTAATATTTTATATTTTATTTTCTGTACTCTAATTGTATAAGACCTGTTATTTTACCAACCTCGTAAGCATCATAAAAAGTAATAAAATAAACTATGTTTGTGTCATGCTTGAATGACTACTTATGGCATGAAAATACAAGTGTTTAGTCTAAGTGGTTAAAGTCTCATAACTCTATGTATTTACACATACATATATATTAAGTATTTTTTTTATTATATTGACCTTACTGTCATGCCTGACTAACATTACATAACTCATATTGATGAAGTGCATGTGCACTTGTATTACCATACCCAATAATATAAAACTGATCTTTAGTCTTAGCTGTGTTTTAGTGGATTAGTATTTTGTAATATTCAGTCACATTTCAATTATTATTATATATATATATATATATACATATATGAATATAGATTGTTGCTATTTAGAAGTAAATAATTAAAATTATTTTTCTTAAAACATAAAAAGTAAATCAAGAACTAAAGCAAAAAATTATGATCTTTGTACATGGTTGCTGCTGAATATAAATTGTTAAGCCTTTTAAAGTTCTACACATGGATATGTCAAACAAATTTTTTTTTTTTTAGGTTTTATATATACAATTGAAAAACCATAAATAACTACACCAATACCACATAATTCCACTATAATT
Source organism: Carcinoscorpius rotundicauda (assembly GCA_011833715.1). Classification (NCBI taxonomy): domain Eukaryota; kingdom Metazoa; phylum Arthropoda; class Merostomata; order Xiphosura; family Limulidae; genus Carcinoscorpius; species Carcinoscorpius rotundicauda. The sequence goes on along the minus strand of CM022396.1, from coordinate 93,525,588 downwards.
TATTAAACCTCGTAAATAAGATGTATTTAGATTAAAAAGGATATGAAACTTTGAGACGATTTATGTCCTTGAAAACTTGGATCGAAAGAAAATGGAAGCGTTTTCATATATTAAAATGGCTAAGAAAAACCACTTTAGGGGCATTCTAAGCTGTTGATTGGTTATTCATATGTCATATGCTAAAGTAAGTGTATATAAGGGGCTGCTTCCAAAATAAGGAAAGAGGTGAACAGTGTCACTGTGTTTGATTCAGTATATAAGCTATATCTCAGCAAAATAAAAAGATATGAGGTTCTTATATTATATTCTAGCCTGATAATACTATTACTTTGAGTTCCTAATTTGTATAAAACTACAGACTTTGTATTTTGACACCACAAATATCTAATTTTAAACAGGACTTACTAAAATCTACACTTAGATGTGTTTCCTTTTAAATTAAGAAATTAAATTATATATAATATTAAAGTTTGAATCCTAATCTGCAATTTGACTCTAAACTTATTGCTGTAAATCTTTAAAATAGTTCAGTAAAATTTGGAATGCAAATCAACAAACTCAGTGATGTGGCCTTTGATCGTGACCAGTTGTGAAAGGGTTAAATGAGTACAAGGAAGTCATTTTGACAGAGCTTGTGTTAAGAGAGTTAAAGGCCAGTATTATTTATTCAATAGAGTAATGTAAAATGCACTTTGGTGGTGGGAGTAGCTGTTAGATATGGTTTGATGGTCTTTAATACAAAAAAATTAATAAATATAAATAGATGTAGGTTTAAGCTGTGTATAATGTTAAAGAAATAATATTAGAAGATATAACAATTAGACTTTGAGTAACAAGCAATGCATATTTATATTGAGTAATATTTTAACTCTTACTATGGGCTTGGTCCCAGGGGATTCATTTCATAACCATTTTGTGCTTGCTGAAGTTTTTATATTATGACTTTCAATACAGTATGTGTACCTTCATATTTGGCAGACTTTTGGAAATTATTACACACATTTTGTCTGTAAAAGAATCAGATTTTCTAATAAAGTACATTCACTAAATAATTATCTATAAATATATATATAGTAGTTCAATATACTAGTCCAAGTTCTAAATTATTTTCACTTAAATATTATTGCCCCCACTAGTACAGTGGTATGTCTCCGGATTTATAACATTAAAATCAGGGGTTTTATTCCCCTTGGTGGGCTGACCAGATAGCCCTTTGTGGCTTTGCTATACAAAAAAAAACACAAAAACAAAAACTTAAATATTAAAAATATTTTCCTGTTTCTCAAAAATTTCAAATTTTATTTCCAAAATATCCTTTATACAAACTTTATACAAAGTTGGTAAATTTGATTGATTTTGTAATACCCACCACCCAAAAAAATTGAAATATATATCTAAATTAACCTTTTTTCTTTTGAGAATGATGTCAGATTGTTATGTGAAAATACATTTGTATATCCTAAATAGCTTTACACCCATAACAGTATACATTTATTTATTTACTACTTGCACTATTATAAATCACTTGAAAAATGTACAGCTCACTTTAAGGTGTCAAATTACATTATGCATGAGCCAGTCACAAACATACTTTGTAAAATATTTTTATTATATTATTTTTATTTCTTTCACAAAATCTAACCTTAACTAACATATAAAAATTCTAGTTTTTACATTTTACTGATTTTTATGATAAAAAAGAATAATATGAAAAACTAGGAAAAGGGAGCCTTCTTTTCGTGTTAACTGTCAGTGACACTTAACCCTATTTTTTTTATACTAATGGTTGCATTGCACTAAATAATTTTTTATTTAATTAAATAATGCACAAAAGAACAGAGAATAATAATGTGCAAGAAGTAAACAACGTGCCATCACAAACTTTTTGGCTTTCTAACTACACAACAAAAGCCATTAAAAATGAGTCCAAGGTAGTCAATATGTTTCCAATTAGAACCAAGCTTGAACTGAAAGCAAAACCAACAGTTCTCTTAACAGAAAACAACATAATGCAATACTTTGCTTTTTATTGGTTGTAAATACTATTGCGTGGCAAAGATAAGTATTAACAATTTCTCAAATTAAGAATGAACAAAGCGAGTATCAAAAGGGGTCTGGTTGTTTCTGTCATAGCTCTGTAACCAAATACATTTGAAGGCTATGAAATTATGCTTTGCCTGAGTAAGGATAATATTATAATAAGCCACATACAATACATTTATATTTCTTGGAGGTGATGGTATGTAAATTATAAAAGAAAGGATGCTTAGAGAGCAAATGACACAATTATTATGTAGGGGAAATTCAAAAAAATTTTTATAGTCTTATAAATGAAAGAACTTAAAACTCTTAAAAACTATATGCGATTAGCTACCATTTTATGCAATGTTTATTGGTATACCATGAAAATAAAGTATTTTAATTAAATTTTGAATGTAACTCATTAAAACCTCATGATATGTTCAGAAAAAGATGTCTGTAGAGAGAGGGTTATATTCCATATTTCAGTGAATAGTATTAAACTAGAGAAGGAGAAAGATATAGAAAACAAATGCCACAATTCTCATACATTGAGAAATTGAAAAATCCTGTTATTAAATTAATAACTGCAAACTTGTATAATATTAAAAGTTTATTTGTGTATACTGATAGTAAAGTTGTTTAAATTTTGAATAACTGTTAAAAAATTTGATCATGCAACTCTGACCTACCTGAGGTTTAATATATGATATAAAGCATTATTCATTTTTGGCTTGTATGTGTTGCAAAATAAAAATTTATTTTTATTTCAGTACTTTATCATATTTCTTCTTTTCGATTTTTTTTCCCCAGTTTTAATAGGTGATTCCTGGAAATAAAGAAAATATCTGGAACATGCTTCTTTGCATTAACTCAGTTTTGAAGTTTTGTCTTCCTTTTCTTGTACATAAGTTAACTATTGCCCTATCTTTTTCCTGTTTCTCATAACATGCTGTTTAATATTTAACTTTAAAAATAAAATTCAAATGTTGTCATTATTACTAAAACATGTAGAGTTTTTGCAGTTGAAGTTGACCAGTTGAGAAAGATTACTCTCTACCATTTTTTATATGATTGGAATCACCAGAGTGGTTTTAGGATTGCCACAGGATGGACACAACACTAATCATCAGATAATTTCACTAAGAAAAGTCTTGCAATTTTCCTGCATCATGAAACCCATTAACAATATAATGTTCATTTTTACATTAAACTGAGTCTAAGTACTCAGTTTACATCCACAATATTTGGTTAGATCTATAGGGCAAAACAAAGATGGTATAAATTGATAATTAAAAAAAAAATGTTTGAAATATAAATCATGCCAAATATTTTAAATAAAAAAGCATTTAAAATTTACTTACACATTGGAGGTTGATTAAAAACCATGGTTATTTTCACCATGTTAACAAGTTCGGTCTTAACACCATTTCCTGCCTTTCACCTATCAGAGTAATACCTATTAAAATATGTAAAACAAAGATAATTATGGCACTGATCATCAAACTTTCCAAATTAACATGTTCCACTGCTTAAAATTACATTTATGTTAAGATCTTAACCTACTTTTTGAAAGTTGTTTAATTATATAATTACTACCAAAAATAGTTAAACTTTAACCTTCTGTTTTGGGTACAGTACTGCACACACTGCTGTTGATGTATTTTGAATATTTAGATAACTAATTCATGACATCAGAAAACAAAGTAGAGATCCATTGCCTGGAAAGCTATTCCACCATCATTTTCACTGTAATTGGGATTTCCGTGATCAATACACTGAATTCTAGACTGGTACTAAAATATTTTATAATTTGATAACAAGAAAATAATGGAAAAATGGATGTTGAAACAATTAAATGCAAATGTAGTAAAATAAAACCTTTGAAAAATATTGTTTAATGGCAAAGAAGCAAAATCATAAATGGAAGCCAAGTATGGAAAAAACACAAGTCTAAACAATGTGCCAATCAGGAGGATTGAGTGGGAATAGCCGAAATAGGTGATGATAATATTGTTGGAGAGCAGTCACGTGCAAAATACACATTTATTTCTGACACAAAACTGATTCTATCTTAAGTAGAGATAAGGATGCAGCTGGTGAGGAATCATAAAGGAAAAGAATGCAGCAAGAGTTTCATATCTAAGATGAAGAGGAGGACGTACAGCACCTAAAACAAATGTACAGAAGTCGTCTCTTATCTGTAATGATTTCCATTGCATAAAGGAAAAGAATGCAACAAGAGACTCGTATCTAAGATGAAGAGGAGGACGTACAGCACCTCAAACAAATGTACAGAAGTCGTCTCTTATCTGTAATGATTTCCATTGCATAAAGGAAAAGAATGCAACAAGAGACTCGTATCTGAGATGAAGAGGAGGACGTACAGCACCTAAAACAAATGTACAGAAGTCGTCTTTTATCTGTAATGATTTCCAGACCTGAGTGGAAATCTTTGAAGAGGAATAACTGCAACAAGGACCTTTGCAAGAAGTGAGCCAATCTTCATTGTTTTTAACTTTGAAATATTGCATATAATTGTAAGTTAAACAAATGCACATGTAAATAGTATGCTAGCACACCAGAATAAAATTCCAAGAAAAAAAGAAATTATAAAATAATTAAATGTAAAAAATTTAAATTATTTTTGATTGGATAAAGTAAAATAAGTAATAATAATAATTTTTATGAGGTTCATTCATAAGTAGTCAATACATTGTGTAATTTGTAATATGAGTGCACATTACCAACACAATTTGCAATTTATATGATGCTTACAGTAGTTAGACACAGTTCAAGGGGTGATATAACAATAACACTTAAGTATTAATAAATAAATATACACTGTTACAATTGTTGTTTTCATTTATAATTTCCGGTCCTTCCAGAAAGAAAATAGGGAAATTTAAAATTATTTCATTTTTAATGGTGATTACGGGGTCATCCAAAGCAACTGACCTCATGTAATATAAAATCTTGTCTGCTATATGAGAAAAAATGTTTTCATATTCCTTGAGTGATACACATAGTTTAGAGATAAATAACAGGTAATTTTAAATATAATCTTCAAAGTGTTTCAATACTTTGTACTGGAAAATAGTTTGAAAGGTATTGAAGCTTAGTAGTTGGTACACTAAGTAGTTTCTTACAATAATCTATTTATAACAAAATGATACTTGGAAACAAGTTATTTTCACGTTCACTGCAAAAGTTGTTCATTTTATCCTCTTGCGTGTCTTACATTGCTGAGGGTAAGCAACATTAGTTTACATTATAAATGTTAATTTTACACAGAATCTGAAAGTACACTTACTTCTTTAACATTGATAAGAAATCACAAACAGGGACAATATACAGTATAAATTGTGAATAGATTTTAATGAAACAGTAACATGGTATTTTCCACTTGGAGGAAGTAAACATGAAGTTTACAAAGTAAATAAAATTATATTTTCCTATCGTAAAAACGTATTTCCAGCAGGTACTTACCCCCAGGCCTGTCATGGCCGAGCGCGTAAGGCGTGCGACTCGTAATCCGAGGGTCGCGCTAAACATGCTCGCCCTCCCAGCCGTGGGGGTGTATAATGTGACGGTCAATCCCACTATTCGTTGGTAAAAGAGTAGCCCAAGAGTTGGCGGTGGGTGGTGATGACTAGCTGCCTTCCCTCTAGTCTTACACTGCTAAATTAGGGACGGCTAGCACAGATAGCCCTCGAGTAGCTTTGTGCGAATTTCCAAAACAAACAAACAAACAATTGGCAGAAAATTTATGTAATCATAATAATGATTTCAGCAAGTGCTGACATTTTATGTCCTAAAAATCTTAATTTGATATAGTCAGTAAAAATTAATTTGAACTTAAAAATAAAAGAACTATAATTATCTTTATTTTACAGTCTTTTACTGTCCCTTTATTGTAAACAATCATACATGAGAAAGCTCACTTATATGTATAATATTTAGGCAGATGGCACAACTTCATAGCTTATAGATACTTGTAAATGTGCAAAATGAAATTACCTCCTCCCTTTATAATTAAACAACAACCTGTGTTTTTCTTAAAGCAAAACCACATCGGGCTATCTCCTGTGTCTACCGATGGGAATCGAACGCCTCAGTTTAGGTGTTGCAAATCCGAAGACTATCTACTGTCCCACGGTTGGACGACAAAGGTTATTGAAAACGTTAAATGATATATTGTAAGCAACACGTAAAGGACAGATTATTATACAAAGGTCATTTTTATTCAATAAGATTTGGTTGAAAAAAAATCGATTCAAATGCAAATGATATAGAATAAGCTAAATACAGGATGAACGGTGTAAGTTTTAAAAGTGTGTTGTTGTTTTGAATTAAGCACAAAGCTACACAATGGGCTATCTGTGCTCTGCCCACCACGGGTAACGAAACCCGGATTTTAGCGTCCGCAGACATACTGCCACTGGGGGGCGTTTTAAAAGTGAAAATTATTATTAAATAACATATTATGGTTCGAATAATTAGGTAAGGTCATCTGGTTATACATTTTATTAATTATGCAGGGCCTAGCTCTTGATGTGAGAATAATTTAATATAAAATTATGTTTTGTTACAAAGAAATGGTTTTTACACATACCTCAGTTACTTCTCTAATTGTTTGAAGTGTAAATTTGAATTCATTTTTTGTGTGTCATTGTGTTTATTATTTTGACTGTACACATATATATATATATATGCAGCTATATTATTTTTATGGCCTAGCGCGTAAGGAGTGCGACTTGTAAACCGAGGGTCGCGGGTTCGCGCCCGCGTCGCGCCAAAGATGCTCGTCCTCCCATCCGTGGGAGCGTTATAATGTTACGGTCAATCACACTGTTCGTTGGTAAAAGAATACCCCAAGAGTTGGCGGTGGGTGGTGATGACTAGCTGCCTTTCCTCTAGTTTTACACTGCTAAATTATGGATAGCTAACGCAGAATAGCTTTGCGCGAAATTCAAAAACAAACAAATATTCTGACCACAGAAAAACTTTTAAAACAAGATGCAAGAATTTTGTGTACTTTCATTCTAAAACATACAAAAATAAAAATAAACAAGTTACGGAACAATAAAGTTGCAATATTTACACTATAATAGTCACATTGAACATGTACATAATGTAACTAAACCTAAATGCTTATTTCATCCCAGAACAAAATTCAAAACAAACAAATTACATTCTGGTCTCCACACTATAGTCATCAACTGTACACTGTCAATTCTGAGTGAATCATTAGGGATTGTTGAGCAACAAGGTTACCTAAAGTCCTGTATAAAATTCACTTTTACAATCCTTACTTTGAGGTGAAGAAGGCGAGGATTACATGGAGGAGACCCTATGCTCTCTGTAGCTTCCAAAGTATTAAAAACGATATGAAATTAGCAGTTGAACAAGGACTATTTTATAACTACTTAATATTGGATTTTCCTCTGTAGTAAGTAGGCATACCACATGCTTCACGTGCCCTTAATTGATGTTCTGTATATACAAAGTTTTCTGTGCATATTGAGTTATTTTTGTCCAAGTTAATTATAGCACTAGGCAAGTCAACAAGTATGCCATATTTACTTTCTCATGGAAAGGATTGTTTTAACATCAGATATCCTCATGCAGGACTCAACAATATCATTTTCCATTGGTAAGTTATGTAATGCCAAGGATGTACAAAATTCTTCCCATAAAGTGATAGTGGCTACGGGTAACATCTGGATCCTGATAAAAAATGCATTGTTCTTATTAGTAATTCACACAATATTTTCTTACTTTAGAACAACAGAACTCGAACTTGAATAATATTTCAATAAAACCTAACTTTGAATGATGATAATTTCGAACAAGTCAAAATACAGCGTTTATCAACATGAAACTTGCATCTGAAATGATGCGAACTTGTACATAGCTTAACCTTGTAGTCCTTTCTAGAAAAGGTGCCATACCTTAACACCTATTGTTGCTTGAGTAAATATGAAGTGTTTTATTATTATTATTATTAATGCCACTCGATTCCATGAAGGAACATAGGGCCGCAATCTCTTGCGAATTCATCAACAGGCTGATTCTTTTAAGGGAGTAGATTGGCCTGGCATGGCCGAGAGCGTTAAGGCGTGCACTCGTAATCCGAGGGTCGCGGGTTTGCGCCCGCGTCGCGCTAAACATGCTCACCCTCCCAGCCGTGGGGGTGTATAATATGACGGTCAATCCCACTATTCGTTGGTAAAAGAGCAGCCCAATAATTGGCGGTGGGTGGTGATGACTAGCTGCCTTCCCTCTAGTCTTACACTGCTGAATTAGGGACTGCTAGCACAAATAGCCTTCGAGTAGCATTGTGCGAAATTCAAAAACAAACCAACAAAACGATGTAATCGATTGTGACTTCATCCCAACTTGTCACTAGAGGGCACCGCAAGTTAGCAAAAATAACTGGTATAGGGTCGTGGATAATAAGTTTAGGGCTCTGTTCTGCTTAACAATACTCAATGGAAAAGACTGTCTTCTCTCTCCTGTTCCCCAAACAAGCAACGAACACGAATCATATCATTAGCTTTAACAAGCCAGAAATTCTTGTTTATATCGGGTTTGCAGAATAACCTTGCAAAAATAACCTTATTTGATCAAACTCCTATTTACTATTCTTCCGGATAGCCTGCAAATAAATTTCTACCAATACCAGTGTTTTTTTTAAATATATAAATTAATGTATTCATGTTATTCCAGTTGTAAAATGTTGCAACACTTTTCCCGATTTTGACGTGTTAATCTGTTCAAAACACGATAATCTTTGGCAGTAGATTTTGGCGGAACAAAGTTTTATGTTATTCAATGTTCTTTCAGAATTCTAGATACAGTGCAAATTGAGTACCCTACGGTTTTGTAACGTCTATTTGCCTCATACCATTGGTGGAGAATCGAACAATTTGATACTCCGTGATGAGACATGACTCTTCACCAAATATAGAAAAAGTATTAGAACAAAGCATCGATCTACTTTGAAAAGATTATATCAAAATCACACCCTTTTACACAAAACAGATGTATATGTGTGCTTTAATTTAAAAAATGCTCAAAACAGCTTATACAGATAAGAATAACAATTCATATATGTCTTTCCAATTAAATATTACTCTCTGTTATTATTTTGTCACTCGCTCAATACCTCACCATGCATATAGACAATAATATGGATATAGAACGGTATGCAAACATTTTGGTTAAGACTATAATTTTTTCTAAAGTTGTTTTACTTTCTGTGAGTACTGTAAGTGTTTTACAAGTGTGGCAGTAAGTTAAACCAATTCCTTTAGAAATATTGAATACGTGTTAAATGGTTTTAATGTTTAAATTTTGGAACATAGGGATTGGTCTGAAGGTAAAAAGGGAAGAAGACATGGAGTTTACACGCATACCATGCATTTCCTACAGGCATAGTTTATATGTAAACATTTTCAGAACATCTATGCATATTGAATATTTTGATCATAATATAAAAATCAGTCAAGCTCATGCTCGTCCAAATTCTCATATGCTACATCGCATCCTTAAATGTGCACTATTGATCATTAATACTAATGTTACACAGAGATTGGAAAGATACAATACGTGTTTGATAATGATCACGGGAGCTACTTTAACCTCCTCAATCAAGGTCTTACTACCTCTGACAAACCTCAGCAGCATCACAGACAACCAACAGCTCTTACAAGCAAAATTCTTCACTAGGGCCTTGCAATGTTAATACCGTGTATACTATTCATATACCATTGTTCTTTTAAAATTAAGACATTCCAGCTTCTCGATAATCTTTTAAACACTTATCATGCACATAATTGCCTGAAAGGTGTCTCAGGAGACAGGTATGGATAAAACGTTGATGATTGTCAACACCAAATCTCAAGCACTTTATTGGAATAAATTTCTGGTGTCATTAGGATCTGTAAAAATCCGTTTATTCATAAAACACGGAAATTGTACAGTGGGCGAAGAAACAAAATTTTTAAATGCTTAAATGAAGTCCACAGTGAATGGTCATCTGCCATTATAGCTGGCAACTATACTTCAGCTAGCAAGACTCTTTACTTCATGGAACAATATCAATTTGCAGAAGACAGATGAAACATTCAAGTTTCCTACAACTCCCTCAAGAATGGAGTTGAAAGCATTAAGGCTCTCTCTTTCTGAATTGCTGAAAGAATGAACTATAAGCATACAGTACCACCAATACAAGATTTGTGTGGAATCCAGTGTGGTTAGTTCCAAGATGGATGACGGAAAGTAAAGAAGAAATGAGGCTGACAAGCGTACAAGAGAAGCCTCTGTATCGAATGTGGTCCAGTTTTACTAACAGAATATTCATCACCACTGTACTCTTAAGGCAGAAATGGCAACCATTAAAGTCTTCACCAAAATTCAGAATACATGAGACCACTGGAAAGTAAAGTATAATGTGGTGTAGCTAGAAACATCAAAAGATGAGGAACCAATACAACAGTCTTAGCTAAAAAGCCATTAAGTAAGATCGGTATATTGTGTCTGGCCTCCATATAAAGAGTTAAATTTTGTTTATGCAAATTTCCAGACTGTCTTCTAGTTCTCAACTCAACCCTTGAGATGGACTAAACCACTCAGAATGTGAAAAAATGACACATTATTAAAGTGATAAAAGATTTTAGCTCAAAGATGAGTTCTGTACTTCGGACAGAAACACGAAATGAACAGCCATTACAAAAATATTACAATATATTTTTGTAATTTTTCTTCTTACATCCTTTTTACCTTAGTTCAACCATAATTTTATTTTTTAAAAAACACATTTTATCAGACTGAAGCGGGAAAACATTTGGTGTTTTACAAAAATATCAAGAACTGAGTATGGATGGGTGTGTTCAAACTGATTCATAAACATCACATAACTCATGGATCATTGACGTGTATGAAGGGATCTTAAGCTCTTGCTTTCTTTCCCACAAGTACTCAAAGGGATCTTTGTCTCTATTTTTAAAAAAATGTCAAAAAGTTATTCCTGTTTGTTTCGAATTATTTTCCTTATTTTATCATTAAAATGAATGACAAACACAGGACCTTGAATGTTTTTATAGTAGAAATAAATATAATATGCTGTTAAGTGTTAATATTTAATAATTAACTGTTTAGTTTTAGATCATAAAACATTTATAGAATTATCTGAATAGGAATAAAAGAGGATATGTTTCATTTTTTATTTCTATCCCAAATGAACGATAGTCTCCATAGTGTTATCCAACATCTCACTCTCAAGAAAACATGCTTGCCTAATAATGCTTGACAAGTACCCTTTTTGTCAGTGAGGCCCTGCCTTTTCGATGTCTTCTGCACTTTATTATCACAAATAATTTCAAAAAACCAGAAGGAGTAATCAAGAAAATTTGCACCATCTTTCTACATTCGTTTATGAACATAACCAATGAAACTCACCCACAGATTGGTCATGGTAGAAGACACAAATTAGATTATCATACTTTGTGAGAAGTTTAGAGAATAAGTAGCCAGTATTTCGAGGCTATTCTGATTCTTCCTGCATGAGCCATATTACCAATACAGAAAACAATCTTGCAACCTTAGCTTGTGTTGTAATTCCAAGATATTGTGTTGTGTGTTCATACTGTGTACAATGAAGATTTCTTAGTTATTACCCACAAATTCCTGTGAAAGTTTTGAGCTCTCCTACACAGACTATAATTCCCTGCACGATTTTGCATTAACACAGTCACTGTGGCATTTAAATCTTTAAGAGTGGGTAAGGATAAATTCATCTCACTCATTGTTTTTTTCTTCTTCTCACACTTAAAATAGTTTACCAAATTCATAGAACTTAATATATATACTTTCAAAATAATATCGAATATATGTATGGGAGAATAATGTATGACTTTATTCAGCATTCTTATGATTTTGTATGTTGAAAAACTTCATTTTTTTAAACAGTTTTTTGAAAATAGCAATAAAATAGTTTATTTATTTTATGAGAAGATAAAATTCTAACACAGTAAATTGTATTTAACTTGAATGTAATGTTTAACGAAGTTATCGCTAGATAATGTGTATTTAGTGCTGATTATTTATTTCCTGGTTTTAGCAGGGTAAGTGTTAAGTGCTCATAGTTTGTTAGGTGTAAAGAATTAATTTTATTTTGCAGTGGGATTTACTTACATGCACATTAAAGAAAACAGATAGTGAAGTTGTACAGTTTGTATGATGGTAGAGAAGTTAGAGGATGTAATAAGTAAGGTAAAGGCCACCAGTAGAGAGAAGGAAAATAGCAGCAGGATTTGTTTGTTTGTTTTGAACTTCACGCAAAGCTACACGAGGACTATCTGCACTAGCCATCTCTAACTTAGCAGTGTAAGGCGAGAGAGAAGGCAGCTAATCATCACCCCCACCGCTAACTCTTGGGCTACTCTTTTACCAACAAATAGTGGGATTGACTGTTACGTTATAATGACCTCACGTTGAAAGGGCGAGCATATTGATGTAACGGGGATTCGAACTAATGAACCTCAGATTTCGAGTTGAGCTTTCATACGGGAAGGTTACAGTGGCTAATAACAACTTTCAGGACGTTAAAAGTGTACTAATAGGGCTGATAGTAGCGCATAACTAGAAGGTTCTTTGAGGTAAGAGATTGATCTTAAAAAATCTCCATAGGCATGTCACAAACTAAAACACAGTTTTTCCAGTGTCAGGTTTCAACTTATGGTGAAAAACATTCCTTGTTAAGTTCGTAGCATTTCAGTAAGACCAATTTTAACCTGTCATAGTTCACGGCGTCTTCTGGTATGATGCTCACATTAATTTATAGTCATTTTCCTATGTAAAGAGGGTTGAGACAACTTACCTCCTCGTCTTTGCCCCAGTTTATTAACTTGAACTAATTTTCATTGTGCGTATACACACACACACAAACGAGTAGTCTACACAATACTAGATATGTGGCACTACAATATTTACGTAAAGCCACAAAAAAAATTCGGAAGGTTGTGACGTCAATTCATAACAAATAAACTATATAACATATGATTTGTACAGACTTGAGTAAACAAAAGAGACTGCGATAAACAATAACTTATAAAAAATAACAAAACTTAACACTATTGTTACATTTAAATTTAAATAGTTGTGTATATTCAGAAAAATATATTAGTCTTACATCACCAACGGGAAAAAAATGAAACTTTAATGAAAAAAATGCTTTGCAAAGCTATTTAACAAAGTTTTACATTTTGATGAAGAGTTATCATGGTTTCACCAGGGGAAATTCTTTTAACATTTGTTCCCCGCTAGTACAGCGGTATGTTTTTGGATTTACAACGTTAAAATCAGGGGTTCGATTCCCTTCGGTGGGCTGAGCATATAGCCCTTTGTGGCTTTGCTATACGAAAAACACACTTAACATTCTTTGAAGGAGTTAATGCTTATATATATATATAATATATAAGAGTACGAGTATGGATCTGGTGTGTCTGGATTTTTTAAAAAAAAACATTTGATGAGGTGTCACAAAAATATTGTCAAAAGATATATACTTAAAGGGGTGGTATAATTTGGCTTGGTGGACAAAATATTGGCTGGATGAAATCAAGCAAAGACAGGCTATAAATAGAGCTCATTTAAACTAAGTTGATTTCACAGATGGGAAACTTCAAGGATAAGTGTTGCGCCCTCTGCCTTTTTTGATTCACATCAATTGCTTCCATGAAGAAATTGTCAGTAAATTATTTAAATTACAAGACAATACCGAAGTTTTTTGGATTTTGCTGGATTTTGATTATTTGTTTCATTGAGAAGGTATGTGGCAGATGAGTTTTAATTACAATCAATTCAAGGTAATACACATCGGATATCACAATTTGAATTACGAGTATAGCTTTGGGCTCAGCATGTCTCGGTGGTTAAGGCACTCGATTCGTAATCCAAGGGTCACGAATTCGAATCCCCGTCACACCAAACATGCTCGCCCTTTCAGCCATGGAGGCGAAATAATGTGACGGTCAATTCCACTATTCGTTTGTTAAAGATTAGCCCAAGAGTTGGCAGTTGGTGTTGATGACTATCTGCTTTCCCTCAGCCCCCGCTAGTACAGCAGTATGTCTCCGGACTCACAACGCTAAAATCAGGGGCTCGATTCCCCTCGGTGGGCTGAGCAGATAGCCCGATGTGGCTTTGCTATAAAACACACACATACACGCCTTCCCTTCAGTCTTACACTGCAAAATTAGGGATGGCTTGCGCAAAAAGCCCTCGTATAGCTTTGTGCGAAATTCAAAACAAATCAAACTAAATTATATCTTTCAACGGAATAACAGAAGATGTTTATCGAAGAAAATGATCCGAGTGCTTTGATTAATCAGAATATTGTGGATTTCAATTAATTTACTGCTGGTAGTGGTAAAGATAAATGAAATTTTGAGTGATATCCACAGATATATTGAATGCAAATCTAAAGAGGTTATAATGTTATTGCATAAATTATTGGTTATGTCACATTTGAGTAATTGTTATGAATTTTGGAATTTTTGCCTTAGAAACGACGGTAACTTATTGGAAAAAAAAATCCAAAAGAAAGCTATAAGGAAGAAACCTGAGAAGAAAGGGTTTTCATACAAGGAAAGGTGAAGATCTCAAAATTAATAAGGACTAATGAATCATCTTTTCTTGAGCCTAATGGTGATTATGGTAAATCTTGAAAACACAATTATACATTTTAACAGGGTAGGATCCTAGTCATCTCGGGCTAAAACATTCCTTTCTCTTACAAAATGGTTGGCCTTTGGAAATTTTTGCCTTTAAATGTGGTGGATAAAGTAAATGAAAGGGAGTTTAAGGGAAAGTTTGATAGATACTTGAATAAAAAGTTGTTTTTGGCTTCTTATCGTCTTTAAATTATGTTTGTTTGTTTGTTTTTGTTTTTGGAATTTCGCACAAAGCTACTCGAGGGCTATCTGTGCTAGCCGTCCCTAATTTAGCAGTGTAAGACTAGAGGGAAGGCAGCTAGTCATCACCACCCACCGCCAACTCTTGGGCTACTCTTTTACAAACGAATAGTGGGATTGACCGTCACATTATACACCCCCACGGCTGGGAGGGCGAGCATGTTTAGCGCGACTCGGGCGCGAACCCGCGACCCTCGGATTACGAGTGCATGCCTTAACGCGCTCGGCCATGCCAGGCCTCCTTTAAATTATTGAATTAAATTATTTATAATAGTTATATTATATTTATGGACCCGGCATGGCCTAGCGCGTTAAAGCGTGCGCTTCGTAATCTGAGGGCCGCAGGTTCGTGCCAAATATGCTCGCCCTCCCAGCCGTGGGGGCGTTATAATATGATGGTCAATCCCACTATTCGTTGGTAAAAATGTAGCCCAAGAGTTGGCGGTGGGTGGTGATGACTAGCTGCCTTCCCTCTAATCTTACACTGCTAAATTAGGGACGACTCGGTGCAGTGGGCTAACAACCTACTCACTTAAATACCTGTTCATGAAACCGCAAATGATTGCAGCCCTATGTTCTTTGCCGGAATCGAGTGGTAAAAATGAAATGAATGAATATTATATTTGTACGTACATACAACAATAACAGCTTATTTTTACAGTAAAAAAAATCTAATTATAATATTATAACATTTCGATTTAATGTTTCTATCATCATCTGATGATAGTTACATTAGATAAAACAGTTTAGAATTCAGAAAATGTTATATATATATGTATTTAGAGAGAGAGACTCATGATAGTGAGGATTACTTTAAGGGTGGCATTAAATTAGCTTTTTAGTAAATAGCGAGTCGGAAAAATATTAATACAGATAAAGAGGTTTCTCAATTTTTATATAACATTGACTTCAATAGCTTTATTAATATTGCTTGAGTTGTTTTTCTTATCGTGATGCCTGGTGAAACCAAGTTCAGTCATGCTTTCTAAGACGTTTAGAAACGCGTTGTTCAGATTGTTCAAAACGCACCTTAAGTCTGATTGTCATTTCTTTCTCGTTTTCTCTGATACACTTGATTTTCTAGTTTACTCCATTGTTTTCATTCCCAGTATTGTAACTATCAGTAAAAGGTTCCTGATTTTAATTATTTACCCTTTTATAATTCAGGTATTCATTAATTGGACACTTTGCTTTTTCGGGACTTACTTACATGACCCAATAAAGTGTTAGACGTGAAAAACTGTTGTGGTGATAAAGTTGTTTTTATCTTTAAGTTTTGTATGTTTTAGTGGCAGGACGATTTTATTTTAGATATGTCGATCATTTTTGTAACAACTTATTCGGGATACGTTTTTATTTCTTTTTTTTTTAAATGAAGATTTCAGACGTTATTTGTACATTGACTACATTGTTCGTAGAGCGCATATCAAATGCTTCAGCGTAATACGCTTTGAAGATCCTGGCATTGTTTTTAGTTTATTGCATTCTTGTAGATTTAATCTCAAATCCTGATTGTCTAGTTATGACGTGGGATTTTATAAACTTTGTTGAGAAAGATTAATCATTTTTAATTGTAAAACAAGTGTTGGAATGCAATGTTGTCGTGACTGTAGGTTGTTGGTATAGACCATTCCCTTTACTGACGCTGTTTTAATTTCACCTCTCTTTGTAAACATTTTTTGAAATGTTTGAATACGTTCAAAATATTTGCCTGTATGTAAAAAAAAATTGAATTAAATAAAGTTAAAAAAGTAAATTTAATTATATTAAAAGTAAAAGGTTCTCCACTTGTTATCATTAGTACGATTATTAGTGTTAATCCAAAACTCAGAATAAAACTATGTTGTTTTCTTACTGTTTCCCTTCCTGCCGAAACAACATCTGATTGGATGTCTGTAGTTGATGTAGTTTTTTCAGAAATTTTCGTGTTCATCATCAGACTTGAAATCACAAAAGACATCACCAACATATTTCGACCAATGTAACAGTTCAGACATGTCTGTGTTTGAGAGCGTTTTTCAGTTGAGTTAAAAGTTGTCTGCTAATTCTTGATAATGTATAATTTGGTATGTGATACTGTTGAATTGGAAACGCATCTCCCCCCCATCAGTGGCTCAGCGGTATGTCTGCGGACTTACAACGCTAAAAATCGGGTTTCGATAACCGTGGTGGGCAGAGCACAGATAGCCTATTGTGTAGCTTTGTGCTTAATACTAAACAACAGTTGGAAACGCACCTTCGTGACGACCTACAACGAAGTTAGAAGATTTGATGAGGAAATGGTAATAGTGCGTTCTGGGTTTTTGATAAACTATTTAATGACAAGTTATTAGGTCATTTTTTTTCTATAATTCAGATAAATGGACTTCGTACCTCAAAACGTTGTTCTCCTTTGTTTCATTCATGATTTTAAAAAAATGTTAAATGAATATGATGAAAGTTACAATTCACTTCGTATTAAGATAAACAGCTTTTTAAAACACAAAAATACGATATATCTTTAAAAATGAAGTATTTCTCTTTATAAAAATTATTCGGGTAATTAATTATGTATTTTCTCAATTGTCTTTAGTTACTTTGTGTTTTTAATTTACTTGTGGTTCTTAAAAAGTTAGGCCTGGCATGGCCGAGCGCGTTAAGGCGTGCACTCGTAATCCGAGGGTCGCGGGTTCGCGCCCGAGTCGCGCTAAACATGCTCGCCCTCCCAGCCGTGGGGGTGTATAATGTGACGGTCAATCCCACTATTCGTTGGTAAAAGAGTAGCCCAATAGTTGGCGGTGGGTGGTGATGACTAGCTGCCTTCCCTCTAGTCTTACACTGCTAAATTAGGGACGGCTAGCACAGATAGCCCTCGAGTAGCTTTGTGCGAAATTCCAAAACAAACAAACAAATCTTAAAAAGCTTTTTATTTTAATATCATTTGGACGAAGAACAAAGTGCTTCACAACTTAATTGCAATCCATTTGCACAGTATGGTTTGCAGTATAACAGTTCTTGTCCATAAAAACGGATATATATATATATATACACACACACACATGTATACATATCACTATTTCTTCATTTGTATCCTAACTAAGCTGATAATCTCTTGTAATGCTGAAAGGTCTCGTTGTCATTGGATTTGACAGACGTAGTGTCGTTGACATATTACAGTATAATTACCTTTGCTTTCATGTATGATGCAGTTGAATTCGTGCATTGTAATCAATTTGTAAACTCCTGGTTATGCAAATCTTTTTTTTTCCAAACTGGCTCAGTTATTTTTTGTTTAGACAGTTGGCGTTTCAATTCATTTTTATGCGTTTTTTGGAGTCATTAAAGCCTTCATTTGTTAATGAGAGGTATCGTATTGATTTCTTAATAGAATCTTTGACCTTAGTCTGCTTTCTTTACTATTATACCGTTGATTTGATAATTCGATATTTTTTTACGATTTTTTTGTTGGTGTGTGGAGTTGTTTAAGATTTTTTTAAGTAAAAAGTGTTGCATAAGAGTTGGTGATGACTAGCTGTTTCCCTATATTCTTACATTGCTAAATTATTATGGTTAGCGCAGACAGCCCTCCTGTAACTTTGCGAGAAATTCAAAACAAGATTTGATGAATTCCTCTTCAAGAGGAGAGGAAGGTTTTCAAGCTAGCTGATTGTCATGGGTTGGCCAGGAGTCCTGAATACTCTTTTAACAATATGGGATCTGTGTTTTGCTACTCAGTGACTTTGGGATCCCAAAACAACTCTTATCCACATGTAGGGTGCCAATACCCTTGGGCCTGGCATGTCGTGATAAGACGTTCGACTCGTAATCTGAGGGTCGCGGGTTCAAATCCCGGTTGCACCAAACATGCCCGCCCTTTCATCCATGGGGACGTTATAATGTTACGATCAATCCCACTATTCGTTGGTAAAGGAGTAGCCCAAGAGTTGGTGGTGGGTGGTGATGACTAGCTGCTTTCCCTCGAGTCCTACACTGCGAAATTAGGGACCGCTAGCGCAGATAGCTCTCGGGTAGCTTTGCGCGAAATTCAAAACAAACAAAGAAACTAATACCTTTTAATCTTGACAACGCCCATTTATATCATACACATTAGTAGCCTTGCACATAATTCAAACCATAAGCAATTAAAAATAAATAAAAATTTGATTACGTACAGACGATAAAAACATCGTGTAAATAAAAAAAAAGAAATTCTCTATATCTTACAAATTATATCTGTTCCATACATAACTACTATAAGTAATGGATACTGATTTTTTGCTGTTATAAGCATTCATAATGAGTTTCTGGGGCACTGAAAAGAGAATTAGCTTACTGTGTAAGTTGTTAATGTTTGTGCTACATATAATATTTTTCGCACTTTTGATTTTCGGTTGCGCTACAAGAGTGAATAAATCGCAGATTATTATTTAAAGCCGGACAAGTAACTGTGATGGCGGATGCTGCTGACTGGCTGCTTTCCCGATGATCGATAGGTCAAAATTAATAACAGTTATATCTGATCTTCAAGTTGTCCCTAACCCGGCTTTAGCTTATCTCATGTTTCACAAGAGTGACGTTGAGGTTGAAATTACCATTACTAATACATTTGGAAAATATTACATATTATAAAATATAGTATGAAATATTTTATTTTAGAAAATACTCTCATATTATTTCCAAAGGTAATGAAATTCGGAGAAACATGTTTAAAACAAATAACATTAATGGTAATTTATATAAAAAACCGAAAGCGAAAACACCATGAATCTATCAAAACTACGCACTATCCAAGAAGCCAATGATTGTAAGCGAAATGAATGACGTAACGAAGTAACGAACCGACCATAACCGGATTGTTTCTGGTATTTCTTTAGCCTACCATCACCGACTTAGAAGTTTAGGTTAAACGAGTATCGTGTATCGATATTTTCCTTCGCTCAAACGTTTATAGTCTAATTGTTGTAGAAGAGGAAGATAGAACAGAAAAATGGCATTGAAAAGAATAAAAAAGGAACTTGATGATTTAAGAAAGGATCCACCAGCCCAATGCTCTGCCGGTCCTGTGAGCGATGACCTATTTCATTGGCAAGCCACAATAATGGGGCCTCCGGAGAGTCCGTATCAAGGAGGTGTTTTTTTTCTAACAATTCATTTTCCGACTGATTACCCGTTTAAGCCACCTAAACTAGCCTTTACCACAAGAATCTATCACCCAAATATTAACAGCAATGGAAGCATATGTCTGGATATACTAAGGTCACAATGGTCACCGGCATTGACGATATCGAAAGTTTTGTTGTCTATTTGTTCTCTGTTATGTGACCCCAATCCAGATGATCCTCTAGTACCAGAAATAGCAAGAGTGTTCAAAACTGACAAAGAAAAGTATGGCGAAGTCGCACGTGAATGGACACGCAAGTATGCCATGTAGCACGAGCTCATTTTCTTAGGCTAATATTAATAAGTAACATTAGCTGTTTCTGAAAGTCAAGTTATTGTGCAGTTTTCATTGAGCCGTAACTTGTAACATTAACCATTGAGCAGTCGTTGTCATTTGGATGGATTCATTGTTCTGATTTACTGTTTTCAATTTACTGTACTTCTTGAAAAGCTCACACTCCCTGTCTCCAGATTATTGTTGAGGTAGAAGTCTGAAGCGTCTTGTAACCTTTTGTGTAACAACATTGAATTGGAAGAGCCTGTGTATAATTTGAAACCATTAATCTGATTTTTCAGCTTAATATTTTAATACGAGTAACTTGTTTTGAGTTCCAGTGCTGAAGTGAAAACCCAGAATTTATCAAAAATACTTGTTTTTGATACAATAATTATCCAATTGTAATCATTAAGTCAGTATGTAACAGGTGCATGTGCTCATTTTACTTTGTTTGCTTATTTCGGTTTAAGCTGAGAGCCCCCTGACTGCATGCATCTAGAAGAGTTTAACTTTGATAATGTACCTGAGTTCTTTTAGTTTTACTTAGAGATAAAGCTGCAAAGTAATGTACAATCACATTGTAACAAATACAGTAAAAGTCTGAGGACTTCATAAAAACAAATTGTATTAAAAAAGCTTTTATTTTATCAACGTCATAATCAAGGGCAGTTTTGAAAAAGCAAATTTGCTGTTCGATCAGTTTTGCTTTGATTGATATTTAAAGTGAATTATCAAATTCTTTTGATTGGTTGTCTTTTTGTCAACATTCAATGATACCTTAAAGGATTTATTAACATTACAGATAGCTATAAGATTACTGCACAAAAGTAGGAATGTTTATTATTCAATTTTGTGTTTTAATACAGGACTTGAAGAAAGGAGGTTAAAACGTTAAGTTTGTGATTTAAAGAAGAGAAGTATTGTTCAAAATTTCCTCAGTGGTTACGTATATATAAAATAAATAATCAGTATTTGGAGTAGTTTTCATTGATGCGTGAAAAATAAAATTTAACAAGCTTGCTTCTTAGGAGTTAGACTTTCTTACCTAATGTTAATATAAATAAAAATCTAAGCTTGAATTACCAAACCCTGAAATATAACAATGTACCTGAATAATTTGCTTCTGTGTATTTATAATGCCAAAGAAAAACTGCATAGGAAGAATTTTCGTAAGAGTTTTGATTTTTAATGTAGTTTCAAATTATACATTTAACTGAAATTTAAAATATACATAGATTCATATGTATCTGTTGTTAAAGGACAAACGTTTTCAGAATCCTATGAGAACCGGTTGGTGACTATGTGCTACCAGTTTACCCCCTTTAATGTTTTATTTTTTTGCACAGAGATTCAAACCTTTCAAATTTATAACTTGCCAAAAAAATTGTTCTTATTAATGCAAAACTGCTTGTCATTTCTGATATATAATATTTGTACCAGATTAAAATGTGTATTTAATAATAATATAGTCAAATTTAATTATACTGAGGCATTTAATTAAAATCCAAAATTAACCTAACTGTGTTTATTCGGTAAATGTAGGACATGAATACTGTCATCAGTGTGGGCCTTGTATATTTTTGTTCAAGCACAAATTAGATGTGCTGTTTGATGACAGATTTTGTTTATTTTCATATATATATTATTGGTGTTAAATTGTGCTAATAAAAATTGGGTTTAAAATATTACCTGATTACCTAAATATTGATAAGAATTTGATTTTAAAGTATACTTCTGGTCAGACTTTGCGAATTGAAATTATAATTCTTTTACTCCAAAAATCAAATTACAAAGACTTGTTAAACTTCGTCTACTGCTTATTCTATTTTTGTGTTTTGGCTTTTTTTTAAATTTATATTTGTCTTAAAGGTTTTAGTGTTGTAGAGTTATAACAATAATTAAACCATCTATTACCAAAACACTGCTTAGTTATAGGAATGTGTGTTTCACTAATATTATTTCAAACTTGCAAACTGTTATGATGTAACGTGTAAGAAAGTTAGTCATTCACAATGTGGAAAATATCTCAAGGATGTTATTTTAACATTTTAAAGCTTTTAGTAAAAATGAGAAAGAAAATCTTGTAATTCTATTGGGTTTGTAGTTAGATCTTGCAATTAAACTTGTTTTTGGTAATTCGCTATTTAAGTATTGTGTTTTTAAAAGAAGTGCTTTGTTATGTAATAAACAAAAAACATTTTGATAGTAACTCTATAATAATTTTGCTATATATTTAAAAGTGTGATATAGTTATTCTGAAAATTGAATATCTTGTATTGCTCTAAACATGTTTCTGCTTAACATTAGATATATAGTGTACTTTTTATCTGTTTTGTGTTTTGAATTATTTCTGATTTATCTTTTACTTTAAGTAATAAATTATTCAGTTGCATATGTGTAATTAGGAAGATTTGTGCAGAGACATTAATGGAATGTCTGTAAATACAAGTGGCTGTTTTGGTAGTGTCTGACTGTTGTAAAGAACAGAAATCCATCTCGACAATAACATTGCTTTCTGTATATACATACTTAGTTTGACTTGTTATTTTAATGAATTAACTTGATTGGGATTCCTTGTACACTTACAGGCACTTATTATAGTAATAAATTGAATCTTGTGTAATGATATTTGCTTTTGTTTTAATGTGTTTTAAGTTTGTTTTATTGTTTTGGAACACTTCATTAGCCTTAAATTGGAAAAAAACACACCAGAGTAGGGATTATTGGTTATTTGTAGAATTCCTTTAAGAAGTATCCAAATTAAAATAAAGACTGCAATAAAAAGTACACAAAGTTATACTAGTTTTATAAGTATTAATAAACTGTTTTAAATCCCTTCTTTGTTTGGCAGATTTATTCTTCATTCAGATGTATATGTTTGTTCAGTTTTTATATGTCTATATATCTCTGATAGCTTTAATTTTTATGTGAATTAAAATCACAAAAAAAATTCATAAAATTTAATTATTGACTTAAAGATAAGTGTATAAAGCTGCCAAGGTAGGGATTAAATTTAATCCTTGGCTTACAGATAAATAGGTAAAGCTGCCAAGGTAGGGATTAAATTTAATCCTTGGCTTACAGATAAATAGGTAAAGCTGCCAAGGTAGGGATTAAATTTAATCCTTGGCTTACAGATAAATAGGTAAAGCTGCCAAGGTAGGGATTAAATTTAATCCTTGGCTTACAGATAAATGGGTAAAGCTGCCAAGGTAGGGATTAAATTTAATCCTTGGCTTACAGATAAATGGGTAAAGCTGCCAAGGTAGGATTAAATTTAATCCTTGGCTTACAGATAAATATGTAAAGCTGCCAAGGTAGGGATTAAATTTAATCCTTGGCTTACAGATAAATATGTAAAGCTGCCAAGGTAGGGATTAAATTTAATCCTTGGCTTACAGATAAATATGTAAAGCTGCCAAGGTAGGGATTAAATTTAATCCTTGGCTTACAGATAAATGTATAAAGCTGTCAAAAAGTAGAGATTAAATTTTATAAATGTATGATTGAAGTTTTAATTATTGTTTTTTTACTTTTCTGGCAGGATCTGTGTTTCATTTTAAAATTCATAATTTAAATACTTTTGTTAATTTTTCAAGTTATATCTCTAAAATATATTCTTGTGTATAAAACCTGTCAGGTGTAAGTACAAGCCTGGTGTGTTTTTTCATGCATGTATATATGTGGGTTTTCATGAGAATGTTGAACTGATACCTACTAACCAGTCGAGTAAGCTGTTAGATCACAATTTTTTATTTTAAAAACAGTATTGAGGTAATATTTTTCGATGTTATTTAACACCTGGATATTTTGATCGATTAGAAGTAAGGTTAACTTTTTGTGGGATGTGATGCATATGTGCAGTGGTTGCCAAGTTACACAGTATATTACACAGAGCTGGTTGATTGGTGGATTATGCTACTTTTGGTTTATTTGTAAATTAAATTAAATTAGTAATTATCCTTACATTAAATTATTCTTATTTTCATCATGGTTTTGTTACAGACATTTTGGAACTATCCTTCGTTTAATATTATGAACATTTTCAGAAAAACAGTAACTTAAATGTGATATATGTAAATATATTATTTATGCATAAAATCTCTATGAAACTGAAAATGTGGCTTCTCAGTAAAACGAAACTGCTAAAAATAAACGAATCATTTGTCCAGAATAATTGGTCTTAAATTTCATATAATAAAACTAAAAACTCTTGTCATAATAAAAAAATAAATTAATGATTATCTTAGAAAATCAAAGACAGTAAGAGGCTTAAATTCATCAGGAAAAACTTGTGGTGATACCAGATGAGCTTATGTCAGAGATTAAAATGATTTACAAGGAAAAAGTTGAAGTATTACAAGAAATCCTATAATCATTATAATATCAAAAATGCTAATAATAGACATTTTGAGACTTGAAATAATCATTAGTTTGAAAAAGTTAAAAAGTAACTAATCTTTTTTTAAAAAGTATAAGAATCTAGCATTATTATAACTTTTCAGTTAAAAGTTGTTGATTCCTCATTGGTGTTTAGAAAGAACATTAAAATGACTAATATATTTATAGTACAGATTGGAAAAAGATAGTTTAGATACATGCATGCTGAGAAACAAAGAATTTAACTCTACTGTACTAGACAGTATCTGTGCTTCACTTACTGAAAGCCGGAACTTTGGTTTCCCTTCTCAGTGTGCAGCATTACTGTGTATTTGTAGTAAAACAATTTTTTTTTCATGTAAATATGTAATTACATTTATAACTAAATAAGTGGTAATGAATGTTAACGAAGAGGTTTTTTTCTGAGTACCACTTGTTACATTTTAAGTAGAAATATATTAATTTAAATTTGCCTTATTAAATTTTGACATGTAAGGTAAATATGAAAAGTAGGCATCTTTGTCTACTTATAGAACCAGTGGCAACTAATCTATAACTTCAGTTTTGCAAGTTGTAACAACAGGTGTAGCAGCAGATAGTAGTTTCATTAGTTTAGTATTTTCACTTGCCCTGACCACAATCAGTTAAGCTGAATCACTGTGAACTAATTAAAAGCAATAATGTAATATTATGATAGCAATATTTTGTTTTCTTGAATGATGCTAATAATCAGAAATGCTAATTTTTATTGGTTGGTTTTATTTTGTTATATTATTTATCTGTGATTCAGATTAATCACTTATTTTAAATGACACTAGTTGATGCTTATTGGTAATTGAGTAAATTGCACAAATGTGAAGTACATGTACTTTAAAGAATGCCAGTAAGTGTATCAAAATAACAGAATTGACAGAAGACCATATAATCCATGAAGATCATTTATTAATCACATGCATATTCAGTCTTACATTATGATGAAAACAAAAGCAGGTTTGTTCATATAATTGAGGATAAAGTAATTGTTTTGGAGGAGTAAAGGTTTTTTGCTGCACGAAGTACAGACCTTTAGAGATTTCTTTTTGAACCTCTAAAATTTGTTTTTAATATTAGTATGCTGGGAGAATTTGATAATTTTGAAAATGTTTCTTCTGATTAATAACCTCAAGATAAATCTTACTGTTTAAGCTAGACTGTGCCAAATTAGGTTCCTTTTGAGATTAAGTGTATACGAGGTAAAAAAATTTGTTAAGGATTTACTTTTCTGGGAAAAGTGCATTATTATTTTGGATAAAGGGGAGCTAGATTATTTTATGATTGATTTAAAATTCAATTTTCCAGCTTTGGCAAATAAAGTTAACAGCGTATTGGGAACTATTTATTAATCTTATTCATTTGAGAATGCAAAGTTTATTTTTTTCCTTGTATAATACCATTGGCATCTCATCTAGAATATAAATAATTTGCTCCTTATACTTTAAAGAGAATATTAACATAAATACTAAAAGTGTAAAAAAAAACAAGTTACTAGAATACCTAGCTTAAGAAATTGAGAGGCTTAAAAATACAGACTTGTTTTATTTATAAACAAATTTATAGGTGCTTTGATTCCTGAGATTAAAATACTAAAGGTTTCTGTAGCCAGCCTGTTCAAAGTGAAAAAGGCCCAAATTGATAATGTGGTTATTAAGTTAATGTTTATGATACGTAGAAGCTCAGTTTGAAAAGAGTTTTTTTGGAAAAATGTTTCATTGATGGAGTCCTGAACCCGTGCAGCGGTTTCTCTGGTTATACTAAGTTTTGTATTAGTTTAAATTGAAACTTGTTTGGATAGTCATATGGATCTAAAGGGCCACAATTTTGATGTTTTAATAGCTAAAAGGGTGATTTCAGTGGGTACAGAATTTTATTATGATCATTCTTGAAACTTTTTCAGTGCACAAACAAAATTATCATTTACAGTCAATCCCTTAATCAATCTGAACCATGCTTTTCCTAGTTTCTTACAGAGCCACTGTAATGAAATATTGTAATGTTAATTTGTAGTGTAAACAGAAATCTTTGCAAATATTTTTTGTAAAGATAAATCAAAATCATATTGCAAAACTCCAGTATGGTTGGACCTTAGTTATTCAGCAGAGGACTTCAGAATTTCATGTTTTCTCTCAGATACCTACTTCGTCTGATGGAGTTTCATTGAATATACATTTGGCTTTATAGTTGTAGAAGACAGTGGTATTTAATAGGCTGTAACAAAATTAACTGATGAGTCTTTTAGATGTCTGTTTTGAACCATATTATGCAGTCTTCAAATAACTCACACTGTTATAGTGGTTAGCTCTGGAAGACACGTGTGAGCAGTATTGTGTATTTGCTCAAAAAAAGATGACTTCTACATAAATATTTGTTTCCAAACTATAGAGGAATGAACATAGGATCATTACAACATACTGGTCTATAATAGAACTATTGCACAATCAATATTGTTATGGGTCTGTTGAACCTAGAACTGCACTCTAGGGCTAAAATAGTAGCTGTTTATTGTTCTTTCAATAATTTAAATTTATACTTTAGTCATTATTTTTATCATTTTGTTGATGATGTTAACATTCTTGAAGAATCTGATTCGATGCAAAATGGATAATTTACAGGACTTGATGCTACTGTTCAAGAAATGGTATAAAACAGCATATT
This sequence comes from Carcinoscorpius rotundicauda, assembly GCA_011833715.1. Lineage (NCBI taxonomy): Eukaryota > Metazoa > Arthropoda > Merostomata > Xiphosura > Limulidae > Carcinoscorpius > Carcinoscorpius rotundicauda. The sequence continues at coordinate 93,498,102 of CM022396.1, read as the reverse complement.
TTTGAAGTAGATAGATGCAATGTTGCAGTTGTGGTAAGGTAGTGCAGAAAGGATTTATTGGTTGTGTAAGAAAAAACTAACATTTTTGTCTCTTTGTTCTTATCTGAACCATTTGAATGTGATGAAATACGTAATAAAATTATATAATTTATTTACAGAAATTATTTAGAGCAACAGTGTCACCGCACCTTAATGAAGACATTAATAAGGTCCAAGTACAAACAAAATAACTTGAAGTTGATAAATAATTACAGTGTTTTTCTTGAATGTTTAGTGTATGTTGTTACTCTATTATTATTTTTTAAAATTGTGGAATATGTGTACAGAGTGTTTAGGCTTGATTCTAGGTGGTTTGCTGTGCTGGGTTTCTATTTGCTGCTACCCCCTTATATTTTACTTTTAATTAAATTTTTACAGATAACAGGTGACAACCATGCCTGCATAAAATGCTGTATAATTATGGAAATTTCATTGTCTTTGTTTTCGTTGAGGTAAAACCACACACTTCCTTATTCAAATCAAATATTTCTACAAGTTTCATGCCTAATGACAATTGTCACCAATCTTTTTTGTTGTTAATAAATTTTAAAGCATTTGAGTTTGAATAAGTTTTCTTCTACATTAGCTGTGATGATTTGTTTGACAAAGATTTTGAGAAACACTGACTTAAGCTTACTCTTGTCATACATTGTTTGTAGCCATTTTCCAGAGATGATCAGTAAGTTATTACTTTGATCGGCTCACTTCTCACTTGAAAGTCTAGATTAGTTTCATGTTCTGTAATTTTATTGTCTGTAAGTCAACAGTGCATTACAAGGACACCAGATAATGTGTCTTGTGGTCACTTAAACTTCACAGTTTTGATGGCTGTACTAATAACTTTGTTGAAGAAACTTACATTGAAGTTATATTATGGGTTAAGAATAGGGTTTACTAATAATTTTTGCTTTTTCTACAATTTTTTTTAAAACCAGATTTGCTACACATTTTGTAGCAATGCTTCTCAACAATGAGTTGAAACAGCCAAGTTCATGCCATCTTGTTGGATAGCAACTCCATCACCTCATGCTAGATGTATTTGTTTTTCAATATGTCTGACGTGTCAAGTACAATGAATAAACATTCAATGTTTATAGTAGCTGTCAGCATGAGGCTGGATACTAATGATCACCAATTATATTAGCTCATTTTATAAATCTTTAAAATTTTCATGGAATGCTACACTTTGCTGAACAGCACGGGTATCAGCCTCTTCTAGATGTCTTTCCATAAATAGTGTTTTTTCATTAAAGGATTAAACAAAGCTAAATTAAAAAAATGACTGATTTCTGAGCATGAGAAGCTTCTCATGGTTTCAACAAAAAGTAATATTGATTTTTTAAAACTATTTTTCAAGACATTAGTTGTATTTCAAATAAACCTTGCTAATGTTCTGTCTTTTGTTTTTTTTTCAGTACATTACAGAAATCTATGCATTGATTATTTGGGTAATTTTCAATTGAAATTCTAATTACTTTCACTGCTGAAATTTCTCCAGATGATCAGCTTACTTATCATGCAAATTTAGAAGTGCTCATAAATTTTTTTCCACACCAGTGTCATATTTGACAACAGTAAAAAAATTAATTATGTTCAAAAATTATGCATCATAAAAGGTTAACATGTGTGCCACTTTAATCTTAGCTCACTGTTTTATTGTTTTTTTCATTGCCAACATGTCATATGTAATTTGTAAATTTCATCCCATGTCATGTTTGGGAGAATCACATCTGTGTAGCAGTGTAGGGTCTGTTTTGGTCAACAACTGTCGCATCATTGTTTTTGATCATTTACCAGTTAGCTAGACCACCTATCTCAAATATGTAGATTTTTTCTTTTTGACTGATATTTCACTTGAGGATTGTCTTTTTCACACTACTGACCATGAAATCTTGCCTTCAGTTTTGGTAGATACATCAAGAAACTGATTTTACTTTATTACCCACCCACCCTGTTTCTACCCTAGATAATTGTATTATTGTTTGTGAGCAATCCTATACAAAAACAGTAAATAAAATTTTCAATAAATGCCATTAACCATATAAAGAGCCTAGAACTTTCTCATAAATTAATCAGTAATTCCTTACTCTGGTACTATTAATTATTACTGACTCTGGTTGAACTTGAATTTAGTGAATTTGTTATTTAGCATAACTTACAAATTATTCAAGACAATTTTTTCAAGTTGATCACTGTGTAATAAACTGAAAACTTAGACCTAATTAGTTGCATTTTATACGACATTAAATAATAATTGTTGGGAAGAATTTCTCATTGTGAAAAAGAATATTTAACTCACATTCATACAAATAACATATGCCGTTTCTCTACACTGTGATGCCCAGTGTTCTTGTAAAAATTGCAATTTTGAGAGTTCTTATCTTGTGCATTAATCAACCCAAATTGTGTATTTGTCTTTCCTTGTGTCTGAGTTAGGTGTGCGGTATATTTAGTCATCAGTGGGACTGTCATTTATTCTTGACAGTCCTTTTCCAGATTCTTAATTTTTTGAAGTCTCTATTCTACGTGCTGCTTCAATATTTTTCAATGTAAAAAAGGCCCAGAGATCCTTCCCTTGAGTAATGTTATGCTCAAGGGACTTTGTTTTTTTCAAGTGTTACCCAGAGATTACAGAAAAATTGACCAGTAATTGTATTTTGAAGTATGTCTTTGTTTTAGATTTAACTGACTTTGGAGTAAGAAAAAGACTGGACAAAGTGTAAATAATCGGAGTTTATTAACATAAAAAAATAAGTGTATTAAGCTTATATGTACATGTTTCTGCCTGTGAAAGCTGTTAGTATTATTTATGAAATTCCATAATTGCATTCATCTCATGTTTCTGTGCTACAATTATCAATAATGACTATTCCAATGTAATTATTGGATAAAATATACACAGCCTCATTTTTGTTTTTCATGCCATATTTTCCCAATACATTTAATTGTGTTGAAGAAAAATTATCAAAAAGATCATATGGTCTGCAACATTCAACCAAAGAAAACTTTGTATTCTAAACAGTGTTTTCTTAATACTTAAGTATTTAGCAAATAGCAAAGTTGGAGAGATAGCAGAGTGCTCCTCATTAGTGCCATCTACTTCAACTGTTTGATTTTTTTTCAGACGTGCTATTTTCTTTGCAGGGTGTTGTCACACAGTTTAGCCAGCTCTCTCTAATAACTATACCTAGGATTATTGAGTCCAAGGTAGTTCATTCTGGAAAATTAGCTGTACATTTTTTAATTTTGGTCAAATCTAATTGTACTGCAGATGTTCATATGAATAGCCAATAGTGTTCTAGGACATCAGGTTATCTTCCATCTTCTGGACCCTGTTGATTCTTCTGGAAGTCCTGACATTCTTAGCACTTAAGTAATTTTAACTACAATAATTTTGTGATAATGCATCAATATTTTGTTAATTCTATTCTGGTTAAATTATTATATTGAAACCCATGGTTGAAAGTCTACTGATGAAGTGATTAAAAATATGAGAAATTTCTTATCTATGAGTGATCCAAAAATGTCAATAGAACTGCAAAGGAACGCCTTAAACCATTTCCCACACATCACAAGTAAATTTGATTTTACTCAACTTTGTACACATTTCTTTGAGTATAATTCTCACATGTTGTAGTCATCCTGCTATATTGTACTTAATATTCTAAAAATTGATCATCTCAATGTTAAATGAAGAGATTTAACTGTACTCGTACATTAAGATGCAGTAATGAAAATTAACAACCTAAATAATGCCAAAATAATTTTTTTTGTGTGAGCTAATACCAGCTTTTATCAGAACTGAGTAAAGTGCATACTTCTTTCTATTTTCTTGTTTAACTACAGCATGAGAGGAATTGGCATTTATTTCTCGGATCAGCAGACATTCTATTTTATTTGTGAGTGATTTTTGGAGTTGACTGGTTCTGTGGACGTCTTTAAAACAGTTGTAAATATGCTAATCAGTTTTAACCCAGAAAAAAGTGCAAAATTATACACTAGAAATTTTAGAACTAAATAGATGTCAGAAAAGTTCTAAACGACTGAAACAACTTAAACTCCTCCCCACTTGTCTCTAAGTGAACGTCAAGGTCACTTCCGGATCTTCGTTTAATTAAATACACATCGTTTAACAACCATCTCAGTCTGATTATACCTTGACTGACGAAACTATAGCCATAATAAATGTTGTACGCGTGAAACATACACTTGTCTAATTTTCCTCAATTCTGTCAGATTATCATGAGAGGTTTCAACAGTTGGTATATTGTAAGATTGAGAATGATCACTTAAGTGATCAGAAACTAAGCTGAACCATTTTCAAAAGCAAAATGCTGTCAGACATCGTGAAAATTGCACATATATATTGTTTATTTGAGTAGTAGTGGAACTTGGTGCAATAGATTTCGATAAAATTGACAGTCACCTTTAATACACTTTAAAGCCCTTACCTACGTAACCCCAGCTCTGGTCACGGTCATTTAAGAACTGGATGAACTCTGTCAGTCATAACTGTTACAACAGCAACTGAGAGAACAGGTACCAACAAGAAAATATTACAAACTATGGAGCAGTCGTAAGCCTATTTGAGATTGGTGGCCAAGTATTGTGAGAAAATCTTGGGTCATTGCAAAGCTTAAGGATAAGCTGCAAGGAGCAATTTGCCACTCCATCGTGGCCTTGACCAGAGACTGATTGCTGTGTCCAAGAATTGGAGTCCTTAAGTATGCTGACTTTTTCTTTTCCATGACATTGGTGGCATCTCAATAAAGCATTGGCCTACAAGTGAATAAGAAACGTTGCTCCAACTCACAGATCCGGGTGACTGAATCCAAGCACCTTTTCCTGATGGTTAAAGATGTAGCAACAGAAGATGTGGAGAATTTTCTTAATCGTTTCAGGTAGGTAACTGTTGGAATGACTGAATTCAATACCAAACAGTCTAGCCCTGGATTCTAATGAACATTTGAATGAGGTAAAACTAGGAAATTAGGACATTGTCATGGTTGAGTCTTGCTAATGACTTGACTCATGGTGAATTGAGAAATCCACTGAGCTAAGTTCAATACTTTGGATTGGTACATCACCAAGAATTTGGACCATTATGTCTAAGCTGTGGCAGTTTTCACTCTCACCAGGTGCAAAATGGTAACTTTGAACCAGTTACTGGAGAGGAAGAAGCCTGCAATGAAAGTTGCTGTGACTACACCGTGGATTGATATTCCTCTTTAGGTACTTTTACCATGCCAAAAGTGAACTACGTCAAGAATTTAACAATCACTCACAAACATAAAGTTTTGATGCAACTTCATTGGTTTCCAGTGAATGGGCAGTTACACTGGTCTTTTCATCGTTTATTTGTGCAGCCTATTCCAGTTATGTCCATGCTAAGACATCTGGTATAGGAAGAGTAAAATGTCTGCATGTAGTTAGTTGGGTTACTAGCAAAAGAACTGTTACACTTCGTTAATCAGTAAATGTGGCAATACTCGTAATTACAAATGATGGCTTAGCAGGTGCTGAAGAACAACAATGACCACATTTTTCTGAGCAGTAAAGGAGGTAAAGTATTGAACAATGGGTCCAGAAAACTAGTGACGCTGAAGTTGGACCTGGACACCAATTTGATGGAGGGAGATATAGCAGACAGTTTGCAGTGAACAATTCATTAGTCAAACTAGCTTTCTCATACACGGCTAGTAAAACTACTGAAATCATTAACTGAGGGCTATACAAACAATATAGGTATCATTTATTGAAAGCAACTCGGTGTTTGTGGTACCAGATGGATAATCGGATCAAATAAAAGTGGCATGCCTTAATATAGATAAAGTTGTGCATGTCTGATAAAATAAGCACTGCACCATTTTCTCTGTAGCACCAAGCGTGCATCCGGTGTTGAAATACAACAATGATGTTTGGACAGTAATGCCCATCTTAAGTAGTGATTATCAGATAGAAAGGAGGGAAAAGATTTTGTGTTAGTTCTTGATAGGTGAACATAATCACTTGTGTTGTGATCTTCCCTTTGCCACGAACAGAGAATTGTGTGGAAGGTTCCTGTTTGTCAAACACTTTAGATAAGTCGTACAGATACTAAAAAGCATAAGTGACTGATGAAGGCAGACTTAAACTGCTTTAACAATGAGAGATGTTTAGTATGAGTTCCAAATCATGCCATTCACCACTTTCAAGAGGTTAATGGAACTTGTACTGAAGAAGCTGCATAGAAGTGGGATTTGGGGTTTATATTTAGGTACAAATGGATTCTCTACAGAAAATGGCTTCAACATGTAATTAAGAAAGAAGAATAAAGTTTATTTAGTTTTGTATCATATTACTGATGGTTTGTGGCTAGCTCTTCCAGGATAACAACATTATTGTTTGCTTTTATTAAAATCAAAACGCTTCTGATACACTAAAAATGTGACATATATTCTGATCTTTGAAACTTGTTTTAATGGATGTTCCAGTGCTGGTATATCCATAATAAGACAATATATTTCTACTGAACATCAGTGCCAATAATAATAAAACCTGGTAGTATTATTACCGTGGCAGGACTAAATAGAATATGTAATCATGTATGCTAGTCGTGCACTCGTCTTCTGAATGTAAAAAATAAAATTCTAGCAGTTATTTTCTTTATAAAACACTATCATTACAACTTGTGTGGTAGGAGGTCCTCCATCTAAGAACAGTATACTTCACTGAAATGGTTAATGAACTGTAAAAATGTGGAAGGATTGACAGCACATTTTAAACAATTTTGCCAGAATAAGACTTATTATTGTTCACTATCTAGGACTGCAACATATAAAAGTAAATGGACTATTTTGCTACATAGTGAGATATTGTGTCTCAGAACGGCTGGTATGAGTATTAACATTTTTATCGATAAGGAGAGAATAACATTTCGACCTTCCTAGGTCATCTTCTTAAGCTGAAGGTCAAAACGTTGTTCTTTCCTTATCAATAGAAGTGTTAATGCCTATATCAGCCGTTCTGAGATACATTTTTATTTCAAGTGGGTTTCTCGTTATCAAGAATAGTGAGAACTTGTTGGTGGAAGATCCTCATCCTGTCCACTGGGTGTTGAAATCAGCTACAGAAAAATTAAGCCATGATTAATATTTCTGAATATCCAGGAAGAGGAATTGAGAGGTTCAAATCTGGCATGAGTTCTCCTTGCTGTATCGCAAAATAAAAACCTGACCAGCAGAAATGGAGAAGCAAGTACTAAAAGATATGCTATACCATTAATTTAAGATACCTAGCTATGGTACTCAGATTGTGCTCTGCTTTCCAGAGCTGTCATAAACTAGATTATCTAGATTTTGAATAACATTATATTTCAGGGCACCAAGGTGTTAACATTTGATTGTGGTTTTTCTGGTCACTTTCAAGTCAAGATGTTTAGCGTTGGTAGGTGTGAATACTGTACAAAGTATGTCATCCAGAAAAAAAATTATCTGACACAGGGTAAACTATAATAGGCAATTGTTGAATTTCCATTGCAGAACATGACAATGGAAATTTATGGTTTACTTCAAGAGACGTAGAGAGGTTTTTGATACATACTCATCATAACTCGTATACAAAATAAGCTGAGGTTTATCAATTAGTCAATACATTGGTACAGCCCATGGATGATGTGTTAATAAAGAATTGGACATCATGATTTGCAGCATTGGGAAGAAGAAGGATCAGGAAACTACTTTCAATAGTCAATACGAGTCTTAAACAAGAAACTAATTGTTTTTAGAGTTGTAAACATTTGTTAGATATGGTAAAGATAAGTACTTTGGCTTATTACTTTCGGTCTGATGGTTTAGTAAAACAGGCACTACAAACTAGCAATATGTGTTTGCCACTGCTAATTCCAGATGAACCGACTTGGATAAATACCTGCCATATAGTATGGTGGTATACAGAGCAAATGAGCATACTCATGTTTGGGTGGGAAATACTACTATTTGTTGACACGATGTCTGGTCTTACTCCATGAGTATATATTCCACAATGTGAAAAGAAATTTATATTTTAACTGATGTGAATGTGTTGGCCATCAAACTTGAGAGATACAACCTCACAACTGTAACAGTATGGATGTTTGGCTTCGCTGCAGTGCATCTAAGCAGCTTTAGTCCCACCTGAGAAAATTAATATCTCATTAATCCATTGATATAAGATTTAAAGCTTACACAAGGCAAACAGATGTGTATAAACTACATCAATAAGATGCATCTGCACATTTCAAACAAGCATCCCATGCATTGGTAGGACTAGAAGTGTGAGGTTGAAATCGAATAATAAGTGAAATAAGAATATTCTGTCTTATGTCTGATAATGAGGAAAACCAGATTAAGAAGCAACGAAGTTAGATGTGAAAGATAATAAGACTGATATTGATTGAATGACATACCAAATAAACAAATACTACTAAAATCAACAATTTTGCGCCATTGAACATGACAGCTATAAGTTTTAAAACTCATTCGAAAGAGCATTGGGCCTGTGATTTCAAAGCTGTCAGGCTATATTTCATCTTATAATGTAAGTGCTGAAGCTTTTATTACCATATGATTTTATTATCTGTGAAAAATCATTAACTTAAATATAGGGTCGTCGCTGGAAAAGCGGAAAATTTGTCAAACAACTATTTATTTTTACAAAGTTTTTGGCCTGGCATGGCCGAGCGCGTAAGGCGTGCGACTCGTAATCCGAGGGTCGCGGGTTCGCGCCCGCGTCGCGCTAAACATGCTCGCCCTCCCAGCCGTGGGGGTGTATAATGTGACGGTCAATCCCACTATTCGTTGGTAAAAGAGTAGCCCAAGAGTTGGCGGTGGGTGGTGATGACTAGCTGCCTTCCCTCTAGTCTTACACTGCTAAATTAGGGACGGCTAGCACAGATAGCCCTCGAGTAGCTTTGTGCGAAATTCCAAAAACAAACAAACAAATACAAAGTTTTTTAAAGGCATATGTTATATTACACTCATAGATGCTCAAAATGTCGTCCGTGATATTAAAATCATGCATTTTATTCATGATGTAAAGAAATCAAAATAGAAATGAGTAAGCACGCATCTTATTCATGATCTCATCTGACCCTCAAATTTTCCGCTTTTCTAGCGACCATCCTGTACTATTGGAATCTTTGCTTTTCAATTCACTGAGTAAAAATTTCTGATAAAGGAATTCATGAAACGTTTTGAAAATAAAAGCACTCCTTTGATCTAGGTAAATGTCAAGAACTCTACGGTTCGTTTGTTTCTATTTCACGCAAAACTGCACGATGGCTATCTGCGCTAACCATCTCTAATTTAGTAGCATAAGATTATTGGGAAGGCAAGTACCCATCACTACCTACTGGTAACTCTTGGGATATTATTTTACCAACGAATAGTGAGATTGACCTAACATTATAACGAACATGTACGGTGTAAAGGGAATTTAAACCCCTGACCCTCAGATTTTGAATCAAAACGTCCTAATCATCTGACAGTGCTTGGCTGAACTCTTTAGAATAAGGTATTTGCGTTTTTTACTGAATATAAGTTGAATATGGTAGTAACACCATGAGTATTAATGTGGACTGATGAGAACTTTCGCAGAAAAGTGTAGTTTTACTCATTTCTGCTAATGGTTATTTATCTCATGATGCCTGAAATCAAAACCTAGTGGAACTTCAAGGTTTCTAAATGGTAATACATTATAGAATCACATCTTATATTTTGTGAGTGTTGAACAACCCAAATGGATCTCTTGCACAAATAACACAATATAAGTAATGTTTCCATAAAGAGAAATGGTGTGGCCTAAGATGTTAAATCTTTATGATATGAGGTTAACTGTAATTACCGGCATAAAAAGCATTAGTTGAAAATACAGTGTGCCTGTTATTTTCATTAATGCTCATAAGAGAATGTTTCAGTTTAGGTTGTTTGTTGTTTTTGCTTCTCTCGAATTTCGCGCACAACTACTCGAAGGTTATCTGCGTTAGCCGTCCCTAATTTAGCAGTGAAAGACTTGAGGGAAGGCAACTAGTTATCACCACTCACAAACAACTCTTTTACCAACGAATAGTGGGATTGACAGTCATATTATAACGTTTCCACGGCTGAAAGGGCAAACTGTTTAATGCGACGGTGATTCGAACCCACGGCTCTCAGGTTACAAGCCGAACGCCTTAACCCACCTGGCCATGCCGGGCTTGAACCGAGCTCTATCCATTATATATTTAAAAACGGCTGGTTCACATTGTGGACCTGATGATGATCGAAACGTTATTCTCTCCTCTGATAGCTCTTTCTCTACCCATGCCAGTCGTTTTAAAGTATAGAATATTTTCTAAGCCCCCCAGTGGCTCAGCGGTATGTCTGCGGACTTACACGCTAAAATCCGGGTTTCGATACCCGTGGTTGGCAGAGCACAGATAGCCCATTGTGTAGCTGTGTGCTTAATTCAAAACAACAACAACAACAATATTTTCTACAAGTGGATTTTTTCGTCGCCAGGCCCATTACGTGTCTTTAAGTGTTTTATATTTATTATAATTCTCCTTATTGTTTTCTGATGTATTGTTATATTTGAAATTGTTGTTAAAGTATTTTTTTTCATTTTGAATTATAAGTGTTTAAGTGTTGTTTCGTTCGTGTTATGTGTGTTCATAGGGTTGAGAAAAATTCAACATACTTATTTAACGTGTTGCAAATTTAAAATTTGTTCAGGCTTGTCAGAAAATGAGTCAAGAGTTTCTATGAACTTTATAAAGACAGTGACGTAGAAACGTTAATTTGGGTAGACGAATATTCAAAGGTAAACTTGATTATTTTGTGAAAGGAATATGCTTGTTTGTTCTGAATTTCGCGCAAAGCTATTCAAGGACTATCTGCGCTAGCCGTCCCTAATTTAGCAGTGTAATACTAGCGGGAAGGCAGCTAGTCATCACCGCCAACTCTTGGACTACACTTTTACCAACGAATAGCGGAATTGACTGTCACATTATAATACCCCACAGCTGAAAGAGCGAGCATGTTTGGTGTGATGGAGATTCCAATTCGCGACCCTCGGATTAGAGTCCAGTGTCTTAACCCACCTGGCCATGCCAGGCCCAGGAATGAGCATATGAGATAATTTATTTAAATGGTTCAAGACCGGCTGTCCGAATGAAAAATATATATCATCTGTGCAACATTTCCACGTGTGAGGTTTTACAGGGCTTAGTTGTAAAAGCTGGCTTTCAATATGACCCATAAATATGTTCGCATAATTGGAAAGTATTTTGATATTCATTGCAGTACCATTAGCCAGAAGATAATGTTCGTTCTTGAAGTGTTCTCATAGGCCTAGCATGGCCGAGCGCGTTAAGGCATGCGCTCGTAATCTGAGGGTCGCGGGTTCGCATCCGCGTCGTGCCAAACATGTCGTGGCGGCGTTATAATGTTACAGTCAATCCCACATTTCGTTGGTAGAAAGAGTAGCCCAGCCCAAGAGTTGGTGGTGGGTGGTGACGACTAGCGCAGATAGCCCTCGAGTAGCTTTGTGCGAAATTCCAAACAAATAAACAACCTTGAACTGTTAAGACCAGGTTAGTAAGATCAGTTACATCTTGATATTTTGATGGGTTAGAAAGATTTAATGCGCACTTTAAGAGTTTCTACTTCTTCAGCAAACAAAGTAAACGGAAAATTTAATAACCTGCAAGTAAAGATCGTGAAAAAAAAGGACGGAAACAAGACTGGTTGTATTGTGGACATTATGTACTTACCCTATTTCTGATCCATCCTGTTACCTACAATAACATTTCGTGCAGTTAAAACACATATTTGTAGTTTAAGTAAATAATATCTACAGTATCTCCAACTTTGTTTGCTATTTCTGTTTACGATTTGTATTTTCAAGATTTTAAATCCCGAATTTTTTATCTTGTGTGTGTGTATATATATATATTTCGTGCAAATGCAGTAATAAGCATTCAAAGACAACTTTCTAGTTAGCTATTTAATCATTTCTTATATTACTATTACTAACAATTATTTTATTTGTTGTTTTTTAAATTCTGAACGGCAAACTCTTCATGGCACGGGTTGCGAGTAGAGTCACACATTACAAATTATTTAAAAATCAAAGTGTTTCTAACGTTTCATTTGCAAACAACTTTTTGAAATAGAAGCAATGTTCATGTTAATTATTTATATTAAATCAAATATCCAAAGCAAATAAGCAACCGTGCAATATAATAAAAAAATAAAATCACACAGCATTTACCTTAAAACATTAAGAAATATTATTTAACTTCTCAAAATTGAATTTTTATTTAAAAAATAAAATAAATCATTGATTTGTTTGTTCTTTGAATTTTCTGCAATGCTACACGGGGACTATCTGCTCTGGCCGTCTATTGTGTATGTGACATCAAAACTAAATTTTGTTTGAAAGAGTTAAGTTAAACATACGGAAGAGTTGAATTAGGTCTGATATGATTAAAAAGATATTTAGTGAAAACGTAAACTTGTAACGCTGTTCCTTACAGTCGTATGTACAATTAAATATTTGAAGTATTTTATTTAACACAGAACTCCTTTCTAGAAAATTTATTAACATTAAATAAATGTCAATAAAGTGCAGAATAACAATGCTTAAAAGATTGGACCTTAAACATTATCAGAGGAAATTAATTCAAAATCCAATATTCATTACGATAACGAGTTACTTTGTTGCATCTTTAAGCTTTTACGTATTAACTTAGGTAGGTTAGGCATAATTAACTTTCAAATCAGCTCGAACGAAAACACAACTGAAAAAGTAATTGTTTTTACAACTAAACGGCTGATCAGTCAAGTAACTGAAAGCAAAACACTATGACTGATTAATCTGTACATGCTTCACCGATTCACAAACTTACGTAAGACATTCACTGGCTTATCCATATTTATAATGCAACCCTTATTGATACTTTCCAGACTTTCCTTCGTACATACATATTACCGAATATTCTGTGACTAGTTTGATGTTTGATATTACCGTGATACGCTTTCTACGTAACGTCTAAATTACGATATTATTAAAAAAATACTTATAACAACACCATACTCTGTATTTATATTTTTTGAACAACTGGAAAAGTGCAATATAAGAAAGTTGCACAAATGCTTGCAATGAAGTTCAGCTGATTGCTTCAAATAGGCGATATTCGAGTGATGACTTGTAAAAATGTTTTATGTATTTTATTTTTAACACGTTTTCGCATTGGTAAATAATCTTATTCCCGCTTAAAATTTCGCAACTGGTAACTGAAAGAGAAAATACTCCCAGTTTGCAAGAAGGTGTGATTAAAAAAAAGTGTAAGTTATGTATTATAATCAATAGAATATGAATCAAATAATCACTTGTCATTTGTTACCCTCTATCATGAAATGCTGTATAAATATATGGAGAAAAATTGAGATAATGCTAATTAGTCTTAAAGCATGTTTGTTTCACTTAAAATTATACTAAACTTCCGTTTACTGATCGTTGTTTACACAAACAGCAGTAGACATTAAAAACGAAATGTTCGTTGATTAACGCATTCAAAATCTTGAGTCATAAAAATAGCTTCAACCTATAAAGTATCCTCAAAACGGAATTTGTTGGACTGAAACTCAGTCTGCCAGGTAAAGGGATGAAAACACGGGAAACGTTAACCCTTTTATAAACAAGGTCAGCAACTTTCTCTAAGTCCTGTGTTAAACATTATTAGTATTGGTTAAATTTAGTGACAAAAGAACGGGAATAGTGTTTGTTCTAGAAACTCAAGAGAAGAGCAAGAAATTTGGCAAGAATCCACACCTCATACCGCTTTTAGACCAGTGACTGAAAGAAGGCTAAAAAAAGTAGAACAGTGTTGGCTGTTGGGTTACACAGAGACAAAATATTCCAGTGAAAAATAGTTATCAGTTTATATTTGATATTTCCAAATTATGATGTAATATTTTGGGGTTACAATACTAACTGAAGAAGAACAATATTTATCTTTCTCTTAGGATGAAGAATCTTATTACCATAATTTGATCGGTTGTAATTTGAAGGAAATTAGAGCATTTAAAAAGTCGATTCATTTGGTGGAAATCTCAGTTTCACGATAAGTTGCAGGACAATAAAAACGACGGATTTGCAGAGCATGTAATTGTTCTCTTTTATTCATTGAATTTTATAGTAATAAGAAGAAATGTAGATGTACTCTATAAAGTTTTTTGAATTTGCTTTTTATATTATATTTACATAGAAATTTTCTGAAATTAGAGTGCAACTAATCGTTTGATAAGTCGATTTGTTGTCATCTTATGACGTTTGTGGTTCTACATTAATAAGCAATATGGTGGTTTAAAGGCTCTCCAATGGTATGTCTGTGGACTTATACTGCTAGAAATCGAGTTTCGATACCTGTGGTGGGCAGTACACATATAGCCCTTTGTGTAACTTTATGTATTATAACAAGCAAACAAACAAACGTAGTTTAAAGATATATTTAATATACAAAAAGTACTTCTTTTAAAATATATACGTTAAAAAAAAATTCTGAAAAGAAATCGAGCATTACCTTAAGGAGAAAAACGTTGAAAAACAAAATATATGTTCTCATCAGCTTGTGAATGTTTCATGAAACTAAGTTTTACAAAATTTATATATGAAATTTTGCTGTCCAAGAAGCACAAGAGATTCTGTAATAAAATTCAAAAATGACAGTTGTCATGTGTTTTGTTTTGTTTTTACAATATTTTGAACAAGTCTTAAGAAACAAAAGCTGTTGATTCTTTATGATGAGTTTACAATGCCTCGCATCACAGCACTAAATAACATTTAATCAAATAGCAATAAAACTTGTATTGATTTTAATGGTGAGGTCTTGGCAACCGAAAAGCTATCGTTACCGGGGTGAGTATCTTATATGATCACATTTTTCTAATTAGTTATTGAATTACCAAATTCCCATGTTTCAACCGTTAATCTTATGTTGTCTTTAGAGGTCTTCCAGAAAGAACTATATTTTTATTATTTCTAGACTTAGGCCTAGCTGTTGATAAGATCTTCCACCTGAAAGTAAGAATACAGTATATTAGTATGTCACCCTTACTATAACTTTTATATCAACTATCGACGATATTTTTCGTTCAATCCTAGGACTGAACAAATATAGTAATGGTTGAAACTCTATTTAAATTTCACAGTGCTCGATAACATTTCTTATTGTATAAAGTGATTAAGTTGGTGAAATGCAATTTTTCATAAATCCTACATATACGTCACAACACGTCATTATTACGGTAAGGATTATTTAACACTGTAATATTTATTTATTTAAATTCAACATATTATTCTAAACGTTATTTTATCGAACTAATCTATCTATTATTGAAAAAAATGGTTAACAAGTAGGTTAGTATTTTTGTTAGACAAAGATCTAACACTGATCTAGATTGAATAGAATAATGCAATAATGGATAAATACATTTTGCTTATTTCTGTGCGTAAACAAGTACGGATGTTTTAATATAAATGGAAAACGTCTTGTTTCTGTAGTGAATTTTGTCACATTATATGTTTTTATTTTCATTTTATCATGTTATCTTTTACCACAATATGAAGAGTTATTGTAAATAGAACTGTACCATACAATTTAGTATATCCGTCATGTTCTTGAGTCGGGAGAGTTTATTGGTGATTTCTTTCTTCTCTATTGTAATTTTTGTTTGCTAGTTTTTAACGCAAACTGTAACACCCTGTGAAACTTTAAACTTCGGGCAAGACAATGTTTCATTAACCGATATTTCGAAAAATCGGGTAATAAACTCTTGTCTCTATTCAAGGTCCAAAGTTTTAAATGTATATAAATATCTCCTCTTCGCTGTTGTGCTAACCTCAACAGAATGTTGCAAATTCGAACTTCCGTCATACCAAACATGCTCGTCCTTTCAGCCATGGGGACGTTATAATTTACGGTCAATCCCACTATTCGTTAATAAAAGAATATCCCAAGAGTTGTCGGTGGGTGGTGATGACTAGCTGCCTTCCCTCTAGTCTTATACTGCTATATTAGGGACAGCCAGTTCAGAGCCCTTGTTCAGCTTTGCTCGAAATTCATAACAAACCAAAGCAACTCCATTTAGTATTTAGTATAACCCAAAAGTAATTTGTCTCGCTATATCATTGTTTGCAATGTATCTCATTTCTTTTATACTTATTTTTTTTTCTGTAACGTTACACGTCACAAGTATATGATTGTTGTTCAAAAGCTTGTGAAACGTATATATTGATTTCTCGTTAGGCCGATATTCTAGAAAATGTGAACTTACAAAATATTTGTCATTTAATCATTGCAATTAATACCAAATTATGATTACAGAGATGATAATTACTATTAAGGTGTTTAATCTATTTCCCGCCATAATAGTTTTTATCTCTGAAACTTGGTTATATTTATATATAGCATCTTTACCACTGTTATATCTGTCATATTTTATCTCAGCTGGTCTGACGAGCCCTCGTATCGGGCGAAAGGTATAATCGACATTGTATGAAGGATTTTAAGAATTAAATGTATTTTGTGAAACATATTAGTATATTGAAAACAATAACCACACGTAATTTAGAAACATTCATTTTTTCTTTCCATTTTCACTATTTATATTTACTTATATAAATCTTGTTGATAATATTATTTGTTTAGTCTTAAAAACCTTCAATAAACAATCGCTTAATTACACCATTCAAAAATACCTTTTATAACTCTTCACATCTTTCTACCTTTTGTAGAACTGATTTCTTTGTTTTATTAACAAATGAAACTTTTTTAAGACTACATTTAATAGATTAAACATTTCTATATTTTCCAAGGTCTAATAATACAAAACATCTAAAACAGACATAACACAAAGAGCCAATAAAACTTATCAAAAACTGACGTCAAATAATGACTAAACAATTTCGAAACATATAAATGCATTATTAAATAAAGGGCCAATAAAATTTATCAAACGGTAACATTACATGACGGCCAAATTTGGAACTTACAAATGCATTACTAGTCAGCGGGTATTCATATAATAATCATATGACATACCACTGCAAGGCAACACAATAGACGATGATATATCCTTGATGTCTTTTGAACTCTAATCAGAGTTCTAAATGATACAATATTTACAAGTACCTAGATATACGGAGTCTCTCCCTGGATTAAAAATTCATAAGTTGGAATGTTATATAAACTTAATGAAGTAAGTTTTATATGCTAGTCATATAACTGGATAGTTATATAACATATAACATTGAAGCTTAAAAAAACGAAACTTCATGAGTTATATCTACATATTCTGAAGATTGAGGCTGTTTAAACACTTACTGTGGAAAACGTGTTATGAAACACGTTCTTGGAATAACGTAGTCTACCAGATAATTAAATCATACACCAGTAGTCATTTTTATGGAAAAAAAAATCAGTTGGTGTATTTTAATTCATTTTCATTCGGTACTTAAATTATTTTGCTATTTTATCAGTAGAATTTTCCTTTTACATGTGTATTTGTTGCTAGAATAACATTTCGTATGTTTTTAATCATTTATATTTGAACAGAAAACAGTATTTCACCTTTACATGTCTTCTTGTTAAATTTTAATGTGCACTTGCCTTTGAAAATGGAATTCGTCATGTCGATAAAAACTTAAGCAGGACCAAATTAAGGTACAGTGTCGCCCTGGACAAAAAATTTTGCCGCCCTCCCTTCAATTTACTATGCTTTTATAAATAGAATAGGGATATATATATTTTTGACGAAAAAGAAAAAATATTCAATGTTAACAAAGCTTTTTTGGGGGATAAGAGGCAATTTCCTATTCTAGATAAATATTTATCAAAATATGATTTTGCATCTTTTTCGCTATTGTTCGTATTTCAACTTCAAAGTTTTCCGAATTCAAGATGGAGGAAAATCTTCGAAAACTTTCTAGTTTGTTATTGTTCGACATTTTCTGTGTTCGATCGTTCGTCCTAAAACCATAGATATGGCATATGGGCTGTTAAATACACACTTCAGAAACTTAGTAGAATTTTATTCTTTTATAAAATTGTATGACAATATGAATCTTAACAAAACAACGTGCCGTTAAAATTGAACAAAATCTTAACAAACACACAAAAAATATGTGTTTGAAATAAAAATATAAACTTAAAATCAATCTGCCCCAGAGGTTTCTTTCTTCATTGTTTTTGCAAATCCATTTATAACATCATCATAATTTTGTTTTTTCGTTATCTTCACTCTCGATTGATAATATTGATAAAGAATTTTGTGTTTTTTGTGACACAGTCGACCTGAAGTTATTTCTAGCTTTAGAAAGCTTTGAAAATGATATTTCTGAAAACTTACTTGCCACAGGTGCACACAAGTATATTCTAAGGGCTACGTTGAAGTTGGAAAATGTCCAATCGAGTTTCACAAAATATTTTGTTATGTCTACGTGATTTTTAATTTTGTTGCTCAGGTGCACTTTCAAATGAGCACATTTCATTGGCAAAATGTACACATCAATCTCCTTTGTACATTTCAATTTAGTTTCCAGATTTTTGAATTTTTTTCATTTTTGACAAGCTTTTCAAAAAGTCAAATCTGTCTTTTATAAGAGAATATATTTCCACATTTCTTAATCGTTTTTAGTGTACTCTTCGCATTGTACATGAATTGTATCATTTCCGTAAAAGCCTATGCATGCAGGGTCACAGTAAAGTATAATGCTGTCCTACGCAGATGTTGTTTTACCGCCCCCACCTTCAATTAACTGTACTACAATAGGAGTGTTGATAATAGCACAAAAAAGTTATATTTTCATTTCATCATGCTCGAAAGTTGTCTTTCTATTCAAACACTATCGTTGAATTAGACAATTATTTGCTTTTTCCCAATACATATCTCTTTTACACAATTGTTTGGCTTCTTCTTCGTAGTTCTGCGATAAGAAAGTAATAAATCTATGGATTTACAAAGTTAACATCCGGGGCTTGAATCTTCACGTGGACACAGCATATAGCCCAATGTGGGTTTGCTATAAAATAAACCTTATTCATAAATATCAAAGTATTTCTAATTAAGTTGAGATATTTAGTCAGTGCTTTGTATTCTTTAACTAAAGAATCCCCAGTGGTACAGCGGTGTATCTGCGAAATTTCAACACTAGAAACCAGGCTTTGATAGCCACGGAGGACAGAGTACAGATAGCCCATTGTGTAACTTTGTGTTTAACTTCAAAGAAATAAACTGAAGAAGATGAATCTTACTTTGTATTTTGTACTTGTTTATCTGCAGTATTAAAGCATTTTTTAGAATACAATACCAAGTTATATTCATTAATATAATTTCCAAGTTATTATTTTTAATTGCCTTAGCATCGTAGTGTCTGATTGCCATAGGTTGACTGTTGTCCTCCCATAAGTTCAGATAATACTTTTTGAATTTTAGTACTACCAAAATATAAAGCATATATCGTATCAGCTCTTGTTTACCAAAATGTGTTTGACAAAGAGTAAACAACAGGTGAATCCAAGTATTTATATAGTATTATCCAATGATACGTTGGCGTAGAAACAAAATTACATATATTATTTATATTCTTCCCAAACAGAAAAAAATGCTGCAACAAGAATACCAACCAAATTAAGTGAGAGTCCTGAACATGAAATATATGCAGCAAACTCGTTATGTCCCCTTATTTGTGTTTGTAGGTCCCCATATTTTCCAAACATATTAGAGGCATTGTAGTATGCTTGACAACGGCAATCTTGTAAAACTATGTTATTCTCATGTAACGGATTTACCATTGCATATTTATTTTAGTGCCTACGCTTGTTCCTGTACAGTTTTCTTTTTTGTATGTGGGGTGTAATTTTGGCTGTGTGTTGCGCGAGTCCTTTCTGTTCTCAAAACTGGTAGAAGATTCTTGAAAGTAACAATCAACAATATTCGTTTTAGAAAAAATGTGCTAATCCATTACTGAAATTTCTACAGACTCGAGTGGTTCCTATAAAAAGAGGCTAGCCAAGAGATAGATTAGTATTAAAAATACGGAAGCTATAATTTTGATTAACGCCTATTAATTGGAACATTACAGAATATGGCCAGGAACGTTATTACATTTCGAATATTAGAAACCGTTCGATTTCATTGAATTATTTCAGACGTTATTATATGTATGAAGACATTATATATCTTCTTCGGTAAAAGTGAACTTAAAACCGGTGTGAGGCCAATCAAGAAAAAGTATAGTTAGCTGACGCGAACTGTGTAACAGTATCAACTTAGAATCAAGTAGACTTGGTTCGTTGATATAACATTCAGTTCTAGACTGGATATAAGACTCAGTATTGCCTAAAGTTTTTAAAACTCATATATAGACCATCATTTGCAATAACTATTACTAATATCCGTTATAATAAATTGTATTGTTCTTTATTTGTTTATTAAAATATATTTGTGTTAAAAAGTAACTTTGTATATATCAATCTTGTTGGCAAATACCATAAATTTAATACATATTAACATTTAAAATTCTTTCTAAATTAAAATTAAAATTTGAAATATAAATAAATTAACACACGCAACATAATAAATCGGAGACTTATGCGAAATAAAATTATAATATGTAACATTCACAAGTCGATATCGGTGCAGATTCTAAATTTGCTGCTCTTTATCCCATTAAAGAAATGTATTTCGCAAATCTTTCGACGGGATCGTCCTCAGATTGGAGTAACCGATGAAAAATACAAGTCAATTAACATGTGACACAAATTCGCTTTCGTCCATCTATCCTACATAGAATACAGCGAAGCTATGCTTATTTATGTAAAAATGTAAGCTATTATCTTACTATGACTTGGAATGGATTTATTTAATAAATTATATATTCATTAAAAATGATACTTTTAATAAACAAACTAAAAATAATAAAATGATATCATATGTAAATACATTTTTACGATCTTCAAAACGAATTATTTCAACTCTAAATGCAATAATTCAACATTAACCATTAAAAGACCTCAATAACAATTCAGCTTAAAGTAAACGAATGAAGAAGCATAAATATATTTTGTCAAACTCAACAGAAATCACCAGATGGCAGCTCTATACTGGGTATTTTGCCCGGGAGGGTCAGGTTCTCTTTGACCTTTTCCTCCCCGCTCTATACTTTTGTTTGGATTTGTTTCTTTCTGAATTTCGCACCAAGCTACCTCAGGACTATCTGCGCTAGGCGTCCCTATTTAGGAGTGGAAGAGTAGAGGGTAGGTAGCTAGGCATCACCACTCACCACCAAGGCTTGGGCTACTATTTTACCAACGAATAGTAGGATTGACCGTCACATAATAACGTACCCACGACTGAAAGGGCTAACATGTTTGGTGCAATGGGGATTCGGTTGTTTCTTATCAATTTTTTACCCTAAATTTCCACTTTCCTCCTCAATGAACCCCTTTCCTTTTAATATTCTATGGAACTCACTCACAAGAAATCTTTTAAAAAACACGTAACATGTCAAACGATCTTACATTATCATTAGTTAATTTGAGCTTTCGCGTTAAGATTAATAATTGATCATTTTCTTTTGTTATATTCTGTAAGAGATTACTAGTCGAGTGCCCCAACCACCTGGCAATACTGGGTTTCACGTGTCAAAAAAATAAAATAAAATAAAAAATTAAAAAAAAGCAATTCATTGTACAGCATAAAGCCCCCAGTGGCTCAGCGGTATGTCTGCGGACTTACACGCTAAAATCCGGGTTTCGATACCCGTGGTGGGCAGAGTGCAGACAGCCCATTGTGTAGCTTTGTGCTAAATTCAAAACAATAACAACAACAATGTACAGCATAAATAAAAATATAATTGTTGTTACACAGTAAAAAAGAATTGTATTTTTTATTAAAATTAAATTTAATAATAATTCAAAATTAACTTGTGACTCTACCAATTACGTGCATGTGCAATGGGGTAATTTTTCGAGAAGTTAAATTGTATACACAGCTCTAACCTTGATGAAATGCACTTTAAGTCTTTCCTTAAAAGTTATTAGGGATGTTTTTTAGACTGCAATCCTCCATTCTATATATCTCTTGCAAATGCGGAAAACACACACACAATTTTGCGTAAAATGAGCAAAATACCTGTAAAGATTTTCAGTAGAATTCGTTTTTCAAGTGAATTGTTGTAAGACGGGGGAAGTCGAGTCGAGAAACTTGGCAATAAGGGAAGAGCAATTGCGTCACTTTTTATTTAAAGCAGAAAGGTGGTCAGAAATTTTACTGTATGAATTTGGTACATTTAACGCATTTAATTTAATAATAACCTTAAATTTTGTTTCTACGGAAAAGAATATTCTACATTAAGAAGTGAGAAATATCCTAAATAAATATTTTTATTATAAACTTCTCTAATTCAGGCTTATTCTAACTTAGTACAAACCAGAGATTAAGTGGAGTGAATCAAAAAAGAGCGGGAAATTGCAATAGTAACAATTCTTTATTCTCTGCATTTTAGTTGAATATATTATTACAGTGTTTGGTTATTATGAGAAAGAAGCCAAAATTAAAAAAAAAAAACATTTAAATCCTCGACTCTTAGAATACTGTTCTTGTATGAGACCTATTAAAACTCAACTATTTACAAAAGGTACTACAGCAAAGATATACGGGTTATTTTATAAAATATTTTTAATTTTAAATATATATAAAAGGTTAATACAAATTTGGTTTGCTTTCGAGTATATAAGTTAGCATGCCGAGATTGGTCTGTATCAATTAACTCGTTTAGGAGGCGACAGCTTCAAAAAATAAACTCAAAGTTTCCTTGATAATGGACACGTACCACACCCCTAAGGCTTAGTATGTAAAAAAATTTTCAAGCAAACCCAGGCAGAGCTAGATCAAATTAACAAAGTTACTACAATTTTTTTTTTGTCTTTTAGATAAAGAGGTGAAGTCCTCAATGATTTCTGAATATTTAGAATGTTTGATACTTATTTTTATTTTATATAGAAATAATTGAAATTCCGACAAAATTCTCTTGGCCTATAATGAATCTTAAATAATTTTTGACTGATGTAAATTACGAAAACCTTTTTCCTGCAGACGTTACAGTAGCGAGAGTGATTAAAAGTATTTTTAAAGACGTATGAGTTTGGATAAAAATCTTGAAGTTTAGTATTTATTATACACACATTTAATAACTTTAAGAACAATTATTTTTTTGGGACAATAAGAAAAACTGAAAATTTTCTCATAATTGTACATTAGTTGTATCACAAGAGCCTCTGTATTGAAGTACAATTTGTAAATCTTGACAGCATTTATACAGATAATTATTTTCATATATCTTTCAAATGTTTGACATTATGAAGAAACCTCGTGTGTTTCTAGTTTTTCACTTGATGATATGGCTTATCAATTATAAGTAAGAAATATTCAATTTAAAAAAATCATTTGAAAGTACACTGGACCTTCATATAAAAACATGGGGTCTTTCTTTGCAGACAGTTTTTAAGCAGTTTCTAGCGTCATAAAGGCCAATATAAATCTATTTTCATTACGTTCTTTTAGGTATCAGACTATTTTATCACACATTTTGTAGCGATATCTATTTGCACTTTACAATGCTATCAATTTATCATTTTATTTACTTTTACCAATATGATCCAAATAGCAAAACTATGCGAAAGTTCCAAACCAATCGGCTTACTACTTACCACTTAAGTTACCTCGTTCTTATCTTAAAATCATTAGTTCATTCAGATAAGTTTTATGAGTTCATTGAGATTAGTATTATGAGTTCATTGAGATTAGTATTATGAGTTCATTTAGATTAGTATTATGAGTTCATTGAGATAAGTATTATGCCTGGATACAATAAACTTGATACGGAACATTTTTCCCAGTTTGATATTCTCCTATTTTATATGATAGAAGTTTGGTTGACAAATGAGATAAATTTTCTTTGAAAACTTCCTGCTGGGCTAAAATTACTGTGTATATTACTTTTGAAATTCGAAAAAAAAAAAGCAAACGTAATTACTCTTATCAAAGAATTAACAGTCTCCATCAAAGACTAAACATAAGTTATGACAGTTACATTGGATGCAAAATATACTGGAATTTTACTCTTCATAATCGAAATTGTATCCCTTGATACTGTCCCGATGAGATAACTCTTACCTTGGTTGTCCTTGAGGTTTAATCCTAGAAAATCCAATTCAGTTGTAGAGTTCTTGCTAATTCTTCGTCAGTTCTATAGTTTCCTGCCATTTTCTATACATTGCACTACTTTATCACACTTGTAAAGAAATATATATTTTGTACTTTTTATTTTTCTACCTCTACTCAAATATCGACGTTGCAACTCCTAAAATATGAGCCACGACTACTCTTCAATTAATTCAATTAATGGTGTACAAATAATTACAAAACGTAATTAATAGCAACATTTCATAACACTAATTATTCGCTAATATTTCTCAAACGGAGTTACTTCAGCTGTCTGCATTTCTCTTATGTAGCCCTCGAAATGTTCAGACTTTTAAAACTTCAAACATTTAACACTACGTAGCAGTCGTAAAATTCTGGAAATGTGATTTTATATATCGAATGGTTAAACAATCAGAGAGAGACTGGTATTTCCGTGTGTTTGTTTGTTTGTCTCTAAAGCTAGTAGAATTAAAATGTATCTATTATTTATCAGCTACTGAAGACTTTTGATAGATGTGTACATTAGACTATAATTTTTAAAGCTTTATACAATAAATACATTATTACAGTACTATCCCATATTTTAACTTCTACAATGGGGCCTGGCATGGCCAAGCGCGTTAAGGCCTGCGCTTCGTAATCTGAGGGTAGCGGGTTCGCGCCCGAGTCGCACCAAACATGCTCGCCCTCCCAGCCGTGGGGTGTTATAATGTCACAAACAATCCCACTATTCGTTGGTAAAAGAGTAGCCCAAGAGTTAGCGGTGGGTGGTGATGACTAGCTGCCTTCCCTTTATTTAGTCTTAAACTGCTAAATTAGGGACGGCTCGGCGCAGTCGGCTAACAACCTACTCACTTAAATACCTGTTCATGAAACCGCAAGTGATTGCAGCCCAATGTTCCTTGACGGAATCGACTGGTAAATGAATGAAAGGAAAGGCAGCTAGTCACAACCACCGCGCCCCCCAGTGGCTCAGCGGTATGTCTGCGGACTTACACGCTAAAATCCGGGTTTCGATACCCGTGGTGGGCAGAGCACAGATAGCCCATTGTGTAGCTTTGTGCTAAATTCAAAATAATAACAACAACACAACCACCGCCAACTCTTAGGCCATTATTTTACCCACGAATAGTGAGCATGCCTGTGACTTACGGCGAGCATGTTTGTTGTGATGGAGATTCGAACCCGCGACCTTCAGATTACGAGTCAAACACCCTAACCACCTGGCCATGCCAGCTGTAAGTTTCAGTTAATTTAATGCAAGTTTATTTAATATAAATGGAGAAATAACATCGTTTATGCTGACGAGTATCTCACAAAAATATTTTTGCCCCCCCCAAAAACCTAACAAAAATTCAATTTTGTCAATTTGAAAGTTTACGAATTCCAGAACATATCACATAACACATATTTTGAAATATTTTGTCGCACATTTAAGAGAGAGACTAAGTCCAGAATGCTTGCCAAGGTAGAAGGTTAATGACACTATCCAGACGATGAGTGATCAAGCTAAAAAAAATCCCGTAAAAACTCGCGCCAATCCAGCGACATAGACAAATAACACACACTTAAAAACCGGCAAGAAAATAGTTATTCCACTTATGCTGATAAAACTTCAAAAACGTCGACAGATAAGTTTGCAGCTTTTGGTTATAGTATTATTACGTCTTTCAGAAAACATAAAATTTCGGATTCATTAACAAAAATAACAAAATCTATATCATAAGTGTTATAAAATAACAGTGAATTCAACCTAAACTTTGACTTCGTCGGAAAGTCTGAAGACTTATAATGCTGGTTCAGCATGGCCAGGTGGTTAAAGCACTCGATTCGTAATCCGAGGGTCGCGGGTTTAAATCCCCATCACACCAAACATGTTCGCTCTTTTACCCGTGGGTCGTTGTTATAGGTGACGGTGAATCCTGCTATTTCTTAGTAAAAGAGTAGTCCAAGAGTTGGCGGTGGGTGGTGATGACTAACTGCTTTTCCTCTAGTCTTACACTGTTAAATTAGGGACGACTGATGTAGATAGCCCTCGTGTAGCTTTGCGCGAGATTCAAAACAACCCAAACTTATAATGCTAGAAATCGAGTTTTGATTCGATACCCTTGATAGGCACAGCACAGACAGTTTTGTACTAAACTACAAAACAAAACCTAAAATACACTATGAATATGCTTTCACACATCCAAACAAAATGAAGGCATGATCGTTTATTACCAACTTACGACTCCTGACCACATACCGTCAATTGATCAATAGTGAGAGATTTTAAGGCTAAAATCGGTTTTGATACCCAAGGAGGTAGAGAAGAGATATTTCTATTTGTAGCTTCATGGTTAATAGCAAACGTTCTGCACAATTACTTTTTAATTACTCGTATATGATTCACGCTTACGTTCCATAAAATAACATTTTTCTTTGTTATCAGTAGACATCTTCTTACGTTCCGAATGATCACGTGTTTTTTTATTATTGATATCTGAACACTGCTAATGTTCTATGTGAAGACATATTTATGTGTTTTGAGTACTCGACTTTTGTTTACGTCATGTAAGATGACACACTTCCTTATTGATAGCACTAAATTATACCTATATTCCCAATTATAACACTTTTTTGTTACCAAAGTTTGACTTTTACTTGTGCAAATTTTTAGAACTTGCAGCTTGCGTCATCAGTTAGTAACATTTTTTTTCTTTCTTTACTGAGTGCAAATAATGTAAGAATCTTACATCTCGTTTCTTTATTTAATGTTCGTAAATCTGCATAAATACGAGCATCCTTTATTGTTGACATTAAGCAAGTAGTCCTTGTGTTTATTTATCAGTTGGTTGTCTCCAAACCAAAAGAAAACGGAGTCTGTTTTCTGCTATATCAAAAATAAAAATGTCCTCAAACCACAGAAAGTGCAAAGCACAAACATCTTGACTTGGTTTGCCGTTATAAAGTTTACTATTAATGACTTGCAATCAAACCAGCTATATAGGTTAGAACTAAAAAGTAACTTATTAAATGGTTAACCACTTCTATTAAACAAGTTGAGAAAAAGTACGCAATATCGTAAACCAAGTACAATGACATCAAAGTCTTATAACAATTAGAATGTATTAAATCAGTTGAGGTCCCTCATTCCTAGTTTTATTTTCGGCCTTTAATATTAATTGGTGAAACATACTTAAACGCAGCTGTCTGTATTAACTGGTTTATTTCTTTGTACCGTGAGTGGTCAACTATTTAACAATTGATGGAAAGCTAGATAAAAACTGTTATTAATGGTATATATATATATATATGAAACTTTTATCGCATTTTATCGGCTATTCTGCTAATAAAAAAAAACAAAAAACTAATTTAGTTCTAGTGTCTTACTCCCCTATTTTGGGATTGGTTAGGCTTACTTACATTATTTTTAACACATATATACAAGGTGAGCCAAAATATAATAATTAATCAACTACGAAAATACAACCATACAATTTTGTACATATTATAGTCTATTTCAAACAGGATTTATTGACATGTCAGCAGACTTCTATGTTATCGCCATGTTCTAGCCGATATTTTATTTCAGTCCACTGCAACTTGTCCACAGTCGCAGTAGAAATTGTGTACGTTATCCTGGTTTTTAGTTCCGTGATGTTTGTTATAACTATGTGATATACGATACCTTTAACATACTCCCACACCTATTTCCTGTACAAGAGTCACGTTTTACTACAGTCATTTATGTTGTCTCTTTCACGTTTGTTGTTTCGCGATACAATACCATTCATTGGAGTAAATAAATAAATTATAGGTGTTTAGCCAAAAGATATTGAAAACAGGATTGTTGTATTTCATTAGTTGTTCCATAGGAAATATAACTTTGGGTCACTTTGTATAACGAAAAAAAACACCAAAAAAAGTTTGTTGTAGAAACTTAAATAATTCAACTGTAGTTTCATAAATTAAACATAAATCTCAATAAACCAGTTTGTCACCCTTAAATATCGTTTGGATTTGTATGGAAAGCACGAAGAAGGTAAATAAAACTTTGAAATTTAAAAACGAAACAGGATTTGTTAGAAAATCTCAAAAAGCATAAATAATCGAAAATGAATGAACTATATGCTGTATTTATTGCCTTAAACTTGAAATTTTATAGTAGACCCCCAAAAAGTCAAGCGTAAACATATCTACGTGAATAAAGCTTCATAAGGCCCTGCATGGCCAAGCGTGCTAAGGAGTGCGACTCGTAAACTGACGGTGGCGGGTTCGCATCCCTGTCGCGCCAAACATGCCCGCCCTTTCAGCCGTGGGGGTGTATAATGTGACGGTCAATCCCACTATTCGTTGGTAAAAGAGTAACCAAAGAGTTGGCGGTGGGTGGTGATGACTAGCTGCCTTTTCTCTAGTCTCACACTGCTAAATTAGGGACGGCTAGCAGAGATAACCCTAGCAGCTTTGTGCGGAATTCAAAAACAAAAAAAAACTTCATAAATGTATGTAATGCTATGAGAGAACGTATAACATGAAATCTTATTTTGTTTTTATTTTTAAATTCATTGCACAAGTTGTCGTAATTGAATCTTTACAACATGAAATATTGCGCGTTGATTATTAATAACACTTGATCGTTGTAACAACACAAAAATGTTTACAATCCAGGAAATGTAGGTAGTACGAAGAATAATGATTTTTGTTATAAAAGTTTGTTTTTACTTTATATGGGTCTGTCACTACCATCTTGTTATTAAGCTTAATAATTCCAAAACAAACAAACAAACTGTCACTACCCGAGAAGGCCCGGCATGGCCAGGTGCGTTGAAGCGTTGACTCATAATCTGAAAGTCGCGTATTCGAATACCCGTCGTACCAAACAGGCTCACCCTTCCAGCCGTGGTGGCATTATAATGTGACTGTCAATCTCATTATTCGTTGATAAAAGAGTAGCCGAAGAGTTGGCAGGGGGGTGATGACTAGCTGCCTTCCGTCTAGTCTTACACTGCTAAATTAGGGACGGCTAGCGCAGATAGCTTTTAAGTAGCTTCACGCGGAATTCAAAACAGACAGTCATTATTGTTAACCCTTGATTATGTTTGTCAGTGGAAGATCAGAAGGAAGGCAGCTGGTCATCACTAACAACGCCATCTTTTGGACGAATCATTTACCAACAAATACTGAGATTGGCATAACATTATAACACACTCAAGGTTGAAAAGACGAGTTTGCTTGGTGGGATGGGGGAATTGAACCCTCGACCCTCAGACAGTGAGTCAAGCGTTCTTAACCATTTGACCTTGCTAGGGCCCCATGCTTACATCCAGAAAAAAAAAGATAACATGCTAATGATAACAAAACATTGCAGTAAAAAGATTAATTTTTAAGGTAAGTAAAAGTGCATGAGTTAGAAGGCTGGTCGGTATTTGTTCATAATGAGAACAAGAAATGAAGAATGTCGTTGCATGACAACATTTCAAAATTAGCAGAAATGTTACAAAAAACAAAGTTCAATATTAAACGTTTCTCTTTTGTAGCACGTCGCTAAATTGATAGGTACATTTGCTGTTCCTTTTGCAGAATCTGTAATACTTTTCTTTTACAAGTATAAACAACACTTAAGTTTTACATACTGCAAAGTAATCTTACAAATTACTGTATTTTTATTAACAATGACTGTTTCAAAGGATCTTTTATGTTATATTGATATGGAAGATTATGTAAGCTAGTAATAAATAAACATACTGATAGTCTTTAATGAAACAATTATCTAAAATCAATAATGTGCGTAACAAATGATGTACGTTCATAAAAGAAACTGAATGTATTTAATTACTGCGATTGTTTTGAAGTTAACCATGATTATGCATAGTTTTTACCAAAATTTGATAATATCTGATACTATAATATTTTTTTTTAAAAATTAGAAATTTCTCGTTAAACCAAAAGAATATCTTAAATGTAATGATCCATAAGTTAGTAGAACTGCACTAAGAGAAAGAGAACAGTGATAGGTGTGACAGTTTATTCATTTTTACCAAATTATAAAGTTAAAAGAGAGGTGAAGATTTTTAAAACTAGATTATGTATTTCCTGTTACAAGTGAATAAAGCACAAGATTAACAGGATAAAAAAAATACTAAGATGTAATTATGTTTAATACATTAATTACTTCTTATTTTGCATTTAAAAAGGTGTCTATTCACTTTATATTACAATATGGGGGTTTATCAGTCAAAAGATATGGATTTACTCAAACTATTTTTAATTCGAATTCTACAGACGATGGTAGTTAATTTACATGAGTAAATTTATAACATAATATCGTATCCAAAATGTTATTGCCTTGAAATAAAATGAAACTCTGGCTGGTCATTTCAGTCTCTTTGATATAGGAAGTACACGTGGCTATTATGATAAGCGAATGTATATCTTGGTCTTCAAACATGTGTTAACAGATTGTTTTGTGGATTTTTTGCTTTATTTCCTGCATGGTTTACACATTTTATGTATAGGATGATGTGTCCAGATTAGATTGGTACAAGTTATTTATTCCATAAAAGGACATCTAAGATAGGTGAATATGAACCTCTGTAGTAATGTATAACGCCTGTTTACCTGTGACTGTCTCATATAACGGATTTACCGTAATACATTTGTTTTAATACATACGTTTCTTTCATGATAGATTTCTTTTTTTTTTGCGTGTGATGTATATTGTTGACTGTGTATTAGGAAAGTACTGCATGTTCTCCAAATTTGTAGAAGGTTCTTGAAACTAAGAATAAACAATTTTTGTTTTACGAAAACGCCCTAGAACATTGTTGAAACTTTGAAAAATTTGCATGAATGCTATATAAAACGGATGCGTTAGGAGGAGACTATTATTGGACAGCTAGAATTAGCGTGCGATATGCCTCAAGAACTATAATGGTGTTTAACGTTTATTAACAATAAAATTACAAAATTAGGCTAGGAACGTTTATAAATTTCGAACTTTACAATCCGTTTAACTTCAGTGAATTAACTTCGAAGATTCGTATTTCTACGAGGACATTAAACGTTACGCTGACTGAATCAGCTACCTTAAGCGAGGTGTGACAATATCAACTCGGAATTCATTTGCTTGGTGTGGACCTCGGTCGTACATAAAATATTCATTTCTAAAATGGATATAAGACTCAGTATTGCTTGTAAGTTTGTATAACTGTTGTATATAAACCATCATTTATAATAACTATTAGTAATAATAGTTGTTATAAATTGTATTGTTTTTTGTATATTAAAATACAGGGTGGTCCCTAGAAAAGCGGAAAATTTGTCAAACAGCTATTTATTTTTACAAAGTTTTTTAAAGGCATATGTTATATTACACTCATAGATGCTCAAAATGCATTTTATGATATTAAAATCATGCATTTTATTCATGATGTAAAGAAATCAAAATAGAAATGAGTAAGCATGCATTCTATTCATGATCTCATCTGACCCTCAAATTTTCCGCTTTTCCAGCGACCACCCTGTATATTTATGTTAAAAAAGAAAATGTGATACATATTAACATTTAATTAACTTCTAAATTCAAATTTCATGTCATTTGAAATGGTAACAATAAATCGGAGACTTGTTTGAAATAAATCATAATACGTAAGACTTACAAACTGCCTTTTAGAAAATATCGCGCTTGATTTTTGTCTGCCGGATTATTGTGGAGTTGGAATGTTCCTCTTGAAGAGGAAAGTGACTCGATGATGAAACTATTGGTTTTTACATGAACCTAGTGAATGTTTGTTTGTTTTTGAATTTCGCGCAAAGCTACTCGAGGGCTATCTGCGCTAGCCGTCCCTAATTTAGCAGTGTAAGTCTAGAGGGAAGGCAGCTAGTCATCACCACTCACCGCCAATTCTTGGGCTACTCTTTTACCAACGAATAGTGGGATTGACCATCACATTATAACGCCCCCACGGTTGTAAAGGCGAGTATGTTCGGTGCGAAGGGGATGCGAACCTGCGACTCTCAGATTACGAGTCGCACGCCTTAGCCCACCTGTCCATGCCGGGCCCTTAGTGACTGATTTGAATTTCTAAACAGTATTGGGCCCCAGCTTGGGAAATATAACGAAGCTTTGATATAGGCAGCTGGAGTATATGGCGTGAAAACTAGAAACACGTATTTCGTATCTCCTTAGTTTTATACAGCGGTGCACCATTAGTACTGGTAATCAATAGTGAATGATTCAGGATGGGATGGATACGATGCTGATGGAGCAAGAGCAGGCGATGCTCTTCAGGTCTCTTTCTTCCTGAACTATCAATGTATTCGTGCCTTTAGTACTTGTAGTTATCGTGGTGTTAATGTGTCTTGTAAAGTTGAGTTGTTCATAAAAGGCTGAAACTAGGTATAATATGGCCTATTTAATAAAACAACTGTTGCAGATTAATAATATAGCTAGTAGTATGTTTACAAAAGAAATTTTATCATATATAACTTGTACAATTGTTGTGAGGTTATACGAGGCTACGCATAGTTTAATACCAAATGATAACGTTACTATTTCACTGGTATGCTAGAAATTACTCTTGTACCTTGCTATTGATGTTTTGCAGCAGAATTATTCATCGGTTTTTAAGACAATTGTGATTTTTCATAAATTTAAATAGACATCTGATAAAAGCATGAGTTCGTACTAACTGTTGCTAACTGTTACTCAATGATGCTTACATTCTTTCAATAATTATAACAGATCGGTTTCTGTAATTTGTTAAAAAACTGAGATTTTTCTAAAGAATTTGCACATACAGCTCCATACTTAGATGACCTTATAACATTGTGTACCTCGTTCAATTTCAATTTCATAGTTATGCATAATTTACTTCAGATAAGGATTGCTGTAGCTTCAACATCCTGTGAATGTAGCCATGCTCACATTAGTTAACTAAACAATGCAAGAAGGCTTTGTACTTGCATTCATCTTCATAGAGTGGGTACCACATCATATCAAACATGACATCACCATGTTTATACATTTTTCACCAGCCATAAGTCTGTAGAAGCTATGGCCTGGCATGGCCGAGCGCGTTAAGGCGTGCACTCGTAATCCGAGGGTCGCGGGTTCGCGCCCCCGTCGCGCTAAATATGCTCGCCCTCCCAGCCGTGGGGGTGTATAATGTGACGGTCAATCCCACTATTCGTTTGTAAAAGAGTAGCCCAAGAGTTGGCGGTGGGTGGTGATGACTAGCTGCCTTCCCTCTAGTCTTACACTGCAAAATTAGGGACGGCTAGCACAGATAGCCCTCGAGTAGCTTTGTGCGAAATTCCAAAAACAAACAAACTGTAGAAGCTGCAAAATGAAGTACTTTTGAAAGAGACCTTCCTACTAAGCTCATTCTATATCAGGTATAGCACTTTGAAACTTGGACACCTGAAGAAAGACAGATAGAAACATTCATTTTTTGCCTCCTCTGCTTGGTTTGGTTCATGGCTTAATCTCACGAACTCAGCCTAGATTTCACTGCATGGTTCCAAAGCTTTATCAGTATCACTTTTCAACCATTATAGGGTGTTATCTTCACAGACACCATTGCTATAACTTCACTCGACGTCACACTAAACATATTCGTCCTTTTAGCTGTGAAAGCATTATAATGTGACGGTCAGTCCCACTATTCATTGGTAAAATAGTAGCCCCAGAATTGGCGGTGGGTGGTGATGACTAGCTGCCTTCCCTCTAGTCTTACACTGTTAAATTAGGGACGGCTAAAGCAGATAGCCCTCGTGTAGCTTGCGCGAAATTCTAAAACAAAATAAAGAAACAAGAGATGTATCTATCTTAGAAGTTTTAAACACCTCCCACCCGAACATATCTTTATAATCCAAACGTAAAAATATTTTATGCTAGAAATATCAGTTTTCGGCATCGTTACACTGTAATATAGTGGTTATAAATTCCTTTCAACTTATCTTTATATTGGCTGTATTTATCATGTGACTTACAAATTGGCGTAGTTAAATTTGTTTTCGTATAATATACTTAACTTTCTGTAGACAGGTCAACATTTACAAGCAAATACAATATGTCCTCCCCTATTCTTCTTCATGAGTCATTAAGGTACACAGAATGGAGTAGATTTTAAGAGAGAACGTTATTTAGGGCAGGCATCTGGTTATAAGTCACAACATATGTACTTCAGAGGGATAAACCATTTATCACAGTGCTGATCACAAACCTCTTTTTCAGAAGGTTCTATTGGAATATTTTGTGACTTTATAATACATTATACAGTTACTTTCTGCATAAATATATTTGTGCAAAAAAAAAACGTTTTTGGCATATTATATGCAATTTCATGCATTGTATAACTCGAAAACCTTAATAACATTTCCTTGTAACGCCTATATAAACAAACAAGATATCTAAGTTTAGAAATTCCTATTACATAGACTGCTAGGCAAGATCTCTGATTCTGTGAAATACTTTTATATTTAACCTGTAAAATGACAAGAATCCCGAATCTGTCTGTATCAGTCTGTGTGGACTGTCGCAAGGTGTCTTTATGGTAAGACTTATTTAGATTGGTCAAAATATAAGCGAATGGCAGATCATAACCCTAAGTTTGTGAATTGTTTTATCTCTGACTTCTGTAAAATCACGCAAGAAGGTATAAATTGCATAACATTTGGTTTAACTCTGTGGGACTGTCGTAAGGTACCTTTGTGCAAAATTTAATCTAGACTGATCAAAGTACAAAGAAATAGCATTACAAAAAACATAATTTTGTCAGGTACCACTCACAAAATTCAACTCTCCAGTCAGGATAATCTCAACTGATGGTGTGGACTAATGTTGGAACAAAACTTTTCCAATAAACGCACTTCAACGTGTGATGGACGCTCGATTTTGGGACTCCTGTCTCACTGGCTGTTTGCCGAACAGATCTTCTTGGAGATCGCTGCTTCTCGTGTGTGACTGGTGGAGAAACGCGGTCTTCAAGAATGCCCTTTATGGACGTCTTGAACACTTCCATTTGTTTCAAACGCATCTCTGATGCGAGTAATGGTGAGTCGCGTTGGTGGATCTGTTTGAAGCTCTTTACACTTCAGCTGCGTTCTCACACTTCTAGTAACACTTTAAAATAAATTTCATTTTCTCAAAGCTTAGTCTTGCTTTTGCCATTACTTCAAATCAGTTGCATAAAAAAAAGGAAGTTTGAGTGAGTTATAATCATTCAAAGTGGGTTTACATTATTTGGGGACACCCTTTATTAATGTACGTTTATAATGTCAAATTCGGGGCTCTATTCCTCGAATTAGACACAGTGGACAGCCCGATGAAGATTAAGCAAACAATGAAACTATCAGTTCAGCATTTCATTTAGGTTTTCAAAATATGATAAAATCTTTCGCAGTTTTGTCTTTTTTCTGTTTCAAAATTTTAAAAAAATTACACACTGGTGAAAATTTACTCAAGACACCATTTTTAAATTTTTTTATTCTCTTTTTGCACCAAAATATCAAACTAACATTTTTTTTGGCATCGTTCACAACAGCGCTTGTTTATTTGAAATTATGTAATGCATTACAGAAGTTAGGTACGTTTACTTTGTATCATGAAACAGTTTTGCTTGTTTGTTTTTGAATTTCGCGCAACGCTACACAAGGACTGTTTGCGCCAGCCGTCCCTAATTTATCGCCGATCTAATGGCCCACCTTTAGGAGATTATCTTGAAAAATTTACAGACGAGCTGGAGGGACACTATATAACATCATAAATCAGTAGTGATCCAAAACACTATGGCTATTTATGCAACGACTAATAGTCATGCTGTAAGATCAGAGGATTTACTTTTCAGGCACGAATAACAGTAATCAATCATAAGAAAATTTGCAGAAATTTAAAGACGCAAGTCATTTACAATAAAGAAAAGAAAACAATTATTGTTTAGTTTATAATAAAACGACACATCATTCCAGAGCTTAACACACTTCTGAGGGGATACTGGCTTCTTTATTATCCCATGGAACCAACTCCACACCATGGTCTATGGACGAAAAAAAAAAGACATGCGCAAGACTTGATCTATATATGATGAATGACATTACATTTTTTTTTCTCATTGGAGCTCAAAATGGATAACCGTCTACTGCACCCTTTTACGTGTTTAGTGTCAAGTTTGACAGGAAGTGATAAATAATAGTTTGTAAGCTAAGTTTGAACTTATCATTGTGAAGTAATTTATTCTATTCCTGAGAAAATCGTATGATTTTATGGTGAATTTAAATCGTTTTACATAAAAGTAATCCAAATCATTCCCAGAATTTAATTTGTCGAAGGCTTACCTGAAATATTTCATGATTGTGTACAGGTGGCCCGGCACGGCCAAGCGCGTTAAGGCGTGCGACTCGTAATCTGAAGGTCGCGCCAAACATGCTCGCCCTTCCAGCTGTGGGGGCGTTATAAAGTGACGGTTAATCCCACTATTCGTTGGTAAAAGAGTAGCCCAAGAGTTGGCGGTGGGTGGTGATGACTAGCTGCCTTCACTCTAGTCTTACACTACTAAATTAGGGACGGCAAGTACAGATATCCATCGAGTAACTTTGTGCGAAATTCAAAAACAAACAAACAAAAACAAACAAACCACTCATTGTGTACAGTCTGATAAACCAAATTTGTTTCATCATTGACAATCACTTGAGTGAAAATATAGAAAATGTTTGAATTTTTTATACGTGTAAATCAGTATTTTAAATTATCTCTATTTCATGTTATACGGAATCTATTTAATCAAGACAGAGAAATACTTAATATTAGTTTAAATTTTCAACATATTATTTTGTTTTAAAATGCCAGAAAACAAATCTTAGTTGAATGTTTCAGCAAGGCACATGCTTCTATTACGTATCAGATATTTAGAAGCTTACCAGGATGCAATGAGATAACCAGGTGGTTACTTATTCACTAAGGACCAGACTTTTTGAAGAATAAACCATATGTAATTAAAGAGCTTGCATTCAAATATTTAGTCACTGGATGTTTAAACAACCGTTTTCAAGTAAATATCTTTAAGATAGTCGATCAAGTACTAGTAGTAAAATGAATCATCAGTTTAAGAAAAGTTATATGACTGGATGGACAAACGAAATATTTACGATTTACCAGAGAACATTGATAAATCCACCAGTGTATGAACTGTAAGACTATCTAAGAGAAAATTAAATAGAACATTTTATGAATCTAAACTACGTAACATTATAATGTATCCCGATAATGTCTACGTTGTGAACTATAAAAGGACAAAACAAAACAATATTTTACACAATGGAAAGGATATCCTGATCAGTGTAATTGCTGGATTTCTCAAACAGATCCAGATCGCCTGCCGTTATAAAATGTTATGTATAATTCTATTTCTCTTTATTCAACATGGTTCAGTTGTTTGTGGCGTTACTTAGTAACAATTCTATGAATTATTTTGCTAATAATACTCTGACGAACTATTTCACTCATCTTGAAGATTCATATGGAGTAGCATTGATCGAATTACAGTATCCACATAGTTGGTACAACGTGCCTAATGGTATAGAATGGATGTCATATTTTACAGACTTTCACTTTGCTACCATAATGGGCCAGCATTGCCAAGCGAGTTAAGGCGAGCGACTCGTAATCTGAGGGTCGCGGGTTCGCATCCCCGTCACATTAAACATGCTCGCCCTTTCAGCCGTGGGGGCGTTATATAGTGATGGTCAATCCCACAGAATTGGTGGTGGGTGGTGATGACTAGCTGTCTTCCCTCTAGTCTTACACTGCAAAATTAGGGATGGCTAACGCAGATAGCCCTCGAGTAGCTTTGTGCGAAATTCAAAAACAAAACAAACAAGCAAGCTACCATAATAAATTATATTAGGCCAGGTCATTACAAAAACCTGAAAATTTAATTTGAATCATAAATCCAGTACAAGATTCACTTCTTAAACCAGACAATAAAAATATATTTAGTTATGATTCATTCACGAGAAAAATTAAGTGTGATGGTCCTACACAGCCGTTTTTTGATTTGATTTGATAATAATCATACGATAATTGGGCTCACTACAAACATATCTTAAGACGGCTGGTATGGGTATTAAAATTTTTATTAAAATAAACCAGAGAACAACATTTCGACTTTCTCAGGTTAACAAAGGATGTGGTACTGTAGCACCATATACTGTTAATATGCATGGTGGACTTTATTCTCTCTGTGTTTACTCAGATATTGTTAGTAATGTATTTGTACCACTGATACGAATTGTTTAAGTTAAAGGTAAGAGTGTAGACATGTTCACTGAAGCATGCACAAATCCTAGATACACGTGTCTAAAGGAAATACTGAGATTATAGAGATCTATATAAAGGGTGACATTGGTCGACCTATCTCAGAAGAGCTCCGACTTCACAATAATAAGAGTTCTTTGCTATCAAGAACCAGTTGTTTATTACGCCTATTACGCAATTAAAGTTGCACCATTACAGTGTGGAAATCCAATTGTTTTTCACGTGTGTAGATTGTAAGGAGCGCATCTGTGCAACGAACCCACATCTTGCCTATTACAGAAATAGATACCTTCATCATGACTTTGTGTACAGTAAATTTGAAGACAACAAAGACAACAGTTTTCATGAGTGAAACTCTAGGAAACTAATGGAGTCTAAATCAGGTTTTGTATGTGTCAAGCAAAGGGAACTATAGTACCTTTAAACATGAAAATGGTTCGCCATGATTTACTGTGGATAAATACATTCACACAGTACAATGTAATGACAAACGATATAAGAGGTCCAATATCTTCTGTTTGGCAACCAAGCATCTGCAGCCCGGTTTGTAATGCCTTCATCAAATGTGTTATGTGTCAATGTAGCTTTGCAAGCATAATTGATTATTAGTTCAATTTTCTGCTTAAATGACTATCAAAACTGCAACTAAAGTGAAAGTAGACAACAACAGTTATAATGTTAGAGTCACTTCTGTTGCATCATATCTGAAAACTCACCTGAGATTCTTGGTTTAATGTTGTGCAACAATCTAGACGCAGCTCAGTGTCAGAGTCTCGGTAGCCTGCTGGCTAAGAACACTGATGTATCTGTTCAATCTGACTGTAAAATTAGGTAGAACTGATGTATCTGTTCAATCTGACTGTAAAATTAGGTAGAACTGATGTATCTGTTCAGTCTGACTGTACAATTAGGTAGAACTGATGTATCTGTTCAATCTGACTGTAAAATTAGGTAGAACAATCATTACTTTCCATCCAAAGACAAGACCTAGCAAATCATATTAAACAAGTACCTTGTCAACTTCTCTAGAGGACTATTTAAATAGCCAATGACATGGTCACTTGGATGTTAAAGGACTGAGGTCTCCAGTAGTGATCATTAGAATGAAGGTTGGTAATCACAGATCCTAGGTTGAATCACACTTGATGAACTCTGTAATGCACGTTGATGCATTTGTGTTGTAATTAGCATATGAATGTCTGGATTTGCTCTTAGATGTGCAATATTTCAGCTTTTTAGACTTACTCTCTGGAAAGTCAATCAGAATGATGAGAGCAGAATTTTCAGCATTCGAGATGAGTTATTTGAGTTCTGAGTCGTACCCTTTATGTTGTGTTGTACTCTGACTAATATTTAAGTGCATTCGGAAAGATACCTAGTGCAAGTAGACAATATCTTGGTGTTTGGCCACACATTCTAATGTGTTGTTACACACTTGTCCATGGTTGTACATCAGATACGAATTAGAGGATCAAAGATAAATCCAGGGAAGTGTGCACATAAGTAAACACCAGTATAGTTTCTTTTTAGTCACATTAGTTCTAAATCCATCTAATGGAACCTGACAAGACGAAATATTTGAAGCTTTCCTGAGTTTGCATTGCACTATTAAAATTTCATGACTAATTTATTCTAAAAATAGCATCACTTGTCTCTCATCTGAATGAAACCGGTGTTTACTTCCGGTGGTTCAACGAGTGTGAACATACATCTCACACCCTGAAACGTCATTTGGCAAAATTGGCTATTCTGGCAAATCTCAGGCAGGATTGTGAGGTGCTATTAAATAAGGGTAATAGCGATATTAGAGCCAAAGTAGTGATGTCACACGTTTAAGATAAGGGGGAAGGCAACTGATAATATACAAGAACTGTATAGTTTGCCCTCGGATGCAGATACAGCATCACAAAGAAATAACTGTTTTTAGTTATAATATTTGTGAAATCTTCTGTTAATACAGCAAAAAGATGACTCGTAGATTAAATCATGCATCGGGAAAAGATGATTGCTCATTGGATGACAACATTAGAAGAGTGTCATGTGATCATGCATAATCACTTGGAAGCTCAATACAAGAATGTTGATAGAAAATGTCACCACATGGTGAAACCATGTTCTTTTGTTGACTGTTCTGATCTGATGCACTGAGTTGAGTCAGTGAGATTTTATGTCATGTTGATGTAAAGTCACTCATTCAGTCATGTAATAGGTGACTGGATGCCAAAATTTACTCGTCAAGAACTCATGAAAATGAAATTGAGAGATCTCAAGCAAACATGGGCAGTCTTTGTCAGGTAGCAAGGGAAAATATGCCCAGCACAAGTGGAGGACTTCATTGCATATATATGGAGTTTGTTGATGAGCAGTTACAGATGCAATAGAGCATTATACAACATTAATATCACTCAACACGACGAGGAACAACCGTCAATCAAGATAACCAGGGAGTCGACCTTCTACCCTGGAGACTGAGTGTGACAGTGGCTCAAACCTGCAGCATGTAAATCGCTCAATTCTCGTTAGATTCGTTTCTACCTTGTATATAAACAAGTTTGTTCTCTGACGTATAAACTTCAGCATTCCAAGAGTGCATGGCATACATCATACAAGTAAGCTGAAATATGATAGTATGGAAAAGCATCTAGTATCCTGATCAGTCTAACAATCGGAGGTTGGAGCCAACAAGTCTGAAAAAAAGAGGCTGTCAGTGACCAAACTCTGATGATGAAGAGAAAATGCACTGCTTTCTTGGCTACCTTTGTTGAGTCAGTTGAAGAAAACCTGAAGGTATTGAAGATATTCATTATGTGGCTGACTCACTGGTAATGATCTCCTCATTGGTATGGCTGAAACTAAAACCACTTGCAAAAATAGCTAAAATACTCTTTATTACAGTGCCCAGTGAGTGAAGAGAAATTCTCTTTCTTACATTCTTACATTTAGCTATTAGACAGTGATATATAGCAGAATGCATAAGTTACATTTTGTAACTACTACTCGGTCATAACAGTGTAGACACTTGTTTCACAAGCAAAGAAATATACCAGTGATTGTCCGAGCAAGCATCGTCACCTTTATTGGAGTAGCAACATTTTGTGTAAGCCTG
This sequence comes from Carcinoscorpius rotundicauda, assembly GCA_011833715.1. Taxonomy (NCBI): domain Eukaryota; kingdom Metazoa; phylum Arthropoda; class Merostomata; order Xiphosura; family Limulidae; genus Carcinoscorpius; species Carcinoscorpius rotundicauda. The sequence continues at coordinate 93,456,392 of CM022396.1, read as the reverse complement.
CCTTCTGTGGGGTTCTCCTCTATTCCTTTATTGAAGTAGTGGTAAGTCTTCTAAGCCTGCTGTGGGGTTCTCCTCTATTCCTTTATTAAAGTAGTGGTAAGTCTCCTGAGCCTGCTGTGGGGTTCTCCTCTATTCCTTTATTGAAGTAGTGATAAGTCTCCTGAGCCTGCTGTGGGGTTCTCCTCTGTTCCTTTATTGAAGTAGTGGTAAGTCTCCTGAGCCTGCTGCCGGGTTCTCCTCTATTCCTTTATTGAAGTAGTGATAAGTCTCCTGAGCCTGCTGTGGGGTTCTCCTCTGTTCCTTCATTGAAGTAGTGGTAAGTCTCCTGAGCCTGCTGTGGGGTTCTCCTCTGTTCCTTTATTAAATTAGTGGTAAGTCTTCTAAGCCTGCTGTGGGGTTCTCCTCTATTCCTTTATTAAAGTAGTGGTAAGTCTCCTGAGCCTGCTGTGGGGTTCTCCTCTATTCCTTTATTGAAGTAGTGGTAAGTCTCCTGAGCCTGCTGTGGGGTTCTCCTCTGTTCCTTTATTGAAGTAGTGGTAAGTCTCCTGAGCCTGCTGTGGGGTTCTCCTCTGTTCCTTTATTGAAGTAGTGGTAAGTCTCCTGAGCCTGCTGTGGGGTTCTCCTCTGTTCCTTTATTGAAGTAGTGGTAAGTCTTCTGAGCCTGCTGTGGGGTTCTCCTCTATTCCTTTATTGAAGTAGTGGTAAGTCTTCTGAGCCTGCTGTGGGGTTCTCCTCTATTCCTTTATTGAAGTAGTGGTAAGTCTCCTGAGCCTGCTGTGGGGTTCTCCACTATTCTTTTATTGAAGTAGTGGTAAGTCTTCTGAGCCTGCTGTGGGGTTCTCCTCTATTCCTTTATTGAAGTAGTGGTAAGTCTTCTGAGCCTGCTGCGAGTTGTTGTTTTTTTCTGAATACCAACCTTAACGAAATAGTAGTGATTCTCGTAAACCTGCTTCAGGATCGTTCCTCTGTATAACCAACAGAAGGGATCGTCATTAGTGACTATTGTTTATGTAAGATACCGTGTGTTGCATCATATTGTATGCAATAATTATGACTGACTGCTCTTTGGTAAAGATACCAAAAACTGAAAGTGTATTATGTGCCTCTTTTTTCTTTCCAATGCTTGAGTGATTTTTCCAGAAACGATTAATGCATTTATTGGAGTAATGACAATTTATATGAACAAATCATGGGGTTTTCCAGGTATGAAATGCTATATTATGGGTGCAACTCTGTCACGTTGTGTTTCCAGCACGTATATTAATAAGCAAACTGACAAAGGGACGAAAAATAATTAGTTTTCACAGGAGACATCTTCGATGAAAGATAGTTTGAATGAATTACACTGCAAAGATGGAAGCACATTACTTAACCGTAACTACCATAAAGACGATTTATAGTAGACCTCATTGGTTACTGTGATAATGACACACATGTGAAGCAATCATTACGGATGAAAATGTGCAATTGTGATTATGAGTCTGAGTTTCCCACAAGCACATTCAGCGAAGCTAGACAACCACCATTGTGTCAACATCAGCAATGGCACGAATAGCTGTTAGAATATCCCATAAATAGAATAAGTGCATCTGTTTCTACCATTCCATTGGCTGAGTTCGCTGTCATGGCTTCTGAGCCAGTGTTGTAGAGGATAGTACTTCCCATAAAGCCAATGAAAAGTATAAGACAGTGACTGATGATGAATAAACAGTAGTGTTTAAAGTGCTACTGCTCAGACAAAACAGCCATTTGGAAATAAATCTGGGCACTTTATAACTGAATGAAGGACAATCTTCTAAAGCAATGAGGGCTTGTAATGCAGTTGAAGGATGAGTTGCATCAACTCCAAGAAGATCTGTTGCAAACTAGAAAATACTCTTTCAAGAACTAAAAAAGACTTCCACAACATACCAGAACTTCACAGCTGCATTTAGGACTACCTTAGGTGAGTTACTCTATCTTTTCCACCTGAATTGTACATTTTGTAAAAATATTGAATGTATATATAAATGGAGAGAGCTAGATAGATACGTAGTAAATATTCACATTTTAAATTACTTTGTACATTATATGTCATTATATGTTTTTCGCCTTGTTTAATTTAAGCAATTTATTTAAGTGTATAGTGTGTGTACGTTGGTTTTATTAAACCGTGTTTACAGGCAATCTATTATTAAGATTTCTATTGGTGTTTTAACTAGTTTAAAATTATTTTCATATATTATAAAGTGTTTCTGTCTAAGAGTATCACATATGATTTTCCTTGTTTAATAGTATGGTTGAAGTGTTTTCATTCATAAAGGAAGTGAATGATTTATAAACTGTTTTTAATATACTGTATGAATATTACAAAAATAATTTTTCAGTGTTTTTAATTGATGACATTTTCACTGTTAAAAGTTTAATTTTAATAATTCATTGTTAAAGAGTTTTAATGTTGTTATTTTGGTTGTTTTGAATTAAGTGCAAAGCTACACAAGGGGCTACCTGTACTCTGCCTACCACGGGTATCGAAACCCGGTTTTTAGCGTTGTAAGTTCGCAGACATACCGCTGAGCCACTGGGGGAAAAAGAAGTTTAATTTAATATGTGAATTTGTGTTAGGGTTTTCAATTTAACTTATTTCACTTTGTTTAAGGGTGTTATTAACGCTTTTAGGTTTTCTCTGCGAATATAGTTTCTCAGATCTCCACGTAACTAAAGAAATTGTTGGGTAGAAGTTGTGATGTGTTTTGATTTATTTTTCACAGTTGTTATTGCCTCATGCTTATTTTAAATATTAATCGATTTCTTGAACGTTAAACAATTTAAGTTTGATTTGGAATTTTCGTTACATTTTCTTGTTTTAGCATTAAGGATGGCCGAACTGACGTGGAATGAAAGATAAGGAGGGGCGGACACGTTAGTAAGAAAGTGTACTACATCTTTATTTTAACTTGTTCGGTGCCGTAGGCGAGATAACTCGTCCAAGCCGATCGGTAACACAGTGCCATGGACGAGTTATTTCGTTCTCAATAATATCTAACTTTAACGCTAGATGTCAGCACCATACATGCATTTGATCTACTTTCAAATTGTTTCACTTTAGATCCAAAAAGGCGTCACGAAAAAAGTTACAAAATGAAGAAGCATTAGAGTTTTCTGGTGGACATTAGTTTTTGAATGTTTTAAAATTTCTTTTAACAAAAATAATGAAGTTAGTAGATAAAGTGAAATTTTTTCAAGAATGTGACATTAATGTTTTTATGCTGACACTTCGTTTTATCATAGTTCAATTTTTATCAGTAAAAACAAAGATATTTACATTACTTTTACCTATTGGATTTCCAAAGTGTACCTACATTTAATTTAAAATGAAAATTTTATTTCTAATGTTAAAAAAGAATTTTACTATAAATTTGGTAATATTAAACATATTGTATTTGTTTTAGGGATTTATTGTTAACCAAACAATAGAATAAGTATAATTCTGTATACCTGATAGGTACCATGAAAGAGGATTTTCATTCATCTGTAAAGATGGAACTACACTTTGCTGGATGTGTCATGGATTCCTGACTTTGAAATATATTGTAAACTGTTCTTAAATTTGGATTGTTTTTTGTTATTTTTATAATAGTAACAGTATAAATTCTAGTTATGTTGTAATTCATCTGACATGCATAATTTTGTCGTTTGGTCTTCTTTAAGATTCTTAAAATGACAACGTAAGTTCAAAAATCTTAGAACAGATTCACAGTGCTGAATTGTAAAAATTTTCCTAGAAATCATCTTTTTAACTCTTTTATATGCAAAAACGGCTCGTTTGGGTTGAGAAAATATTTTACATAGAAGAGCGAACAACGTTTCGACCTTCTTCGGTCATCGTCAGGTTCACAAAGAAAGAGGTAACTGACCGGAAGCTGACCACATGTTTGGAAGGGGTTGTGTAACTGAGTGTCGCAATGTAGAGGGCGGGGTTAGATGTTTGAATATATAATTTTATCTATAATATTAATATAGGTATAATGGCGTTCCTTTATATTGGTTTATTTTGGGTTTCAGTATTGTATAAGTAAGGCTTCTTTAATTTTGCGTTTGTTTATGTTTGTTTCTTTATTTAGTATTTTAGTGTTTTCTATGGTTATGTTGTGTCCATTTGACTTGCAGTGTTCGAAAACGTGTGAAGGTGACTTTTTATGTTCTTTGAATCTGGTTTCCATTTTTCTACTTGTTTCTCCAACATAGAAGTCGTGGCAGTTATCACATTGTATTTTATTAATAATGTTGGTGTGGTGTTTGTCAGTGTAGTTCTTACATAGTATAGACCTTAGTTTTGTGCCTGGTTTTTGAATAAATTTAGTATTAACTGGAATGTTATATTTTGTTACTAGTTTTTGCCAAATGTTGGTCGAAACGTTGTTCGCTCTTCTATTTAAAATATTTTCTGAACCCAAACGAGCCGTTTTTGCATATAAAATTCTCAACAAGTGGGTTTCTCGACATCACTGATTGTTTCGACCTTCTTTCTTTGTGAACCTGACGATGACCAAAGAAGGTCGAAACGTTGTTCGCTCTTCTATGTAAAATATTTTCTCAACCCAAACAAGCCGTTTTAGCATATAAAATCTCAACTAGTGGGTTTCTCGACAACACTGATTTTTAACTCTTTGGTATTTGGAAAGATTATAGCCCTTGCCCAAAGGCAAAATTGCACCATACAACTACCTCTCAGTGGTGCAGCAGTGTGTTTGAAGAGTTGCCATACTAAAAATTGGGGCATAGCTCCAAATTACTCACTGTGTAGCTCTGTGCTTAACTTGAAATAAGAAGCACCATATAGCTAAAAGAACTATATAAATTATACTTGTAGTCATTATTCCACTTGTTTGAAAAATTATTTCAGATTTCCAATTAATTCCGTTAATGACTTAATTTTATACAATTTTTATTTGGGGTTGATTTCAACATTTTTTATGCAAAATATTAAGCATTAATAAATAAAGTTTAAGAGGAAAATAAAAAAATTGATTAAAATATTCCATTTTTAACTTGTAACCTTAATATTGTGTAGACTTGTCAGCTCTTATCAACTACTGATTCTCAACTTTACTGTTGTGGTGTAGCATAATTGTTTGTCTCAGTTTTGAGAATCCATAGGCCAGTGAGATATGCATATGCATGAATGTGGTATGGCTGGGGAAAGAAAGGTTATTTATGGAACAAGATGAAAGGCTTAGCAAGACCCTTTTACGTTCCTCCATGTAGTTTCATTTACAAGGCCTCTGTTTGTTAGGCTATGTGTACATTAGGCTTTGTCTCCTGGTGGTTTAGTAGTATGTTTTAAGGGCTTATAAAACTAAAATTTCAGTCTTTAATATCATCACTGAACAGAGAACCCATTGTATATTGTTCTGCTTAACTACAAACATAAGACTTTGTCCTCTAATTAACTGCTTAAATATACACAGAAAAGCATTAAAAAGAAATATGTTCAGTTGGGTTCTTTTGCACTAGAATAAAAGAAAACGTAATAAATGTGTTAAATCGGGATATTTTCTATTAAAGAATTAAAAAATAATTAAATGTTGCTTATCATCCTTTTAATACAGAAAAATTTAATGATAAATTATGTAGTATGTATATTTCATTACGTGTGTTCATAAGCGTGCATATACACCACATGTATATGTGATATAAGGCATTTACAAAATACACGATTGAAGAAAATAATTACCGGACAACTGTGAAGCATTATATACTTTGGCAAACAGTATATAAACAGTTTTGTTTCTTTAATAATCAGGGGAAGTATACAACGTTAAAATAGGAATGTTTATTTTGAAAATAACTGGATACCTTCTATAAAATGTAATGAATATGGAACGAAATGCATGTTTTATTTGTTATTTTTATCAATTTGTAATATTTGTCAAGTTTTACGTGAAAAAGCTTTTTAATGGTGTCAATATCAGCCTGAAGTTGGCTTTGCTTAAATTGGTTTTTGATAAGAGAAGTTTGAATTGTCTTTGAAATGTTAGAAAGATAGGTCCTTCATGGGTGTTAGCTTTTGATTCATTTCTTATTGAAATAAGGAATTGATAATTGGTCAAATAATTTTCTTACATCTTTAACAGTTTTTTAACTTTCATTTTCTTGTTTGTTTGTTTTGAATTTTGTGCAAAGCTACTCAAGGGCTATCTACTCTAGCCATCCCTAATTTAGCAGTGTAAGACTAGAGGGAGGGCAGCTAGTCATCATTACTCACTACCAACACTTGGACTACACTTTTACCAAAAAATAGTGGGATTGACCATCACATTATAATGCTCCCACTGCTGAAAGGTCTTTTCATTTTCTTAATTTCACTCTTTTTTTTCCACGAAGATTAAGATTTTTTAATATTTGTTCTGTGTACGTACCTCACCAGTAAATATACTAGCACTATAATTGCTGTATTAAGTAGAAATGAAATAAAATCCCTTTCACCCAAGCACTTTCAAAAGGTGGACCTTTCTTTTTAGAGGTATACTGTTGTAAAGTGATGTTTTTCAATCTATATCATGTGGTGAAAGGTAAACATATGTATTTTATGTTGTTTGACATTTGAGTTTCCACTGTATTACGGTGTAGACATTGCTAAAACATTTGAATAGAAACATAAAACTGTAATGTGTTACATTTGTATGTCTTGTTATGGAACTGTTTTATACATTCTGGAAGACAGAATGATGTGGTCACTTCTGTTAGATTTTTTATTTCATAGTTTTCATTCTGTGGATAATTGAAACATTGTCTCAGGCATCACACATTTATTCTTTTTTTGAATGCGCCTGGATTTTTGATAGAGGATTTGGTAAAAGGATGTAATTAATTATTAGTTGTAAGTATTTTCTGAAAGTACATGATATAGATAATAGTTTTTGTGGGCAGGTTTGTTTTCAGTTCTCTGAAAATAAATCAATTACTCTTTAGGCTTAGGCTTTTCTAGCCTATTTATGTGACTAAGGTTTGTTCTAAAAGAGTTCTAGGACTAACAAATCATGTATTGATTTTGAAAATGTATTTTGCAATAATTTTTATATGAAAACTGTGGAAGAAAAACTGTTTTTTTCGTTTTGTGCTATTTTGTAGCTGTATTAGATGAAACAAAAAATGGAAATTTACCATAAGCCTTAAATATTTATTTATGTATACATTTTAGTAATAAATAAAAGTACTAAAATCTTTTTGTAATGAGAAGTTTGTACTCAATTAACCTTTCTATAAACAATAACAAAGCCAATATTATGTATCTGAATTTATATTACTGTTAATAGATTGTGATATTCAAGCTTTTTCTGATATTTGTATTTATAGATTAGAAATTGGTAATACAAAATGGTACACCCTCCCATTTTATTTACATTAAATGTTCCAAGTGACATTTTGTGAGTTGCATTTATCTAAGTATGAATTACAATTGCAGAGTAATTTTTTCACACTAGAATTTAATTTAAAATGTTTTTTATACTTTCATCCTAGTAGTATGTGATTTTTTCTCCAAAAAGTTATATGTACAGTTTATGGTCAAATACAAAACTTGTTTGAAATGATCGTTTAACATTTAAGTTTATTAAAATACAACAGTAATATAACTTCCTGACAGCTGTGGAGTTATTGTGCATAAATAAGTTGATTAAAATTTATTAATCTGTTTAGGTAACTTTTATAAGAGATTTTACGTAAAATAACAACAACAAACACGTTGTTATTCTAGTTCTTGTAACTTATGTTATAACCATAAAAAATATAGATATAAGGAAAACAAGGTGAAGGATAGAACTGTAAAACAGTGAAGTTTGTAAAAATATGTGTTCTTTGTCTTTTGGGCAATAAAAATGTAAAACTTGGATCATTAATAATCTTTAAAAGTAGAGTATCTGAGCCATGCTGTCAGATGTGCATTTTCGGTTTGTTTAGAAAATGAAACAAAAGACAGGTGAGGACACATCTACTGTGGCCACTGACATAGAAATTTCAACTTTTGCTTACCAAGGCTCTTTTTAGACATTACACTGATGGAAAGAACACAAGATCCATTGGAATGTATAGTTGCATATATAGTTTAAACCATTTTTTTCTTTCTCTCTCTGTAATGACCTTCTTAGGTTTAGTTGTTATTGGAAGTACATCATTTAAGTACATTTGTGCATCACATCCAAGTTTTGATCAGTACTAGAAAAATCCATATATGTATAGACATATAAAATATAAGATTTTCATATATACTTTCTGAGAAAGATTAGTGAAATTAAAACTGTGCATACAGCTTTATTTACCTGTTATTATTTTTGTTGCCCTAATATTATATGCACTAATGATGCAGAGAAAAATGTCATATCACTCATCCTATATTTTTGCATAACTTTTTTGTTCCAATGGATTACTCAGGAATTGCAAATCTACATTAAAATTTAATTGTAATTCTGTATTAAGAATTTCATTACAAAAATGTTTCACAACTTCTGTATTTTGACTATGTGAAATATTTGTTAAAAGAATTAAAAATTTTAGAAATTGTTCACAGTTCCAAGTTTTTTTGTCATATTTTGGTGTGTGGAATTTTAAACATTACACTCAGATGTTTTTCTATTTCTTGGGCTCACATTTATTTCTTCCAGAAACATTTCAATATTTTCTATTGGTTTTATGTTTGTTTAGAAAGATAATACTGTTGTATGAAAACTTAGCAGAGCATTTGAAAAGGTGAAAGTTAACAGAGTGACATGTAATCAAAAGTAATGAAGCATTTCACAGAAGTACTTTAAAAACTAGCCTAACATTCAGAAGGTAGGTTATTTTCTGTTACTTTTCCTACCAAATGTTTTATTGTGATCCAACATTTATGAGAAAAATGCCAAGTTACACCTGGTAGGCACACCTACAGAGAGATACTGGTGTATGGATATGTGTGCACACACAGTTTGAAGCACTTGACATTAGAGCATAAAGTTTACATCACAGTGTAAAGTTTTTTTTATTTTTATACCATAAAAAGACGGTATTTATAACTTCTAAACATAAATTTGTTCTTACAAAAAACTTTGTTCTCTGTCATTTTATGACTTCTGGCAACAATAACAGTGATGCCATTTTAGAAAGTGTTTATGTGGCAACAACACATTTGAGTTTTGTTGTGTTTGTTTGGCTTATGGAAGGTTTAGTTTATATGATAATAAAACTTTTTTTTTTTCAATTAAATGTTAAGGTGAGAAATTGAATAAATTTTTAATATCTTGTAGCATTAACAACAGATTATTGTAGTATTATGTTGGTGAAATAAATATAAAATTTATTTAATACAAAATGTAGTATTTTAACACTGATTACCCTTGTAGCAATAGTGATTTTGCCCTGTTAAATAACATTATAGTGAAAGTTTAATTAACTGTATGATTAACTACATTATATTTTGCAATGTGGTTTACAGTAATTGATGTTAAAAAACTGGTTCAAATTCATTTAAGACAGTTTTTTTAAAAGAGCTAATATTTCACACACTTCATAAAGAGGAATTCATAGAAATTCTAATCTCTTTTGAAGATTGTTCCTGAACATTATGGGTTCTGAGACAGAAGAAAAATATTATGGGTGTTCTAATAATTTATGATAGTTTTGGTTGTTTATAGATTTTTGCAAAAGTTCAGATTATTTTTTGTTATTCATCATAGCATACGATTTTTATTTATTATAGTTGAATTGTTCTGTAAACCAGGAAAGCTCAAATGACTATTTCAGAAGTCATAATAGTTTTTTATTATAACTGTATCTCTAAGTTTGTAACTAGTACTATCACTATATTTATTACAATACCTTGTTTTACTTTTGAAGTCACTGTTTTTTTTATTCTCTCCAAGTTTCTGCAATATTTATATTAATTCATAATTGTGTGTTGATAAGTCAGTGTTTTCTATGGATTTTTCAACTCCTGCTACATGTCTTGACAGACTCAATTGTATATGTTCTTAACACTGTTGTTACAAATAGGTTAAAGTACACATTTTGTGAGTTTTTGGTTACATTTAAATTTCATTTAAACTACTTCATTATCATGATATTAATAAAGTTGGTAACAAATTACAGATAATGAATCAATTTTAATATAGCTTAAATTCGCAATTTTATAAGGAAATATTTTAAAATGTCCTATGGTACAATAAATGTGACATATGTTCTATTGGTCGACCATCATATAATTCATATAGATTTTCTGTTATATTTTCATTAATATGTATTGGATGTTGTTTGATTGTTTTTTGTTTTGAAATTGTGCTTGGCTTCATTCATAGATATCTATCATTATAACCATAAATCACTGGTTTCAGAAATGACCCCCCTAAACCCCCTCAGTCCCGTTGACCATCTCGGGTGTGGTACTAAAAGATGTTGGCTCACCTGTGTGCAGGTGTCAATTTTTAAACTTGTGTTTCTTTTGGGAATGAGTCGAAGAAGTTTAACAGTGTTTTCAGGACTGAATAAATTGAGTATCATTAACATTGAAAAGGATCATTTAACCTAAATATATATTTTTAGATAACAGAAATCTTCACATTGGTACCATTCAAATGGGATATCAAACTGTGATTGGGACTCAGGATTAGTTTCTTATATTTCCTTAAAATAACAGGTGAATGGTCATTTGAATCAGAGCCTACAAAGATGTTGATAATTGATGTCATCTTGAATTTTTTTAATGTGTGTTAAAACTCACATTAAATTAAATTTTCAACGTTCATGTTAAACAGTATACTATCATGGGGTAAAATACTTTAAGGAAACAGCGCTCAGTACATCAATGAATTGTGAAGCTATGCACTAAGCCATTTTGACTCAAAATCATCAGAGTAAGTTGTTGCAACAAGTACAGAATTGCAGTAGCTTAGTGGCACCTCAATTATTGCCAATGATTGTTGAGTAGAAATGTTAAGTACACAAGTTGTATTTGAATTTCATGTTGCATAGCCACCGCCAGTTAAACAAATGCACAACCCTGATGCAGTTGAAAGACTTCATGTTACTCCATCAATGCTGAAACGTCAAGGTTCTTTCTGTGTTTTCTCTACCCCTAATGAGTCATCACCTTTTAAATGACAGTTATCTTGTGTGTCAAGTGAATTTCCTTCTGGCTTAGATTGTCAACACTCCATAACACAGCACACCTTAGACTGTTCTACTTATGTGCATAATTTTGTGTTAGTTTTGTTGGCCCAGTTGTGTGTTTGTGTCTGTCTCTCTAATTTATATTAACCACCACACACACATATTTATTTATTAATTAATTAACTATTAACTAATAAATGTACTATAATCTTGCCTACTACTGTTTGTTTTTACATGTACAGGTTGGAAGGATATTGACAAACAATGAACAGTTGTGTGTCGAAGTATTTATTGATATCTTTACATCTGTACTATACTCTTGCAGGTTTTTATAATGAAATGTATCTTGATAAAGTGAGTACTTATTTTTAAGCCTAGCATGACCAGGGGGGTTAAGGCAATCGACTCGTAATCTGATGGTCATTGGTTTGAATCCCCATCACATCAAACTTGCTTTCCCTTTCAGTCATGGGGTGTTATAATGTGACAGTCAATCCCACTATTCATTGGTGAAAGAGTAGTGTAAGAGTTTACAGTGGGTGATGATGACTAGTTGTCTTCCCTCGAGTCTTACACTACTAAATTAGGGACAGTTAGTGAAAATAGCCCTCATGTAACTTTGCACAATATTTAAAAAAACAAAGACACCACATTACAGCCATTCATAAAACAACTTTTATTTATGCTTAGCACTCTGTATACTAAATTTTTCCTTTGACTTACATAGTTATAGTTGTAAAATAAAAGCTTAATGGACAAATATAATTATTATTATTTGTATATGTGTACGTTGAGCAAGCACTGGTAAATACCGTGGGAAGTAATTACTTTTTGAAATCTGTCTTCAAATATAGATATGAATTATTCATAATTATATAAAATCATTAAACAAAACATTCCAGACCATAGGCAAGTAATTTCTCAAGTGTTACAAATATTTCTTCAAATATATTTTTGATGCTTTTGATCAGTATGCTTGTTTTAGGATTCTGTACGTATTTCGGAACTGTCTGTTTTATTTTGTAGATTAGAAATACAGTATAATAAACAAAAAGACATATTTTGGTATTTCATTTATCAAGGTATAAAAACATTAATGGAAAGAATATGTAACTATCAAAAGCAAACTTTGAGTGAGATATTAAATGAAACAGTAAACAAAACGTAAAAGGTTGAGATAATCATGGGTACAGGATAAAAGATCTCGTAAACAGTAATGAAATAAAAGATAAATGGAGCAAAAACAAATTTAAATCCTTTATGAGGAAGATCATAAGGAAGAAATGTTAAAAAATCATTGAATCTGACACTTATTCTTTGAATTTGATCGATAGAGCCAACTATGTTTTTAGTTATCCTTAATGCAGCTTAGTTTAATAACATAGGATGTAGCATTTTATTAGAATTGACAATAACCATTCTTTACTTTGACGAATATGTAATGGTAATAATGAAATGTATTTAGCTTGATTTTTATTATAACCTACCTGTAATTATAGGATAAATTTACAGTAACGAATCTGAGTTCAAATGAGCAAGTTAGTCTTTAAAATGTGAGATAGTGAAGTTGTCTTTAGATTTAATTTACTCAAACCATTCAGTAAAGTATACACCAATTCCTCTATACATTTGCACACATTAAATATTTGCACTAGAAGTTTTGAAACATCATGTGTATCTTCTCAAACTTTTATTAGACTTTAATAAAATTTACAAGTTTTATGTACACAAAAAAATCAGATTTTTCAAGTGAAATATTTTTATTGAAGATTTGTTTTGAAAATCGCCTGTTTTGTTACTAGTTTGAGTGCAAAGTGATTTCATGTTATAATTAAAAAAATTATTCTTCATCCTAAAAATCTCGGATATTATTTGTGTAGTTTCTAAAACCTCCCGATTACATTTAAAATGTTTGTTTTTGGTAAGATATTATATTTTATGTTATTTTCTATATTCTAGCTATATGAGACCTGTTATTTGATCAACCTCATAATCATCATAAAAAAAAAATAGAAAATAAATATAAACTGTTGTTTTTTGTGCTAGAATGATTACATGTTATAACATGAAAGTACAAGTGACAAGTGTTTAGTCCGAGTAGCTTAAGTCTCATAATGCTATATATTTACATATATGTTTATTATTTTTCTTTATATTAATCTTACACTGATGCCTGGCTAAAATTACATAACGTACACTGATGAGGTGCATATGTGCTTGTATTACCATATCCAATAATATAAAAGTGACCTTTTATCTTCCCTGTGTTGGCTGTGTTGGTTATCAATCATCATATGTTGTTAAGCCTTTTAAAAATTTTGCTCATGGAGGATATCAATAAAAATTCTTTTAAGGTTTTATGCATAAAAATTGTAAGTAGCTATATAGATGACATAGAATTCCACTATAATTTATTAGGCTTAGAAACTAGTAATTTGAGTTCTTAATTTGTATAAAACTATAGACTTGGCATTTTGACATTGCAAACATTTAAATTTAAACAGTGCTGTATTTAACATGCCGCATGACTCACTAATATCTATATTAGGTGTGTTCTTTTAATATTTACTCTTAAAGGAAGAAACTAACTCATGTATGATATTAAAGTTTGAATTATAATCTGCAATTTGATTCCAAAGTTACAGAAAGAAATTCATAAAATGGTAGCTCAATAAAATTGTTAATATGAGTCAACAAATGCAATGACCTTTGACCTGTGATCAATCACCAAAGAATTAACAAAACAATGTAGTAACTGGTTTTTACAACTTACCAGTAAGTTAAATTATAACTAATCTTAAGGTGCTGAACTGAACAGTTGTTAATATTAATGAGCAACAAGAATTAAACATTGTCTAGGATCACTTAAACTTTTCAAAGAAATTAACTTTGGTACAGTCATCACATTAATTAAGTTAGCAAAAATTATATGAAAATATCAAGTTTTCAGCACTGGCTAGTCGTAATTTAATTTTTAGTTAGTGCAATCCAACTAACAATATTTATGAGCTATTAGCACCAGGAGAGTTTCAGTTTTGTTTAGCACCTAAATCTTTTCTAGTTACTGGAATAACAGTTATTTTAATAATGCATTATTGTTAATTTGTTAAATTGTTTTGATTTTATCAGAAGTATGAAACACTAATTTTCTAAAATTATTGTCATATTGAAAACAAAGATAATTAGGAATAATAAAAAAAGTAAAGGTTTGTTTTTTGAATTTTCGTGCTAAGTTACATGAGGGCTATCTGCGGTAGCTGTCTCTGAGTTAGCAGTGTAAGACTACAGGAAAGGCAGCTAGTCTTCACCACCCACCACCAACTCTTGGGCTACTTTTTTACCAACGAATAGTGGGATTGACTGTTACATTATAACGTCCCCATAGCTGAAAGGATGAGCATGTTTGGTGCGACAGGAATGCAAACCTACAACCCTCAGATTACCAGCCGCACACCTTAACACGCTTGGCCATGCTGGGCCAAAGATATAGGAAATAAATAAATGTCTGTGTTTGTTTATTGCTTGACTTTTATGTGCGGTATATTTCACATCGAAGGAAAATATTCTTCTTTAGAAATGCATTTACAGGTATTTGTAATTTTTATTGTTCACTTTGTTAATTTAGATGTAGTTTTCAGTTTAAAATATAGTAATTCTGAGATCATACTTTTCACTTAATAAGTTGTTAACATTATAAACTTGGGTTTTTGATTAATAACAACAACAAAAGAACTTATTAGTAGAGATGTTATTTTTACATGATTATTTACACTTATGTTGGCAATTTTTACACATGTGTATTTTAGTTTGGTTCACATGCAACATTAGTTTGAGAAACCATCCATGAAACTGCTTTGAAAATAACCTATAAGTAACATTTAAATATTATGGATAGAGAAAATTTTAAGATGCAAGTAATGCTAAAATGTTAATGAGAAATGACTGCTCTTAGTTTTAATGTGCAAGATTTTCCTGATTAAAAGGAAAATGTAGATGACATCAGCTACACAAATTTGATTCAAGTTATCATTTGGATTTTTTAAAAATGAAATAATGTTGGAATGAAACTTATTTATAATGTTATATCAGTCTTGATTAAAAGAATATGAACACACACACAAAATGATTAAACAGGATATGAAGTGAATCTTGTATATCGATGAAAAAGAAATTAAAGTTATTAAACCATATAACTCTTCCATGTTAAAAGTGACCAAAGCCAAAAATTAGCAAGATGCTTTACAGTATGTACAATACATTTCTTTTAGAAATATACAGGAAAAAACAAGGTGCAAGGAATAGTACCTGAAGATCACCTGAGCCTTCTGGAATTGTAAATTGGTAAACATTTGGAAAAGTACAACCTTTTTCTGAAGGTTTCTCCTATAAGATGAAATTAGAGTGTGTTTTTTATGTTGAAGCTCATTTGATAAAAAACTGGTACAATGCACACATAGTTACAAGAAAAACACATTAAAATCTGAATTATAAATTTCATAAAATTAAATGGACAAAACAGAGCTTATTAACCTATCAATAATGTCCTTTCCAGTTCCAAACTATAACCACCTATTATATTTATCCAACTTTTTCTTGATTTAGTTTAAATTTTCTATCTCCACATCCTTGAAGGCAGCTCATTTCAAAAACCACCTACCATCTTCAAAAAGTAACTGTTTAAACTGTAGACAACTCATATGCTGTCAAAATTTGAATTTATGACCCCTTGTCCTATTGTTTTCACTGTAAACACAAAGTGCCCTTAATCAAATCCACTCTAACTCTTTTCCTTTCCAGAAAAAACAAGTTTAGAGGATTTAGTTTCTCCTCGTAGCACAATCCTATCATCCTAGTGGCTCATCTCTTAGCACAATCCTATCACCCTAGTGGCTCACCTTGTAGCACAATCCTATCATCCTAGTGGCTCATCTCTTAGCACAATCCTATCACCCTAGTGACTCACCTTGTAGCACAATCCTATCATCCTAGTGGCTCATCTCTTAGCACAATCCTATCATCCTAGTGGCTCATCTCTGAATTTCCTTCAACAATTCAGTGTCCTTTTTGAGGAAAGCATCCAAAAACTGGACATAGTACTCTACATTAGACCTTACAAGTGATCTGCACAGTTAAACAATGTTTCATGTCTTGTATTTAATATTTCTATAGATGCTGTCCAAAATCCTGTTAGCTGTATTGTTAGCTACATTACAATGTTTAAATACCCAAAGTGATTTTATCTTTTTCTTCAACTGCAGTAACTAATGTATTCTCATCTAAATTGTAACAATATTTTGAATTGTGAAAACCTACATATGTCAGCTGACAGTTTGGAAAGTTAAACATTATCTGCAAGGTATTGGCCCAGTTAAATAAAATGATTTAATTTTCCTTGTAAGTCAACAGCATCTTTGATACAGTTAGCCACCTCAAAAAGTTTTTTTGTCATTACAGAATCAATATCATTAATACAAGTTACAAACAATAGAGGACTTGGCACAGAGTCCTGAGGCTCACCAATTGTAATTGTGATTCAGTCAGATCAAACTGATTTTATTTATGCTGTCTAACCAGTTTTCTATCCAAATTAATAACATTTATTCCCACACCCACAAATTTAATTTTTGTGACAAGTCTGTTGTGAAGCAGTTAATATCAAATGCTTTCAGAGAACCAAAGTAAACCAAATCCGCCATATTTCCTTCATCGACTCTTATATTAACATCCTTAAAGAATGTCAAAAGATTCGTTAAACAAGGCTTTCCCTTAGCAAAACCATTATGAGTCTTTGATGCTATATCAAACTGCTTTAGGTGATTATACAACGTATCTTTAATCACTCTCTCTAAAACATTTCCAACTACTGATTTAAAACTAACCTATAACTACCTGGACAATGTTTATCACTTCTTGTAAATACTGGACTGACGTTAGCCAAATTCCAGTCATCTAATACTCTTCTACTACGCATGACCTATAAAAAATGTTAGATTGAGGCTAACAAATAAAATATTTCAGTTTCTTTAAAACTCTAGGATAAAAGTTGTCTTGTCTTGGAGACTTATCAGTTTTGAGTTTTCTCAATTTTTATCTTATAATTTTAGAACTCAAATTATATCTTTCACATCAGTATTTTTTTCAAATATTGGGTGCTCTGTTTGAGGCACAAATTCTTGTATCTCCCTCCATAAAAACGAAAGAAAAAATATAATTTAATAAATTTATCATCTTGTAATCTCTGAGATCAGCCCTCCACTATCGTTTTTAAGAAATCCAATCCCCATTCTAACATTTCTGTCTATATATGTAAAGAATTTCTTCTTGTTTGCTTTAACTCAATCAGCCAACTGTCTTTCATATACTGTTTTTGCCCTTTTAAACCTTTAAGCAGCTCTCTTAATTTCCTATAGATCCCCAAGTTATTATTTCAAGTAAGTTTAAATTTCTTGAAGTTATGTTTATTTCTAGTATAATCTATAAAACATTTACTGAACCATACTGACTTATTCCACTCTGTTACCCTTTTTACATAAGAAATTTGTACTGTATATATATCAGTTTTCCTTAAATGCTTCCTACACCTGTTCAGGATTCCCTCCCAACTCTTCAATCCAATTTACAGATCATGTCTTATTCCATCAAAGATAGCTTTTGTGAAATTTAGAATCGGGGTACTATTCTTCAGTTTTATATGTAGTAAAATCCTACACCTAATAGTGTAATGGTGGTTTGTATTTAAATGCTCACCAACCACAACTCTGTTTATGATATTCACACCAAAAACTGATATTAAATCTCAATAACTTTCTCTCTTGCAAGTTCCATTACCAGTTTGTGTATAAAAGTACCCTGAACAATTCCCCCCATTAAAAAAAAACACAAACAAACAACTATCCCCATTCCTAACAGACTGAAAATTTTCCCGATCGATATCATGGAAATCAAAATCTCTCATAATGATAACATTCCCTTCAGCTAACATTCTGATCTCATTGTATAATTTATTATTAACATCTTATGTTTTTACCTGATGGTCTATAATTAATTCCAATTGGAAGACTACACTCCCAGTGGCACAGCAATATGTCTGTGGGCTTACAGTGTTAGAAAATAGGTTTCAATACCCCTGATGGGAAGAGTACACTCTTCACAGATAGACCATTGTGTAACATTATGCTAATCTTTGAGCAAACAATTATATTCTCTACACTCACCCAAACGGACACAACCTCAGTGCTGTTTCATTTAATATGTTTTAACTCAACAAAATGCAACTCACTCCTCACATATAAAGCTACTCACCCTTTTTCATCATTCTCAATATGGTAAGTAATCTGTAGCCTATTGTTTCAAAAACAATTCTCTCATCAAAATTGTTTAAATCCAGTCAAGTCTCAGTGATACCCATAATATTAATATCTTCAGTTTCCACAACTGTTTGAATTAAATTTTATTTCTAATAGTCCTAACGTTACAAAAGTTACATTTTGTCATAGATTTTGTAAAAAGAAAAACTTATGTTTTAAACATGTTTTTCCTGTCATTTACATTTCTTAGTTTACTAATACCATAGTCATCTCCTCTGTTTAGCCCTAGTTTAAATGTATCACTAAAGCTCAGTTAAGTGTGAACCATCCATTCCAAAATGTTTAGCCTCCTTATTAAATTATCCCACAAAAAGCAACTATTCTACTTGCTTTTTCCTACACATTGATCTAAGCCTGGCATTCAATCCTAGTGACATGCTTAGTATCTCATCCTCACAATTTATTCTTGGCAATGTCCCTGACAAATCAGGCTGTGACCCCTTCCCTTAAACGTCCTTCTAAACGTTTTATACTTAACAACAATTCCTTACATCATTACTTCAACATGTACCACAAAAACTGCATTGCTTCTTGCACGCCCCCCAGTGGCTCAGCGGTATGTCTGCGGACTTACACGCTAAAATCCGGGTTTCGATACCCGTGGTGGGCAGAGCATAGGTAGCCCATTGTGTAGCTTTGTGCTTAAAAAAAAAAGCTTCTTGCACTCTTAACTATCATGTCATTATATACATTATTTTTCTGTCATATAGTATCACTATATAAAAAAAGCTAAGATAACGTATATATGGGCAGGTGGGTTAAGACGTTTGACACGTAATCTGAGGGTCGCGGGTTCGAATCCCAGTCGCACCAAATACGCTAGCCCTTTCAGCTGGGTCGACGTTATAATGTGCGATCAATCCAACTATTCGTTGGTAAAAGAGTTGGCGGTGGGTGGTGATGACTAACTGCCTTCCCTCTCATCTTACATTGCTAAATTAGGGACGGTTACCAAAGATAACCCTTGTGTAGCTTTGCGCGAAATTTAAAACAAACAAACATAACTTATTTTTATTTGTGAAAAGTGGCGATTTTCTTTAACTTTGCGAGATTATTTAGGGAATTAATAAAATAAAAGTCTATGGTGGCTTTTGTACTATAGCCCAAAAGAAAACAAACAACACTGTGACGAGAGAACGTCAAAATTTAAAACAAATTGCTAGGAACCAGCTAAGTTTACTTTCCTAACATAGTGATTATGCACGCATACCGTGTTGTTTTAGCTTCCTTACTTAAAATAAATATTTTTTTCAAAATTTCTGTACATAACGAGTAGATATCTTTTTTTTTCTTTAATACAGAAAGTGTGTTTGTAATTAAGCACAAAGTTGCACAATACGCAATCTGTGCTCTTCCTACCATAGGAATCGAAACCCGGATTTTAGCGTCATAAGTCCGCGGATCATTAGGGAGTTAATACCGAAATTTAGTTAAGAGAGTCGCTAAATTTCCTTCACCACAGCTACTCATGGCATTGTGTCGTTTATCAAAAGTATTGGGTATACTTTCTATTCGGGAATATTGCTGGAACATCTTTATAGTGAATGTTTTACACTGGCAAATGGTAGTGCTTCAGAGACGCAACATCCCTTATATTGAAGTAAAAGTAACCATCAGGTACATAACAACTAAAACTGTAACAAATAATTTAACAATACTTTAGGGAAAGCTTAGTAACTTAATCTTAAATAAATAATATTGTATTATTATCTTCTACCTAAAATTATAATTTGAAATTGACTTAAATAAAACTAGTAATAATTAAATTTAACTAATTAGCCCGATTCGCATCCTAAAAGTTGTGGGTCATGAGTGTTGGTAATATACATTGTGCTTGGGCCGTTTCTGTGCTAGCCGTATTTAAGCCAACCTGGCGAATCATTGTGTGAACAAAGATCTCTTTGGCGCTGGATGTGGTGAACGTGACGTTGATTCTTTCACTTATAGTTTACTCCAGTCGATTCTATGGTTGCATGAGCTGCTCTGGGGAGCAAACAGACTGGTTGACTGGGTTGATAGTTCTTCTGAGTGATATAAAAGTTACTTCAAACAAAATATAACAAATAATTTAACAGGTTAAAGTACAACAAGTAACGTTTTGCTATCAATTCTTAGATAAAAATGTCATTTATAAATGATTTACGTGAAATTGTCAATATTTATAATTCATTTCCTCAGTCTAATTAAAATCCTATGATTTGTTCATCGAAATTTATGGTGTATATAGAACATCACTGAGTCTGTCAGGTCCTAGATGCAGCCTGATTATCGATGGTGTTGAAGGAAAGGTTTCGTTAGCACTAAATATGCCACTCGTGGTTTGTTTGACATAGTTTTATTTGCTCCAGGAACAACAAATTTCTTCAAGAAAGATACCACACTTTATATTTGTCTCTAGCTGTCATTGTTGTTTCATTCTACTTTGAAATAAATGTAATTTTAATGCGTGCAGCCTGTGGATAGTCCTTGTTTTTTTCGATCAAAACTAAAAAAAAAAAATCAGTGTAACCACAGCAAAATATTTTTTGATATGCCACCAGTTGTCTTACGATTCCGACTTTAATGAACTGGAAATTATTTAAACTTAGAAAGGAACGAATACTTACCTTTCTTCCAAAGTGGATGTATAATGACAACCGGGCCCGGCATGGCCGAGCGCGTTAAGGCGTGCGCTCGTAATCCGAGGGTCGCGGGTTCGCGCCCGCGTCGCGCTAAACATGCTCACCCTCCCAGCCGTGGGGGTGTATAATGTGACGGTCAATCCCACTTTTCGTTGGTAAAAGAGTAGCCCAAGAGTTGGCGGTGGGTGGTGATGACTAGCTGCCTTCCCTCTAGTCTTACACTGCTAAATTAGGACGGCTAGCACAGATAGCCCTCGAGTAGCTTTGTGCGAAATTCCAAAAACAAACAAACAAACAATAATGACAACCGTTACGAATCACGTGATCCCTTGACATGTGTTATTAATATTTTTAGCTTACATCTGTATACAGTATAATATGCCAAAGACACAGTGATTTTCATTATAAGGTATTTCAACATTGAAAATTTGTCAACTAATTGCCTTTGTGTAGCATTACGTTCCAGTGACTACCAAGAAATATATTAATATTAACATCAAGTACATATTTCCACATATCAACTCACAGCAACTGATTTGTTTCATTTTTAGAGTAATCTCGAAACCTGTGGATTACAAGCAATTTGGAATCCATAATTCTTAATCTCAAAATACTAATTAATGATAAAACCGTATTAGAATAGTTCAGTAAAGTTCATAAGAATAGCAACATTTCAGTAATTACACAATTTTTGGCCCGGCACGGTCAGGTGGCTCGGCATGGCCAGTCGGTTAAGGCACTCGACTCGTAATCCAAGGGTCGCAGGTTCGAATCCACATCACACCAAACATGTTCACTCTTTCAACCGTGGGTGTGTTATAATGTTACGGTCAATCCCACTATTCGTTGGTAAAAGAGTAACCCAATAGTTGGCGGTGGGTGGTGGTGAGTAGTTAGCTGGCTTCCTTCTAGTCTTCCACTGCTAAGTTAGGGACAGCTAACGCAGATAGTCCTCGAGTAGCTTTGCGCGAAATTCAAATCAAACTAAACCAAACCTACACAATTTTCTCTGTATTCCTATATAAATTTGAATTTTTAACATTAGCAGTACGAGCGGGATAAATAAGTAGATCGAAGATCACTAGGATCTGTTCTAAACTTTGAAACACAGGTGAGAGACGGTTAAAACAGCTTCCCTGGTGTATCAACCGTTATTGTACAACAATCAGATCCCTGGTGTATCAACCGTTATTGTACAACAATCAGATCCCTGGTGTATCATCGGTTATTGTACAACAATCAGAGAGAATTACGAGAAATTATTGTCCACGTGACCCCGTGCATAAATATACTGATAGAGGGGCAAAGACGTGATCATCAAAGCCCAAGTTAATTGAAGAATAAAAAGCCTGACTTTCTTTTTTTATGGCAAGAAAGTAGGTTTCAAATAATGAGAAATCATTGAAGGCTGAATACTCTGTGGTTTAAATACAGACTTGTAAGTATTTCTTGTTGCTGTTTTCATTTTATTGTAATAAACACGTTTACGATCTCTTTTAATTCGATATTTGGCATCCTACTACAGGTGAATATGCAACTGTCGTTTCTTCATCTTAAAATGGTTTGGTACTGTGCGCCAAACAGGACTGAGTGACTGAAAGAAGAAACAGAACAGAAAGGTTTAAGGATTTGATCATAGAGTAAAAATCCGGCTATGACCATTAGTGGGAAACTTTAAATGCTTCCTAAGGTTGGACGGATATTAAATGCAGTTGCTAAGATCAGCATTTACTTTTATAGTTGTTATGAGGTAGATAGAATCCATTTTATGCCATCTTGGTGGTCTGTTCTATCCAACCCTGAAGGTAAGATCGTTCCCAGCCATAAGGAGTGAATTTGTCCGAATCTATAAACGTTTTCTTGTAACAAAAAATAACGTTTAGAATAAAAGAAGGTTCATTTTAAAACATTTTAACTTTTTATAACATGTCTTAAATGACTGAAAATCATATTCAACATTATAAGGTTGCCATCTTGTCCGACCTTTTCCAAATGACAGAGGACGTCAGCCAAGTAATTTTATTCTCTCTTACAGTGACTTTGCTCAACTTTTTGAAACAATGAATCATAGTTATCTTCACGTTCAACATACACCCACAGTTGACAATGTTGAATGTTTTCATTGGTGTTACACCTCGAACTCCAGACGTTATGATACACAGCTCAAAGCAATTACTACGTCATATCCGGACCGTGTGATATTGGACAAAAGCTTCCTTATATTATCAAGTGAATAATGCTTTGCTTTTATAAATGTTGCCTGAAAGTAAATTAAACGTGAGTACTAAAAATTAAGACAGCCTCAAGCACTCTTTTGTTAGGAAAGATTCAAACGGTGTGCACATAAACAAAGAAGTTAACCGGTTAACTGACACGTTATCCAGCTTGATAATATTGTTTTGAGCCGGTCATGGTTTTAGAATTAAAAATTAGAAATCAAATATTTCATTATTAATGTTGACACAATGAGCAGTATTTCATTGTTCTAATAAAATAATATTAAATATGTCTATTAAATATAATTATTTACTTTTAAATTCCTACATCGGTTTATTTACATAATACATATAATGATGTAAAAATTAAAATTTGGAATTGAAATTTCTAATAAATGTTTTTTTTTGGTTTCAATAAAATCGTTTAATCATTTTAACACTACTTTTATACGCGTATGAATATTGTTATCACATCTTGCTTTAAATTCACTCATGAAAGGAAAATAAAGTCTCAATATTATTAATTACAGCAGACTGTGAATGCTCTTCATGTGTGGAGGTTGAACGTTACACCAGTTCAGATAAATCTGTTTGGATTTGATGCTTGTATCATTTGTTCACAGTACTACTAATTATATTAACTATGCCGTCCTTTATTACTTCAACAAAAGTTCGAGTGCCGACGTCAGGAAATAAGGTTCCATTTACTTACACCCAATGGTACTGATATTTATTTTCGTTTTTCTTTCATTTTGCATTTCTTTGGAGAACAGTTACCTTTCCACAAGTGTTTGCAGACAGAGAAGGGTTATACAGATATGGATGTTGTATGCTCGAGCACTCGCATCTTATTCTAATTTATTCTTTGTCTTACTTACGTTAGATATTTTCGTCTTTCTTTAACACCTGAGACTATCGAACGAAGGTTAACCCCAACAGACGGTGTATTCCCATCGATACATTGGTTCCAATTTGCAGTCACTTCCGAAACTTAATGCTGCAAATAGCCTAGTTGCTTTGCGCCATGAAACGCTAATTCAAACCACTGAGACTGTGATCAATAAGGTAAAAGTAGAAAGTAAATGAATCCCACAAGGATTAGAAACTAGTAAATGACCTATTGAGGATTGAGCTGAAACATATCCAGTTTAGCTAGAAGCAAATAGCGACGTTCATGAATTGTGTTTTCCATTTCCACGAATGAAAATTACATTGTTTTATGCATGGGCCCGACATGGTCAGATGGTTAAAAATAACATTGTCTTATGTATGGGCCCGGCATGGCCAGGTGGTTAAGGCACTCGACTCGTAATTAATCCCCGTCACACCAAACATACTCGCCCTTTTAGCCGTGGGGGCGTTACAGAATCCCGGCTAGTAAATCCTACTATTCATTTGGTAGAAGAGTAGCCCAAGAGTTGGCGGTAGGTGGTGATGACTAGCTAACTTTCCCGCTAAATTAGGGACGACTAGCGCAGATAACCCTCGTGTAGTTTTGGGCGAAATTCAAAAACAAACAAAAACGTATCCTGCGTCTCGTCTCAAGTTCTCGGTTGTGCATTTTAAGGTTGTTTATTTATTTATTTATTTTAAGGTTATTTATACGCTCGATGCTTAACAAATAAATTTGAGCAACTGGTTTTCTTTTACGGTTTTGCAATAGTTAAAATAAAGAAATATTTGCTGGTGTTAGTTTTCAGAGCAAACGAATCATCTGATTAAGAATCCTATCTTATCATAGTTCAAGCTCCGAAACTACTTCATTTCGAGTATGTTTGTTTGTTTCCGAATTTCGACCAAAGCAGCACGAGAGCTATCTGCGCTAGCCGCCCCTAATTTAGCAGTGTAAGACTAGAAGGAAGGCAGCTTATTTTGTTTGTTTTTGGAATTTCGCACAAAGCTACACGAGGGCTATCTGTGCTAGTCGTCCCTAATTTAGCAGTGTAAGACTAGAGGGAAGGCAGCTAGTCATCACCACCCACCGCCAACTCTTGGGCTACTCTTTTACCAACGAATAGTGGGATTGATTGTCATATTACAAGGATCCTTGGATGAAAGGGCAAGCATGTTTGTTGCGTCGGGATTTGGATGCCGTGACACTCAGATTACGAGTGGAGCGCCTTAACCAATCCCCACACCGAGCTTCACTTCATGTATGTGTTGTATTTGGTATGTAGTTGTTTTAATGTAAGTAAAATTTGTTGTGTTTTTGTTCTTATATTCTGAAATATGGGACATATTTGAAAGTTTTTGACCATTGTACAATATACTTATTCTAAAAAGTCACAAGCGTTTTAGGAGGTGAGGCGTGTTCTTGGTTAATACACATTTTAGAGCAAACACGCCTCTTCAAATGTTTGTAGAAGCGCCATTTGACTTTTTGTGTCACTTTTTGATTTTTGTTGTTGGAAATTACTGTGTGCATCTGATAATACCATAATAATACACAGTAATAAACAAATGTTTAAGTCGTTATTCTTAACCAGGTTGGAGAAGAAAATCGAGGGCGCTTTATCTGAGAAAATATAAAAGTGAACCTTTGAGCCAGAGCTCTCAACGCATTCGATAAAAAAATAACAATTTTGAATTAAGCACAAAACGACCTCCCGCTAGTACAGCGGTAAGTCTCCGGATTTACAACGCAAAAATCAGGGATTCGATTCCTCTCACAGGGCTCAGCAGATAGCCCGATGTGGCTTCGTTATAAGAAAAAACACACAAAGCACAAAACTACACAATGGACGATCTGTGATCTCCCCACGACGGGTATCGAAACCCGGATTGTAACGTGTAAGTCCGCAGACATACCGCTGAACCACTGAAGGAGGGGCTAACAATTTTGTTATAAATCAAAAATAATTGTGGAATAATATACAAACCAAGATTTTCAGTGAGGTTCCTACGTCAACATACCTTTTAAGGTGCACGTGATAATATTTCACTGACTGATTCTCAGGGTGCCACATTTGTAACGAATGAGAATAAAAGTAAACATTGAAAAAGGTTCAAAACACTTTTAACAGGTAAAATCTTATACGTAGATGAATTGGATTACATTTCTTGTCTCTGAATTGCAGCAGGAATTAAGAGAGCTGTTACAACTTCAAACTACATGTATATGTATATATATAGTTAATTTTGGATTTAAAACCTTTCAGGCCTGAAAGAGGCGTCAGCGATAAACATAAATGGTCAGTAACCTGTTGTTTATCTTTGCCCTGCTGGCAGAATTATGGATTACTGATCAATAAAATTGGTAACTTTATGAAATGTAACTAAGTTAACTGACTGAGTGTTACCGTTAGCAGTACAAGGTAAATGGAAGGCATGAGTCAGGACATCCGGGAAGGCCGTGAGTAACGCAAGCTGAACACAGGAGGAAACAAAGCCGGAAAAAGATTGTATAAAACGGTCGTACAGGCTGGATGATCTTGAATGTGCAAAACGACCGAGACTGCGACACACTTATCGAGAGAAATAGTTGAGAAGATACGTGGATTATATAGGTCGACTGGTAAGTTTAAAATTTACCTAAAAAGTGAATCAATGTCCAGAATGTTGCTTAAATTTAACAATGTTTACTATAGCGCAGAACGACTCCTTTTCAGAGTAGATATAGGATCCTACAATACAGGTTAATTCTGCATTAAGTGAAACTGGAAGACCCCGAGAAAAGTCACTTTTACGAACGAGGCGCCGAAAAGGATGGTCTGAGCATGCGCGGTGGAAACTAGAAGAAAAGAAAACACTTTAAATATTTAAAGCATCTTGAAACATGCTTAGCTGATGGGAAGGCGATGGTAAGGCTGGATAAATCTGGTGTTACACCTTTATTGAGATGTGATTATTCTACATCGCAGAGAAAATATTAAGAACAGAGTAGTGGTAACCAAATATTCTCGTACCACTCTGTATTGACAGTGTGAATGAAACTTGGAATCTACAGAAGAAGTCGGGAGGCTGTTCTTCAACCTGGATTCTCCAAGTATAGATTCTTTTATAATGTGGTACATACAGACATTTATTGTCGAATATGTACAAAACTAGTACTTGAAATGTAGCTGAGAAGTTAGTTCTGAAAATTCGAATCAGAAATAAAAAGTGTGTGTGTATATATATATATATATATATTATGTATGTATATAGAAATGGATAAAGTAGCCGTAAAGGAAAGATAATTACGTGTTTCGATCGGCTGAACGATGTTTCTTTTATGGCGGAGGGACACTAAGTAAAAGTAATGTGATGCGGTTACATAGCAGAAAGTAGAACTCTTTTTTTTTTGTTAACTAAGAGCCAATAAGAAAGAAGAACGGAAGAGTACAGAACTGTAAGGGTCAAAATAACTGGAGAAAATTCCTGGTTAACAGGTCCTAAAAGGAAGTGAGTGGGAGGTGAAAATGTGTTATATAATGAAAGTAGCAGAAAATAATACGTTTTAATTTGAAAATAAAATAAAGTAAAAATGATGAATGATAAGTAAACAATGTAATTTACAAAGAAAAGGAAAAAACTGAATATTTATATATACATAAGTATATAAGAAATATGAATAAATATAGAGTGTAGTTGAAATAAATTATCAGTTAAAGCTGTGTAGAGAAGAGCTATATGGGGTCTCTAAACCTACATAATGTGACATTTCACACAGTCACAACACTTTACTTTCTTTGACTGTTCACAGAACTACAATATTGATATTGTTTGTTTTTAAATTTCACTCAAAGTTACACAAGGGCTATCTGCGCTAGCCGTCCCTAATTTAACAGTATAAACTAGATGGAAGGCAGCTCGTCATCACCACATACCGCCAACTCTTGTGCTACACTTTTACCAACGAATAGTGGAATGGATGGAACCATTATAACGCTCCCACGAGTGAAAGGACGAGCATATTTGGTGTGAAGAGGAGAATATTTGTATTGTTACTATAATACCCATCAAAATGACGGTACATAAGTTTCTTCAGCTTGTGGGTTTTAGTGTGCTATACAAATATTAATTGAACTAGTTTTCTATTCGTCAGTCAGTTTTATCTTTTAATAATTCCGTTACTTAATAATTCCTGATAACAGAAATATTTCCACTGCTTTCTCACGTACACTTTCTCTTCTCTCTGTATTACAGACACCATGATGTATAATAACATGAAGCCTATAGCCAAGTATGGGTGGGTATCAGCACGTGGCTCAGCGTGCTTTGAATGTGAATTCTAGGATTTATGATACGTGTACCACTCCTGAGAAAACGCACTCTGCACTTTGTATTCCGGAGACGCTATAAAAGCGAATGTCGGATTCAACTTCTCGTTGGCGGTGGGTGGTGATGACTAGCTGCCTTCCCTATAGTCTTACACTGCAAAATGAGGGAAGGCTAGCACAGATAGCCCTCGAGTAGCTTTGTGCGAAATTCCAAAACAAACAAACATACTATATAATGTAATATTATCTGTTTGGCTTTCGGTTAGTTACAGCGTGATGCGTTGGTTCTTGACTATTTATTAATATATGGGAGTAAAACAGATAATTACAGAAGAAACATTTCTATATAATTTGAACATTACTGCCGGATCTACATAATATCATTCCTCAAAAGCTTTGGGAGTCACGCCTTAGATTCCACTGTCTATAGGGATATTGCAGTTTTAAAATGAGTCTCTGTTTGTATTTGATTTTCTCGATTATTCTCTGTGAAAAGTGCGTTAAACGATTTGCAACTTCCACAAAATAAGGAAAATATTTCTATTCTGGAATGGAATACCATATTTACATTTATACAATTAAAACAGGTGGTATTTTGGGTGGCATCACCTCTGTTCATTACGTCACAGAAAGGCCCTCTACATTTTTATGCCAATGAATGTTTTACAAAAAAAAAAAAGCTCGTAGAATCCGGATACTAAATCAATGGTCTATACATCAGGGCTTTACCACTCTCTCGTGTTCAAGATAATCGCCAGATATGAGTGTTACTGAGCACGTGCACAACTTTGACCTTCCTCTACGAAACCATCCGAAAAAAACAGTTTTTGTAGGAGTGAGATACAATGATACAGATCAAGATTCCAAATATTGTAAATACTATGTTTAACCGTCTTTCTACGAAAGGTAAATACCCTAAATACCAATGATTTACCATTTGCACTTTATTTCGTGTTTAGTTATTTACTAAATCAATGTTGCTTCGGGGTGAGTGTCAGTTTCAGTTGTGGTAGACTATGTAATGCATTTTATACATATAGTATGACTAGTAACATTTATTTTATAAATAAAACATCAAGGTTTTTTTTTGAAATTTCGCACAAAGCTACTCGAGGGCTATCTGTGCTGGCCGTCCCTGATTTAGTAGTGTAAGACTAGAGGGAAGGCAGCTAGTCATCATCACCCACCGTCAACTCTTGGGCTACTCTTTTGCCAACGAATAGGGGATTGAGCGTCACATTATAACGCCCCACGGCTGAAAGGGCGAACTTGTTTGGCGCGAACCCGCGACCCTCAGATTACGAAGCACACGCCTTAACGCGCTCGGCCATGCCAGGACTAACATCAAGGATAAGTATGACAAACACTGTTTCATTTAATACTTGAAAGAGTAAAATTATAATTATGAAACTAAATATTATTTGTTTGTTTTGAATTTCGCGCAAAGCTACACGAGGACTACCTGCGCTATTCGTTTCTAATTTACTAATGATAAACTAGAAGGAAGGCAGATAGTCAATACCATCTATCCTCATCGATTGAGTTTCTCTGTTATCAAAGAATGGTGGAATATATTATTACTATATAACGCTTCCATGACGGAGACTGAAACTCGCGATCGCGACGTGGGAGTTGGAGAACCTGACCATTATGCATGAACAACGAAAACAGGCTTAAGTGACTTTCTTATGGATAATGAATCTTATGACAGTAAAGCCTGGCATGGCCTAGCGCGTTAAGGCATGCGCTTTGTAATCTGAGGGTCGAGCCAAACATGTTTGCCCTTTCAGCCGTGGGGGCGTTATAATGTGACGATCAATCCCACTATTCGTTGGTAAAAGAGTAGCCCAAGAGTTGTCGATGGGTGGTGATGACTAGCTGCCTTCCCTCTAGTCTTACACTGCTAAATTAGGGACGGCTAGAGCAGATAGCCCTCGAGTAGCTTTGTGCGAAATTCCAAAAAACAAACAAAGAAAAACATATGACAGTAAGTTTCGACATTTCCTTACCTGCTTTCGTTTCTTGTTCACTAAATTACATTTGTTTTAATATCACGTATTTAACCTGTTACCAATAATTTTATATTTTATTTATTTTACAGACATATCCTCTTTGGTTTCCATGAATCACGACAAACTTCCCAAACTTCTGAAACAATCAAGACAGAACCGAAATACTTTCATTTTATCTTTTAGGGAAAAACTGTTGGTGTCAATGTTCCTAATAATTCTAACAAATGTGATAACGGAGGACTAATACAAAAACGTTAACCCTAAGTGTCCATTCTGCTTCTGAAGAAGAAACAAAATAAATTAATGATAAATAAAACGAAAAAGAACTGTTATGAATAAGGATAAAGAAGCTATGCAAGTGAAACTTTTAAATACAGACAAAACATTTTTATCTGACTCACTGGATTCAAAGGTTTGTTTGAAATGCAGCTCGTGGCCTCCTGATTCGGAATTTGAGTTTTCACTGTTTAGCGTTATCTTACTTATCTTTGGAATTTTTATGTTCATTGCCGACATTGGTTCAGACTTGTGGGTTTCCATATCTCATTATCATGACGGTAACGTATGGTACTCTGGTCTCTCGTTTTCCTTTATCATTCTTCCTTCCCTCATGATGTGCGCATGTGCTGCCAAGTTTTATACACTTGACGTCCAGGAGGGTCGGTGGAAAAATCTCATAGTGACGATTTTCCAACTGGGACCCTTAATAGGGTAAGTTAAATGATTTTACTTTCACTACGTGTAAGTTTTGTGTTAATACTCAGAATATGTTTCAGCTTTTCCATTAATTTTGTTGTTGTTGTTGTTGTTTTGAATTAAGCACAAAGCTACACAATGGGCTATCTGTGCTCTGCCCACCACGGGTATCGAAACCCGGATTTTAGCGTGTAAGTCCGCAGACATACCGCTGAGCCACTGGGGGGCATTAATTTTGTACGAAAAAAAATGTTCTAAATGTATTATAATTAGTACATAAATTAATATCATACAGACATTTTTAATCGTTGTTAATATTATTATTTTTATTATTATTCATGCCTCTATTCCATGAAGGAACACAGGGCCATAATCACTTGTGGATTCATTAACAGGCTGGTTTGTTAAGTGAGTAGATTGTCAGCCCACCGCACAACCCCAAACCAGGAGGAGAAACCTTAGCTGTCCTTAATATTGCAGTGTAAGACTAGAGGGAGGGCAGCTAGTCATCACCACCCACCGCAAACTCTTGGGCTACTCTTTTACCAACGAATAGAGGGATTAACCGTCACTTTATAACGCCCCCACGGCTGAAAGGGCGAACATGTTTAGCGCGACTCGGATGCGAACCCGCGACCCTCGGTTTACAAGTCACACGCCTAACGCGCTTCCTATGTGGTTAATATTGTTGCCAAGTAATATTTATTTTCAACAGAAATAATATAAGAAACTATAAAAAAATTAATATGTCATGTAAAGCGTATACATATGATATTCTCAAGTGAAACAGATTATGAGGAAAGTAAAAAATTTGTTTGTTTTTTCGAATTTCTCGCAAATCTAGGCGAGGGCTGTCTGTGCTAGCCTTCCCTAATTTAACAATGTAAGACAAGAGAGAAGGCAGCTGTCATCACTGTTCTTGGACTACTCTTTTACCAGCAAACGGTGGGATTGACCGTAACATTACAAGTAATCGTCCTAAAATGTTTTGAATACTAAATTGGAAAGTATATTTTTGTTGGGAGCCTCTTTTTGTTTAATGACATCAAATTTTACTTAATGTACAAACGTTGATATAATCAACATCAGTGCTATATACACAAACAATAACAATTAGGGCAAGTCACTTAAGTCACCTAAATACGTCACTGGGTAAAAAAAATAAACTAAATTTCTTTCGATCTTAAAATAATTTTGGCGACGTGCTTGAGTTAGCAACTGTGGATTATAGTGGAAGTATAGATGTGTCAGGTGACGAGATTTCTAGTGTTTCTTCTTGGTAAAGTTCCATAATATTCTTGAAGAGCATTCGACAGATACATTATAAATTACCACTTGGAAATGTTGGCAAGTCTTAATTGCTGCCGATCTGAGGACTGGGATCTGTTTTGGAATTTATCAGTTAATCAAAAGTGAAAAATATTAACATGTTATTTCTGTTCCGTTTGCATTTGGGATTGATGTTTGATTGACACAGTGAAAATATTGAAATTCATTCCACTGAAAATACATACCAATCACCAATAGGGATTACAGTTCATTTATTTTTATTCTAGAAATTAAGTACTCAACAGAAGAGGCTATTCTGAACAAGCAGGCAAGGCCTAACGCGTTAAGGGGTGCGCTTCGTATTCTGAGGGTCGCCTGCAAGGCCTAACGAGTTAAGGCGTGCGCTTCGTAATCTGAGGGTCGCGGGTTCGCGCCCGAGTCGCGTCAAACATGCTCGCCTTCCCAGCCGTGGGGGCGTTATAATGTGACCATCAATCCCACTATTCGTTGGTAAAAGAGTAGCCCAAGAGTTGGCGGTGGGTGGTGATGACTAGCTGCCTTCCCTCTAGTCTTACAATGCAAAATTAGGGACGGTTCGCACAGATAGCCCTCGAGTAGCTTTGTGCGAAATTCGAAAACAAACAAGCAATTAAAGGAAATAATAAACAAGTGATTTTAATTTCGAAGAAGACAAGTACATCTGTGAAGAGCGTTACGGATTTATTATATTTTATGTGCGTGATTTACGAACAGAAATTACATAGATAGATTGATAGTTGTAATATAATTATATATTAATATTACTTTGCATTGAAGATATTTTTGAATTTGAAATTCACTTGTTTCGTTTAAGACGGAAATTGTGTTTTTATTAAACTTCATGCAAAGCCACACGAATGCTATCTGCGCTATCAGTCCCTAATTTAGCAGTGTAAGACAATAAGGAAGGCAGCTAGTCATTACTACTCACCACTAACTTTTTAGTGGGAGCGAACGTGGCTTGTAACACACCCCACGACCCAAAGGGCAAGCATGTTTGGTGTGACAGAAATTTTAACCCGCGACCCTCAGATTACCAAACAGAAATAATCCATTACTCCAAATTTACATCTGTAAAGGAAAATCACAGCATATAATTAATGTTGTTGTTGTTGTTGTTTTGCATTAAGCACAAAGCTTCACAATGGGCTATCTGTGCTCTGCCCACCACGGGTATCGAAACCCGGATTTTAGCGTGTAAGTCCGCAGACATACCGCTGAGCCACTGGGGGGCCATATAATTAATAATTAATATACTTATTTTAGTACGAAAGGTTGTTGTTCCAACTGCATATATTTAAGGTAGGAAAGCTATTTAATGTTCCAAAAGTAAGCTAAGTTTTCAAACTCTTATACAATTATTATTTTGTGCACTTTAAACTATTAAGAAAAATGAATCCCTTAGTTGTTATTTATCATTGGTACACATGGCTTAAGTTTTAGTAAGTTATTTTATATTTATTTAAGTGTGTTTTTTCTTATGACAAAGTCACATTGGGGTATCTGCTGATTCCCCCGAGGGTAATCGAACCCCTGATTTTAGCCTTGTAAGTCCGATTTATCTCTGTATCAGCATGGGGCATTTACTTAATGGAAAAAAAAATGTATCAAAGTAAATTGAAGATAAAAGTTATCAGAGCAGGACGAGCTTATATAGTTTGTACTGATGTTTACAAACAGGTTTTATAGTGTTCTGAAGGCTGGACTGAGTATGAGAAAAGCTAAGAATCGTGAAGAAAAGCTGGAATTTTACAACGCTTACGCAGCAGCTGACTTGTACACTTCCAGATCAAGAATGATAGAAGGGTTTATAGAGTCCTGCCCACAGTTAGTTTTTCAGCTTTATATTGTTGCTACAGACTACCAGAGACATACTAGAAGCTACTATACAGGTAGGAGAATACATTATACTCAGTTAATATGAATGAATAAAAAACTATTCATTCGCTATCGAAGATCGCTATTCAGTCACCTTCCTATCTTCAATATATTCTTTTCAGCTCAGTAAAAATTTTGCAGGCTTATTATGTTAAAAAATCTGGTTTCTGAACAGCATATAATTCATTGCCTAAATACCGACAAGGTGAAGATTCTGGAGTCTCGCGTGATTTGTATCAAAAGCAACTAGCCGAGAGCCGGAAGTTATATTATTGGACAGCGACAACCGATGTGCTATAGGCCTAGGAAGCTATAATTGTAGTTGACATCTATTTATTTGACAAATATATAATTGGACCAGAAAAGGATAAACATTTCGGTCATTACAAACCGTTCAACTTCAGTGAATTACATCGGACTTTAGACTTTCTAAGAGAACAATAAATATCTTTATCGGTACCCGATGTGAGACCAATCACGAAATGACAACTACCTAGTTTAAACGTTAGATCATCAATAGGATATTTAGTTCTGGATCGGTTATAAGAGTCAGTGTTGCCTGTAAGTTAGTGAAACTCTCGTATGTAAACTTTAATTTGTAATAACTATAAGTAATAACTGTTATTTTAAATTATATTGTAATTTTAAGCCTGTATATTAAAATGTATTTGTATTAAAAAAAATGAAACGTGTGTATACCGATCTTCTTTGAAAATAACATAAATTTAAAACATATTAACTTTTAATTAACTACTTAGCTCTGGTTATTTGAGGTAGTAACACGTTAACAGACATAAAATAATAATTTGGAGATTCGTCCAAAATAAATTATAACACGTAACAAATTTTTGAAATGAAATTTGAACATTTAATAAATAAGCAAAAATTATATCTTTAGGGCAAAAGTTTACGACTTGAATAATTTTCTTTACACGTGTTTTATTATTCCTTCTATGTTTCTCAATTTGTAATGAGTTAAATTTGTCTTCGTGCTTTTTTTTAGTTTTTTAGGGGTTAAATTCAATAGTAATGATTACATTCAGAAGATATAATACCACGATTATAAAGACAGATCATAAAGCTTTGGAGTGAAAATTTGTAACTCCTGACAAACAACAAAAATAACGATGCTCATGTTGAACATGGTTTGTCTTCAGAACTTACAATTAACATGCTATATGTTGTAGGTGATTAGATTTAATATTACACAATGATGTGGCTGTTTTACTACTTAATTATCAGAGGGCTGGTATTAGATTCGGCTGTTTCTGTTTCTTTAGTTGTGGCTCAAGGCATTTCAATACCTCTGTCCTTATTGTCTCTGTCCTTGACACTGATGACAAGAGAGAAAGTTCACCAGCGAGGAGAAAAGAATGTTTTTACTATTGGAGCTCGTTGTCTCTTTATAACTCAGTGTTTTTTCATGATATCGGCGAGAGTTATAGCGGTGGCGCTGCTTGCTTCTTTCTCAACTATCGTAGTGGGATTGATTTGTACTGTTCACGGTTTAGTGTCTGCAATTTACATGTACTGGTTAATTGGAAGGAGTCCAATGAGAGATGCACCAGAAAGTAGGTAGGTGTCAACAACTTTTAGTTAACAATATTACAAGTTCGAGGATTATTAATATTAAAATATGGGTAATAAATAAATAAATTAATAATTAAACGATTAACTAAACGTACATGACACTGAAAAGTAGAATCAAGCATTTTACACGTGCTTGATAAGTCAACAATAAATGTTGTAATTAATTTTTGATGGCACAGTGCAACTGGACTTTGTCTTAGCGTATAATGTTTTCTAGAGTGACACCATTTGAATTGTAATGCACTGTCGTGAAAAAGAAACCATAGGAGTCATAGATTGATTAGCACAATGGTTTTATCTGATCTCGCAAATAACTTTATTTTATGGGTCACTAAGTCAACGCTATAATCAATCAGAAAATTTGTGTTAGGCTTAGGGGTAATGGGACATTTTTCTTCGTGACGTCTTCTGTTATAAACAACTTGTATCAAATGTGACTTGTTGATTTAATTAAAACTTAACACAAAATACACTCAGTTTAAAGACACTCATGTTCTATGAATTGCAATTAGCGCCATATTGTCAATGGAAATTGGATCATTAAATGATGCTGTAGGTAATGTAGTAATATTAGTATTTTAATTTTTAATGGTACGAAATTTACTGGAGTTAAAGTAACTTGTACATCGTTCATTAGTTTATGTAGATGGTAAAATTTCTCACAATTTTGTTTATTCACCTGTCAGAGTAATATGGACGTGTAGTAATAAGTTGAAAGTAAAAAACAATATTTTAATAGTTAAGTCGTTCTTCAGTAAAACGAGCATTGTCCTGAGAGGAAAAAAATTATTAGAAGTGTAACAATACGTTTTAGTAGAAAAAAAGCTAAACATCTCCATAACACCACTCAAATTAGTATATTTTAGAACGAGTATGTTGTTTTCAATTAATAATTAGACATTCGTTAATTTACAATTCCTATGGCCATTTGATTAAGATACACGAATCGTAATCCGAGGAGAGAGGGTTCAAATCCCAATCATATCAAACATGCTCGTTTTTTCAGCCGTGTAGCCATTATAATATGACGGTCGATCCCACTATTCGTTCGTAAAAGAGTAGCCCAAGAGTTGGCGGTGGATGGACATGACTAGCTGATTTCACTCTAGTCTTAAACTGCTAAATTAAGGTCTGCAAGCGCAGATAGCCCTCGTACAGCTTTGTGCGAAAGTCCAAGCAAACCAAATAATTTCTCTTCTTTATTTCAATGAATGTCATATAATACGGAAATATTTTAACCATAATGTGGATTTTACACAAACATCTGAAAAAAAACGAAATATATCGTGTGAAATAATTTAACTTTTGGTCATATCTTTTCACAGATACAGAAAAACAGTCGCTGTATATGTGGGTTTAATTTACATTTTCACTTACTTTCGAACATACGCACGGACACCGCCTTCTGCGACGGAAGTTTGTGTGTATTATGTGGTAACAGCGATAGAAAGCACTTTCATGATCGCCCTCTGGTATGCTCTTGGTGAAAGAGATGGTTGGTTCAGATTTCCTGCTCTCATTAACCATTTCGTCTCGTATCTGCTGGGTTTCATCTTGATGGTAAGTTGTTTGTTTACTGTCAAACTACATAAATCTATACAATAATTTAGGGTTAAATAATAATGTTACGTCATTCAAAAATGGTTATTATCTAGAATAGAATTATAATTTTTTATAAATGTGTAATTGCAGAGAAAGAGAGTATTTAGAATAGTGAATGGGGCAAGCCAGGGATGGTCAGGTGGTTAAGACACCCGACTCGTAATCCGAGAGTCGTGGGTTCGAATCTCCTTCACACCAAAGATGCTCGTCCTTTCAGCCGTTATGACGTTATAATGAGTCCGTCAATCATACTATTCGTGAGTAAAATAGTAGCCAAAGAGTTGGCGGTGGGTTGTGATTATTAGCTGCCGTCCCTCTAATCCTACACTGATAAATTGTGGACGACTAGGGAAGATAGCCCTCGTGTAGCTTTGCGCATATTTAAAAACAAACGGCATATCGTATTACAATGTTTCAAATCTTGATGTTCTATGACAAGTTAAGTATTTCACACGGTAATGTGCTAATCGGTTGGATCAGCTAAGGCGTAACTTGTTAAATGTGTCAAGTCTCTCTTTTCATAAGCAGCCCCTTCCTTTTCGAAATATATTTCAGACCGTCTTCTTTTATAAAATTTCAGTCTTTAGCAACGAGTTTTAAACATTCCTAATATTAGATCTTTTAAGTTTCTTTACGTGGTTTAAACTTTCTTATTGTAACCTACCCCACTAGTGATTCGAGATATTCCTTTTGTAAAGTGTTACTAGCCTATTGCAAAATGCTTTAAGTCGTCATTTGTAAGACAACAAGTCTTTGACGTGGTGTTGTAATTCCTGTTCTTGTATGATAATTCTACATCTTAAGACATTTGTAAGCTCCAAATTGTGGAACAGTCACATTCACTTAGGTAGATATTTTACTCTGCTAGAGTGATTTTCGTTTGTGAGGTCTCATATAATGATTCACATATACGGGCAGAAAGAGAGAAGATATCTTATAGTTCAATAAAGTGAAAATTCTTAAGCGAAGAACCGTAAAGTAGAGAAAGTTAATTACATTTTCGTTACGTTTCAAGAAATCACTTTTATATTGTATTAAAATTAAAATATATCAGGTTAAAATTCCATGAAAGTGAAGAAACTCTGTTTGGTGTCATTCTAACGTGATACGTTGTTGAATCGGTTCTTTTGGATGTCTTGTGATGTCTGCTTCACTTGAATGTAACGAAATAATTTTGTTGTTTTTTTATTTGTTAAATTCATGCATAAGCCTACCTTCGTCTGCAATATTTTAACAGAAACTTCGAAACTAATTTATATTTGAGTATAAGTTTACGTGCAGAATTTTCTTGTTAAGATATCCCCAAAACCACGTTCAATGACTAAATCATTCAGTCTGGATAACTGACAAACAGACGTATTAACTTTCACTGTCTAACATTCTCTGATCTCATTAACTAACATCACTTATTTATCTGACATTTTTATGTTGTACTTGACTTGTACTTTTTACAACAAGCAAGAAGTTTCAGATTTCAGAGAGACCTGAACTATCAATAAATCATCAACCATTACTCATGTAAAAACAATAATTAGAATAATAAAAATAAAACTCCATAGTTAGGATTAGATGTCATTTACAAGTAACTTAGCAACGCTTCCGAATCAACTACAGAGTGGTCGCTAGAAAAGCGGAAAATTTGTCAAACAGCTATTTATTTTTACAAAGAATAACTTTTACAAAGTTTTTTAAAGGCATATGTTATATTACACTCATAGATGCTCAAAATGCATTTTATGATATTAAAATCATGCATTTTATTCATGGTGTAAAGAAATCAAAATAGAAATGAGTAAGCACGCATTTTATTCTTGATCTCATCTGACCCTCAAATTTTCCGCTTTACTAGCGACCACCCTGTATTATAGCCACTGTTTAGCAAAGAATAACGAAAATTATTTTAATAAAACAAAATCTCTGATGTCTTTTTCATGGCATCCAGTAACTAATTGTTTGGTGGTTTTCGTTTCTGAGGCTCGTGGTGTGAATATCACGTGATCTCTTGTCGTCACATGCTTTTCTGTCACGGAGGAAGTTCTTCCTAGTCATGTGATCAATCACCTGGAAGTGGGTTCGACTTAAAAAAAAATTTACACGACATATATAGACCTACTAATCCACTATAAATATTCTATAAGCAAGTCAAATAATTTTTAGTATTGATCAGCTGTAAGAATTTTTTTATTAGCAAACTTTTAAAAAGATTAAAAGTAGCTTACCAGTTGATCGCAACTGATTTCTTTTCAGCTGCAGTCAATGAATGGGTAAGCTCTCTCTATTACGAAGGGTCTGTTCATTGTTCATTCTTTCTTCGACCTTAAATTCATTGGAATGAATAATTTCGCCACATGGCTCTGGTTACACTGGATGAAAAAAAACTGTTCTTTCATATTTGAAATGAGTTTCGAAACTTACTTTTGCTTGTGGCATGACCTCCTACCTTCTGTGTAGCAAAATTTTTACGTTGGCACTAATAATCTTTATCGTAATTTTAGTACCTGGAGAACTTCAACAAATAATACGGATTTTTTCCTGACTTAATAATGGGACGATGGAAAAATAATAGTTCTAGCCTTAATACAAGCTGAATACAAACAGAGGACCAGTTTAGATTCGTGCAGCCAGATTTAAACAACTTTAGTGCTTTCATTCTTAACAGTTCAGACAAATTCTGGTTGTTTACACATCTACATTTAAATTTGTTTGTTAAAGAGAACAACGTCCAATCGCCGAGTACCCACGACAATGACACGAAGGTATCTGCGCCAACTGCAGAGGATACTGTATCACCTCTTGTAAAAATTTCCCGACATACCAGTAGGTATTTAAGATAGTCCAAACTCTCAGACCGTCAGATCAGGAAGTCTCAACTCTAAAAATCCACGAATCATTCGCTTAATATCCATGAATGTATCGCGAGGAGCGAACTACCAGCAAAAATCAAGAGTGTACCAACAAGAGGATATATTAGACCCTCCAATACCGACGATAACATTGCCAAGTTTCTCTGCACTCCAAAAATGCATCATCAGCTTACACAACGAACCTACACTTGTGCAAGCAAGAAATAATAACGTCGGATTACATCATTGGTAATGTTAGAAATTTATAAGTTTCCTGGTCAAAATATAAAGCTTTCCGATTAATAGACGTTAATGACAATTATAGATCCTTCTGCCCATAGCGTACTGACTGTAGCTCGTGTCTTGTCGTGTTACACGTATAAAAGTCACACGAGTTTGTAGAACTTTCGACAATATTCTCACGCGCTTTCAGAAAATCTAACCTCTGATGTTAGCGTTCGTATGTCCACAGACTTACCACTGTTCCAAGGGAAGGGGCACTTAAAAGTGCGTCAGTAACGCTGTTGTAACATAGAAAGATAAAGACAAATCATTTAGTCAAGGGGTAAACACACATGTACAAAAATAGTAGCATAAAGTCTGGCACGTAATCAGTTACGCTAAGTATAACTAAACAAGTAACGAAAGCTGACATGAATGTTAGTATCAGAACCTGAAACAAACTTCTGAAAACTTACATCAAATATCTTCACCACACAGCTTACCGCGCTGTTTTAAAACTTATTAATAGGGTAGCGATATCTTCTATCAACGTGGAATTCTGCACTAATAAGCATTATCCCAAAGGATGATAATAACACCAGCAACATAAAAGTTAATAAAGGGTAAACTGTTGGAAAAATGCCACAAGATTTTCTATCATCTCGAATCTAACAAACTACGTCAAACATCAGACGGAGACAATCAGTTTACCAGGGCTTCAACCTCAGTAACAAACAGCATGCGTGTTTCTGGATGTTAAGAAAGCATTTAATGTACTTTGGCACAATGACCTTCGCTACAAATTATCTAATTATAACATACCAGCTTCAGTGACTTGACGGATCTAAAACTTTTTAAATAATGGGACCTATTCTATATACACTCGCTTCCAATGACTTTGCAGATAACGGTTCTCTTTCCTCCACTCAAGACATTTCCAAAGTTAGTAGTGCTAGTTCGTGGATTCTTGTTAGTTTTGACATTGAATTTTTATTCACAAAATTTCCAATTGGAGGCAGAATATACATAATCTTAAATAACCTTTTCTCTTACAGAAATGAAACTTACTCTAGCTTTAATCACCAAACGTTCCAATAATTACTTGAACTTGCCCTCAAGGGGGTGTTCAATTGTAGTTCACAACAACTCTTAATAGAAAATTTGTTGCGCCAGTAATAACTATGTCTGTTATATTTTCATTATTTCTAATCAATATATTCAACACCAGACTTAAAACAATTATTGGTTTAAAAACACATTCATATGATATTGTGTTATTTGGTTTATTTGATAAATGG
Organism: Carcinoscorpius rotundicauda; assembly: GCA_011833715.1. NCBI lineage: Eukaryota > Metazoa > Arthropoda > Merostomata > Xiphosura > Limulidae > Carcinoscorpius > Carcinoscorpius rotundicauda. Next base: position 93,414,417 of record CM022396.1, on the reverse strand, counting down.
TAGAAAACTAAATTTCAATGGAGCTGACTGACTTAAGAAATTAAAAAGAAATAAATATATTAAAAATGTTTGTCTTATATTAAACATAGAAAATTAGAACAGTTTTTTACTGGCTTGTAATTATATTGTACTGTACTAATGGGATTATACGTTGTTATTTTTCAGAGTTTGTACTTCGCCTGTTTCGAGAAAGGTTCCAATAGATTTTTCTTTCAAAGACTAAAAACAGTAAATGAAAATCTCTGCTGACGAGAGCCAGAATTTCAAATTATTTTTTGTTTAAAATTATTTATTTGAAAAATATCAAATGTAGAACTGCGACTCATTATAACAATAATTATTTACTATTTCAATGACTAACTGATTATAAATGCTCACTACAGAATGGAGTGGAACGAGAAGATATTCGATATTTTAATAGCTGTGTTACGTTAAACACAAAGTAAAGTTTATTTCAAGGGAATTCTTATAGAAGCATTATATGTTTGCCTATCAACGGCTATATTGTACTTAGAATTGTGTGTGTGTATTTTCAAAAATCGCCTCTTATAACACACCTTATGTTAAAATCTTTTTGATACCACGTTTGAACATTTGTGGTAACCTCGATAAACAAATGAATTTCGGTCTTCATGTGTAACGGTTTTTATCTTTAAAATGGAAGTCAATGATCTGTAAACAATTTTCTTCTCTTCATTGTTGTGAAAGGGATTTGTAAAAGGTGATCCTAAAGATTTACCCTCAGACAACAATAAAAATGTTTAAATATTTTTTTAAAATGTTCTCTGAGTAATTTTTATGTCAATGTTTTTTTGTTTCCACTAACAGACAGACTAATTCCTGTTCGTTCGAAGTTACAATCAACATTTTATTTATAAACATTTTAGTTGGATGTGACAGAAGTTTTTTTATTCCAAATCCAGTTATAATTGAAGTTATTTTAATGACTGCTTGCGCAAATTAAAAGTTTTTATTAAAATGCATGATTTACATACACAATAAATATTACAATCTACCTTCGAAAGAGATATGTCAAATGATGTCTGTTGCATATAATCAATATATACTTAGAAAGTTTCTAGGTGGAAAATTATTTTGTTTCCTTATAAGTTACCGTTATGATCGTTTACTAGAAACAAGTAATTTGAAATGGTCAAGGGTATGATTGTGTCAGGCCATTGGTTTATTTGTATTACAATTTATTATATCTCTTAGAAGTTCTTGGGCGTTTTCAACAACCACTTCGTGTTATTTTCTCCCCAGGTTGTACTTCCTTATTAACTCCAGAGATATCACAACATAGTCACTAGAATAAAATGGTTGTTCTCACATTATTGGAGAAATTTATCTGTATGATAACCTTTGTGATAAAGGGCGTGTGGTTAAATAAGATATAACAACGAATTTGACCGGTTTTTTTTTAAAAGGTTTTGTGACATACCCAATATATTTATTTTTCGTGAACATCAAAGTATAGTTAAAAATACACCAATTCTAATGGCCGATATCTGTTGGTTGTTATATTCTACCCGTATATTATGTTCTTACTGTCGCTGTTTGAAGTTTACTGTAAGAAATTTGTTATATAACAAAACATTAAGCCTCTAGGTATTACTTGTACCTTGTTCATGATTTTACTAGAAGTGAATAGATAGTGGATTTTGGTTATTCACTCACTCTGTTGGGCGATAAAGCTGTTATCAGTAGAGTCGTAATTAACGGCGTTTCTGTTTTAGTAACATCCAAGGTAAGGACACCACCTATCAAATTTGTTGACGTTTTAGATTACGTCAGTAAACGTTTTAGTCAAAACAATACGTTATTCATTATTCGTCCATTTTTAAATTCAGTAATATTATAGTCGTGTAACATACATAAAAAATGACTAAAAACAAATAAAAGTCGAAATTATCTGGTTGAAACCATAACAGTAATTAATAAACTAAAAACTAATAATAAATATAATACACCTTTTATTTAGAAGTAACATTAGAACAACAATGGAAGACTGAAGAATTGCACATGTATTACTGTTGAAACATGTTTTAGCTCAGTTTTGAATTCATAAACTTGTACTGAGAGTCGTCACGGTAGTCGTTGTGTATTTGATATCAGAGTGGAAAGTTACACGAGGCTCACGAAAATGGCAGCATGTCTAGCGAAACATCTCGTAATATGTGGCCATATCTCAAGGGACACTTTAAGTTTACTGGATGTAGTGTTGAGTACTTATCGTACGGATGTTTGATTGAACTGCCTTTAAAGAAAGGTTTAACTGGAAGCAACTTAAAAGAACAAACGGGCTAAATGAACTTTTTGTTTCGTGTAATATTCCTTGTTTTACTTTTTCCCACACTTAAGTGGAACTACACAGTGAATTACGTGTCTATGTATTTTTTTAAAAAACAAACTATAATACATATATAATCAAATGTGTGGGTGTACGTGTGTGCTCACACAGGCGTGTATATATATTGATGCATTTTTGTATATTTATGTATATGTATATATGTATATACATACATACAACTTCCTGTTGTTTCAAGTGTTTATAAGCATTGTAATACACTATTTATTAGATTGTCATTCGACATTTCATTTAAAATGTTTTTATTTACAATTTTACCGTACATTTAGTGATACCTGAATAGAAGTCTTGGCTGAAATATTGTATGAATAACAGTACATTAATATTAGAAATATATACACGTTTCTGAAGTTAACTGTATGAATAACAGTACATTAATATTAAATGTATACACGTTTCTGAAGTTAACTGTATGAATAACAGTACATTAATATTAAATATATACACGTTTCTGAAGTTAACTGTATGAATAACAGTACATTAATATTAAATATATACACGTTTCTGAAGTTAACTGTATGAATAACAGTACATTAATATTAAATATATACACGTTTCTGAAGTTAACTGTATGAATAACAGTACATTAATATCAAATATATACACGTTTCTGAAGTTAACTGTATGAATAACAGCACATTAATATTAAATATATACACGTTTCTGAAGTTAACTGTATGAATAACAGTACATTAATATCAAATATATACACGTTTCTGAAGTTAACTGTATGAATAACAGTACATTAATATTAAATATATACACGTTTCTGAAGTTAACTGTATGAATAACAGTACATTAATATTAAATATATACACGTTTCTGAAGTTAACTGTATGAATAACAGTACATTAATATTAAATATATACACGTTTTTGAAGTTAACTGTATGAATAACAGTACATTAATATTAAATATATACACGTTTCTGAAGTTAACTGTATGAATAACAGTACATTAATATCAAATATATACACGTTTCTGAAGTTAACTGTATGAATAACAGTACATTAATATTAAAAATATATACACGTTTCTGAAGTTAACTGTATGAATAACAGTACATTAATATTAAATATATACACGTTTCTGAAGTTAACTGTATGAATAACAGTACATTAATATTAAATATATACACGTTTCTGAACTTAACTGTATGAATAACAGTACATTAATATTAAATATATACACGTTTCTGAAGTTAACTGTATGAATAACAGTACATTAATATTAAATGTATACACGTTTCTGAAGTTAACTGTATGAATAACAGTACATTAATATCAAATATATACACGTTTCTGAAGTTAACTGTATGAATAACAGTACATTAATATTAAATATATACACGTTTCTGAAGTTAACTTCTTGATGGTTTTGCCTTAAACATTTTTCTTTTATCTCTCTCTTTAAACAAACAAGTAGACAGGTCCACTCATATTGACAGGAGGTTCTCGGATCTCGGGTTTCCAGATGTACAGAGGGTGGACAAAAAAGTGCCCCCTGCTGTTATTATTACGTAACAGAAAAAATATGAAGAACTATATGTTTTTTAACGTACTCGATGAGATTTGTTCAAATATAATCTCAATTTGTGATTTTAAGGACGGTCTTTGTAAATATCTGAACTATTCAATCATCAGTAAATGGGGAAACTCAATCGACATTTACAAGTGCTCGTGCCAAAGCTAATTTGTATTAACATTTAGGTGATATTATAGTAATAAATACAGTTGCCAACAGTTGATGTTCGATTGCTCATGTATCGGTTTCTAACGTTGGACCAATAGAACAATTTATCTCCCTGTACAAGTTGATTCACTCATGCTGTTTGTCATCATGGTAAATCAAACAAAGATTACCTTCACAATATGCGTCCCATTCCACTGTAATTATCACCCAGCCAGGCTATTACTTGTGCTTGGGGAAGACACAAACTCTTTACTTTACACGAAGAAAGCCAAGACGGTAGGACCTGTGGTCTTTATCTCTTTATGAAGAAACCCCAAGGTTTGTTCAGACGAATTGTCACTATTCCAATAAAGATCTTAACTGGAAAAAATCACTCAGTAATCAGAAAGAAATGAGATGTTAGATATACAAGAGTTATTATTTAAATAATCACCCGCGAGATAAGTTTGCGAATTTATAACGCTAAAAGCAGGGAAGTCGATTCCCCTCTGTGAACACAGCAGATAGCCCAGTGCGATTTTGCTTTAAGAGAAAAACACAAACACACTTTTTAACGTGTTCCAAAAATTATTATTATTATTTCTTCAACGTTGTTTTGTTTTGTTGACCTTTTTCATGTTATTCTACTGAATATTTAAGATATGGAAGTAATGCAACACTTCTTTTTAAAGTCCTTATGCTTCAGTCCTCAAATTTTTATAATTTCAAATAGCCCGGAATTTTTAATTTTAGCTTCGAAATAAATTAAATGTTAATTTGTATCAGATTTACGGTATTTACCAACACGATTGATACACATAATTGTCTTTTTAACACAAATATTTTGAATGTGCAGAAACACCAATACAACTTTAAATAACAGTTATTACATTCAAGAGTTCCGCAAACTTATAAACTATACTCAGTCGTCTACGACAATATCTAATATTCTCGCAGAAATACTAACATCTGAATTTAATTCGCTGAAGTTAATTTCTTCGTAATATTTAATATCTGCAAACTTTCCTAGTTTAATTCTGTAGTTTTCTGATTAACAGGAATTAATTCTAATTAGATTTTTCTAGGGCTATAGCATACAGAATGTAACTGACTTCTAATATTCTTTTGTCTCATGGTGTGTTGATTTATAACCGATTTCAGGATACTTTCTCAAAAGTTCACTTTGCAACAATACTGTCAGTCACTGTTACGATGTTTTATGTAGACTGAACGCAACAGAAAGACAGATAACAGCTTGTATAATTTATTACACTAAACTATTATATATGTAACAGATATAACAGAAATTACATAACAACAGTGACATATATTAAGTTTAAACCTTCAAAATTAATTACAATACAAAATGGAACTGGCCTGTATCTAATATAATGATCTAGAATGAAAGTCCAAAAGCTCAGATCAGAAATCCAAAATTCCGGTCTAGGATGTGAATTTGGTCCCACGAAGAAATTTCGAAGTTTGAATGGAGAATGACGAAGTTCTTTTTACGGTGCTTCTTGATGAACGTCTCAAACTTGCCGCCTTCCAATTTTCCCAGTCTCCCCTAAATAGTCCGTACGTGACGACTCTCAGCACAACCAGTAATTCGAATGAATCGCAAAGATTGACGAGACAAAATCACAGCTTCTGTAGATCTAGCTTCAGTCACAAATCCAAGTTGAATAAAATCACAGCAAACACTTAAACTTTCTCAAACGAATGACTGACTCTTCTTTTCTTCGAATAAAAACTAATAACTTTTCCTATTTCTCGCGTCTCCGTCTGTTTATATATTAGTAGGCCTCTTCTCGAACAATCGCGTAACTTCTACAGAACTCCAGAGCAATCCGCGCATGTCCGTTCTTGCACGAGACTCAACGTCTAGACACTAGGCCGCCATACATTTCCGTTTATAGTCATATATTTGATCTACCTAATTCTAGAAATTTCTAAATGTTATTTTAAATGAATAACAACATATTTTTAATTGGTTTAAACTCTGAAACAATAATATAAATATGGAAATATAAATAATAGAAATGAAAATTTAAACACAACACGACATGTTGTCGTTTACAAGACATTTACATAACAGTCACCAGTATTACAAAGTACACCTGATTCTTACGTTCGAGAATCTTCTACAAACTTCGAGGACATGTGGAGAATGTCATACGCGAAAAAGAAAACTCTACTGAAACAACAACAGGTATTAATATAAATATATCACGGTATTTCACCTTCCTCTTTAGAGAATTAAAAGTTCGCGAAAGGAATTTTTAACGAAGATATGACGCGCACACATATGTGTGTATACATTGGAAACAGTTATTAAATACAATTCAAATAATTTTACAGTTAAAATAACGTTGACATTATACATAACACAACACAAATAATGTTATGATAAAAAATTAAATAGCATGCGAAGAAAGTGCTCAAACACAAATGTTATCTTTTTGGCTTAACACAATCAAGAATAACACGATTGATGATGTGTTTTTGAAAGCTGGAATTGGTTTTAAAAGAGTAACATGAATTTTCATATGAGGTGTTTCCAGCCAATTGACATATATAACAAGTTTTACAGAACTGGAAACATCTTTCTTAATTTTGGGCCCCTTTAAATGTTTCATAATTTTGTCACATGCGTTTTGGACACCTAAGTGACTTCCCACAGAAATTTTATGAGCAACGTTCAATATTTCGAACAATATGCTTCTGGAACAAGAGTTTGATGAATTAAAGCCCAGTAATCTAAAACTGGTACATTTAGTCGTATCTTATGACCACACCCGTTAAAAGAAAGTAGCCATTTGAAACCTTATTTTTAGAGTGCATATTTAAACATTGAAAAAATCTTTAGATCCTTTTCTTCCTTGTCGATCAGTCTGATTATAGTAAATTTAACTTCTCCAGGTCAATCAGATCTCTCAAGAATCTTCCCAGTTTTACAATTTATTGTATTGTATCTAAATTTTGTGTATGTGTGTGTGACTGCTCAATACATTTATTTTTGTTGTTATAAGTTGAGTAACAAATAAAGAATAAATAGAACGTCTTTTTCACCTGACTAATGTGATTAACTTTGCTGCAAAACATGAATATACATGTTTATCACATCAACAGACAGTCTTAAAGAAATTGTTAAGAGTTCACATTTCACACGTTTAAACTATAATCATAACAGATGGTTTTGAAGTTTATAGTTGAAACTACAATTTCAGTTTGATTTCATATTTTGTAAATAAAGGACGTTAGATGCTTTCTTCAAGATATTTCGTATATGAGTTGAGTCCAAAATATATGGAATACTTTTTTACCATGTTAAAAAATTTAAACAAAACAGTGTGGCTTAATTCGTATAGGTTCTCAAAGAGGGAGCACCAATAAAAATGAAATATTTTTTTTAATCTATGATTGTTGTTGTTGTTGTTGTTTTGAATTAAGCACAAAGCTACACAATTGGCTATCTGTGCTCTGCCCACCACGGGTATCGAAACCCGGATTTTAGCGTGTAAGTCCGCAGACATACCGCTGAGCCACTGGGGGGCTTAAATCTATGAAGAAAGAGATTGGACAAAATATTTAGCTTCAAAAATACCACGTCAAGCAAAATGTATTGGTTAAAATAAGAAAAAAAACTTAAAATGTGAATACTGATCATAATATTCTCGTAAGATGAACCCACATTTAATGAGACTGATGAAAAACAGTGTCTTGATAAAGTAAGTCAGTGTTTTGATAAAGTAAGTATTAAACGAGAACAGAGGGCCTTCTGGGTGTTGTTGTAAATTACGTTCATAGATGAAATTAGAAACTTTTTTATTTGCATCAAACTTGCTCGAATTTTAATAAACAACAAATAAACATCATGCAACTGACACCGAAAGAATGTTCACAACCATAATTATCAAGAGGATGAGTGAGATAGTCGAATGTTTGAATTTAAACAATTTTCTCTAACGTAAAACTACTTACAATCATCTAGTAGGGAAAACCACAAAGTGCGTGATGAGACACATTTTTAAAAACATAAAATTATAACAATTTATATATTTTGTAAATATATTTAAGCCTTACGCTTGTACAGTAGCAAGTCTGTGGACTTATAACGCTGAAACTAGGGATTCGATTCCTCTCCGTGGACTCAGAAAATATCCCGATGTGGCTTTACTTTAAATAACACACAAATATATTTAATAGGAACTTTTAAGTTTCTGGTTACTTTTATACTACCGTTAGCCCCAGTTCATGCATGTAAAATGTGATATTAATATCATACTAGATAATTTTTATATAAAATTGTCAAAACCTGGTTTAATAGTAACACAAAAGACTATATCCTTAATAACATGTGTTACACATTTAAGGTTAAGTAAGATAAAAGAGATTACTTTTTATCAATGGTGTAATTCTATACACACAGGCAACAGAGTCAACACATTCAGACAATTACGTCTGATTAAAGAATTTAAACAATGTATAAGTGAAGACCTCAAAACATATTTGGATGAAAAGTTTGTTTGTTTTTGAATTTCGCGCAAAGTTACTCGTGGGGTATTTGCGCTAGTCGTCCCTAATTAAACAGTGTAATAATTCACGGAAGGTAGCTTGTCATTACCACCCATCGAAAACTCTTGGACTACTCTTTTATCAACCTAATACTGGGATTGACCGGTACATTATAACGCCCCCACGTCGAAAATAACAAGCATCTTTATTTCGACGGGGATTCGAACCTATGACTCTCTGATTGTGAGTCGAACGCCTTAACCCACTTGGACATGCCGGGCCAAGGAAAGAAAGGGAGTTGAAACTCTACAGTAAGCAGCAGCTGTTTCTGATGATTACACTACAACACTTACATTTTTAATTATAGGATGTTCTGATGCGCGAGACTGAATTTACTGGAAATGAACAAAAACTGTTTGTACATAATTATAATTGTGAAAGATGACCATAAGAATGTGAAAACGTTGTTCTGCACTTCAGTTAATTAAAGTTTTAATACCCATATCAGCCGTTTTGAAAATGTATTTTTACCTCAACTGTGTTTGATGACGATACTGAGATAATAAACATAACTATGAATACTTGTGTGACCGATACTGATGGAAGAAGCAGCGAGATTGCTCGTTTCATTAGTATTAAGAATGAATAACTGAATTTTTAAATTGTAAACTCCTCCAGTACTGAGTTTTTCCAGAAGAAATTAAAGTAATTTAGTTTATTATTAAGTTTACACGTGCAAATAATCACGGTTTGAACTGAGTTGTGAATGTTTTGATCTTCTGTTTTAATTTCATGGTACTGAAACACAAATGACGAATAAACTGTCTGTGTTATTGTTTTAATAATCCATTACGATAGTTAACACATGATTATTCGACTACTTTTTCTTCCAGAATAATTATAAATTTTACGTTGTGTGAATTATCTTCTATTTAGTTTACAAATTTATTTGAGCTATATTTGTGGCTATGTAATATTAAGTAAATAATTTATAATGTTATTGGTTATTAATAACCGTTTGGATAATTTTTGTAATAATTTGTGAAGTCGATAAAACAAATGTGGTTAATTTGATCTATACAAGAGGGCGCTTTGATCTTATTAAGGGAAAAATTATTTTCAGGGCAATGTTTTCAAACCTTTCCAGAACAGAGGAGTTTTAGGGTTTCACTGGAAATGGATAGGAACTAAGCGGTAAGTATTTCTAGCAAGTGATTTGCCCGAAAGTTTCGGTTTCGAGAAAAAATCAGTTTAAATTACTCAAAAATAAATAAAATATAGCAAGTATCTCTAACTTAAGGAAGATAGCCTCATCACCTAGTAATAAATTTATGTTTAAAAAGTTTGCTTCCTTTTTTACAGTTTTAATAATTCATTCATTAATCACAATCCATATTTTCTCTTACGTCGTCATTATTCTTGACAATGAGATGGTGATCAAACTTCATTATTTAAGATTAAAATAAAAAATGGTTTCAACCATTAACAAAGAGATACAGCCAGGTGGTTAAGACATTGACTCGTAATCTATGAGTAACGGTTTCGAATATCCCTCACACCAAAATGTTCGCTCTTTCAGCCGTGACGTCGCTAAAATGTTACGGTCAATCCCACTATTTGTTGCTAAAAGAATATTGTTTTTATTTTTGTTTGTTTTTAATTTCGCGCACAGCTACTCGAGGGCTATCTGCGCTAGCCGTCCTTAATTTAACAGTGTAAGACTAGACATCTGGTCATCACCACCCACCGCCAACTCTTAGGCTAGTGACGGTCAATCCCACTATTTGTTGGTACAAGAGTAGCCCAAGAGTTGGCGGTGGGTGGTGATGACAAGCTGCCTTCCATCTAGTCTTACACTACTAAATTAGGGACGACTCGGTGCAGTGGGCTAACAACCTAGTCACTTAAATACCTGTTCATGAAACCGAAAGTGATTGCGGCCCGATGTTCCTCGAGGGAATCGAGTGGTAGATGGTGAATAAAATAATTTAATAATATAATAATTTAATGATATAGAAACTGGAAATTAGGAGAGCAAAACGTGGATGCTAAAGTACACAAAGCTCCACATCAATATCACCCTTGGATGCTACAGTATACAAAACTCCACATCAATATCACCCTTGGATGCGACAGTACACAAAGCTCCACATCAATATCACCCTTGGATGCCACAGTACACAAAGCTCCACATCAATATCACCCTTGGATGCTGAAGTACACGAAGTTCCACATCAATATCACCCTTGGATGCTGAAGTACACAAAGCTCCACATCAATACCACCCTTGGATGCTACAGTATACAAAGCTCCACATCAATATCACCCTTGGATGCTACAGTATACAAAGCTCCACATCAATATCACCCTTGGATGCTGAAGTACACAAAGCTCCACATCAATATCACCCTTGGATGCTGAACTACACAGAGCTCCACATTAATATCACCCTTGGATGCCGAACTACACAAAGCTCCACATCAATATCACCTTCACTGTCTGCAATGAGAAGGTAATATTTTAGATCTGATTATGGTGGTAAGATACGAATTAGTAGCCAAGTAGATAAATTACACAAGTATGATTATTTAAAGGTGCTCATTTGCATAAAAGTAGTGAAATGTTGGTTAAATATAATTATTAAAAACTAAAAATAATTGTCACAAACTTTGAGTGAAATTTCCTTAATTTTCACTTCGTTATATTTATTTATTTACTTAATACATTACTCCATTTATCACAGAATTTTCTGATAATTTTCTTTACACTTTCTTTATTAAATCCACAAAAAATTAATTTTTGCTTCGACATTTCAACATTAATAATGTAATATTGTAACGTTTTACAAATTTTACAAACTCTAAATCACTATGAAGCTGTAATGCTTATAACAAAAAAGTATGGAGTATTATGATTAAAAATTGATTAAAGTATATTCAGTTGATAATTCAACTAGATAAACAGTGTTAATAATAGGAGTATTATACTAATTAAATCATCTATATATGCCTGCCATGGCCAGGTGGGTTAAAGCGTTCGAATCTTAATCCGACGGTTGCGGGTTCGAATCCTAGTCGCACCAAAAATACACACCGTTTCAGTCGTGGAGGCGTTATAATGTTACAGTCAATTCTACTATTCGTTGGTAAAAGAGTAGCCCAAGAGTTGGCGGGGGGTGGTGATGACTAGCTGTCTTCCCTCTGGTCTTACACTGTAAAATTTGGAACGGCTAGCACAAATAGCCCTCAGAAAAGCTTTGTACGAAATTAAAAAAACAACAAAAAACATACTTGTTTAGATACTTGGGAACCCCCAGTGGCTCAGCGGTATGTCTGCGGACTAACACGCTAAAACCCGGGTTTCGATACCCTTAGTGGGCAGAGCACAGATAGTCCATTGTGTAGCTTTGTGTTTAATTCAAAACAACAACAACATTAGATTACTGGGTATTGAAAAATACGTAATTATTATAAGTGCAGAAACTGAATATACAGGGTGGTCGCTAGAAAAGCGGAAAATTTGTCAAACAGCTATTTATTTTTACAAAGAATTACTTTTACAAAGTTTTTCAGAGGCATATGTTATATTACACTCATAGATGCTCAAAATGCATTTTATGATATTAAAATCATGCATTTTATTCATGATGTAAAGAAATCAAAATAGAAATGAGTAAGCACGCATTTTACTCATGATCTCATCTGACCTTCAAATTTTCCGCTTTTCTAGCGACCACCCTGTATAACTGATACAGTTATATATCTTCTTTCTAAATCTTTCTTCCACTACGATGAAAGGTTTGAATTTCCCGCAAAGCAACACGGGGGCTGTTACTAATTAATTCATGACAAAATTAAAACTTTTAATGGAATTGTGATGTAGTAAATTCAAATGTTGCAAAATTGAACAATCTTTATTTGTTCACAGTTTCTTAAAAATTCTGAACCGGGTCGATTATTTTTTAATTATCCAAAAATGGGTATTTCTTATTATTGACATTTATATTTTTTACTTTAGCAAACAAAATATTATTTTTTTTATTTAATGTTCTTATTAAATTAGAAATGAACCTAAATTTAATCGGAGATTAAAGCAGTTTATGAATATTTTATAGAAAGGTAAATCTACAAACTAATTTGATTTAGGATAAAAATTTTATAAGACTTGATGAAAATTACTTATTACTGTTTGTTTAGATTAGCCAATACGTTTAAATGCTTGTGCATCATTGATTTCTTTTACCATAATTAAGCATAACACTTTTTACAAATAAAACGAAAATTACAGCTAGTTTTATCAATTGGAAATAAAACATAATTTTCTTGTAATTTGTTGAATATTATTTTTTGTCTTATGAAAAGATAAATTTATATAATATTTCTTTAATTTTATAAGGGATAATTTAATAACTTTTTAAATACATAAAGCTTCCATTCCAAAACCATCTCGGTGGATAAGATGTACCATACTTAAGGTACTGTTTTCAATGTATTTTAAAATATTTTGCTTAATTCATTTTGCTACAATTCCGTATTCAAATTAAATTCTTTTTTTAAGTATTTCACATAATAGTTTATTATTTATAATTTTCAAGTTACCAGTAATAATATGCTTATGAAACGTATTAATAAATAAACCATTTTTACACTTACAAAACAAGTTATTAACGCCATCTACATTTATATCAGTTATATTTTTATAATTGCGTAATAATTCACCGATTAGAACTTTGTATTTATAACTAAATTTCAAAAAGAATCGTATCATATTTTAGAACACCGCAAGTAATTGAATACTTTATATTTAAAATTAATCATTAAACATAAAGTTTTAATTTGCTGTTTCTCTTTTTCAAAACTTGATAAATCATTCAGTTTTAGTCGATATTTTGTAACGTTTAAAAATAAGTGCTTGACATGATCGTTTTGAAACTCAAAATTTTTATCACGTTAATTAAAGGTTTTACTTTTGGAAGGCTAAGTTGATGGATCTTTTAGAAAAATCAAATAATATTAATTAATTTCTTATTTTACCCCTTATTTTGTTACTTTTATCTATAAAGAAAGAATTAGCCATACAATGATTGGTCATTACTCAAATTCAGAGCAGTAGAGTTATCAAACTCTTGGTGTGATTCGTGAAGATATATTGCTGTTAATTTCATAATACAGAAGACTTCTCGTTGAAGTATATTAGTGTATTTATTAATAATTTCTTGGTACCTTAACAGCGATAAAAGGGTGAATTTTAAAATGCTTTATGCTTATGGAATTCATTAAATGTTTTTGAACTTGAGACCCATGCATGTTTATACACGTAATAGATTTCAATTTTGACCCACATATTCAGCATTCCATTCAGTACAAGTTAACAAATAAACTCTATTATTTAATTAATGAACGAATCCGTGAGAGTAATAGGAATAAAAGTGCTCAGACAAGGACATATGAGACAATTTTTACTATTTAGTTTTATAATATTTTCAGCAACGTAATTACTATAATCAGCTCACCAGGGTCAATTATAATTCACACAATTTGTCTATCAGTTAAGGAAATTACACGTAACTGCAAAAGGTTGGTTTTTGGTTTGTTTTTTTAATTTTGCGCAAAGCTACACGGGGGCTATCTGCGCTAGCTGCTCCTAATTTTAAATAAAACACAAAGAAAGGCTTGCGTTAAAAAAACAGAAAATTTCTAAGCATCTGATTAAGGATAACTTCTAATAAACAAGAACAAGCTTAAACAAAAATTTAAAAACTGCTGCATAAATCAAAATGGTTACCAGGATACAAACTATAATGTGGGGTTTTAAATGTACCCTGGGTTTCGGAGGTGACTGCGTTAGTGATACCTACATTTGCTGTTTTTAACTTAGTCCTATCTTTTGATAAACTGTTAAAACTATAATTATTTGATTCAGTAATATAAATATCATGTTATTTTATTACTAATCGTAATGTTATTTAAGAATACATAAATTGAAAGAGAGACTCTCCACATTCTTAATTTAAAATATCCTATTTGGCCTTTGCTGCCATCTAGTAACAAGAAAATACAATCTTATAACGTTTCAAACTGTGAAATTCTTGAATAAAAGTAAAAATAAAATAAATAGAATCCACCGGAAATCAACAAGTAAGAGATGATTATAGCCCAGCTTTGAGGTTACCATAAAAATAACCTGATAGTAAAGATTATCTCAACTCGGAATTTTGAGTAATTTTATTCTTTTATCCTGAACGTATTCGAACTCGCTGGCAACAACGAATGGAATACATAAAAGTTTGTTTGTTTTGGAATTTCACACAAAGATACTCGAGAGCTATCCGCGTTAGCCGTCCCTAATTTAGCAGTGTAAGACTAGAGGGAAGGCAGCTAGTCATCACTACCCACTGCCAACTCTTGGGCTACTCTTTTACCAACGAAGAGTGGCGTTGGTCATCTCCTTACAACGCCTCCATGGCTGAAAACCTCAGATTACGAAGCGTACGCCTTAACGCGCTCGGCCATGCCAGGCCGGAATACATTAAATTAACAACTCGAGTCCTGACTGTTTTATTTTGAAGTAACAATTAGAGTCGGATTCTGAAAACATGCGTCATATCCCGAAACACCACTATGCAGTGAAAGGGTAGCTCGGGATAGTTTGTGAAACTAGTAAACATTGTTGAGAGATAGAATGTTTAAAATGAATACATTTCAAGACATGATTAACAGATGTTCTTAGTAACGTCGAAACTTTACCAGGAAACAAAGAGAAACACCAATATCAGCCTATTAGTTTAGTTAAGACTATGAAAGTTTATAAATATCAGGTTTAGCACACTGCAATGAATAGTTTAATTCTGTAAAACCTGAAACTGTAAACAATATGTAACCAGTCTGTGACTCAAGCTGACGGATTTATGACGATCAAAGCTGTAAGGTTATAAGAAAATAAAACTCACTTTTCCTTATCATAGTTTATAGTTTATTCGATTACATAACTCTAGTTATTTTGTAACAGAAACCGATTACAAGCCAGTTTATACTCTATATTATAACGACTAGTCTGCTTCCTGCTTCAGGGAAATACTGAGAAGGATATAACGACTAGTCTGGCTTCAGGCTGAGAAGGATATTAGTAGTGTGCTTCCTGCTTCAGGTAAATACTGAGAAGGATATAACGACTAGTCTGCTTCCTGCTTTAGGGAAATACTGAGAAGGATATAACGACTAGTCTACTTCCTGCTTCTCGGAAATACTGAGAAGGATTGTATCTGTTGATCTCCGGTTTTCATTGTTTGTCATTCAGCACAAAGCTACAAATTGATCCATCTATTCGTCGTCCACTACAGGTATAGAAACCCGGATTTTATCGTTATCAGCCAAAAACACTGACCGCTGTGCAACTAAGGGTGGACAGTTTTCTTGTTAAACAGGATGAGTTGCTACACATTCATTCGTACATATTTTTCTCAGTAAGACTTTAATCAACTAACTATTTGAATGTCATTAACAGAACCAAGTTTTTGTTGACAAATTTTCCGCATTGAATGAGAGTAAAATTGGTTAATATGATGTAAAGACATATTTTTGGTATGCAATCCATATTCCATTCCTTTTATATTATTATATTGTTTCACTTGGTGGATTATTACAGATAGGCCGGTATTTCAGAATTAATACCAAACTGACAATTGGTGTGTTCCCCAAAATAAAACCACTTCCTTATGCTTACAAACTGTTCGATATGCCTTTGGTGTACAATAAGGAAAAATTGTTTTTGAATTTCGCATAAAGCTACTCAAGGGATTTCTATGCTGCCGTCCATAATTTAATAGTGTAAGACTAGAGGGAAGGCAGCTAGTCATCACCAACCATCACCAACTCTTGGGCTACTCTTTTACGAACGAGTAGTGGCAGTGACTGTCACATTATAACGCCCTTACGGCTTAAAGGGCGAGCATGTTTGGCGCGATGGGGATGCAAACCCGTGATCCTCAGATTACGAGTCGCACGCCTTGACACGCTTGGCCATGTCGGGCCTTAAGGAAAAAATATATTTTATTGTTCAATCATTTTAAGTAAAGGCTCAATTAATAATGTTTCTCTCACTGCAAAGATTTGCTTCACCTTAAAAATGTCGCGATAAGTGAGCAAAATTGAATAAAAACTCGTTTTGTGTAAATTCTATTGCTTTAAAGTTTCTGATGATAATATTAGCAGGAAGTTGTTTCTCTTGGAGAATGAAATATCAAAAAAGGCAACAAGAGTTTATTGAATATTTGATATGATTCTTATAGTAGATCTTTTCAATAACGGTGAATTAGACCAGGTTATAGTAAGTAAGAATGTCTTTACGTCAAGCACGTGAAAGTTGTTTCATTTGTTTCCTGCTCAGCGCAAAGCGACACTGTAGACTATCTGTGTTACGACTACAGCTGGTATCAAAACTCAATTTTTAGCGTCATACGTTGTGTGTGTTTGAGTGTTTTTCTTATAGTAAAGCCACATCTGGCTACCTGCTGAGCCCACCGAGAGGAATCGAACCCTTGATTTTAGTGTTGTAAATCCGCAGACATACCGCTGTACTAGTTGGGGGAGGGGCATCATACGTTGCCAGACTTATTGATCATCCACTAGGAGGCGCATATTAAGTTAGAGTTTTTTTCATTTCTTCTTGATACCTAATAACGCTGTTTGGTGCTGAGCAAGTGCATTGAGTTAAAGCTTGCAGTAATTATTATTAAATATCTATATTCAATTAACAACGACCCCTCAATCTATGACGAGCAAGATAATGCAAAATAACGAGACGTGAACATGGGACCATGCTCGACCCATTCGGCGATGAACAAGTGATTTCAGGTGTCAAGAGCGCTTGAATAAACATCTGACGGTTGAAGGCTTGAATCCCTGTTCCATCAAACATGCTCGCCCTTTTAGATGTGGGGGTGTTATAATGTTACGGTCAGTCTCACTATTCGTTAACCCTAGACTTGGCGATGGATCATGATGAGTGGCTGCCTTCCCTTTAATTTCTCGCTGCTAAATTAGGAACGGTCAGCACAGCTTTGTACCAAATTACAAAAACAACAAGAAGCAAACCTCTAAACTCAAAAGTGGTTGTGAAATAATGAATAATAAGTATTTTTTTCTTTTTGTTTAAAAGCCTAGCTCAACATATGGAAGCAAACAATATTGAGAATAATTTACATAGAAATGTTATTTTAAAAATATTTCTGGTAAAAATAATTCAACTTTCAACAATGTAGTCCTGGTTTTTATACATGTTATTTGAGAGGTAAACCACGCACACTAGAGTTATTTAAACTATTTGAAAGTTAACACTAATTAACATCTCTTTCCTTCCTTGTTCGAAATCGTTCGTTTATTAAGGTCGTTTTAACTACATAAAGGAAACTTGGCATACCGTCGTAGGCCTGGCATGGCCAAGCGCGTTAAGGCGTGCACTCGTAATCCGAGGGTCGCGGGTTCGCGCCCGCGTCGCGCTAAACATGCTCGCCCTCCCAGCCGTGGGGGCGTATAATGTGACGGTCAATCCCACTATTCGTTGGTAAAAGAGTAGCCCAAGAGTTGGCGGTGGGTGGTGATGACTAGCTGCCTTCCTTCTAGTCTTACACTGCAAAATTAGGGACGGCTAGCACAGATAGCCCTCGAGTAGCTTTGTGCGAATTTCCAAAAAAAACAAAAACAAAAAAAAGCATACCGTCGTATCGAAAAAGTTTTAATCATCGGAAGTTAAGACTGAATCAGATTGTTCAATCAGAGAATTTACTGAGTTTTTCCGACTGCAAAACTCATTTCTCCACCTTAGTAGTTCTATCAGTGGTAATTGTAGGATTATTTGGTCTTTAAAAAACGGAGTTGACAGTATATTATTTTATTAAGAGACATCTATAGAAACAATCGTTCTAGACCTAGCAACGAATTTGCTTGAAACACGTGATTGTTAACAAGTCCTTGGTTCGAATTCTGTTCAACTCACATTCAATTTATTTGAACACATTAAATCAACATAAGTTGCTGAACCATTGCTGATGTTACTTCAACATTGATGTATTCTGTCAAGTGACAACTTATCAAAAAACGTGATATCAATGGATTTATTTTGTCTACTCCAACATTAAAGTGTAAATCTCTTTACGCTTTAAATTCCAGTTGTGTGAATAAATAAAAAGCTAATATTTTGCTGTAAATTATCCCTGTAAAAAAATATAAATCATTTTTAGTCGTTGCTAGGAAACATTTACAACATATACACGTGTAGATATATATTGATGTTGTTAAAAAAAAACACATAGTTTCAAAATTTTTGATAAAAAATGAATAAAATCACTAAAACCCAAACACTAGAAAGGTAGACCTTTCTTCTTCAGTCTTAACTCGTAATTAAAATAATCCAGTAGCTTCTGCTTTAAGATTGTCATCTTAACTTTCTGATAACATATTCCATTGTAAATACAGAGATAAATAAACTGAATCCATGTTTTGAAAGTCCCAGAAGTACAGACAGAAAAATCACCTCAAACAAAATTATTATAATCTTTAACTCCAATAAAACTTCAACATTAAGACTTATTTACTTAAATACCTCAAAGTTACGAAGATGAACAGAACACGAACTGTACAACATGTATGACTACAGTGTATAAAAAATTGTTACACTTTACACCTATCTGATGTCTTATATAGAACACGTGTGTGACTAAACTAGATGTCAACATGCAGCCAAGCAATAACAAAACTGAGCTTACAACATTGCATATAGTGATATTACTCTCAAGAGAACAATGGCTGCGAAAATAAATATTTTCTTAAGACAGTCACTTTATAACAGAATACGAGATTACAAACGAAAAGTTAAAATAAGATTCTTTACACTGTAAAATATAAATCAGAAAGAAGTATTATAGTACTAAAAATAATAATAAGTTAAATAAATAAACTTCTGTCTGTCAGTACAAAACTTCTTTTGTTTGAAAGAAAGATATAAAATAAAATAACATAACATTAGGAAGTTAAACAATGCCATACTGAATCACAATAGAAACAAATACATAACATAATACAAAATATCGACATATTAATATAAACGTGTATGCAGATAATTACAATAAGAAAGGAAAGAAAATGGAAGTAACAGGTAGGAAGACATAAAATACAGTACGGACCTCAAACCAAATAAAACAATACGGAACCAACAAACGCATTTAGAAGAAAATTTATTGAAATACACAACGTGCAAAAGCTAGAAAAAAGATGCAACTATATAAAAACAAAACTGACTTCCGTTCAAATCTAATTGGTTATAATAGCACGAGATCAAGTGATGTAACTGTACATGTACACACACATGCTAACAGTAATCTGTTTCACTTAACATGTTGACATCCTTAACAAACAATAAACTTTTCAATCATGTGTCCTGTCGTATTAAGGGAGTTTAGACACAAAATATAGAAACATCAAAGTAGTCTCGGGTACTCAAGACCTAATAAACGTATAAACACTGATTTGAAGACAGCTAGAACAGTTGTGTTAGGTCGTCTCTGGTGTTCATGTCACATGAACACGAATTACAGACTACCAGATGCTTGATTTTGAAATATAATACTAAAACTAGCTGCTCTTCAGGTTTCGATTTCAAATTCTGCTAACAACCTTCTCTAGCTTGGTATTATAAAACAGCCGATATCAGATCAGAAACACTGTTTATTGTGACTTTAATATCGAATAACATTACTATAACTGTTATTTATGTATGTTATTCCGTGCAGAAACCACACGTATTTTGATAATTATATTCTTATTTCTCTGATTCTGAGTGTGTTGAAATTAACAACAATCTTGGAAGATCATGATATTACAATAAATGTTACATGTAAGACCATGTCCTATGTTACAACTGTGTATCTTGAAAGTAACCTTTCTGTACAGAATCAATTACAAAAGACTCAGGTAAGACTGTCATGTTCCAATTACACCACTGTTTACTGAAAGCTTTCCATAATCTATCTAGATTTCAATGATGATGGTTCCCAGAATTCGTTTAAAAAGCTCAATCCCACAAAAACACACATATGCTGTATTCATAGGTAATAGTATTAATGCTAATTTCATTCTTTGATTGCTATGGCTTGATGGATATGCCATGAAAAACATGTGTCACTTTTCCAGATGAAACTCTTTCATGATTATATCGTTTATTGTTGTGTGAAGGTGAACAGTTTTGCTACTGACATTTGTATTTTTAGACTTTTAACTGTCATGACATATTACATACTTTTCACCACATAGTCTTGTTCTCCACACGCTGAACCACATTGCTTTCTTTTTCAGTGTCATCACAAACAATAAATATTCACAACTTGGACAGTATAAATTCCGAATATTGACATTTTTATGACTTCACTATATGAATATTTTACCCTGAATGTGACCGTTACTTATCCTTCACAGAAGCTACAGTGTTTTTGGCATCACAAAATACATCCAAACAATGTTACAGTGTCGTTTTGACCCATGCCGGTCCACTGCGACTTTATATTGGTTGTAGTTGTTAATAACTTACAGATGTGCATGTATGAAACATTTAAATAAAACATACTGTAACATATCTATACTTTATTGAAACATGTTCACTCACAGTTTGTGTTTCTATGTACTAGTATGTATTTAAACACTTATCGATGTTTTTAGTCATTTATTGATAAATGAAGTAAGTCTTGTGACAAAACCTTTCATCTGAATGACATACAATCTTTCGGTGTGACATTCATTAATCTTCAAAACAATCAAGTGTTCCGATATATCTGAAACTTTTACACGAGGCGGGATAGTTGGTGAGTAATGTCCTTTAATAAGTTTCAAAAATCCACTTTTACCAGTCAGTTTTATTCTGAGAAAGCTGCTGGTGACCTTCAATTCTTACATTATGCAACTAAAGCTTGTAATTACAAATATTATCAGTGTAATCAATTACGTGTAATCATTCACAGGACTGTGGTGTTGATTAACAAGCTATTTTCAGTTTATAACTGACATTTTCAGACATTTTTCCTGAAGGTTCTGAGCTGTCCATTTTAGTGTCTCTTTGTGACTGACATTGTACCATATACAGAATTTGATGTCACTGTTCCAACAACGGCAATAAGCCCTGAATCTGATAATTCTACAAATTGATAAAGTTCACTATTTAACAATATAACCAAGCTGCACTGCCATCCTGTAGTTCTGAAAGAAGATATACGTGAAGTACTGTTATCTAACAGTTGTGGGTACATTACCTACTTCAGTGATCCATGGTTCATTCTGGTAGTAAACCTTTATGATACAAGTAGAAACAGTAGCATTTCAAAAACAGCATAGATTCAAATAAGATATTTGTTGCACAGTAGTAAAATTCCGCATATTCAGTGCGTGATTAACGTATGCTTAACATATTATACACCATCTGTATCTGTAGCACTATCACTGGTCCAGACATCGAGTATGGATGTAAAGTATTATCGTTGATGAGCTAACACCAAAATATTCAGTTGTAATAATTGAAACACGGGTTTCCAATCTTCAAAACTATTTAAAATGTGATCCAGTTTTATTTAAAGTTTAAAGTGGTGCAGTTATCGTATAAAAGTTTACTATGAAGTTTTAATAGCAAAGTTAAGAATACTTCGGACTTTTTTATTAATTGTAGTTTAAAGCCACGTTTCACTACTTAATGTTTGAAAAGATCAGGCTGCCTTTAACATTTCAGACAGATTGCACGAGCTTTACAACATGCCATGTGCCAAGTACTTTGAAAAAGAGATACCTTGACACTGCATGATATGATTTTGGACAAATGTTAAGACAGAACCTTGGTATTCTGTGTTTCGTCTACATAATGGATACTACTGATGACAAACCACTTACTGCACCCCTCATGTTCTAATTAAATATGTTTTATTACATGCATACCACGTACAGTTTTTGTGAAGTGATACACGGTTTCGATACCCGTGGTGGGCAGAGCACAGATATCCCATTGTGTAGCTTTGTGCTTAATTCAAAACAACAACAACAACATCTGGTCGTAGTAGAATCTAACAGTTTAATAAACACTTTAAGGTGTCTCTGTCACATATTGATATTAATAAATAAATAAAACAAATTGTCTAAATATCCTTATATTTTATTTTTCTCATAATAATTTTTTTCTTATTTTATTTACTTATCTTTTATGTGATTGACTTTTTGTTTCTCCCTTTCTTTACTGAAGCATCATAAACACATTCATCTGGTCAGTGTAAAATAAAACTTATTACATAATGGGTTCAACCTCTTGATTTATTAAAGGAAACCAATATTATAAAATATATTTTGGAAGATGGAGATCATGGTCACAGGTTGTTTGTTTGTTTTGGAATTTCGCGCAAAGCTACTCGAGGGCTATCTGTGCTAGCCCTCCCTAATTTAGCAGTGTAAGACTAGAGGGAAGGCAGCTAGTAATCACCACCCACCGCCACCTCTTGGGCTATTTTTTTACCAATGAATAGTGGGATTGTCCGTAACATTATAACACACCCACTGCTGAAAAAGCAAGCATGTTTAGTACGACGGTGACGCGAACCCGTAACCCTCAGATTACGAGTCGCACGCCTTAACCCACCTGGCCATTGTTATGAAAATGTCATGTAAATGTTTTGTAAACGACAACATGTCGTGTTGTGTTTGGATTTTCATATCTATTATTTATATTTCTATATTTATATTACTGTTTCAAAGTTTAAACCAATAAAATATGTTGTTATTCATTTAAAATAACATTTAGAAATTTCTAGAATTAGGTAGATCAATCAATTGACTATAAATGAAATGTTGGCGGCCTGGTGTCTAGACGACAAGTCTGGTGCAAAAACAGACATGCGCAGATTACTCTGGAACTCTGTGAAAGTTACGCGATGGTTCGAGAAATGTAAACCTACTAATATATAAACAGACGAAAATGTGAGAGAGAAAGAAGAGTCAGTCATTTGTTTGTATTTGATTCAAGAAATAGTGTTTTTGTTCGAGAAATTTTAAACGTTTGCTGTGTGTTTATTCAACTTGAATTTGTGACTGGAGTTAGATCTACAGAAGCTGTGATTTTATTTCGTCAATCTCTACGATTCGTTCGAATTACTAGTTATACTGAAGGTCAACACGTGTGGAACTGTTTAGGGGAGATCGGGAATATTGGAAGGCGATAGATAAGTTTGAAACGTTCATCGGAGGCATCGTGAAGGGAACTTCGTCGAATTTATTGTACTGTGAATTGTTTCTGGACCTCTCCATTCAAACTTCGGAATTTCTTCCTGGGACCAAATTCACACCCTAGACCGGAATTTTGGATTTCTGATCTGAACGTTTGGACTTTCATTCTAGATCATTATATTCGACACAGGCCAGTACCATTTTGTGTTGTAATTAACTTTGAAGGTTGAACCCAGTACTATTTTGTATTGTAATTAATTTTGAATATTGAAACTGAATATCTGTCATTGTTATTATATAATTTATGTCATATCTTTCAAAAATATAATAGCTTATTGTAATAAATTATACAAGCTGTTATCTGTGTTTTTCTGTTGCGTTTAGTCTACGAAAAACATAAAACATAAAAAAAACGTAACACCATCCCGGGCCATTTGTGCTGTCACGAACAAAGCTATTGAAATTGAGTTTCTGGCGTTAGAAGTCCATAAATTTATCGTTGTGCCAGTAGGGGTAGGGGCAAAATTCTTATTTCAGTTTTTCAGCTTTCGAAAGAAACGTATGTCTTTTTAACCAGAAGAAAACTGGAGTAGAACGCTAAAGTACGACATTTTATTTTAGGAGAAAAATAAGATAATTTTTGTGATCAAAAAGCAACATTCGTCTTTCCTTTCTCATCACTTACATTCGTCACGTTTTGTAACATCTACAGATTAATATGTCGTAAGATACTGCACGAATTTTGATACGATAATGGTGCAACGTTTTTCCAAAGACGCCAAGAAACAGAATATAGTACAAATGAATGTCCAAAACAATTATGTTAAATAAATACAAATATGAAGCAATTTACGTCACTGATATTATAAAACGATTCCTTTCAATATGACAGCAACAGCTGGCATTTGTAAGTTTTTCATTTTCCTATCCGTTCTTTCTGCACATAATGGCGCTCTATGGTTCTACACTGGCAAACAGCGTAGAAATGTATGACATCACTTGGACAATAAACGATCTCAGACAACAGGCTATTCTAAATTTCTTTAGTCAAATCAAGACAAAGAGACTTTGGCATCTGTTATCACAGTACTGATCATTCGGAAACAATAGAGAAGAAAATAATTTTATAATTTAATACAGTTGATGATACGCAGTTAGTTTGCGCTGTTTATGACTCCAAATTAAGTCCTCCATATTACTCCAAACGTTTTTGGAAACTATCTTTGTGAAAAATACAGATAAAAAACGATTCGAAGTACATTAAAACACTATGTTGAAATAGAAAACTACCTAGGATGATAATGTACCTGTTTAGATTCCTTTATTGGACCCTGCATGGCCAGGCGGTTAGGGCGTTTGACTCGTGACCTGAGGGTCCCGAGTTCGAATCCCCGTCACACCCGCTCCTCTATTAGGTCTTTCTCTACTCATACCAGCCGTTTTTAAATGTATAATTTTCTCTTCAAGTAAGTTTTCTTGTCATCACGGATTAAGCTATACCATGCCCTACTGAAGCATACACTGTGCCCACAGTGGTTAGGGCGCTTGACTGGTAATCTGAGGGTCTCGGGTGTGAAACCCCGTGGCACCAAACATACTCACCCTTTCAGCCATGACGTCGTTATAACGTTACAGTCAATCCAATTATTCGTTGATAAAAGAGTAGCCCGAGAGTTGGCGGCGGTGGTGATGCCTTCTCTCTAGTCTTACACTGCGAAATTAGAAACGACTAGCGCAGATAGCTCTCTTATAGCTTTGCGTGAACTTCAAAAAAAACGAACAAACAACAAACCTTTACTGGGTTGGTTGGTTATTTGGCGTTTCATGGCACAAAGCAACTAGGATATCTGCGCCAAACAACTGGTCAAAATTAAAAATAAAGTAAAATTATTAAAAAAATCATAAAAATGAATCACGTTAAAGCAAAAACAAAGTCCATTTTTATTAAAACTTAAATAGCGTTAAAAAGGCCAATGACCCTTATAAAATTAAAACATTTTTAAGGTCGACAGTGTCACCATCACCAATAACACTGTCCAGCATTAGAGGTAAACCTGTGAACAAAACATGTCTAAAACAGTGCAGTTGTTCAGAGTCGTAACGACGACAGTACAGTACAATGTAAACTATTGTGACTTGAGTGTCATAGAGACCACATATTAGTGTACCAGTCCCACACAAAAGAAAACGATAAGTTATAAAACTGTCACCATTGCGTAGTTTAGTTGGCCATTTTTAGTTATGTGGAAGAAACATGGGCAGAGACCCCTTTGGCTTTCAAGCACGTCTTTTATTCTTTTTATTACAAGGAGATCTATTGACCTCTATGGTTCCTGCACTGAGTCTATTGGGCTCTGTCATTAGAAGAAGATTCAAGCTACCGAGGGCATGAATCATTCTGCATCACAGCGTTGGAGAAGAAGATGGATCCGAGGACACATCCGAACCTGAACCAAAGGAAATAGATGCGGGGATCTGCTGGAAGTAATGGTAAGTACAGAGATGGATGTTGACACTGACTCATCACCTTTCTCAACTGTGAAGGGCAAAAGACTTTTCACGTGGTTTGAAAACGATTTTTTGGAGGCACATAGAGGTGTCTGCACTTTCACTGCAGCAGAGGAATGGAGTACATCAAAATGCGTTAGAGATGGAGTGATGAACAGTAACTTTCTAGCCTCCGAGTAACAAATGTTGTGAATTGTTTTCAAATACTGTACCTGTTTTTCTTCCACTCACCTAGTGCATGAAAGAAAGTAAGACGGTTGAAAGCCATTACAATTAACACACTTAGGCATCATTGTCCTTGCCATCACGCATGATGTCTTTGAGTGACCAAACCACTGACGGAAACATTCGAGAGACTTAAGAATAGATTGCCGTAATTTGCAATTTAGATAACCTGCTATGATGGTGGTATGTGGACGTGATGATGTAAATGTCAAAATGAGAAGATTGGTCGGCATCATAATGCCATCTTTGAGAGTGAACACACACATCACTGCAGAAACTCCTTGGATGGATCTCAACAATAACTCCTCCATGAATTCAAAGTATCGTGGGGATTAGACTAAGTGGGTATATAATACAATACGAGAGAAGTTTACTGTATTTAGGAGTGAATGTTTCCACCAAGATGTCTTCGGAATGTAGTTTTTTTACTGAATCAGGAGAGCCAGTAAGCCACTCTAGTCCTTTCTAATTAAAAACGGGAGACATCTGACCAGAAGATTTGTCTGATGAAGAATGTATGTATTATTTACTGTATTTAGGAGTGGATGTTTCCACCAAGATGTCTCCGGAATGTAGTTTTTTGACTGAATCAGGAGAGCCAGTAAGCCACTCTAGTCCTTTCTAATTAAAAACGGGAGACATCTGACCAGAAGATTTGTCTGATGAAGAATGTAGTATGAGAAAATGAGTGAGAAGATATTGAAGAAGCTGAAGATTGCTGTTCAGAATCTTCAAGATGAGGTCATTTACCAATGTTTTTTCATTATTTTAGTTAGATTTTGATGAGGAAGAACTATAATGTTTCGGTGCCCACTGACTTCACCACCATGGAGCCCGACTAGGGGACGCTGCACAATGTCTGTTTCTTTGTTTTTGAATTTCGCGCAAAGTATTAAAATCAATTAGATAATGTGCGTTGTATTTTGCACATTGTTTTTAACAAGAATATTATTTTACCAATTTTAAAAATACGTAATAAAGGTTGACAAGTATTACTTGGCTATGTTTGATTAAGTCTGAGGTTTCTTGCGAAGCTGCAGAAAAGACTTTCTGACACAGCCATCCTTATTTTGGAACTGATAGACTGAAGAATTTGTTTGTTTGTTTGTTTTGGAATTTCGCACAAAGCTACTCGAGGGCTATCTGTGCTAGCCGTCCCTAATTTAGCAGTGTAAAACTAAAAGCAAGGCAGCTAGTCATCACCACCCACCGCCAACTCTTGGGTTACTCTTTTACTAACGAATAGTGGGATTGACCGTCATATTATAACGCCCTCACCGCTGGAAGGGCGAGCATGTTTGATGCGACCGGGATTCGAACCCGCGACCCTCAGGTTACGAGTCAAGCGCCTTAACACCCTTGGCCATTTCGGGCCACTCTACAATGTCAAAAAAGGATATTGCAGCAATGCCAGGGTTTTTGAGCACTACATAAAAACACCAGCATCAGGCACAATGCGCACAACATCTGTTAAGAACATCCAACACTGGTACTTGGTTGACTCTGGCCCAAGTGGATCAGGTGATTGAACCTGAGAGCCACCCCAGGGCTGCCCGTTTACAGGAATGCAAGGCCAAAATGGTGTGTTAGGGTTCGATCCCTCAACCACCAGGATCCTCGTCTTTGTGGGTCGCCACGCATGGGAGACACGTGGGTGGATGTTTAAATCCCATAGAAGGGGACCTTTACTGGGGAAAATTAGAATGCTATTTATAATACTGTAATTTAAATGCATTAGCGCAATTTGTTCATCAACCTGTGTATTTGTTTGTCTCACATATGTGTTAATATTTAAACTATAAGCAGAATAAATATTTAAACATAACATTATTGTTCTGCTAATTCAATAAATATATTTTAGTAAAAAAATTTCCTATTTAGAATTATTCACTTCATTGAGAGATGGACTTATCTTGGCATATCTGTTGGGATATGGGACTGTCAAACTGACTTATCTTGGTATATCTGTTGGGATATGGGACTGTGAGACTGAAAGCTGTCGCTGAACATATTCATCATTTCAGATGTTGGAGCGACATATGTGACTGTCAATCCTACTGCTTGTTGACGAAAGAGTAGCTCAAAAGTTGGCAATGGGTGGTACAGACCAGCTGCGTTCACTCTAATGCATCAAAATTAAAGATGGTTACGCCCGTTAGCTTTCACTTAGCTTTGCGCGAAAATTCTCCACAGAAAATAAATTCATGAGTATCTCAGTTTACTACCTGGTTATTATATGTTCACCATAGTTTTTGGTCTTTTAATATCCGAGGGCTGTTCAAAAAATACGCGGACTAACGTCATAAAACAAAATGTACTATATTTAGAAGTTACGGGTCTGGGACCTCTTCAAAGTACTCTTCTCCCCAACGCACACACTTATCCCAACGGTGTTTCCACTGGTTAAAACAGTCCTGGTAAGCTTCTTTTGTAATGTCCTCCACCTCCTTTGTCGCATTTGCCTTAATCTTTGGAATCGTCTCAAATCTTCTTCCTTTCAAGGATCTTTTGAGTTTGGGAAACTAGAAAAAATCGCAAGGAGCAAGGTCAGGTGAGTAGGGGAGGGAAGGGGAAGAACAGTGATGGAGTGTTTGGCCAAAAACTCACGAGTTCCGAGGCACACATTTCGCAGCAACGCGGTGCATCTTCAATTTTTGGGTCAAAATCTCGTAACAAGATCCAACTGATATCCCGCGCACTTCAGCAAGCTCCCTGACAGTCAGACGTCGATTTGCCAGCACCAGGGTGTTGATTTTGTCGACGTGTGGATCGTCAGTTGACGTGGAAGGACGTCCAGGACGCTCATCATCGTCAATGGACTGTCGATCATTTTTAAAACGTTTATGCCACTTGAAACATGCCGTACGCTTCATAGCAACATTACCGTAAGCCGTGTTAAGCATAGCAAAAGTTTTAGTCGCAGATTTTTCAAGTTTAACACAAAATTTTATAGCAAGTCGTTACATCGGCTAAATTCCTAGGTCTAACCTATGACTCAAAATTAACGTGGCTACCACACATAAAAATGTACTGAGAAGAATCTGGAAAAGAGCAAATTATGTAAGAAGTCTTTCAGGTAAAAACCAAGGAACATCACCAGCAAACATACTTAAAATCTACAAAACGTACATCAGACCAACAATAGAATACGCATCACCTGCATGGATTAACATAGCACCTACACACATACAGAAACTTCAATGTATACAAAATTCAGTACTAACTTCTGCTTATAAAGTACCACGTAGCACCTCAACCACATTCTTGCACAAGTATGCAAACATGGATACAATATCTGAAAGACTCTTGCATAATACTCTAAAACACTTCAATAAGAATTGGCATAAAAATGAATTAATGTGTGATCTCGACAGATATCACGTACATGATGAAAATAGTCCTAAATACCTCTCCCCTTTTAATTTATATTTAAATAATGTAACCCAAGCTTGCCACTATGCACTAGACTTTTAGTCCTTGTTTACTTTTTATCATATATGTATTGTATTAACATATTAATATACTTACTCTTATTTGTGTGAGTGTGTGTACTACTACACGTAGTAGTAGTAGCATTCTTTCTTTAAAAAAAAACAAAAAAAAACTTGTTTCGTCCATGCATGGTCTGAGCCCTGAAATGGGCCGGAGCATCAAGTTATACTTTTACTCTGGCCCAAAGCTATATAAAAAAAAAATAATAATAAAAAAAAATAATAAAAAAACGAAAAAAATAAAAAATAAATAAATAATAAGAATAAGAATAACAAAATTGGAAATCGTATTGATGTTATGATTGTTCGGGAAGGAGGAAGAGGTCTAATGTACCTGACCCTCCTGAGTATTTAACAACTATACTCAAATACCGACACATCGGAACGGAACAGACCTTGTACAAACGATAATTCAGTTGATAATAACGGTTATTACACACCAGTATTACAAATAATAGTTTATGCACAAGAGTTTTACAAAATACAGACAATACTTAGGTTTGGAACTAAATATTGTATCGACGTTCCAGGTCAACGACAAACATATTAATTCTGAGTTGATATTGTTGCACTTCGCTTGAGCTAGTTAGCTTGGCTGGTCTCACGCCGCTTATAAGCTGACTTTGTACCGACGAAGATAGTTAATGTCCCTATAGTCTTCCGATTAATAAGAGTTAATCACAGTTTTAGCTTCCGAGACTTGTAGTATACTGACTGTAGTTGACAAAAATATTCTCTCTCGTGGCGTATCAACATATATTCTTTATACAACGTACTAGAAAGCTCGGTTGGCCCAATAATATTCTAAGATATGCTAGGTTTTAAAGGAGCAACTGGAATTTTCTTGTTTGGTTTTCGGATCAATTGACATGTAAGACAAGTTTCGCAAAATTCAGAAACATATTGCCTTATTTTTGACCCAAAAAAATGTTTCATAATTTTATCACGACTTATTGACACCAAAATGATTTCCCATGGGGAATTCGTGGGAAAATTTCAATATTTCAGAATGATATGCTTTGGAAACAATAAACTGATAGTTTACAGCCCAATCCTCTGAAGCTGGTACATTTGGTGGACTCTATTTTCTTATAAGCACACCGCTTTTAACAAACTTTCTCTTGTTTAACTTTTGTGAGAGCATAAATTCAAAAGTGCATACATCAGTGGATCCTGATCACTTGGTGATCAGTTTACTTTTTCCAAACAGAGCTTTACTGGCTAAACCAGATCATGCTCATCATTGTACATTTATTTTAGTATGTATGCTTTTTTTCTGTATAGTTTCGTTTATGCTTATGTCGCATATTACTGAGTATTACACAAGTTTCTTCTCAAAACATGTAGATAATTATTGAAAGTGAGAAGCAAAATCACTTGTCTGAGAAAAGTGCTCGAGAATTTTGTCGAAATTTCTACGAATTTGAGTGATTCTTATAAAAAGTGGCTAACAAAGAGATGGAGGAGATTTTGGGGGGGGGACAGCTACACTCAGTATGTTATAGTTCTAGGTAGCTATAATTATGATTAACGTCTTTAATCGAAAAAACTACAAAATTTACCAAGAACGTTATAGATTTCGAACATTACAAACCGAATTACATTACGAATACATCAAGTATCTTCGACGGAAGAAGTGAGCTTGTAAGGGTGTGAGACTAGCCAAGAAAGACGTCGTTAGGTTAAACAACATGCAACAACGCCAACTCAGAATTAACTTGCTCATGGTGGAATCAGATCGTCAGTTAAATATTCAGTTCTAGACAAGATATAAGACTCATTACAGTCTTGTAAGTTTGCAGAACTGGTCTATATAAACCATCATTTATAATAAGTATTAGTAATAACCGTTATTATAAATTCTATTGTTCTTATTTTTCTATACTAAAATAAAATTATGTGTATCAATCTTGTTGCAAATGCCCTAAATTTGATACATATTAGTAGTTAATTTATTACTAAGCTGAAGTTTACATTTCCAGTTATTTGAGATAATGATACGTAATGTGTATAATTGGCCTGGTATGGCCAAGCGCGTAAGGCGTGCGACTTGTAATCCGAAGGTTGCGGGTTCGTGCCCGCGTCGCTCTAAACATGCTCGCCCTCCCAGCCGTGGGGGCGTTATAATGCTACTGTCAATCCCACTATTCGTTGGTAAAAGAGTAGCTCAAGAGTTGGCTGTGGGTGGTGATGACTAGCCGCCTTCCCTCTAGTCTTACACTGCTAAATCAGGGACGGCTCGGTAGAGTGGGCTAACAACCTACTCACTTAAATACTTGTTGAAGAATCCGCAAGCGATTGCTGCCCTATTCTCCTGGATGGAATCTAATGGTGATAACTAACTAACTAATGTGCACAAGTAGTTAATAAATCGAAAACTCATCCGAAGTAAAATAATTACACGTAATAATTATTACGAGCTATTGGCCTTTTTAATTTTATTCATGTTGTTTAACAAGTAAAACACACAATCAGATACTTTACGCTACTTTTGCCTTAAATTTCCCTATTCTTGACATACTTGTAAAACGCTTTCTTCAAAATTGTCTTTTTTAAATAAATTAATTGTTAAAATGCTTATTACTTTATTTGGCTGGAAATATGCTTTTGATGTTTGTTTGTATTAAATTTCACATAAAGTTACACAAGGGCTATCTGCGCTAACCGTCCCTAATTTTGCAGTGTAAGACTAGAAGAAGAACTTTCCCTTGCTGTTCAACCCCGTTTACCTATATTACAGAAGATGTTATTATTCGACGGTTAGTAACAAACTTTGATCCTTTTCACGTTTTCTCGGTTAAAGTGCTAACAATAATAACAAAAAAGGGTCATTAGCATTTATATTCATGAATATAAAGATTGATATTCAAGATTGATTCTGTAGATGCACTGAAATCCACATCCATGTAATAAAAAGAGGTAATTTCCGATCCACAAACAAAATTTCTCATTTTGTCAGAAGCTTACGTCCATACCTGGTTATCAAATGCAAAAATGGGTACAATGTTAAACATCTTTGCCATAATTGACTTATTTCTGTTGCTTAGGGCTTGATTGAATTTGAAAAGGTTGGCAGTCATCAACATCAAAGTTTGCATCCACATTGTATTTTTCACAGGATTGGTTGGTCAATATGCATTCTGTACTTTCTGACTGAGAAAAAAGCCTGAAGATGACATGGTTAGGTTTACCATTATCAGTATAGAGAGATTTACTGTATTTACTGTTGTTTTCATTGTCTTAGCTGGCGAAAACTTTGGTATTACAGAATGAAAATCATAAATTATTTTGTATATTAGTTATTTACCATTTTCTATATTTCTTTCCTTTTTATTTTACTTTAGCTTTTCCACACTGCTCTTGTTTGTAAATCTCTATTACACTATGTAACACAAACTTTGTTCCTGGATAGCATGTGTTATTTCTTAATTGCTTACGTTGTAAAAGAACATAAAATGGTCATTATTCCCTTCAAACTTTGCTTTTGTGACCTGGAAAATTAAATTTAGAAATCAACCTATTTTCTGTGTAAAAATGGACAAATTTGCACATTTTCATTTACATGAGCTCTGAATAAAACAAGATATGAATCAAGATCTACATGTATTTATACTAAAGTTATACAAAAATGTTTATAAGTGAGTAGTTTTTTAAAATTTGAGACTGTAATGTCAATCACTTTTACGTATCAGTCCCTAAATATAGTCTCCCATCATGTTTTTGTTATACGTTCCTTGGTCATGAAAGCAAAGTTTGAAGAGAAAAACAGGTCTTTTCCATTTACTTTAGGCATAAGCAATTGGGAAATAACACTTTCTGCCCAGGGACAAGAAAAAGTAACAATTTTGTTACACAGTGTTATAGATAAGATGAACATTTAACCTCATACCAGCCAATGTTCATTATATGGAACACGATTTAAACAGCCTATAAAACTAGCTGCAAATGTAATTTCAGTATTACGATCCTCATTACACTGAGATAAACAAATATAATCAAGTGTTGAAAGCTTGATAAATAAACAAAAAGTATTAAAAACTGTTTTCGCCCATATTGAATAACATGTGTTATGCAGAAATAATCAGAACTCAAAACTGATTTTGCTGAATACTGCAATTTAGCTGACATATTCTACTATATTAATGGAATATCTACGGTTTTCTTTCAGCTGTTGAAAATTTGAGGAAAATTTCAATGTTTTATTTATGGAACAATGGAGGGGTGGCGCCACTGATACAATGAAAAGTATAAATTTGCGCTCGCCCAACAGCTGATTATATGACTACTCGTAAAACATATGTATGTGTCTTAACACGTACCCTTTGTTGTGAAGTGCTTATGTTGATAAATTAAGGTTTGTTTGTTTTTGAATTTCGCACAAAGCTACTCGAGGGCTATCTGTGCTAGCTGTCCCTAATTTAGCAGTGTAAGACTAGAAGGAAGGCAGCTAGTCATCACCACCCACCGCCAACTCTTGGGCTACTATTTTACCAACGAACAGTGAGATTGACCGTCACATCATAACGCCTCCACGGCTGAAAGGGCGTATACGTTTAGTGCGACGGAAATGCGACCCTCATATTACGAGTCGCACGCCTTAACACGCTTGGCCATGCCCGGCCCATAAATATAGGATAAAATAATTTTTAAAATATCATTTTAGGCCGTAGTTGCAAGATCCTTTTATGTTATCAAAAGTAACTACAATCCAAGAAGTACTTGACACTGCAGGAAGCTCCACGCGCACACTCTGAACACTGTGGTATTGCCGCCAACTGTGGGGATTCAGATAACCAACTAAGTGACATCAAGGATGTTCCTGATGACTCAGAATATAAACTGGTTGGAGAGCTTGAAGTGGAGGAAGAAATTGAAATCTATGAATAATTGGATGCACAACAGTCTTCAAAGAAACAAAAGAGAGAATTGGCAAAGTGGAAAAATGAATGTGATGTTGGTAAACCTCTTCCTACAACCATTGTTGAAACTGAACGAGACTTCATTACATGATATTTGGAACAAAATGAGTAGAAACACATGCATTAAACTCAAGAAGTACATGCACTTCACTGGTGATCAAAATCTTGCCCGAGAAGACAAGTTGAACAAGCTTTCTCCATTGTACCAAACATCAAATAAAACTTGTATAATTTGATGTTTCATAAGTTGTTCAGTATGGTATCATTCTTTGGCCACCATAGTGCCAAAATGTTCATTCGAGGAAATACAGTTCAGTTTGTACAGAAAATTTGGAGCCTTTGATGGTTATCCCTATCACTTGATTATGTGGAAAGAAGTAAAAGACTCCAAAGCAATCACTCGGCACGTGCGTCATTATCACACTGGTTAATGTTATTGCTGCTAATTCAGATCTGGAGAGGCAACAACTTTTTCTGATGTTTTCTTACCACTTACAATGTACTAGTCAAATTGACTAATTGTAACATGTGACTGATTGAGACGATCAGAGAGAATTGTACTGCAGAGTCAGCAACATTAATAACCTTCACAAACGATCTGATAAAGAAAGACGTATGACTATCATAGTAACGGAAAGATTTATATAACCAAGTGGCACAACGGTTTTATCATTGCAATTGCCAGAAACTGGGAAACTCACTTCAATCCACATTGTGAAATGACGAAAAAACAAAATTAGGACCACATCTAATCAGTTCCTACTGGAAAATTTGGTGTTGACTTCACGGATCGGCTCTTAGCGTAGTACTACCCAATGAATCGTTGTAAAAAAGTGGTACTGGCCACTTCTTCTGAATGACCTGAATGTAGCCACGATTGCAGCTGCAGCGTGGCAAGTTCACTGCACATTTAACCAAAAAATTGTCTCATCTGAATTATGGCAGCAGATGGCACTGTGTTTGCTTCTGGATGACATAAGGGGTGATCAAGCATTATATCAAAGGACATCTGTCAGCACTGCTACACTTCGAAATGAAGTCCGTGTAACAGCCTAGACCATGTTTTTAGATCCACATTGCAAGGTGTAAAGTGTGCAAAAAGAACACAACAAATGGCAAAATGTTTAGCTTTATGCTGGAAAGGGAAAAACAACGTTTTGAGGTATACTGCTGTCCCTCATTTCAGTTCCTCTACAAACAATACACAAGGTTTAAATAGTTTTTTTTATATATCGTAAATCTTGGTAGAATACTTTAAGGAGAAACATAAATTGAACATATGTATCAGTCAATAAATTTCGATTTAGAAAGTTGCGAGATTGTAGTTTCCTTAAATGGAACATGCTGTAACTCTGAAATCGAAAGTGTTACAGGCCTGAGACTAAAGTTTTGCTATAGTTAATACAATAGTATACTTATATGTTAAATACTAAAATTTGACAACTCAGTGAATAGCCAGTAAGATCAGAGTAAATAAGTACCAATAAGGAGAATGTATAACATACTTGTATGTGTATTCTGTATTTATATATTCTGTATGTGTATTCTGTATATATATATTCTGTATGTGTATTCTGTATATATATATATTCTGTATGTGTATTCTGTATATATATATATTCTGTATGTGTAGTCTGTATATGTATATTCTGTATGTGTAGTCTGTATGTGTATTCTGTATATATATATTCTGTATGTGTAGTCTGTATGTGTATTCTATATGTGTAGTCTGTGTGTGCATTCTGTATATGTAGTCTGTGTGTGCATTCTGTATGTGTATTCTGTATATATATATTCTGTGTGTGCATTCTGTATGTATATTTTGTATGTGTAGTCAGTATGTGTAATCTGTTTATGTATTTTGTATGTGTATTCCGTATATGCATGTGATACAGTAATAGTGGGGAAAAATGTCTCAGAAGAAACAAATTAATACAGTAATAGTGGGGAAAAATGTCTCAGAAGAAACAAATTAATAATATTTATAATAAATAATAACATGTAATTTTCTTTATTTAACTCAAAATGTTCATTTTTTTTCTTCTTCGGTGAATCGCATTATATATCTATGAACTAGTAAAGCGTGTCAAGATGTCAACGAATTATTTACAGCTGAAAACTGGAACATTGTTGATCCAAATGTAATTATGGATTTTTTACAGAATTATAGTATGCTTAGTTAAAAAAAACACGAACAATTCATACAGTATTTCCCAAGATCTTAAAATACTGTTATTTGACTTTTTAGCGATGACTTAACTCTTTATCTGGAACAAACCAGAAATCTTACAAAGTGAAAAATGGAAAGATGTTATTACGTATTGTACTCTATCCTGAACGAGTCTCAGATTTATTATGTTACGCTCATTAGGTATTAAGATTTCAAATAGCCAAAAATTTTAATTTGAATTAAGAAATTAATTGAATCTTAATATATGTCAAACTTGTGATATTTTCCAACAAGACTGATACACAGAATTTTCTTTCTCAACAAAAATATATTTTAATGCAAAGAAGCAAAAAAATACAATTTATAATAACGCTTATCACAAATTGTTAACACAAATAATTATTTATATGCAAGAATTTTACAAACTTACAAACAATTTTCAGTCTTCTATCTGGAACTGAATAGTCTATAAACAGCCCAGGTTTACAAGAGGTAAATTACTTTTATGTTGACAATGTTGTTGTTGTTTTTGAATTAAGCACAAAGCTACACAATGGGCTATCTGTGCTCTGCCCACCACGGGTAGCGTGCAAGTCCGCAGACATACCGCTGAGCCACTGGGGGGCTTTATGTTGATAAACAGATACTCTTCACTTAAGTAACGGGAGTGTCAGCTAGCTCTATTCTTGTTTAACTTAACGCAGTTGAAAAGCCCGATTTTTACTGAGGAAGATACACTGCTGACCAAAATCTTAAAGCAAATGAACATAAAGAAATAAAATATGCATTTTGCGTTGATAGACTCAACCACTTACTTGAGTAGAGCTTCGAAAGATGAAAATAAAAATCTTTTTTAGCATTTAATAGGAAAAATGTGAACACTATGAAATTAGCCTAAATGCCAGCCGGCCAAATGTTTAAGACCATATTGAAACAAAGCATTAATCGGTAAACACGAAACGAAATTTAGTCGTCTGTGTTCGAGCATTAGCTTTGTCAACATCTCCCACTGACATCTCCTGTGTTACATTGTGTAAAACCATGACAAAGGCTAAAAAGTTGACAGAGTTTGAACGTGGCAGAATTGTCGAGCTACAAAAGCAAGGTCAGTCTCAACGTGCCATTGCTGGTAAGATTGGGCGCAGTAAAACTGCTGTTGCAAATATACTAAAAGACTCTGAGGGATACGGAACAAGAATTTTAAATGATCGGCCCAAGAAAATTTCGCCGGCATTGAGCAGGAGGATTCGAAATGTTGTCCGGCAAGACACCAGCCAATCATCGACCAGACTAAGGTCCTTACGGACGCAGAATGCAGCTCAAGAACAATAAGACGGCATCTACGAGAGAAATGCTTTAAAAACTGTAAATGTCTTCAAAGGCCACGCTTCCTTCCAAACCGCGAAACAGCTCGGTTAAGCTTTGCTGAGAAGCATCAAACATGGGACATAGAAAAGTGGAAGAAAGTTTTGTTCTTTGATGAGAAAAAAATTAACCTGGATAGCCCAGATGGCTTCCAACGTAACTAGTACAATAAGTATATCCCACCAGAAACATTTTCCACACGACATAGTGGAGGAGGTTCCATCATGATCTGGGTTGCTTTCTCCTTCCAAGGAACAATGGAGCTTCAGGTTATACAGGGGGTCAAATAGCAGCTGGTTACATTGTCATGTTGGAGAGAACATTCTTATTGACTGAAGGTCATTGCTTGTGTGGAAAGTAATTGGATCTTTCAGCAGGACAACGCTGCAATCCACAATGCTCGCAGAATAAAGAACTTTTTTATGGTGAATGACTTGATTCTTTTGGACGATTCAACGTGTTTGCCCGAACTGAACCCCATTGAAAATGTTTGGGGATGGATGGCAAGGGAAGTCTATAAAAATGGACGTTGATTCTAAACAATGCATGATCTTCATGAAGTCATCTTCACCACTTGAAATAAAATTTCAGCTACTGCAAACGCATATATTGACCATGTCAATGTGAATGTTTGAAGTTATTCACAATGATAGCCGTGCAACTCACAACTGAGACTTTTTAATGGGTATTTCCTACGCTGGTTAGAACTTCTTTTTCGTATGGTCTTAAACTTTTGACCAGCTGCTATTTAGGCTAATTTCATAGTGTTCACATTTTTCCTATTAAATGCTAATTTTTTTTTCATCTTTCGAAGCTCTGCTCAAATAAGTGGTTGAGTCTAACAACGCAAAATGGATATTTTTTCATTATATTCATTAGCCTTAAGATTTTGGCCACCAGTGTATCTAATTTCTTCGTAAAAATACTAATTTGCAAAGTTAAATCTTTAATTGGTTTGTTTTGAATTTCGCGCAAAGCTACTCGAGGACTTTCTGCGCGAGGCGTCCCTGATTTAGCAGTGTAAGATTAGAGGGAAGGCAGCTAGTCATCACCACCCACCGCCAACTCTTGAACTACTATTTTAACAACGAATAGTAGAATTGATCGTAACATTATAACGCTCCACGACTGAAAAGGCGAACATGTTTGGTGTGACAGGGATTCGACCTCGCGACCCTCAGATTACGAGTCGAGTGCCTTAATCACCAAGCCATGTCGAGCCACTTTATCATCTAAATATTTGTTTACAGTTCTTCAGCAATCTGACTTTAACTTTTATCATTCCCGTATCAATATTTGTTTGTCTTTTTAGTGTCTATCTTACACACTTGTTTTCTTCCAAATCTTTCGTCTTCACATTCGTTTCGTGTTTTTAATTAACAAGTTTATAAATTTGTTTTCTTTTTTAAGTTTATGTTATCAACTGCTTTCTTTTTCAACTATTTCATATGATTATTAAATGCTCTTTCTGTCTCATTATTTTTTGCTCTTTTCAACAGTGCCATCCAAAGGTTTTTATTTCTTTTTTTATCACTAATATTGTAGTTTTTCAGCAATATTCTTTATATATTTGTTGTTTTTCATCTACCGATTTTAGCATTTGTTAGCATAGGCTATGATTGTTATATTTGAAATATTTCATATAAAAATTTGTGATTGCTTACTTAGATATTTGATCAAAGCATTTGTTATTTCCGTTGTTTCAGCCGTCTTATTTTAAAATATTTTTGCCTGACAAAATTAAATATTTACTTTATTTTTAATAGTTATTTCATTTAATTATTAATTTTTGATTTTTCAACTATTTCATATAAAGTTTTTGTCTATTTCAGCTACAGCATCTTAAAATTTTTGTTTTTGTCAGCTGTTTTTCTGAATATTTCCTTTTCTTTTTTCAGTTATCTTATCTTAACATTTGTTTGTTATTTATAAGCTAGTTCATTAAAACATTTATTGTTATATTTCTTAGTTACCTCACATAATAATTTTTACATTTTTCAGCTATCTCAATAAACCTTTATTTTGTTTTTAATAGGCTATCTTATTAAAAATTGTACTCATTTTTTCTTCATGCATCCTATCGATTCATTTGCAAGTCTTGTCTTCAGCTACCTCATGTAATCATGTTAATGTTTACATCTGAGGCCCGTGATCGCCAGGTGGCCAAGGTTTTGCTTCCTCAATTCTTATATGACTGTAATACAACAGTTGTAACATGTCAGAATTTATCATCGACTTCTCGTTAATATAGCCCAACATGGCCACATGGTTAAGGCCCTCGACTCGTAATCTGAGAGCGTGGCTTGGAATCCCCGTAGCACCAATTATGATCGCTCTTTCAGCCGTGGGGGCGTTATAATTTGACGATCAATCCCACTTGGTAAAAGAGTAGCCCAAGAGTTGGCGGTGGGTGGTGATGAATAGCTGCCTTCCCTCTTGTCTTACACTGTTAAATTAGGGACGGCTAGCGCAGACAGCCCTTGAGTAGCTTTGTGCGAAATTCACAAAACAAACAAACTTTCAGCGGTAGAGGCGTTGTAATGTGACGATCACTCCCACTATTCGTTTGTAAAAGAGTAGCCCAAGAGTCTGTTTCTAATATTGTTATGATCTTCCAAATAGTAAACACAACTACTCGTATGTAGTTCTGACACTTAATCGGTTGTTTTTCCTCGATCGCTTTGCAGTGAAACCAACAACAAAAATAAAACTGGTTGCAGATGGAGTCGGTAAACGTCAGACCTCTTCTTTGTACGTCTAAACATACATTGTTTCTTGTCACAGATATTTCTTTAAACCTCCAACTAATTTCCTTTATCGGCAGTTTTGTACATAATTATCATAAGTATAACGATAAATCATAAACATTCTCAAGCTGTCTTTTAAATGAGACTTTCGTTGATTATTCGATGGCCTTAATAGCACGTGATTGTAGTTGATATATGCATACAAGCACTTTTCTCTTATTAGGCAATCGTCGTATAGAATGGTAATAATTTTTATACTTGTTTGAATATGCATCTCCTTACTGTATATAATTGTTCAATATTTGAAGCATTTGAGATGCCCGAAAATTCTCAAAATGCTTCGGTAAGTTGACAAATTATGGAGGTTCAAGAAGGCATTCTGGATAATGGATGTCATTCTTCCTTTAACATTTATACTTGTACATCAAATCAACTTTGCTTTCTCAGACAGTTTCATACGATCATTTAGAGATTGTAGGAAATGAACTTATTATGTTGAAATTCAAAATTAAAATCCAGTCTAACTTAATTAAGTATATGTTAAGTCGAGTAAGAACTGATTACCCCCCTCTGGTACAGCAGTAAGTCTACGGATTTGCAACGCAAAAATCAGGGGTTCGATTCCTCTCGGTGCGCTCCGCAGATAACCCGTTGTGGCTTTACTAAAAGAAAAAAACACACACAAAAATTTTTGTTTTATAAAAATAGTTTTATGGTTAATGAAATAAACACAGTTTAATACCCCGCATACAGAACTGCTAACATCCGTCTACGAATTTTAGCAGAAAGGATCGGATTGAGAGTCACATGACTGATAAATCTTAAAATTACACTTTTTTACGGTTGTTTCAAATTGAGCACATTCTGTGTATCTAGTTAACTTCGCACAATCTGGTTTGTAACATAAAAAAACGAATATTTCTGAATTAACTGGAAGTTAAAATAATAAGTAAAAACGACTATTTTTACAATAACGAATTATCAAGTTATTGTAATGAAAACGTTACTACAGTTTGTTTTGTAGTTTTGTTTTTAACTAACGGTGAAAACATCGTGTGTAGCTACAATCGAAATTTAAAATGATAAAAGTGGTCAATGAACGTTTCCGAAAAAAGACCAATAATAAGAGAAAAAAGTTAATTTTTACAGTCTGTTTTTCATTTTTAGCATAAAATCATGTAATTTATTCTATACATGCAATAAATATTACAAAATAAGTCACATAT
Source organism: Carcinoscorpius rotundicauda (assembly GCA_011833715.1). Taxonomy (NCBI): domain Eukaryota; kingdom Metazoa; phylum Arthropoda; class Merostomata; order Xiphosura; family Limulidae; genus Carcinoscorpius; species Carcinoscorpius rotundicauda. Next base: position 93,371,967 of record CM022396.1, on the reverse strand, counting down.
TGAGTACGTAGTAACCAAGTAAACACTTTGGTATGTGTGGAACAAATATTAACCACTGTCACAGGATTTCGTTCAAACTTTTATAAATAATGTACAGAGTTATAACTCAGGGTTAAATAAAAGTTACTTTACAAAACTCTTTTCTTGATACTGACCTTAAAATCATAAAACTGGGGAAGGTTTTATGCCGTATCTTTGAAGTAATAACTACAAGTTATAGATATAAGTAGCATCTTAATTAATTAGAGAACATCAACCTTAAGTTTTACTTTCTATACACACTTATATCAAGCGTATTTTGTATGATGATTTATATAGGCTTTTATTTTAAAATAATAGTTCCTTAAGATTGATTTGAATGATAGAAGTTCCTCACCTATTTGAATGTATGTGGTTCAGATGATAGAAGTTTCCTCACCTATTTAAATGTATGTGGTTCAGATGATAGAAGTTCCTCACCTATTTGAATGTATGTGGTTCAGATGATAGAAGTTTCCTCACCTATTTAAATGTATGTGGTTCAGATGATAGAAGTTCCTCACCTATTTGAATGTATGTGGTTCAGATGATAGAAGTTTCCTCACCTATTTAAATGTATGTGGTTCAGATGATAGAAGTTCCTCACCTATTTGAATGTATGTGGTTCAGACGATAGAAGTTCCTCACCTATTTGAATGTATGTGGTTCAGATGATAGAAGTTCCTCACCTATTTAAATGTATGTGGTTCAGATGATAGAAGTTCCTCACCTATTTGAATGTATGTGGTTCAGATGATAGAAGTTCCTCACCTATTTAAATGTATGTGGTTCAGATGATAGAAGTTCCTCACCTATTTGAATGTATGTGGTTCAGATGATAGAAGTTTCGTCACCTATTTGAATTTATGTGGTTCAGATGGTAAAAGTTTCCACACCTATTTGAATGTATGTGGTTTAGATGATAGAAGTTTCCTCGCCTATTTGAATGTATGTTGTTTAGATAAATAAGCTGATTTCGGAAGATGACCTGTTTAAAATAGTTGACTGGAAGTTATAGGAAGAGTTTTCCACATTACGCATGTGAAGCCAAAAATAACACGTTTTGAAATGAGCTACATAAACCAAGAAGCGCTGGTAGTGCTCGTTACACTGTTAGTGCCGACATGGACAGATGGTTAAGGCACTCAACTCATAATTCGAGGGTCGCAGGTTCGAATCCCCGTTACATCAAATACGCTCGCCCATTCAGCGGTGGGGGCGTTATAATTTGCTAGTCAATCTCACTATTCGTTGGTAAAAGAGTACTCCAAGAGTTGGCGGTGGGTGGTGATGACTACCTGCCTTCCCTCTAGTTTTATACTGCTAAATTAGGGACAGCTCTCGCAAATAGCTCTCGTGTAGCTTTGCGCGGAATTCAAAAACAAATAAGCAAGTTCACACTGTAGAAACAAGTAGAATGCAGAACACGTGAAGAGCTTTTAAGCACTGTCGGCAGAACTCGCACAGTGAACTTTTAAACACTAAACACACTGAAGCACGTGAAGAACGAAACATAAGAAACTGTCAAACACGGTAAGTGTGAAATACAAGAACAATTGGATGACACAGTAAATGTGAAGCACATGAAACATCCGTTATAAACATACGGCGTACAGCGTTTTTAGTGAAAAAGAACTCCTAGTATGTACCAGCTTTAAGAAAAACGGACATTAAACACAATGGGACATTTTGTAATCTCGGAATGTTAAGCGTGTGAATGATCACAAAACACGAAATTACGCGCATGAAAATATTTATAAATGCGAAACATGAGAAAAACAATTTCCAGCTTTGAGATTGGTCTGAGATATATCCGCCTTTTTCTTCTCGATGTCAGTCTGTGTTTTGCATTTTAGTAAATCGGAACAGTGAAAGTATTGTTAATCCCTTAAAGAATGGGGAAAATTACTGAAACTTTAGACTAGTTTTGGAAAGTTTTGCAGCTGTTAAGGTTTCTGACCGAATTACAAGTGAACGATTTCTTACCAGGTTCGCCATTGTTGTTTCTTTATACCTGAAGGAAGTTGTCATTCCTATGGAAATTTTAAATAATTATCCCCGCCTTCTGTGACGCAAATACCGCTATGTAGCTTACAAACATTCCAAAGGGAGGACCATAACTAAGACCTGTTATTGGTTCTTAAAAATAGAAGGCAACAAGAGTTTCATAATATTCAACACAAAGAAATGACGAGAATAGCTGCTCCCGATGTCCCGCCTTTTAGGCGTGGCTCAAACACGTACCACAGAGGTGTGTTCTACTGCGCATGTCGCGGCGTGCTTGTACTATCAGTAATACCCATTCCTGGCACTTTCTCCAACTTGACCGAATCTCTACATCCACGAGCTCTGACGACGCTGCTGTATCGTTCTGTAAAGGTAATACAACTGCCTGTCTTTAGTGTCGTCATCTGTTTTAAAAAAACAAACAGTAAAGGCATGGGATTTCTACTTAATATATGTGATATCTAAACTTACAGATACCAAACCTTATTATTCTAGTAACTTTGTTTTGATATAACACTGCTACCTGAACTGTCATAAAGACCTGTATTTCTATATAGCCAGATATAATACTCCAGTGGAGGAAAATAATTTATATTTTAAATAATATACTGGTCTAAGACAGTTTGTACTGTTTTAAAATGTACGAATTTCAAGAACTAATAACAAAAGTATAATAAATCTAAATTTGAAAACATTTCATAAATGCTGGAGTTCAAATATATAGTATTCTAGGATACGATTATAGAATTATATTAAAAGTATCATATTGTGAAACTATATGATAGTTTTAGGCTCTTTCTCACGTTTGTTGCATCATTTTAATGATCAGTTTTAAAACTATACTAATATAAAACTAACAGTTAATAATAATTAGAAAAGTTATTGTGACCTCATGGTGCGTATCCTGCGATTTGAAATAAATATATTGTTGAAAATGTCATGAAATTTTGGTTTTCTTTTTGTCAACAGTTCATTATTTAGTTAAAATTACGAAATGTTAATCAGTAAATATAGATCTTGTTCAAACTACAAAATCCAAATACTGTATTGAAATAAAACAACTAAATATTAATTATTTACTTATAAGAAAAATCTCTATACAATTTTTTTAAAAAAAAGCATGACTTGTTCTAAACGACAGTTAGAAAACGTCATGTTAGAAACAGTTTTCAGCATTTTAAGCCAGTCTTAGCATAACTGTATTACTTTCAAACTGACAGAAACCAAGTGTGTAAGAGGAAAACAATGTCTATTTCTGCGAGATCACCATTGTTCACGAGAACATAAGGTTTCATATCTTTCACATACGCATTACTTCACATTAGGCCTACCCTATGAACATAACAACAGACTTTATTCATAACTATACAAAGGATAATTATATTTGCCTTGTTTGTAGTTTAATAGCCAGTAACCTGGGAAAATTTTATGTGTTTTTACTCACTGTTGATCTAATTATGAAGAGGGCACTATGTAATGTTTCTGTCTTGCACGAGAAATTTATCTTCTGTCGTCCTTATTATGAGGTCTGAGGAACGTTTTGACTATCTGAGGTGTTTCTGTCGTATAGTTAGTTATACCTAAGATTAGGAAATTTCTGGAGTAACTGTTATTTCGGTGAAAAGCGTGCGACATGTAGGAACGTCGAAATAACCTTATGTAATTTAGCATAAGTGTTATTTATTGTAAGCTTTTAAAATGTTCGAAATGGTAAGCTGTAGTAAAAATTCGTTGTTTTTCTTTCAGACGTGTTAAGCATTACGGCATTAATAACGAGATATTTACACTTAAGGCTACGTTTCTGACAATTCTAATTCTATACGTGATAAACCAGTCTTCATATCGGTGTTAAGAATCCTGTTATTTGATAGGTTATTTCATGTATTGCTGTTGATAATTCGTGATACACCATTCCGTAACAAATCATTCAATAAACGATATTCCATAAAACGTAAGAAGAAAAACTTGGATAAATTGTAAGATAAATTTTCACATGAAATAAAATGTTTTTTTTATATAATTTTCAGAGTAAAGTTCGCGTTACAATGATTATATTTTATATTTTACTGATACGTTACTTGCATTACTGTTTATCATTCTAACTGTATGTTCTATGCTGTTCTATGCGTTACTGTTTTACAGATATTCGGTACCAATATTTATTACCCTAATTCTTACACGACCTTACATATACACTTCACTTTCCTTGTTCTTTCTCTGATAATTATAACCATAACAGTATCAATTATGCAACATAACGAACAGTGCCAACCTCTGACTACAAAATACAAACATATCCCTTACTGTATCCTCTGGTTAGCTGATTTTTGTGTTCCTAATACCTGCAATGTTTAATGTCACGTGCGTAATGTTTTGAGATCAAAACAATATGTTTGAGATTACCATTGTGGCATATACGTTTCATAAATCTATTAAAATTGTTTCTTTATAGAATTTTGTTTCCGAAAAGCAAACATCTTGTTAGGTATTTCGGGAAAATAAAATGACCCATTCGGAAGTTTAGCGCAAATATCATCCGGAATGTTCAGAGAAACCCTGATCTTTGTTCAACTCATGATTTGAAATTTAAAAGCTGAGTTTTGTAAGAAAAATAGTACCTACACACATACATATGCATACGTACATATATATGTATGTATACTCATTAACAACTATATGTACAGATAACAGAGGAGAAATGTTGAAATGGAATGAGAGGTTTATTAGATACAATGGGGAATTTGTTTAAGTCAAGATTTAGTCCAAGTAACAAGCAAAAGGTGGTGGAAATCTGAAGACGGGTTCTGGTGACTGTTACAAAAAGAACGGCTGATGAGAAACCTAGAGTCAGCCAGAGTCAACAGGGGATCTTTGGATCCTAAAACAAGAATTTGATGTGGGAGAAACAGAACCCCGAGAAAACCAATTTTCAGTCCCCGGATGCCGGATTACCTATCCGGGAAGTGTACTTGAAATGAAAGTTTTAAATCTTGATGGTTAATACACTATTTATGACAGAGAAAATAATTAGACTGGTAGCTAACCATGTGTCGGGTGTAACAGCTAAAGTTGTTCTGTTAACTAGCTGCAGGTAAGCGAGAGGCAAAATGCGTTTCTTTCTAAATCGAGGAAAGTTTTCATACAAGTTTTATTATTTTTATCTTTGTACAACTAGCACACTTTTGTACTTCTCCACCTAAAACGACCTGTCTTGATTTCGTAATTGTACTCAGGTGGTGCATCATGACTCAAATTTCAGCGACTTAACCTTACAAGAAGAGTTTGTAAGACACTATAAAGTTAATTTAAACGAGTCTCATCATAAAATGTGATGAATATGGATGTCACATGCAGTGTATCAGAATTCTAAATAGATAACCAATGAAACAGTCGTGAACTTACAAATATTATTAGATTATTGTTGCAGATCATTACATTATGGAGCATCGTTTTCCTAAATTCTAAGACAAAACACAAATAGCGAATTCGAATTATAAGTTACTCAACGTGGAAATCCGTCATCTGTATTAAATAAAAACAAAATTATTCAGCTTATAAGACTATCAGCTGTGCAAGAAACAAATTGTAGTTTATTACTTAAAATGCATTAATTGAGCTGACAGGAAAGTAATAACGGGTTAAGAAAGGATACAAGAAAAATTAAAATGCTGAAGTGAACGGAATCGTAAGTTTCTTTATTTGTAGTGCAAACTCTCTGACAAGTTACCAATTATAATATATTTATACAGCACAGCAGTAAAACAGCTGAATGTCTGCTGACTCACACCGTTAAAAACCTGGTTTCGATACCCGTGGTGGGCAGAACATAGATAGTTCATTGTGCAGCTTTGTGCTTTATTCTAAAACAAACATTTACAACCAGTTTTGCGAAATAGGAAAACATTCGATCATTTGCTTCAAAAGTGTTGTTAAAGGAAAGACATGGAGTTAAACTATTTGGAAAAATGTTTTTTTACGATGACAATTTATGTGATATTTCAATTAAAATGGAAGCGAATAATAATAGATTTTTATGTGACGTTTACAGAAGAGACAGTTAATAACAAAAACTTTTTTATAAATAATATTTCCAATAATTAATATAAGTTATTTTGCTCGCACATAAGGCGAAGACTAAAAGTTAACTTTCTAGCAGCGAATTAATTGCTAAACCAGTCGTGGTTACTTAAGTATGAACTGTCATTTCGTAGACAATGAACTCAACTGAATGTAACTAGTTCTGTAACTGATTTACTTTTGGAAATTATGCCTAAGGCTTTAGATCCTCAAGCAGTTCAAATCATGGAGATTCAACTTAAAAGTTGTGTTTTTCCTTTTTACTTATATTTTACAAACTATATTATCGTGAATTAACATTGTGCAAAAAATTACTCATTACAAGGTAACGATAGCTAAATCTAATAAATAATATTACAATTAGGTAATTAAACTAAGCCAAGTAAGTTATTCGAACATATTTCCGAGAAATAAACATTCATAAATTCCTTAGTATTCGATAGATATGCTAATTTCACACATGTTAAGTGTGGGCGTTGTTCTACAAAAAGTAAGAAGAGCAGATGTGTTAGAATGAAGTATAATTTCACACGTTATTCTCTTATTCATTTATTAGGTGAAATTATTTGAAATGGTTCACTGAAATTTGATACACTTATTTGTATTGTCTGTATTGAATACAGAGAACGAAAAGCTCTTTTTGATTTCAAGGGATGAAAACTGCTCGTGACACGTGAAAGACACAGAAATTGTGTTTTCTTTTAGCAAAGCCACAACGAGTTATCTGCTGAGCCAACCGAGGGGAATCGAACCCCTGATTTTAGCGTTGTAAATCCGTAGACTTACCGCTATACTAGCGGGGGGCGAAAGACACAGAAATATTATGGCTGTTCCATATTACAATCCGAGGGTCGCGGGTTCGAAGCCCGGTCACACCAAACATGTTCGCCCTTTCAGCCGTGGGGACGTTATAATATTTCGGTCAATCCCACTATTCGTTGGTAAAAGAGTAGCCCAAGAGCTGGCGGTTGGTGGTGAAGACTAGCTGTCTTCCCTCTAGTCTTACACTGCTAAATTAGGGACGGCTAGCGCAGATAGCTCTCGAGTAGATTTGCACGAAATTCCAAAAATAAAACATGTTCCACTTTAACGTTTGTAAAGTTATTTGTAATATCTATATAAAATTACTTTTCAATATGATAAACCAAATCCACACTTTCTCGTTACAATTAATTATTATAAGCTGTACACTGAATTAATGTTATCTTTTGACGTAAAAAGATACTAAAACTAAAGAAGTGTTTTGTAACCTGGGAAAAATGCGATATTTTTGGCATATTTGTATGTACGTTAAAAACAGACTGCAATAAAGGTACCTTAATTTATAACAGTAATACTCAAAATTATATTGATTAAACTCTGGTCTCAACGTAATTTAACTGAAGTTTGAACCTGAATTTAAAATATTATTATTTCTTGGTATTTTTCTTATCATGATAGGAATCATGTAATATCTCGGAGAACATCCCTTGTTAATTGTTTGTTTGAGGGCAATCTGCGCTACCCATCCGTAATTGAGAAGTGTAAGACAAGAGGAAATGCAGCTATTCACTACCACCAACTCTTGGTCTACTCTTTTACCAACGAAGAGTGGGGTTGGTCATCACCTTACAACACCTCCATGGCTGAAAAAGCAAGCATGTTTGGTGTGACGGGGATTCGATTCCGCGACCCTGAGATTACGAATCGAGTGTTTTAACCACATGGCCACAACGGGTTTTCTTGTTAATTTTCAAATGAAATATGGCAATACTCTTATCTGCTAAAATTACGTTGCGAAAAAAAATGTTTTAACGTTAAAATGGAACTGAAGCAGTGAACACGTGTATATTAGCAGGTAGAACAACCTCTGACAATATATATATCAGTATGTGTACTGAAGAGCCCTAAATATTTCAAACCCCTCCTTGAAATACATTAATGAAACAAATCATTGTCGGTTTGTTTGTTTTTGTTTTTTGGAATTTCCCACAAAGCTACTCGAGGGCTATCTGTGCTAGCCGTCCCTAATTTAGCAGTGTAAGACAAGAGGGAAGGCAGCTAGTCATCACCGTACACCGACAACTCTTGGGCTACTCTTTTACCAACGAATAGTGGGATTGACCGTCACGTTATAACACCCCCAAGGCTGGTTGGGCGAGCATGTTTAGCGCAACTCGGATGCGAACCCGCGACCCTCAGATTACGAGCGCATGCCTTAACGCGCTCGGCAATGCCAGGCCATCATTGTCGGTATATTTGAGGATGAAATTCTTTTAGATCTTTAGAATTTAGCTTTACACGATAATACGAAAGATCATCCTTCAAAAACTGTCACACTGATCCTTATTATGGAAATGTAAAGATCTAAAGATTCACGTTGTAAGTAAGTAATGGCCAAAATGAGATGTGTTGTGATAAAAATTTTAGAAGTCTTTCATACAAAGAGACACATATGTTTACCACATCTCTTTTCAACTTGGGTTGCTATATTTTCTATTTTGACTCGTGACAGAATATTGTAGACTTCTGAGACCATGCGAATGCACAAAGCTGTTTCGATCACCATTCTCTGCTAATTTGTGTCTCAGTTCTTTCTAGTTTACTTTGCCCTTTGGACTATTATGCATTTCTGGAAATTGCTTCTTCGATTCACTGCAGGAGAGGTGGGAATATCTGGTCTTGAGCTTTTATGAGAAATCACATGGAAGTTAATAAACCTTCAAGGAAAAAACGACCCCTCCATAATTTATTGGAGAAAAATAAAATTTGAAAAGCTCCCAATCTACATCCATGTCTCTGTATAGTTGATTATGACTGTTTTTGTTCAATGGATAACATTGAGACTGATTATTCTAAGTCAATCCGTTTTTGTGTCCATATAGGAAACATTTTTATAAACTGCTCAGACTTTATCTGTATTTCTGTTTGTGCAAAAAACAACATTTTTTTTAGGTATATCTTCATAGACCCATTATAGTCCTTGTATCAAAACCCATTAGCACCATTGGTATTTTAACCTCTTTAGAAAGCTTGAACACCTTTTCTGCTCTGTAATTGTTCCTAAAACACACATTTACTGTGATTAAGTTATAAATTACCCGTGATTCTTTCTGTTCTCTTTGTTATAATTTGTAAAACAGCCACAAGTTAGGGATGATTTATTTTTTATTTTGAATAAGAATGGCGGGAACGAACGCCGCCAGCTTTCTTGATACCTCGGCAGATGGAGAAAGTTTAATGGTCAGTCTTAACTTCTTTGTAACTAAACTTAAGCCTGCTACTTTAGAATGACATTCTATTAGCGACTTATCAACCACACTGTCCATGCAACACTTTACGTAAAACTTTGAAATACTTTTTTCAAAATTCCCAAACATGATGAACCTTTTATTCCAGAATTCATTTTTGGTTTGAAATAAGTCCTCAATAGATATCCCATTCTACTGCTCTTCAATGACTTCTAGAAGGATCAAACTCAGCTTCGATGAATCAGAGGGTAGAGCCGAAACTAACTGTGGTTTATTTTCACTTCCAGCATTCCTTTTCTGATCAGTTCTAAGTCTTGTGGAGCAAGGCATGAAAGACTGAAATGGTCATGTGTACACCTTGTTTTTGATGAATTTATAAACTGATACAAATCATCACCAGCATTACTCGTGGAAAGTGAACGGTTTCAGTTTTAAGAATAATGACTTGGTTATTTTCTGTGGTTAGGATTTACAATATCATATACTAGCAGAATGGGCATTTAGAACACAGTCATGATAATAATGGGAGTTGATAGTATTTAACGTACAGTTACCGAGGTTTTGTTAAGCCTACTGATTGACATTCGAATAAGTTTCTTTTATCTTAGGTTAGTTTTCTGCTGGTGTAGGGGTAAGTCTTCAGATTTACAACGCTAAAATCAGGAGTTCGATTCCTCTCGGTGAACTCAGCAAATAGCCCAATGTGGCTTTGCTATAATAAAACACACACTTTAAGTCAATGACGGATATTATATTATCATGAATAAAGTTTGTTGAAATAGCTTTGTGTGTTAATTTTTTGTATGTCATTATTGTTACCAACACATCAGTGTTTCATCAGTAAGAGAGTTATTCGTAATGTTAATTTCTAAAATTAGCCATTTACTAAGACTTACATTGTTTCTTATGTTGAATATTCTTATCTAACATTGATAGTGCAAATGCGACCTGCAAACACTTTCTTAAATTTAGCATTGCATTCTGGTGTACATGCAAATCTTATCTTTCGACAATCTGACCGAAAAGACATCTCGTTTCAAAGATACTTATTTGAAGACACTACATTATAGTTACAAATAAACAAAAACCACTAATAATGAATAAATCATTAAGACATTTATAAAATGATGCAGGGAAATTTGAAATTTGAACCAATACATTATCTTTCTTTCTCAGATACAAATCCTGATTTGTGTTTGTTAAGAAAGACAGTTGCAAAAAATATACCTCGTGAGTTATTATACAAGGCACACTTCCAGAAGGTTGTGTATGTTTAGTACATGGCCTTTTTTTATTATGACAATTGCTTGTTTAATATAAATAAGTTCAACGAATTACCGTTAGGTGAACATAAAATTAAAAAATATATATTAATTCAGGAGTACAGCATGTTAATAAATACGCTGAAATGATACTTACTTTGATTTAGTTAACCGTTTTTGTGACTAAATATAGGCTTAGTTTCTTGTATATATATATGATTTTTTTCACATACAGAGTTTTATTCTGCCTAATGATGTTGGGCCATTTAAAAGTCACGTGACTTTAAATTATGACATAAAAGAAGTCAATTTGTAAATGACTCATGCTATTGAGTTTATTTCTATCACATTAGGATCCTTTTAAAATACAATAGAAAGAGTTGTTTTAACGAATGTGTCCAACACATTTTCTTTTATTTGTTCCCGAGACATATTAAGAAAGTATTGACATATATTTACAAATTTACACTTTATATGAAGCGTTGTTGAAACTGGACAATACTAAAAAAAATTGCAATAATAGATATATTGGTATTTTAGTGTTAATGTTTCAAATTTTGTTTGTTGAACCACAAAAAGCAACAAACGAAATATAACTTTTCTTCTGAGAACTTCAAAATTGTATGTTATCATTACAACGAGATTTATGTTTATGTATATCTATATTATACATAAGGAAATGATAAGATCTCTAGAGATGGACTATTTGTTATTTTAACACATTGTGTTTTTCTCATATCGTAGTTCATAAGGGTAAGTAAGTTTCTAGCTTTTCCAAATTTTTATAGTGTAAATAATATTTACCAAACTATACGTGTATTCCTTACTTTTTAACCTAATTCCTATATATAATTTATATCCGTCATATTTTTGAATTCGTGATGACTGCATGAATTTCACGTGATTCCTTTCATGAATTGGATATTAAAATACATCAATAAAACTCTTAAATAAAGAAAGGTACATGAGAGTTAAACGTTTTGGAAAATAGAGTTATTTGAAATACATGAGTTTACTCTCTAATATGTTTAATTCCGATGTATATATTTGTATGTCATGTACACTAACTCTGTGCAAATCGGAATATTTTCAGTTCTTGTCATCTTTTATTCCTGTTTTTCTCTTCTGTAGTTTCTGCCGCTTCTTTTTTAACTTTGTTATACTTTTAGAGATTGTAACCTAACGGGCAGTATAAAATATCTTTCTTTTTTTTTTTCTGTCTGAAGGGCTATACCTCTGAGGCGGCAGATTACAGACGAGAAGGAGGGGAGGAAGGTGAAGAAGAACAGCCTGTCTAGCCAATAATATCAAATAATTACGATATCCAGAGGACAGGGCGTTGCACATATTAGTGTACGATTTATCTCTGCATCTTATATTTACTTAAAACAATGTTATGTTATCGTGGAGTGATATAATGAGAAAATATAATCAGCAACTGAATTTCAACTACTGAGACACGTGGCAAAATGACAGTGATTCCAATTATAAACCAGGACACTTCCCAGATATGGAAGAAACTCAACGACAAACTAGAAGAGCCCAAAAGTCAACGAAGATTAATTCTGGTTATTGTTTGTGTGGCTCTTCTGTTGGATAACATGTTATACATGGTTATAGTTCCCATCATCCCTGACTATTTACGACAAATCGGAGCTTGGGATACTCACCGAGAAGGTGGTACGTACAGCACCGAATACAGAAACGTTACAACTAACGGCACCTTAACTAATGTTACAATTCGGCACTTTAGTGGGTGGAAGACTGTATACGAGGGTGAAGACTCCGCTGTTGGCATCCTCTTTGCATCTAAAGCAATAATACAATTGTTCATTAATCCCTTTTCTGGAGCTTTGATAGATCGGATTGGTTATGACATTCCTATGATGATAGGTTTGACAATAATGTTTTTTTCTACTGCAGTTTTTGCCTGTGGCCAGAATTATGGCATACTTTTCTTTGCTCGGAGTTTGCAGGGAGTAGGATCTGCGTTTGCAGATACTGGTGGTCTGGCCATGATTGCCGATCGCTTTACTGAAGAAGCAGAACGTAGTAAGGCTCTAGGAATCGCTTTGGCTTTCATTTCCTTTGGTTGTTTAGTGGCCCCTCCGTTTGGTGGGTTACTTTATGAATTTGCTGGAAAAAAAGTACCTTTCATTGTCTTGTCACTTGTCTGTCTTGTGGATGGAATACTCCTACTCTTTGTAATGAGACCTATTAAACAAGCAATGAAAAGCGATGGTACCGAACGACCTAAAGGCACTCCAATCTGGAGACTTTTCATCGATCCTTACATAGCAATAGCAGCAGGAGCACTCATGATGTCTAACGTCTCATTAGCTTTTCTGGAACCGACTATATCCATATGGATGGAAGATAACATGAACGTAGAGGAATGGCAGATGGGATTGATTTGGCTTCCCGCCTTCTTTCCACATGTGATAGGTGTGTACTTGACAGTACGGTTGGCCAAATTTTATCTTCGTTACCAATGGTTGTTGGCAGCAGTCGGACTTGCTCTCGAAGGACTTTGTAGTCTCATGGTTCCATTTGCTTCGTCGTTTTGGATTTTAATAATTCCAATATCGGGAATTTGCTTTGGCATAGCGATGGTAGACACTTCTCTCCTTCCTACGTTAGGCTATTTGGTTGACGTACGATACGTTTCTGTGTACGGATCAATTTATGCTATTGCAGACATATCGTATTCTTTAGCCTATGCTATTGGTCCTGTCATTGCAGGCGGTATTGTTCAGACCATTGGTTTTCTTGCACTGAATATCTTTATCGCTCTCTCTAATTTGTTATACGCTCCATTACTGGCTGCTCTTCGTTACATTTACGATTACAAACCATTCGAGAACGAGGCGAACATTTTGATGTCAGACCCACCACCAAAGCAGTATCAGATGTACATGCTTCAAGATGGAGTAAATAGCTCAAAGCCTACCGACTTAGGAATCAATAACACAAATCATGTTTCTCATGATCAAGCTCAGCAGCAGACAGAATTCATGGAGACCTCAGCCCTTTCCAGTACTAACCCCTTTCGCCAAACTAGCTTTACACAATCAGGAGAAAGTGGCCAGAGGACGGTGACCAAGAAACACGTCCGTAGTCGAGGTTATCGATCGGTAGATATGGAGAGAGTTATTACCAGTTCGGAAGATGAAATAGAGTGAAGCCATATTGCAAAGCTGGATTCACTTCAAATGCAATAATATTATTAGGCTAAGAGTAATGTTATTATCCATGTACAAAATATGTGTATAAAACACCTGTAAAACATTCTTAGGTATCAATGTAATTTTCTAGCTTTTAAAGTATAAAACAAAAGCAAGAAACAAACATTAATTTATTGTAGGTTAATTCTTGAATACTTTTTCAGTGCTGTTGCGAAATATAGCTTGTTTTTTTTGTACTGTTGATGAAACATATTCGTTAAAATACTCCCTCTCACTGAAAAACTGAAGTGTTTTGAAAAGAAAAAAAGTTTTATTCCAAATTCGTTGTGCGTTTTTATTTATCTCCATTTTGTATCTATATGTAAATTTGAACAGCAGCTAAGTCGATGGTATTATAATAAACAATATAGAAACGTATTTGAAAGAAGTTTATTGGAAACCATTGTCATTATTGGAACACAATTAGAATACAGTAGATACAAGTCACCGATACAAACATTCTCATTCCGAATCATTCTTCACACAATGATAGCTATGAACATTGTATGTAAATGCTGCTAAGATGCTATTATGTTCACCATATATGTAAAGCAACTTGATGTTATACAGCTAAAGATGTTAACTTTAGGATTCATTTAGTGAGCACGCTGGTATTTGTTAAAACTCGATGTTCCACATTCGCATTTGCTTTTCCAGACATAAACTGTTGTACATATATAGATGCATGACCACTGTTATGGCGTACATTTCCCACGTACATCGCTTGATGTGTGAAATACCCATTCCTTCTAACAGTGGATAAAATGCTAAATATAAAAGATGTGTCTGTTAAAGAATAGGTTTCTAGATATGCATTCCTATATTTTCGGAAAATGCATCAAATACTCATAGTCGATAAAATATATTAACATTAAAACTTCTAGTGATAATTTAGGCATGAGTTTCAGTTCAAAAACGGTGATTTCGTTTTATGCCATCACTTTAAGATTTCTAACATGCTTTATGCCCGTCTAATGTATCTATCCATCATTCATGTAATTGTTTATAATTTTAATCTGTTCCTACTTTGGTCGCCTGTTCTTTGTTCTTATTCCAATATAAATATTTATTTAACCCTAATTATAAAAGGAAGTAAGGAAAGCTACAATTGAGGAAAACTGTAATATTACATTTGTATATTTCTCAAGGTGCTGATGTGTTGTTAATGATTTTAAGGATGTTAAACGTCTTTGGAGTTATAATTTAACATAGGTAGGATGGGAATAATATATAGTTATATAAAACTTGTTTTACGTTTTATGGACGTAGAAAATTGATGTAGTAAAATATGTGTAGTTGCACAGAAATTGTTTTTGTGTCTTTTTATCACAATTTATAAATTGACTCTTGTGAACAAGTTATATATGGAACTCTGGGTAAAATCCTGAGCACCTAGGTGGTCACAGAATGAAACATGAAAGTAGAAAATAGCAAAACCTTCCATAAAATGCTTTACATCACATTATGAAAACATACAACTTATGAGTTGATGTTTTTTAACATCTACAACTTAAAACCATATAATGTAGTTAATTTGCAATTCAAGCCACTGTCGTGTGGCAAACAACGTTTCAATACACATAATGGTTAAAAGAAACGGTTTAGAGAATGTTACAGTGAGTAATAAGTTACAAAACCACAGTCTACGGCTACACAATTTATTGTATTAGCGTAGTGATATCGTGTTATATGTATGCTACAACAGTACTATTACAAGTGAATTTTATCATATTATATAACATCATTTACCACATAAAGTCAATTAAGTGCCTATTTTAACAAGACAAGGTTTCCTTCTTAGTACTAGAAGTAGGAAGCTTCACCTTTAAACACAGATACGTTACATAAATATTTTATAATACGGCATCGGTAATAACACGGTTGGCTTACAAAATATAGTAATAAACTGGAATAAAACTTAAAACTGATGATTCATTAAGTTGAAGTTCTTACTCTGAAAGACATTTTCACGCACAATACAAATCAAGTATATCTCCATACTTGTCAGGTTCCTGGTTAAAGATAACCACAGATATAAGTATGCACTTTTCTTGTATGGTGGTTTAATATGAACTCGAATATGAACCCTTAAATATCATAGTAATAATACTATCAGATAACATTAAGAAATGTTGGAGTGGCTAATTATGAACTATCATAATATTAAAAATATATTAAATACCATTGTCTGTGTAGAATGTTGAAACTCTTTACGCTAAACTGTTTGTTTAAGGAAGGTGTGGAGGCCACATTTAAATTTCTGTACCACACCTGAACTCCAAATAAATCGGTCTTTAACGTTTCTTACTCGATTGGATATTTTTTTAAATATTATATATTTATTTACATATTTGGCCTGGCATGGCCGAGCGCGTTAAGGCGTGCACTCGTAATCCGAGGGTCGCGGGTTCGCGCCCGCGTCGCGCTAAACATGATCGCCCTTCCAGCCGTGGGGGTGTATAACGTGACGGTCAATCCCACTATTCGTTGGTAAAAGAGTAGCCAAAGAGTTGGCGGTGGGTGGTGATGACTAGCTGCCTTCCCTCTAGTCTTACACTGCTAAATTAGGGACGGCTAGCACAGATAGCCCTCGAGTAGCTTTGTGCGAAATTCCAAAAACAAACAAACAATTTACATATTTATTTGCTATCAAACTTATATACAATAGGAAATTATTCTTACACTACTTAAAACCAAAAATAACAATGAATTACGTATATTTTGTCTGATGTACTAAGCTTAAGTGGTCTAACATTAGATACTGATATTATATCGACCACATCTGCGTTACTTTTAAATAACAACGTGAACTGATATGAGATGTCTGGCTTAAATTATTTTGTGTATTACGAAACTAGCATTGTACCAATTATTTATCTATAAGTTGATTGATATAACTACCTAAATTAAGTTTAGTATAAGGCTTAAATTATTTTGTCCTCAAGACGCTGACCTCATACGGTTATTATCGATGTTGATTCAATAGAACTACCTGAATTGTTTTAGCACGAGATTGAAATGGTCATATGTACTGGACACCGACGTTGTACCAACTGTATCATTGTTGATTCTATATAACTACTTGAGTTGGTGTAACTGGCAGTCTTGCGTAGCCTTGTTTACTGGTACTGTAAAGTGTTATTATACAACAGATACATATATTTATTCTATATAATTAACTGATTATTAGTACCACACTTAAGTGATTTTAAGTTCCACACATTGACGTTCTACAGATTGTATTTATATTGGTTCTTGAAAACAATTTAAAATTATCTTATGCGCCAATTGGTTCTATATAAGCACCTAAAATTGATCTTAGTACCACACTTAAGTGGCCTTATGTAGTTGACATCGAAGTTATGCCAACAAAATCTAAATTCATTCTATATAACTATTGAAATTATTTTAATACCAGCCTTACGTGGGCATTTGCACTAGAAACTAACTTTGTAACGACTATGTCTATGTTGATACTGTAGAGACATCTGAACATATGTTGTTATCAGTCTTAAGTGTTAGACATTGATATTATAGTGAATGTATCAGTGTTGAATTTATAAAAATACCTGAATCGTTCTAACTACCGGACATATGTGTTAGGCACTGGCGTTTTACCAGTTATATCTGTGATAACTCTGTATAACTAACTCAAATGACATTAGGGGCCTAATTTAGACTGTTTTGTGTACTAGGAATTGACATTATTCGAACTATAACTATTTTGAGTCTATATAATTGATCGAATTAATATTAAGTATTTAATTTATATGTTTTATGTATGGCATTCCAACCACATACTTTAATATTGTCAAGTGATAAATACACAAAACAGTGATGTTAGTTCGACTATATCCATATTTATTACATATCTAACTGCCGGAATTGATATTAATATGAAGTTTAAGTGGTTTTATTCACTATACACTAAAGTTATACCAACTATATGTGTGTTGAGTTTTATAACCAACTGAATTCATCTTAGGAGCCAGATTTAAATGAATTTATAACCGAAGAACGGACATAAGAACAACTATATAACTAATTCAATATAACCACATCAACTGATCTCAAGTAGCAAGCTTAAGTGGATTTGTATATTTTCCACTTACGTTATTCCGACTATATTTATGTTCATTCTATACAACGAACAGGTGTTAGTGACACGTTTTATAGACTATCAATATTGATTCTATATGATGAACTAGTGTTAGTGACACGTTTTATAGACTATCAATATTGATTCTATATGATGAACTAATGTTAGTGACACGTTTTATAGACTATCAATATTGATTCTATATGATGAACTAGTGTTAGTGACACGTTTTATAGACTATCAATATTGATTCTATATGATGAACTAGTGTTAGTGACACGTTTTATAGACTATCAATATTGATTCTATATGATGAACTAGTGTTAGTGACACGTTTTATAGACTATCAATATTGATTCTATATGATGAACTAGTGTTAGTGACACGTTTTATAGACTATCAATATTGATTCTATATGATGAACTAGTGTTAGTGACACGTTTTATAGACTTTATCCGTGTTGATTCTATATAACTACCTAAACTGTTCTCAGTGTCAAGCTTAAGTGATATTATATGCTAAATATTAATGTTATTTTGGCCCTATATATGTTGCTTCTATATAGCTACCTGAATTCATCTAAGTACTAAGTTTGTACAGTCTTAAACACTATACATATTGACATCACTCTTATCACTATACATATTGACATCACTCTTATCACTATACATATTGACATCACTCTTATCACTATACATATTGACATCACTCTTATCACTATACATATTGACATCACTCTAATCACTATACATATTGACATCACTCCAAACACTATACATATTGACATCACTCCAAACACTATACATATTGACATCACTCTAATCACTATACATATTGACATCACTCTAATCACGTTTATGTTGATTCTGTAGATCCTATTTTGATCGCATTACCAGATTTAAATGTATCTATTTTGAGATAAATACATTTTCATCTACATACAATTAATATACGTGTATAAATTATAACTGTATCACCCATTAATGTTTATACTGCTAAATAACTCTATCACCCAGTAATGTTTATACTGCTAAATAACTATATCACCCAGTAATGTTAGTGACTCGGACTATAAACCAATGGTTAGTGAATAGGGCTATAAATCAGTGGTTAGTGACTCGGACTATAAACCAATGGTTAGTGAATAGGGCTATAAATCAGTGGTTAGTGACTCGGACTATAAACCAATGTTTAGTGAATAGGGCTATAAATCAGTTTAGCAGTAATGTTTATACTGCTAAATAACTATATCACCCAGTAATGTTTATACTGCTAAATAACTATATTACCCAGTAATGTTTATACTGCTAAATAACTATATCACCTAGTAATGTTTATACTGCTAAATAACTATATTACCCAGTAATGTTTATACTGCTAAATAACTATATCACCCTGTAATGTTTATACTGCTAAATAACTATATTACCCAGTAATGTTTATACTGCTAAATAACTATATCACCCTGTAATGTTTATACTGCTAAATAACTATATCACCTAGTAATGTTTATACTGCTAAATAACTATATCACCCAGTAATGTTAGTGACTCGGACTATAAACCAATGGTTAGTGAATAGGGCTATAAATCAGTGGTTAGTGACTCGGACTATAAACCAATGGTTAGTGAATAGGGCTATAAATCAGTGGTTAGTGACTCGGACTATAAACCAATGTTTAGTGAATAGGGCTATAAATCAGTTTAGCAGTAATGTTTATACTGCTAAATAACTATATTACCCAGTAATGTTTATACTGCTAAATAACTATATTACCCAGTAATGTTTATACTGCTAAATAACTATATCACCTAGTAATGTTTATACTGCTAAATAACTATATCACCTAGTAATGTTTATACTGCTAAATAACTATATTACCCAGTAATGTTTATACTGCTAAATAACTATATTACCCAGTAATGTTTATACTGCTAAATAACTATATCACCTAGTAATGTTTATACTGCTAAATAACTATATTACCCAGTAATGTTTATACTGCTAAATAACTATATCACCTAGTAATGTTTATACTGCTAAATAACTATATCACCTAGTAATGTTTATACTGCTAAATAACTATATCACCTAGTAATGTTTATACTGCTAAATAACTATATTACACAGTAATGTTTATACTGCTAAATAACTATATTACCCAGTAATGTTTATACTGCTAAATAACTATATCACCTAGTAATGTTTATACTGCTAAATAACTATATCACCTAGTAATGTTTATACTGCTAAATAACTATATTACCCAGTAATGTTTATACTGCTAAATAACTATATCACCCAGTAATGTTAGTGACTCGGACTATAAACCAATGGTTAGTGAATAGGGCTATAAATCAGTGGTTAGTGACTCGGACTATAAACCAATGGTTAGTGAATAGGGCTATAAATCAGTGGTTAGTGACTCGGACTATAAACCAATGGTTAGTGAATAGGGCTATAAATCAGTGGTTAGTGACTCGGACTATAAACCAATGTTTAGTGAATAGGGCTATAAATCAGTTTAGCAGTAATGTTTATACTGCTAAATAACTATATTACCCAGTAATGTTTATACTGCTAAATAACTATATCACCTAGTAATGTTTATACTGCTAAATAACTATATCACCTAGTAATGTTTATACTGCTAAATAACTATATTACCCAGTAATGTTTATACTGCTAAATAACTATATTACCCAGTAATGTTTATACTGCTAAATAACTATATCACCCTGTAATGTTTATACTGCTAAATAACTATATCACCTAGTAATGTTTATACTGCTAAATAACTATATTACCCAGTAATGTTTATACTGCTAAATAACTATATCACCCAGTAATGTTTATACTGCTAAATAACTATATCACCTAGTAATGTTTATACTGCTAAATAACTATATTACCCAGTAATGTTTATACTGCTAAATAACTATATCACCTAGTAATGTTTATACTGCTAAATAACTATATCACCTAGTAATGTTTATACTGCTAAATAACTATATTACACAGTAATGTTTATACTGCTAAATAACTATATTACCCAGTAATGTTTATACTGCTAAATAACTATATCACCTAGTAATGTTTATACTGCTAAATAACTATATCACCTAGTAATGTTTATACTGCTAAATAACTATATTACCCAGTAATGTTTATACTGCTAAATAACTATATCACCCAGTAATGTTAGTGACTCGGACTATAAACCAATGGTTAGTGAATAGGGCTATAAATCAGTGGTTAGTGACTCGGACTATAAACCAATGGTTAGTGAATAGGGCTATAAATCAGTGGTTAGTGACTCGGACTATAAACCAATGGTTAGTGAATAGGGCTATAAATCAGTGGTTAGTGACTCGGACTATAAACCAATGTTTAGTGAATAGGGCTATAAATCAGTTTAGCAGTAATGTTTATACTGCTAAATAACTATATTACCCAGTAATGTTTATACTGCTAAATAACTATATCACCTAGTAATGTTTATACTGCTAAATAACTATATCACCTAGTAATGTTTATACTGCTAAATAACTATATTACCCAGTAATGTTTATACTGCTAAATAACTATATTACCCAGTAATGTTTATACTGCTAAATAACTATATCACCCTGTAATGTTTATACTGCTAAATAACTATATCACCTAGTAATGTTTATACTGCTAAATAACTATATTACCCAGTAATGTTTATACTGCTAAATAACTATATCACCCAGTAATGTTAGTGACTCGGACTATAAACCAATGGTTAGTGAATAGGGCTATAAATCAGTGGTTAGTGACTCGGACTATAAACCAATGGTTAGTGAATAGGGCTATAAATCAGTGGTTAGTGACTCGGACTATAAACCAATGGTTAGTGAATAGGGCTATAAATCAGTGGTTAGTGACTCGGACTATAAACCAATGTTTAGTGAATAGGGCTATAAATCAGTTTAGCAGTAATGTTTATACTGCTAAATAACTATATTACCCAGTAATGTTTATACTGCTAAATAACTATATCACCTAGTAATGTTTATACTGCTAAATAACTATATCACCTAGTAATGTTTATACTGCTAAATAACTATATTACCCAGTAATGTTTATACTGCTAAATAACTATATCACCCAGTAATGTTTATACTGCTAAATAACTATATCACTCAGTAATGTTTATACTGCTAAATAACTATATCACCTAGTAATGTTTATACTGCTAAATAACTATATTACCCAGTAATGTTTATACTGCTAAATAACTATATTACCCAGTAATGTTTATACTGCTAAATAACTATATCACCCTGTAATGTTTATACTGCTAAATAACTATATCACCTAGTAATGTTTATACTGCTAAATAACTATATTACCCAGTAATGTTTATACTGCTAAATAACTATATCACCCAGTAATGTTAGTGACTCGGACTATAAACCAATGGTTAGTGAATAGGGCTATAAATCAGTGGTTAGTGACTCGGACTATAAACCAATGGTTAGTGAATAGGGCTATAAATCAGTGGTTAGTGACTCGGACTATAAACCAATGGTTAGTGAATAGGGCTATAAATCAGTGGTTAGTGACTCGGACTATAAACCAATGTTTAGTGAATAGGGCTATAAATCAGTTTAGCAGTAATGTTTATACTGCTAAATAACTATATTACCCAGTAATGTTTATACTGCTAAATAACTATATCACCTAGTAATGTTTATACTGCTAAATAACTATATCACCTAGTAATGTTTATACTGCTAAATAACTATATTACCCAGTAATGTTTATACTGCTAAATAACTATATCACCCAGTAATGTTTATACTGCTAAATAACTATATCACTCAGTAATGTTTATACTGCTAAATAACTATATCACCTAGTAATGTTTATACTGCTAAATAACTATATTACCCAGTAATGTTTATACTGCTAAATAACTCTATTACCTAGTAATGTTTATACTGCTAAATAACTATATCACCCAGTAATGTTAGTGACTCGGACTATAAACCAATGGTTAGTGAATAGGGCTATAAATCAGTGTTAGTGACTCGGACTATAAACCAATGGTTAGTGAATAGGGCTATAAATCAGTGGTTAGTGACTCGGACTATAAACCAATGGTTAGTGAATAGGGCTATAAATCAGTGGTTAGTGACACGGGCTCTAAACAATTGGTTAGTGACCAGAACTGAAAACCAGCGGTTCGTGTGCTCGCTGCCCGTCATCACAAAAACTCGACGTCCTATAAGATTGACGTTCAAATTCAACTAGTTGGTCAAACAAAAACAACCAAAAAGTTAATGCTGTGTGTGTTTGTCTAGCTGTCTTTTTTTCTAGACTATGAGTTGAAACGTGCATACGGCTGTTTGTGTATTTTTGCGGAAAAATGCTAAAATAAATAGAATTGTGAAAAGGCGTTAGAAAGAAAACACATGTTATGGGGCACCTACTAAATACTGATGTACAAATTACTTCCGCTATAGAACTAAATTATTGTCTAACATGTTACATAAATTGAGCTGATATAACAGTCAGTAATATCTAACTTTACATAAACGGGTCTAGTGCGTGAAAATCTAGTGAGAAAATATAACAGATAGAACTGTTGTATTCAAAATATTTTTACATCAGGATCTGGTTATTATGAAACATATACCGTGTTCACTTATTATATTTTTGTACCAAAATATTTTTACATCTTGATCTGGTTGTAATAAAACATATACTGAACTCACTTACTAGATTTTTGTATCAAAATATTTTTACATCTGGATATCGTTATTATAAAACATACACTAAGTTTATTATGCTTAGGTCATTTTCAGGTTAACAAAGACCGACAACAGTCAGTTAGAACATCTTTCTTCGTTGGCCTGAAGATGACTTCGAAATGTTGTTCTCTGCTTTATTTTGGTAAAAGTGTTAATACCCATATCAGCCGTTCTGATATCCATCATTAGATTTTTGACCTTATGCACTGAAATGATTCACATATACAAATTCATAGGGAATACAATTGACTATATGTAGCTGATCTATTGGTGCTATACGTTAGAGACTGACAACTGACATTTCCACGCATTGTATATCACATTTAACAAATGAAACCGATATCATAGACGAGGGTTGTAATTTCTACTACATATATCGTCATCAGAGTGTTAGTGATAACCACTTGGATTAAATAGTCATATGTTCTGATTGTTTTATAAATTATATAAAAGTGTTAATAAGTGTTGTATTAATATTTAAAATGGTAAAATCTCGTTATCAGGTTTTGCTTATAGTAAAACTATATTAATAAAACTTACAAATGTTCAGGTGATTTATAACATACCATTATTGTAAAATTAAACAGAAGAAATGAAATAAATTGAGGCTACTAGGCTATAGGAACTTTATTTTCCTAATGAAAAATTCGTTTTTATAAAACAAGCGTTTGTCTGGACCCGCTGGGAATTGCAGTGTCTTAACAGCTCGGTTAAGCCGATGAAACAAATTGCTATACCTAACTTAAGACAGTTTCAGGTGCGACACATGACAGCCACACCGTTACTCTCTTGTTTCCCACACTTACGTCATGCCAAAACTCTCCACTTCTAAGTTTTCAGTAAAAATTCCAATATCATTGTTCTGTCGGTTAACGTCGTGGGATTCCACGTGAAGCAATAACCTTTATACCAATTCATCAGCTCATGTTTATAAGTTGAAATTACTCAACTCGTAACGTTAATGGTGAAAACATTGTGAATAACTGATTCTCCCAGATATATTGACGAGCTGCAAAATATATTTAATATTTATGAATTATGTAGTGCGATGGTGGCGGTTCATTTGTTTTAAAATCAAAACATTTAATTTATCTATCGCGTACCACAGAAATGTTTAGTGATGGAAAAAAAACAAAACCCTAACTTTTATCATTATCAAATACGGTATCACAAAATTGGGTAAATGTTCTGTAAATAAATAATCTGAGTTTTTGCTGCATCGTTTTCCTCTCAATTATAAAAATGTCTACGGATATACATATATACTGCCCCGCAGTGGCTCAGCGGCATGTCTGCGGACTTACACGCTAAAATCCGGGTTTCGATACCCGTGGTGGGCAGAGCACAGATAGCCCATTGTGTAGCTTTGTGCTTAATTCAAAACAATAACAATATACATATATATATGTATACCCACACACAAACACACATATATTAGTTTGTTGTCACCAGAAACAAGTCGAAACTAAAATAAAATAAAAATATTTACTTTAATGAAAAGATTCCCAGAGTACAAGAAAATATTTTGCCTGTTCAGTGTATGGTTTACCCTCTTTTTTAATAGCAACGTACTTTACCCTTCTCTTATAAGCATTATTCAAATATTTGAAATTAATTGCATTATTTTATCACTAATGTTGAAATACTGATAAAAAATAATAGTTAATGGATTTAATAAAGAAACATTAAATAAAATTGTTTAACTATTCTGTAATAAATATAAGAATGTGTTAAATAAATATAAAGAAATAGAAATTAAAGAAATTTTACTAAAATTACACATAGCAGTGTAAGACTAGAGGGAAGGCAGCTGGTCATCACCACCCACCGCCAACTCTTGGACTACTCTTTTACCAACGAATAGTGAGATTAGCTGTCACATTATAACGCCCCCACGGCTGGGAGGGCGAGCATGTTTGGCGCGACTCGGGCGCGAACGCGCGACCCTCAGATTATGAAGCGCACGCCTTAACGCGCTAGGCCATGCCGGGCCCTAGCAAGGGTTTGGAGTTATACTAGTTAACTTAGATAACTAGACTGGACCTTTCATACTAGTATACTTTGTTTACTGGGTTACCAGTTAGTACCATTCTACCATAATGGGGACTGAAATACTAACTTCATGCGTTTTTACCTATTTCTTGGTTCCTGTAATTTTTAGGAGACTGTTTATTGCGAAAGAGTCAGAAGTAGTTCCTATCAATTATGGACATTGTGTGACGTAAGCTGACTCGAAATTCAATCATCCAAAAACATATAAAGATCGTTATTTAAAAAACAGCATTGACAAACGTATCACAGCAAAAGATAACGTTACAAAAACGTGGTTACAGAGCCTTTCACTTGTTCTAATATTTGCTTGTGTTCCTTCTGGCCTTAATAACTGCTTGGCATCCAGGTGGCATAGAGTTCACGAAGGAATGAATACAGGAAATGTTTAATTCATTACGTCGCACGCGGATGAAGGATCGATGCAGTCCTCAAGGGCTTTCCAGCTTCTTCTTTTACACTTTGTTAGTCCTTACCTTTCAGCTGTTTATTTCAAGAATAATAACTGAAATTTACATTGGTCAGTTTCAGAGAAGTGACAGACCCAGCGTGGCCAGGTGGGTAAGACACTTGACTCGTAATCTGATGGTCGCGGTTTCGAATCCCATTCACACCAAATATTCTCGTCCTTTTTAGCTGTGAGGGCCCTATAATGTAACAGTCAATCCCACTATTCGTTGGTAAAAGAGCAGCCCAAGACTTGAAGGTGACTAACTGCCTTCTCTCTAGTTTTACACTGCAAAGTTTGGGACGACTAAAGCAGATAGTCCTTATGTAGCTTTGCGCGAAATTCAAAAACAAACAAACAGAAGTAACTCAGAATTGTTGACTTTAACTGGTACTCGATCAACTCTATGTATGTGTCGGCATTGACAGTACTGTTTTCATAAGGTGCAGGCGTCCCACACTATTTCAAGAGATACGTCGTTATATCACCCGATACTATGCATGCTTCACAGTTGCATTCAAACACGCAAGATGAAAATTTTCACGTCGATGTTGTACAATGCAATTTCTATCACACCCATACGAGTTAAGCTTTGATTCGCCTAAAGCCTCACTTTTGTTCACATTTATTCAGTCCAGTCTGCATTCTCTTTGGCTAAGTTGAACCTCGTTTTGTTGGTGAAGAGTGGTGTCTTTCTTTACCATTTTGTTAGAGACTAGCTAAAAATAGACGAGATCAGTGCATCCAGTTACAGTGACCCTTAAAGGTTCCTGCCATGTGGACGACAGTCGACAATTCTCCAGACTCATATATTTTATAAAATGGTCCTCTGAGGAGTTAACTCACCATCACGGATCATCACACGAACATTATTGCAGATTGGCTTCTAACCTGACTCTTGGTAAGAACCGCTATTTAAAGCCAAAAACCACTGATGCAACATCCAAACAGCCTATAAATCTGCTAATGTAATACTCAGCCACTACTACATTATCCTCGAAGCACATTTGCACTAACATGAATTAGTGCCTCAAAACACATGATGATTACGACGAAATGTGTGATGCGATAATTTTTTCCCCTACTGTTCATGTTCTTATGACAGTATCAAAACTTATAGTATAACGTGGAAATATATAGCTACATAAATCCAAGATCGAATATAATACGTTCAATTCACTCAGTTATTCAGCTATATGATAGTAGGTTGGACAGATAGGTTATTTAAAGATTGCTAGATCACCAATCATATTCTTAATTCAAATAAGGACTACTTATAATTTGCATTTATCAATAGACTCTCTGAAAATCAAAATAAAACGTATTTTTTGATGCTAGGATGTGAACTCTGTTAGTACTAGTGCACATTTAGAGTCTTGTTAAAGAAGCTGAAAGTGGTTGTGTCCAAGGTCTCTAAACTTCGGGCTTAATCACCTACCCCTATTGATACTACAATGGAGAAGCTGACAGCGGTTGTGTCTAGATCTTTGATCAAGATTGTAATCTAATAAGCACACACATTTTTCAGTTCTGTTAATTTGGCTTTACATTATGCACGCAGTTTTTTGTTTTTGTACAATGTTTATATTATTCTGTTAATTGTTTAAAAGTTTGTTCTTTACCTCCATACAACTTTTACACAGGGCAAATTTATCCATAAAAGAGACGATGCTTCTCGTATCTTCTCTCATGACTTTGTTTTGAATTTATATGACTATTTACATGCGCTTTTCTGTGGTATTCTGACGTTTTTGTATGTATAAAATTACATTAATTATCTCATTACCAATCTGTTTATTACCTTATGTTGCTTTGAAGTATCTATAATATGGTTAATATCCATTAAATTACCTGAGTTACCCTTATTCTTATCAGAATGAATTTCATAAGTTATACGCTTATAAGCCCCAGGAATACGTTTCTGTTGCCGAAGCCAATGAGGTCTTGTTTTGTTGTCTTGTTGTCTTATTCACTTTCTGAAACGTTTAAGCTACCCTTGACATTAAACAGAACGTAGTTTTTCTGTATTGCTTTACAAATTCTTATATTCCGTTGTGCGAATAACATTCTTTAGAATACAATATTCTGTGTTATACTGAATACTGAAGTATTCTGAGTTCCACGTAATTTAATAACATTGTAATGTGTGGTTTGCAATACTTAAGACAAGGTTATCTTACTGCTAATGTTTATATATATGATTAGAATGGAATAACAACAGTGTTATTGGCTCGCATCCCTAACGCGCTAAACATGCTCGCCCTCCCAGCCGTGGGGGCGTTATAATGTAGCGATGAATCCCACTATTCGTTGATAAAAGAGTAGCCCAAGAGTTGGTGGTAGGTGGTGATGACTAGTTGCCTTCCATCTAGTCTTACACTGCTATGTTAGGGACGACTAGCACAGATAGCCCTTGAGTAGCTTTGTGCGAAATTTCAAAAACAAACAAACAAACAGTATTATTAACCGACACACAGGCAAACACTGGATAATGCAAACTAAAGTTTTACAGTAAGCTTGACATAGTAACAAAACAACAAACTGAAGTTTGATCTCTTGAATGTATTGAAAAGAAGTAATTTATTAAGAAGAAAATAAAAGGTAATTAATATTTTCTCATATCTGTTTAAGTTTATTGGTTATAAGGATCAGCTACTCTTATCGTCTATTCAATACACGAAACATTAGTAAAACTATTGAACAAATTAGAATTATTTTTCCACCTTAGGACTGAAGGCCTCTGAGAACTTTGGAAACATTTCGTATAACCCTGAATAAAATAGTAGAGAAGACATAATTTTGACAAAATTGAGACAATGAGTGAACTGTGTTAAAACTGCACCTGATGGTACATGGACTTTTCAAAACTAGAAGTTATGGACTGAGTTTGAAAACGTCAAACTAAGAAATCTGAGAAAAGATTAATGTTTAATACAACCTAATTAAATAAAACTAAAACCGAGCTTGAAAAGTATGAAAATAATATTTTATAGATGGTTAGCTCGTGTAAAAAATGTTAAGTGGAGAGTAGGGCATGAATTGGCGCTTAGAAGTTACTGGAAACATTTTTACAAACAGTTGATTAAAGATTATTAAAACGACAAAAGGACAACACTTTAATCATCAGTAAAATGATTAGCTAAGCCTTTTTAATGTATTTTATGTAAGAAGGCCTACCGCTAATGGAAAGCCTGTTGTTGTTCTCTTTACATTAACATAAAAAGTCCAGCTGATCCCTAAATCACCTACCTCATGGAATCCTTATTTCCATATGAAAAACTTCTTGGTGTTAGTATGCATGTTAAATAGTTGACAGTTAGGTTATACGACATACAGTTCTGGCCCGGCATGGCCTGGTGGTTAAAGCACACGACTCGTAATCTGAGGGTCGCGGGTTCGAATCCCTGTCACACCAAACTTGTTCGCCGTTTCAGCTGTGAGTGCGTTATAATGTGACTGTGAATCTCACTATTCGTTGGTAAAAAATAGCCCACGATTTGGCGGTGGGTGGTGATGACTAGCTGCTTTCACTACAGTCTTACACCGTAAAATTAGTGAAGGCTAGCACAGATAGCCCTCGAGTAGCTTTTTGCGAAATTCAAACTATTCCGCACAGTTCTGATAATTTACAACGCTAGAAAATGTACAGATATATTACGAAATGTTATTATTCAAATTTATTACATATATTAAGATTTAACACATTATAAAACATGTTTTAGATGTTTACTAAATTTCTGGTATGAACAACCTACACTTTTCATTCCAGTTTTAACTGTCAAAGATCCGCCGATGCTCTAATGTTTCCTATTTTTCTAATTAAGGAAGCTAGCTGGATTCCATCCCGTTGATAAGTCATTTTTATTTATTTTGGAAATTGATAGTAACTATAAAAACTACTGTGAATATACGAAACATCTCAAACTTTTTTATAGTAATTGCCTTACTTTATTGTTTATATGTGAAGATATAGTCAAACACACAAAACTACGCAATAGATTCTCTGCTCAGTAACCATCATAAAGATGGAGTTTCCCACATTTTAGCTTTGCAAATTCTCAAAGTGAGCGCCCTAAAACCACTCCAATTCACATCTAAGACAAGGTACTAAAACATCTCGTACGTTTATCACTCCTGTCATATGAACAACACGTGTTTTGCTCCTATGATATTTATTGACTAATTGATGAGTAAGTGATAAAAATGAAGCAGGTAATTTGTTTTCAATGATATAAAGAGCAGGGTTAATAAACGTGGAAACTGAGTTAAACTACTTATATATTGTTGTATTCATATGATCTGAATAATAGGTTTCAAGTTTAAGTTTGAATGTTTATGATGACAAAATTTTCAGTGTAGCTCCAATATTACACACATATTTTTAACTTTTATATTTTGAAAACACAATATATTCAGTTACAGTTTATACATTTGATTTTACATCAGTACTCGTTGATTAATGATATATTCACATAAAACAGTGTTGGTATTGTGTCAATGTTGCTTTTAACAGCTTGACAAAAACGTTCTCGTACATGCCAATAAAAGATTCCTTTGGAAACTCATTTATCTAATTCGTGATATCAAACAATAAACATGTCATAATCCTGCAATTTTCGTAATGAGAGTCACGGTTATATCTGTCTATCTAATCACGGTGTGTCGAGTCATTGGTATCAACTAGTGCATAGCGACCTTCGAGGTCTAATCGCTACTCTTAACACGGTGTTAAGACAGCCATCAAATGTTCTTACGTAGCTGTTGCTCGAGATATAATCCAATGTATCATAATGTGTTCCTGATCGCAACACTGTTGGTTAATATATCATTTGATATTCCTTCAATTACGTTGTCGTCCACTTGGGTGCATGTTTGTGAGATGAACTAAGAAAGACCTACCGAAAGATATATGTTCGTGATATTCTGTGGACGACTGACAGACCTACGGTAAGCTATGTACTTCTGTATCTATAGCTCTTATCAACGACATGTACCTATACTCGTATAACAATACCAAACCTTCAACTCACCATTTAAAACAAAACCCGTGCGGTTTACAATAACAAGACAACATTAAGTTTGTTGAGACATAACATTGGACCAATTAAACGTTCTATCAACACTGGTGAACATTAACTCTTTTTTTTTTTAAATTAAGATTAATTTTATTATATTATTAGAATATTATTTCTGACTGATACATAAAATATTTATCTTGTTCCACTTACGAGTCGTCGATATAAGAAAAACGAATATGTCATCGACCCGTTCAGTGTTACCAGAAATGAAAACTGTTAAGACATAAGGACTTTAGTTTTGAAATGAAATAACTAAGAATAATTGGAACATAATACCAGATTGATTTATTAGTTTCCTTAGAAGTGTATACATAAAATATTAAAATCAATTAGATAATGTGCGTTGTATTTTGCACATTGTTTTTAACAAGAATATTATTTTACCAATTTTAAAAATACGTAATAAAGGTTGACAAGTATTACTTGGCTATGTGTGATTAAGTCTGAGGTTTCTTGCGAAGCTGCAGAAAAGACTTTCTGACACAGCCATCCTTATTTTGGAACTGATAGACTGAAGAAAAAGTAGCTAGTTAACAGCACCCACGACCATGTCAAAGGATTTTATTATGTGACCAAATAATGAGATTTGCTGTCACTCTTATAACGCACCTACAATCCGAAAGTATAGAACGCATTTTGTCGGTAATGGGCTGCAGACTTAACACTCTCAGGTCCACAGCATGAAAAACTAACCTTCACACCTCATCCTTCATATGCTTATAACACCACCGCACCATTTTCACTACGCATACTTCACTAGTAATAATGCTGCTTATAAAACTTTGGAACATCATTTTCTAAGGAAAATAATTAAGTGAATGTATTGTTTTTTTAAGATCGTAACACCTACGTGGTATTTATTTGTTATTAAAGCAAAATACTGACGAATCGCGAATTGCAGAAATATAATAGAAAGCTACACGAGGGCTATCAGCGCTAGCCGTCCCTAATTTAGCAGTGTAAGACTAGAGGGAAGGCAGTTAGTCATCACCATCCACCGTCAACTCTTGGGTTACTCTTTTGTCAACGAATAATGGGATTGACCGTCACATTATAACGCCTTCACGGCTGAAAGGATGAGCATTCTTGGTGTGACGGGGATTCGAACCAACGACCCTCAGATTACGAGTCGAGCGCCCTGATCACCTTGTCATGCTGGGCCTTCTCTGAGCATTTCTTTTGACATTCAAGATTTACTATATTTATGTTAACATAACATCTAACGAACAGTTATTCTATTAACTTTCTTGATATCATAAGTTCATGCTGATATAACAAAATCTTTGGAACATATTTCGCTACCAGAGACATTCTGATAATATCCATTAACAACCAAGAACTACTAGATTTATGTCGATGTTGTTGTTTTCGCTACCAGAAACATTCTGATAATATCCATTAACAACCAAGAACTACTAGATTTATGTCGATGTTGTTGTTGTTGTTGTTGTGAATTAAGCAAAAAAATTACACAATGGGCTATCTGTGCTCTGCCCACCACGGGTATCGAAACCCGGATTTTAGCGTGCAAGTCCGCAGACATACCGCTGAGCCACTGGGGGGCATTTATGTCGATATGATAGTATCTGACGAAATTGTTCTTCATCCGAAACTCTCTACAATATCGATTAAACTAGTAAACCAGGAGCGATAATGTTTGAATAACAATATGTGGAGGATAATTCTTTCTTGTTCGAGTCATTCTGGTCATTTTTATTATCACTTCAAGGCAGATTAATGCTGGTTTAATAACATCTAAGAAGGAGTTATTCCTTACCTGAGTCATTTTATCACACTACTTTAATGCACATTACAAGCATAACTCTTGTAGGAAAAAAGATATTTTATATATATATTGTTATACTGACGTGAACCTCGTAAACTTAGAGCTTTAATGAAAATTACCTAAATAACTCTAGAGGAGAAGGACTTCATTGTCCCTTAGATGTCAAAACGACGTAAATCTAATAAGCCCAGAACATTTTTATTAACTACAGTTATAAATAAGTTTTAGATTCACTTCAAAATACTTCTTTACTAAGGAAAAATAGGAATTATGCTTGGCATGAAAGCTTGAGACGTTGTTAATTTTGGACATTTTTTACTTTAATTATGTTACTTTAATATAAAACATAATTATGTGGTACGAACTGTGTATCCTTCCCAGGTGCAGAAACATTATTCATCATTTTAACATTGCATGAACATTTTAAAATGAGACTGAAATAAGAACATCTGTAAAGTTGTTGTATTGTAGAAATAAAGAACATTCACGTTGCATATCGTGTGGTCTTCTGCAACCGGCCAGACAAGGCAGGAGATAAACAACACCTGCGAGTTTCTCACAAATAGACGCCAACTCTGACGTCAACCTTCAGATCAATGGCTTACGATCAATGATTTCTGGTAGTTTCAGTTTTTGCTAGAAGGAAGGCTATGGAAGGAACAAACAAATTATTCGTAGTTTGGAATTTAAAGAAACAACACCCAACAGAACGTGTATGATATAATTTTATATATTATGCATATGAAAAATTAGCCACATAAAACTATGTACATTGTAATTTCCAGACCAAAGCGTAGTTAATTATATTCCTACTTGGTATGCTAAATACGTATTTTGTCATTTCACCAATAGAAAATACGAGCTTTCTTTCATAAAATGTTGCAGTAGTAAGAATGATATGTATTTTTTACATGTTTTCATTTCCTGTTAAAACTGTTTTAAAATATGAAACAGAAAATAAAGACGCATTCACAAAATAGACTTTTATGCGTTAAAACTCGATAGGAAAAAAATGTGCTTTTGATGAATATGGACAATAAGAATTTGTAGACAAAGATCTGTCATTGGAAATATCCCTATAATGTAGAACTTTATATTAATGAAGATTTTATAAGGATGAAGTGTTGTAAATCAGTGTAATAGTGTGTTATTGCTTGAGATTAATCAGGAAAGAGAGACGGTGGAAACTGTGATTCATATTACATCATTGTAGAAACAGTCCAAACAAAAGTATATAGTATGTATTATTAATGTATTGGAAACTGTGATTCATATTACATCATTGTAGAAATAGTCCAAACAAAAGTATATAGTATGTATTATTAATGTATTGGAGACTGTGATTCATATTACATCATTGTGGAAATAGTCCAAACAAAAGTATATAGTATGTATTATTAATGTATTGGAAACTGTGATTCATATTACATCATTGTGGAAATAGTCCAAACAAAAGTATATAGTATGTATTATTAATGTATTGGAGACTGTGATTCATATTACATCATTGTAGAAATAGTCCAAACAAAAGTATATAGTATGTATTATTAATGTATTGGAAACTGTGATTCATATTACATCATTGTAGAAATAGTCCAAACAAAAGTATATAGCATGTATTAGTAATGTATTGATTTCATTGTTCGTTTATCGTAGAATTTTCACGAAGAGTTACAACAAATACTATCTGCGTTAGTTGTCTTTAATTTTGACCTGATTAGTTATAGAACATACAGCCTAGTCAACAGTACTTGTCGTTCCTTGGGCTTCTGTAATTCAACAGTGAGATTTAACCAAGACACTCAAATAAGAGTTCATTAATAACTTACACGTTATATGCAAATTTATACGTAGATAAAATGTTGAATTATGGAAACATGTCGTCAGATTGGGACAGCCATAATAACAAATTACTAGAGGTTATAACGTGAGTTATTCTGGAAGTTGTTTTAAATAAATTGTTTGAGTGAGTTATTGTTAACTTGATTGAAAACGTTTCAAACAATCATTAAATACTGGATTAACTAGTTACGTCTATCTACGCGAGACTTACATATTGTGAGTGCTTTTGTCGCATGAAAATGATTTTTGTCTTGAATTCTCATCAGAATGTGTCATAAGAGTATCATTTTGCAAATAAGCTGAAAATTGTTTGTTATAAATAGAATTAGTTTAGTGTACGGTATCTATCACATCCCTTCCAGTCATCCTACTATAATTAGTTGAAGAATAATCGCAGCTTAGAAGTCCGATCTAACCGCCTCTTTGACAAGTGGATAAGGAAGTAAACAAGCGTGTTCCCAGCATTCTCAGAGACGAACCTATTTAGAGCTACACAAGAGAGTGGTTGGAGCATTAGTAGGAATAAGAGATGTAACAACATGTTCGAATCAAACATAACGAGAAGACATGATGGTGTGAAGGGTAAATAGAAACATTAGACCAGGAAATTCAGGGAAACCGAAACTTCCGCATTTATGTCTTGTTAACACGCTAATGAAAACATTTGCACACGTCGTACCAACATTCATGTTGAGTGTTACGTTACTGAGAACAATAGATTGTAGGAGAAAAGTTAAAAATAAGTTTTATAGATAAAATATTTACGAGAGAAATGTAGGTATTATACATTAGGGTAACTGTTTACAGTTTGCTATATTATAAACACATTATATAGGTTAATATGCGTAAAGTCAATAACACATTGTATAGGTTCAAATGTAAAGTCATAAACAAATTATATAAGTTCATATGCGTAAAGTCATAAACAAATTATATAGGTTCATGTGTGTAAAGTCAAACAAATTATATAGGTTCATGTGTGTAAAGTCAAACAAATTATATAGGTTCATGTGTGTAAAGTCAAACAAGTTACATAGGTTCATAAGTGTAAAGTCAAACAAATTATATAGGTTCATGTGTGTAAAGTCAAACAAATTATATAGGTGCACATGTGTAAAGTGATAAACAAATTTTGTTGCAGCTGAAATATGAAAGTGAAAATTTTGTCACATTCTTTTGTTATTCATTTTTAAGTTTAGTTTTTTACATTGTAAGTCAGGTATTAGACGAGAACCAACATAAATAATTGCAATGGCTTAATTAAATTTTCCTAGACAAATTGAGAACAATATACAAAATATTCGTGATGACAAAAAACCCACTTGAAGTAAAAATGTATTTCAACACGGCTGGTAAGGGCATTAACACTTTTACCCGAAGAAAAGCAGAGAACAACGTTTCGACCTTTGTAGGCAATCTTCAAGTTAACGAAGAGAAAGGTTGCAACTGACCGTTGCTGGGCACATGTCTTAGGGAGAAGAGTGTAAACAGGTATGGAATTATAGGGGGCGTTGCAATATATGTTAAGTTATAAATTGGCGTAAGCATAAAGGTGTTCCTTTATATTGGTTTAATTTTAGTTTGAGTTGTAGTAGGACTTCTTTGATTTTTCGTTTGTTTATATTTGTTTCTCTACTTATTTTGTGGGTGTTTTCTATTGTTATTTTGTGTTTATTTGATTTGAAGTGTTCAAACATGAGTGGTGTTTTTGGAATTTGACTTACGTTTTCTCTGCTTGTTTCTCCAATATAGAAAATGTAGCAGTTATGACATCGTATTTTATAAATAATGTCGGTGTTGTGTTTGTCAGTGTAGATTTTTACATGGCTCGGACTTAAGTTTTGTATCTGGTTTTTACTGCAATTTTGTTTTGTTTTGCTTTTGTTATTAGATTTTTTTTCAAAATGTTAATTATTCTCTCGCTGATGTTTAAACACAGCCACAAAACTTTGTTCACCTAATAAAATTAACGATGAAATCAACAAAATAAAACAGCACTTCATCAACATAAAAAAACATCGAAAAAATTATACCCACACACTTAGAGGAACACCACAACAAACAGTCACAAATCCCAAGATATAACAAACTACAAAACCTGGCACCATATATTTTCGACACCAGCTGATTCGAATTCTTCATGTTGATCATTATCATTCACAAAATTCCTGTCGGGTCCAAAAAATTTCTGAGACAAATATATAATGTCATCCTCTGGACAAATGCTTATCATTAGCTTTTGGTTTAATTTCTTAGCCTGAACACACGAGCACACGAGGGAAACACGTCTGAATTCTCTTCAAAAGTTACGTCATCCTTAGATGAAACTGTGATTGGCTCGTTGACCATCTTGAGTTCGGGAACAAATTTTCCCCCAGCCAAATTGTTTCCCAACAATAATGTTACACCCTTAATTGGTAGAATATATTTCACTTTAGCCACAACTAATCCCGAAACTAGGTGTGATGTTAAACAACATTTATGAGGAGGAACATTAACAAAACCACTCTCAATATCCTGAACATTAACAGACTCACCAGTGGCAGAACTGGACGTCTATTAGGCAGTACATCTTCTAACAACAATGACTGAGTCGCCCCGGTATCACGTAAAATACATATAGCCACGGGATTAGCAGTGCCGTTTGTCACAGAACAAACCCACAAAAAGGTATAAATTCTTCCCTAACTACAACCGTTTTTTTTATCAGTGGCTAAATCAACAACATCGGATGATCTAGTGAAACAACGTCCACGAAGTCATTGGATGTTCAGTGCTTTCCTTTTCCTGTTTTTCAAATTATAACAATAGGACATAACATTAATAGGTTTTTTGTCACATAAATAGCAGGCAGGCTTTGTCGGTTTTGATAAAGTTTTATCCTGACTGTTTAAAGATTTCGGTCCGAAGAAACTGGAAGTTTTAAAACAATTCTCAACTTCAGTGTACAGAACATATGCAGGTTTTTGCTGAGATGTTAGGAATTTCCTTTGATGAAAAGTGTTTTTTCTATATTAAAGTGTTATCATCGGAAACAGCAGCTGCTTCCAATAAGTGTTTCAAAGTTCTTTTCGTTCAAATAAGTTTTAAGGTCGCCAGTTGTACAAAGTTAAAATTGCTCAGTTAAGCATAATTGTCTTACTTTGTCGAAACTGTTGCCAATTTCCATAGAATTACACAATCGATCAAAATAAATCTCTTTCTCGTAGACGAATGTCATTTAAGTTTGGCTACCTTGCTTGTGGTAACCTCGAAACTTTTGGCGATAAGCTTCTGGTTCTAACTCGTATGCTTTGAAAATAACCAGTTCAACCTTATCATAATCCATACAACCTTCCAGAAGTAAAGCGACACAACTTCTTGTGCTTTACTACTTAAAACACTGTAATAATAATAATGGTGGGCCATTCCATGGTTTGAGCAACCTTCTCAAAGTGTTGTAAACATTTATCAGTTTCGTCTTTATAAACTGGTGGTACCTTAATTAATTGACTGAGTTAAAGGTTGTCATTTTGCCTTGGTCGTTAAGACTAATTTATATTTATTTAAGCCTAATTTGTTTCTCGGGTTCGAGACTTGTCTATCGTCGAAACATTTACTTTTTCTTTCCACTTTGATACGGGCTTCCTGTTTGTCGGCTTCGATGTGGGTTTTTTCAAGCTCTATGTGTTTGAGTTTTAACTGGATTTTTATCTTATCTTTATCCCTTATCTGTGATTGGCTACTGGAGACACAAGGGTTTTACCCTAATGCTTCCTCAGACAATAAACCATCATCGACTGGTATTTCAATAATATACGTTTTAATTCTTCTTTTTTCTCATTGAGTTTCTAGCTTCTATTGTAAGGTTTTGGAAATTTCGAGTTACTCATTTTTGTTACAACTGCCCAGCATGGCCAGGTGGATAAGGCACTCGACTCGTAATCCGAGGGTCGCGGGTTCGAATCCCCTTTAAACTAAACATGCTCGCCCTTTCAGCCGGGAGAGTGTTATATTGTGACTGTTAATCCCACTATTCGTTGGTAAAAGAGTAGCCCAAGAGTTGGCGGTGGGTGGTGTAGGGTAGCTTCCTTCCCTCTCGTCTTACACTGCTAAATTAGGGACGGCTAGAACAGATAGTTATCGTGTAGCTTTGTGTGAAATTCAAAACAAACCAAACCAAACTGTTAGAACTTTCTGTCTTGTTTGAACGAGGGTGATTTAAGAAAACAACCAGACATGATCAAATCCTGTTGGCACTAATAAATTAAATTAAGATTTGACTTTTAATTTAGAACGAAATTTGTCTCTGATTCAGATATCGGACACGAGCTCCAATTTATTATGTTACTTATTACAATTTATCCAGGACGAGTCTCCGATTTATAATGTTACGTATTACGATTTCAAGTAACCGGAGTTTTTAATTTGAACTTATAAGTTAATTGAATATAAGTACATATCAAATCTATTATATTTATCAACACGATTGATACGCAGTTTTCTTTCTTAGCACAAATACATTTTAATATACAAACAACAATACAATTTATAACAACGGTTATTACAGGTAATTGTTTATACACTAGAGCTTTACAAACTTCCCAGGTATCTCTCGCTGGTCACACGTTAGTTTGTCCGCTGAAGTTAACACGATGTCTTGGTAGAAATACTAACGTTTGAAGTTAATTCTCTGAAGCTTTTAAACTTTCTGGGTGAGGTTTTTCGAAAGTTCGTTTGAAAACAATATTCAGATATTCGGTAGAACTTACGTGAAACATACATTGTTGATCCTAACATTCGAGAACCTTCCATAAATTTTGAGAACAAGCGAGACTTGCGCAATACGCGTTGAAAAATATAAGCTACACACGTTTTTAGATATAGATTTAACTAAAACAAACATATATAGTAAAATAAACACATTAAATTTCTTACAATTGTACATTATGTTAGACTGATTTTGAACAAAGGTAAAACAATCACATAAGGTGTAATTATGTGTAGCCTCGTTTAAACTTTGAAACATTTGTCGAACTAGAGAATTATCAGTTCACTTGTAGTGAACAAGTGGCCGTTAGGTGTGTGTTCTTGTAGTAAAGCCACCTCGGGCTGCCGTTGTGTGTTC
The DNA here is from genome assembly GCA_011833715.1 of Carcinoscorpius rotundicauda. NCBI lineage: Eukaryota > Metazoa > Arthropoda > Merostomata > Xiphosura > Limulidae > Carcinoscorpius > Carcinoscorpius rotundicauda. Next base: position 93,331,957 of record CM022396.1, on the reverse strand, counting down.
TTGTAGTAAAGCCACCTCGGGGTGCCGTTAGGTGTGTGTTCTTGTAGTAAAGCCACCTCGGGGTGCCGTTAGGTTTGTGTTCTTGTAGTAAAGCCACCTCGAGCTGCCGTAAGGTGTGTGTTCTTGTAGTAAAGCCACCTCGGGCTGCCGTTGTGTGTTCTTGTAGTAAAACCACCTCGGGCTGCCGTAAGGTGTGTGTTCTTGTAGTAAAGCCACCTCGGGCTGCCGTTAGGTGTGTGTTCTTGTAGTAAAGCCACCTCGGGCTGCCGTTAGGTGTGTGTTCTTGTAGTAAAGCCACCTCGGGCTGCCATAAGGTGTGTGTTCTTGTACTAAAACCACCTCGGGCTGCCGTTGTGTGTTCTTGTAGTAAAACCACCTCGGGCTGCCGTAAGAGGTGTGTTCTTGTAGTAAAGCCACCTCGGGCTGCCGTTAGGTGTGTGTTCTTGTAGTAAAGCCACCTCGGGCTGCCATAAGATGTGTGTTCTTGTAGTAAAGCCACCTCGGGCTGCCGTTGTGTGTTCTTGTAGTAAAACAACCTCGGGCTGCCGTAAGATGTGTGTTCTTGTAATAAAGCCACCTCGGGCTGCCGTTAGGTGTGTGTTCTTGTAGTAAAGCCACCTCGGGCTGCCGTTAGTTGTGTGTTCTTGTAGTAAAGCCACCTCGGGGTGCCGTTAGGTGTGTGTTCTTGTAGTAAAGCCATCTCGGGCTGCCGTAAGGTGTGTGTTCTTGTAGTAAAGCCACCTCGGGCTGCCGTTGTGTGTTCTTGTACTAAAACCACCTCGGGCTGCCGTTGTGTGTTCTTGTAGTAAAACCACCTCGGGGTGCCGTTAGGTGTGTGTTCTTGTAGTAAAGCCATCTCGGGCTGCCGTTAGGTGTGTGTTCTTGTAGTAAAGCCACCTCGGGGTGCCGTTAGGTGTGTCTTCTTGTAGTAAAACTACCTCAGGCTGTCTGATATCATCACTAAAAGGATTGTTTGTTTGTTTGTTTGTTTTGAATTTCGCGCAAAGCTACTCGAGGGCTATCTGTGTTAGCCGTCCCTAATTTAGCAGTGTAAGACTAGAGGGAAGGCAGCTTGTCATCACCACCCACCGACAACTCTTGGACTACTTTTTACCAACAAATAGTAAGATTGACCGTTATAACGCTCCCACGGCTAAAAAGGCATGCATGTTTGGTGCGACGGAGATGCGACCCCCACGAGTCGCACGTCTCAACCCACCTGGCCATGCCGGGCCCACTGAGAGAAATCGAACCGCCCTGATTTTAAGAGTCGTAAATCCGTAGACTTGTCGCTGTCTTAGCGGGATAAGTGGCTGTCGGGGTATGTAGAACGCAGAACAGATATGTCATTAATAAACACTTGACTTGTTTACGGAAATGCTAAATAACTATCGGTATATTTCTCAAAGATTATTGATAAACAAAATGTGTGTCCAAATTTGTTCTCAACTACAACAGGTCTCTGCTTCTTTTGAATGGATATGTTTATTTATGTTATACAAAAATGTGGAACTTACGATTGTTGTTAATGAAAATGACCGCAAAGAAAAGCATGCAGTTGGTAAGAGTTGTTCGAATTTCTTAAATTAACATCTGAAACACCATACTCTCATAATACTCAATAACATCTGAAACACTATACTCTCATGATACTCAATAACACCTGAAACACAAAACTCTCATGATACTCAATAACATCTGAAACACAAAACTCTCATGATACTCAATAACACCTGAAACACAAAACTCTCATGATACTCAATAACATCTGAAACACCATACTCTCATGATACTTAATAACATCTGAAACACTATACTCTCATGATACTCAATAACATCTGAAACACAAAACTCTCATGATACTTAATAACATCTGAAACACTATACTCTCATCATACTTAATAACATCTGAAACACTATACTCTCATGATACTCAATAACATCTGAAACACTATACTCTCATGATACTCAATAACACCTGAAACACCATACTCTCATCATACTTAATAACATCTGAAACACTATACTCTCATGATACTCAATAACATCTGAAACACTATACTCTCATGATACTCAATAACATCTGAAACACTATACTCTCATGATACTTAATAACATCTGAAACACCATACTCTCATGATACTCAATAACATCTGAAACACTATACTCTCATGATACTTAATAACATGTGAAACACTATACTCTCATGATACTCAATAACACCTGAAACACAAAACTCTCATGATACTCAATAACATCTGAAACACTATACTCTCATGATACTCAATAACACCTGAAACACCATACTCTCATCATACTTAATAACATCTGAAACACTATACTCTCATGATACTCAATAACATCTGAAACACTATACTCTCATGATACTCAATAACATCTGAAACACTATACTCTCATGATACTTAATAACATCTGAAACACCATACTCTCATGATACTCAATAACATCTGAAACACTATACTCTCATGATACTTAATAACATGTGAAACACTATACTCTCATGATACTCAATAACACCTGAAACACAAAACTCTCATGATACTCAATAACATCTGAAACACTATACTCTCATGATACTCAATAACATCTGAAACACTATACTCTCATGATACTCAATAACATCTGAAACACAAAACTCTCATGATACTCGATAACATCTGAAACACTATACTCTCATGATGCTTAATAACATCTGAAACACAAAACTCTCATGATACTCAATGACATCTGAAACACTATACTCTCATGATACCAAATAACATCTGAAACACTATACTCTCATGATACTCAATAACATCTGAAACACTACACTCTCATGATACTTAATAACATCTGAAACACTAAACTCTCATGATACTTAATAACATCTGAAACACTATACTCTCATGATACTTAATAAACTAGTACAGCCAGTGGACCACTCAATAAAGCTCATGCATCTGCAGGACATAAATTTGGCCCTCAGAAAACACTGACATATATCCGTATATTCGTCATTATCAACGGGTGCAAACCGTTTCTGGCAGGACAGTGAGAATGAATATTCTACACATGACCACCAAGGTTGTGAGAATCAATATTCTACACATGACCATCAGGGTTCATCATTTTAAACTGATTTATTGTGCAAAAATATCATGATAAATCTCCTCCCACACGTCTATAGAGAGGGATTTTTTTGAATGTGTGTGACTTTGTTGTGACCTTGAAATTCTCAAACCAAATCACTGTTTAGTTGGATTATAAAACAAAATTACACTAACTTTCGTCCAATTCAATCCAGTCACTTCTCAGAAATCCTGCTGACAATAGCGTAAACCACACATACACAGAAGTGAAACTTATTTTTCAGGGTCAGAGGTTACAACATCTCTTGAACACTTTTAAAGCGAAACGTCGATGGATTCATAACGTTGCGAAAGGAAACGACATGGTTGTTTCCTCCCCGATTTCAAAAGTTTTTGTTGATGTTCACATTAATAATAAACATATTTTTATACCCGTTATAAATTTAAGCCACAATTTACTACATACAATCCAAAACATGTACTATGCTCATCAGAACTGTGCCTCTAAAAGTGCAAGACACGTCACTGTGGTTGGATTAAAGTTGTAATTAATTTGTTTTTTACAATAAGCTTCTGATCGTATTCCACACACCACGAAGTCACCCAAACGTATTTAGATAAGGAAGCGACCTAATAATCTTTATGTATTACAGCAAAACAAAAGTTACCTTACGTTTATTCTCTGTAGATCATAAGAAGCGAAAAGCCATCTGATGTGTATGCCACTTTCCATCTATCGAATGATTAAAAACAATGATTTCTAATTTTTGTTAATCATCTTTCATCAACAGGCCTGTATAGTTTTAGAAGTAGCCATGATTTCATCATCATTTTATAGAGCAAAACGTCTTCAAGATCTTTGATTACCTATTTTATTATTATTCTATACAATACTTATAAAGCTTCAGAATACAATTTCTATTATAATCTAGCAACCCATGTACGCTTCACTGGTAAAACAAATTAAAACAGAATTTTCAAGCGCAGATAGCCCTTAAGTAGCTTTGCGCGTATTTAAAAAAACAAAAACAAACAAACAAATATAATTTCCAATTGTGAAAAAAAAATGTTATTTTATTGTAACATGGTGATAAAAGTAAAAATCTCAAGGTAACTAAAGGAAAGTTATAAATGGTGAAGTATGAGGTTCTATTCAAACACCGGCTTTATCTACAAATTAGGGAATTCAGTAGTGGAGGCGTTTTATTCTCCATGTAAAGTCCAAACGACTCAGTGTAACAGGTGACCATTAGCCGGATCAAGTGAAATGTCCACGTTTGTCCCTCTCCTGTTTGGTTTTTTTTTACAAGCTCGGTATCCAGCTCTATATACCATTTATATTTAATGATAATATATATTTTTAATATTTCTAGCACATAATTCCAACTGTGGGTCTGGATAAACCAAGAGGTTGGTTCTTATAAAATATTTAGAAGAGTAACTTTCACAAATAATTTGAAATATATATATATATATATTATCTAGTTTCTCTATATCTATATGCCTCCCGCTAGTACAGCGGTAATTTTCCTGATTTACAACGCTAAAATCAAGGGTTCGATTCCTCTCGGTGGGCTCAGCAGATAGCCCGATGTGGCCTTGCTATAAGAAAAACAAACAGACAAACTATATATATATATAAGTCAGTTCCGTTACGTGTGGATACTACTGTCGTATTATATTGGGGTCTGTGGTGGCTTTTCTCAAGACTAAAGGTTTCTATAGGTTTTGTGAGACTGAGGCTGCAAATCCAAAGATCCAAGTTCGAGAGTCCATGTACCTCTTAATACACTTCATTTAAAAGTAACCTGTTTGCGGAGGGTCTGTTAACAATTTGTCCTTTTTTTCGATTTGCAGCTTAAAACCAAGTGTATCTGTGTCTTCGGGCTACCGACTTATTCTTTTTTGTCATATTTCACATAAACTGTGTTACGTGTTACAATTTATTTCGGAAGAGTCTCCGATTTATTGTTTGTTTGTTTTGGAATTTCGCACAAAGCTACTTGAGGGCTATCTGTGCTACCCGTCCCTAATTTAGTAGTGTAAGACTAGAGGGAAGGCAGCTAGTCATCACCACCCATCGCCAACTCTTGAGCTACTCTTTTAACAATGAATAGTGGGATTGGCCGTAACATTATAACGCCCCGATGGCTGAGAGGGCGAGCATGTTTGGCGCGAACCCGCGACCCTCGGATTACGAGTCGAGTGCTTTAAGCACCTGCCCATGCTGAGCCCTGAATACGGGTACTGGTACTAATGTTTTTAGCTGGAACCGCACCATTAACGGATTTAGTGTTATACGTTTATTTTAATATCTATGTTTATTTCAGTTTAATATATATTTAGGAATGCATGTAATGAATATTGTTAAATGCGTATTGCGAAAATCCTACCTGTTCTCTAAATTTATAGAAGATTCTTGAGTGTAAGAATCAACATCGTACGATGTGTATATTTACAATACTAGTGATTGCCAGCATTATTACCAACTGAACTTTCGAGAATCTCTTCTAATGAGTATATACGGTAGCCATTGCAACATGCGAAGAGACAATGTAATACGTTGTTGGCTTGCTACAGTCAGTATATTATAAATCTCAAAAGCAGTAATAGGAATAAACGCTTATTAATATGAAAGCTACAGATATTTGACCAGAAACATCTATAGATTTAAAACGTCAGTATTTCTACAAGGACATTAGATATTGTCGTCGAGACTCCGCATGGCCACATGTTTAGGGTACACATCTCGTAACATGAAGGTTTCGAGTTCGAATCCCCGTTAAACATGCTTACCTTTTCAGCCTTGAGAGCGTTATAAACATTTATAACAATGTTATAAATAAACATTAATAAATAAATTTATTATTATAAACTTTTTGATCTGAATTTTATCATATATTGCTAAATTCAAACGATTTTTATTAACTCTTTCTAACCATTTATAAAATGTCATTACTTTGTTTATATTTTGCAACATTTGTGTTCAAGAGAACTATCAACTTATTGTTTTTCAAACAGTTGTATCGACTTTAGACACTGCGTTACTAATTGGGAATGAAATCTAACACAATCGAACAAAGATATTAGATTTAAAACCTTTTCTCTCACCACAAGTTTCTTTGTGATACAAATCATTTTTTGCTGACGTTAATTTCAATTAAAACCAGTTCGAAACAGTAGCAATGCTTTGATGTCACTTTATTGTATTAAAAATTGTTTGTCAGTACAAATCAACACCAGTATTTTAGAGCTTAATTGATTAAAAGTGATATTAATGTTTTCACTGAGCACCACTCTTCAAAAATAATAAACATTTTCTCACCTGGTGTTAGAGCTTATAAACTGTGGAATCCTAGTGATCGAATTTAGAAACTAACTCGTAACGTTATTTTACGTTGCAACGTATATAATAAAAAATATGCTATGCATCAAATTCACGATTTAATGTCACCACAACTTTACGTTTCTAACCCGATTTGTAACACATTAGTGTATTTATGTGTAAGAGCCCCCCCCCCCCAGTGACTCAGCGATATGTCTGCGGAATTACAATGCTAAAATTCGGGTTTCTATACCTGTGATGGGCAGAGCACGGATAGCCCATTGTATAGCTTTGTTTAATTCAAAACGACAACAACATGTGTAAGAAATTGATTCGAAAAACGTGGCAGTGACTTCAGTGATATTCACTGGTCAGTACACTCACCAAATTTCAAACCGTTTGAGAATTCCTGAATTGAAGTCCAACACTGGATTCATCATAGTAATTCTAAATCCAAATTTATCAACATGCAGAAGGCAAAATAAGAACAGGACATCTGGTATTTTCTGGAGTCTTGTTTGTTTGTTTTGGAATTTCGCACAAAGCTACTCGAAGGCTATCTGTGCTAGTCGTCCCTAATTTAGCATTGTAAGACTAGAGGGAGGGAAACTAGTCATCACCACCCACCGCCAATTCTTTGGCTAATCTTTTACCAACGAATAGTGGAATTGACCATTATAACGCCCCCACGGCTGAAAGGGCAAGCATGTTTGGCGCGACCGGGATGCGAACCCGCGACCCTCACATTACGAGTGGCACGTCTTAACACGCTTGGCCATGCCGGGCCAATTTTCTGGAGTCTATACCATGTCATATTTAGCCTAATGATGTATCGAAATGTATTGGCAGTAATAAGTGCTTGGTATTATAAAGTTACCGTTACATAGAACTAAATTTAATGACGGTTTAAAGTTTTCGTGTAAAGCCAAATATTTAAAAGAATAAATCAGCACAGTGATAGAATAATTAAAACAAAGTGTAAGAACCGTGATTCACTTGAGAAAGTAACTTCGGCTATTGATGCGATAATAAAAAGGGAGACTTGTTCTGTCAAAGTCTGATCGACTCAGACTGAAGAGATAAACGATACCTAGATACGTTTTGATGGAGTAGTTAGGAAGGAACAAATAAGTCTTTCAAAATATCTTACAAACCTCAGTAAGTAACAATAATATAGACTGTAACTGAAAACATAAATCATCCGCACGTGAAAACCAGTATGTATAATTTATTTAACCAATTCTTACGAAATTAATATATATATATATACAGGGTGGTCGCTAGAAAAGCGGAAAATTTGTCAAACAGCTATTTATTTTTACAAAGAATTACTTTTACAAAGTTTTTTAAAGGCATATGTTATATTACACTCATAGATGCTCAAAATTATTAAAATCATGCATTTTATTCATGATGTAAAGAAATCAAAATAGAAATGAGTAAGCACGCATTTTATTCATGATCTCATCTGACCCTCAAATTTTCCGCTTTTCTAGCAACCACCCTGTATATATATTTATTAATATTATATTGATACATTACAGGACTAATCGAGAAAACTTACAAACAGTATGTGGTGCGAATTAGAAACATAGAGACAAATGTTATTTTTAGTTCGATATTTCTAACCTGAATGGTACTTAAGTGTCTCATGGACTAAACGGTGAGATCAGAAACCCGCCTAATTTATGATAGTTAACAAGGACGAGAGAGTAGCCAGTCTGCAGGCTTCACATGTGCACAATTAACTGAATAGCTGGAGTTTCTCTGATATGTAAAGTGTGAAACGTGTTTAACTATATATTGTGGACTCGAGTCTTGGACAATCAGATCTAACAAGACTGGTCACTGACCCAAGTCTAGCCCTATTTCTAGCTTAAAAATATAGGAATGTGATACTTTACAGATGTTGAATATCTCACATTTATACACGGTCTGCAAAATTTATATATGTAGAGATCCTTATAAAGTTCATACAGTACACCATATGACAAATTCTATAAAAGTAGACAAAAGTGATATATCTGTTATCAATAGGATATGCCTATTATTAGAGTATTAAAAAAGCGTAATATAATAGCGCGGTATGTTTGTTTATTTGTTTTTTAGAATTTCGCGCAAAGCTACTCGAGGGCTATCTGCACCAGCCGTCCCTAATTTAGTAGCGTAAGACTAGAAGTAAGGCAGCTAGTCATCACCACCCACCGCCAACTCTTGAACTACTCATTTACCAACGAATAGTTTAATTGACCGTCTCATTATAACGCCCCCACGGCTGAAAGGACGAACATGTTTGGTGCGACGGGGATTCAAACCCACGACCCTCGGATTATGAGTCGAACGCCTTAACCCACCTGGCCATGCCGGGCCTGTGCGATACGAATTTCTAATGTCTCAATGGAAAAGTTTTCAGCTTATCAAGGCGGATATAACACAGTCCTGTGTTTGCCTCTAGAATAAACTGCATGTAATTTACCTAGTTTCACTTTCGCAAGTGAACGATAAAAAAACATTAATTTGGTAAACTTTCAGTTGTTTGACATTTGTAACCAGGAAATAAGTTTCTAGTTGCATTGCCTTTCTTACACTGTTAAAATATCCGTTTACGAGAAACATTAAAATCTATATTGTCAAAAAAAAAAATAGAGCAACTAAAGAAATGATGTATCGTGTGGTAGTGTTAGAGTTTTTTTTTAGTCTTCCACACTCAAAGAATGAGCTAGGAAAGATTCCAGCTGATTCCAATCAATTTGAGAATGAAAGGCCTAACACGTTTAATGAAGACATGCCATACAAACCCTTTTGCCATTAATTAGACTTTACCTCTGAGTTCACTCAGCTATTAGGTTTTATGATCAGTTGGTATTTTTTTATCTCTTAAGCCTTCCTTTCATCCAAGATTATACATGTTTTATAATTCTAGCAACGGTTTTATCCATTAAATAGCAACTGTTTCCTCATACAATAATCGTACCACACATTAAACCATCGCTAATGCCACTGAAGAAAATATGGCATTAAAAGGTAAAAACCTCCGTAATATGAATGTTTGTTTCATAATTTCGCATGAAGCTACACGAGGGTTATCTGCCCCTAGCCGTCCCTAATTTTGCAGTGTAAAACTAGAGTGATGTCAGCTAGTCATCACCACTCACCGCCAACTCTTGGGTTACTCTTTTACCAAGATAAAGTAAGATTTACTGTCACTTTACTTCACCTCCACGACTGAAAGGGCAAGCATGTTCGGGTGCGACGGTGATTCGAACCCTCGATCCTCTGATTATAAGTTGAGTGCCTTAACCACCTGTCCATGGATATGTATTTTATTTCTAACAGTTTCTCGTGTAATTTACTTAGTATCTGGATATTGATATTATGATGAAAAGATATGTTTCCTAAAGTAATATAATACACTAAACGTAAATAGACTAGAAATAGTGAGTATTAAACGTCATCCTTGAAATATCAGTTTAAATAGCTAATTAGATATATTGTATTTTTCAGTTTGAAATAACTTTCCAAAAAGTTATTATTATGATGCCTCTCTATTCCATGAAGGAACACAGGGCCCCAATCACTTGGGGATTCATTAACAGGGTGGTTTGTTAAGTGAGTAGATTGTCAGCCCACCGCACAACCCCCAACCAGGAGGAGAAACCTTAGCTGTCCTTAATATTGCAGTGTAAGACTAGAGGGAAGGCAGTTAGTCATCATCACCCACCGCCAGCTTTTGGGCTACTCTTTTTACCAACGAATAGTTTGTTTGACCGTCACATTATAACGCCCCCACGGCTGGGAGGGCGAGCATTTTTAGCGCGACGCAGATGCGAACCCGCGACCCTCAGATTACAAGTCGCATGCCTTAGGCGCTCGGCCATGTCGGGCTCTTCCAAAAAGTAGGCATATCAATTTGTGCCTCAAATATTATAAACAAACGTTTTTAATGTTATACTATCATGAACTTAAGTAAGGCTAAGCAATTTGAAGATAAAAGTTAAGACAATAAATATTAAATGAATTTATTTATTCAGTGTTGGTTGAGTTACTAACAGCAACAGAGAAACAAACTTTGAAGGCGAAAGCTTGTATGTTCGTTACTAAGAACAAAGTTACCATATAGATTACCAGTGCCTACCATCGGTATAAAAACCAGGTTTTTAGTGTTCTACGATCGTAGATTTGCAGCTGAGTTACTGAGGAGTAAGAGAGAATTGTCTTTATTAGTATATTATTTAACAATTTCCTAACATTAGCACGTTATTCCGACTGTCTATAACCAACTATTATATTTTTAAAATATAACATTATGCGCAATTTTACAAACTTCAGAACACCCAAAGGTCAAATAAAAAAACAAAAGCTTACATGTCCAAAGTTATCCACACTTCAGAAGAGCTGCACACGAGTGAATCAGAAATCTATATATACATACAGTGGAGATAACAAAACCAGACTAAAGCAACGAAAATTAGTTTCTGTCAAAATTGAATATGCAAACTACCACCACTGGTCGCAAGGTGGAGTTTAAAATTCTATTAAATCATAAAAATACCTTTTCCAACAAAATTACACAAAGATCTTGTTTTATTTTTAAATTTTGGAAGATATCTGTGAAAGCCATCTGTAATTCAAAAATAAAAGGGAAAGCAGTTAACTAGTGCATGCCAGCCATCACTAGATTTTGGGCAACTCTGAATATATGTAGTGTAGATATTCGAGCTTGTGACCCTTAGGTTACGAATCGAGCATCTTAACCACCACGTCATGCTAGAATTCGCATAATCCAACGAACTAATTAAACTCTGAACGTCTAACTGTCGCCTCACAGCTGACAGTCACACATTTTAACGTATTGTTCTACAAGTTACACATTTCAACATAGTATTCTATTTCATCTCATTTTTCACATACGGTTATACTAATTAGTATCAATCGTCTCTGTTCAACTGGACTGTCTACAAATTAAAAGATAGAGTTAATTGTAATTTCCACCTAATTATATTTATGTTACCAGTCTAGAATTGTTAAACCATAATTTAGACTTCTAAATAGATTCATAAAACGCTCGTCAGGACGTCAGAATGTTTTCCATTAGGAACGTAAGCTAACGTATTTCGAGCATTATTATGTGATTTCCGGTTTATAATAATATTTCTTTAATGCGTTGAGACGAGTACAATGAATCATTATATCAAAGCTATTTTGAAAAAAAACACAGTTTCAAATTTTGACGTACTTCCGCAAGATTTCCGAAAGTGTTCTGCTTGAAGCGTTTATAAAAATTAATATTGTGACAAATTCATTTATTTCTTGCTTTTGATTCCTATATGTCATAATTCTTGTTGTCGATTTGTGGTATTGGCACGTTTTACTGACATTAAACGTCCCTTAAGAGATATCATGTTAGTGCCTCCGACTGACTGACAGACAACATTCTCTTCATTCACGTGAGAGTGATTAAAACGGGTGACCTGTGATGACGAGAAACCCACTTGAAGTAAGCATGTATCTCAAGAAGGTTGGTACGGGAATTAACACTTTCACTACTAAAGCAAAGAACAACGTTTCGACCTTCTAAGGTCATCTTCAAGTTAACCTAAACAAGTCGAAACGTTGTTCTCTGCTTTAATGGTAAGTGCTAATAACCATATCAGCCGTCTTGAGATACAAAACAGATGACCTTTCCAGAAGACACGTGATCCCCTTTCGAGGAAATAACGTATATATTGTCCTGAAAGGTTTAAAATGTTTGATTACATTTATAATAATTTTGACCTATGATTTTGAATCAGTGAAAGTTACTTTACTTTTCTGATCCAATTTTAATTATTTTTAGTTTGTTACATAATAAAATTTAAATTATTTTCTTACAACAATGCTCGAAATGAGGCCTAAAAGATAATCATTCTATTGAGAGGAATAGATGACGTAGAAAATAGTCGAATACAATAAATCGTTACCCAAAGTCTCATGAAGTTTCAATGGGGTTTTGAATCCGTTTTACTACGTCATATAGCAACCTATTTGATTTAGGTGCGTGAATAGTGTTCTGACATTTCTTTGAATTCGTTATTCAATACTCTATAGAGGGCCAGCTCTTTAATTATGTATATACATGAATATATTTTCATTTTTTTTTTCTCTTTTAGCAGAGGTGAAATTGGAAAGAAAGACTGTGACGTAGAAGTTTGATGAATTATTTGATTGGCTATAATCTTTGCTGTGAATTGTAGTTTCGCCTGTTCAATATTCAGCAGATCTTGTGTCAGCTAACCAAAGAAATGACATTAGGCCTCTTATAATGGTGAAGTGTATATAATATATACGAGCGTTTTCTGTCCGTTTTACTTCACCACATAGTGACTTAGATGTGAATAAAATCATGACATTTTGTCGAATTTATTATTCGATACTATAAAGAGAATCAACTGATACGTGACTGTATGTTTATGTCAAATATGTTTTTCACCAGAGGAGAAGTTGAAAATATGATATGATGTAGAGGTCTTGAACCAGCGAAACTGCAATGAACAATCAAACAATATAATTCTGTTTCTTTTCCACGATGTTAATTTTACAATAAGTGTTATTGTTAAACATTTAACTGATACATCACAGTTAATCTCACTGTTTTCAGAGGGCATAAAAATTTAAAATACAATATTATTTGATGTAGTTTGATGCATGTTTCAAACTAGAACACTGTTGTAAACTGCGTACATTACAGGGAAGATGAAAGCTGATGACTTCCAGACATTGGAAAGAACGTTTTCATTTTGTAAAAAAATAACTTTGGTGGTTGTTCCATAGTGGTATATCTTGTGCTATAGCAGCTGGTATATCTTGTGCTACAACACCTGGTGAGAACATTGATCTGTGTGTAGGTTGTCTCTCTAAATTATAAATGAAGCAATGTACTAGGAAAATCGGAAATGCAATCAATACTATTTTCAATGGGAAACAGGTAAAACCAAATTGCCAATACATGTACAGTTGCCAGTCAAATACATTGGCACCAGACAAAATACTGTATACAATCTTCAAACTTTCCACGTTCTCCTTTTTAATGTGCTCGTTCTAATTGATGTAATGGACAGCAGGAAGGCAGCCTCAATATTTTCTAACGAATTTGTAATCCAAGTAGACGACCATTACGACTAGATATACGAAACGTAATTAGTTATAATTTAGTGGGTAGAGAAATATCATAGGTAAAAAAATACATGAATTATACAACAGTGCAACACGACCAGCATCTTGGAATACAGTAAGTTTCGTGCAGTAAGGGGCTATCTAACGTGTTTGTGACAAGAGATGAACATGAAAATGGTATATGAACAGTGCATATTTGACATACAACTTATGTTAGTAGATTACAGAGCTTTTCGATCTAAATTAATTAAGTATATTTCATCACTTGGAGAATCAAATTATTTTACATACGTTAATCTAATAATGTAAATAACCTCATTACATTTGATATAAAATTCTTCAGTTAATGACCAGAAGTGTGGAGGATATACACTAGGTGGACGACAAACAAATATAGATTTGAAATATTAACGAGAATGTTTTCTCTTTATTGCTACGTCACTTAAAATGTCGCAATACCTTTGGATCGAAACACAGTGAGAAGGACATTAAGGCTATCTCATTAAAAATGTAGCAGTTGATATGAAGTGAAACCGAGTTTAGGATTTGCAAATAACGTAACAGACGATAAAAATCAGTTATGATACAATGCTAGGATTTGGTTTGGTTTGTATTTCGCGCAAAGCTACTCAAGGGCTATCTGCGCTATCCGTCCCTAATTTAGCACTGTGAGACTAGAGATAAGGCAACTAGACATCACTACCCACCGCCAACTCTTGGGCTTATCTTTTACCAAGGAATAGTGGGATTGACTGTAACATTATAACTGCCCCATGGTTGAAAGGGCTATCATGACTGGTGTGACGTGAATTCGAACCCTCTGATAACAAGTCGAGTGCCTTAACCACCTGGTCATGCCGGGCTGCAATACTATGAAACGAATATAATACATACAGGAGATATAACAATAAAAACACGGAATTCTAAGTAGGGCACTTCAAAAGTTAAAAAAAAAGTTTTTAACCAATGACACTTGCTTTCAGAAAATTTCTGATTAATAACGAATTATAAATTTTCCGCATAAGTATAGACATTACAGAAATATAACTTAATGTATATATCTTAAGTGTATGGACTTACGATAATAAATTATCATAAGTCATTAATTATTTCTGGTCATCATTTTCACGACTTACGAAAGTTTAAGACTGACATTCATATGAAACTTTGAAATGTAGCTTTGTTTTTACCGCGTGGATTGCTCATCCCAGATTGGAGGTACGAAACACGTGACTAACTAATCACTTCTAGCATGTCATAACATAATTTCAAAAAGTCGAAAACATTCCACAGAGTATAAAACATACAACACTTACTGGGAACCAATAGCAATAAGAAAACACAAATATGCAATAACGAAGTAACAAACTAAAAAAATATAACAATAAATCTATTTCACTGTAGTACACTGTTCCATGCTGGAAAGTACAAGAACTGAGTTGAAATTTTCAGAGTTGAGTACACTGAACCATGGGATCGAAAGTCATATTATTACTTAACAAAGTAAAATGCTTCGTTATATGAGATCGGTAACTTATGTTTCCAGTTTACAGTCTATTAGAGCACGTAACTGAAAAACTACAAGGTTGTTAGAGGTAACTGAGTTATGTGTAGATCTCCAACATGAATATGACAAAATAATGTCGAACAAACTAAACATAGTAAAAATATGTTCATGTTAAAATAAGAACCCATATCAAACACAACTCATAGTAAGACAAATTTACACGTACATTCGTTAAGGCTACTCGTTTTATTTCGTTATTCTCTGATTGTATCCAATACGCTCTTGGAACGTCTCTTTATTGGTGAAACTTATCCGGACTGTAGCTTAAAAACTGAGTGGTGGAGGCCTTGCCAAACTGTGTAAATGTTGGATACCGTGCGACGATTTCTTCTCTCCCATAGCTCATATAAAGCTACAGTAAATAAGATTTTCGAGTAATGTACTCTACCAGACAAGCCGCCCGCTAGTACAGCGGTATGTCTCCGGATTTACAACGCTACAATCAGGGGTTCGATTCCCCTCGGTAGGCTCAGCAGATAGCCCAATGTGGCTTTGCTATAAGAAACCACACACCACACTCAACGAGATAAGCAGTCTAGTTTGACTTCAACTAAACCAGTTTAACAAAATTTCTGTGAAACATCAAAAGTCAATTTTTCAATTTGTGATGCTCTGTAGATTTAGTTCAAAGTTCAACATTTTTTCTACAATTTGGTTTATCTGTTTTTGTGAACGTGAAACTTTCTTTGACACAATACTTAATGTATTGGGAAAAAAATAACCGAATGGTGGGTTATGTAGTTTACTGCCAATACCTTTACTATAGAATCCTTTACAAACACGGAATGGAAGTTGTCTTGCCACCAGTACGTCTTGGGCGAGCAATGCTTAACAAGGCCTCTAATAAGTTCCGCATTACTTCGCATCATAAGCATTCCAACAATTTGTCTCACAGAAAATGGTAAAACTTTATATGCTCTCAAAGGGCACGCACTTCTAGGTCACGGCGTCAAGTTTTATTTCTTTCTTTTCGAATTATAGGATTCATGATTATGAATATTTAATCAATATTTATCCAGAAATTTTAGCAATAATTATAATTAAAGGTTGAAAAACGCGTTGTTGAAAAAATGAGAGATGAAAGATTTGAGTTTTAGAAACACAGACACCCACGAAAAAATGCAAAGATTATAAATTGAAAATGAAGATATTTTATAAAATGCCATACTCGTATTTTAAAAAGCAAATTAAAGGTGAAGAACAAAACACTTCCAAGGGAAGCCTAGTGGAAAAGCTGAACGCTTTCATGAATTTTGTCAGTTTCTACCTGATTTCCCACACAGACGCAGGCACTGAGAAAAAGAGTAGTTGTGAAATAAATTCAATGAAAATCTGTTTATCCTTTTGATGTGAACTTTAATGAAATCTGTTTATCCTTTTGACATGAACTTTAATGAAATCTGTTTATCCTTTTGACGTGAACTTTAATGAAATCTGTTTATCCTTTTGACGTGAAATTAAATGACATCTGTTTATTCTTTTGACATGGACTTTAATGTAGTAGGAAAACACCAGAAATATTCATTAGACGATAAGACTGCAGTGTATATATTAGTTTTAAAAGATTCTTTGTTTGTCAATTTCGCGCAAAGCTACACAACGGATATCTGTGCTAGTTGTCCCTAATTTTGCAGTGTTAGGCCAGAAGGAATGCAGCTAGTCATCACCACCCACTGCCAACTCTTGGGCAACTCTTTTACCAATGACTAGTTGGACTGACTGTTATATTTTAACATCCCTACAGCTGAAAGGGCGTCCATATTTTGGTGTGACGAGGATTTGGACCCGTGACCCTCGGATTGCGAGTCGAGGGCCTTAACCAGCTGGCCGTTTAAGATTAATGTGAATAACCAGTTTTGTCCGAAATTATGAATTTCAAGACAGTACATAAATTATAGTAAATTTCTCGCTGGTACAAGCTAAAATCAGGGGTTCGATTTCCCTTGGTGGACCCAGCAGACAGTCTAATGTGGCTTTGTTATACGAAGAATACACACACACACATAGTAAAGAAAGACAACTTATATAATTTGTACGCATAAATTATAAGACAGCTGTGGAAGGTAAACTGGTATACCATATGTAATAATAATAGATGGAGTACAAAGATACACCGAACATTTTAATATTTATTGAATAGGTGTTTAAGTAATAATTGAATTTCAAATTATACTTCCCCAGCTCAGTGAACTACAAACATGCATAATAATTTCATGACAAGTGTAGTTAAGAAGTATCATTTAATGTATGAACAGAATGACCGGTGTAGCTTAATTATATAATTATAATGTCGCCTGGTTTAGTTAGTTTTAACATAGAAAACTGATGAGCGGTGTAGTTTTGTTTTAAAATGTTAGTGAAATAGATGCATAAATGATAGAGCTTGGGTGTAGAAATATAATGACCGGATCAATTTTGTTGTAACATTTGTTATCACGTGACTACAGGTATAGGTTGTGTAGAATTTTACTGTAGTATCTAGATGACTGGTGTAATTCAGAATTTTAGTTACATAAATCGACCCGAATCTCATATCTCCAAGCGACTTAGAGTGCTACAAGTTCTGTTTATTTGATCCTTAGCACAAGGTTACACTATGGCCCATCTGTACAAATCATGACTATCAAACTTGATTTTTAGTACTGAAAGTTCAAACAGTTGGAGTAATGCTCTGCGTAAATGGCTATTTTAATATGTGTTAAATGTGATGTAGTAATGAGTTGAATCGGCCCGGCATGGCCAAGCGTGTTAAGGCGTGCGACTCATAATCAGAGGGTCACGGGTTCGAATCCCCATCACACCAAACATGCTCGCCCTTTCAGCTGTGGGGGTATTACAATGTTACGGTGAATCCCACTTGGCGGTGGTTGGTGATGACTAGCTACCTTCCCTCTAGTCTTACACTGCTAAATTAGGGACTGCTAGCACAGATAGCCCTCGAGTATCTTTTTGCAAAATACAAAATACATACAATGAGATGAATAATTTAAAGTGAAATTATTGATAATTCTTTATTTTCTGCTGTGAAGATCAGTACGAGGACTGACAAGATAACCAAATACATAAATTATAATCTGACCTTATGAAATCTAATTACGTGTTAGTAAACTAATGCAGGTTTAACATTATGCTTATTTCTAGTATAGTCTATACATGTGATATAATTTATCGTAGGTAAACACTCTGTATAATGTAATTGTTTATCATTTAATGGTGTGTGTGTTTTCTTATAGCAAAGCCACATCGGGCTATCTACTGAGCCCACCGAGGGGAATTGATTCTCTGATTTTGCGTTGTAAATCCGTAGACTTACCGCTGTGCTAGCGGAGGACATGGTTAATAAAATTATACCCTAACTTTAATTGTACAACTTTTTTTTTGTTTGGGCACGTGGAATATAAAGCATTTAGTAATACCTCTTTGAAACTTCTATTGACAAAAAAAACATTTCATTCATCGAAAGACTAATGCAATGAATAAAACATCGTTGTAGTCTAGATAAGTGAACATAACACAGTAGGCACGTGGTTAATGTAATATTGATATACTATATGCAGTTACGACAGAAAGTGTTCGTACCCCTACGTCCCGAGTGGTTTTTTGCTCATAACTTAAGAAAGTATCACGAATAGGCTAATAGAAGTATAATATATTATGAATATTATACTAACACAATCTAAATATTTTTTATGTAAATTAAACGACAAAGAAACTGTTTATAAACAAATGACCAAAAATAGGAGGAGCAGAAAGTGTTCATACAGTTCAGAACATGTGAAAAAACTGATATTCCTGTAAAAATTTTGTTTAGTTTGGCAAATAAACTACATTATACCATTCCAGAACCAGACACTGGGTTCATAATTATTGGAATGTAACCAGCAAAAAATGTACTTCCGGCAATTTAGCGCCGTCCCCGTCATTATCTGCTTGGTCATCATGACGAACAGGAAACAACTGTCCAGTGATTTATAAGCCGAATTATTGTAAGATACAAGTTTCGTGTGTCTCTTTCCTGTATTGCTACACAACTTAATGTGCCGAAATCTACTATTCAAAGCATAATTTCCAAGTTTAAGCTTTCTTTCTCCTTTCTCCTTCTTTTTCAATCGTTCCGGACGCCCCACAAAAATTCCAGAGAAAACCAAGAGGAAGGTACTCAGAGAAGTTAGCAGGTATCCTCGTTTAACACGTAACTGGTAAGGTAAGCTGGGGTTGAAGTAAGCACTTCTACAGTTACGAACATGTTACGCTCTTTTGGGTTCAAAGCATGTCGTCCACGTAGAACTCCATATTTAAAGTCTGTTCATTTAGAAGCACGATTGAGGTGTGCAAGAAAGCATGTAGATAAATCTTTACTTGTTGGAAGAGTATTCTTTGGTCAGGCTTTTCGGCCACAATGATGTTTGCAATATTTTCCGTAAGAAGGGGGAACGAAATCTCCCAAAGAACACCGTCCCCACAGTTAAATACGGAGGTGGCTCGATCATGCTATGGGTTCCTTCAGCTCTTCTGGTGCAGGCAGCCTTCACCGCGTCAACGGAATCATGAAAAAAAAGTACATTGATATATTAGACACTTATATCAAGAATGATGCTCGGAACTTGTGGCGTGGGTGTCGTTGGATCTTCCAGCACGACAATGACCCAAAGCACACATTGAAATATGTGCAATTTTAGTTGCAGATGAACCATATAAACGTTCTGGAGTGGCCATCGCAGTCACCCGATCTCAACCCAATTAAAAACGTTTGGCATGAGTTGAAGACCAGGGCTCATCAGCGACATCCCGAGAAACTTGCAAGAGTTGGAGGCCTTCTGTAAAGAAAAATGGAAGAAGATACCAGTCGAGTACTGTCAAACAATCATGGAGGGCTATGAGGAGAGATTGCGCCAAGTTATTTACCTGAAAGGCTACACAACTGACCATTAAAGAAGCACGAACACTTTCTGCCCTTCCTATGTTTGATTATTTGTTTATAAATGGTTTATTTGTCGTTCAATTTGCATAAAAAATTATGTCGATGTGTGTTAATATAATATTTATAATACACCGTACTTTCATTATCCTAATTAAGATACACTTTAAGTTATGAGGAAAAATCTATTCACGACTCAGGGCTACGAACACTTTCTGTCGTAACTGTGCATCATAGAAAACTACTGGGTGGCTTGCTGCTTGTATGTCATCACATAACAGTAAGACTGATAATAACCTTATAAAGATCTTACTTTATCAATTTCGTAAAATGGTGTTTTAGTAAGAACATAATATTATTGCGACCACACCGCGTGCGCCACATGCTTTGTTTGTTTGTTTGTTTGTTTTGGAATTTCGCACAAAGCTACTCGAGGGCTATCTGTGCTAGCCGTCTCTAATTTAGCAGTGTAAGACTAGAGGGAAGGCAGCTAGTCATCACCACCCACCGCCAACTCTTGGGCTACTCTTTTACCAACGAATAGTGGGATTGACCGTCACATTATACGCCCCCACGGCTGGGAGGGCGAGCATGTTTAGCGCGACTCGGGCGCGAACCCGCGATCCTCGGATAACGAGTCGCACGCCTTACGCGCTCGGCCATCCCAGGCCTGCGCCACATGCAAATGAAGACAAAGCATTTTGTCTTAAACCTGTGCTCATTAGATCGGAAGAAAGCATGACACACAATCTCGGTCGAAATGTTTTTTTTTAATGAGATTCAAACTACCAAATAATAGATAACATTTCGCCAGTATGGTGAATATGCGATAATAATTAATATAATGCATTATAAAGCCCATTAAAGAAACTTAAAAAGACTAAATTATACCAAAAATATTATTCTACGTGTCATCTTTTAGTCTCTACAATTATTACATGCACAGCATAACCTGTAAAAATATATATATTTAAGCATTACCCACACTGAGCTTACTCGCCACTGTTATTCAGTGAATATAAACCATTTGTTTAAAATATTCTGACATTGTACATACATTCCAAGAAACACGATAAAACAACTGCCCGCGGTTTTCGTTTGTTTATGAACTTCGCACTAAGATCCTCGAAGGCAAATTTTGCTAAACTTTCCTAATTTAAAAGTAACAATAGAGGAAAAGCAGATAGTTGGCATCAACCCTTGGGCTTGTCTTTTACTAACGAAGTGTGGGATTGACAGTTCCATTATAAAGGTCTCTGAACTCAATGGGCAAAAAATGTTCAGTACCTGGTTTTAAATCAGCAGCTAACAGATTATTGGCCGAACCGCTTCTGACCATCAGCTCATGTCAAGCCACTAAAACAATATGACGAAATAACATAAAATAAGCTTTAGCATTATATCTTAAAATGTAATGATTCACATTTCGGAACTCGATATAAGTCACGTGTTCTAGTAACTTCGCTTACGAAAAATTAATTATTTTGAGGTGTGAATGCAATGAAGTCTGAAAATCGAATTCCAATGATGTAGGTTCTCCACCAACGTAAATTGTAATGGAGAAGGTAGTTGAGTAATGCAAGTTGTAAGTGAGTAGATTCTTTAGTGAAGTAAATTGTAATGGAGAAGGTAATCCAATAATACAAAATGTAATGGAGAGGTCTGCTTTAATATGAAGTCTACTTTAGCATGACGTCTATTTTAATGTAAAGTCTACGTTAATTTTCATTCTATTTTAATATGAATTCTACGTTAATATGAAGTCTACTTTAACATGACGTCTACTTTAATATGCAGTCTTATTTAATATGAAGCCTGCTTTAATATGAAGTTTATTTTAATATGAAATCTACTTTAATATGAATTCTACGTTAATTTGAAGTCTACTTTTATATGAAGTCTATTTTAACATGACGTCTGTTTTAATATCATGTCTACGTTAATATTCATTCTACTTTACTATGAAGACTACTTTAACGTGACGTCTATTTTAATATGAATTCTACGTTAATTTAAAGTCTATTTTAATATGAATTATACGTTAATATGAAGTCTACTTTAATATGAAGTATATTTGAACATGAAGTCTACGCTAATATTAAGTCTACTTTAAGCTCAAGTCGCTGCACTCTTTATTCTCTGAAACGAAATAGCTAACTCTAAGAATTTTAGAGTTATAAATTTTATTTTGTAGATTTTATATACAAAATATATATCTCGGTTTAAGAACTCTTTTACCTAACTAACTCATCATATGATATGCACTTGAAACAAGGGTAATGTATTTTGGTGAGAAGGAATACTTAGTATGGTTCTACGATTTGTTTATTTCGCTAAACTAAATTACTCTTTCAGGCGAAAAGTGAACTATTATTCTAGAATAATAACTGTATTTGTAAACAGTTTGGTTAGTTGCACTTTATAAATAGATGTTATATGTGGATGCTGCCCTTGCGAATGTTTTTGTTAATTGTGATTAATCTTTAGTCATTATCATTTGTGTGACAGCAAGGAAGTAAGAACAATGACGAGTTCGCACTTAGATGAAAGTGAGGGCAATGACGAGTTCACACTTAGATGAAAGTGAGGACAATGACGAGTTTACACTTAGATGAAAGTGAGGGCAATGACTAGTTCACACTTAGATGAAAGTGAGGGCAATGACGAGTTTACACTTAGATGAAAGTGAGGGCAATGACTAGTTCACACTTATATGAAAGTGAGGGCAATGACGAGTTCGCACTTAGATGAAAGTGAGGGCAATGACGAGTTCACACTTAGATGAAAGTGAGGACAATGACGAGTTTACACTTAGATGAAAGTGAGGGCAATGACTAGTTCACACTTAGATGAAAGTGAGGGCAATGACGAGTTTACACTTAGATGAAAGTGAGGACAATGACGAGTTTACACTTATATGAAAGTGAGGGCAATGACTAGTTCACACTTATATGAAAGTGAGGGCAATGACGAGTTCACACTCAGATGAAAGTGAGGGCAATGACGAGTTCACACTTAGCTGAAAGTAAGGGCAATGACGAGTTCACACTTAGATGAAAGTTAGGAAAATGGCGAGTTCACACTTAGATGAAAGTAAGGACAATTACTAGTTCACACTTAGATCTTACATCTTAAAATACTTTTTTACAGAATCTCTTCTGTAAATAGATTAACCTTCAGTTGACCAAAACCCATTGGAGTTGCATTGCGTTGAATAGTTGCGAATTCACCGTTAACCGATCATGTTAAACTTGTTTTTCGTTGCATTTGTGGCTATTGTCTATTGTTTTAGAATATGCACATTGTTTATTTAAAGTACAATCACCCAGTGAAAAAAATATTTTCAAAATAAGTTTACTTTAAGAAATTATCAAATAAGGATTATATACTGTATAAAATTCAAATTTCATGTTTAATTAATATGCATATAATAGGTGAATTATGTAAAGAAATGGTACCTTACATTCAGAAGTAAGTTCCTAACATACTTTCCTGTTGAATAGTACTTTGGCCAGGTGTAGAAGGCATTCGACGCATAATCTGAGGGTCGCGGGTTTGAATCCCGATCACACCAAACATGCTCTCCCTTTTAATCGTGGGGGCGTTATAATGTGACGATCAATAAGAGTAGTCCAAGAGTTGGCAGTGACTAGTGATGACTAGCTGCCTTCCCTCTATTTTCACTCTGCTAAATTAGGGACGGCTAACGGAGATAACTCTCGTGTAGCTCTCGTGCGCGCAATTCAAAACAAACCAAA
Source organism: Carcinoscorpius rotundicauda (assembly GCA_011833715.1). Classification (NCBI taxonomy): domain Eukaryota; kingdom Metazoa; phylum Arthropoda; class Merostomata; order Xiphosura; family Limulidae; genus Carcinoscorpius; species Carcinoscorpius rotundicauda. Next base: position 93,308,148 of record CM022396.1, on the reverse strand, counting down.
GCAGTAGTACTTTCATAACCTTGTTTTAACTAACAGTCAATAAAAGCCCCATGCAATGAGTTTTGCTTATAAATACATGTAGATTAAGTAAATATCCTCCACCACAAATAAATTCTAGTTATTTGTTTTTACTGAATGTCAGTACACCCTGATCATTCAAACTACATGGACTCGAATAAATTTTATAATTTACTTTTATAAATTCTAAAAATTCCTACCGAAGGATAAACAGAAAACAGCATGTTATAAGGTGAGACATTCATCGTTTTTAATATGATATACACACTCTGGAAAATTAGGGAATAATTCTATTAAACATGTCCCCCGTTAGTACAGCGGAAAGTCTACGCATTTACAACGCTAAGATCAGGGGTTCGATTCCCATAAGTGAGCTTAGCAGATAGCCTGATGTGGCTTTGCTATAAGAAAACACACACTATTAAACAATTTTATTGTTTCTTATGAAAATAATAGTCTGGAAGTTCCAGTAATCACTTGAAAGTGTTTTATCCACTAATTATTTCGTGGATTTAAACCACATCTCTGGTTATCTCATAAGGTGTGATGTGAGTAAGAAAATACATCTCAATAGCTGCGTAGTGAAAAATACAAACAGATGAGTTTCGAGCGGTAGTTTCATGCACTTACAATCCCTTGTCCGATATTACTTAATGCTGCAGACTTGTAGCCAGTTTAATTTGGTTGGTTTTGAATTTCGAGCTACTTCAGAGTTATCTGCGCCAGTCGTCCCTAATTTAGCAGTGTAAGACTAGAGGAAAGGCAGCTAGTCATCATCACCCACCGCCAACTCTTGGGCTACTCTTTTACGAGTGAATAGCGGGATTAACCGTCACTTTTTAACGCCCCCACGGCTGAAAGGGCGAGCATGTTTAGTGCGAACGAGGATTCGAACTCGTGACCCTCAGATAACGAGTCGAGTGCCTTAACCATCTGTCATGCTGAGCTCCGCTAACCAGAAGTCGATGATAAATTCTGATGTGTTACAACTATTGGACTACAGTCATATTAGAAAGAAAGAAGCTTGATAAATATCAATTTGTCTGTTGAAAGTTCCAGTTACCCAATGTTTGGTATTCAATATGCTTTATAGTTTTACACTTGTTTTTGCTTTTTTTTTATTGCTTTACATTAATTGGCATCTACTATTAAATACATAAACGAAAAAAGACAAAGTTACAAATTGAGCTATTTTTGTCCAGTTTACCACAAGGATCGAACCACTAATTTTATCGTTATTAGCTCTGAGTTGATTTAATAGGGGACAGAATAATGTAATTAATAAAAACTGCTTTCATTTTTAAGAACAAAGCTGGTAACACTTGACTTTTTGTATTTTAAACTCCATTCTAAACTGATATTTCTTTTTTCTAATTATCTAATTTCGACGCGTTACTCACTTATTTGAAAAGGATTTTTTGTAAAACTTCTCTCATCCGTATTTTAAAAATGCTCGTCGAATTTTAACACCATACTCAGCGAATCTTTGTTTGATTGTTGTGCATAAAGCTTTACAATATCGACCATGCTCATCACGGGTGTTACAGCCCGGTTGTTACCTTTTGTGTTTTTTTTGGAATTTCGCACAAAGCTACTCGAGGGCTATCTGTGCTAGCCGTCCCTAATTTAGCAGTGTAAGACTAGAGGGAAGGCAGCTAGTCATCACCACCCACCGCCAACTATTGGGCTACTCTTTTACCAACGAATAGTGGGATTGACCGTCAATTTATAACGTCCCTACGATCAAAAGGACGAGCATGTTTGGTGTGACTGGGATTCGAACGACAACTCTCATAGTATGGGTCGAGCACCCTAAACATCTGGCCATGTCAGGCCTGCTTCATAAAGAATAATTTCTGTTATTTAAAATACGATGATATATTTTATAAAGACGTTTATGGAGTTGAGATCAAAAATCGTCCTAGAAGGTTTCCTTGTTAAGATGTTTATTCTTTTGACATAAGAAAACATGCTAAAATATATCTTTTATGATATCAAGTGTTTAGTCGCCCACTAGAATGGTACCTTTCTCATAAACCAATAACACTGACAATTTAATTATACTATGAGAGTTGTCGCTCGAATTCCAGTCACACCAAACATGCTCGTCCTTTTGATCGTAGGGACGTTATAAATTGACGGTCAATCCCACTATTCGTTGGTAAAAGAGTGGCCCAAGAGTTGGCGGTGGGTGGTGATGACTAGCTGCCTTCCCTCTGGTCTTACAATACTAAATTAGGGACGGCTAGAAAAGATATCCCTCGAGTAGCTTTGTGCGAAATCCAAAAACAAACAAACAAGCAGCCGGAAAATAAAACAAATAATCAGGGCATAGTATTTCAAATCACCAAACACTTGTTTGTGTGTAACTGGACTGTTGAAAAATATAAACAAAACGAACAACAGTCATCCTTGCAAACTGGGTGTTTTATACGAAATTACAGGGAGACTCCACCTCCAGTCTGCGACCTTACAAAGATAAAACACGGGTTTCAATACCCTTGGTTGGCAGAGAATGAATAGCCCATTGTGTAACTTTGTGCTTACTTACAAACATACAAGATACAGGGAGAAGTGGTGTGCATGGGACATGCCAGCTTTACGACGGGACCTTTTACATGACAGCGTGGGGCGAAACTGTCTGTATCGAAGTGGAGAGGTTCCAAAATTATCATAATACACCATTCTCAAACTCCATAACCCCTTCATAGGTGGTTCAGTGGTAACCTTGAGAGCTTATAATGGTAAAAGTCAGGTTTAGATATCAGAAGTGAAAATAGTAAAAATAGCCTGTTCTGTATGTTTTTGTTTATTAACAAATAAAATATCATACTTTATCTATGTAGTACCTTTTGTGAAAATCAAATAAAATAACATACTTTATCTATATAGTACCTTTTGTGAAGGTTAATTGAAGTCTAATAAAGTAGAATTGTGTTTTAGATATTACTATGGTGTTAAATGTGAAAATATATTAGAAAGTAATTTTGCAGTGTTCCAAATGAAGGTGTGTGTATGTTTTCTTCTAGCAAAGCCACTGCGGGCTATCTGCTGAGTCTACCGAGGAGAACTGAATCCTTGATTTTAGCGTTGTAAATGCGTTGTCTTACTGCTGTATCAGTGAGAGACTCCAAATGAAGGCACCATATTCATGATATATATAAGTGTGTGTGTGTGTGTTACCAACAAATATGACCATTTACAATAAAATAACAGAAAACGTTTCATTTCACAAAACTACTCTTTTGTGAGACACAATACCTATCATAATGAAGTAATTAAAAATACAGGATAACATGCGATAAAATACCTTGTACAATCGTTTCTTCTTTACAAACTTTATAAATGTATTTGATTCGACAAAATGTATTACGGTTTGATAATACGGATATATGTGATGAACAATTACAAGGTTTTGATGAGACAGTTACATTTGGTTTCCTGGTTGGACGTGTAAAATTTCCAGAACTGTTTATTCGTCATTTGTCTACATTTTTCATTCTAGTATGACATAATTTAGTTTTTTTTTAAGTTATTACACAGTCTCGTGGGACTTTAAATAATGCTGTAATGTTAAGGTGTTAAGTGGTTTTATTGGTTGTTAATTGACATCACATATTTTGAGACTGTATAATTTAGCTGCAAGAGACTTAATATAGTATGACTGCTCTTTACCGTGCCTTAAAGGATTGTAACTACAGCATAATATAACCACTGCTTATCACTTCTCGATACAAACTGGTATAATGATGATTTCTAACGACTTTATCAGCCTTACTAGATGCTTACCGAGACCAGTGTTAGATCACTATTCACAGTGGAACGGCGGTAAATCTGCGGACCTACAACGCTAAAAACCAGGTATCGATATTCACGGTGAAAAGACCACGGATAGCCCACTGTCTAGCTTTGTTCAGACTAACTGCACTTGTGTAATTGTGCAACATTAATGTTTATAAGACTATATTCTTATGTCGTATGGCCGTTTTACTGTCATATCATGGAACATGCAAGTTAATGTAGTAACCAGTAATATAATCCGTTACAAAACAATGTGGATGTATTTTCTCGGTCAAGTTGGTCTAGGTTGGATTCTGGTCATTCTCCAAAGGTATTCACAACTCGTATTTAATATGAAGTGACACATTGATCCACATGTCTGATAAGTCCTAATTTACAAACTGCTGAAGATTGGTTGTTTTCTGCTAATGAGGCAGATAAACCACGTATAAAAGCCGATCATTATGAATTTCTACAAACAAGATGATGATTCGTCGACCACTTAATGCTCTGAAGATGTTATTCAGCTGTGGCTAGCCGCTTGTTTTTAACCCGTTTTATCAAATCGTGATCCATTGCAAATTGCTGGACAGCGGTTTACTATGTCGAGTTCTCTGATCAACAGGACTATTGGTCTGAAAACGAGGCCACTTCTTCCTTAAAGTCTGTAATAATTTTGAAATCATCTTGCTTGATCATCTTTTGGTTAACTTATTATCCTGGATATCGGTGAATCATTCAAATTTACTCCGGTGTATGTCACTAAAAATTCAAATTCATTTACACTATCTGCTGGCCCCCTCTCTCATTGGCACAGCGGTATTGTAACCCGTTGTGGTCAGAGAACAGATAGCACATTGTGTAGCTTTGAGTTTAATTACAAATAAATAAACAAACACACCCTGCTCTACAAACTGCTAAGTGAGCACTGTGGGCGCTTGACTCGTAATCTGAGGGTTGAATTTCTGTCCCACCAAACATACTCGCCCTTTCAGCCGTGGGGCATTATATCGTTATGATCAATCTCACTATTCATTGGCAAGAAAACAATCCAAGAGTCTAATCTTCACTGCTAATTACTAACGACTAACGAAGATAGTGCTCGTGTAGCTCTGCGCAAAATTCTGAACAAATGAAATCAAACTGAGCATTGTGTTTTTTTTTTCTGTTCTACAGATCTGAAGTTAATGTATCAAATCATACCAAAAATTTACTAACAAATAAACTTAATAACACTATTGACATTATTTAATACAGTAGCTGTATCTTTTGTGTTATTATTTTGCTATTGAGTTTGTTTTGTGTGTGGGTGTGCGAAGGTCTTAATATATTCTTTCTCTACAGAGAATTACCTTTTCCACGTGGACGGGGCAAACCTTATAGGGAATAGCACGTACATTTCATAAAAGTTTCAAATAGTCTGAGGAGGGCTATATCACTTTCACTAATGTCATAAATATTTGAGGAAAAATGTGGGGAGGAAAAGAAACATGCATTATTTGCCCGAGAAGATAATTTGGTGAAAATCGAATATATCATTTTATTTTAACGATATCACCAGTAAAACTTCATATTTATTTTAATTTCTTAAAAAGTACTGTAAGGAAGTGCTGGTTATAGTTTAATTTTATCAGGAAGTGCTGGTTATTGTTTTATTTTATCAGGAAGAGCTGGTTATTGTTTAATTTTATCAGGAAGTGCTGGTTATTGTTTAATTTTATCAGGAAGTGCTGGTTATTGTTTAATTTTATCAGGAAGTGCTGGTTATTGTTTTATTTTATCAGAAAGTGATGGTTATTGTTTAATTTTAACATAATAAATATTTCTATGCTTGTATAATATGCTACCTCTCCCTGAAACTGCCATCAGAGCGTGGAAATGATTATTTTTATATAAATTACTTTATAATATTCATAATATATTTTAAGACAGAGCATTGATTCATTAGTTTTATTTTTTGTTTTCTGGAAAACATAAGGTTGGCCTGACATCGCCAAGCGTGTTAAGGCGTTCGACTTCCGGTCGCACCAAACATTCTCGCCATTCCAGGCTTGGGGCCGTTATAATGGACAGTCAATCTCACTATTCGTTGGTAAAAGAGTAGTCCAAGAGTTGGCGGTGGGTGGTAATAACTAGCTGCCTTCCCTCTAGTCTTACACTGCTAAATTAGGGACGGCTAGCGCATATAGTTCTCGTGAAGCTTTGCGCGAAATACAAAAACAAACAAACATAAGGTTTCATTTTTGCTTTGTTGATTTTTTTAAATAGCAGTCTTTGTGTTCATTATAATCATTCATTGTCAATGTAAAGAAAAGTCGAGTATATGCCTCATGCATAAATAACATTAGATTACAGAGGTAAATCATCAGCTTGTGTTATTTCATATGTAATTCAGAGTATTTTGTTTGTTTTTTTGGAATTTCGCACAAAGCTACTCGAGGGCTATCTGTGCTAGCCGTCCCTAATTTTGCAGTGTAAGACTAGAGGGAAGGCAGCTAGTCATCACCACCCACCGCCAACTCTTGGGCTACTCTTTTACCAACGAATAGTGGGATTGTCCGTCACATTATACACCCCCACGGCTGGGAGGGCGAGCATGTTTAGCGTGACGCGGGCGCGAACCCGCAACCCTCGGATTACGAGTGCACGCCTTAACGCGCTCGGCCATGCCAGGCCTGTAATTCAGAGTAAATTTCTTGATTATGTAACGGTTTTCCTCGCTGGTACAGCGGCAAATCTACGGAATTTACAACGTTAAATTCCCCTCAGTGGACTCAGCAGATACCTCGATGTGATTTTGTTTTAGAAAACACACACGCATTTAACACTGCCACAAAAAATAACATTATTAAGGAGAGGTCAGTATGGGTCTTGAAAACACGGTAACCCATTGGATTTTAAATTATCCGAACTTATCCAGGTATCAGTTATACAGGGTGGTCGCTAGAAAAGCGGAAAATTTGAGGGTCAGATGAGATCATGAATAAAATGCGTGCTTACTCATTTCTATTTTGATTTCTTTGCATCATGAATAAAGTGCATGATTTTAATATAATAAAATGCATTTCGAGCATCTATGAGTGTAATATAACACATGCCTTTAAAAAGCTTTGTAAAAGTTATTCTTTGTAAAAATAAATAGCTGTTTGACAAATTTTCCGCTTTTCTAGCGACCACCCTGTATATTTGACAATTTAAACAAAATTTATTGAATATGAAATCAACACAGTTTTAAACGTGGGCTTCTGGCCAGTATAATATAGGTAGCTTGGAACAGTCTCTGCATTAATACGGAAGTTTCATAATTGACAGGATATAGTTTTGCAAAACGCAATAACACGCACAATGCCGAGTGTTCGACAATATTAATTTTATACATTTAAAATACTAATATGCATGATAATTTTAATTCAGTACTTTTATTATTGTTTTACTAACAGAACTCAAGTTTTCTGGTATTTATCACACCAGTTCCCAGTTCCAGATTTTGAATTCTTACTTTTTTCTATTTTAAAGTTGTTCTGGTAAATTTTTAAGCGAACCAGGTTGTATTTTTTTACGCTGCCATATGGATCACTGAAGTTTTTCCTTAAAATATTTTGCCCTTCGGTACTACGTCAATTTACGGACAGCTATCTTCATAAAGAAATATATTTCTATTGGTATAAGGATGAACAACGGCATCACAAATAACAGACAGTTCACTGTTAACATATTATTATTTCAAATAACCGTAAATTTGTCTATGAGTTTAGTAGTTTATCAAATGTTAATAGACATTCAATTTTTTGTTATTTGCCAACAACACTGCGTAAAGGATTTTCTGCAGTACATTTATTTGAATACCCACGTCTGTTTCTGTACGGTTTTCTTTTTCGTGTGTGACGAATGCTCAAGTCCCGCCTGTTCTCAAAACTTGTAGAAAATTCCTGAAAGTGAGAAGCGACAATGTATCTCAGAACGGCTGGTATGGGTATTAACACTTATTGATAAGGAGAGAACAACGCTTATTTCAAGTGGGTTTCACGTCATCAAGGAGAAGCAACTTTATTTGTTTACGAAAACGCGTTAGATCATTGTTGCTAAGTGAACTTTGGTGAAGGCTCTAGAAACTCGAGTAATTTGTATAATAGTAACGCACCAAGAAAATAACATTATTGGACGGCTACGGTCAGTGTGCTACAGGTCCAGGAAGCTATATTTGTGACTAACGTCTATTAATTGGAAAACCACCGAATTTCGCCAGGAAAGTTTATTGATTTTGAGCATTATAAACTGTTCAACTTCAGTTAAATACTTCATGAGTTATTATGTCTACGAAGATATTAACTATCTTCACTGGTAAAAATCAGCATTATGAGGCTAGCCTATAAAAGACGTTGTTTGCTTAATCAAGGCACTACAATCATTTGTAATAAATATTAGTTACAACTGTTATTATAAACGTAATAAATCGGAGACGCTGTCCGAAAGAAATTACAATACGTAACAATTGATAGACAAAATTTCTTTTTCAAAACAAATATATTTTAATTTACAAACATAAAAACAATGCAACTTATAAAAAAATGTTTGTTACCAATAGTTATTACAAATGACGGTTTTTATATATAAGTTTTACAATCTATAGTGGGTGTTACATCCGGTCTAGAACTGAATATTTTATCGACGATCCAGGTCCACGATGAGAAAATTTACTTTTGGGTTGATATTGTTGCACCTTGCTTAAACCAATAACACCTTTCGTATCTCGTGATTTGCGATGACGAGAAATCCACTTGAAGTTCAAATGCATTTCAAGGCGGGGCCCGACATGGCTACGTGGGTTAAGGCGTTCGAATCTTAATCCGACGGTTGCGGGTTCGAGTCCTGGTCGCACCGAAATTACACACCGTTTCAGTCGTGGGGGCGTTATAATGTTACAGTCAATCCCACTATTCGTTGATAAAAGAGTAGCCTAAGAGGAGGCGGTGGGTGGTGATTACTAGCTATCTTCCCTCAAAACTACTAAATTAGGGACGGCTAGCACAGATAGCCCTCGAGTAGCTTTGTACGAAATTCAAAAAACAAAGAAACAAACAATACTTTCATTAACATAAAAGTTTTTTATGTTAATGAAAGTAATAGTGTAAAATTATTAAGTAATAAAATTACAAATGGTATGTAATCATTATTATTATAATTGGAAAACGTTTTTCAAATAAATTAATATCAAATACTTTTGTAAATAGACGAAATGCACATTTCTTGAATTAAATTAAAGTATTTCGAATATAGAGAAAAAATACATATTACACACCAAAGTAACATAATGAACAGTAACGTAACAGTCTATACAATGATATCAACAAATATGAGTAAGAAGGTACGCTACATAGTGTGTGTGTGTTTTCTTATAGTAAAGCCACATCAGGCGATTAGCACTTAGTTTCATCTTAGATTGTCTTAGAATGACACAAAAACAACTACTTACAAAGTGATATAAAGGTATGGACTTGGTGACAGGCAAAAAAATCATAGGGGTGTGTGTGTGTGTGTCTTTTGTTATAGCAGTCACATCGAGCCATCTGCTGGGTCTACCGAGGGGAAGCAAGCCCCTGATTTTAATGTTTTAAATCTGTAGACTTAACGCTTTACCAGCGTGAATCTAATGGGCTGTCATATGAGTTGTATTGTTCTATTAGTAATAATACCTGACTATGAGTATTTTTTATAAAAACACATATAATATAACTTATATCTCCAATAAATATGTTTTAAAAGCAGGTGTATCAGTCAACAGACAAATGCCTGGTTACAAAAGGATAATTTTCCCTGTTATAAAGCACGTGGGGCCCAAATTTAGTTTCAAAGCAGAAGAATCAACATTACAACAAATTACGAAAAACGTGCACAAAAGACCTGACAGAAAGTATTGGAGAGCATGACTTACTTGATAGAAGCATTTATTTTTGAAACCCCAAACAGTTGCACTATAATTCAGTCTTTTATAATCAGTTGCTGGTGACACTTTTACATAGGATTACGCCATGCTCTTGTACAACTGTTGATATACATAGTTGATAGAGGGCTCTGAAAGTTGATCAAAGAAATGACGTTGGATAATGTGATGTTAGACGAGGATGATATTAAGAATTATTAACCCTAATGTGGTGAAATCTCCTGTTTATAGGCCGTATCAATTACTTATGACACATATGACTAGCTAATTTGACATGTTATAACTTGTATGTGTATAGAGACATAAAAATGAAATGGCTTAGCAGTATTTGTTTTACGTGGATACATAGACTACAAATTTCTCAAAAATTAAAGTTCTATACGTGAGTAATATATTTTGCTTAGAAAAAACTGTAGGTTCTAGTTTATTAATACTATATTACAACAAAAACTATAAGGTGGAAATCATTGAGTACAGTCTGGAAAATGGCTTGTGAATACGTTTCACAAATTAAAACGTTTTATTGGCTATTTACACGTTTTACGTGTTTTACGGAAAGGAATATTAATGTTTAGACGCAATGCACAAGTGCTGCTACGTCACATGAAAAGATAACATCCCTATATTGTATTCAGGATTAGAGAAGATAAACTGTGCTATCTCAACAAAATAAACATTAAGAATCTTAATCCTGTTATCCAGTTGGCTTGTTTATTTTTGATATATAATGTGTTGTTACAGTCGGTAGCCTTGTGTGTATTAGTGACCAACCGGCAAGGAACAGACTTCGACACCACACCACTTATTTGGATTTTATACAAACTTACCAAAATTGAAAACAACCTCAAAGGGAGACTTTGTTATTTATATTTATACCAGTAACTGACGAGACCATTGAAGAACCACATGTGAACTATACGTTTAGTAAAACATTTTTGAAAATGACTGGTTCTGTGACGATTCACTTATGATTTGAAAATACTCGAATATTATTATGTTTTCTAGGAACCATTTTACTATTTAACAATATTTTGACAGGTTGTTGAATCCAGTATGAACTTCAGTGAATCATGTTTTGTCCTGATGCAAGATAATGCCCAAAGTCATACCATAAAAGTTTTAATGAACTGATTTGAATAAGAAAATATAGAGCTTGTTAAAAGATCAGTCAAAGTAGTGATCAATGTGACATATAATACAGCTGGGATCTTTTAATACGTATTAATACTTTAATCCACCTCAAGAAAAATGATGCTACACTCAATGTGGAATGGATCAAAAGACCCTAAAGGCCAATTAGCGTCTGCTCAGCAATGTATTCCACAGATAATATAATAACAAATATGTCAAGAACTTTGTGTATTTTTAATTTAATACGATGAGAGTTATACTCGTCTGTAGAGTTCAATACTTTTTTAAATAATTGATATATATTGCCGATGAAACACATTCAATAATTCTATTCATTAAATAAATTTCACTCTTAAAACTGAGTAATTTCAACCGTGCTTTTCATTCGATTATAAAATAAAAAACTGTAAAATCCTGCCTATGTTATTTTAGCTAGAGAGTTGTATGATGAGTTTGCTTGATTAATTTTGGCGTTAACCTGTCAATAACCTGTCAATAGCAGACTTTGCCTCATATAGAGATTGCTTCTTTTTATTTTGAATTTCGTGCAAAGCTACACGAGGGCTACATGCGCTAGCCGTCCCTAATTTAGCAGTGTAAGACTAAATGGAAAGCAGCTAGTGATCACCACCCACCGCCAACTCTTGGACTACTCTTTCACCAACGAGTAGTGGGATTGATTGTTACATTATAACGCCCCCACGGATGAAAGGGCGAGCATGTTTGGTGGAACGGAAATTAGAACCCGCGACCATCAGATTGAGAGTCGAACGCCTTAACCCACCTGGCCATGCCGGGGCCTACTTTTATGTGTGCTCTTTGTTTATACTTTACTTCACATTCATTAAAGGCTTACTTTAACGCTGGTAATGTAGTCTGTTTGATACTTGTCTTTTAGTGGCTATCTTATGGTAGAACTAATATAACGGTCTGTTTAACAAGAACATCTAAATTAATATATTGCATTGGTTGTTTTCATCGGCATGCATGTGTACAAGTAAAATCTACAAATAACCTTGTGTATTTTGTATCATTCAATATGTTTGCCAATATAAAACAATGGACATATTTCGAGATATTTGGGGGTTCCAGTACAAACCGAAACCATATAGCTTATTACAAGAACTGTCTAATTACAGTAATTTTAACATTATTTCAGATAAAGAAACAAAGAATGTACATAGATCTGTGTGTTGTAGATAAAAAAGATACTGCTTGTAAATGGATAACTACACAATGTGAACAAAACGTAATCTGTTATACATAGAAAAGTATGGAATGTGCACAATGTAATTATGCTAAACCAACAGATAAGAGTCCTTTTTGTTATAAGATTAGAGCTGTAAATTCTGTACATACAAAATTAAGGAAATATTTATTTAGGTTGTGAGCTATAAGCTGTTAACACAGTTCTGTGGACTACAGATAGAGATATCTGTACTTTATGTGAGGTGTATCATATTGTGTAATAAACCCAAAGGAGAAATGTATCGTGGTTAGGGTGATATGTAATATCTGTTTGTTTTTTAATTTCGCACAAAGCTACTCGAGGGCTATTTGTGCTCGCCGTCCCTAATTTTGCAATGTAAGACTAGAGGGAAGGCAGCTAGTCATCACCACCCACCGCCAACTCTTGGGCTACTCTTTTATCAACGAATAGTGGGATTGACCGTCACATTATACGCCCCCACGGCTGGGAGAGCTAGCATGTTTAGCGCGACGCGGGCGCAAACCCGCGACCCTCGAATGAGTCGCACGCCTTACGCGCTTGGCCATGCAAGGCCCTAATTTATTAATGTTAAATTGTACGTTGCAAGTGAAGCAAAACCTAAAATGTAAATAATGGTGTAAAGTATTTATTAATAAATTTGACTTCATGTTCTTGCTTCCATAATACAACTTTTAACAAAATAATTATAGATTTAATTTCATGTTTACTGAGTGTACAGACAGAAAATCAAGATTTTCCCCCCAAAATGAAAATTTCAAAAACATGAGTCAAGATTTCATAATGTGTGTTTGGTCTTTCGGACAGCTATGCCCCCCAGTGGCTCAGCGGTATGTCTGCGGACCTACACGCTAAAATCCGGGTTTCGATACCCGTGGTGGGCAGAGCACAGATAGCCCATTGTGTAGCTTTGTGCTTAATTCAAAACAACAACAACAATGGGACAGCTATGCACGACTCTCAGCATCTTCGTATGCCGTTTATAAAATGATATATGCCAGAAGAAAGCAAAAAAATCCATTGATATGTTATATCAGTTTTATACCTTGTAATGTTCTTTGAAAGAGTTGTAGGAAAGAAACAGATTTCTAGAGCGTCTTCAACATGCTTTATGAGAAGACGTTTAGGAGATTTTACTGGCTAATTCATAGGAATGTTGGTGTCGACTTGCAGATACTGGCTGATAACACGTATCCTATGAAGATGAATGTTATCGTTGAAGAAAAAAAAGTTATCTTTTATTAACTTGTCTGATTTAACGTGAGGATTTAGGAACTCATCGCTATATCTCCGCCAGTCACACTACCATCGTAAAGCATCTGGAGATTTGCACGTGCACCCACTGCAGTTTCTGCCTGGACCATTATATCTCCATCACCATAAGGATTTCTTAGCATGATGTACAAGCGTTACTTGCACGCTCTATATTTATTCCTGATAAGAGAACGCTATGAGTCACACTGGAGATGAATCTTGATTCAGCTTTTAAAACAAAACTTAATGAAACTAATATGATGTCGGTGAAACATGTTCATGACACCACTTCAGATGGACTTATTTGTTTCACATATACATCACTGGATCATTTTGCACAGACCCTACTCTTAAATAGTCTCTAACATGGTGCTAAAGCTGCTACAGACCTTCTCTGGCCATACAGATATTCAAAGACACTTAGATTGAAGCAGATGATTTCTTTCGTTGGGCTAAGGTGACATATAATTGTCACCTGCTGAGGCTTTAGCCTATGGTTTACTTTGTACTAGTCTTCTAGTAACATTTATATGCAGTTGTAATGGTGTTCACAGAGAGGAAACAAAACTATTTGAATTGGACCATTCAGCCATTTGGGTCTGTAACTGTCTAGCTTTAAGTCTGCGAATAGTTCGCCATCTTAGAAATTTTTCATACATCCTCGGCTAATATTTTGTGCAAAATGCCTTTATAAAATTTTCCAACAGAATCAAAATTAAATGAATGGGAGTCAGTGTCCATGCGTTTTTTTGTGCAGATGCTAATTTACATAGTATGACGTCATCATTCACCTATCAGCCATTGAAATAAACTGTCATCGTTCGTTGCCCACAATTCGAACTTACAATTATCTGTAATATTTGTTTGTTTGTTTTGAAAATTGCAGTCGAACGCCTTGACAGGCTTGGCCATGCCGGACCCAACATTTGTAATGAGGACACGTCTTCAGCGTTGACCATCTCACTGTTCGTGATCCAACACTCTTTGGTTTGATTATCCCTACTCAGTAACGATTTTCAAGAAGTTACATGTGTACTGATATCAGTTCATACTAATGTGTATTTCACTGTTATAGAGGTAACATTCATATCTATCCATATACAAGAAGGCTGGCACGATCTGTATTCGATCAGACAGAAAATACCTTGAGAGATTTATTATAATTATTAAAAAGTTCCACTCGTTATTTGACCACAGTATAAATTTTCATGTGTTCTTTTCATTACCTCAAATATAGCTTTTTTTGAAACACGGAGCACGAGATAGCTGTCAAAGAATTATTGGACATAAAATTTGTGGCAGCAAAGTTTGAGAGTTTCAAAAACAAATTTACAAGCCACATATTTCATTGCCATTAAAACACAAAACCAGTACTTAGTTATATGACGTATTATAAATAGATATCGATGTTACAAAGTCTCCTCGTCGAAACTAGCAAAGTAAATTTACTATCACAGTTTTAAGTCTTATATTTCGTTTCTAAATTCAAGTTTGTTTACAACTATATTCGTAAGTATTAACATTCCAAAATTTGAGGTAGAAATCCTACTCAGAGTAGCTATTATTAGGAGTTATTTTCTTTACCTTTAAAATATTTTCTGTCTGTGTAGAGCGATGTGTTGTACGCACAAAGCTGTGTAGTGCAAACTGTGTATCATGAGTATACAGTAATGTATTGAACATACGGTGTTGTGTGTTGTAAGTAAAGAACTGGTTCTGTATAGAGAGAGATGCATATTCCAGGTATGGAGTTGTACACGGCTGATAGAGTACTAGTACTGTGTGTCTCATTGGTCATTACATGGCATTCTCTATATATGGACTCCCGCATAAAAGCAACACATAACTAACCGTTTTTCATATCTATACAGTCCATCAGAAGTTAAATATTTTAAAAAAACTGCCTAGTACAGTCGCTCTGACTCAAGTGTTTACGCCGATTTTAAAATATCCAGAGTTTTCCCCAAAATCGAGAACCGACAAAGAACCAATACTGAAATTTCTTTTCTTTCACCATTATCTTTCTATCAACTAACTGAGCGCTTATCTAATTCAAGCAGTAACTGTAACTCCATTATCATCTAATAGAGTAGAACAGTCTTCAAGAATTTATACTGTCTAATCATTTTGCTATGCAAAAATTGAAAATCTGTAGAGAACATTCTATAGCCTGGTAAACCCCGTTTGCCATCTTATAAAAATAGTGAACAAGCTAGAACCAAGGAAAAAAATTATCTCTAAATAGGAAAAAAAAAACTAAGTAGGGCTGGCTGTTAAAGTTATGAAAAAGGAAGCAAACAAGACTAATGGATTTTGTTTGTTTGCTTTGAATTAAGCACAAAGCTATACAATGGGCTATCTGTGCTCTGCCCACCACGGGTATCGAAACCCGGATTTTAGCGTGTAAGTCCGCAGACATGCCGCTGAGCCACTGGGGGGCAAAACTAATGGACGCGGATATACCACTCGATCCGGTTAATGATCGCATGTCACGGATATATCACTTGATCCGGTTAATGATCGCATGTCACGGATATATCACTCGATCCGATTAATGATCGCATGTCACGGATATACCACTCGATCCGGTTAATGATCGCATGTCACGGATATATCATTTGATCCGGTTAATGATCGCATGTCACGCTGAGCCGTTTTGACTTTACATGAAAAATAAAATCTCTACAATACTGGCTTCCTCATTGACGAAACAAATAGAACAGTAATTTGCAGTCGCAAATTGTTACTATATTGTGAGATAGTCTTCAAATCGGTATTATGAAGTCAACTAAAGGAAAGGCCCAATGACGAAAGGTGAAATTCTTTTCAAACACCAAGCTTCGAACGTCCACTTTCGTCTCTATCTGTTTTTTTTTTCCTTTTTTCTAATTCGATAGTCAGCCCTATATAATTTATTTAGTGATATTTTTGTAACATTGAATTGTAGGACTGTGTATTGAGATATAAAACCGTATTCTTTGTTAAGAGAGCGACGCATTACAAGCAGTAAACTTAATACTGGAAGAAAATTTAAAATTTTATAAGCTCTGTCTTGATGAGAGATGGCCCGGCATGGCCAAATGGGTTAAGACGTTCAACTCGTAATCTGAGGGTCGTGGGTTCGAATCCCGATCGCACCATACATTCTCGTCCTTTCAGTCGTAGGGGCGTTATAAAGTGACGTTCAATTCCACTATTCATTGGTAAAATAGTTGGCGATGGCTGGTGATGACTAGCTGTCTTCCCTCTAGCCTTACACTGCTAAATTATGGACAGCTAGCATGGATAGCCCTCGGGTAGCTTTGTGAGAAATTCAAAAACAAACAAACTTGATGAGAGAAACCCATCTGAAATAAAAATGTATATCAGAACGGCTGGTATGGGTATGAACAATTTTATTCATAAGCAGAGAATAACGTTACGACCTTCTTAGGTCATCTTCAGGTTAACAAAGAAAGAGTTTGCAACTAAAAGGTTTCCGGGCATATGTGTATGGAATGAGAATATAAACGGGTACTGGATTGTAGAGAGCGTTACAGTTGGATGTTAGGGTATTAATTAATACAAGTATAAAGATGTTCCTTTATATTGATTTAATTTCGGTTTGAGTTGTATAAGTGGGGCTTCTTTGACTTTGCGTTTGTTTATATTTGTTTCTCTGCTTAGTATCTGTCAGTTTTCTGTGGTAATGTGTTTATTTAATTTGACGTGTAATATAACATTTATCTCGTATACAAAGCAATTATTTACGGATACAGAGACATGGGTTACGTACACACTATAAGTTAAAAAATTAGAACGTATTCTAAGTAGAAAGTTATGCACAATAGGAAGACAGTTGGCGTTAAAAGCTATTTACTCTTTAACTATGTATTTCGTAAAACATTTATGCGTACTTGAATTACAGTTTGTTATAACATTGTTTAAAGTTAAGCACAAAGCTGAAAAACGTGTTCTCTGTGCTCTGCTCACCACAAGTATCGAAACCAAATTTCTAGGGTTTTAAGACCTCAAACATACCTCTGCGCTGCTGGGATGCTATAGAGCAGTGTGATGAAAGAAAAACCTTGTTAAAAAGCTGCTTACTATAGGTAGAAATATGTTAATCGTTAATTAAGTTGAGACTAAGTGTGCTTAAATAAATCCAGATGAATTTCAGATAAAGAAACAAAGAATGTACAGAGATCTGTGTGTTGTAGGTAGAAAAGATACTGCTTGTAAATGGATAACTACACAATGTGAACAAAACGTAATCTGTTATACATAGAAAAGTATGGAATGTGCACAATGTAATTATGCTAAACCAACAGATAAGAGTCATTTTTGTTATAAGATTAGTGCTGTAAATTCTGTATATACAAAATTAAGGAAATATTTATTTAGATTGTGAGCTATAAGCTGTTAACACAGTTCTGTGGACTACAGATAGAGATATCTGTACTTTATGTGAGGTATATCATATTGTGTAATAAACCTGAAGAGAAATGTATCGTGGATAGGATGATATGTAATATCTGTTTGTTTTTTAATTTCGCGCAAAGCTACTCGAGGGCTATCTGCACTAACCGTCCCTAATCTTGCAGTTTAAAACTAGAGGGAAGGCAACTAGTCATCACCACCCACCGCCAACTCTTGGGCTACTCTTTTATCAACGAATAGTGGGATTGACGGTCACGTTATAGTGCCCCCATAGCTGAAAGGGCGAGTATGGGACGGAGATTCGAACCCGCTCCCATCGGATTACGAGCCGAGCTCCTTAAACCACCTGGCCATACCGGGTCTTTGCGCTTGAGTAGAAACAATTAAGTGTTGCGACAACCGTGCTGAGTACAGCAGGGATAGCTCGTAGTGTAGCCTTGTGCTTAACTTGCAAGAAGAAAACGTTTTACAGAAATGATTAAACCTGGAGAATTAAACTTACTAAATAAGAAAACATAACAAGTAAAATAATTTATTCTATTTGAACAAAATGCAAAAGACGTATGTGCTGCACACTTAAAGCTTTGTAGAACGTGGTACTTCACTTTGGGCTTAACTGTTCGTCAAGAAGTAATGAATATCACAGTCGTATTTTCGTCGATTTGGAAATAAGATTCAAGATGAGAGTTATATACACATAACTAATATTTATAACAGAGCTATGTATACTGTGGGTAAGTTATTACACCATATCAAATAAACAATACACCTTATTTATTTAGGATTAAAGGCTTCACTCTGTAGACAAAACTGTGCATATCTGTACAAAGGTGTGTTTCTCATACAATGTTATACCTCAAACAAATGAATCTTCTGTAGACAAAACGTATGGTTTTTGCTAGCAAATGCATACACATGTGCATACTCACAGTTGATACGAGAGAGCTCTAGATATGTGGGTATTGACGCTACACCCAAGTGTAAGCTGGCTGTGTACTGCACGGATAAGTCATTATTCCTTAAGACCTGATGTTGTATACAGAAATCTATGAGTGATGGATAATGAATCACATATTGCTGGAAAATAGTTAGCACTGTAATAGAGGTTTATCATTAAAAAAGAACACTTATTAGAGACAGGAAACTAGCTATGCATCGTAGATAATGAGTCATTGCTTCAGGAAACTAACTATGCATCGTAGATAATGAGTCATTGATTGTTGGTAGGGAGTTAACATTATAATAAAGAGACATTTATTATTTCAAGAAAACCACGTATTGTGGACTAAAAATTGTGTAGGTTAGATAATGATTCGTGGATTGTTCACATAAAGTTATCATTGCAACTAAAGAAATATTCATTATATTACAAGACCAATATATAAAGTTATCATTGTAACTAAAGAAATATTCATTATATTACAAGACCAATATATTGTAGATAGAAATAAAATGAGTCATGTAGAGAGGCTCACACATTGTGAACAGAAAAGTTTTGGGTTGTGCATAATTAGTCATGCATTTGTACTAAAGTATTCATACTGCAAGTTAAACAACTTTTTTATTGGTAGAAACGAACGTGCTGTAAACAAAATTATGCATTTATTGAATAAAGAAATATGAATTGTAAGGAGATATAGTTGTGTGTGCTGTAATTGGAAACCAGCAGCTATGAATAAATAAAGTTATAACGTATCCAGTGTAGTGTGTGTGCAGTAGGTAGTAGTGGTAAAAGTGAAAGTGTAGTGCTATGTACGTTATTACAAGCTAAAAAACAGTAGTGGCACACTGTAAGTGTGGGCAGTGAAATCTAACTGAAACTATATACAATCTCTACAACAAATTCCTTAGTTGAATAGTTAAAGACGTAGTCTATGAATGCACGGCCCGGTATGGCCAGGTGGGTTAAGGCGTTTGACTCGTAATCTGAGAGTCGCGGATTCGAATCTCGGTCGCACCAAATATGCTCGCCCTTTCAGCCGTGGTGGGCGTTATAATGTTACGGTCAATCCCACCATTCATTGGTAAAAGAGTAGTCCAAGAGTTGGCCGTGGGTGTTGATGACTAGCTGCCTTCCCTCTAGTCTTACACTGCTAAATTAGGGACGGCTAGCGCAGATAGCCCTCGAGTAGCTTTGCGCGAAATTCAAAAACAACAGTATACATGCACATTGTAGGGTGTTTGAAAACTTGCTGAAAATTGTAAGATTGGAATAGACAAAAAGACAATGTGGAATTAGTTATTGAGGCGTAACTGATAGCTGGATCCTGTGGATGTATGTGTTTTCTTCTTCTGCTATTTGAAAGCAAGGTACTCATTTTAAAAACTATGTATTTTTGTCATGTGTTTATATTACAAATATAGTACTTTTATTCAAAAATGAATAACTAAGACCCTCAATCCTGCGTCCTGAAATAATTAGCGCAGAATAAAACAATTTTCTTCAAGTAGACACACGCATTCTGTAAGAAGAGAACTACCTACCTTAGGTAGAGATGTGTAGTCTACATATAAAAACAGTAGCAGCGTGTAACACAGAGCAGAAGATTTGGATCGATTGAAAGTAATTCTTGGGTTCTACTGCAAGCGCAAAACTACATATCATGTAGATATATCTGTGTGTGAAACACAAATGTTAAGGGTCATAGTAAAAGAGTTATGATCTGATGACGTATAACAGGGAGAAAGTTCTGTAAAGTAGATAGAACAGTGTGTCGAACTTTATGATTTGTTTGCTTGTTTTTGAATTTCTCGCAAAGCTACACGATGATTATCTGTGCCAACCTGTCTCTAATTTAGCAGTGTAAGACTAGATAGAAGGCAGCTAGTCATCACGACCCACCGCCAACTCTTAAGCTACTCTTTTATCAACTAATCCTGGGATTGACCGTCACATTATAACGTCCCCACTGCTGAATGGACGAGTATGTTTGTTGCGACGGGGATTGGAGCCCGCCACTCTCAGATAACGAGTCGAACACCTTAAGTCACCTGGTCATGCTGGTCCTGAACGTTATGGATCATACCTCAGGTCTTACCGACTACAGATTGAAAAAGGTAGACAGAACTTATTAACTTTGCTTTATGTAAAAGCTCTGCGTTAATGAGAGAGGCATATGTAATACATACAGGTAGTAGGCCATATGATATGTGTAAGAAGATATATGTATATATATATTAAAAATCCAAACATTTACATTTTAACTGCAATAATAATGAAACAGCTAGATTTTCTTTGTTAAAACTGAGCTTTAAGTAAGCTAACAACAGACTTCATGTATTCCTGTTTTTCAACGGTAAAAATTATCCTAAAATCATTAAAGTTAAAACTATTGTATTTTGGAATGTAATGTTGGTTAAGTACATATTCCATTATGTGTGGAAGACACAGAAAAAGATAGATGCTTTATAATAGTCCATGCACAATCCTGTAAAAATAGATTTTTGATGAACTCCTAAGTGGTTAGGGCCTCACTCTGGACGTGCGCGTTGTTTAACCGCTTCAGGGTAAGGGGAAGTGTGAGAGATGTTATCATAAATGACACGGTCATTTCCAAATTTTGTCACCAAGTGGCGCCACATGTGTTTGTCTTTGAATATTATGACTGTGTAGTACCGTGTTTTGCCCCAGGTGATGCATCATTAGGGACAAGTTGTTACGCGGCCATGATATTAGAGAGTGGAAATTATAGATCGATATCAGACAGGGAATTTGATGCCACATTGTTGAATACATAGTGCAATACCAGAAACCATAATGGACGATTACATAACTGTAACACGAAGTAAAGAATAACTCACACATGCCATGTATGGAAGTTAGTTAATGTCGTTCATATTTTTCTAGAGAGGTAATAAAAATTGTCCCAGTAATTGTTGACCCCTTGGTCATACATCAGTGGTGGAAAGGTTTTGAAATATCTGATTAAAAATGCTTTGCAAACTAATTTAACAGAGCTTAGAATTTTATTGGACAGTTAACATGATTTTTCTGAAGGAGAGGCTTGCCTTACAAATATTTTGACTTTGTAGGTAAGAGTGTAGATTTGTTGTGTCTGGAATTACATAAAGCATTTGACATGCTGCCATGTAAAAGGATTTTAAAATATTATATATAGGTGTGAAGGAAAATTTAGCAAATAAGATAGAAGAGTGGCAGGAGGGAAGAAAGCAGTGGATTGTTACCAATGGGGTTCATTCAAACGGATTAATGTCACAAGTAGGGAACCTCAAAGCTTAGTCTTAAGACCTTTCTTATTTTTGATTTATATCAATGATATAAATGAAGAAATGATCAATAAATTACTTAAATTAGCAGATGATGTTAAACCTTGAGTGATGTTTGCTGTGGAGAGGATGCTGCAAACTTACAAAAGGAATGACATTATTTAGTGAGTTTGGGCAAAAAGATGGCAAATGGGTTTTAACTATAATAAATGCAAAATAATGGTAGTGAGTTACCATAATTTGGATGGGAATAACAATAATAATGTCATGAAAGAAACTGATCTCTAAAGCCATCAGAACAGTATGTTGCTGATAGTGTTGGGGCCAAAAGGATTTCAGACGATATCCACGGAAATATTAAATACAAGTCTAAACAAAAGTTATAATTTTACTGAAGAGGCAACTGGTTAAGCCACACGTGGATTATTGTATTCAGTCTTGGGCCTTACCTCAGGAAATACATTAGATTGTCGGAAAATATTCAGAAAAGGGTTACTAGAATAGTGCCTGAGACGGAGACGATGTCACACGAGAACAAATTTAACTTTCTCAAATTGTTTTTTCTTGAAGAAAGAAGAGTCTGAGGATTTCACATTAAGTTGTTTGAGATTGTAAAGAGAATTCATGATATTAGGCCTTCTTTTGTTTTCATATTTAACAGTGAGAACAGTAGGACTAGGAAACACAAACACGGGAACAGGAGTCATCTGCAGCGAAAAGAATTTTATTTTTCTAACAGAGTGTTTGGCCTTTGGAACGTGTTGTAACAGAATTAAATTTAAGTCAGATTAAGAGAAACTTTGATAAGTATATGAATGATGGAAACTGGTTGTAATGTTTTTAAAATTATATTTATTAATGGCCAAGTTTAGTTTAGAAAACGTAACAACTGAGATAGACCAATACGTCTAATTTTTTTCTTAAACATCACGTTATGTGGGAATAAATACGATATAAATACAGAATAATGATGTGATAAAGAACCATACATGTTTACGTAAAAAACTGTTTATCAAACAATAAAAAAGTTATTCGTTATATTACCGTGTAACTCAAATAAGACACAGGTCGTTGCAGTTAAACAAATATGTAGCTATGATTATTATTGTTATATAAAATGAAAGGTCAGGTTTGAAAGTAATGGTTTTACTGGTCAGTCTAAAAATTAAAATAATCTATAAAATTAAGGAAACACGTGGAATAAAATAATACTTCTCTGTTAGACGTTGAGTTATAATTGAAAAGTGCAAAATTGTGCAACGTATTCATAGGAGTAAAAAGAAATTAAGATGAAACCTTAGATTTTAATACGTTTTTCAAATAAAGAAAACTTAAATCAAGTCTATTATGTAAATTATGATTTAAATGGTACGAAAATCAAATAACAAACAATCGAAACAAATATAACAAACCCAGAAAAGCATCGTATGCATCTACGTGAACAGTATACAAACTACTTGTGTACTGATGTATTTAAATTTATATATAATATAGTTTCAGATCAGATTAGAATATCAGTGCTGTGTTCTTTATTTAATAGAACAATGAAAATATTTCACACTGAATACATCAACAGTCCTCAAATTAGAAGGAACTATAAAGAATTGAAACACAGCAAAGAAAGAAAAGAAAATAATATATTAAATCGAAAACTTATATGTATCTGATGAGAACTGAACAGTCAGATTAACACAAATTAGATTAATATTGCACGTGTGTAACATGCGGATTAACTCAATATCCTACAAATTATTAAGGTGAGAGATTAATAAGCAAGGAATTATGTTTTTTATTGCCCCCCAGTGGCTCAGCGGTATGTCCGCGGACTTACACGCTAAAATCCGGATTTTGATACCCGTGGTGGGCAGAGCACAGATAGCCCATTGTGTAGCTTTGTGCTTAATTCAAAACAACGACAAATGTTTTTATTAAATAAATGACAGCGACAGCTACTTTGAAAATATCATATTTAGCTTTCTTTTAATATGCAAAACTGAACACATTAATAATACCATTAAAAAGCAGTTACAGAGGAAAACTTTTAAAATAAATGTCATTTCTCGGGGGGGTAAGTAATACATTAGAAAGTAATCATAATTCTACAGTGTTTTGTAAAAGACAATTTGACCCTAAAATCTGGAGTCGATCGTACATATATTTGCGGCTGTTTTTTGTTGGGTTTTTTTGCATTACGCTTTTGGAGAAGCGATAAAAAGTGTTAAACTTCTCTTTTAACGACAAATTACTATTAGTGCATTCGAACAATACAACCTTTAGGCTCCATATTGTTCCTATTGAAGTTAAAAGTAATCAGAAAGAGAGTTCTCCTATTCTAAACAGGACAAGAAAACTGCCAAGCAGGAAGACTAGGAAGAATGAGATACTTTTCATTCTCATTGTAACCACTTTACTTGTCTTGGACCGTTCATTGATTGAGAAACTCAGATGTCATTCATCAAACCTGAACAAACGGAAGTCGTAAGAAATAAGAATAGCGACCGTTGTTTCCACTAAGTTCACAGCGTCTTAAATACCACGAACATGTTGAAACCATTCTTACAATGTAAATCGAGGTCAAAGTAGAATGGTCCTGAGCAGATGTAACCTTCCTTTGAGCAGACTTTCCAACAACAGTAAAACAGCATTTTAGAAACTACACTGCTAGAAATCAAGCAGGAAACTCATGAAAAACACTTTTAATGACAAACTGGCCTGAGAAATTTTTCTCTCGTTCAACATTTGCCCCAAAATATGTTGATTTCTGTTCGACGGAATTACGATTTTAGGACTAAAAACATAAGAATCTCCAAACCTTTCCTTAACTAACCCTATAATTAACAAGACATTAATAGTAAAAGGAAAAAAATGGATATTGAGAACAGTTCCAAACAATGATGTTAAATTTGTATCGAAATACATAATCAGTTGATTCTCTGAAAGGCTTTTGTTTCTTTGTTGTTAAGGACAAAATACACTTCTGTTTAGTGACCACCACTGACATACAGACAAGAGTTTGTTTCTCTCTCTGGTTGTTTGATAAAGAGACTTATGAGAGTTAGGCACACACTGGACATCTACCGTCCTCCTTGACTATTTTTTATTGCTTGATTATACTGAATAAAACCTGTACGTTTGTCCACTACGCCCTTTACCTAAGAAAAATATATTTTAACAACATGCAACCTCTATATGAGCACTCATATTGTCCAGTCACACAAACGAATAGCACTTTATAGGTCATGTTCATGAGTGTCAAACACTGATTTTTTTTTCCTATTTTAACAAACAATGTTTCTTTATCGTTCGTTATGAGCATACGGATTTGTTCTCAAAACCAGTTCGACAGTTTCCGATAAAATATCCAGTGCTAAATTTGTTTTTACACAAACGTAGTGTTACTTATTTGCCCAGCAGTAGGCGGCCGTACGTTTCATAGCGAACATACTAAATTTAGTGGAGAAAAGTGCATTGGTATATGTTCATAAAATATAGTATTCTTGTTCAGATTTTTTTATCTATCTATTAATAATTCTGTCTGAGAACAAATGGATGTTTGAGTAGTTATATTTGTAGTTCTGGAAATTAGCATGATTTTTTGCGATTATTTGTTTTCGTATTTTTGTGCATTTTATTTATTTGTGTTTTAGCTACATTTAAACACGTAGGTTTGGCTTGTTTGTTTTTGAAATTCGCGTAAAGCTACACGAGGGCTATCTGCGCTAGCCGTCCCTAATTTAGCAGTGTAAGACGAGAGGAAAGGACCAAAGTCATTACCACCAACCTCCAACTCTTGGGCTACTCTTTTACCAACGAAAAGTGGGATTGACTGTAACATTTTAATGCCCCCACGGCTGAAAGGGAGAACATTTTTGGTGTGACGCGTAATCGAACCCACGACCCTCGGATTACGAGTCGAGTGCCTTAACCACCTGGTCATGCTGGACCTAAACATACAGGACAGTCATACTTTATCACAGGACGATACATATTCTACATGTTTTCAGTTGTCGTGTCCCCGCTTTGTCAATGAAACGCTTCAAATAATTAACTTTTCGTGTATGTAATTTGTGATTCCACTTACGTGTTCCGTTCCACTTAGTTTTGTATCATATATTTCATTTAATTACTTGGATGATGTGATTACACGGATAAGATGTCAGTTGAAACATCCCCCCACTAGTACAGCGGTATGTCTCCGGATTTACACCGCTAAAATCACGGGTTTGATTCCCCTCGGTGGGCTGAGCAGATAACCCTTTGTGGCTTTGCTATAAGAAAAACACAGCGTTGAAGAACAATTTTGGGAATTGTCTATTATTTTTAATTGTTTTTTTAATAATATAACTTTCGTTTTCGGGGCATTTATTTTGATTATCCAAGTATTACAGTGGTTTTCTATTTATTTTAGTTACGATTGTAGATTTGTTGTAGCAATGTTTGCAGTGTAGAGGCTCTTCAATATTGCTGCATTATCTTTCAACTGGGAGTAGAGTGGGAATATGGAAGTAACAGCGGCATTTCACTCACGTACGTAATGAACAGCGTGAGGCTAACTACCTTTCCTTACAGGACACTTGCATCTTGAGTAAAGTAATCAAAAAACGTGCCCAATACATTTATCTTAGGGTTTGGGGCTATCTACAAAGTTTGGAAAGCCGTTGAATGTTGTAGTAACGGTTACGACAAGGATTAGGACTTCTTGAAGGAAGTGTGGAAATACTTTCTTGAGTAATGAAGATATAGACACAAAAAACAAATATGAAAAAGCTTCAGAGACGTTTACCCTATTACCTATGAAGATAACATCTTTTGAAAGTGAAAGATAAAAGTACAAAACCTGGTAATCATTGGGTTTCTCATTTAAGGGACTCAAAGTATAACGTTTGTGTATTTTAATCCTTGTGGACAGCATAAAATACATGGTGCATTTTTTAAAATATGTAGTACTTAAAGAGACTGAACATTTATTAAGATCAAAATAAAAGAAATTGGATACAATTCGAGATTTATACAAATAAGTGTATCTGTAAAATACAGATATTATTATACAAAATATAGAGAAGGAAGAAAGGTCAGTCCTAATTCTCATGGATTATCTGTTTGTTTTTTCGCGCAAAGCCATTAGAAGGCTATCTGCACTAGCCGTCCCTAATTTAACAGTGTAACACTAGAAGCAGTTAGTCATCACCACCCACCACTAACTCTTGGGCTACTCTTTTACCAACGAATAGTGTGATTGACCGTCACATTATAATGCCCCCACGGAATAAAAATTTCACCGCTTTAATCGATCTAGCTCGATTCACAAATTCAGTTTAAACTTCCTCAAACGAGACAAACTTCTTGATCCGAGTAAAAATGGATGATTGACTTCTTGACCCGAGTAAAAGTGGATGATTCACTTCTTGACCCGAGTAAAAATGGATGACCTTTTTTTCCTCGCATTGCCGACTGTTTATATACTAAATCGCGTAACTTCCCAGAATTCCACAGTACAAACACCAGGCCAATACAAGTGATCAATCTACCTAGTTTTAAAAAAAATTACATGAATAGTTCTAAATGAATTTTAATTAATTCTAAAATGTTATTTTAAATTTCACTGGTTTAAACCTCGAAAATATAAATATAAATAACAGAATTATAAATAATAAATATGGGAATTCAAACACAACATTACATGATATTTACATGACATTTACATAACACTCTCGACATGGTTGTCGTTTACATAACACTCTCGACAACATTTACATGATATTTACATAACACGGGCTCATATATATTTAGCATCTCTAGAGTTGTAAAGGACATTCATCATAATATTATTATCAATGCAACTATGGATTTAGCAACAGTTCAGATTTCTGTACTTTATCTTTACCAGAAAGTTTAATTAGAATTAAAGAATAAATATCATACATATACAGATGTTAATATATGAGATTTCACCTTGAAAATAATAATGAAGATAACAGAAAAAAAAACACACAATCGAATTGACTTAAATAAACGATGAATACTAGATAAACTGATCTCAAGTAGTACTGAATAAATTATAACGAGCATTTAATGCTTGTTTGTGAAAAAAGGTGAAATTGTTGATGTTCTACAGAAAAGAGAGCAGATTATATTATTGCAGAAAAGCTCGTGGAAAGTAAATTGAGTCATGCATGGAAGAAAAAAAATCCACAAATTCAATTATAGATAGGAAACCTTAGGTACAATATGGAAGTAGAATTCAAATATTTTAATTTTAAATAGGTGGAAAAAAATTAAGATCTGAGATATAAACGATACAAAATATAAAGGTATAAACGATAAAGTACATATTATGTTCTGATGGTTATGTCTACCCGGAATTAAAATTCAGAACAAGATGGTTTCCTAATTCGAACAGGTAATGTAACGTTTATCAATACATAAAACATTTTTAAAAGAACTGAATTACATATTTATGTAAAAAAGGCTCATTTGGGTTGAGAAAAATTTTTACGTAGAGGAGTGAACAACGTTTCGACCTTCTTCAGTCATCGTCAGGTTCACAAAAAAAGAGAGAGGTAACTGACATACTAAGAAACCAGATAAACATAGCCATAAAACTATGCTCACCAGATAAAATTAACGATGAATTCGACAAAATAAAACAAAACTTCATCAACATCAATAAGTTTCCTCCACAAACCGTAGAAAATATTATACGCACACACCTAGACAGAAAGCAAACTCAACAAACAAAAGTAAATATATCTCACGAATCAAAAAACCACAAAACCATATACTGCTGCATACCATATATTCCCGACATCAGTTGAAAAATAACCAACATTTGGCAAAAACTAATAACAAAATATGACAATCCAGTTAATACTAAATTTATTCAAAAACCAGGCACAAAACTGAGGTCTGTACTATGTAAAAACTACACTGACAAACACCACACCAACATTATTTATAAAATACAATGTGATAACTGCCACGACTTCTATATTGGAGAAACAAGTAGAAAAATGGAAACCAGATTTAAAGAACATAAAAAGTCACCTTCACACGTTTTCGAACACTGCAAGTCAAATAAACACAACATAACCATAGAAAACACTCAAATACTAAATAAAGAAACAAACATAAACAAACGCAAAATTAAAGAAGCCTTACTTATACAACAACTTAAACCCAAAATAAACCAATATAAAGAAACGTCTTTATACCTATATTAATAAAATAAATAAATTATATATTCAAACATCTAACATCACCCTCTACATTCCGACACTCAGTTACACAACCCCTTCCAAACATGTGGTCAGCTACAGGTTAGTTACCTCTTTCTTTCTTTGTGAACCTGACGATGACCGAAGAAGGTCGAAACGTTGTTCACTCCTCTACGTAAAAAAAATTTTCTCAACCCAAACGAGCCGTTTATACATAAATGTTTCTTTTCAAGTGCGTTTATTCGACATCACTGAAATACATATTGGTAAATCGTTGGTTGAAGAAATTAAACTAGACTTTTACTTACACCATTACAAGGATAAGTAAAATTCTCAAACGCTTACAAGCACGAGCGAACCATCTAGTAGGTTCATCCACACGGATACTTAAGAAACTCAAAGTGAACAAATTTTAACTTGTAGCGATAATGAATGGCTGGTGAAGACTGGAAAGATAAAACTTATCAGTTGGTATCAGTTTTTGATTTTAATGCTTCACTGAAGGAAGGTTTTATAAAAAGATGAATTTCTAGCCAAAAAACGATAACATGAAATTATAGATACCAATTAAACAATAACTGAGCTTATTTAATTATTTCATAAAAATTCGGTGTGTGATTTGCTTTCTGGAGAAATGGAAGTAATGGCACGATTTATACTGAGGAAAATTATAAAGTTATTATGAGTGACATTCGTTACGGTTAACTTCATATTAAGCTTTACCTCAAACCAAAAAATGAATATAAATATTTTACTTTCGTTAATTAAGCTAATGTTGAAATCATTCGGTGTGGTCCACTAGTTATTAAACGTAATATTTAAAATAGTTCAAGCAGTGCTTGTATCACAAATCCTAGAAATGAGAAAATTAGATATATTTATGTTGCTTCCCAGTTGTAAGATAAAAATAACCTAAACAAAAACATCGTTATTTTTAATTAATTTTGATACAGTAAACATGATCAGTTTGTTAGGACTGGGAATCCTGGTTTTAATATCCGTTCCACCAAACATACTCGCCCTTTCAATCACAGGGGGCGTCGATCGCGTCCGATCAATCCCACTATTCGTTGGTTAAAGTGTATCCACGAGATAGCGATGAGATGACTTTAGTTTTACACTGCTAAATTAGGGACAGATATCGTGGATAGCCCTAGTGTAGCTTGGCACGAAATTAATACAACTGTACTAGAAAACAGTAAAAGATTGAATTCATTACATTAATGACTTTAATGCTAAAACTGCAAGAAACAATATTTGGATTGTTTGTTTCTTTTGAAGTTAACCACGTAATGAGATGTTTGTGTTCTATCCATTATTGATATTGAAGCCCGTTTCTGAGCGATGTAAGTCCGGGAATATAATTCATTAAAGCTAAGTAAACAAAACAGTATAAGCCTTATGGAACCGAATGGAGACGAAGATGCAGTTAATATAACAATATGTAGATGTTTGAAATCAATTAACCAAACGTTTTACGGATTCAGAAATTAAAAAAGGCACAATATAGTTGAAACCTTACGTGGACTTAAAAATATATTATTAAGACTAGAAAGTTTATTCTGAGCTTTTAGACTTTAGTGAATGATAAATGTTCTCTTTGTGGAACAAGTAATAATTATTTCTTAGCTATGAATGTGATGTTCCAATAAGCGAGTATGTGGAGATTGTTAAAGGATTTGGAACACAAATTTTAAAGTTGTTGGTTTCTTTATTAAATATCTGAGAAACCTGTTACGTCCACTTCAAATAAGTTAAAATACTTTTGTCAAAGCTTATAAAATTAGTGAATAAATTATCACCACTATTAGCTTAAATATAATGAAGTGTTGCCAGATAGTTTCACTTTATTCATGAGCATTTCGTAATAAGTTTCGAAATGTTAAATTCGAAGTGGAGGAATATTTGATGATTCCAGCATACACACATATATATGTTTCTTTTAATTTTATTATTCGTATAAAGAGCAACGCTGAAAGCGCTAATGCTGTCGCATGACTTAAGGTACTGGTATTCTTAAAGTGAGTGAAGTAACGCCAGTAAATCGTTTGTTTACGAATTTCGTGCAAAGTTACACGAGGACTACCTGGGCGAGCTGTTCTAAATTTAGATGCTTAAGACTAGAGGGAAGGCAGCTAGTCATCACCAACCACCGCTAACTCTTGGTCTGGCCTGGCATGGCCGAGCGCGTTAAGGCGTGCGCTCGTAATCCGAGGGTCGCGGGATCGCGCCCGAGTCGCGCTAAACATGCTCGCCCTCCCAGCCGTGGGGGCGTATAATGTGACGGTAAATCCCACTAATCGTTGGTAAAAGAGTAGCCCAAGAGTTGGCGGTGGGTGGTGATGACTAGCTGCCTTCCCTCTAGTCTTACACTGCAAAATTAGGGACGGTTAGCACAGATAGCCCTCGAGTAGCTTTGTGCGAAATTAAAAAAAAAACAAAAAAAAAAACTCTTGGTCTACTTTTTGACCAAATAATTGTGGGATTGATTGTCACATTATAACGCCCTCACGATTAGAAGAGTGAACATGTTTGGTGTGACGGAGATTTGAACCCTCACCTCTCAGATTACGAGTCGAGTGCCTTAACAACCTGGCAATTGTTCAATAACGTGAACTAGAAATAATAATAAAAACTGCATCATACAATCTAAAAATTTAAATAAACTGATCAAAAACTGTAAGAAAAGAGAAATGTAAGGCTGTTGTTTCAACTAATCTGCCTTTAAATCCCAATAAAGATTTCTTGTCACAAAAATACGTTCAAGCTACAATAATAAAATGTAAAAAATATTCCGATTGGTCTTCGCACCTTGGCCCTCCAGTGCCATAACGATATAATTACAAAGATATAATATTAAAAGACGGGTTTCAGTACCCCTATAATGGTTCAGCAACATTGCTTAAAGCCTTTCTCATTGAAAGATTTAGAAATATGAAAATTATTGGAAGTCTCAAAAGGGAGGAAATACAAGAACCGTGGATAAATATATATACATATATGTGTTTTATATTAATGGATATTTAATGATACATTTGTGTATACTCTCCATTTTCGAGCAATATATCAATAAAAATCACACAAATAAAACAAGATGCGTAATTTATCTCAAATATTAAATAAAAAATACGTAGATATTTGTATTTATAAGTCTGTATTATTTGGATTCCCGTCTTTGTCTCGCTTTGAATGGTTTCGTTGATGGGATTTAGGACACATTCTGTGTCACATGGGACACTAACATTTCGGTCATATTCGCTTTCGTCAATAGGAATAAACAAGTGTTTTTTCTTCCTTTCCCTATCAAACATTGATACATCCATTTTCTGAACATAAAAAATTATATATGATAATGTAATAATTGTACATTGTATGGTAATATTACAATATTAACTATTGTAATATGATAACTCTAAGTCTAATAACTCCCTCTGTCCAGATTCAACAGTATTATGTTTTGAATGAATGATAATTTTCATTCAATTTTCTTAATAGAACTAATGCAATACATTCTAGTGATAATTTCTTACTTATCTATACGTATGAATAGGATTTTATCTTTTGTCAAAGAAAGTCTCCAGATTCACAATTGTAAGTTTACGGACTTAAAGCTTTAAACTCCGGAACTCGATTTTCTGCGATAGCCACAGCAAATAGTCAAATTTGGTTTTGCTCTGACTCACAAATTGGGTTTTCGAACTTAGAAATTAGCTTCCTTGTGGTTGCAGAAGTAAAAAAAACAGTCATTTGATCAAATGGGTTTATTCAGACCATGCAACTAAGTAACTGAAGCAGACGTTAGCCTATTTTCTGGATACAATTTTTTTGTATTGAATATATTTTGAAATGAAAAATATATTTTTAGTATCCCATAACTTATTCAAAATTTTTACACCGTTGGCTCTGGTAAGATTGGAAAAAAATTGATAAGGTAAAGTTGAAAATGTTTTAAAAGCAAAAGGCTTAGAAACAGCTATACTTAAAACAACTTCAAAAATAACACAACTAAAAACCTGTCAAAGTAACCTTTCTAAATATGTTAAAATAATTTATTTACTAAAACGAATATAATTTATAACTACAAAGAAAATAAAAATAAAACATGTAATGAGTTAAGTTCTCCTACCTTAGGATAAGCGACACAAAATAAATAGGAAAGATTGCTTAAAGTGCATGCTATACACTGCCACATATTAGGTTTTATAAACAGCTGTTTACTACAAACAATAAACATGTCACAATCAAAGGCTACACTATGAAATGGAATGAAATATATCATTGAGTAAAATTACTACTACTTAGCACCATCAGACATAAAATACAAAAGTCAAATTGAGTATAAACTTGAAAATAAGAGATGATAGGATTATCTTCTGCAAACTAAGCGATCAAAGCTTCACATCCCATGTGCAGTTCCTTGTCGTCTCACATTTTACATAATGTAAAAATCCCTCTTTAAAGACTCTCGCTTGAACATAACAAAGACTAAACCGCAAGCTACTGTACATTATCTTTTCACGCATGTAAATTTGACTAAAAACAATAATTTCTTCTTTTTACAGTAAGCTATGTCTATAATTCGATGGTAATTGGACTAAACTAAACAGTCCGGCAGAGTCAAGTGGATTACGGCGTTCGATTCATAGTCTAAGGATTGAAGGTTCAAGTCACTGTCGTATCAAACATGCTCGCCCTTTAAGAAGTGGGGGCGTTATAATGTGACGGTCAATCCCGCTATTCGTTGGTAAAAGAGTAGCCCAAGAGTTGGCGGTGGGTGGTGATGACTAGCTGCCTTCCTTCTAGTCTTACACTGCTAAATTAAAGACGGCTAACGCAGGTAACCCTCGTGTAGCTTTGCGCGAAATTCAAAAACAAAGAACCTAAACTAATCGTGCTGCTTTTTAAATGAGAGATGGAGATGCAATTCTCATTGCTTTGTGTTTGGAATTAAACACAAAGCTACACAATGGGTTATCTGTGCTCTGCCCACTACGAGTATCAAAACCCAGTTTCTAAAATTGTGAGTCTGCAGACACACCGCTGTGCCACTAGGGGGGTGGGTATCATCGAGATAGTATAGATTTCTGTGAAATAACTATCTTTATATTTAACTTCAAAGGGAAATTCAAATATTATGATGCACTATTATCGAAAATATCTAATGTATAAATATTTACTTGGGAAATTCAATAGAACTTGTTTGTTCCTGCTGTCTTTATTTTGTAAGCCAACTTTATCAAGATAAGTCTTCACAATTACATTACAATTATTTTTCATGGTACGTATTTACTTTGAGTTTTGACAACACGTGTTAATTAACTGAAAATCCTGTGCAGTGGAGTTTTATGTGAAGCGAATATCAGAATCCCTCCTTGGCCAAGTGTAGAATGTCGATTATTATGCCCAGACTAGGAATCTGAAGGATTTAGGTTCACGTTCTTCTTAATTTAGTAAAGAAACCTGTACACTGAGGCCTAATGCGATACAAAAGTGACAGTCACTTCCCACTAATCGATCAGATGAGCGTATACTAAGAATTGTCTTTTACCTTTACCTTAATCTATTAGTTTTACATCAGCAATCGTAACACTGTTATTTCAAAAACCATAAGTATTGATTATGCTAGCATCAATGTTTGAACAGTATGTCTTGGCCCAATAAATAACGCATTAGTATGTTTATATTGTTGCATAATATTAAGCGTTATTTGTTTAAATATTTTTTTAAAATTTATAAACTAATATTATTCTTTTTTTTCTGTTGAATTATCTTGTTTTCTCTCTCTATCTCTTTGATTAAATTTTCTAATTGCATGAAAAAATATTATTAATTGCATACAATGAATAACATATGGACAGAATGATAAATAAATAACATCTTGTAACTTTGTTCACTTCTGTTTAATTTTCTGTGATCTGATGCGACACAAATTAATATTCCTTAAGTTAGAAAATTTACATTTTTGATTCGTAGCTTTGAAAATTTTACAATGTTTGTGTTGTACCTGTTACGGATCTAATTAACACCAGCGTTTATCTCTTAATGGAAATTCGATACCGATGTTTTACAAGAGTCTCTACAACTTTCAGCTTTCTTAGCATCAGTTATTCTCACTGTAATTAACAAAGAAAGTTAGCATGTCTCTTGAACGACAAGTTCAACTTATTTCTTTGACGACAGATCATTTCGTAAGTTTGGTAGGTTAACTATTTGTTACAGATTGCTTCTTCTTAAATCCATGGGTAGTTTATCCATCATTGTTAATTGTATTAGAATTAAAATGTGTGTTAATTTACGATTGTTCGACGAATTTCTTATACATTGCTGGTATTTGTATTCGCACAAAGAAATACAGAGATGAAAGACATTTTTGAACCAAAACAACTTAAATTAACGAAACTTACTGAACACCGGCTTTTATTATGTGATAAAGGTTAGCATTTGGTCTCTCAAATGTACTCGTTTTCGTGTTCTGTAAAACTGCATGTTTGAGCCACACTTGTGTTTCTTGTTACCATTGTTTCTAACTTTCCATTGCATGTTCTGTCATGGTTTATAATGATAGACATGGCAATAGCACGCAAGACTGTGCTGCCGAAATTTCTACCTGGTGGGAGAAGTTTTAAACTAATTAACGGTGAATTTGTGATTAGCAAAATGTTGTTAACATTACTACCACTAATATCTCGAGCGTTTGAGAAAAACAAAAGGAAATCTCGGATTGAATCCCGTACTTGAACGTCGGAATAACTTTTCACGCAAAATTAGTATCTAGAAGACTGAAGAAGGAAAAGTTACTGTACAACCCTTTATTAATATTACATACTATATTCAAACAAAAGAAATATTTGAATAGGAAATCATATTATGCTGAGATCACTGTGTATATAAGGCACAGTGATTTGTCAGCATAATGAAGATGGGCAAATATCCTGTCGAAACATGTATTAAAATGTTTCATTATGCTCACAAACCGTTGTAAAATGTATTTCGAAAGTTATTAGATATACCCGATTAAAAGAGTCACACACAACAGCGCCCGACATGGCCAGGTGGATTAAAGCATTCGTTTCATTATCTTAAGGCCGCGGTTTCGAATCCCCGTCACACCAAAAATGCTCACCCTTTTAGCCGAGGGGCCGTCAACATGTTACCGTCGATCCCATTATTCGTGGCTAAAAGAGTAGCCCAAGAGTTGGCGGGGGGTGATGATGAATAGCCGCCTTTCCTCTGGCCTTACACTGCTAAATTAGAGACGGCTAGCGCAGGTAGCACCCGTGTAGCTTTGCGAGAAATTCCAAAAATCATACACAACGGAAACACTTGTTTATTAATGTTTTGAATCATACACAACGGAAACACTTGTTTATTAATGTTTTGTCTTCAAACAAAATGGATCCCATTTTCCATACGTTATTTTAACCTAAATTCCATGAGTTATAACGAAACATTTAACTATGTTATTTTTTAAGTAATTCATATTAAAATTATAAATTTACAGGCATGCGTGAAATGTTCCACAAATAAAATCTATTTGGGTTCAGGGCATATTTCTTGATTACATGCAGTTACTTATAGTTTATGCGATACAATTTATACAATTATGCCATAAGTGCATTGAAAGTTTGAAGTAAACTTTTTATATTATCCTTATTCATAAGACACATTATGGGAAGAACGTAGAAGAAACGTCTTTCTCTTCATTTTTTACGTTTTTTTGGAACTTTCAAAATGTTACCTTCTATGATAAATGGATTCCTTCAGAATGCCTTTCGTATTTTAGAAAGTGATATCAGACAGTAATGGAGCAAAGCAATAAGCACCTCTTTGTTGAAGCATCAAATGTGGGTGACTGGTGGTCATTTTGCCATATTTCTTGTAATTTAGCAATATTTTCTCAAGCTATCGATGGATTACAGTCTCTCAATCACGATACAGCTAAAATTATGAGTAATTTGCGTACAGTATAAATTAATTAATTTGTGTTTTCATAGATTTTTTTTTAAATATGCAATTCATGTTTTGCACATTAAAAGGCGCCAAGAGAATAATACAAGACAGTTTTTACTTTTGAAAAGGAAATCCAAGATGGCTGAATTGATTCCGATAGTTTATGTTGAAAGTACATAAAGGAAAAGAACATTAGCTATGTTTTTCAAAATTCATTATTACATTATACGTTCATCTTGTTTCTTTGTGGCCCGGCATGGCCAAGCGCGTTAAGGCGTGCGACTCGTAATCTCAGGGTCGCGGATTCGCATCCCGGACGCGTACAACATGCTCACCCATTCAGCCGTGGGGCGTTATAATGGTACGGTCAATCCCACTATTCGTTGGTAAAAGAGTTGGCGGTGGGTGGTGATGACTAGCTGCCTTCCCTCTAGTCTTCCACTGCTAAATTAGGGACAGCTAGCACAAATAGTCCTCGTATAGCTTTGTGCGAAATTCAAAAACAAACAAAACAAACGTTTCTTTGTCTTTTAGAGCACTTTCCATATTGATACAATCCCATAAAAATTTAGAATTCAGGAGATGAGGATGCACGCCATCTGGTGGTATTTACAAACAGTTTAGAGAAAGTTTTAACAGCATTTGTTGTTGCGAAATAAGCACAAAGCTACACAAGGGGCTATCTGTACTCTGCACACCACGGGTATCGAAACCCGGTTTCTAGCGTTTTAAGTCCGCAGACATACCGCTGCCACTGGGGGCAACATGAAGATTGTTTGGACTAATAAGCAATGTTTTGTTATTAATTCCAACATATTATGTGTTTGATTTACAATATCCAACCATTTTTTCACAAGTGTTTGAAATATACAACACTGGGTGGTTGTAGGTTTGTACATTAAATTAAAATGATAAACAATTTTCAGATTTTATGAAGTTTGTAATTTAGGTGATTATTTAATGAGTATTAATATTTGTACTTTACGCAAATAAAGTTTCATATCTACAAAATATTTTTTTTTCATTTATTGTGTACATTTGTCACCCCAAAATTAAATTCTATCTATTCACTTTTTTATCAAGGATTTATGAATGTGACCACACGTGTACCTGAAATTTAAATAAATAAAATCGTTATATGAAATTTGTGTCTCTCTCTTTCTTGCAGTAACACGATGCGCAAATCAGCATACCTACGAAAAGTATACTCACGCAACAATATTACTGACATCTACAGTGATCAGCATACCTACGAAAAGTGTACTCACGCAACAATATTACTGACATCTACAGTGATCAGATACCTACGAAAAGTGTATTCACGCAACAATATTACTGACATCTACAGTGTTAATTTAATAACAACTTTGTGCAATGAGCATGTAAATGTTTGAATTATCTGATGAACAATTTTTAGCATGTTACGTGTTTTAAAATTAACACTTTATGTTGTATATTGAGTGGTGAAAATAAACATGTTGATAATTGACGCTTGTTTATACAATATTTGTGCAGAGAATCTGGTGTAGCTTTTCTTCTATGAAACCTTTAAAACAAATAAGTACAAGACTTAAACTTTCAATATTTTATACATATCACAAGCGAGTAGTAGTTCACGTGTTTCATGTACAAAAAGCTGGTAGATGTATGTTTGGTACACTCTCATAATAAAATCAATACTCTTGTCATTTTAAGTACAATATTGAAAGCATACATCAAAAATGCGTAATAATACTTATCTATAGAGTTATGTTCACAAATATATATATATATATATACTAAAAGGTACAGTAAACTGTCACTTCACTGATGTCGTGTTAATTAGTGCTACATTGGGGGTAGGAATGTTAACTTCGAGATATAAGTTTTATGTTAATGATAGTAATTTATTTTTCTCATTTTTTATTTTATTTTGTTCTTCTTTTTATGTTCATCTTTTTGTTATTTTAACTTGGGAGAGCAGTCACCTTCCTACAACTGTCTGCAAGCAATAGAGGGTGATATGTGGGACGTTGCGGGCTTGAGCACCCACATCTCGCTCTCCTAATTTATAAATTTCTAATATTCTTATGCGAAACTAGCGAACTGGAGATTACGACTGATAGACGGTGTATCCCCAACGCAGTGTGGGTCCTGCTACTTAGTCACCTCCAAAACCTAGGATACATTTTATAATCTCAAGCTGTAGCTTGAAATATGCAGCGTATTTTGTTTAATTTTAATGTGTTTTGTTTATGGCTTGAAACATTTGCGTTATCTTTGGTTAAACTAAAGTTTTTGTCATTAAAATGTGTGGACGTTTCATTTTCGATTTTTACCTTTAACGTCACTTATATCACATGTATTAATCTCAGCCATTATTTACCGTAAATATAAATGACCAGGTAATTTGCTATGGTGCATTTATAGTCTCTACAAAAACTGTGTCTTCTTTATAAAAAACTGACAGCTTTTGAGACGCATGTAATAATGAACGGCATCGTTTTTGAATAATTTCCATATTTTTGTCCAGCATTTATCTTTATTTACAGAATTGGTAAAGTCTAACATTTTAAATTATATGCTAATTTACTCTAGCTTTTATAGGACACTGTTCGGACTACTTATTAGAAGGTCCAAGGCTCGTGCTGCAATTCTGTTTAACAGTGGTGCGTTTTAAAATAAACAGTCAGTTTCTTACTCGTATCAAAGCATGTTTGACTATCTGTTCTCTCAGTAGTTTAACATTAGGGATGTCTACATCCGAGCCTAAAGAACAATGAGTCGTTCATGTTGAAAACATCAATCAAAATAATACCTTACAGTCACCTTAGTTGTACCAGCCTCAAAATGGATAAGTTTCTTTTTCTTTGAAAATAGTTTTTATGGAATGAAGTTAATTAGATGATCTACGAATTTATTATTCTTAAGAGGATATAACAATAAAAACTTACAGAGACAATAAACAACAAATCTTATTTGAACAAATCTTCAATTTCACAATCATTTACTTTGGTATTTCAGAAAGAAATCTGGCAGACACCAAAGATTGAAAGATTCATAATGGCAAATGTTGAGCAAGAGTCAATAAAACAGGTAAGATAACTTCGAGTTACTCGCTGTTTGCTTACATGACAGAATAAAACTTACTGTTCCATCAGCAAAAATACAAAGAAGAAAAATTTTATTTTCTACTCTGACGCTTTCGCATTATCAAGTTTTCACGTATTATTGAAAGAAATACTAAGACAAAGTCTGTAACGAAATAAAAGTCACTTAATATTAACTGTACGAAATGGTCTCTTCAATCTAAGTTAACAACTTTATAAAATCAGTTCAGGTAAGGTAGTGTTTTCATAACTCTCTTAATGTATAAATACTTACCGTGTTTCTCCGATAATAAGACCTACCCATAAAATAAGACCTAGTGTGATTTTTGGGGATAGTTTAAATATAAGCCCTAGTTAAGAGTGGCAGGAAGAGGAAAGAAATAAAAAAAATAATTTATTAATTAGTTTAATAGTTAACAGAATAAATTCCTGTTAATGAGTTTCTGAATGTTTTTCGTAATTTCTATTTATTTAGAGGTCTTGAAATTTTTACTTTGTAACTTCATTTTTTTAATATATCAAAATAAGCCCTAGTGTCATATTTTGGAGTGAAAATTAATATAAGCCCTGTCTTATTTTCGGAGAAACACGGTATATTTCTTAATCAGTTTGCTTGTACTCAGAAATACAGCAAATGTTTCTTTAACCACTGTTTATTCTTTTTATTTAAATGTGTCATAACACATCTCGTTTTTTTCTCGTGCAAGATAAATGCAAGCAAAACCTAAACATAATTCCGAAACTTACAAAGCTTTCAGGTGTTTTCTGACAGTGCCATTTTAATGTGAATTGTCCAATAACTGCTACATTAGAGTTCTAATTTATATATTTTTAAAAGCATAATTTATTTTGAGAATAAGATTCATTGCAGGCCAGAATGTACAGGAATCTCTGTATATCACTGCTGAAGATGTGAGGGATTTTTACAACATTAAACTGTAGTATAAAGTTAAATTTCAGTGTGAAGTAAATGTTTAACTCCTTAGAACACTGAGTTAAGATTGAAGTTCAGTGGGTTAGTCGTAAAGTCAACTATTATTGATAAGTGTCAACGTGAAGTCAATAAAGTAGAAAGTTATATTCATAACCAGATCAACACCAGTTTCCTGTCAAAAGCGCTTTGCGTATGTGTTGTTTTCCGTTTGCTGCTGCCAGTAACACCACTTGACACTTATGAGTATCACAGTGATAACAGAACTACGAAGAGAAAGCATTTAGGTGCTTAACACAAAGATATGTTAACGACGTGCATTTGTTATATTCGAAACATCAACTTGTGTCCTTCAAAATAGTATCTTCATTGCTCTCTTTGGCAAACGTTTTAAATACGCTGTGGTGAAGTATTCGTCTAAAAGAAAAATTAATTATTCAGACTATTAGCACATGAGATAAGTTCCAAAAGAAATAAATAAAAAATATTAAAAGCAAAAAAAAAAAACACGTGGATAAACTTAATCGAGTAAGAAGACACGAGGTAAATATAATTGAATATTACATGGTGTATAAATATTGTTTGTTTGTTTTGAATTTCGCGCAAAGCTGCTCGAGGGTTTGAAAACAATAAATTATTGTCTGTTAGTTGGGAATCACTTGATAGTATTATAATACAGTAATAGGTACAGCTTTATCTTATTTCATACAATAATAATTTTGAAAATAAAGCTGCTAACTGTGAAAAACATCATATGGGATTGAAGTAAAAAGCAGTAAGAAAACTGTCGGCTTTAAATCAGTTTCTATTGAACTATGAGATTACAGAGTCAGCAAGATGGTTGAAATTAGAGGCTGCTTTATTTGTTCAGTCAGTGATTAGATTTTAGCTGCTGACATCTCTTTCTTTTGTAAATACGTTTGTCACCATTTATTAATGGTGATGATTAGATGCCTTCCCTCTAGCCTTGCACTACTAAATTAAAGATGGCTAGTGCAGATAGCCCTCTTGCAGCTTTCCGCGAAATTCCAAAAAAAGCCTCTACTATATAGTAGCTCAAAGGGAGAAAATTCTGTCCAAGCTTGGAGGACTTTGAATATGCAAGTAATACGAGAAGTCGTCCCTGCATCATTATTCTAAACATATTCTTAGCTGTTCCATTTGTTCTAATTGTTTGAGATTCGGCCCGGCATGGCCAAACGTGTTAAGGCGTGCGACTCGTAATTTGAGGGTCGCGGGTTCGCATCCGCTCCGCGCTAAAAATGCTTGCCTTTTCAGCTGTGGGGGCGTTACAATGTTACAGTCAATCCCACTTTTCGTTGGTAAAAGAGTAGCCCAAGAGGTGGTGGTGAGTTGTGATGACTAGCTGCCTTCCCTCTAGTCTTACACTGCAAAATTAGGGACGGCTAGCACAGATAGCCCTCGAGTAGCTTTATGAGTAGGCCCGGCATGTGTGACTCGTAATCCGAGGGTCGCGAGTTCGCGCCTGCGTCGCGCTAAGCTTGCTCGCCCTCCCAGCCGTGAGGGTGTATAATGTGACGGTCAATCCCACTATTCGTTGGTAAAAGAATAGCCCTTCCGTCTATTACCATTACCATTTCACCTCAACACTCCTTCACTTCAATGAAAACAATTTTGCCCGATTGTATTCATTTTCTGTATCTCAAGACGGCTGGTAGAGACATTAAAACTTTTATCACGATAAAGTAAATAACAACGTTTAAATTAACTCTTTGGCTTTGATTTTATTATTGAATTTCGCGCAAAGCTGCACGAGGTCTGTCTGCGCTTGCCGTCCCTAATTTTGCTGTATAAGGCTTGAGAGAATGCAACTAGTCATCGCCACCCACCGCCAACTCTTGGGCTACTCTTTTACCAATTAATAGTGGGATTAACCGTCACATTATAGCGCCCCCACGGCTAAAAGGGCAAGCATGTATGGTGACACGGGGATTCGAACCGATGACCCCCGGATTAAGACTCGAGTGCCTTTACCACCTGGCTATGCCGGGCCTTAACTCTTTATTAACCTGAGGATAACCTAAGAATGTCGAAATGTTGTTCTCTACTTTATTTTAATTAGTGTTAATAGCCATACCAGGCATCCTGAGGTAAATTTTTACTTCATGTGGATTTCTCGTTATCACGAATTTATTTACTTTATTTTCCTCTACTTCGGCTTCATTACAGAATTT
This sequence comes from Carcinoscorpius rotundicauda, assembly GCA_011833715.1. Taxonomy (NCBI): domain Eukaryota; kingdom Metazoa; phylum Arthropoda; class Merostomata; order Xiphosura; family Limulidae; genus Carcinoscorpius; species Carcinoscorpius rotundicauda. The sequence continues at coordinate 93,264,771 of CM022396.1, read as the reverse complement.
ATCCAAAATCTCATCTCCTAATCATTTAATATTTGTTCTCGAGTCAAGTTCCTCTCGTTAACGTCGGTTAAAATGTTGTTATTTAAATTATTTTTTCCTTCACTAACTCCTACCAGCATTTCAGAATTATTTCTAACCTTATTTGTTACCCATGTATTTTCGCTACGTATTACTACTGCTTCTAAAGTATTTTACAACTTAAGAAATACCACTTCATCACCAAGCAAAACCGGATGTATGATATCATGCATTTGCATACGAGCATTTAATCTTTTAAAGGTTTCCATTGTAACTTTAGCAAATGATATGTTATTCTTAATATCTTCTGCTATGGTGCTAAGCTGTCAGGTCATCCCATAAGTAATGTCAGAAAATTTAACACATAAAGTGCATCATTATTTCTGTATTTGTAGAAGGATTTAGTGACTAAAATATGTAGTAAGACGTGTATAAAAATGTTCCGACAAATAAAAGAAACCAACCAAACTCCACTTTTTCAGACCATTAATCAAATAAACCTTTATGAAGATGGATGTGTCTATGGATCACATTAGACATATAATGTTTTATGAGTTTAGGAAAGGCAATAGTGCAGCAGAAACCAAACGAAACATTCAAGGTGTTTATGGTGTGAAGTCTCTCAATGAAAGAAAATGTCGAAGGTGGTTTTAGAAGTTCAGATCAGATGACTACAGCTAAAGTGATGTGCCACGTTCAGGTCATCTTGTTGACTTAAATGATGACTTGATGCTGGCTGCACTTGATGAAGATCGTGTTGTAACAATTGAAACAAATAGCACAGAAACTTAATATAACCAATTCAACAGTTCATCTTCATTTTTAACAGCTTCGAAAAGTGTCAAAACTTGGAAAATGGGTCCCCCATGATTTGACAGAAGCCAGTCGTAGGGCAAGAGTGGAAATTTGCATTTATCTGCACTCTCGTAAACGTAACTCACCTTTTTTTTTGGACAGAGTAGTGACTGGAGATGAAAAATTTGTATGTTATTAAAATGTTAAGCGCCGCACCTCAGTGCAGGTAAACTGGCTAAAGCACAGCTCAAATGGGCCTCAACCCCAGGAAAGTCTTGTTAAGCGTTTGGTGGGTTGTTGTTGGTGTGATCCACTTTGAGCTGTTGTCATTCAATGTAATGATTACATCAGACTTCTATCGTCAGCAGTTCGATCGCTTGAATTTTGCACTAAAAGAAAAGATGCTTGCTTTGATCAATCGTAAATATATTGTGTTACACCACGATAATGCACAGCCCAATACAGTAAGGATCACATCTGCAAAGACTGGGAGAAACTTTCATGTCCTCCTTATTCTTAAGACCTTGTTCCATCTGATTATCATCTATTCCAAAGTTTCTAGAACTATCTTGATGGAAAATGGCTTGGAACACACGAAGATATCAAAACTACCCTCTCTACGTCCTTTTCCTCCAAACCCCAATAATTTTATAAAAGTGACATTCAGAAGCTTGTGAATCATGGGCAGGAAGTAATTAATAATAATGGGACATACATTATTGATTAAATAACATTAAAAGCATTTAAATTCATTTCTCTCTTCCTGAACCTAAAATCGGACATTACTTAAGGGATGGCCTGATAGGTTAAATATAAGGGATCACTTGTGAGTTAATTATCTTTTCTCTCACTAGAGTTTTCCAGCTACCAGTAGCTCTTGCAACTATGTTTTATTCGTTTATCATCACTCCTACACGTTTATTTTAAATGTTCTTGCTGTTTCAGTAAAACAAATTATATTCTCATTTATTTTTACTGTTTTCTTATTCAGCTATATGCCCAATTTGGCTATATATGAAACATTTGTATATTCTTTTCTTATTTACAAAATCACTTTGTCTAAAAATTCCCCTTTGAGTTCTCAAGGAATGTTCATTCAATTGTATTTGTTTTTGATACGCAATTCTGCTAACCTGCTTTAAATCTATTTTCAACTTATTACGTTTCTTAGTCACTACATATTAAACCGCTAATATCAGTGTCTGACATGTATTTTGTGGCATACTAACCGGTAATCACATTACTCACTGTGTAGTTTTTGTTTTTAAAATTTGTTCTTCTGATTTCCAATCTACAATCTTGTCAATGTCTCCAATGCAGTTTGAACCTTTAATACATTTAATTTGAAGCCTTCTTGTGACAAGATTCTGATCTTAACCCACACATTTCAAAAGTAGCTGATTTTATTACACTCTACTTTAACAAGTCTCTGCTCCCAATCTTGTTGTGTGTTGATTATGTCTTTCAAAGTAACACAGGAAGTAATTTCTTCATCATATCCTGTGGCTGTTATTCATTTACTATCGCTGTTTTTTCATAAGTAAAATAACAACATCTGCATCACTTTCGAAAAAGTCTAGCTTGCACATGATGGTTCTTATATGTTTACTAGCCCTGTCTTACATTCATCATCAATTTATATTCTATTTACTTTTATCTGTTTTCTAGCCCTAGCCCTGAATGTCTTTGCATGGCTTCTTTCCCAATGTTTTGTTGTAATCATCTTTTACCAAGCGTTTATCTCGGCTTCTAAATGTCTCATTTTAAAGATAAACTAGAATTTCTGAATCATTACCATGAGAAGGTTTACGAACACCATTCTCACTTCTCATGTTTTCGCTAAGCTCACAGTCAGTTAAACGATCTATTGTGTTTCCCGCCCCAACTAAAACTTCACACATATTTTTCCCCAAATCGCTAATACATGTTCCAATTCTCTACATTTATTTGCCTGTTGACATTTCGTCAGTAATTTCAACTTCTTATCCATGTTAGTGTAGTTTATCTTAAACAATTAATCACACAATTTCAACTAGTAATAATTAACTGAATCACTGTCAAAAGTAAAACACACAAGATGAGAACAACAAGAAAATTTACTCTCTTCACCCAGTTGACTGTTCGTACAGTTACTCCCCTTCTTGGGGAAGCTTCTAATAATGTGATTCCATATCACAGTTTTCTTTAGCTATTCAATTTCTATTCCTAACCAACTGATGAGTTCTATTTGTGACACCACTTCGATGTGATCACTTTTTACCACTTATCTCGTCTACCTTGTTTAGGATGTACTTATTTCTGAAAGGATTATATTCATACTAATGTTAATATAACAAGTCACTGTTATTATAATGAATAACACAGACTGAGAATAAGGTTTTGTTTCCTATTGACAGTATATTACTTTCTTCTATCACCTCTCTCGATTTATTCATTCTCTCTCGCATCTCTCAGTCTTTCTCCTTCACTTTGTCGAGTCCTCTCTTTTATACTCCTCTCTCAAATTCACACAGAATAGGTTTTTTACTATCTTCCTTACCTTGCACCCCTGTTTCTCTAGATTCGGTTTTAATGTTTTAGAATAATAGTGGAATGTGTATCTTATACATTAGCTGAACAAGATAGGCGAGCAGTCCCTCTAATAAATGTTTAATGACTTAGAGCGCTGTAATCTCTTAATCACTTTAAGTTTGACCAAAAGCCGGCCGTTTTCTCACCTTTCGTCACTGCAACCGACGTTCCTTACATAACACTAACCTGAGTAATGAAAAAAAAGGAGTTAATAGCCAACAAAGTCATGATACAAACAGCAAAATAATTATAATGAAACATGACAAATCATATAGTGCAGTGGAAGTTTAAACGCCGAATATTTTTTTACGTTTCTATCTTTTCTCCATTTCGAATTCCAGATCGTAGGCGTGTAACAATGACATTCCAGATCGTGTAACAATAGCATTTCATGTCTGTATATTATCTCCTCCATTTCGCTGCCAGAAAAAAAGTTTTCCATCAATACCAGAACACATTAGTTGGGATGGATGATGAGATGTAAAAGTTTCTTTGAAATGCTAATTACGTATACATTATAATCATTTAAAAGTTGTGGTTTAAACGCATAAGGCAAGCCAAGAGTCAGAAATCAATAGTTTAATATTTGTTCTCAAAATCACGTAAACAAACGATAGATCTGAAATGTTATTTTCACACGTCTGTGTTTTAAAATAGAAATATAAAAATATAAAAAATATAAAAATAAATGAATATAAAATATATAAAACTGTAAAAATAAATGAATATAAAATATATAAAAATATAAAAATAAATGAATATAAAACATATGAAAATAAATAAATATAAAATACATAAAAATATCTATGCAGTTTTGAATTATACGTCATACTTATTAAAAACAAAGTAAATTATAACACTTCGGGATAACGAGAAACCCCTTGAATTAAAAATGTATTTTAAAGACAGCTAGCTGGTATGGGTATCAGAACTTCAATAAAATAAAAAACAGATCAACGTTTCGACCTTCTTAGGTTATATTCAGGTTAACAAAAGGTTAATCAGGTTAAAGGTTAAAAGTTTTAATACCAATACCAGCTGTCTTGTTAATACAAATTACAACTTTGAAATAGAGAATATTTTAAAAGGCATAAGAAAGCTCTTAAACTAAAAAAAATATCCTAAACGTAAAATATTGTCGTCGAAAACATGTAATTTAGTGTAGCAACTCAAACGTAATGCACTTAAATATAATTTTAGATATATTAAATCAACCGCTAAATATCTACAAATAACTATAAAAATAACGGGGATTCGAACTCGCGAACTTTAGAATACGAGTCAAATGCCTTATCCCAGGCCTGGCATGGCCGAGCGCGTTAAGGCGTGCGCTTCGTAATCTGAAGGTCATGGGTTCGAGCCCGAGTCGCGCCAAACATGCTCAACCTTCACAGCCGTGGGGGCGTTATAATGTGACGGTCAATCCCACTATTCGTTGGTAAAAGAGTAACCCAAGAGTTGGCGGTGGGTGGTGATGACTAGCTGCCTTCCCTCTAGTCTTACACTGCTAAATTAGGGACGGCTAGCATAGATAGCCCTCGAGTAGCTTTGTGTGAAATTCCAAAAACAAACAAACAAGCCTTAGCCCACCTGGTTATGCCTGGCCTGTTTCACATTTATACGTATAGTATTATCAATTTTCCCACTGTTTGTCATATCTTCCTGTATTAAGACTTTTTACTGCAGCTTGCCTCCACTGTGATTGATCCGTCGGCTCTCATCTTTTCACATATTAACTGGTTTCATCAGCATTTACAACTTGTACTTAAACTGGACTGACCTCCCTCCTGATCTTATTTCGTCTACGGAAATCAATTTTAACGAACTTTGAAAAACTCAGACTTTTGAAATGGAAAGCTACGACTAATTACACTCACTGAAATAATAATACAAATGACTTTCAGAAATCCTTTCCCCAAATTTCGTGTTTTATCACAATGCAGTTTCAGGTAAAAATGTTTCAGTTGTTCTGAAACTAATAACAAGTTACGTAATATCCTGTCAGACGATTTTTAGTGATAAGTCATTTTAATTATTTAATTAACTTCTTGTAGCATTCATTCAATATTATTTCTATGAATTATTGTTCGACACTTACAATTCATGGAAATAATATTGAATGAATAATACAAGAAGTTAATTAAATAACCTAAGAAATATTTTAGACCTGATACAAACGTGTTTTTTGCTTCGTAACTCAGTTTATCTTGTATGATTTTCAAGTTTATTTATTTCACTGCGAATAAAGTTTTGATCACAATAAATTATATGACAGTTAACCCTAAATCATGATGTTTAAATTATATAATATTAAGCCTAAATCATGATGTTTAAATTATATAATATTAAGCCTAAATCATGATGTATTATCATTTAATTTTATTTGTAGTACTCGAAGTTAATATTAAGTTATTTGTCTTATTTTCATAGCGGAAATATGTACTTTATTTACGATGTGGTTCAGAGATTAATATTTAAAACTATAAATTTGATATTCCTATTATCGCGCCTCGTCATCTTCAAAAGAAATAAATTCATTCTCTGTTAACTGGGTTAACCCGGGCCCAGCATAGCCTAGCGTGTTAAGGCGTTCGACTCGTAATCTGAGGGTTGCGGGTTCGAATCCCCGTCGCACCAAACATGCTCGCCCTCCCAGTCGTGGGGGTGTTATAATCTAACTATTCGTTGATAAAGAGTAGCTCAAGAGTTGACGGTGGTTGATGATGACCAGCTGCCTTCCCTCTAACCTTACACTGCTAAATTAGGGACGACTAGCGCAGATAGCCCTCGAGTAGCTTTGCGTGAAATTCAAAACAAACAAACACTTTGGAGTTACGGGTGGGTTATACGAGTTGTTAATTAATTTCCTTCGTGCTTGTATATAGCTTGAAAATGCGTGAAATTCAAGAAATAGCACGAACAGTCACTTACCAATGCGCAGTATCTTAGAATTTGTAACGCTAGCCTCTTCATTACGGTAACATATTTGTCATATGACATTTCAATAGGGTTTTGAAACTTACTTAAACACGTTCAAGAGAGTAATGTTACCCAGAAATAGACATAATGTATTCGTAATGCTCTACTTGTGGTATTTGATTTTAAGCATGTTTTCAAGATTTCAACATAACTACACATAATTTATAACTGATGGGCAGTGAGAAGGCAACCAGCCTTCTATTATAGATATCAACTATATCTGTAGTTATAATTCGCACTATCTTCCACTCCAGTTATATTTGTTTAAGTTGCCCTCTACCGCACTGTTAGTTTAATTTCTACAGATGAAAATATTTTAAATTTTATTACACCTTTTCGTGGATTTTTATTACGTAAAGCCATTCCACCCTTTTTCTGTGTTACATATAATCGACGTATTTTCTTTAAACAGGTATTTTCTCTTGTGTTCAACAAAAAATTTTTCTCTTTTCTTTATCCGATATTTACAGAAGTTATGACCATTTAGAGAACTGAAGAGGCCGAAGTGATTGTAGTTTGCAATGTTAATCATGTCTCTTTTTAATATAATATTAATACTTTATTTGTTCGGGCTTCGTTGGTTAAAAGAAATGTTCACCATACAACATGTGATACAATATTCAATAATTCTTGACGAAACCGTTGTGTGATAATAATCAGCCAGCAGTTTCAATCATTCATCAACCATATTGAACACTGGCTACTGAACGTGGAGATTAGCTCGGCCTACTCCTAATTCAGTACGCAGTTTTGTAGGAGAGACTCCACCTCCTTTTGAGTCGAATGGAAGGAAAAGGAAAGGCTAATTAACTCAAAATCAATCCCTAGAAGCAGGAAAGCCGTTTCCATGGCAACGGAAAATTACTTCTGGGAGCACCTCGGGTTAGCCACGAGTTTAGAGGAGGCTGGTAAGGCAATTTTGTTCTGACCTAAAATCTTTACCGCACTGAAGAGCTCTTTTTACCTTCGTGTTCTTCCCATGTAGCGAGAGATTTACTGAGCAATAGATAGGGGAGGAATCTTTGACAGCGTTGCAATAGGTTTAATTAACGAGATCGGGCAGATGTGTCCTTCGGGGGCCATCACGAGCCAAAAGAGAGACAGTCCAGCAGCAAATCCCTGCAGCCAACTATAAACATGACGAGAACAGCTACTGTCGCTAACGGTACTGGTCCAGGCCCTCATCCTTGTAAGCGGATCACGTCCTTGTCCAGATAATCGCGCTCTTGTCTAGTAGTAATATAATCATTCTTTTTGCTTGTTTCCTTCTCAACACTACGGATGCCAAAAGTCGACTCCAAGGCTTCATGTATCGACCAGTGTAAAAAAACACGAACATGCTGGGATCAAATGTGACTCAACCTATCAAGGCAGTGTTTAAAGGAAAGGCTTAAAAATTTGATATACCAATCTTGTTCAGATGTTTCTAGAGATTAGACGCACTTTGGGAGAACTGTAATTATCGTAAATAAAATGTAATCACATATTTCTTCCGTGTAGTTCACATGCGCTTCTAAGACATAAAGTTAAAGTGCACTAAAGTGCTACACAATGTGAAATCACTGAAAGAGAACACGTGTGAAAATCGATAAAATGTCACTTTCTAATTCAAATTATCAGTTAGAGATAAGAACCTATGATGAATTTCTACCAAGTTTCTTTCTAACTGTTATCTACTGATAACATGATCTGACGCCGTTCGTATTTTAAGCACAATATTGAACACTGAACACTTTTACTTACAGCAACATATAAAAAAACGTAGAACGATATAATTTTTAACAGTTTTTCTTCATAGGCAACCTTGAAGAAAACATGCTGAATAAATTGAAGCAAGAAGGTTAAAAAAGAATTTATTGTTTATAACGTACTCCATAAAGATTGATCTGTGATTATTTTATTTTCTCCATCTTTATTGTTAAGGTTCATTTAACGAACATCTTTATTCACTGTCTCTCCTCAACGAACTGCTCTTCATTTTAAAATGCATTTGTTTCATGCAAACTATACATTGGCCGATATTCAACAAAACTATTATATAAATGAAAGATGAATATACGAGTTGCATGAAAAAATAGGTTGTCTTTGACAGCGTCTAGTAATAAAAATATCAGTAAAATTGGCGTCAGTAACAATGCAAAGAGATCAAAATGGTATTATCAAACGTGGTAAATAGTAATGTAATATATTGATATTAAAGTTGTAATTCTGTCATAATTTAGAAAACGAAAATGTTTTTGTTCCAGTAAAGTTTTGATCAAAGCAATCTATAAAGTTTGTTTGTTTGTTTTTGGAGTTTCGCACAAAGCTACTCGAGGGCTATCTGTGTTAGCCCCTAAATTAGTCCCTAAACAGTGTAAGACTAGAGGGAAGGCAGCTAATCATCACCACCCACCGCCAACTCTTGGGCTACTCTTTTACCAACGAATAGTGGGATTGACCGTCACATTATAACACCCCCACGGCTGGGAAGGCGAGCATGTTTGGCGCGACTCGGGCGCGAACCCTGCAACCCTCAGATTACGAAGCGCACGCCTTAACGCACTAGGCCATGCCAGGCCCCAATCTATACAGACCAAGACTTAAACCTCATCAAGTCAGTAATATAGAAAGTGTAATAAACCAGTGTAACGTGGGGTATGCAATATCATAAAACAAACTGGTTTATTAGTTCCGTGTCCTCATTATTATCAATATTCTTAAACCTACTCCCAATAATAGAACACAAGTTTCGGACAGCTTAGGAAGTCTCTGTTAGTTCCAAAATCTAATATTAAGGTAAAATGGAAATTGGTCCCTATGATTATATATGTATATATATATATATTGAACATTTTAAACAATACTATCAATGACCCAAATATTTAAAGTACTATTAAATCTAGTTTTGTTTGTTTGTTTTTGAATTTCGCACAAAGCTACCCGAGGGCTATCTGTGCTAGCCGTCCCTAATTTAGCAGTGTAAGACTAGAGGGAAGGCTAGTCATCACCACCCACCGCCAACTCTTGGGCTACTCTTTTACCAACGAATAGTGGGATTGACCGTCACATTATACACCCCCACGGCTGGGAGGGCGAGCATGTTTAGCGCGACGCGGGCGCGAACCCGCGACCCTCGGATTACGAGTCGCACGCCTTACGCGCTCGGCCATGCCAGGCCTCTAGTTTTGTTTCCAAGTTACAAAAATAAGTTCTTTGTTTCGTGCACTTACACTGACTTAATTTACATGGAGTAAAAAATATTATCCGAGTAGCTTCTTAAACCTGGTTCCTAGTCGTTTCTTAAACCTGGTTGAAGATTGACATTAAAGCATTATTTTTTATGCTGTTTTTTATATTTTTTTTTTGGTGGTCACTCCCTGGAATCAGTCTTGAAAGTAGGTGGCCATTAGACAGTTGTTAATGCTCATTGGTCACTGCAGGTAATAGTAAGAATTTCTGAAAAACTTGTGAGACTTATAATGTAGCTAAGTTCTATATACGAAAAAGGTTGTGCTCTCTCTTCTTCCACAATGCAGAAAAATTAGGACAACCATAAAACAAATGAAAGTTTTCAGAAACCGAAGTCAGTTATGATGCTTAACTTTGTGACACTGCTCCTTGATTATTAATACATGACGTGTTAGTTTTATTATTTGCAGTTAAGCTGTTTCTTTTAAAGCTTTCTTTAGATTATTTATATTATCCAAGTTTTTTTCTTGTACTTAATATTTTGCCGTTGGACAACAGTAAACCTAAATTCCTCACATTAAGATACTAAGTCATATTCAAGCTGTAAAACTACGCATTCATGTTCTGATTTAGGACATGCAATTGATGATCTTTAAGAACAGAGTGATTTCCTTTTTCTCCTGTGCAAAATTCAAAGTGCACTATCCAGGAAATAAAGGTTATATTCAAAATAACCTAGAGATATCTTCCAAGCGTAGTGTAAGGCTGTTTAGCCTAGTGAGATAGAAGGAATTCTTTTTTTGAACACAAGTAGTTGTTCGTAATCCCTCGTGACCTTTTTTAGATTTAAGTCAAGTGACTTAATTTTACCATATAACTTTCCTGGATGCGCCAGTAAACTCCTTTGATGTTTTAAGACAGCAATAGAGGCGAGATAACATTAAACTTAAGTAATATGAGGTTGGAAAAGTTGTTATACAGCGCTGAGTTATTCACGATTAATGCTTTCAAGCTTCCACTGAAGTCGGAACCATCTCTTCAGGCTGTTATTGAAGGTTCCATCAGTCTAAGTTACTTCACCTCAAGGTGTAGATAAACGCAAGGTAAAGGTTACTGGTACAGCAGGAAATGTTTCCATGACAATAGATGAGTTAAGTACATAAATTAAGGGGCATCCACAAACGTAAGCTTCTAAACATCTGTATGATGTATTTCTTTCACAATCAGCTCTGTCCAAGCCTGCAAGGTATTCACAATCAGCTCTGTCCAAGCCTGCAAGGTATTATTTTGAATTCCAATAATATCAGGTCAAGAAGAATCGCTTGAACATGTGATTCAGCTTGTTTATCTGCAAAGGTACCAATGATATGCCTCTGTTCTCACTTCTTGTTGATTTGTTTCTGTTCAATAAGAACTGTACAAGAATATGTAGATTGAATAAAAAAAAGTAATTTGACCAAGTTGTTACCTGACAGACATGGACTGGAGGATGACCAGTAGTTACCTGACAGACATGGACTGGAGGATGACCAGTTGTTACCTGACAGACATGGACTGGAAGATGACCAGTTGTTACCTGACAGACATGGACTGGAGGATGACCAGTTGTTACCTGACAGACATGGACTGGAGGATGACCAGTTGTTACCTGACAGACATGGACTGGAAGATGACCAGTTTTTACCTGACAGACATGAACTGGAGGATGACAAAGTTGTTACCTGACAGACATGGACTGGAAGATGACCAGTTGTTACCTGACAGACATGGACTGGAGGACGACCAGTAGTTACCTGACAGACATGGACTGGAGGATGACCAGTTGTTACCTGACAGACATGGACTGGAGGATGACCAGTTGTTACCTGACAGACATGAACTGGAGGATGACAAAGTTGTTACCTGACAGACATGGACTGGAAGATGACCAGTTGTTACCTGACAGACATGGACTGGAGGATGACCAGTAGTTACCTGACAGACATGGACTGGAGAATGACCAGTTGTTACCTGACAGACATGAACTGAAGAATGACCAGTTGTTACCTGACAGACATGGACTGGAGAATGACCAGTTGTTACCTGACAGACATGGACTGGAGAATGACCAGTTGTTACCTGACAGACATGAACTGAAGAATGACCAGTTGTTACCTGACAGACATGGACTGGAGAATGACCAGTTGTTACCTGACAGACATGGACTGGAAGATGACCAAGTTGTTACCTGACAGACTTGGACTGGAGGATGACCAGTGCATTTCCTCTGATGTTCAGTAGGTAATGCAGTTACAATAGTTTGTTGACTAAATTTGGTATGTTGACCAACGATTTTCGAACTATGAAGTAATGTCAGTGTGAGATTTTGACCTATCCAGTCACTTTTTATGGTATCTTGTGATACTTTTTAGAGTCGTAAATTCAAGATCCCATAACTTAGCTTTGGGTTTCCGACTATTAATAATTACAGGACATTTACGCAAACTAATACGACAAAAGGAATATACAAACCTTGTTTACCGGGCACTTAATGGCGAATATTAGCAGAATTTTAGCTGTAGGAACTTTGATCAGTCTTGTACATTAGCTAAGATAACCTTTTTTTACATCAGCTAACATAACCTTGTGTTGTACATTAGCTAACATAACCTTGTGTTGTACATCAGCTAACATAACTTTGTGTTGTACATTAGCTAACATAACCTTGTGTTGTACATCAGCTAACATAACCTTGTGTTGTACATCAGCTAACATAACCTTGTGTTGTACATCAGCTAACATAACCTTGTGTTGTACATCAGCTAACATAACCTTGTGTTGCGTTATGGTTTAACGTGACATCTGTGAGACTGGCAAGTTTGTATCGCATTGTAGTTCCATGACTACATAATTTGTTTAATTTTCATTTATAGTTTTGGTTAATTTTTTAATTCAATACTGGCAGGCTTGTTTATTTACTTACTGAATTTCATGTTTTCACTGCATCTAGAATTGGACTGCGATCTGTCTATATAGTTATTAACGCTTAAATTACTTTAAGTTTATCACTGTTTTTTCATATTTTACTTAAGATTTGAGTTTTGTTCTTGTATGATCATTATGTAGTGTAGTTTCTTACATTTTGTCTTCAAGCTGAATTTGCTTTTATGATCATCTTTTTATGATCAAATTCTTTATGATCATCTTTGTATCAATTTATTTTTTCTACGATTATATAATATACAATGATTGGTTTGTGGCTTTCTATGATTTATATTCCATACAATGATTGGTTTGTGACTTCCTATGATTTTTGTTCTTCTTGAGTTTCACTGTTTGTATTTATTTCCTGAATTTTATAATTCATTTTGATTGAAATATATTCTGAGTTGTCCTAACCTGGTGGCTCAGTAATAAACTAAAATTCGGGCTAAATATAAGAATTGGGTTTGTTTCAATTTCGCACAAAGTTACACAAGGGCTGTCTGCGCTAGCCCTGTCTAATTTAGCAGTGTAAGACTAGAGGGAAGGCAGCTAGTCATCGGCACTCACTGCCAACTCTTGGGCTACTCTTTTACCAATGAATAGTGGGATGCACCGTCACATTACAACTACCCCACGGCTGAAAGAGCAAGCATGTTTGGTGCCACGGGGTTTCAGACCCGAGACCTTCAGATTACCAGTCAAGCGCCCTAACCACTGTGGGCACAGTGTATGCTTCAGTAGAGCATGGTGTAGCTTAATCCGTGATGACAAGAAAACTTACTTGAAGAGAAAATTATACATTTAAAAACGGCTGGTATGAGTAGAGAAAGACCTAATAGAGGACCAAACAACGTTTCGTCCTTCTTTGGTCATCGTCAGATTCACGATGACGATAAACAAAGAAGGTCGAAACGTTTTGTTTGTTTGTTTTTGAATTTCGCACAAAGCTACTCGAGGGCTATCTGTGCTAGCCGTCCCTAATTTAGCAGTTTAAGACTAAAGGGAAGGCAGCTAGTCATCACCACCCACCGCCATCTCTTGGACTACTCTTTTATCAACGAATAGTGGGATTGACCGTCACATGATAACGCCCCCTCGGTTGGGAGGGCGAACATGTTTGGCGCGATGGGGATGCGAACCCGCGACCCTCAGATTACGACTCGCACGCCTTAACACGCTTGGCCATGTCGGGCCCAGATCGAAACGTTATTCGTTCTTCTATTAGTGCTTTCTCAACCGATGCCAGTCGTTTTTAAATATATAATAGTATAGTTTAGCATTAAATTACATACAAACAAATTATCATGATAATTAATTTATTATTTGTTTTTTTGTTTTTGAATTTCGCACAAAGCTACTAGAGGGCTATCTGTGCTAGCCGTCCCTAATTTAGCAGTGTAAGACTAGAGGGAAGGTAACTAGTCCTCCCCACCCTCCGCTAACTCCTGGGCTACTCTTTTACCAACGAATAGTGGGATTGACCGTCACGTTATAACGTTCCCACGGCTGAAAGGGCGAGCATGTTTGGTGCGACGGGGATTTGAACCCACGACCCTCAAATTACGAGTCGTACGCTTCAACCCACCTGGCCATGCCGGTGCCTAATTAATTGATAATGATTATTTTTGTTTAATATTCTGATTATGTGATTATTTTCTTTTGAAGCTACATTCAAGTTTAGGTTTTCTAATTTACTTTCAAGTTTTATATTTGCTTCACTCGATTATAATAATCTTATTTGGGTGTTTTTATAGATATATCGTGGTCCAGTGTTGTCGGGACCCAGATACAGGCCAAAACACACTATGTGTTAATAATTATCCTCCTAATCAAACCAAGGGCTGCTATATTTGAACAGGAATGGTGGGGTTTTAACGTTGACATTATGGTTGTATTCATTTCATAGGTGAGAAAACGAGTATTCCTCTGTTGTAACGTATTTTAACAAATTATAAACAAAAACTGTGTAAATATTGAGATCTTAGTTACAAGTGAGCGTTCAATAAATTCATCATTATAGTTTTTATTAAACATGACAAAAGGTTTTCCTCAGTATGGTGAAGGTCAGAGTTAAAATATTCATGTCTTCGCACGTGGCAAGCTGTTGGAAGTGGCTCTCACTGGACAGTTCACGTGGGTAGACATCACTGTTATTAACGCCATTTAACGTAAGATCCATTGATGAGATTAGCTTTAGGGTAAAGAGTTTTGAAATTTGTGGAACGTGCAATGGGACAACACTCTAGATGTAACAAAATCCGGCGCTCTTGTTCTAGATTTTAGATAAACAAGCGCAACCAAAGCTTCTTGTGGAAGTAATCAAAAGCCAGGGAGTAACCACTTCAAGGGCAAAAAGAATTTTTATAACACCACAGTAAAACAATAACTGTTATTTAAGTTAGTTCCACATGGCTTTGCTGACCTCTATCTCCGAAGACGATCTCTTTACCATTTAACTTTAATTAAAAGATCTAAAACTCCTAGTTGTTGCGATACGTTTTTCCGTTTTGCTGCATTTTCTCCTTTGGAAAAGGAACAGTGTTGTTTGAGTCTGCTAACTAGCCCTAAATTTTTCATTGTTACTGTTCCTCTTATTCCAGAAACTTGTTATCACTTATACCATTTTAACCTTTCTAACAGCAACACTAATGGTTAATTTTGACTAGGAATGATTTGAATAAGTTACCAAGTGTGTATAGATAGAATCTTTTGAATTTAACTGTATTTCGTATGGAAATGACCCTTATGTGGTGGTAAATTCGTGAGCCATGAATATCAACAATATTATAAAATGTCCACAAGCATTTGTCTGTGTTCTTACTGGAGTTGCGCCTCAGTTTAACTTAGTTTAATGCTGTTCTAGCAGTTCTTAAGTTTCTCCATACCTTGTAAAGAAGAAACATCACGATTGTGGTGTGAACTGATAGAACAGAGTTCGTTTCTGAGTTGTTAAGAAAATCGATGTGGCAAACTGGTAAATGTGATTAGTGTGCCTAATTGAACGAGCAAACGTTCTTCCCCAGTGACATCATACTTCACGCCTTTATTTTACCCCAGGCTACCTACTTAACCATACACACACGTGTGTAGAGCAAAGCTCATCTCAAGTCCTTCCAGAAATAAGGACTATTTGCTTCTTCACGTGGTTGGTGATGCTTTTATGCTTTGAACGAAAATGTTTAAAAGCGTTATGGCTTTTTTTTTGGGGGGGGAGAGAAATATATAACTATGACTATTCGAAATAAGCTTTAAGAAAATATAACATATTGTATTTACTTTAATTAACACTTCCTAATGTTTAATAACGCCGTCGCTGCTTTCACACTGAACACGTCACTGGTGTTAGAGCACGTTCTCTTCCTTAGCTGTAACATGATATGAGTTATTATAAAGTAATAGCAGGAAACAAACATAAAAAAATGGGAAATAAGATTAAACTCGGAGTGCATGAGATGTTCTGCACTTCTTTGAGAGCAGTAGCTGCTGGCATCATCAGAGCCAACGGAACCACCGAAATAATACGTGACGAACATAACCACCAACATGATCAATATAAGTTGCGTTCTCTCGATCGATGGGGACAACCACAGGGGGAGCAGGTGCAGGTGACGAGCTTGCAGGTTCTGGACTGCACTTCGGTCTGGCTTGATTGAGTGAAAGAAACAGTACATAAAAGAAATCGCTTTGTACCGTGGGGTAACCGTAGATGCTGAACAAATTGAAGTACTAATTTTATACTTACAGCGGTAGCAAGCAGTCTGGACTAATTCTGTGTCAACTTACGTAATGAGCCACGACTACGTTACCTTTCATTCTGTCTGTTCGTGACAGAAGAAATGTTTGTTCGTTTGTTTTGAATTTCGCGCAAAGCTACACGAGGGCTATCTGCGCTATCCGTTCCTAATTTTGCAGTGTAAAAACTGGAAGGAAGGCAGCTAGTGATTACCACCCACCGCCAACTCTTGGGCTACTCTTTTACCAACGAATAGTGGGATTGACCGTCACATTATATCGCCCTCACGTCTAAAAGGGCGAGCAAGTTTGGTGCGACGGGGAGTCGAACCCGCGACCCTCGAATTACGACTGGAGTGTCTTAACCACTTGGCCAGGCCGGGCCTAATGTTTCTTTATCCCTGTGCATAAAATAATTAGCTTGTTATAAAATACGATAGATAAACCAAATCACCAGTTTTCGACAAACTAAAAAATTGTTCTGTGACCACCCTCACCATTTGTGTGTTACCGCGGCTGGTAAAATTTCAACAGTGATTTATAATCTATCATAGATGATAACCATTAAGATTTAATGTACTCTTCCACTCGGGGTGATGTTAATTAAAAGACGAATTATGCAAAAGTTAAAAATTAAGAATAATATTTTATTTTTCTTTCAACAAACAAATTTGTTTACTACTAATATACATAATAAAAACCAGAATATAATAAATAGGAAGCGAATAAATAATAAGCATTAAACAGAATGTTTATTTAACATTATAATTCATGTTTTTTATATCTCGTTAACTTCTACATATAAAATGAACATAACATAAAATCTTAAGTATTTCAGTTTGTTGAGCTCTAAAACAAAGGTTGTATTGCACCAATACACGATTTCGTCTTCGCTTGTTTGTTGTTATGCCCACGAGTTACGAAACCAGATTTTTAACTTCATTAGTCCAAAGACTTATGGGTGAATCAATGCAGCAAAACGTTTCAGGTATTATGTAACATGATAATACATTATAAACATATTAAACCATGACTTTCAAAACGCTAGAATTGTCTATAACATTCAAACTAGTTTCATCATATCTTGATCAAACTGTCAGTAAGTAACCACAGACATTTAAATATAGAATTTGTATTCATAAAATGACGTTTATTTTACACAACAAAAACATAAAATGTACGGTTTTCTTCAAGACTCGAACACAGATATTAGTAAAATTTTCTTTCACACTGATTCTCAAATTTAACCAATAGGACACCACTTCCCTTTAAAAACGAAATTAAGAAAAAAAAATGAAAATAAAAGCAACTACATGTTATATCTCACCATCCAAACAACGGTTGGCAAAAACAGACACTTAAGAGCAAATCAATTAAGTTTCCATGTTTAAAACTATGTGAAGGAAATTGCAGTTATATGTAATGCGGTACAATATGTCGTCTGCTTGGTAGATTATAAGCTATAACACTGCCTTCATAACGTTAGAGAAACAAAGCTAAATTGCTCTTCTACCAAACAAACAAAGGGACGGAAACCACAGTTTAAATGTGTATCTAAGAGAAGCACATTTAATCACTGCCCGTTTAATGAATTAGTATTACATTGACAGTATTACAGTGGTTACGACCAGGGAAAAGTAAGTGCTCAAAGCAGTCATGGCTAAGGACTGACTGAATCAATTCGTATCAATAAAACGAGTTTGAAAAAAAGTAGATTAATACATTCTGTTTAAAAGACACATTCCTAAACAATATTCTTAAGTGCGTAAATCCTAGTTCTTGGTTTACGCCACACTATTTTAACACTATATAGTAAGTTGAAACGTTGGCGTTCATGTAGATTTCTTACGTGTCTTATGAGATTTTGACCAAAACTTTCACATCTATTGATGTTTAGTTATTGTTTCCCTAGGTCACAATCTGCCATTATGTTTTGTTATTGTTTTCCTAGGTCACAATCTGCCATTATGTTTTGTTATTGTTTTCCTAGGTCACAATCTGCCATTATGTTTAGTTATTGTTTCCCTAGGTCACAATCTGCCATTATGTTTAGTTATTGTTTCCCTAGGTCACAATCTGCCATTATGTTTAGTTATTGTTTCCCTAGATCACAATCTGCCATTATGTTTAGTTATTGTTTCCCTAGGTCACAATCTGCCATTATGTTTAATTATTGTTTCCCTAGGCCACAATATGTCATTATGTTTAGTTATTGTTTCCCTAAATCACAATCTGCCATTATGTTTTGTTATTGTTTCCCTAGATCACAATCTGCCATTATGTTTATTTACTCTTTCCCTAGATCACAATCTGCCATTATGTTTTGTTATTGTTTCCCTAGGTCACAATCTACCATTATGTTTTGTTGTTGTTTTCCTAGGTCACAGTATACCATTATACAGTAGTAGAAGCCTTAGTCTTTGTTTGTTTTGGAATTTCGCACAAAGCTACTCGAGGGATATCTGTGCTAGCCGTCCGTAATTTAGCAGTGTAAGACTAGAGGGAAGGCAGCTAGTCATCACCACCTACCGCCAACTCTTGGGCTACTCTTTTACCAACGAATATTGGAACTGACCGTCACATTATAACGCCCCCACGGCTAAAAGGGAGAGCATGTTTGGAGTGACGGCTATTCGAACCCGCAGCACTCGGATTGGGATTCGAGTACCTTAACCACCTGGTCATATCGGACCAGTCTGTAACCTTGACAGAACTTTGTTTATTATAGGCAGCAGATAATTATTTCAGTAATACTTTTCTTTCAACAATGATGTTTTCTGAAGAAGACGTTGAATGTCTAAATAAATAAATACATTTTTGTATTATAAGGTCGTTCATTTCTACTATTAAAACAGTGAGTGGTACAAGTGTGACAAAAGTGAAATTTTGATTTATGTGACATTAAAGGAAAGAAAAGATGAAATAAAAACATTAGAAAACATGATGAAATGTTTAAAATTTAATATAAAGTAGCAAATGCGGCTTTGTTTTAATACAATGTTTTTAGATATACTTTATCATTATTAATAACATTCAGGAATAATGAAAACCTTCGCCCTTGTTTTACTTGTAGAGATATATATAGTTGCTCATATTCACCCATTATTGAGTTTTGGTACTTCTAAACGTGTTTTTATTGTTATTTTTCCAGTCCCATACTAAATGGCTTACTGACTAAGATAATATGTTCATCCCACTTTCCCATGTTTCACTCTTGTTGTTTTCTATGTTAGAACTCTCGTGTCTCATTTGTGGTTTTCGTGATGTTTTTTTATTGATTATTTTTAATTCGATCCTGAAGTATTATTAGCTGTAATAGATCCTTAATATAATCGGGGATCAGTATTAAGATAGGTTGCAAATACGTTCGTGAGCCGCTGCATTAATAAATTATGCTTGAAAACACGTAAAACGACGTACAACGCATAAAATATCGAATAGTAAATGATTTTCTTTTTTATGTTGTTCATTACTGATTGAAGTGGCCCGGCATGGCCAGGTGGTTAAGACGCTAGATTCATAATCAGAGGGTCACTGGTTCGAATCCCCGTCACATGCTCGCCCTTTCAGCTGTGGGTGCGTTATAATGTAACGATCAGTACCACTTTTCGTTGATAAAAGAGTAGCCCAAGAGTCGGCGGTGGGAGGTGATGATTAGCTGCCTTCCCTCTAGTCTTGCACTGCTAAATTAGGGATGGTTAGCACAGATAGCCCTCGAGTAGCTTTGCGCAAAATTTAAAAATAAACAAACAAAGCAATGATTGAAGATCTACACATTGCATCATATTTAGTAATTTTGTGTTTCAGTCTTTTATACAACACATTAAGGAACTGACAAAAATAAAATTACGATGAAATTACTCGTTGTTTTAGGTAAAATACACAAGAGTAATTTGCGAAATCAGTTACAATACTGACAGTGCTTTTTTATAAATCTTTTGTACGATTCATGCATGACTCACGAGTTATTAGAAACTCTATAATCAACGAGGTCATGGACCCTCCAGCAATTTGGTCCTTAAATAAATTAGAAAAGTGTGCTTGAATAGCTGACGAGGTCAGGACCGCATCGATACCAGTAGTTTGAAAACTCATCTCCTCTAACGTATTACATTATTACGTATTATTACGTTGTACTCAACACGCTTTACGGATAAGAGTCAATAAACAAATTGGTTGTAAAAATGTGATAGAGTTTGTCATGATGAAAGTAAGTATAGAGATCGTTGTAAGGTAACACAAGCTTGGTCAAACACAGATTTCGTTAATTTTGAGAAATTCCACTAACAGATACAGATACTAAACGTCGTGATGTAGTGATATTTTATACAATTTAAAAAAATGTACACCACAAACATCTTGTTATTATTACCTAATAATAATGGCTAATAAAAGCCTCAGGGTAAAATTCAAAAACGTTTTCAAACTGCACCATAACTCTTGTTATGAAGCATCGAATCACCAGTTTTGTTTGGGTAATTTCAGTTTACCTTTCTTTCGCTCGTATAAACCCGATATGGCCAAGTGATTGAAACACTCGACTCGTAATCCGAGGGTCATGAGTTCGAGTCCCCATCGCACCAAACATGCTCGCCCTTCCAGCAGTGGGACTGTTATATGTAATGGTCAATCCCACTATTCGTTAGTAAAAGAGTACCCCTAGAGGTGGCGGTGGGTAGTGATGACTAGTTGTATTCCCTCTACTCTTACACTGCTAGATTAAGGAAAGCTAGCACAGATAGCCCTCGTGTAGCTTTGCGCCAAATTCAAAACAAACCAAACCAAATTCACTCGTAAAGACCATTAAATATCCATTTTCCTAAAACATATATAAACAGTTATGTATTAATAATCGTTTAGTTAAAACTTATTCTAAAGATTCAAATACTTCAAACAAACATTTATCGTTCACTATTATCTGGCTACAAAAGTAACCATTCTTGGCTTCTTATACATCTTGTCTGTTACAAATGTTAACGATTATGGTTCTTACTCACTTTTGCCTCTGATTGCCTGTGGAAAATATGTTGTAATTGAATTTCCTTCCAGTTACTAATTTTATTTATGTATCTGAGAATTTCGACTGCTTTTCTTCTCTTCACAGCAAGATTTTATTTGTCCTCTCTTATCGTAACACGTCCTCAAACTGATGTTGCCTATTATTCATTACTTTTCACGAAATACCTTTGTGTCCATTCTCTTCATAACACTTTCCAGTTTATCACTCTTTTGTGTCCAAGGTACTCTCAGGACCTCCTAATAACCAATATCCACTGACACGAATTGTCCAACTTTCGGGTTCAAAGCAAAAAACGAAACAAATCTGACATTTCTACAAGTGTATTTTAATGCCTATTGAGAGATTTCTGTTTGTCAATGCAACTCCAATTTTTTGAAATGCTTCCTTGGATAATGCTATTCTCCATTTAATATCTTATTCGCTTCGTCCATCTAGTGTATCATTACTAAATTTCTCTATTTTTTTCCATGTGTTGCTGCCACACATTAAGATACGATTCATGTTTGGTTATCACAGTCTGTTTGTGTGTGTGAATTTTGTTACATTACAACTATTTAGATACACTTTGTTCACCATAACTATTTGTTTTTTCTGGTCCCACTTTTGTGTGGTCGATAATGCTCTTTGTTCACTTTCATTGCCTTACCTACTAATACCCTCACTTCTTTATATTCCATGAAACCATATTCTTTTTATGCTATTATTTTACAACGAATTGTTGTCATAGGAACTTTCGTAAAGACGTATCGTTCTGTTGCGCCCATAATCTGTCGCATCACAATATATTGTAAGGGTAAAGTGCTTTAATTCACTGTCTTTTGTTGCACGTTTTGTTCGTGAGGACAGTGAGTTTTCTGTGGCTCAATCATGTGATGCTTGAAGCATTTCATCTGAATCTACTCATTTTATTATCTGAATCTACTCATTTTATTATCTGAATCTACTCATTTTATTATCTGAATCTACTCATTTTATCATCTGAATCTACTCATTTTATTATCTGAATCTACTCATTTTCCCTTCTTCATTTGATTGAGATCATTTATAAATTCAAATTCGTTATTTCTGGATCATTCATATTCTTTTCTCTAACAGGTTTTTGCATCTCTGTTGTCATCATGTAGTTCACATTACGACTGGATAGAAAATTAGGCATCAATGGGTACCGCGCGTAATTGAGATACAGAAAGTACAACTAATTATGGTTATCAAAGAAAATTATAAAACGAACTGTGTTTGTGTGTAGCAAAGATACAGCGGGTTATCTTCTGAGTTCATCGAGGGAAATCGAACCCCTAATCCACTCCTCTTTTTACTATTAATGTTACAGTTCCTCCTGCTTAACCTCCTTAACTCGTCTCTCTTTCTGCTAATTTCGTTAGCCGTCCCTAGTTTAGCAGTGTAACACTAGAGGGAAGACAGCTAGTCCTCACCACCCACCACCAACTCTTGGGCTACTCTTTTACCAACGAATAGTGGGTTTGACCGTCACATTATAACGCCCCCACAACTGGGAGGGCGAACATGTTTGGTGCGATCGGAATTCGATAAAAGAGTAGCCCAAGAGTTGGCGGTGGGTGGTGAGGACTAGCTGCCTTCCCTCTAGTCTTACGCTGCTAAATTAGGGACGGCTAGCACAGATAGCCCTCGAGTAGCTTTATGCAAAATTCCAAAACAAACAATAAATTATGTGAATGTATCGTATAAAACAAATACAGTCAAGTGTGATTTGTTGTCTTATGTTGAAATCAGGAACAAGCCTACTGTGCTTTACTTCAAACAAAATCTCTAATGCCCAACTTGAATCAGCAGTAAAAATATTGTAAACCTTACAATAATGTTGTTTATTTAAACAACTGATAAAGTAAAACGGCCAAAAATTAGAAATATAGTTTATTATGTATAACTCTATGTTAGATTTAGTACAGTTTTTATTATTTCTTAATTTCACTGTCCTTTTAACACGTTTGTCTCACACAAACAATATTTTTTTTCATTAAATGATTAGACTTTCAATCGTCAATTCTCACTTGACACTTTGTATGACAAACCTTTTATTCATTGCACTTGTAAATTACCCGTAGACAGCTCTCTTTTTCAGAATACTTCAACTCTACCCAAGGACGTACTTAATAGATCCCAGTATCTTGGTACAATGGTGAAAAAAATTACGTCTTAGGATACTTTCAAAAAAAGGTAAAAATTATCTCTACACTTTATTTAGGAATTCTAACGGAGACACAAGTCCGTTTATGCGCGTGAAACGCTGCTGTAAACTCCCTAACCTAATTAAGGGCAAAATCAAGCTGGTTCTAGGATTACCAACTTCCCCTCCGTTTCATGTTGTTAGTGGAAAACAGAGTTGTTTTAACAACAAGCAAGGACAGGTTTTTGTCAGGCAAATATACAACATTAACAGGAGAGCGAATGAAAAGTAATTTTGTGCTAGTCGTTTATTATTAAAAATAAAATAGGCTTATGTATGCATGTATGTATTACCCTGTTAATTTTTAATGACATAGAACTGAGAATAAACCAATCAAATGACATAAAAATTAAAAAGGTCAAAAACATAAAAACGACAATACATTGGTTACAGTATTAAATGTTCATTTTTAAGTCTTGTGATACCAGATAAGGTTGATACTCATTGACATTGTGGCCCCCCAGGGGTTCAGCGGTATGTCTGCGGACTTGCACGCTAAAATCCGGGTTTCGATACCCGTGGTGGGCAGAGCACAGATATCCCATTGTGTAGCTTTGTGCTTAAAACAAAACAAACAAACAAACAAATATTGACATTGTGATATACATTTTATTGATACGTTAATGATATGAAAGACACATAGTTAACATTCTTTTCTATGGCTGTTAACACTTGTATCGTTAACTTGTTACAGTTGCAGAGCAAGTGCTTATTAATTAAAAATAAGAGTTTTGTGTTAAACGCACAGATTGCATGATGTCGATACTGAATAATATATGATTAAAAGAGAAGCTTATATTTCCCTTACAGATTTTTAACAGTTGTTCCAGCTTATTAACTGGATATGAAAACACCGCAAACTTTGATTCATTATAAAAAAAAAAAAAACTACAACAAAAATGTTCACAATGCGCAATAAAAGATCGGAGTAATCGTATTGTGAAATGTTCTACCAAGGAATGTCTTGCCTGATTTGTAACCATACATACATTGACTAGCTTATTTCATAATGTGGGTGTTTTCTTATAGCAAAACCACACTGGGCTATCTACTGAGCCAACCGAGAGGAATCGAACCCCCGATTTTAGCGTTAAAAATTCGTAGACCTACCGCAGAACTAGAGGGAGCTTATTTCATAATCTTGGAAATTAAATCTCTTAAAGTATTATAGAAACCTGGTGGCAAAAACCAGTCTTAAAAATTCATAACTGTTTTTAAATTATTCTATATTAAATTTAAAATTATTATTATTTATTTTCTCTCTCACACTTTACTACGATTTTGTCGTTTGTTGATTTAGTTTCTATGTTCCATACAAGCTGCTCCAGAGAGACATTCTTTGAATGAAGCATCACCATCAAATTATTAAAAAGAAACTTTTCTTTCCTGGTGGCCCGGCATGGCCAAGCGTGTTAAGGCGTGCGATTCGTAATCTGAAGGTTGCGGGTTCGCATCCACCTCGCGCCAAACATGCTCGCCCTTCTAGCCGTGGGGGCGTTATAATGTTACGGTCAATCCCATTATTTGTTGGTAAAAGAGTAGCCCAAGAGTTGGCGCGCCAAACACGCCCCCTCTCCTCGCCGTGGGGGCGTTATAATGTCACGGTCAATCCCACTTTTCGTTGGTAAAAGAGTAGCCCAAGAGTTGGCGATGGGTGGTGATGACTGGCTGCCTTCCCTCTAGTCTTACACTACTAAATTAGGGACGGCTAGCACAGATAGCCCTCGACTAGCTTTGTGCGAAATTTAAAAACAAACAAAAAACAAACCTATTCTGGTGAATGTATTATATTTCGCATAAAGGTAATGGTAACAAAATACCAAATAATATTCCAGATTTAAAAGCATAAATACTCTAGATTCTGAATATTTAAAACTCTTAATAAAGATTAACTTACACGTTTCAAATATAACCTTTATATCTATTTGCTTTCTTATTTTAACTATGAAAGTAAGTTAGATAAGACATTTAAGACTGATATGAGTTAGAAGCAAATGATGTGTTATGAATAGGTTCTGCCATATTGTTGTTCAGAGGTGCTCTGTTTTATGTATATTTTCTTTTTGATGATTTATGTTCAGGTAAGCTGTTTAAATGATTGAGGTTTTAAGTTTCATTATACCTATTTTGTATAAGTGTACACAGGACCATAATATAACAACCTGTCTCTAACTGGATAAACATCAAATGTATTACTGTATTAATGTTGTCAAAATAACTTTTACTGGTTAGTGCTACTAAGGTCTGATAAATCACAGCAACTGTTTAAACTGTATTCTTCCAGAGTTCAGAATGCATTACATCATTATGACAACAGACATGACATCAACACCTTACATACCATGTTGTTCTGTTCCTGATGTTATGTTCTTCGGGTTCTGAATGGTACAAAGCTTCTGGCGGTACAAAAGTAAACGTTACGTTCCTCCACAACCAGAAATTGGTAGATGCTACATCTATTCACAAGGAAAGTGTCGAGAAACAGTTCTGTCTTTAAATGTTCATCCAATATGTGTTTTATTTCATGTGACTATTAACATGCAGACGGGTACCAGCTATCCCGTCTATTATATTTCGCTGCTATAGTGTAGGTTGCGAAAGTTACACAGTGTCGTGCGGTACCGCTTAACGTTTGCAGTTCACGTGCTAATGGTTCTTAAACAACATACGTTTCAATAACAAGAACAACTTAAAACCACACCGCACTCACTTTAGTGTCACGAAGATGTGACAGTAAATGATACGCGTGAATTTGTTTATAACCATATAATGGAGTTGCACATGTTGACACTTCCAGGAAGGGTGGAGTTGCACATGTTGACACTTCCAGAAAGGCTACATTAGAATTATTATTAGTATTTCATCCACTGCGTAAGCAATTGATCATCAACTTTCAGTCTTTCCAAGACCGACAGACACATCGAGTTAAATCCGTTTCTTGAATAGAAACATCCGCAGAGTATACATAAACCTAAAGCTGGTACATCCTACCATGGGTTCCAGAATATGTACTCTTGCACAATGTGTACATGGATGACTCAAGGAACAGTTACAGTAGGTTTGGTGATGATCTGTTTGTACGTGGCTTATCACAATACAACCCGCCTCAGTTCCAGTAGGTTTAGTGATGATCTGTTTGAACGTGACTTATCACAATACAACCCGCCTCAGTTCCAGTATGTTTGGTGATGATCAGCTTGTACGTGGCTTATCACAATACAACCCGCCTCAGTTCCAGTATGTTTGGTGATGATCTGCTTGTACGTGGCTTATCACAATGCAACCTGCCTCAGTTCCAGTAGGTTTAGTGATGATCTGTTTGTACGTGACTTATCACAATGCAACCTAACTCAGTTCCAGTAGGTTTAGTGATGATCTGCTTGTACGTGGCTTGTCACAATAGAGTCTTCCTCCTCAGATGTATTTATATATATATTTGTACACAATATCACTGAAACAAGGCCCTCTGAAAACATTAGTGTTAAGCACTGTACAGTATTTCATGAACCCTTCTGTCATTGCATCCTTTGGTGCAACAAGAATTTATTAATTCACTTGTCTTCACATTTTTTTAGAATCATGTTGGTTGAATGAGCAGAACTGCAATCAATAAACTAATTTACACCCATGGAATATATTCGAACGAAATCATGGTGGTGTTCCTGGTGACAACATGTGACATGATTTCCTGTGAAATCTCATATTCTCATGTAATACTGAACCGTAACTCTCTTTATAACTGCCCTGTATTTTGCGTTCATATCAAGTAAAGATCTTCACCATTAACTACTAAGTAATAAATTCGTGTGGTGTGGGAGTATTGTGGACATAATTTATTGTAAAATGATTCAGTTCATGTTATAAACTATGGAATTTTTATGCTCAAATTTTTGTTAATTTCGTTTGTCTGTTTGTTTTTGAATTTCGTGCAAAGCTACACGAGGGCTATCTGCGCTAGCCGTCTCTAATGTAGCAGTGTAAGACTAGAATGAAGGTAGCTAGTCATCACGACCCACCGTTAACTCTTGGGCTACTCTTTTACCAACCAATAGTGGGATTGATTGTTACATTATAACGCCTCCTCTTATGAAAGAGCGAGCATGTTTGGTGAGACGGGGAATCGAACCTGCGACCCTTGGATTACGAGTCAAGTGTCTTATCCACGTGGTCATGCCGGGCCATTAATTTTGTACGTGCCCTCCGCTGATACAACGGTACGTCTCCGGATACCCGTGATTGGCAGAGCACAGATAGCTCTTTGTGTAGCTTTGTGCTTAATTCAAAACAACACCCAATTTACAACACCATTTACAACGCTAAAATCAGGGGTTCGATTACCCTCGATGGGCTCAGCAGATAGCCCGATGTGACTTTGCTATACGAAAACATACACAATTTCGCACGCTTCACACATGCACAGCTGTTAACAGTTCACCTAGTTACTGTTTGTGTATTTGATCAAACTAGGTAGTTACACTCAATAACTTTTTCTTATACGGTACGCTGTTTTAGCCACATATTGTTGGTTTCGTATTATAAAGTGTGTTACCAGAAGTTTGAAACCGCATTACCAAACACTGACATGTTTCTTCCATTAAGTCTACTCTGTTAACTGGAAACATGAATGGTATCTTCTTAACCTTCAAAACAGAATGATTAAAGGTGATTTTGAGGTATTTTGTTCCCAGTTTCACTGTTATCAATCTCCTGAAAAAATAAAATATCACAGGATTTGCTCCTGTGGTATATTGATTTACACACTTAAAATTAAACACTAATCAGTCTTAAGCAAATGTTTAAAAGTGTTTTAAATAAAATCCCGCACAACTGGGCTTCTATCTTTATCACTCAGTAGCTTTGTGTTAACTCAGTGCTGTAGCCGGCACTGTGTGATGAGTGTTTCGTGTTCTTGGATTTCATGAATTGGCTGCAGCTCTGTGAAACCGAGATAATATTGAACATTGATAATAGTGTGGAATAGTGAATGTCACCATGCAGAACAGTAAATCCTGAGGAATAGTGAATGTCACCATGCAGAAAAATAAATTATGAGGAATAATGAATGTCACCATGTAGAACAATAAATCCTGAGGAATAGTGAATGTCACCATGCAGAACAATAAATCCTGAGGAATAGTGAATGTCACCATGCAGAACAATAAATCCTGAGGAATAGTGAATGTCACCATGCAGAACAATAAATCTTGAGGAATAGTGAATGTCACCATGCAGAACAATAAATTCTGAGGAATAGTGATTGTCACCATGCAGAACAATAAATCCTTTTTTTATTATTTGTTTTAGATAAAAAGTTTTGATGACAAATTGGATAATATTTTAGATATAACTGTGGAAGTAATTATCGTTGTATGAAGCTATATTGGGCTTGGTTCATCAATTATTATTTCCGACGAAGCCATGAGCGCTTTCTCGTGCTGTGATGCTTTTAAAGTGGGGCCTGGCACGGCCTAGCGGCGTTAAGGCGTGCGCTTCGTAATCTGAGGGTCGCGGGTTCACGCCCTAGTCGCGCCAAAAATGCTCGCCCTCCCAGTTGTGGGGGCATTACAATGTACGGTCAATCCAACTATTCGTTGGTAAAAGAGTAGCCCAAGAGTTGGCGGTGGGTAGTGATGACTAGCTGCCTTCCCTCTAGTCTTACACTGCTGAATTAGAGACGGCTAGCACAGATAGCCCTCGAGTAGCTTTGTGCGAAATTCCAAAACAAAGAAACAAACAAAGCTTTTAAAGTGATGCATTAGCGGATTTGTTTGAATAAGGAGAATATTTTTTTCAAAGCTGTAAAGCACAATTTCATACCCAACAGGACACAAAACATGTCTATCTTTTGCATTAGACAAGATCGTATCTCTGTTATCAATATAACTTAACCATTACAGGAATGTATGAGGTGCCGTCTGTAAAATTCTTGAGAAAAAAAAATCCTTTAATTTTCCTTAGAATCGAAGCGGTTTTGCATTAGGAATGGTTTTCTGCTCTGTCGAATGTATAGCGAGGGACGACAACGTCACTGAAGCTGTTGTTGACGCTCAAAGGGACTCATTCTCTGCTAAAACAAGTATCCACTAATGGATTTCGATACTTGAGTAATCTTTATAGAATAAATTGAGAAATCAAGCATTACCTTTGCTAAAATAATACACAAAAGTATTGAGCTACAACTGACATTGCTGAAGAGATCAAATATTATAAAATCAACCTCGCGCTGTTTACAAAATTTTGTCCTTTGGTAGTGGGTAACCGTGAGATTCAATACCATGTAGTTAATATATATATATACACCTCTCTTCCCATGTATAATATGGGCCAAGCCTAATCAATTGGTTAGCGTGAATCCTAACTTTAGTACCTGCGTCTGATGGCAGGAAAAAAAACTTCCTTTTAAGTTGCCGAAAAGTCCATTGCTAAGCGTGAACATATAATATGTCTGCTAGTCTCTAGCACTTGTGGATAGCGCTCACTTATCACTGCGTTATGTCTGTGGACTCACATCGCTAAAAACCGGTGGGTAGAGTACAGATAGTCCATTTTGTAGCTTTGATCTTAATTCTAAACAAACAAACACTTGTGTATATAATTACAAATGTCTTAATTTTAACTAAATTCTTAAGTCCTTACGGGCCGGAATGCCCAGGTGGATAAGGCACTCGACTCGTAATTCGGAGGTCGCAGGTTCGACTCCCCGTCACAATAAACATGCTCTCAATCCCACTATTGGTTGGTGAAATGAAAGCCCAAGAGTTGGCGGTGGGTGGTGATGACTAGCTGCCTTCCCTCTAGTCTTACACTGCTAAATTAGGGATGGCTAGTGCAGATAGCTCTCGTGTAGCTTTGCGCGAAATTGAAACACCAAACTTATTACGCTATTAATACAGAGTTCCTAAGATTATCCAAACAGAGTCGTTAATCTTTATTAATAAACGCCACATAACCATCAGTTTCTATATACAAAACGTATTCACGAAAATATATTAATATTGGTAATTTAAACAACGATTACTGAATGATTCGAAACAATGGTAAAAGTGTTAAAAACCTTCAAACGAAGTAACATTATTTGTCCGTGATTTAATATTATAAAAAATATAAATTAATTTACTTTTTTTCTATGCTATAGAAAATAAGTCACAGAATGAGAATAAGAGAAAAAAACAAAAGAAAAGAAAATGTTTTTATAATTTCAAACCATCATTGAGAAGAGGATGACCCTGTGTCTTATAAATTGATTAGCAAATCCGTGCGCCGGGCCAACATTTGTAGGGCCCCTGTAATGCATATTTAATGCTTGAACAACTTGCTATTTCGCACTTTTCCCTTTAATGATCATTACCGCTTTAATGCAAATTTAATTTGTTTAACAGTGTTATGAAAGGTAATTAGTAAGCCTACTTATTCACGTACTCTAACGTAAATCACTGCTAAATTTTGGGTCTTCTTTTCATGAATGCCGATAACAGTGTTTTGACGAAACGCACGGGTTCTTTGAATGGTTTGAGACTATTTAGATGTTGAAAACTCCGGTCATTTTTGAGAAGAGGTTTTTCGAGAAATCCCGCGTTTTGCAAAGAATTGGTGGAAAATTTTACTTTTTTACAAACCGCGGGGTCCAGACAATTAGTTTGTTATCACAGTTTTGACTTGTTGGAAAAAACATTACACGTTATTGTATTTCGACAATTACGAATAGCATACATGCTTTCTACAAAATATCACACAGTAACTGTTTTTGTTGTTATTTTCTTAGGACAAAGATTCAAAATGTACTTTGTCTACCATGGAGAATTCAACTCCTGATTTTAGCGTGTAAATATGTAAAATTACTGCTAACCCGTAGGTGGATTCATGTTATAATATCGACTGGTATTTACAACGTGTTGTTTTTAATGTTTAAACACCAAGGAATTAAGAAGTTTCTACTAGTGGTAAACTGGTATAAAACTGGTATTAAATCTATGGTAACCTGGTGTAAAACCAACATTAAATGTGTGGTAAACTGGTATAAAAATGGTATTGAATCTGTAGTTAAGTGTTAAAATTTACTTTTAATAGTTTACTTATTCAAGAGAAGTTGGTTAACGTAAATCGTTAGCTGGACGATGGTTTAGTATATTTTTGATAACACTATGTAACAATATTTTTACTTTTTCTTCTTCATGGACAGAAGTGTTATTTTTCAGTTGTTTATGCTTGAAGTAAGAGGAAAAGACCTCATGTGACCTGTGAAATAAAATTTACGCATTTTCCAGAATATTCAAGGTAGATTCAGTGCTGAGTAGCTGATAGAGAATTTTCAAGAACTTTCTAGAATGTTGTACAACTTACGAGGATTTTCAAGAACGTTTTAGAATTTTCTAGAACTTTCCATAGTAATATATATATATAGGGGCTCACCACTTCAGCTTAGTTCTAGCTGTCTAAGTGAACACGTAGACACGATGGCATCAAGAAGCCACAAGCGTTCTCTACACGCATCCAGTAGCCTCAAAGTTGTGCTGCTCCATAAAGGGAGTAAGTGTACCTCTCTTTCTCTGGCTCTTCGGTGCACCGCAAGAGAATTGTTTGTTTGTTTTTAATTTCGCACAAAGCTACTCGAGGGCTATCTGTGCTAGCCGTCCCTAATTTAGCAGTGTAAGACTAGAGGGAAGGCAGCTAGTCATCACCACACACCGCCAACTCTTGGGCTACTATTTTACCAACAAAAAGTGGAATTGACCGTCACATTATAACGCTCCCACGGCTGGGAGGGCAAGCGTGTTTAGTGCGAGTTGGATGCGAACCCGCGACCCTCAGATTACGAGCGCATGCCTTAACGCGCTCGGCCATGCCAGGTCAACCCGCAAAGAGAAATATAACATCGTCAAGACCTTGCTACAAGCCTTGAAGTATGATGAATGTCGTTGGAGGTTATCGGAGATTTCAAAATGGTGGTATTCGTGATGGATCTCCAAGAAGGCTTTGCCAAATTTCTCTTTTACCTTTGCCTTTCGAGCAACAGGGACACCGCAGCGCACTACAACAGAAAGCTTGTTTGTTTGTTTGTTTTGGAATTTCGCACAAAGCTACTCGAGGGCTATCTGTGCTAGCCGTCCCTAATTTTGCAGTGTAAGACTAGAGGGAAGGCAGCTAGTCATCACCACCCACCGCCAACTCTTGGGCTACTCTTTTACCAACGAATAGTGGGATTGACCGTAACATTATACGCCCCCACGGCTGGGAAGGCGAGAATGTTTAGCGCGACGCGGGCGCGAACCCGCGACCCTCAAATTACGAGTCGCACGCCTTATGCGCTTGGCCATGCCAGGCCACAACGGACCGAGTTCTCTGTGGGTTTTATGAAACAGTTTGTCACAGCTCTTAATAAGGAGTCTGCAGCCTTCAAGTACCTTCAAGACATCTTTCCTGAGCTGTCTGAAGCAAGAGGCAAAGATGGTGTCTTCGTTGGACCACAAATACAGAAGATCCTGGAGTACACAAAATTCCCCAAGAAGCTCAGTGGGAATGAAAAAAGTTTAGGGCAGCTTTGTTGCAGTGATTCGGAGCTTCTTGGGCAATCACAAGGCCAAAAAATATGTGGAACTGGTTGAGGCTCTGGTTAAGAACAACAACAAAATAGGCTGCAGGATGTCCCTCAAAGTCCATATCCTTGACGCTCATCTTGATAAATTCAAGGAGACCATAGGAGCATACTCAGAGGAGCAAGGCCAGCGCTTCCACCAAAATATACTGGACTTTAAACGCCACTACCAAGGAGCGAATAACGAAAACATGATGGGAGACTATATTTGGGGGCTGATACGTGAAAATGATTTACATTACAGTCGCAAATCTCGAAGAACAACTCACTTCTAAACATTTTTATTCGTTTTTGTATAACTCTAGTATAAATACATGTAAATCTTGATTCATATGCTGGTTTATGTGGATGAAAAGAGGCGGAAATTCGTCCGTTTTTACATAGAAAATAGGTTAATTTCTAAATTTTATCATCCAGGTCACAAAAGCAAAGTTTGAAGGGAATAATGACCATTTTCTGTACGTTTACAACGTAAGCAATTAAGAAATAACACATACTATCATGGAACAAAATTTGTGTTACATAATGTTATACAAATCTGTTAAGGCATCGAAACCAATATGAAGACATACACGGAACTGTGTAAAATTTTAAAGTCCACTAATTAACTTATTACTTTGTTGGATGATAACAAAGAATCATGTGTTAAGTTTTCATAATGTAGTTATCTGAGGACCGCGTGGCCTCTCTTCACTCGTATTCTACTTAACTTACTAATTCGTATTAGGTAAACATGGGCTAAATAAAACTCTATGTCACATTTGAGGAAGATCCATGTATAAGAGATGAATAAGTGGTAAAAAACGCCCCAAAAAACAGAAAATGTAAAACCGAAAATTTTAATGTACCCCTGCATGATTCTAATGTAAATTCATATCAATTTTGATGAAAATCCATTAACATGACGCAAAAAAATGGTAAAAACCGCAAAACGTAAAACGTACAATTGAAAATGTGTACGCATAGACCCAACACGTTTCATGGTAACTTTCGAGAACACCCATCAAACAAGGGTAAAGCAATAGTAAAAATGCCCATAAAACCCGCAAAATTGAGAAAAAGAACAACTGCATGTTAACAATTATGTTGAAATTTATCCGCACACTGCGAAACTAGACAGACAAAACACAGATTATCAAATTTATATAGATTCCTGAAACTATTGATGTTTATTTTTTATATAATGATACCCATTGAATGGTTATATAAAATCATTTTATAATCTTAACAATACCGCAATTTAGAGTGTCACCTGAATATAGGATAAAACGGGAACTATATTTTAAAGGCACCACAACTGAGAGTACCATTTTATTACATGATATAGTGGAAACTAAAGTTAAATAGTACCACTGGTGCATACCATAAAAGTCTTGCCTTATACTTCGAATTTACTCTGCGGTGATTATTATATTTCAAGTTGCATGGTTTTTCTTCCTCACATAACATTTTCGCTGAGCCAAATAAGCCAAAATGTATTTTATATAAACACTGTATGAATACCACAGTCCATGGACTTAAGCCAACAGAAATATAATATTGTTTCGAAGACAATACCTCTTACTACTTGTGTATAGGCGACGTGTAGATAATAAGGTTCACCACTAGGATTACTTGACACTACGTGAAAGGCATGATAACATAGCAACTAAACATAAAGTAGTTGCAAGAAACACGACATTTGATGTTAGTTTGTCTTTGTACGTTTTTATTTACTCGAAAGTAATAAATAACGTGTGCTCGTATTTATTCAAATATCTTGTTTACGATTATTTTTCTTAATTAACAGATTTATTGGTAAAAATTTCTTGAAATAATAATATTTGCACCCCAGTGACACAGTTTTAGTATCTGCGGAATCACACCGTTGAAAACCGGGTTTCGATACCCGTGCGGAGCGGAGCACAGATAGCCCATTGTGCAGCTTTGTGCTCAATTCTAAACAAACAAAATTCAAAAACCAAACCTTCAGTAGAATAAAAGCCAGATCTGGTTAAAAGTAAAACTTCGTGTTTCAGACATCTGAATGATGACAAGTGAGATATGTACATGTTCCATTTTGATCCAGCACGAAATGACCAGATCCCAGGATCAACTCTCCGCGAACGCCATCAGCGATTGCGTCATCTCACTGATCCACGTACTTTGCAGGCCGCTGAGATCATAGTCTCTAATCTCGTCCCCATGAAACGGAACGCAGGTGGCAGGATCTCACAACGTTCTTTCCTTGTGCTCATAATCAAATTACGACGGCTGACTCGCTATTCTTTTCTGTGGGCTGCAAAGCCGATGTTTGCTTGACAAGTTAAGCCCTAATAAATTGGTAGAGGCCAGAATGAGAACAAAGACACAGCTATCGAGCACCAATTGAGAAATTCACAACTTCTGATATAAAGTAGCAGATAGTAAATGACAGCATAAACACTTGGAAAGACAACTGGGAAATATAAAGAGCGATTTAATAAACACACCAGTTGTTTCAAAGTATTGAGACGTTAATAACAAAGGCAACACAAAAACCAGTGTTTTTCAAACTTTAATTATGTGCACCTCAGTTTTTAGAATAAGTTCCAAATTTCTAACGATGAAAATTATAAAATAATTACTGTTGTAATTGTCTTACTAGTTTCTCATTAGACTCTCGAATTTAACTCGCAGATTTCCAGCACTGTCATGAAAATTACATTTGTGTTCGTAGGATAAAAAACAAAATCAGAATTAAAAAGTTTCTATGTGTACGAGAAGATTCTAAATAAACATTTTGACATGAAATGTGATTTCACAAAGTATTAATTCGTTGATTTTAACCAGTTAGTTTGTGTTGAATATCGCGCAAAGCTAGCCGTCACTAATTTAGCAGTGAAAAAATAGAGGGAAGGCTACTAGTTATCACCACCTACCGCCGAATCTTGGGCTACTCTTTTACCAACGAATAGTGGAATTGACTCTCACATTATAACGCCCTCACGGCTGAAAAGGCGAGCATGTTTGGTGTGACATATTTAAACTAGTGATAAACGTTGCAATAGCATAACATACAGTTTTTACTTCTTTATATAGATATATAACAAAGGGATAAATTGTATTACTGCTTAATGACAATCATACGTAATTTCCCACTAATATGTTTCACCAATGTAGTAACAAAAGTAATCACACCGGGAATATCGCTAATATTATAAATATTTGTTTCTGGTACAAAACTACACAAGGGACCATCTGTGCAATGTCTACCGCTGTAAAATGAGCGTCAGATCTCAGCTTTGTAAGTCCATAAACTTAGCAGTTGCCCAAATTATAGAAGGAAGAACATAAAAGAAAATAAAGTTATATGCGAATGATAACTTTTCATGTGATTTAAATTACAATAAATAACAATTTATTTAATTAGGAGGGAGACAAGTATACGCCTAGAAATATACTTAACACATTGTTATCCGACTCGTAATCTGAGGGTAGCGGGTTCGAATCCCTGTCACACCAACTATGCTCACTCTTTCAGCCGTGGGGGCGTTCTAAAGTAAAAATAAATCCCACTATTTATTTTTGGTAAAAGAGTGACCCAAGAGTTGGCGATGGTTGGTTGATGACTGCCTTCCATCTAGTCTTACACTGCTAAATTAGGAACGGCGAGCACAGATAGCCATAGAGTAGTTTTGCGGAAATTCAAAACAAATATATTGTTATATTATTTTTTTTCTTCATATTACACAATTTTGGACATATGACTCATAGATCTGAGATGAAGTTTAAATAAATAAAACCTTCATATAATCGGATATATTGTTCCAGACAATCGTCTGACAAAACAGGAAAAAAAATGAAAAATATAGAGAGTAATGAAATTAGGTTTCAAGTTTAGATTTCCCTGTTGAGCTCAATTTGATTTTTATGTTTTTTTAGTAAACCTGCATCATGTAGTTTGAATAACTACGTTTAAATCAGTTTATATTTTTTTGTTCAACAAAAACTATTAAGTTTTAAAATTATTGACATTACAATTTAATTTATTCGACTTTACTTAAATACGGTAATGAATATAACAAACCAACTCAGTTACAACAAGGTAAAATATAAAAGCTTCGAAATAATTAAAAAAAACAGGGGAGGTTTGTTTCTTTTTGAATTTTGTACAACGCTACTCGAGGGCTATCTGCGTTAGCCGTCCCTAATTGAGCAGTGTAAGACCAAAGGGAAGACAGCTATTCATGACCACCCACCGCCAACTCTCGGGATACTCTTTTACCAACGAATAGTGGGACTGACCGTAACATTAAAACGCCCCAACCGCTGGGAGGGCGAGCATGTTTGGTGCGACCGGGATTCGAACCCACGACCCTCGTATTTTGAGTCGAACGCCTTAGCACGCTTGGCCACGCCGGGGCGACAGTAAAGGAGAAAAAGAAAGCTCATAGTTTCATATCAATGATCTACATCGATATTCCTAATTAAGATACAAATCAGATTCATTTTAACTTTAGGATATGCTGTCTCTAGGGATAACAAAAAATGAAAAACTAAATAACAAATACAAAGTATATATGACAGCAAAGGAGTCTTATTACGAAACATATTTAATTCTAACTCTTAAACTTTCCAGCTCCAGTTGTTGTATTTTGTTTAATAGTTTATTCATCGAGATATTTATACATAAATTAAATGTAGACAAACTAAGTCTACCAGAAGTACCTAAGTGATGGGGCACAATATTAGTAATGATGTACTTTCTGACCACAAACTAAGTCTACCAGAAGTACCTAAGTGATGGGGCACAATATTAGTAATGATGTACTTTCTGACCACAAACTAAGTCTACCAGAAGTACCTAAGTGATGGGGCACAATATTAGTAATGATGTACTTTCTGACCAAAAACTGAGTCTACCAGAAGTACCTAAATGATGGGGCACAATATTAGTAATGATGTACTTTCTGACCACAAACTAAGTCTACCAGAAGTACCTAAGGAATGGGGCACAAACTTAGTAATGATGTACTTTCTGACCAAAAACTGAGTCTACCAGAAGTACCTAAGTGATGGGGCACAATATTAGTAATGATGTACTTTCTGACCAAAAACTGAGTCTACCAGAAGTACCTAAATGATGGGGCACAAACTTAGTAATGATGTACTTTCAGACCACAAACTAAGTCCACCAGAAGTACCTAAGGAATGGGGCACAAACTTAGTAATGATGTACTTTCTGACCACAGACTAATGCTACATAAACCAAATAAGGGAAGATGATTCTTGCTGTACTAGATGTACTACTCGCTGATGGAAAGCTGAGATTTTCTACAAGCACATACATAATACAAGACAAATATGCTGATAAACCATTAATTGGTCATAAGGTTAAGCTACTGTACAAAGAAAAACGAACACAGAGTTCACCACAGGGTCATAAACTAACATACATCAGCTTGTAGGATGATTAAATGTGTTTCTATAAGAATTATTGAATTTCCACCAACACAAACAGCAAAACTACATCAGTTTTTACATCAGTAAGTCTCAAGTCTGTTTATCAAGTATCCAACATCATTCTTGTTTTTCCGGCAACAAAATCAAACAAATTATATGTTCAGAAATCACCACATGTATCACACCAAGCCCAGTTTAAGGTCACTCTAGTATACTGATAAACCTACCACATATAAGTAAGAGATATTTTAGTCTGTGGGAAATAACACTTTCTGTCTAGGAACAAAGAAAAATTAAAAATATTGTTATAGAAAATGTTCAAAGTGCAATAGGACTTTTAGATATCAGAGGTCGCTAAATGGCATCTCAGAAAACCAACCCGAAAAGGAAGTTTGTTTATTTGTTTGTTTTTGAATTTCGCACAAAGCTACTCAAGGGCTACCCGTGCTAGCCGTCCCTAATTTAGCAGTGTAAGGCTAGAGGTAAGGCAGCTAGTCATTACCACCCACCGCCTCCTCTTGGGCTACTCTTTTACCAACGAATAGTGGAATTGACCGTCACATTATTGACGGCTGGGAGGGCGAACGTGTTTGGTGCGACAGGGATGCGACCCCGCGACCCTCAGATTATGAGTCGCACGCCTTAACACACTTGGCTATGCCGGGCCCTGAAAAGGAAGAAACCAGAATATAAAATGACAGTGTCCTTCATTTTTACTCAGTGAAGTACAAACCTTGTATCAAAAGGTGAAACTTGTATTGATTATGAAAACAAAGGCAACACACTAACCAATTCAAATAGAGTTCTTATAGTCGTAAACAGAAGTAGTTAAATTATGAACTAAGGACATAAAACATAAATATACAATGATGGTTAATAAGAAACTTAGATTTCTAACATAGTTATGTACATATATAATTTAATGTACAGATATACTCTTATGTACATATATAATTTAATGTTATAATTACTCCTTAAAAGTCCTGTTCAAGTAAAATATCCTATTTTTCTTCACAGAATAAATCTTAGTACATCCTGATTGAGTTAGGACTTAAATTAACAAAGAGATAGTGAAACTGAGAATGGCACACTACATATAAACGTATATAGATTTGTATGGTTTAGTTTGAATTTTGTGCGAAACCACTCGTGAGCTGTCTGCGCTAGCCGTCCCTAATTTAGGGTAGGCAACTAGTCATCATCACCCATCGCCAACTCTCGGGCTACTCTTTTTACTAACGACTAGTGGGATTCACTGTAATATTATAATGCGCCCACGGCTGAAAGGACGGGCATGTTTGGTGTGACGGAGATTGGAATCTGTGACCTTTGGATTACGAGTCGAGTGTTTCAACAACCTGGCCATGCCGGGACAGACTTGTATGTAGAAAGTGTCTATATTTGTTTGCTTTGGAAACTCGCGTTAAGCTCCAGAAGTGTTATTCGTCCTTAGCCGTTCCTGACTTTGAACTATATTTAGACTTCAGTAAAGGCAGCTAGTTAATAACACCCTGCGACAAATATTTGGCTACACTAATCAATTAATAAGAATCAAATATCTCACTTGTAATGAACCCAAGACTCCAAACTGTGAATCTGATTTTCTGGCAACGGAACACGAACCACAAATCTTCATATTCACCTTGAGGCAGGCTACCTGGGTTTTATTCTAACAGAAAGTATTTATAATGTGTTCGTTTATCGCGTAATGGATGGGGAGAAAGAGCTGATAAGCATCCTTCAGTCAACCCCAAAATTTGGAGACGCGTTATGAGGAGAGAATTTTAGAAAAGGAAGAGGTTAAAACTGTTGTTAGTTGTAGACACGCAAAGCGAAGTTTTAGTTTTCGAAAAACATGCTTGTAATTCTGCAAATATATATATGCAATTCAAATAAAATTGGTAATTATAAAAACTGACTGTTTAATGCAATAGAATAATAAACAATTTTTGTAAATTGGCGAGGCTTGATTTTAATCAACAACTGTTGGTGTAACAATTGGTTCACATAAATGGTTTCCAGGATGCTACTGTGCGTTTTTGTATCCTACTCGGTGTGATAAGCGATTATTGAGCGAAACGCCCCATTGGCAATGGATGCGGTTGGCATGATGTGGTGAGAGTTAGCGCCGCTTGAGGTGCAACGCTGTGCAAATGCATATCGCGCCGGCCCTGAATGTTGTCGAAATACTATTATATAAGTTTTTAGTATTAAAAATACGAACAGAGTGAATAAAAAAGATATGGTGTTAAAGTATGATATTTCTTATATTAATATCTTATGAGAAGTATTTTTAATTACAATAGATGTAAAGCATTGAGCTAGTGATAAAAAACAAGGATTGTCGTGTCTCTAGTGACAATACTTAACAAATGAGTGTTCTCCTCCAACAGCAAAATGTAAATTACGCAGTTTTTGTTTGTTTATTTTGAGTTTCGCGCAAAGCTACTCGAGGGCTATCTGCGCTAGCCGTCTCTAATTTAGCAGTATAAGACTAGAGGGAAGGCAACTAGTCATCACCACCCACCGCCAACTCTTGAGCTACTCTTTTACCAACGAATAGTGGGATTGACCGTCACATTGTAACGCCCTTACGGCTGAAAGGGCGAGTATGTTTGCCTCGATGGGATTACGAGTCGCAGGCCTTAACACGCTTGGCCATGCCGGGCCAAGTGTGAAAACAAGAGATAGTAAAATAATAATGTTATCATATTGTGATCAATGGTATAATGTAAGTTCGGTTGTACCTGTAGTAGAACAAGGGTCTAAAAATTTGGTATTAAGACAAAATATATTGTTGAACTATCACATTACACAGCCCACACAGCTGAAAGGGCAAGCATATTTGGTGCTACGGGGAGTTGAATTCGCGCCCCTCAGATTAGGAGTTAAGTGCCTAAACCACCTGGCTATGCCAGACCAATCAATACAGTCACTGTAACTTATTAGAATGAGAGTTATGTTAAGTCCAATTACACACTGACAAATTACCCGTCCACAACAACAAAAAAGATTGTGTTAAGCTACCAAGTTGAATTATTATTTCACGTATTTAAAGAGGTTAGTTTTGATTCACTCTTGGTTTCTCTCAGAGCCAAAGCTCCGAGCTACTTGTAACTCAATCGCGAGAAGTTATTGTTCAGTGTTACAGTGGTGCTTAAAGCTGCTTAACAAATACATTAATTATTTTAATTACTACACATCTCGAAATGTGAGTGATAGCGTGATTAAGTTCTAATAACTTCGGATAGAGCATTCTGTTCGTCGAGTACAATATGCCTTCAACATTATTCATACCTGTTCTATCGTCATTTTACAAGTGAATCTTGAGCTTTGCCTGTGTGCACAGCTTTTCAAACGGGAGAAAGAGAACGCTCGGACAGACACTACAGTACGCAATGTATATATATATACACATAAGACTTCCGTTCTTGAAAACTTTTTACTTAGAACTTACAATCATGTAGGATCACCCCAACTCATGAGAACACATTGTTGTCAGTCAGTAACACTTTTGAAAAAAATATATTATAATTATTTAACTCTGTATAACCAACCCCATTATTAACAAAACATGCTAAACCTGTAACAATGCGCTGTCGGTTGCGTTTAATAATTATATTATGTTAAACATGTAACTACGGTCAGATATTCTAATGTTAGTTAAGCCTATGATTGTGTACAGTTACACTTGTTCTTTACTTATAAAATATATAGTGAGTTTGGTTAGCCTCATTACTGAAAAAATATGTATACTGTGGCGGGTAACTATGCATAGTTAGTTTCACTGTCAACAAAATTTATATTTCAAACTTACAACCATGTCCAGACATTTCTATTATTCATAAAGTATGATAAACACGTAATCATATATATTCGATCGTACACATCGAACATTTTTTAAACATACAACTAAATACAGTGATCCGCATTCTTGACAAAATGTAATATTTTAAACCCATAATTATGTGGAGTTAGTAAGCCTAACAAGTGAGATAAACATTACTTATACGGAAGGTGTTTGTTTTTGGGT
Source organism: Carcinoscorpius rotundicauda (assembly GCA_011833715.1). Taxonomy (NCBI): domain Eukaryota; kingdom Metazoa; phylum Arthropoda; class Merostomata; order Xiphosura; family Limulidae; genus Carcinoscorpius; species Carcinoscorpius rotundicauda. The sequence continues at coordinate 93,222,266 of CM022396.1, read as the reverse complement.
TTTTTTTACATTTTGTTAATTTGCTCATTTCGAATTTCAAATTAAAGGTGTTTATGAATAGTATCTATAGTTGATTTCCACAGCTAATCCAAGACTTACACTCAGAGGGTGAAAGAGATTTTGAAATAAGTTTCTCACCTCAGACACCTTTATCTCAAACTCATCGCACACGAAATTACTAATTTACAATCTCATCTGATATGTTTTGTACTCGTAAAAATTGATAGCTATCCACCAACCAAAATACACCACAGAATTCTCTTTTTTTACTTGTTATTATTTATTAAAACATTAGTACCATAAAATAGAAAACCTTACTTAGTAAGGTCAGTTAAAGTGACAAAAGACATGCAACGAGTGTCACGTGACACATTATTACTATAACTAGAATAGTTTGTAATTAATTACAGGGAAACATAGTGACAGGTAATTGAGGGTGGAGGCTAAGCTGCGTGGACCCATTTTTGAATCCGTACCTAATAATATACTTGACAAACAATCTTATGTCGAACCACCAACCCTGAGCAGTGAACCTCATCCTTAAGAAAGTGTATTCTGCCAAACCTGAAAGCATGTAATTGCTGTCATGTAGCAGAATTTTTAGGAAAGTTTTTTTTTAAAAATATAATAAGTTTTTTGTAGATCTTTTGATGTATACAATATGATGACACAGTTTATACTTATTTCTTCAGCACAAAATTACACAATGGGCCATCAACGATGTGTCTACCACGAGTATAGATAGAATCCTGTATTGTATTTAGTCTTATGAGCCTCCAGACTTAACTTCACCGTTGCGTCACTGGAAGGGGAGACGTAACTCATTGAACAATATATCGCGTGCTTAATACCATCTCGTTTATTACCCACAAAAAGAGAAAAAAAGCAAGTGTTAACTACATTATAACTTTCAAAATTATTACGATTGCAACAATGCCTAAAGAATGAGTAGTTTACTAAATATTACGAGGACAAGTTAGCCGCTAAACTTCAACAATGGCACAGTGGTCCGTCTGCGGACTTATACTCCTGGAAACAGAGTTTCGATACCTGTGGTGGGACCAAGAGAATAGATAACCGTTTGCTTATCCATGCGCTTAACAACAACAAAAAAATTACCTCACGTGGTCTAATGCTACAAAATATACTTATTTATTTCACAAAACAACGGTATATTTACAAATTAAAGAAGATAAACTCTGTTTATATAAACAAAAATACGCGAAGTAAAACAAAGAAGACACAAAACGCTGTTGGTTTTAATTAACTCACTTTAATATTTTCGCAAATTTCTTAAACATTTTAAGGGTTGATTAACTGTTCTTCAATTAGATTCTCTGAAAAGAAACATATGTAGTGTGACAGATTTATCTAGTATCAAGTCAAACCAGAATGATTCCAGATCTCCATTATCTCACGTATGTAATTCTCTGATGTTTAATTGCTATACTGTCTAGAATATTATATAAAGAATAGTTTATACGCATTATTAGACAGTGCTGGTAAACCTGACATGTTTGTACGCAGTTCCAGAGTATGCGTACATAGTTATTGTTTTTCAAGCTACCCATAATATTACATTACACAACCACTGTAAGCTAAACATGCGTCATAAGAGCCACAGAAATATACTTTATTGTGGTTGGCGGTGGGTGGTGATGACTAGCTGCCTTCCCTCTAATCTTACACTGCTAAATTAGGAACGGATAGCGCAGATAGTCCTCAAGTAGCTGTGCTCGAAATTCAAAACAAGCCAAACCTTTAATGTGTATGATGGATGGTAAGTTGTTGACGTTCCAACACGTCAGTAGTTAGAGTTATGGACGATGACGGATAACCTAAAAAGTTTTGGTAAAAATACAAAATACAGATTTTAATACACTTTGAAAAAGTATCCACCAATAGATGTTGCTTGTTACCTGAATACACAGAGTTGATACACATAAAATATACGTGCTTCATACAATTCCATTGTTTTTATTTGCTTTATGCTAAACTATTAAATGTAATTCATATTGTTTAGCATTATTATTCCCCGTGCACGCAAAAAAGTAGCCATTAATTTGTGTTGTTTGGTGATCAAGGAACAAAAAGTGATTTGGAGAAACGTTTTTGAAATAAATGTTATAAAAACTGTTTTTCGGTATTTGATGCCAATAATTACTTCCCTTTAAATTCTCTGTAACGGTAAGACAGACTGCTGATTTTAAACCTTTACTGGTTCAGTAACTCGATTTGTACATGTAATTGTTTAGAAGTGTTGCTAAGCTACATAAAACAGAAACTTTCTAAACTTGGTTCCTGACTAAATCAGTCCCGTTTGCTAATTCTAAGAAGATGAAACACATATAGAGAGAAAGCAAGCTAAGTAACAACGCATTGAGGTTAATATCACACTTTACGTAACAACAACGCTGTTTTACAGTGAGCAAATTGTCAAGTAAACTGAATAAAACAAAATAACGTTGCACTGAATAGTATTACACTTTACAAACAAGAAACAGTGCACTGAAGTTCTGTTGAGACTACACGTATTAACAGCACTGTAATTAATTATCACACCCTTTTGGATAGCTATCGGACAGATGCAAGTTATGAGCATCGCAGATTTACACCGGATTAAATAATACAACGTAACTCTTAACAGTTTAATTAATTTGGTATAGCCAGTAACATCTAGAACAGCAATAATTACTTATATTTTGAAATGATTTTATAATTTCATCACTAACATTCTTTTACAATCATTATATTGTTAAACTTATTAGGAATTACCAAGCATGCCCGTTCCGGAACTCTCCGTTACCCTCACTCGGTATCTCGCCGGCTGTAAGCCCGTTGTTTCCAGCCAACAGTACGACTACACCTGTCGCTTAGTGGAAGACTTTCTTCGGCCCGGTGGTGAAGGAGAACGCCTCCAAAGAGAACTCCTACAGCATGCTGAATCTCAGGAGAACTGGGTAAGGAGGGTTATTATTAACATTTGAGATGCAATACAAAGCTAACAATAGATTATATTTTCTGATCTATTTCTTGTTATTTGAACAAAATGTAGTTTTAAACAGAAAAGTTAACAGTTTTTTTATGAACTGATCTCACAATGTCATCAAAAACCTTAAAAATGATTCAAATAAACATTTGCGAAGATGCTGACAAATCACTTATACCTTAATAATAATGCGAATATAAGCAGTTTCACCTGCTAGGGTTAACAACTCGAACGTTTACATCGCTTGCTCAGACTTAAGAGCTCAGAATCTTAAAATCCGGGGTTCGATATCCTGCAGTGACATAACGTAGGTAATCTGTCGTGTAGCTTAACATAAGCCAAGTATAATAGTAACTTACACAAATGTAAATAAAACTGTGTTTAACTGAATAGATTGCTCTATAATCTAACATTTATATGTTAGTTTAGGGTTAGGTTCTTGATGTAAGAAGTTTCACATATATTTATGTTTTCTTTAGATTGGGAAGTTTATTCTCCCAAAGAAACACGTTGGGAGTTCACAATCAGCGTGTCTTATGTTTCTGTATAGTGAATAAGACAGTTCTGTCGCTCAGAATGTTAATAAGACAGTTCTGTCGCTCAGAATGTTTACTGGATCAATGTGAATGAATTAACGATAATAAAACCTGAATAGAAAGATAAATGTTATCATGTGTGTCTATTTAACAACTTTATGTGTTGTATGAACCGTAACACCTTTATACATTAGTACAACAAAGAACAACAAAAACATGCTATATCTTAAATAACGTGCAGTTCTGCGCATGTGCTTTATCTGATGTTCAGGGTAGCTTATCAGCTATTTCATGTCTATTTAGGTAAATACGTCCACTCTTGTAATAAACTATGCTTTCCAAGCGTTCTGTAATACATCATTATAAAGCTGTAATACATCACTATAAAGCGTTCCGTAATAAATCACTATAAAGCGTTCCGTAATACATCACTTATAAAGCGTTCCGTAATACATCACTATAAAGCGCTCCGCAATACATCACTATAAAGCGTTCCGTAATACATCACTATAAAGCGTTCCGTAATACATCACTGTAAAACGTTCCGTAACACATCACTATAAAGCGTTCCGTAACACATCACTGTAAAACGTTCCGTAACACATCACTATAAAACGTTCAGTAACACATCACTATAAAACGTTCAGTAATACATCACTATAAAGCGTTCCGTAATACATCACTATAAGACATTACCATCTAATTCCTTATCTTAAATGAAACAGGGGAATATATCAATTACACGCTCTTTGTGGAAGCCTGATAAGAAACTATTGTGTGGTTGTACAAACTTTTGTACGGTTGTACAAGTTCTAATACACAACTAACAAATTAATGTAATTGACTTGAAATCTTCATAGGGTTTACACTACTGTTACCTTTTTATCGTGATACTCTAGTCCAATACAAAATAAATAGTTTTATAACCTCCACTATTCACTATAACTTCCCCTACCAGTTGCACAGGGGTACGTCTGCGGACTCATACACCTAGAAACTGGGTTTCGATACCCGTAGTGGGCAGAGCACAAATAGTTCATATAAAATAACCATTAAGATATATCATAGGCCTACTACATGAAACGGTACTTACTATGAACGTGCATAAATCATATGACAAAAATATACTTATTTTTATTAAAATAAGGTCTTGGCATATGATAGATTTCGGCTTATAATACCAAACAAGAAGATTCGATACCAGAGGGGGTGAACATAGCACAGATAGCCCTCAAGTAGCTTTGTGTTTAACAGCAAACAAAAATGGCGTATGATAAAGTTTGTTTGTTTTTTGGAATTTCGCACAAAGGTACTCGAGGGCTATCTGAGCTAGCCGTCCTAATTTAGCAGTGTAAGACTAGAGGAAGGCAGCTAGTTATCACCCCTCACCGCCAACTCTCGGGCTATTCTTTTACCAACGAATAGTTGGAATGACCGTCACATTATAACGCCCCCACGGCTGGGAGGGCGAGCATGTTTGGCGCGACGGGGATGAGCACCCGCGGTTCTCAGATTACGAGTCGCACGCCTTAACACGCTTGGCCATGCCGGGCCCCACGTATGATAAAAAACATGCATATATAATTAGCTTATTTTCTTTCTAAAATATTTACCTCTAATAATACAATACCATTTATTAAATCTATTGAGTCTGGAGTTCATTTGTATAGAGCAGCACTAAAGTAAGCTATGATAAATAATTTTTTAATATGTAATCGCAGTGAAATAGAATATATTAGAGCTACATTTTAACATTGTTGACATTATGAATGTGGCCTGGCATGGCGTTCGACTCGTAATCTGAGGGTTGAGGGTTCGAATCGCTCCAAACATGCTCGCCCTTTCAGCCCTAGGGGCGTTATAATGTGACAGTCAATCGCTTTTGGGAAGACGTATTTAATGACGTCATGAAACTAAGGAATATTGATCAAGATGGTAAACCATGAGGGTCTTTACAAAACCTGCAACAAATCATACCTTAACCGTGGTAAATAAAATCCTGCTTCTTGTAAAAGATGGTAATTCGTGTACACACAAATGCTACAATCAAGATGTATCTCCGCATGGAAAAGCAACAGAAGTTACATACACACAAAAAGTGCTCAACTGTCATAAACCTCAAGCAGCTTTTAAAATGGTACAGGTATTCATAGAGTTCATAACAAGACGTATCAAACCGCCTGTCTGTACTATTGGATACTGAGAAAACCATCATCCTCGTACACCAGATGGATTATGGAGAGCAAAGAGGGAATTGTAATGGGCTTTGCACATGACAGCCTGACGATGGAGTCTTTTGAAATGAAACTGTACTGCAGCGCTATTTTCGTGATGTGTCAGCTAAAACATGACCGTCTCTAAATGACTCATTAGTAAGTATAAGGGCATAAACGCAAAATATTAAGTTTTCTATGCAGTGGGCACAACACAGATAGCCCATCTCGTACTTTCCTTGTTAAAAATAAAAACGTGACCAGAAGTGGCGATTTCTATTAGAATCGTTTTATTATAAAAAAAATGTTTAGTTTTTCTTGGAAATTATCATCCAAACAACAGTTAACTTTGAAAACTGTGAAAATAACGAAAATTATTAAATGATCTACACAATCAAAATCGCTTCCTTTCAAAATAGGTCATAACATGAGACGACAACATTCATTAAAGAATAAAACACCATTTCGTGACAATATATTCACTACGGAAAGTGTGTGTGGGAGGGGTGTTTTTCTTATAGCAAATCTATATCAGGCTATCTGCTGTGTCCATCGAGGAGAATCAAACCCCTTATTTTAGCATTGTAGATCCAAATACTTACCGCTCTCCCAACGAGGGACCACCACTAAGTCAATTACAACAAAAGATAATAATATAATTTAGATAATAAGATACAAAATAGGATGACAAAAACTGACATAAAGTGTGATGTGCAATTAGATGACAACATTCATAACGAAATTTACATTATCAAACAGAGCATTTAGTATATCATCAGGTGATATTTATTACGACACTAATAAAACACAATGTTTTATGGTTTGTTTGTTTTTGCAAACATGTGAAAAGCCCATTACAACTCCTTCTATGCTCTCCATAATCCATCTGGTGTACGAGGATGTTCATTACAGATTTGGATATGTGTTCAATCAGATTACTACGTTCAAATTAAATACTGTAAAGCATCGTTTTTGTTACAGAACAGAATAAAACACCACAATCAGATTACTACGTTCAACTTAAATAATGTAAAGCGTCATCTTTGTTACAGAACAGGATAAAACACCACTTTCCAATACCTGATACATGGCATTAGACACAATAAATTAAAATGTTCGTTACAGAAAAAGACAAAGCAGTAAATACAAGTTTCCTTCAGCGCACATTATGAAACGCAATTAGATTACATGGTTTATTTTCTTATAAAAATGTGATATAATAATGTTGTCCATTTCCTCCATTTCTACACATCCTACATGTTGGAGTTTAGAACGTGTCACCAATACTATCATTCTACAAGTTATTTTATTCATCTTTTACAGAATTCAGTGTAGCAAATCTACGATTCATTAACACAGTTGATATTCAATAATTAAATTATGAATGAGGTTTTGAACAAAATTCTGTATCCAATAGTTACAAATTAGCATACATAGAAAATACGAATTATATGTATGTTGCGAGCGTAAGAAAAGTTTGAATTTGAAAATTCATGATAAAATTAATTTAATTAAATTAATTAAAAGTTAGATTATTAGAATAGTCCTCTCATCCATGTGAATATTGACATCATACAAACCTTTTATTTTCAAGTAATGTTACGTATCATGTATCATGCTGTTATTGCAATAAGTATCTTAAAATACTTTTGTTGTATTGCTTTATACAGGGTGTTCGTAAAGTGACCGTGCAGTTTTGTAATCATATTTTATTAAGTCTATTTCAAGCCAGACTCCTAGCAATGTTTAGAAACAAAATAAGAAGGATCCAGGCCTGTATTGATGCCAACGGGGGTCACTTAACATTGTTTATAATTGTCATTCATATTTACCTCCTGTATTCTACACTGAAACATGTCTGTTAATAAATATATAAGTGCACAGTGACTTTCTGAACATCCTGTATTATGTTTGGGAATTGAAAATTTGCGACTTTTCTCTTGTGACTTTACTTTCGGCCACCACGTTGTTGGGGTTATTTGAAATATAAGTAAAGTAACGCCACTGTTCCATTCTTTAAAAAAAAAAGAAGAAGAAAAAAAAAAGATTATTTTTACAATTTAAACATTGTATACAATCCAGCTGACGACTACAATCAGACCTGCTTTGTTTTCTGATCGCCAGTTACCTAGATCCCCCCGTGGTTCGGCAGCATGTCGTGGGGCTTATATAGCTATAAATCGGGTTTTGTGACTCACAGCTCTGATCATGCATTGCGAAGCTTTGTGCTTAATAACATATAAACAAAAAGACATTTATCTAAATTTAATGTCAGAACAGAAGAGGGATATATACAACCGGCCTAACTAAATAGCCTAAAATGAACCAAAAAATATATTTTATATTCAATAAATTGCATAATGTTAGTGACGGTGAAAAAAAAATACAGATTACAGATTCTCAAAAACTGCCAAACTCGATAAAGAACAACTTTAAACACTTATGAAAGATTTTCTAGGACTACGGTTTTTCCAATATATAAACAAAAGTGTTCTATCCCCAACGTCTGTTGTGTATGTATCCGCTCAATTTGTGGCAGCTAGTAAAATTTGTTGGTTCATTGTGATTATGGCAAAGCTATTGCGGCTACCTGCCGCTGTTCCCACTTTGGAATTGCCGAAGAGAGGAAGATTGTTGTTGTTGTTTTGAATTAAGCACAAAGCTACACAATGGGCTATCTGTGCTCTGCCCACCACGGGTATCGAAACCCGGATTTTAGCGTGTAAGTCCGCAGACATACCGCTGAGCCACTGGGGGGCAAGAGAGGAAGATTCCTGACTGGTAATATTGTCACACACTTTGGGGCTAATTGTTAACAATGCATATCGGAGTTGATTATTATTTCATAGCAACTCTGTGAATGAAAGGGAAAGCGGATTTCATACCGGGGTTCGATACCTATACCCGTAGGTCGCTAGTCAAGCATTCTAAAACCAGTCCATGTGAGGTCATCAGTAATAGAACGCCAGACGTGAACTAACCAAAACACAACGTACATTTATTATCTATAGCAACACAAGATCTTAAATCTAACATGGTACCGACTACACTTTGTCATGCTAAATGTGTAACAATAATATGGTATTTCCTTCTGTAGCGGCCTGGCATGGCAAGGTGATTAAAGCCGTGAGTCGCGGGTTTGAATCCCCGTCACATCAAACATGCTCGCCCTTTCAACTGTGGGAGCGCTATAATTTTCGATCAATCCCACTATTCGCTGGTAAAAGAGTATTTCAGAAGTTGACGGTGGGTGGTGATGACTAGCTGCCTTCCCTCTAAATTAGGGGCTGCTAGCGCAGCTTTCCCCCGTGTAGTTTTGTACGAAATTCAAACAAACAAATGATCCTTCTGTAGGTAGCGTTTCTGTATTAAAGTATTGCGCCACGTGTAACTCTAATTGAAATATAGTCGATTTAGAAGCGAAGACATCCAGTCTTTAGGCAATGCATATTAGTATGTCTTATTTGAGAAAAAAAAAATCTCTGAGAGTCCAGTGTGAGAGCTTGAAAGGTGATCGTCCTATCACACGAGTGAATCTTCGTTACGAACCTGATATATGGACTACTTTCAACAACGATTTCGATCTATTTATTGAAACTGTTGGTACCTACATTTTAGTAAATAAAACACTTGTTGTACAATAATAGAAAGGTCTGTTTGTTTTTGAATTTCGCGTAAAGAAACTCGAGAGCTATCTGTGCTAGTCGTCCCTAATTTTGCAGTGTAAGACTAGAGGGAAGACAGTTAGTCATCACGACCCATCACCAACGAATAGTGGGATTGATAGTCACATTATAACGCCCCCACGGCTCAAAGGGTGAGCATGTTTGGTGTGATAGTAATTCGAACCCGCGACACTCATATTACGAGTCATGTTCCTTAATCACCAGGCCATGCCTGGCCTTAAAAGACTGAATCATTAATTCGTATATATATAAAACTTTCATTACTCTGTGAATTATTTTCTGTCTCCTAATGCAAAAATAATGCAGTTTCTCCTCTTTATTCTAGTTCGAACGTGAAGGACTATTACGTTGCATTCGGGAGTTTGTTTAATTCAGGCCTAGCGTTATTAGCATTCTTTTTTGGCAGAAGGCACAGCGGTACGTGCCAAACAACCAGTTCACGTGTTCATCTAGTTTATCTCGAGCACCTAATCAAGCTGTTGTGCACGCGCAGGCAGCCCTTATCTGCATAAACTTAAAGGAGAATGACTGGAGTACGCCCACCCAGGAAAACTGAAGTTCTTTACCGTATCACGTAGCTTCATTATACATCAGCTACCCTCGGGCACTCCGGTATATTTATCGATAGGAATTTGTGTTTTCGTTCAAAGTATTAAATCCACTGACAAGTCCATTGTTAAGTTAGATACGTTCAGGGAATTTACATTTTTAAGTTGTTGTCCCTCCTAAGTTATCGCAGACTACGGTCGTATAATTAGTCCACACTATAATTAAGATGTTGGTCTTCGGTTGGTCTTACTGAATCATCTTGTACGTTAGCAGTATGAGATTTATGAAATATTTCCGTAACCCTAAAAATAAAAACAACAACAAATAATCACACATTTTTCCTCGAGCCTTATAACAAAAAGCTGTATTACAATAAAATATTTTGCTAAACACACTGTGTCAAGAAAATGTAAATGTATAATGTTTGTTTGCTTGTTCTGAATTTCGCGCAAAACTACACGAGATCTATCTGCACTAGCCGTCCTTAATTTAGCAGTGTAAAATTAGAGGAAAGGCAGCTGGTCATCACCACCCACCGCCAACTCTTGGGCTACTCTTTTACGAACAAATAGTGGAATTGACTGTCACACTATAACGCCACAACGGCTGAAAGGGCAAGCATGTTTCGTGCGACGGAGATTCGAACCTGCGACCCTCATATTAGGAGTCGAACGCCTTAACCTATCTGGCCATACCGAGCCAATATCTAATCTACCAATGAGATTGTAGAATTTAACTATATTTCTATTTTCATGGTATTGTTCTGTTATATATAAATTTCAGTTTGTTTGTAACAAAAGTCCACGCCTTCTATTAGCAAAATTCATATCTCAAATGGATTCAACATTAATATAATATTAAAATCACACAGCGATAAAGGTTCATGGATGATACCTACAAAGAAAGAAGGAACTATTTGTTTCAAAAGAAGGCCACATTGGACTTTTTGATGAGTTTAATGCGGGGGGGAAGGACTCAGGATTTGAACGTTGTAAGTCCTGAAAGAAAGAAGAAAAAAACAGTTACTTATTTTACAAAGATCTCAGCTGTATGAAAAAGCATTTAAACAAGCATTGCCAAAGCATTAGGAAATAGTTTGTACCGTAATATGAAGCATTTGAGACTCGCTATTAAATAACCTACTTTTAATCATTTATGAAACTGATTTTCTTCAAGTAAACAAACAAAGAAACTCCCATTGGTGCCGTGGTTTGTCTGCGGACGTACACTGCTAGAAATCGGGTTTCGATACCCGTAGTTGACTTTCCATCACTATAGGAGAACTGGTTTTTATGTATTCAACTTTTAATATAATATTTCTTGTAAGCTCTCTTTCCACGTGTTACTGTAAATTACTTTATCATCAACGTAAATTCCAACATCTGACAGATTTATCAGACATTATTTGTCATTTGTTTAAAATTTGCCTGATAATTTTTCATCTGAAATGATATTAAATTGCACTGATTTAATCCATCAGGAGAACAAAAGCTGAGATTTTTTTGATACACTGTTCAGGCAGAGTATTCGTGATGAAGCTTTGTAGAACGGACGGCAACTGTCTGTTGTGGAGGTACATGTGTAGAGGACGACGTTTCGAAAATCTTCCGCCTTTCGTCTTGAAACTTTCGAAATGTCGTCCTCTATACTTGTGTCTCCACAACAGGCAGTTGCCGTCCATTCTACAAAGTTTCATTGAGATTTATTTCGCTCTGTCAGTTAGAGGAACAAGACAGTATCTATCAGCAGGTCACATTTTGTGATATATATGACTTTTCCAATTTTGCCAATATAATCCTCCATTCTCATAGGGCCCATGGTACTTACAAATATCACGCCACTGGGATGGAACTTACGCTCTTCAGCCTTGTGGTGATAAATATTTTTTCATTCCATCCTGGGATTACTTCGAGTTTACTCAAGTCATTTCACAAGCACGTAACAATCTGGACCGAAACTTGGAAAGATAATATAGTAATATTATATAATAAGATAATATAGTAAGTGCATTTTATTCGAGTCATCTTGCAACCAATTGACAGGTACGACAAGTTTTACACAATCAGAAAACACCTTGCCTAACTTTTAGCCAATAGAAATGTTTCATAATTTTGTTACTAGGCTTGTTGATTCCTGCATGACCTCCTATGAACAGTTTATATATCACTTTCAATTCATCAAAATGATTTGCTTTTTGAAGAAAAAAAAAAGACAAACTACAGCCCAATCCTCTGAACCTGATACATTTGGTGGTTTCCATTTTCTCATGACCACACCATTTTAGAAGAAGTAATCATTTGTAACTTTCTTATGTTATTCTTTTGGGAGTGCATATTTAAGTAGTAATAAGATCTGCGGGTCCGTTTCGTTATCAGCACTCACTTTGCCCCTTAACAAATGGTACTTCACCCTACAAACACTCACTTTACTCCTTAATAAATGGTACTTCACCCTACAAACACTCACTTTACTCCTTAACAAATGGTACTTCACCCTACAAACATGCATCTGTCATTTCTTTATGGGTTAATTTTTAGCCTGAGCTCGAGTCACAACACACGAGGGAAACACGCCTGGATTCTCTTCAACACCATCACCCATAGATGAAACAGTAATCGGCACGCTAACCAACTTGGATTTGGTAACAACTTTTTACCCATTCAAATCGTTTCCCTACAACGATACGCTTTTAATTCGTAGAGTGAGTCTTACTCTAACTACACCTGGTCCTGAAACTAGGTCTGATGTTGGATGAATGTTATGAAAAGGGATATTAACAAAGCTACTCACAATACCCTTAGCAATAACAGACTTACCAGTGGCAAAACTTGAATCTAAAAGCAATACACCTTCTAACAACAAAGATTGAGTCAGCCCAGTATCATGTAAAATATGTTTAGCTACGGGATTAGCAGTGTTGTTTGTCAAATACACAGAACAAACAGACACAAAACGGTATAAATTCTTCCCTAACTACATCAGCCTTTTTATCAGTGGCCAAATCAACAACATCGGATGATCTGGTAAAACTACGTCCATATGTGGACACAAATGCTTTGTGTGTTGCCAATCTCTACCAATCAGATATAACATAACCAAGCTTTTTACAATGGTAACAGAGAAGCTTTGATGGTTTTGATAAAGTTTCATCATGACTCTCTGAAGATTTCGAACCATAAGAGATGGAATTTTTAGAAGAATCCTCAAATTTAGTGAAATGGACAGGAAATGTTGTCACATAGTGGAAATGTGTTGTTGTTTTTTTATGAAAAGTTGTTTTATGTGTTGAAGTGTAATCGTAAGAAAGAGAAGTTTGATTCTGGTTTCTGTTGTGTTTCAACCATCTTTTCATGCAAATAAGTTTTAAGGGCGTCTCTTGTACAGCATTTTAATTCCCCGATTAACCATAATTGTTTTAGTTTGTCGAAACTGTTGCCAATTTGCATAGAATTACACAATTAATCAAATAAACCTCTTTTTTTTGTAGGGCGAATTCAATATACGTTTGGCTATTTTGCTTGCAATAACCTCGGAACTTTTGTCAATTAGCCTCCAGTAGTAAATTGTATGCTTTGAAGATAACTACTTTAACCTAATAATAATTGGTAGAAAGAGAGCAGCACGAGCTTTTTTAGCTTTATCAGTCAAAACACTCAGTGATAATAATAACCATTTTACGGTGAATTATTCCATGGTTTGAGCAGCTTTCTCAAAATGTTTGAAAAATATTTTCATTCATTCATTTTTCAATGTGATAATAATAACCATTTTACGGTGAGTTATTCCATGGTTTGAGCAGCTTTCTCAAAATGTTGAAAATATTTGTCACCTTCATTTTCATTAAATTGTGACACCTTAATACATCGATTGAGCGCAAACTTGTTATTTTTCCTTGGTAGATTAGGGTTCAATCAAATTTCCATTTCTTTCAGCTTAATTTCCTTTTTGGCGCTAAAATGGGCTTGCACTTTATCAATTTAATATGGTCTTATTCGGCCTCGAGACGTTTACTTTCTTTTTCTGCTTTGATACGGGATTGCTCTTTGTGGGCTTCGATGTGGGCTTATTCAATCTTGATTTGTTTGAATTTTAATTAGATTTTCAACTTATCTTTCTCACCTAACTCTGGTCTGCTAGTGGAGACACAAGTGTATTCCACTAATGCTTCCTCAGACAACAAGTCATCATCAACTAATATTTTCACAAAATATTTTTATTTCATTTTTAACATTAATTTCCTTCAACTTTTAGTTCTAAATTTTTCGGTAATTTCAAGCAATTAACTTTTATTATACTTTCTACTTATTAAAGGGAGGGTGATTCAAGAAAACTTTAACAACCAGACACGATCAAATCTTATTGGCACTGATAAATACAAATCGTATTATGATCATAATTTTAATTTATTTCGAATTTTGTCTCTGATTCAGATAATAGACGAGCCCCCAAATTATTGCGCTATGTATTAAAATAAAATTCGGACGAGTCTCCGATTTATTATTTTACGTATCTTAACGTGTTATTAGTTCAAATAACAGGATATTTGGATATGAATTTAGAAGTTAATTAAATGTTAATATGTGTTAAATTTACGATATTTACCAATAACATTGATAAACACGATATTATTTCTTAACACATATATTCTAATACACAAACAAAAATACAGTTTATAATAACGGTTATTCCTAATAGTTATTACAAATAACGATTTTTATACGAGAGGTTTTACAAACTTACAAGCAATACTGATTCTTATATCCGGTCTAGAACTGAATATTTTATTGACGATAAAGGCCTATAATGGGTAAATTAGTTCTGAGTTGGTATTGTTACATCTTGCTTGCACTAACTAGTTTCATTGGTCTCACATCGCTGACTTTTCCTGGCGATGGTATTTAACGTCTTTGTAGAAATAATGACGTCCATCTAATTCACTGAAGTTGAACGGCTCGTAATGTTTAAAATATATAAACGTTCTTGGTCAACTTGTGTAGTTTTTCGGTTAGTAGGCGTTAATCACAACTAAATCTTTCTAGGCCTAGAGCTGACCAACAACAATAATAAGCTTCTATATAAATCACGCGAGTTTCTCGAAAGTTCACATGGCAACAATACTGTCAGCCATTAGTATTACACACACACATTCATCTAGTACATTGTTGATTCTTTATTTTCAAGAATCTTCTACTAATTCTGATAACAGGTGGAACTTGTGCAACACACAGCCAACAAAATACATTACAGGCAAAAATACTGTACAGAAACAAATGTAGATATTCTAATAAAGGTAAATCTGCTACAATATACATTAAATTGAAAAAAAATTTAGATATCAAAATGATATTCAATCCGTTACACTTGATACAAATAACATTTTGTTTTATACCTGTAACTGTTCTTTTTTGAGTTACATTCCTGATATACGAATAAGTTCTACATTTAAATGAATATGAAAGTTTCAACTGAGAAAAACAGTTATAAAACTTTTTGTCTCATAGACCAATTCTAATGTGAGTTTGGCTCAACTGATCTGATAAAGTCAAGCACATTACAGACATTGTCACAGTGTAGATTAGTTGTAATCCAGGATAAACTATTTATGATAATGGCACTGCATACACATTACGGTTTACAGATATGTAGAATGACAATAGTATCAGCTGTAATTTATTTTCACTTATAATTCTCTATGTATTCTTAAGACGCCTGGTGTGGGCATTAAAACTTTGGTTAAGATACAAGTTTTAAAACCCATATCAGCCAACTTTAGAATACATTTTTACTTCAGGTGGGTTTCTCGTCATCGTGTATTCTCTATGATTGCACGAACTATTTTATACAATGATGTAATGGATGTATATACATTAATCCTAGATGCATGTATTTTATTAGTCATTAAATATTTTATGAATTTTTAAAATAACTTATTTATGTCTGCAGATTACAACGCTAAAACAAATCTACTGAAGACTTTCGGTAAACCGTGATAGTGTCTGTGGGATATATGTACACATAAGCAATGTTTCAGACAGGAACCCGCTGTGGAAAAAGAACTAAAGTAACGTTATAATGATCTCTGACAAGCTCTTAGATCTTTAATTTATTTTCACTGCCTAATATCACAAATATTGAGTGTGCTTATCTGTATTCCAAGTTTAGTACATTTTACTCGCTGTTAGTTTAACAAGAATGTTGCATGAATACATAATGAAAAAATTAGCTGGAGTTTCAAAGAACATAATTATCAATTCTTCTTTAATTACACTATTCTTAGTTAAATGGTGTTATATTTACAAATGTATAACAAAGGCTTAAGTAGGAACTCCTAATTGTCTTTGCAGTTTCTAAAAATATAATAAAGTGTTGATTATCCAAATGTTATTTTGCTCTTTTGTAAAAAAATAAGTATTCACGAAGCAATTTTTATTTCGTCCTGGACGTTTCTACAGATATCACGACGTGTTAAGTAGGCAACCTTAACCGCCTTACTCTTGTCTTCGTTAGCCATCCGACGAGATACTTTTTATTTTAACAATAAATCAATTCCACCGTTAACATTCACACAATAGGGTTTCTCCTTCATTGTTCTTGCATGCTGGTAAGAGAACTGAATGAGTAATGGAAGTTTCAAGTGGTAAAAATTCTGTTCAAAGTCGTTAGTCCTAGAACATAAATAATTACAAGAGTTGCTTGGGTCAGTTGATGTTACCGTTTTTCACTTGTTAGAAACTACACAAGTGAAATGAATTAAACAAAATATTAGTTTAGGAGATTAAAACTCTCAAATTTCTAAACAAATTCGAAATTAATTAACACAACTTTCAGAAACGTTTGTAATATTTTACTTTTTTCTCACATGACTGGTGTTTCGATATTTGTATCTAATGGTTCACAACGAAAGCATCTCTCTTCACAAACGTACCTCGTAACGAGTCTAGTAATTTTATTCTTTCTTTCCTCAAGATAAAGATTAAAATCTTTACTTTTTCCACCACATAAAATTTAATATTTTTTTATTATCAGGTTCAGAAAATAATTATTCAGCGCACGCTTTTGTTAACATTTCCGTGAATATGTTTAATTATGAAGTTCGATAATAAGATGTTTATTTCCTCTTTTTCAAGTCTGACGATGAAACCTTTGGTCGCTGAGCTGTTCTTATGCATGAATGATTGAATAGTTTTTAATATTTATTGATTAATTATACTAAACAATTCAATTTACTAATTAAAATAAGAAGAGGAGAAAATATTTTATTTAATATTATTGTTAAAATGCTTTCAAAACGAAAGTTTCAAAAAATCATATTTATTTCAAACAGGACTATGACTTGTTACAGGCCCGGCATGGCCAGGTGGGTTAAGGCGCTCGACTCGAAATGTGAGGGTCGCGGATTCGAATCCCCGTCGCACCAAACATGCTCGCTCTTTCAGCCGTGGGGGCGTTATAATGCGACGGTCAATCCCACTATTCGTTGGTAAAAGAGTAGCCCAAGAGTTGGCGGTGGGTGGTGATGACTATCTGCCTTCCCTCTAAACTTACATTAGAGACGGCTAGCGCAAGTAGCCCTCAAGTAGCTTAGCGCGAAATTAAAAAAAACAACAACAAAACTATGACAAGTTATAAATATAAAAAAATATAAGTTATAAAAAGTTTATCAGCCACAGCTAACGTTATTTGTGATTTTAAAGAAGGGGTTGATTATATAAGGAAATTAGAATATTTGGAAAGTCCTTTGGTGAGCGATTTTCTTATTACTGCAATTAACAAATGCTAAGTTGATGAAAAGATTTCTGAAAAACATTACTCAGAGAAACTGGTTTGTTGGTTTACTTTGTTATATTATGTGTACCTGCTTTATCAGCTACGATAAAAAGAATATGGAAAATAAAAATATGTGTATAAAGTTTCTATCACAGACAAATGTGTTATGTTATCAGAGGAAAATAGTTCTCCATTCTAACTGTATTTTAATTTAAGTTTTAATATCAATACCAGTTGTCTTTAGAGAAATTATTAATTCAAATGAATTTCTCTCATCATAAAAGTAAATTTTGTTTTTGAAAAGAATTAAACTTTCTGTAAGTAGGAAAAATACTGATTATACCATATACTATATGGATAGGCCCGACATGGCCAGGTGGGTAAAGGCGTTCGACTCGTAATGTGAGGGTCCCGGGTTCGAATCCTTGTCGCACCAAACATGCTTGCCCTTTAAGCTGTGGGGGCGTTAAAATGTTACAGTCAATCCCACTATTCGTTAGTAAAAGAGAAGCCCAAGAATTAGCGGTGAGTGGCGATGACTAGCTGCCTCCCCTCTAGTCTTACCCGGCTAAATTAGGGACAGCTAGCGCAGATAGCCCTCGTGTAACTTTACGCGAAATTGAAAAACGAACAAATTATATGGATCGTAATAGTTTATTTTTTAATAAGGAAGATTGGTCTGAATTTAACATATTAATAAAATAATACGAAGGTGTCCTTCACACGTCTATCAACATTTCAAATATATACCTCATGACAGTGGAAATAACTGTGTAAAAATAGATTGTTGTGAAGATGCTATTGTAACAAAACTAAATAAAGTTCTCAAAAAAAGAGAAAAATTTTTTTTCTACAACTCCACCTAGTGACCCAGGGCAATTTTAACGTCTTTGGTATGTAATACGTAGTTTTTATTTGTGGTTAGCAATTCTTATAATAACTTTCTCAGCTTTCTCATATGGCGTCTGCTTCACTTATTCCAAAGTATTCCTAACGTGGAGAGAGCTGATTTAATGACAACTAAAGTAAT
Organism: Carcinoscorpius rotundicauda; assembly: GCA_011833715.1. NCBI lineage: Eukaryota > Metazoa > Arthropoda > Merostomata > Xiphosura > Limulidae > Carcinoscorpius > Carcinoscorpius rotundicauda. Next base: position 93,203,496 of record CM022396.1, on the reverse strand, counting down.
TTCTATTTTCAGATATTTAGTATTTAATGTTTTTCATCTCTTCTGGGTTTCCTGGACATTACTTCTTTCGTTGTATTTTTTATTATTATAATTTTACTTACTTCAATTCTGACTCTTTCATCTTCTACTTTTATAGTTCCCTAGTGGGAATAGGCCTAACAAAGACCAACTTCACCGACAGAAAACCAAAAGTGATTTAGCCAGAAATTAATGTAAAATTGCAATTCGATAATAATTATGAAAGTTATAAAGACAAAACTTAATAGAATAATAGAGTGTTTATTGAAGGCTGAGCTTCAACATGTAACTTTTATCAGAAACTTCACTATACAGAAATATTCTGTTGAAAACATTGTTGCGTGGAAAAAAAAATGAATATTTCTACTCTGCTGGCCAAAATCGTAAGGCCAATGAACATAAAGAAAAATTTGCATTTTTCGTTGTTAGACTCAACCACTTATTTGAGTACAGCTTCAAAAGATGAAAATAAGAAAAGGGAAAGTGAAAATAAAAAAACTTTTTAGCATTTAATAGAGAAAATGTGAACACTATGAAATTAGCCTAAATACCAACTGGTCACAAGTTTAAGACCACACTGAAACAAAACGTTAATCGGTAAACACGTAACGAAATTTAGTCATTTGTGTTCAAGCATTAGCATTGTCAACATCTCCCACTAACATCTCCTGTGTTACATTGGGTAAAAACATGGCAAAGGTTAAAAAATTGACAGAGTCTAAACGTGGCAGAATTGTTGAGCTGCAAAAGCAAGGTCTCTCTCAACGGGCCATCGCTGGTAAGATTGGGTGTAGTTAAACTGATGCTGCAAATTTCTTAAAAGACCTTGAGGGATACGGAAGGAGAATTTCAAGTGGTCGGCCCAAGAAAATTTCGCTGGCGTTGAGCAAGAGGATTCAACAGGTTCTCCGGCAAGACATCAGCCGATCGTCGAACCAGATTAAGACTCTTATGGACGCAGAGTGCAGCTCATGTACAATAAGACGGCATCTATGAGAGAAAGGCTTAAAAACCGTAAACTTCTTTAAAGACCAGGCCTCCTTCCACAACAAGAAAAAGCTCGGTTAAATTTTGCTGAGAAGCACAAAACATAGGATGTAGAAAAGTGGAAAAAGATTTTGTTCTCTGATGAGAAAAAATTTAACCTGGATGGTCCAGATGGCTTCCAATGTTACTAGCACGATAAGGATATCCCACCGGAGATATTTTCTACACGACACAGTGGAGGAGGTTCCATCATGATCTGGGGCGCTTTCTCCTTCCATGGAACAATGGAGCTTCAGGTTATACAGGGGGTCAAATAGCAGCTTGCTACATTGTCATATTGGAGAGAGTGCCTTTATTGACTGAAGGTCATTGCTTGTGTGAAAATGACTGAATCTTTTAGCAGAACAACGCTGCAATCCACAATGCCCACAGGACAAAGGACTTTTTCATGGCGAATAACGTGATTCTTTTGGACCATTCAGCGTGTTCGCCCAAACTGAACCCCGCTGAAAATGTTTGAGGGTGGATGGCAAGGGAAGTATCTAGAATCTAGAAATGGACGTCAATTCCAAACAGTGCATGATCTTCGTTAAACCATCTTTAGCACTTGGAATAATATTCCAGCCAGCCTTCTGCAAACGCTTATATCGACTATGCCAAAACGAATGTTTGAAGTTATTCGCAATGACGGCCGTGCAACTTACTACTGAGATCTCTTGTTGGGCATTTCTTACCCTGTTCAGAACTTCTTTTTGGTATGATCTTAAACTTTTGACCAGCTAGTATTTAGTCTAATTTCATAGTGTTCACATTTTTTTTATTAAATGTTACAAAAGTTTTTAATTTATCTTTTCTTATCTTCATCTTTTGAAGCTCTACTCAAATAAGTGGTTGAGTCTGACAATACAAAATGCATATTTCTTCTTCATGTTCATTGGCCTTAAGATTTTGGCCACCAGTGTGCATATCATTAAGTTCCAGCTACAATATTAAAACTTACTCTTCATCCTGTAAGGCCCCCCAGTGGCTCAGCGGTATGTCTGCGAATTTACACGCTAAAATCTGAGTTTCGATACCTGTGGTGGGCAGAGCACAGATAACCCATTGCGTAGCTTTGTGCTTAATTCAAAACAACAACAACATCATCTTGTAAGTAATTAAAGATGGTTTTATTGTAAATATTTTGAGAATTTTTGGAAATTGTCTTTTTTGTAACCTTTTTTATTAATAAAATTATAATTGATTAAAGTAAAATGTCTTTACATGTAATGCAATATGTAAAAAGCTTGGCCTAAAACTGGTCTTTTCTTTTGTTTTAGTTTTATTTAAAATATATTGTTCCACATTTTATATTTTAATTACATATTTATTTCTAATTTTAATTGTTGTTAAAATTATACGTTGGATTATAAGTCGTACATCTGTAGTGAAATATTAAAATCAAATTCTTACTTTTTATTTGTATTGCAATCAAATTTAACAAGGAACCTCCGAATTAAATAAACCTGTTATGGTATTCCACCACCAGATGGCACATATCAGTTAGTTGTTTAACTATCTTAAAACCTTTGCGGAATATATATACTTTCCTATGAGGAATATATGTTTGTTTTGTTTTTGAATTTCGCACAAAGCTACTCGAGGGATATCTGTGCTAGCCGTCCCTAATTTAGCAGTGTAAGACTAGAGAAAAGGCAGCTAGTCATCACCAACCACCGCCAACTCTTGGGCTACTCTTTTACCAACGAAGAGTGGGATTGACCGTCACATTATAACGCCCCCACGGCTGAAAGGGCGAGCATGTTTGTATTGGTTCGTAACTAGAATTTGCAATGTTTCTATTTGAGTATTGTAATATGCTTGGTGGTACTAGTCAAATGAGTCATATCGATATTTTATTAAAATGAAAAGTGAAAGACTTCTTTATCTAATGATCAAAGACTGTTTTCAAAAATATAATAATCTAATTGTCTTTACACCTGGTGAGTTTTAGTGGCACTACAATGATGTACATTCACGTGAAATAGAAAAGTAGTCCACTTGTTTGTTGCTAACTCACATCGCTAAAATCCTGTTGTCGATACCCGTGGTACACAAAGCACAGAAAACCCACTGTGTAGCTTTGTGCTTATTTCCAAACAAACAAGCACGTTAAACCCTTGTTTGTTTGTTTGAAATTAAGCTCAAAGCTACCCAATGTGCTCTGTTCACCACCGGAATTGAACCCGGTCAATGGTGTTATAAATCCGATGTACTACAGAGGAAGGGGTGGAGCATTTGGTTTTACTCATTTGTTGTACTTCCAGTGGCGGCGCCAGGATATTTTTGTTAGGGGGGTGCTGAGGTAAACTGTGGGGGGCTTCCCAAAATACCATCAATATGAAGTACGGATGGTAAATTATAACAATGTAAATACCAAGGTACATTTCCGAAAGGTGTGCTATTTTAAACTGCGTTTTCAATGCAGTTTTCGTTGGAAACTCATATTCTGATTAATAATTCATTATTACAAATTAGAAATAATCTGTTTATGAAAATATGCGTATATGTAAAAGATTGTTGTTGTTTTGAATGAAGCACAAAGCTACACAATGGGCTATCTGTGCTCTGCCCACCACGGGTATCGAAACCCGAATTTTAGCGTGTAAGTCCGCAGACATACCGCTGAGCCACTGGGGGGGCATATATGTAAAAGAGGAAGAGTTTTCCATATTTTATGAATATATGTAGGTAACAATATTGGGGGTCTAAGGGGGCTTCGTTCATTTTTTGGGGGGGGGAGGGCTCAACCCATTCCAAGCCACCCTTGGCGCCACCATTGTGTACTTCTATTAGTCGGAGATATAAAAAATATGTTTTGTTTGCATTTGAGAATTTTTGACATACCTAGAAAGGAAGTTAGACCCTCAAAGACCACCTCGATCCTACATTAATTACTGAATTAACTAGCATAAGTAACTAGTCGTTATCACAGTTGTGGGACATTACGACCAAAATATCTTACTAATCAACTAACACATTAGTAACTGAGTAGTTAGAAATATTTTTTTTTTTTTACAATTGAAACTCCGCGGAAGCTTTTGATTTGTGACACAAAATAAATATATTTTTCATTGAAAGACAAACAGAAATCTTTTACACGACCTTTGGTTGTTCGATCTAATAGGAAATAATTTTAATAAATGTGTGATTCTTGCACAAGAATCATTTCAAAACAATCGAAAGACTTATAATTTATTCATAATCAATCACAATTTTGTTAAGTACTTTGCGTCTCAGCAAACAAAATAAAAATCTTACTTACATTATGGAAAAGCACTTTAGGTATTCACCATTGACTGATATTACTGGGTTTCTCTTTGTTTAAGGCAAACGAAAGTTCCTCGTGGCGATTGGTTTTTAATAAATTAGCATTTGTTTGTTTGTTTATTTTTAAATTTCGCGCAAAGCTACTCGAGAGCTATCTGTGCTAGCCTTCCCTAATTTAGCAGTGTAAGACTAGAGGGAAGGCAGCTAGTCATCACAATCCACCGTCAACTCTTGGGCTATTCTTTAACTAATAGTAGGATTGACCGTAGTAACATTATAACGCCCCAAGGCTGAAAGGGAGAATATGTCTGATGAGACGGGGATTTGAACCCGTGACTCTCAGATTACGAGTCGAACGCCTTAAACTACCTTAAAGGCAGACAAATAAATTACAGCAGGAAGGATGACATTTTATATACCTATTACATGGTTACTGTTTAGCAATTAATTGTATTTGAAAGTAACATGTATAATATATATGTACTAGTAAAATCTATGTCCTAAAATAGCAAGTTCAGCTTACCTTCCTTTTTAAAACCCACTTTAAAATTATCTTATATATAGAATATATTTATATTTTTAACTACTGCTAAATCCAGGTTTAGGTACCCTTGTTCAAAATCAAGCTGGAAAATTTGTTGTCTTTATATATATTTTATTATAAATAAAATCCACTATTAACCCGGAATCCTCCGCAGAGGTACAGTGATAAACTGTAATATTTATAAAAATAATGGGTTCTATCCACGCAGTAAGCAAAATCCAAATATTTCTTTGTGTAATGGAATTGTTATTGTAGTATATAATAAGAATATTCGTTAACTGTTATTGTAGTATATAGTAAGAATATTCGTTAACTGTTATTGTAGTATATAGTAAGAATATTCGTTAACTGTTATTGTAGTATATAGTAAGAATATTCGTTAATTGTTATTGTAGTATATAGTAAGAATATTCGTAAATTGTTATTGTAGTATATAGTAAGAATATTCGTAAATTGTTATTGTAGTATATAGTAAGAATATTCGTAAATTGTTATGAAAATAGGAAAATGTAACAAAATATGACTCTTGCAACATGAACATTAACTATTTAAAAACGAGCACTTGTTCTCTTTGTCTGCAACTATGAGGCATGTTTTTATTGATTCAGGTGATTGCATTATGTGTTTAGTTCTTCTATTAGTGCAACACCAAATTCTTTGATTGTTGTTGGTAGGCGCGAAGTTTTGGAGATACAAGACAGGTGCTTACGACGCTAAATACTTGGGGGTGATTGGCACGACAAGGTGGATTACGACCCTCGACTAGTAATCTGAGGGTCGCAGGTTCGAGCCATCATTACACCAAACATGATCGCCCTTTCAGCCTTATAATGTTACATTCAATCCCATTATTCGTTAGGAAAAGAATAGCTCAAGAGTTGGGGTTGAGTGGTGATGACTAGCTGCCTTCCCTCCAGTCTTACACTGCTAAATTAGGGACGACTAGCGCAGATAGTTCTCGTGTACCTTTGCGCGAAACTAAAACAAACCAAACCATATTCAAGTAATGCTCAGAAACTTTGAATGTTATTATTTCCTAATCCGATGAATAAAAAGGCTTTTAGACTGTTACACCAGGTGAAGTTTGACCAATGTTAATGATTCTGTTCGAACTAATCAAATCTCAACGTTATCTAAGTGATCCATTGTGACGGCGGTTAAAAACCTACAAAGTGTCACTACTTTATAGTTCCAACTATTTGAGAGAACCCAGAAGTGCGTTTACGTTGCATCCCACTGAAGCTGCTTGAAACTAAACATGACGCTGATAGCTTCCAGAACAAACGCCCGGTAAACCTCCAAGGTGAAACTAATGAGAGTAAATACACGGTTTTTTTTATTAACGTGCTTAACAAACAAATGAATAACGACTACTTAATTCGCTGGATAATTGCTCCAAAGACGTTCATTTGAACAACGTTATTGTTTCGTTTATCAGTTTAGATAGGGACGAGTCCCTCGTTAGAAACCCTAATGACTACTACGAATATAAACGTTGCAATAAGTTACTTGTATTAGTTTAACGTTGCACTAAGTTACTTGTATTACTTTCTAGGATATCCAAGCTCATCTGAATCACGAATCTTATGCTGCCCATAGTAAAATCTTAGTTCTTTTAGTATAACAAACGTCTTTCTAGTTTGAACAGAATAAAAAGTGTTATTTTTTGAGGTATCTTTGTTCCAGCTCTTCAGAAAATAATGAGTGTGTGTGTTGTAGCAAAGTAAACTATCTGGTAACTCCACCGGGGGAAATCGAACCCCTAATTTTTGCATTGTAAATCCGTAGTCTTACCGCTGTACTAGCGGGTGGGGAGACGGAAAATAATGAAAATTATTTGTTTCTTGTTCAATTGTCCGTCATAACGAACGTTGATGTTTCTCATATGAAAGGCTCATGAAACCCAGATACATTTCCATATTTTTCAGTCACTACTAGCTAGATTAACGCTTTTCTTGTTCTATTAGGTGCATAAAACAAATCGATTACTTTGCATCATGTTTATTTTAAACAGTTATAGCTGTTTAACGTGAGGCGAAAATTTTCGTATCACTGAATTAATTAACAGAATCGTGCATCTGGAAATATAAAAAAAAAATATTGTCTAAACTTTTCAGAAAATATGTTAAACTATCAAAATCCGTAACACTACTCTCTTGCGATAGTTTACTAAAAATAGAGTAAAACATAAAGTGTGATTTATGAAAAATAACACAAATGTAACACAAATTCTGTTCCTGGATAATATGTATTATTTCTTAATTGCTGATGTTCTAAAAGTTCAGAAAATGGATACTATTACCTTCGAACTTTGCTTTTGTGACCTGGATAATGAAATTTAGAAATTAACCTATTTTATATGTGAAAAAAACGGGCAAATTCGCACATTTTGATTTACATAAGGTCTGAATAAAACAACATATCAATCAAGATTTACATTATTTATGTTAAAGCTACACAAAAATGAACAAAAATGTTTAGAAGTGAGTAGTTTTCCGTGATTTGAGACTGTAATGTAAATCACTTTCACGTATCAGTCGCCAAATATAGTCTCCCATCATGTTTTCAATATACGCTCCTAGGTCACAAAAGTAAAGTTTGAAGAGAAAAATATGTCTTTTCCATTTACTTTAGGCATAAGCAATTGGGAAATAACACTTTCTGCCCAGGAACAGAAGAAGTGAAAATTTTGTTACATAGTGTTATTAATATGTACTTAATATTATACATATGATCATCCTTATGTATAATCTTTCTCTTTCAGTTTATTATCTCTACGCTGATCATTAAACACAATTATTTTAATCCAAGATACAAAAGAAAATGGTCATGCAAGCGAAGAAACATTATCTCAAAAATATCAAAGTTTATGATTGAAACTTCCAATTATCACAAAGAACTCATTAATGATGGCGTATCAGTACACACTTTTCACTCTTGACAAAGAGTTTACATCAGTGCTACATGAATTAATCGGTCGAACTACATATTATTCTTTGTTTTTTTCTAAGAACAAAAACAAAAGCGAACACGTTCTGATTATAGTGAAAATTTTTTTGTGACGTACGTTTTAAAAAATTTAGCTTTGTTTTCCAAATCATTCTCTTCTATATAAAGTATAATTTTAATGCTTCAAATGTTCTTCAAAAACTTGCAGGTTGGATTTTTTGTTTCGGACAATGTTCAACTGAGAAACAATAAGAGTATATCTGATTTTGATATACAGTCAAGCAATCGAAACTTTTATTTTCTTCATAATGGCTTCGTTCATTTATCGAATCCCCGTCACACCAAACATGCTCGTCCTTTCAGCCGTGGGGATATTATAATCTGACGGTCAATCCCACTATTCGTTGGTAAAAGAGTAGCCTAAGAGTTAGCGGTGGGTAATGATGACTGCCTCCCTTTCCTCTCGTCTTCCACTGTTAAATTAGGGACGGTTAACGCAGATAGCCCTCGAGTAGCTTTTTGCGAAATTCAAAAAACCAAACCAAACTATCTTGTACTAACGTGTTAAGTTACAAAATCTTTCGTTCCAAATCTTTTTTTTGTTAAGTTGACTGTCGTTAAATTAGTCTCTTTTGGTTTAGAATTTTTATATTCTAAGTGTTAAAGAGCTGATATTTACACATAATTATTTAATAAATAGTGTATACATATATATATATATATAAGTAAACAAACTAACTCCAAACAAAGATTTGAAAAAAAAATGTATTTGTGTGCAGCGTTTTTTATTAGGCTAGTTTTTGTTTATTAGAAATGATCATTAGTCACAAGTTTGAATTTGCTATTTTTAATTAGTCCTTACTTCTGATTTTGTTTTATTTACTTGACTGTTGAGTATTAATATCATATATATTTATATATTTGTTTACGTATAAGATTTTCTCGATAAGAAGAGTCTGTTATTAATTATTTTGACGCCATCTGGTAGAATGTTTCAAAATATTATGTGTCTTTATACTACTGTATTAAAATGATCCAAATATAAGTTATGCTTACATTTACCTATTGTGCAAATATTTTGTGGTGTGTATGTGTATTATAAAGTCCAAACTAGGAACGAATTTGCAAATAATTAGATACATATCTTTAGTACACGTTGATCAAAATTGAGTAACAATGAATAATGTACAAGAACCCGCTGATAACAATGGTTAAATGTATTAGGATTTATCGTAAATAGCAAAGAATAATGATTTATTAGTTTAACAGCTTGTGAGCTCTGTGTGAATTATAGAACCGATGAATAATAAATAAAAATATTAAATGCATTACCTTAAACTCAAACCAATAGATGGCAGCAGTATATATTTGGATGATCGATCTCCTTGTGAAAGTTACGAAACAAATAACGTTACTGGCGAATTACCTTTTTTGAAACGTCTGCTGGTTCTCTACGGAATTTAAGTGTTTTGAGTATTTCTCAGTGGAGTTAGTGCTGTGTATGCACATGGCTGAAACACTATCCACATGAACATAAGGGAGATTTTTCAGAGAATTGACTGAATAATATTTTCCCGAATGAGGTTATGAGTAAGAAACTTTTGCTATTAATTTTTCCCAGAACAAAGGTAAAACAAGTTCCCGAATCACCATATATTATTTTTCCAATTTTGTCCGAGTAGCCGTATGTATTGCAAACTAGGTGGCGCCCTCTTCCTGTCTCCTACGCCTATAACTACCCGATTTATATATATTGCACTTCATACCAACGATGACGCTTGGATTCTCAGTTAGATCAAAGCCACATTCGCTTTTATTACCCTTCCTCACAAATTCCATTAACATTAAGTTATTCTTCCTCAATTATGTATAAACATTGACTTCTAAAGCCACTTTGTCCATTTAAAGTCTCAACAAGAAATTTGATATGCAAGTGATTGAATGGGATTGCCGTGTTTTCAATTTACACATTGTTTTAACGATAGGCTGTTGATTTTGAAAGGTGACTACAAAACTGTTAGACTTTGTAACTATCAAATATTTATTTATTATCTCACAAATAGCACCAATAGGTATTCATTTTTGGCATGACATGGTCAGGTAATTAAGGCATTCGACTCGTAATATGAGGGTCGCAGTTTTGAATCCCAGTCATACCAAGCCGTGGAGGTGTTATAATGTTACGGTCAATCCCACTATTCGTTGGTGAAAGAGCAGCCCAAGAGTTGACGGTGGGTGGTGATGACTAGCTGCCTTTCCTCTAGTCTTACATTACTAAATTAGGGACGGCTAGCGCCCAAAACTATAGTTTTGCGTAAAATTTAAAAAGTAGACAAAGAAACATATATTTATTTAAGTTTAGTTAGAATTGCAAACAGCTGATTTGTTTAAGGCTCTTAGAGCCTATGAGTGTAAAATTTGACTTACAGAAGGTAGCTTTAGAGAATGTTTTGTTATTTCTTAATCTTCTGATTTGAAAGATACGTTTGCTGTTTATTGTAACAATAAGTTTAGAATGAACGTTGTTATGGTGCTTAGGGCGCATGACTCGTAATCCGAGGGTCGTGATTTCGAATCCCCGTCACACCAAATTGGCGTGTTCTTTTAGTCGGGGATATTATAACGAGACAGTCAATATTACTATTCGTTGATAAGAGAGTAGTCCAAGAACTGGCGGTGGGTAGTGATAACGAGCTGCCTTCCCTCTAGTCTTACACTGCTAAATTAGGGACGGCTGGCGCAAATAGTCCTTGCGTAGCTTAGCACGAAATTCAAAAACAAACAAGCAAAGAACGTTGTTTTAGCACTGAACTTAAAAATTACAAATTAAGAAAGAAGTGTGATTGAAGGAAAGTGTTTTAATGAAAAGTAAACAGTTCGCAGATGATGAGAAGAGTTTAATGTAGTTAGATATTGATTTTACACTAACGTTTGATTATTCTTATGTAAAAAAGTCTGGAATTGAAATTCTAAAGAACCCTCGTAATTTGTAGCACGTAGTATAAAATAATCGTTGTGTTAATGAAACTTTACTTTACTGTATGCTGAGTACAATCAATCCGCTGCAGATTTTTAAAAAATATTTAAATTACAAAAAATACTATCCAGCTATAAACGTTCTCCTCGAATATTAACATTAAAGTAATCTGCCTTTCAGAAATGAAAAAAATGTATTAGTTGAGAAAAACAAAAACAATGTATTAACACAGTTTTCTTTAAAATGCTAGAATAATGTAATAAAACCAGGAGAGTTTTGTAACAAGTACAACAAATCCTGATAATACACTTATATGTTTGTTTATTAGTTTTTTTTCATTTTAGCATAAACGGCTCAGCATAGTTAGGTCATTTAGGAGATTTGTATTCCGAGGGTCGCAGGTTCAAATCTCCGTCACATCAATCATGCTTGCCTTTTCAGAGGTAGGGACGTTATAATGTGCAGTTAATCCCATTATTCGTTGGTAAAAACAGTATTCCAAGAGTTGGTGATGACTAGCTGCCTTTTCTCTCTTCTTACACAACCAAATTAGAGATGGCTAGCGCAGACAGTCCTCGTGTAGCTTTGGGCAAAATTCAGAAACAAACACACAAACCTTCAACATTTCTTCTCCATGCATCAAATGTGTAGATGTTATTAAAACAAAGAGGGAAACTTACACATAAAATAAACAAGTTTTCCTAAATGATATTTATTCTCGTTTTTCAAAAAGAATGTTACACTAGTTTTCGTGTAGACAATGTGTAAACATATAATGATATAATTAAAATGTTTTTTTCAGTAAGATGTGATTAAAAATCTTTGAAGTTTGTTTGAGATATCTTTCGTGTCCAACCTTACAAGCGTGTATTTAAAAGTTGCTTACGTTTTGTTAAAAAAAAATAATAATCCTACAAAATTGGATTGCATGAAAGAAAATCAAGTTTACTACGTGAGATAAACCAGGATTTATTTGAAAGTAATTTTCTTAGGTTTTAATATTTTCCGCATGAGGGCTGTAATTTTAAACCGTCAAGTTATTTGCGTCTTTATGTTTGAAAGTGAGAACGTGATTGTAACAGTAAAATTTAGTGAGTGATAAAGAAAGTTTGAGAGAAACAATACATATAAAACTAGTAGGAAAATAAAATAAGACCTATCAGTTACTGTTGTTGTTTTTGAATTTCGCGCTAAGCTACTCGAGGGCTATCGAGTGATTACATTTTACATCTCGTCATATAAGCTTTAGTGTAAAATTTTATCAGTCTTTTTTTTTTTTTAATTTAAAGAAAAATAACTTAAGAATTACTGTCGAATTAAATTAATGATGATTAATTTTCATTTCTTCTGGCAAGGTCTTCCTTTGCCATAATAGTCCCCCCCCCTAGTGGCTCGGCGGTATGTCTGCGGACTTACAACGCTGAAATCCGGGTTTCGATACCCGTGGTGGGTAGAGCACAGGTACCCCATTGTGTAGCTTTGTGCTTAATTCAAAACAACAACATAATAGTTCAATATAGTCACGTTGTTCCAGATTACAATGTTTCTAAATGAGACATTGTATTATATATATATATATATATCAAAGGAAATAACAAATGAATAATTCATTACCCTTCCATAAGTTCATTTTTAAATATCCTTAGAAAATAATTTTCTATTTCGCAGAGACGGATCGATTACTTGATTCGTTCAACAAAAACTGTGATAGGTCTACAGCAGTTAACAAGACTGCATGTTATAAAAAAACACACACCAGTTCTACGGATAAAGACAAAGTTCACTACGCAGTTGAATTTATTGATTGCAGAATAATCCATTCTCTACAACTCTGTACTTTTACGAAATATTCTCAAGCGCTTGAAGCTAAAATAGGCACCATTATTTTCAAGTGCCCGACAATTTGCTATACAATTATTGTAACCCCGCAATGCACCTGCGCCTAGTGGCAGGTGCATACTTCCTAGATCCATCGATTTGTAAATCCAAACAGTGTTTCCATGGAGACAAGTTAGCCCAGAATTCGTGTAGCTGAGACTCGCTCCCGCTGCCCATTGCTCGTAAGCCTACAAGATTTACATCATTTGCTATGAAAATTGAAATCCTAATGTTATCGATTCCTACAACTGGCTGCACTGCATACAATAAACTAATTACAAGAATAATTTTAAATCTTTAATTTCAAAGCAGGGACCGTATTTCTGCTTGTATAAAATATTTAGAGTGGAGGCTGTAATGTCAGCAACTTCTAATAGCGTCAAGAATAAAACATTAGTGAAGAATGTTATTTCTTCCTACAGAGATGATGGATGCTCACTGTATTTAAAATGAAAGTGAAAGGCTCCATTTTTACGAAAATACCTGTATTAATCAAATAACTAATAAAAATCAAGTTACTTTTTGATGCACTGTTTATACCCCAGTGACATTTAGTGGACAAAACTTCACATACGGTTTTTCATTTTCGTGTTCTTTATCAATGCTTTATTCAACAGACAGGATAAATAATTATAATTTTGATAAATAGAACTTTATTTACACTGCATAAGTTTGAATTATGGACTAATTAAAGACGTAGAAAAACAAAACTAACGAGTATTTGCTAAGACTAGGGTGCTGTGATATTAATATTTCTAATAAAATGATGTTTTCAATTTTATTGAGTGCCATTTAAGTGCGCTCTAGTCATGAGTGGTCCGTGTTAGCATGAGTTGTTTATGTTAATATTTATGACATTAATTTTTGGTATTATTCTGTACATCACGAGTTGTTGATGTAATCTGTAAGACATAAGTGTTTGGTGTTATTCTCTGTAGCATGAATCATTGGTGTCGCTCTTTAAGGTGTAACTTTTTTCGGCTCTACTGTTTATTGGATGATTGGTCTCTAACTAAAGCTATGCTGAGTGAAAGGTTACTTCTTAGAGAAAAATTCTCATCCAAAATAAACTCTTCCGTATTTTTGTGATTTGGTTTTGTGTTTGAGTAGTTGGGAGATTTATTTTAAAAATGTGTTTAAAACTCTAAATGAATCGAGATATATTGTGATATTATTCTGTGTTCGAATTATTTATTCTTACGTCAACCGCATATTTGTTGCTTTTCGATTGTGATGTAACAACCGATCAGTTTAAAATATTGCTTTGTTTTTTATAATTTTATTACAGTGTTTATTTTCATTAAAATATGCTTTTTCATTAATTTCCACTAATTTTAATTTGCTTAACCTTTAGTATAGCAGTTCATACTTCTTTTTTGGTTAACCCTTTTTCCTCATATATGGTTTATTTTATTTATTGTGTTGTTGTTTGATTTTGTTTGTTTTGTTCATCCAGCGACAAAAACTCTAGTTGTCTTTCCATATATTAGATCCTCAAATCTCTTATTGCTCTTGTGAATAGTAACAAAGAAGTACTCTTTAGCTGCAAACTTTGGAACACCAAAGCGTCGAATATATCTTGGAGTGTTTTTGTCCATTCAGATCTTCTAGTCTTTTCGATATGTTTATACATTTAATGTGATTGTTGTAAAAAATACAATAATTTGTGAATTTCTTGTCGTGATCATTATTGGCCCCCCACTAGTACAGCAGTCTGTCTCCGGATTTACAACGCTAAAACCAGGGGTTCGATTCTCCTCGGTGGGCCGAGCAGATGGCCCTTTGTGGCTTTTCTATAAGAAAAACACACAAACACACTTATTTTAGCCCCCCAGTGGCTCAGCGGTCTGTTTGCGGACTTGCACGCTAAAATCCGGGTTTCGACACCCGTGGTGGGCAGAGCACAGATAGCCCATTGTGTAGCTTTGTGCTTAATTCAAAACAACAACAAATGATCATTATTGTTCCAGCAAAGATACCACGGAATTACAAATTTTCCTTCCAGCAGTTCAACATTAAGTCTGCACGCTGAGGACGTTAAACCTCGTCAGGTCACGACATTCGAAGTGGACATAGCATAACTATTAAACTGTGAACAACTAATTAGCTTTAAGATTTATGAAACAAAACAATAAATAATTAAGTACGATAACAATTATAAATAATAAAAGTTACACTTTAAAAGATGCGTTTAACCATAAAATCAAAATATGGAGAATAAATAACAAAAAATTTTGATTACCGAAAGTGGAAAACGAAGTCACAAACCTGATCCAGGTTGTAAGGGAACTGTAATTATGTAATCACTGTTTACAGTGGTGTTAACTGTAATTATGTAATCACTGTTTACAGTGGTGTTAACTGTAATTATGTAATCACTGTTTACAGTGGTGTTAACTGTAATTATGTAATCACTGTTTACAGTGGTGTTAACTGTAATTATGTAATCACTGTTTACAGTGCTGTTAACTGTAATTATGTAATCACTGTTTACAGTGGGGTTAACTGTAATTATGTAATCACTGTTTACAGTGGTGTTAACTGTAATTATGTAATCACTGTTTACAGTGGTGTTAACTGTAATTATGTAATCACTATTTACAGTGATGTTAACTGTAATTATGTAATCACTGTTTACAGTGATGTTAACTGTAATTATGTAATCACTGTTTACAGTGGTGTTAACTGTAATTATGTAACCACTGTTTACAGTGGTGTTAACTGTAATTATGTAATCACTGTTTACAGTGATGTTAACTGTAATTATGTAATCACTGTTTACAGTGGGGTTAACTGTAATTATTTAATCACTGTTTACAGTGGTGTTAACTGTAATTATGTAATCACTGTTTACAGTGATGTTAACTGTAATTATGTAATCACTGTTTACAGTGATGTTAACTGTAATTATGTAATCACTGTTTACAGTGATGTTAACTATTTCCCAATACTTTTAGATTTTCTCAAGCTGTAGCTATATTGTTTGTTATTCGTCTATTTCGAGTTCTTAATTTATCAATGTAAGGGTGACAATTTCCTGAACATTCGTGAGTGAATGTGTTAAAAACAAACGAATATATCAGTATGATAATTCTCGGAAAGTAAAGGATAACGAATCTAATTCCGTTAACTGTAAGAAAATAACTGCTTCTTTGTAATTCCAGGAGGTTACAATTGTCATCAGGTAAACTTATGACAGTCATTATTACTTACATCTAAAGAAAGTGATGACTCTAACACTCAGAAATAACTGCACACAACATGATGTGTTTTATCACATTGAATTAAATGTGAAAGTGAACTTGTGCTAATGCTATCTATGCCTTTTACAATGTTTAATACTAGGTGTGTGTGTTTGTGTTCTTATAGCAAACCCACATTAGGCTATCTGCCGAGTTCATCGACAGGAATCAAACCCCTAATTTTAGCGTTGTAACTTCGTACACTTACCGCTGTACCATTTTTCACATATCAAATAATATCATTTTACCTGAAATTACTTCATTAAAGCACGTTTTCGAGTCATATTATCATATTATCGCAAAAATGGAGTACACTGTGTTAGTTTTGTTTGTTTTTCAGAATAAGTAGCTAGTCGAACAATAAGGTTGCCATTACAAACCTGTTATATTGTTCTGTGGTACCGTGGGTCGTTTTAGGCCCTAACGACACTCGTCATTTCTAAAAATAACATTACTGTTGCAATACAGTTACTTATTTTAATATTCAACTTTACTTATGACAATTTAAAATTAAACAAATGAGACTGACTTTATCGTCTCACTAGGGTGTGTATTCTTATAACGAAGCAACATCGGGCTATCTACTGAGCCCTCCGAGGTGAACCGAATCCCTGATTGTAGCGTTGTAAATCAGTAGCCTTACCTCTGTACTGGCCGGGGGGCGTCTCACTAGTTAACACTGTATCTTAAGTACATTAAAAAAGCTGAATTCCACCATGTAGTTTTATCGGGAATATTTACAAGGATTGTTACTTCATCTGAGTCTATAATGTTAAATTACATTGTTGTTGTTGTTTTGAATCAAGCAAAAAGCTACACAATGGGCTATCTGTGCTCTGCCCACCACGGGTATTGGAACCCGGAGTTTAGCGTTTTAAGTCCGCAGACATACCGCTGACATTACTTTGACCCAACGCTGAGTTCCAAATATGTACTGAGTTTTGAAACGTCTGGAGAAGAAAAAAAAAGAAATCATCTGTAGTGGACCCGGCCTGGCCAGGTCATTAAGGCACTCGACTCGTAATCTGAAGGTTGCGGGTTAGAATCCCCATCACACAAAAGATGCTCGCCTTTACAGCAGTGGTGGTGTTATAATGTGACGCTGGTTCCCCCTATTCGTTGGCAAAAGAGTAGCCCAGGAAAACATGTTCGCCTTTACAGCAGTGGTGGTGTTATAATGTGACGCTGGTTCCCCCTATTTGTTGGTAAAAGAGTAGCCCAGGAAAACGTGTTTGAACGTGCACTACAGTTTTTGTTTTGTTTGTTTTGAATTTCGCGCAAAACTGCACGAAGGCTGTCTGAACTAGCCGTCCTTAATTTAGCAGTGTAAGACTAGAGGAAAGGCAGCCAGTCATCACCACCAACTCTTGGACTACAATTTAGCAACGAACAGTGGGATTGACGTAAGATTATAATGGCCTCACGACTGAAAGGACTAGAATGTTTGGTACGACGGGGATCCAAACCCGCGACTCTCAGATTACGAATCGAAGGGCTTAACCCACTTGATCATGCCAGGCCTACATCTATATATGTGCTATATTTGTGTGCAGTGAAACTTTTGAGGAGGGGTGGTAAACTGGGGGAAAATTAAATGTAGGTTGACAAATGCCCTACTTGCCTCTGTAGCGCCGCCACTGTTTCAAATAAATATTTTACATTCGACATTTAAAATTTAAATTTTTATTTAAATCGACTGCACAGATAAATAAAATGTTTTAGATATATCTTAAATTTCAACTGTTTACATTCAGGTTTTATAAATACAGTTGGAAGTCTATAGTTGTAACAGGTTGTTTGTGAGAACAGAAAACTATAAACTACAGCAGAATTCTCATCTGAGTCTGAATCAGTCCGGTTATTTTCTGAGTTTTCTACAGTTATTTTTCTAGATGTCGCTATTCATTGATTTTGCTCATGTTGGAACAGATCCCAAACTTATAACCTAGGGCACTGAGTTGCTGTTAATTTTGGTATCTCCTGAAACAGTTGTCATGGACAGTTCATGGAAGAAGATAAAGAACGTTAGTAGACTTGAGTTCCTGTCAGTTCCTTCAAGTTTTTCATATCATTACTTAATACAAAAAAATATTCGAATATCTTTGAATGTTTCTGACAGATGGAGGTTTCAAAACAAGCTTTCTCTTTGTCCTTTTTAAACACCATGTGGAGCGCATTATTTGTCATTTTATACCAGGATAATCGTTGTGTTCAAATATCAACACAGAAGAAACCAATGTTAATATTTAATGAATATTTGGAGCTTCGAAAAACTATTGAAATGAGTCGAATCTGGTGAATACTTCATTACTGTAAAACAAGAAAGTAAATCACGACCGTTTCTCTCCAAGTGTAGTTTCACACTCCCTTACCACAGTTCTTACTTGTTTTCTGAACGAAGTGAATTTATCTCGAAATTCTGGTTACCACTAATTTCTCCCATTCTGTTTTTTGGCATGTTACAAGATAATGTATCATGAACAACTCTTAATGTAGTCTTAACAAACATTAGTTGTGTTCGCGCTGTCACTAGCCCCAGTTATGCCATTTAATGTCAGTTAGTGATTGGAGTCAGTTGGAGAAGAAGTGAGATGTGCGGGAAAGCAACGTGTAGCTAGTGACGTCATTACCCTAATTCTCTGTTTTAGTACAGCGTGAAAAGTAAAACCACGTTTGAAATTAATGTAGAAATCCTTCACATGGTTTCTGAAATAAAACGCAAAATTAATGCACAGACATTTGAGATTAACAAAACTAGTATGACTTATTGTCTATGATTAATCTTGTGTTTATTTTATCGCATGACATTAGAATAGCCCCCCGCTAGTAAAGCGGTATGTCTTCGGATTTTTAAAGCTAAAATCATGGGTTCGATTCCCCTCGGTGGGCTTTGCAGATAGCCCTTTGTGGCTTTGCGATACGAATAACACAAACACACAGATATTAGAATAAACCTCCAATTAAAAATAACAAATTAAGGTAAGCAACCAATGGTGATATGCAGAAATATCACTATCATACTATTGGTACGAAATACATTATGCCTTATTCTTTCTATTTCGCCCAGCACCTTTCTGATCCTGGTAAATAGCTTATGTTAGTATACATAATAGATATATATAATTGCATACACTAATAGTGCATATGTACTACGACATAGTGATTAATAGTGAGGAAAAATATTATATATGTACCCCGCATATACAAACAGCAATTAAGCTCACTTCGTCTCCTCACTCGATGTCTCGTAACTACGATATGTGTGTACCTCCCGCCATCTATGATTCGCAAATCATAACATTATTAATTTTATTTGAAAAATTCTCTTATCCTGTTACTAGCGTTCACGACTTCTTTTTCTGTCTGTTATATAATATTTTCCATCACATGGAAAACAGTTTTCTCGTGTATCCACGGCTATGTCTTCTTCACACAAGTTTTCTGGCGTATTAACTACCAAAGATATTTCAGCCTTTTTTCCTGTTTTTGCAAAACGACATTTTACTTTCACAATGGAATTTCACTTGTGTTATTAATCAAGTATATTTACAAATATAAATAAATTATGTACGTTGTAGATTTTAACATGATAGCTTAGAGAGTAACCAGTGGAACTCTGTTTTTATAATTTCGTCATTACTGTTGAAAATTTTTTTCAAAAAAATCATTTTAATAGTCTTAGTTCCAAATATTAGGTTGTTTAGAAACAAATGTTGCTTTCGAACTGCGAAGTTTGGAAAAGTATAAACCAGTGTTGTAAAACATGTTTTAATCAAAGTGAGCACCATTTGCTTTAACACACTTTTGCCCTTGCTGTAGAATCAGATTTTCTATGGTCATTGAACTCCCTGAAAGCTTCTTCTGCAACTGTCTGGTTTTGAAAGTGTTTATTGTTTAAAAAAAGTTGTTAAAGTGCTTGAGAAAATGAAAATCTGTTGGGGAAAGGCCTGGGGAATAAGGTGGATGAGGCAGAACTTTAATTTCCAATTTGTTCAATTTTTGTAGCATCATCCTTGACGGGTCTTATAACGCCGATTTTGTTGGTCTTCAGTCAACTCATGCGGAACCCACTTATCTAACTTTTTCTTCTTTCCAATTAAACTCAGGTGGTTGGAAATGCTTGATTTATTTGTGCCTAGCTTTTCTGCTAGTTCACGTACTGTTGTGCGAGGGTTTGTCTTAAATGCTTCTCTTAATGTGTTTCATCTAAAGATGGCTTCCTTCCACGACCTTCGTGATCATCAAGACTTTCATCTTCATGTCGAAACCTTTGAAATAAACTCTGAACTGTGCGTTTAGTAACAGTTCCGTGATCGAATGCCTGGTTGATGTTTCCTGTAGTTTCGGTAGCTTTTTTTCCAAGTTTGAAGTCGCAGAGGAAATTCAGATGAAAGTACTTCTTGTCCATGATGCCATGGAGGTTGGAAAACTTACTATGAGTAGAGTTGAAAGAGCAGACAATTAAGACACCTTGTAAGCAACAAACGTTGGATTAAAACCAACCAACCAAAGAGAAGTTACTCAGTATTCAGCTTTTAAATGTCATTGCGAGAATTCCGACACTTATTTCTCAAAAGTAGCCAGCATGTTACAACCTCTAAACATCAACTTACAGAACTAACAGAATCTTTAGTGTGTACTAAAAATAGATTTCATTTTATTTTAATTTCAAAATCGACTAAACATTACATCTAGTACACTGAATTAGTAAGAAGGGTATTCAAACGTACTTCTGTATGGTCAGTTCGTCAGTAATCAGATGTGAAAAGTATCATTTTGAATCAGTAAGAACTCCTATATTATTCACACAGAGTTCTGTGCAAGGAGTTAGAAGTGCATTGATACACTTTATTGTGATTAAATATTTGGAGTTCATACAGATTCAAATCATCATAAAAAATGAAATAAATGAAACAGGAAATACGTTATTTTCTCAAGCAACAAATCGGTATTTTGACTCAACTGAAATTGATAAGTACTCCAAGCATTGAGTAACTACAGGAATTCGTAACTTGATGAATTAATCTAGGCATTAATATCACCCCAGTTTTTTAATTGTTCCAAGTTGCATGGTTGAAAATGTAATCTTTGCATTTTTATTCAACTTGTTTCTATACTTTTTGGAGCCCGGCATGGCCAGATGGGTTAAAGCGTGCGACTCCTAATCTGAGGTTCGCGAGTTTGCGTCCCCGTCACACCAAACATGCTCGCCTTTTCAGTCGTGGGGGGTTATAATGTGACGATCAATCCCACTATTCGTTGGTAAAAGAGTAGACCAAGAGTTGACGGCTGGTGGTGATGACTAGCTGCCTTCTTTCTAGTCTTACATTGCTAAATTAGGGATGGCAGGTGCAGATAGTCCTCGCGTAGCTTTGAACGAAATTCAAAACAAACTGTACTTTTTCGACAATTCCTATTTATCTTTTCAAATTAATTTTTCAGTTGTCTCGTTTCATTTATGGAGAATGTATTTTAAAACACATACGTGCTCATGTTTCAGTTGAATGCAACATGTTTGTGAAGAGTTTACTGCTGCATTGCCTTTTAACACCAAATCGTTTTTTTTACTGAGTAAAGTTGTTTTGTTCCTGAGGTTTCGTGTAAACATGCGTTTAACAAAAGTCGAATGCGAAAGAAGCTGCTCTCAGTAAGATTGTATTTATTTTGTTTATTTGCAATCAAAACTAAAACCTAAAGAGAAAATGGTGGGTAAAACCGAATCTGAAACCAAAAAATGAGCTTTTAAAGAGTTTTACGTTCTAATTTCTTGATTTTTGGTTTTTCTTTAAAACCGAAAGCAAAACCTAAAAAAAAACCAATAACGCAATAATTGGAAAACAAAAGAGTGTAAATGTTAATTTTTTTTAGGTTTCATTCGTTGCTCTTTTTTTTTTGCAGTCGAAAGTGTAACCTAAAGTGAAAAAGTGTAGGTAAATCCGAAACTAAAACCAAAAAAATGGACTTTTATTTATTGCCACATAAATCAACTTTCATGACAAATAATAAACTTTATAGATAAGTCATAGCTGTTTAGAATTAAGCACAAAGCTACACAATGGGCTATCTGACCTCTGCCTACCACGGGTATCGAAACCCGGTTTTTAGCGTGTAAGTCCGCAGACATACCGCTGAGCCACTGGGAGGAAATTAAGTCATAAGCATTCGTAGCGTTTCATGTGGTATGTCTATCTAGATTTTTTTGGTAGAAAATATCAAACCGATTTTGCTCTCGGATTGTGAAACAAAAATATGAATAATAATAAGATAACAATAAAATATGCATCACAAATTCAGCGAAGTATGCAAATTAGTAGAAAAAAAATCGCCACTCACGATAATATAGAAATATGCTGTCTACTGTTACAAAACTTACTGTAATAGTCTTAAACAACCACTTCAAGTGCAACGAAATTCAAGAAACGGTGAAGAACAGTAAACCGGATCTAGAAATGAATCCTCAACGTGGATGTTTGTAATTAATATCTCTAAATTGCAAAATCTATTTTTCAGTGAATGCGCGTTCGTAAAACACGCGGATTTTTTCAATGGTAGAAACTGAAGGACTCGGAAAAGTTCTTCAGAAAAGAAGATGTTTGGAAGAATTTAAATTTACCCTATGACATACTCAATACTGGTTTCATTTTTATTTGTAGCCTCTTTGTTACTGTCGAGTATTGTAAAACTATAATCAATAATGACGAGTGTGGAGACACTGCCATAAACTTTGTTTAATAAAACAAAGCACATCCAACAGGTGTAAGTGTGCTTAAATGGCTTCTGCATGTCTGAAAAGCTTGAACGGCTTCGAAGAGCTCATGTTAGTGGCGAAGCAAAACTTTTAAAGGTGGAAATCTTGACTTTCAAGAATCAACTTAAAAATAGCCATACAACCTTCGCAGGTGTTTGCTTAGTAGCTGTCCATATATTTTGTTGCAGAATACTTAGCTGTTTTTTTTTACGTAGACTTTATTATTTGAATGGCTGTAAAGAGAAACTTGGCCAATAACATTGATAAAAACTTAAAATCTCTCCTCCTCTTTCAGTAACCAACATAAAATAACCCTATTACCTGTGCAAGGTTTTTTTCAGTAAGGTTTGCTCAGGATTGGGTGTGACATTCATGACATTTTTCTTCGTAGGCTTGTGAAACAAACAAATAATATGAATAATAATGATTACACGATGACCACATAAATGAATTCTGTCTAACAACTGGAAAAATCAGTTTTTGGTGTTATCAATATTTGAATAGCTTTAGCTGTTGGGATGGAAGGTTTTGAGTGTTTCTTAAGACGGCGTTTGTGCATATGTTCTATTATCATTTTTATGAAATTCTAAGACAAACCCTACTGTGAACCATCATTGTGGATCTTAATATTGATAACGATAAGTTACCTGTGACGACTATAGTGAATCGGTGACTTCTATTCATTATAAATGAGAAATGGATACTAACTGATTATATTCACTGTGATGAATCAGTGCCTTCTAATTATTTTTATTTTGAATGAATACTAAATAAGGAGTATATACTAAACATTATAAATAAAACAGGACCAAACAGTTAATATTAAACAGTGGGTTATTTTTAACTCTTATCTGTGTGGTTTCCTTTGAATTTAACCTAACGACAACTTCTTGTAAAATAATACTGGTTTTTAACATCTGCTTGGCTGCTGATCACATCTCTAGCAATGCAGAGAAAACTGTGGCAATAATTTGATTTCGCATACAAGTGTTTACGTGATATCAGATGAATATGATTTTCCCTAGTTACGATCTAATGTTACCCAAACATCAGTGTACTTTGCCACCAGTTCGCTAAGATTTGCCCACCCCTGTGGCATTGTCTGCGGACTCATACTGTTAGAAACCGGGTTTCGAAAACCCTGGTTAGCGGAGCACAGATAGCCCTCGTGCAGCTTTGTGCTTAATTCCAAATAAACTCTAAGATTGTTATCGTGTTTATCACTGAAGTTTTTAGTACAATGTTCTAACAATACAGTTGACGCTCACTTTCAGACATATTGTGAACAGTGATATAACAACTTTTGTATATTCTTTCTTTACACTTCGTGTATATATTATAAGTAATATGTACTTCCCTTGTAACTTCTGTTACTTCGCTGGCATGAGAGACTGCATGCACGAAACATTCTTTGTATAGTATGTAACGGGTTTAGAAATGTATATTTATCAATGTTTGTTTCAGTGAAATATTTAGAAACGTGTGTTATATGTGTATTCCGAAAGTCCCACCTATTGTCTACAGTTATAGAAGATTCTCGAGCGTAAGAATCAACAATGTACGATGTATATATATATAAAATGCTGCTGATTGTCAGAGTAATAGCTAACTGAACTTTTGAGAACCTGGCCTTAATGTTTATCAATCGCAACACGCGGGGAGACAGTGCTGTATTGTTGGTGAGCTGCGGTCAGTAAACCATAAACCTCGGAAGCTATAATTGTGATAAACGCTTATTCATCGGAAAACTACAGCTGTTTGACTAGAAACGTTTATAAATTTCGAATATTGCAAACCGTTTAACTTTAGTGATTTAATGTCGGTCGTTAATATTATTTCTACAATGATATTAGATAGTTTCGTTGGGAGAAATTCGTGTGTGAAGAAGCTTGCTTTTTGCCCGTCAAGAAAGAGGTGTACCTGTGTATCTATATAGAATTAATTTGTTTCTCTTGAACCGTCGATAAAATATTCAGTTCCAGACCCGATAGAGGACTTAATATTGTTTGTAATTTGGTAAAACGTTTATTTGTAAATCATAATTTGTAATAACTAGTTGCAGTAAGTGTTATTACAAATTGTATTAATATGTTTACATTAAAAATATTTGTGTAATGAATGAAAATTGTGTGTATCAGTCTTTTTTGGTAAATATCATAGATTTAATACATGTTAACATTTAATTGACTTCTAAATTAAAATGACAATTTCGAGCTATTTGAAATCGTATTACATCGACAAACGGAACATAATAAATCGGAGACTCGTTCGAGGTGGACGTTAATACGTAACAAACGGGAAGACTATTAATTTGTTTGTGTCTTAAAGTTGTTAAGCAGTCCACTGTCCTTGGTCTTACTTGGTGAAGACCGTCCCACAGAGCCGTAACACAACATAAATACAAACACCTTATGACACAATAATGTTTGAGTTAAGTTCAACCGTTACTGTTTGTTGTTAAACATCTCACCATTGTATTCTTTTCTGCAAAATGACGGATGTCTCAAGACATGAAGATTTATCCTTAAATGACGCTTAGAACAGAATGTCCTGCTACCCGAAAAAAAGCAACCTTTACCCACATAAGGAAAACGTTCAAAGAATAAGAAATCATTAAAAAAATAATCGATTTTGATCACTGATAGCTTTGAATACATTATTTATATTTCAGATTAAATCTTGCATGAGTTGTTAGACTTTTGTAGATGCACGTGTGTTATTGTTAGATTTGAGAAATTATGAAATCCAGTCAAAACCTCCTTTGTTACAAATAATAGTTTGGTAAACTTATTTTGATATTTGTCAAATAAGATTACTCGCGGAAGTTGAGAAGCTCTTAATTAATGGCTACATTAGTAAATTAATTAACAGCTTACTCAGTACACAGTAGACTTCAAATAGAACAGTATTATTTGTTTAGAGCATACTGGTTGGCATTCAAATACTTCGACGAATATTGTAAATTTAAGTTACAATTAATATAATTACATAAACAAAGTAACTGTGACTCTGTACGTAAGGATTTTTTTATTTATTTGTACGTTTCACAAAAATAGAATTTATCACCACCAGAGTACTTCCTCACTCAACCGCCTCACGCGCATGCACACTTTGGTTTATAGTCCTAGTATTTTATTACTTTCTACGTCAGTGATTTATTATCACTTCAACTAAATAAAAATCTGAAGTTATTTTAATACTTTTGTTTTCCTCAAGTCTTTAAAAAATAATTTTTCTTTTCTTAATCAGTAATATTAATTAATTACGTGTATAACTAAATATAATTCTCGAAATTATTTGTACTTTAGTAACGTGTGTATGTTGTACGTACATATTTGAACGGACTTCTTCTCTTCCTGAATCTTTGCACTTTGCTCCATTTGTGTTTAAAATAGTAAGAAATAGTGTTTAGGGTTAATAAGTTTTGAAGCATAAAGAATCTAAAAGGTAGATACTTTTTTATTAGTATGTTAGATACACATATTTGTGGTTATGTTTTGGTTTTACATCACCGTATTGAATAATATCAGTATTAACATGAAGATAGAATGACGTGTGTGTTTTCTTATAGCAAAGCCGCACTAGCGGGGGGCAGATAGAATGATACTCAAAGCATGAGGAGGGCGCATAAACTACGAGATATACACATTATAGGAATAGACACTTATCACACTATTAAGTTGACACTTTTGTTTCGGAAGGTGTATTGGGTATACTAATTTGTGAACTATGCTACATCGAAAAACCAGTTTCTGAAAAAATGGATTTAATTACAATTCACAGGTAATGTTTCGATATATAACACCAATTCTACACTTTCTAAGAAATTTTATGTACCGTGTGAAAGGAAACTAATAATAACATTCACTTGAAATGCTTACGTATCAGTGGAAAATCTATAGGTCCAGAGTTTTCAATTACATATGCTGCATTTTCTTTAACTTCGATTCTTGTAATGTTGCAAGATAGACACGAATTTCAAATCTATCTGTTTCAGTTTGTGGTAAGTTGTCGTATAATATCGACATGCAAAGTCTAAGCTAGTCTGATCGAAATATCAAATCTCTTTTAGTTTTGGCCATTGTAAAACTACAAGAAATACTTAAGTTTCATTTGCCTACTTTAGGCTGGGAGAGTCTGTTTAAATGTTTTCTTGAAAAGCCTTATTCAAGTTGATTGAAGTATTAAAACATTCCAGGTCAAAATCCATAACTTTGCAAGGTTATGGCATTTAACCTTTATAAATTTAAAATAAAGGCACAAGTAATAAATATGTTTGCTTTACTTTTTGAGGGTTCTCATAAGGTGTCTTTGTGACATCTCATTGAGATTAAAGGAAATATAAGATAACATAGAATTTAATGTGTATTTTTGTAACATTTTACCTTCCACTCCTACAGTCAAAATTGAGGCCTAAATTATAAAGTAGAAGCATCTGGCTGTATAAGCCCTCCGAGTTGCAAGGCAGTTGACCCAAATATAAAGGAGTGGTTAACTGTAGTTTTTGAAAAGAAAAAGAAAGAAACATAAGAAATACAACTGAAATCTAGAGTGCTTCACGAGACGATGAATATACATACAAAGCCATTATTTAAATTATATAAAGTATATATATTTATACATATATACCCGTATTAGTTCTATTTTAACATCTCAATTTAAGAATTAGTTCCAAATGATAAGCACTGTTGTATTCTGCACATATTTAACTTGTCTTTCTTCTGAGATCCAAAATAAAGGTATTCACTGATTTAAAAACAACATACCTCGCAATCCCAGAATATTGTCTGTTATGATTACACTGTAAGATATAGGCTGCCATCTCGCGGACAGAATTAAGGATATATATATGTATGAGCTAAAAAGTGAAATATTAAATTAAATATCTATAGACAATATTTTTACTGGAATGTCAGGATATTTTAATTATTATTTATGGTGCATAGTGCATTAATACTATGTCTCTAAATAATGTTTTTAAACTAACCATTAAATTATAATAAAGAACTTTTAATAATTCTACTCTTTTCAATTTCATGTTAGGATTAAATCCAATTTTATCATACATTGTCACCTATTGTAACTTACATTTAGTGTAATTTCATACATTGTCACCTATTGTAACTTACATTTAGTGTAATTTATTCTTATAAGCTACTTTTAACAAGACATAATTAATTATTTCTAGTCAGTGCAAAATTTGGAGTCCATTAACGATACATATGCAATGATCGTTGGGACACAGTCAACCGAACTCTACTTCTCATGATGTGAGATTATGTGTTTGGGTCCTAAATGTTCTTTTTTTTCAAAAGTTCGGGTTTTGAAAGTGGCTTATTTGATCATATCTTTTGTAAGTAAATAATTTTGATGGTAAACCATTGGCATTTTATAACGGAAGTATTTATAACCAAATTTTCAATATATGTTGTGTAAATAATATGTTTCTGAATAAACAGCTAAGGAAAGGCTATATTTATAACCAAATTTTCAATATATGTTGTGTAAATAATATGTTTCTGAAAAACAGCTGATGAAAAGGTTATATTTATAACCAAATTTTCAATATATGTTGTGTAAATAATATGTTTCTGAATAAACAGCTGAGAAAAGGTTATATTTAAGTCTATTTACTGTAATATGTTAATATAGTAGCCGTTTTTGTTTCAATTAGGCAAATGTCAGTGAGTTTACACATTAAATTAGCCGGTAGTAAATTCACACTACCTTATTAACATGCTTCAACATTGTCTTTTTTACTTTCAAAATACATTACCAGTGCCTTTCTTTTAGTTCATGACATGTGTACACCCCTTAGCCTCTTAAAATTTGTCTGGTTAATATTTTTGTTTATCCATGTTTAGAATAGTTAACTGGCGAAATAATTAAATTCCGTTTTATACGAATACAAGTAAAAGTACCCGTCCCCAGTGATGGGATGATTGAGGTTAAGGTATCAAAAGTACCCGTCCTCAGTGATGGGAAAGTTGAGGTTAATGTATCAAAAGTACCTGCCCTCAGTGATAGGAAAGTTGAGGTTAATGTATCAAAGTACCTGCCCTCAGTGATGGGAAAGTTGAGGTTAATGTATCAAAAGTACCCGTCCCCAGTGATGGGTAAGTTGAGGTTAATGTATCAAAAGTACCCGTCCCCAGTGATGGGAAAGTTGAGGTTAATGTATCAAAAGTACTCGTCCTCAGTGATAGAAAAGTTGAGGTTAATGTATCAAAGTACCTGCCCTCAGTGATGGGAAAGTTGAGATTAATGTATCAAAAGTACCCGTCCTCAGTGATGGGAAAGTTGAGGTTAATGTATCGAAAGTACCCGTCCCCAGTGATGGGAAAGTTGAGGTTAATGTATCAAAAGTACCGTCCCCAGGAATGGGAGAATTTTAATGTAATCTATCAATTTAACTAATTTCACGAACTTTAAAGAGGCTAATTGTGTTACACTCTTGGTTTCACTCAGAACAAAGCTTTGAGCTGCTTATGTCGCCCTCTCTCAGCGAAAAGTAATTATTGAGTGTTTAAATCATGCTGAGAGCCACTCAACAATAACATATCAACATTATTTAAGTTTCGTCACGTTTTTGAAATGTGAATGATTCTGTAATTAATCCTTCAAAACTTAGTGTAGAATATTCTGCTTGTGGAACAAAATTTACTATCGACATTATCCGTAGTTTTCACCCGTCATTTTAAAAGTGAATGTTGAGTTTTGCTTACGGGCACAGCTTTTCAAACGAGAAGCAGACGAAAACTAGGACAAATATCACGGTTCGTAAGATATATATATATATAAGAAAGAGCTCAGAACTGGTTTTATTAACAGCATTGTTCATTCAAATATTATAGTTTATACTTTTAAGCCTTATTATACAACCGATATCATTCCACATATGCTACAAATATTAACTGCGCTTTCAAGTAGTGCGAACTCAGAGATATGAGTTAAATATCACAGAATATGTTAATTTCTATTTTTCGTTTCAAGAATATAATTCTAAAGAACGGGCGTTGATTTGTTGTGCACGTGCTTAACTACTTTTGCTCCTGAGATCCAAAATTAGGGTATCTACTAAATTAAAAATAACATTCATCACAATATTCGGTTCATATATTGACTTAGCTACCACGATTTCCCAGTAAGGTAAAGACTGCCATCTAGTAGACAGAATTGAGAATGTCGTACGTTGAAGGTAACGAAATGATCTTGTGACTGTTTTCCTGAAGCTCAACTTAACATTGTCCGCTACATCCTTTATTTAAATTCAAAACTAATGTAACTTGCTATATTTCTTTTCTAAACGAAAAATAACATCATAGTTATGACATGAATAAACTGAGAAAAATTAAAAGTTTTTGATGTATAGAAAATACAGTTTTCCTGTTCTGCGGTGATACCACACAATAATGTTATAGAAATTGCTAAACAGTATAGGTAAATATTGTTGCACAGTTACGTGGTGATTGTAACTTTATTGTACGAAAAAATCCTTTGATTAAGTTATAATAGTTATTAAATTACTGATTGTATTTATAATCCACAAAGACGTTATTGTTTGTCTTCATGATCAGGTTATAAAATGTTCTAAAGTTTTCTTTATACAAACACAAATAACAAAAACATCTCAACTTACAGAAGCACACTTTGATATATGAATGTCGATATTCTGTTAGATCGTTTCCACCTATTTGTCAGATCAGTGATACTGAATTTTACTGACTTTGACTCTTGAGAAGAAAATAGTGTCAAAACAAAATTGGCTATTTCTTTATCCCAACAAGCTGTTTACTTTCCTTGTTCAAACAAAATTATCTATCTGTTTACTTTCTTTGTTCAAACAAAATTAGCTATCTGTTTACTTTCTTTGTTCAAACAAAATTAGCTATCTGTTTACTTTCTTTGTTCAGACAAAATTAGTTATCTGTTTATTTTCTTTGTTCAAGCAAAGTTACCTACCTGTTACCCTATGTTCCATTCAATTTGCTTTTTTCAAAATTTGCCCAAAGCTACACGAGGCTTATCTGCGCTAGCCGTCCCTAATTTAGCAGTATAAGACACGAGGGAAGGCAGCTAGTCACCACCACCCACCACTAACTCTTGGGCTACTCTTTTACCAACGAAGAGTGGGATTGACCGTCACATTATAACGCCCTTACGTTAGGGGCGAACATGTTTGGTGTGACTGGGATTCGAACCCGTGACCCTCGGATTACGAGTCAAGAGCCTCAACCACCTGACCATGCCGGACCGTTCTTTCCTGGAAAGCTAATTGTAACGAATGCGAAATTTACTTCCTATCATTTCATGTTTCGGAAGTTTGTTCAAAGTCTACTTCATTCACTGCTGTTTGAGTTTATTTAAAATCTACTGCATACCAGCGTTTCCCAAAATTTATGTTGCGCTGCCAATGAGGGCGCAATATGTCTCCTGAAACGGTGACGTGAGTGATTATTTTGGAATCAGTAGCACAATAATACAAAACTAATCATCAGTACATTTTCATAAATGAAAGTCATAATTAATTACAATAAAGCATTTATATACCGTACTCACCAATTAACCCACAATTTCACTCATTACAAAAACAAAAGAAAGAGAAGGCACGTGCAAAAGAATATATTTATAAAGGGATGAGGGACTGTTTGTTTTGAGTTAAGCACAAAGATACCCAATGGGTTATCTGTGCTCTGCTCACCATGGATACTGAAACTGCATTCATATACCTGTTGTGTCACTGGGGAGCAACTAGTCATTACCCAGCAATTATAAAAAATTTTTGAAAATAAAGTAAACAAAAGAGGTTAAAAAATAGAAAATTGTCTTGTAAAAATGTCTGATTCCCCAGTGGCTCAGCGGTATGTCTGCGGACATACAACGCTAAAAACCGGGTTTCGATACCCGTGGTGGGCAGAGCACAGATAGCCCATTAAATAGCTTTGTGCTTAATTCAAAACAAAACAAACAATAAGTCTGATAATGCCCCCCAGTGGCTCAGCGGTATGTCTGCGGACATACAACGCTAAAATCCGGGTTTCGATACCCGTGATGGACAGAGCACAGATAGCCCATTGTGTAGCTTTGTGCTTAATTCAAAAACAACAAAAAACAACAACAAGTCTGATAATATCGAAATGCACATAAAAAAACAAATAAATGACGTAAACGTAGGAAAAACTAAACAATAACAGAAATACTCTTTCTTGGACGTAAATTTAAATATTTTGACAAAGTATCAAACAATAATTTAAAGTTAACATGAGATTATAAAATGTATTTAAAGAAATACAAGAGCTTTAAACACGCGCATGACGGGCTCGGCAAGGCCAGGTGCTTAAGGCACTCAAATCTTTTATCTTTCTAAAAATAATTTACCGAAAGAACAAGCGTGTTAAGGCTTTCGAGTCGTAATCTGAGGGTCGTAGGTTCGAATCCCCGTCACACTAAATATGATCGCTCTTACAGTCATGGGGCATTATAACGTGACGGTCGATCCAACCATTTGTTAGTGAAAAGAGTAGCTCAAGAGTTGTTGATGACCAGCTGCCTTCCCTTTTGTTTTACACTGCTAAATTAGGGACGGTTAATGCAGATGGCCCTCGTGTCGCTTTACGCGAAATTCAAAACAAACCAAACCATGCGCATGAAGATAAATTATGAAAGAAAATTTAGGATTTGAGTTTTGCAGGAGTAAAGGACAAAGTTCAAGGTGACAAAAGTTGCTTACAGAAGGTTATATGTTGCCAAAATTCTAATTGTGTAACAGATTTACTATTGTTATACATTTATGTTAATAACTGTTTATGTTTAACGCATGTAACGTATATTGTTCAAATTGTACTGCGCAAGTTCTGCTTATTATCTAAATGTGTAGAGGATTCTCGAGTGTAAAAATCAACAATATATAAATTTTAAAGTACTAGCATAAATTCGAATATTGTTGGGGCAACTGAACTTTCGAGAACTTCGTTTAAAGATTATAAATCGGCGCGCCAAGAAATAGAATAATGTTGGTCAGCTTGCAGTTGGTATACTACGATAATCGGAAACTGTAATTCTAATGAATACTTATTCATGGAAAAATTACAGAATTTGTCCAGGAACATTTATAGGTTTAGAACATTATAAATTGTTTAATTTCAGTAAATTAATTTCAGAAGTTGGTATTTCTATGAAGACATTAAATATTTTTGTCAATATAAAGTCGTTTTGTAAATGGCGTGGAGCCAGACAAGGTAGCTAGCTTAAGCGAAATGTTCCAATGTCATCTTAGAATTAATTCGCTCATAGTGGACCTGGAACATTAATACAATATTCATTTCTAGACCAGAGAGAAAATTGAGTATTGTTTGAGATTGTAAAACACTTGTTTATAAAACATTATTTGTAATAACCGTTATTATCAATTGTATTATTATTTATATATTAACATTTAATTTGTGTCAAGAAATAAAACTGTGTGTATTGTTGATAGACATACTAAATTTAACACCTATTAACATTTAATTAACTTATAAATTAAGATGAAATTTTCTGGCTGTTTGAAATCGTAATACGTAACGTACGTAGCATAATAAATTGGAGACTCATCCAAGATAAATTATAATACGTATCAATTTTCACTAATTAAAAGTTGAGTTTTTAAACTCCGATTATATCATAGCTTAGTTGATTTTGGTTAGGTCTCAGCTAATATAATTTGTACTAGTCATTACATAATTGTTCATAAGTCAAAACATGAACAATTGTTAATTATTAGGGTTCATTCTGTTTTTGCTTCAGGCAACACCTTTATGGCTGGACGACATGTATCTACGCAATCCGGTCCCACTTCAAATCAACTCTAACCCTTTCTTCTTGTTTCCCAAGCAACAATTCAAATGTGGCACTGATTATCTGAGGTACGAAATTTATTGTTTAAGTTATTTAATAAAATATCAAATGCAAAATAAGTACATTCAAATACTTCGTTACTCGAGTATTATAGGCTTAAAGTGTAATGTGATAAGATATAACTAACTGTCCCAACATAGCTTAGCTGTAAACATGAGAGCTTATAACACTAAAGTCGGTTTTGACACCTGTAATAAGCACAGTAATAATACCAAATTATTTAACTTACAAACATCTTTAAGTTATACCATTTACCTAACGCTCGTTATTTTATTTTCATCAAACTTGACACAAATAACAAAGAATATTTAATACGTTAATCCTTTCATTGTCCACTATGTGCTGTGTAGCCCTGATCTTAGACCTGTTCAAACAAAAGGTCACAAAAGGGTAATGTTCGTTAATAAATGTGTCAGATATTGGTTCTACCTCAAGTAGGCCCTTCGCTGGTACAGCGGTATGTCTCCGGATTTACAAATCAGGGGTTCGATTCCCCGCCGTAGGCTGAGCAGATAACCCTTTGTGGCTTTGCTCTAAGAAAACACACACACCTCATGTAGCACATTGCTGCACATGTTAAATACTGTATTGTAAATCATGATGACGTGCCAATGTTTTGTAGGTTTGAGTGGGCCAAGTATCACTTTATACACTTGTATCAGTGGGACATTTGTGGAAGATTTTCGTGTTAAAACTGTTGAAGTTTCTTTCTGTTGTTTTGTTCACGTAATTTAATTATTAGTGAATTTGATGTTATAGTGAACGTTGTTTACATGTTGTAGAAAATACTATTTTTAATTGTGTTTCCACAACCACATAATACATCCATGACGTATCTAAACCTTTGTATAAGCGGGTGTAGAGACGTGTTAATGGCTTCAGTTTCTATCTTGTTGAAAACAAAGTAAATAATGTTGGTGAAAGAGGGCTGTTTGTACACAGTCAATCTGCTTGTTCATAAGTTTTATCTTGAGAAACACATTTTTTCGTGCAAGGTGTAATAAATCTCAAATTTTCCAAGCTCAGGTTATAATTAAATTTGTGGGAATTGTTTGATTTTAAATCGAGGGTTAGTTTGGGTATCCTCACAACGTAAAGAACCATTTGTGTTTCCTGAAACTTGGTGTTAGAATCTGGAGTCCATGTTGAGATACTGTAAAAAATGTTACAACATGATAACCAGGGTAGTAAACTGATCGGAGACATCGTTCTTGTAATGGTATGATAACCAAGGTAGTAAACTGATCGGAGACATCGTTATTGTAATGTCTGGTGAACATATGATAACCAGGTAGTAAACTGAGATATTCATGAATTTATTTTCTGTGGAGAATTTTCGCGCAAAGCTGAGCGAGAGCTAGCTGGCGTAACCATCTTTAATTTTGATACATTAGAGTGAACGCAGCTGGTCAGTACCACGAGCGTAACCATCTTTAATTTTGATGCATTAGAGTGAACGCAGCTGGTCACTACCACCCATTGCAAACTTTTGAGCTACTCTTTCGCTAACGAATAGTAAGGGCCCGGCATGGGTAAGCGTATTAAGGCGTGAGACTCGTAATCTGAGGGTCGTGAGTTCGCATCCCGGTCGCGCCAAACTTGCTCGCCCTTTCAGCTGTGAAGGCGTTATAATATTACGGTCAATCCCACTATTCGTTGGTAAGAGAGTAGCTCAAGAGTTGGCGGTAGGTGGTGATGACAAGCTGCCCTC
Source organism: Carcinoscorpius rotundicauda (assembly GCA_011833715.1). Lineage (NCBI taxonomy): Eukaryota > Metazoa > Arthropoda > Merostomata > Xiphosura > Limulidae > Carcinoscorpius > Carcinoscorpius rotundicauda. The sequence continues at coordinate 93,168,237 of CM022396.1, read as the reverse complement.
CCTCTAGTCTTACACTACTAAATTAGGGACGGCTAGCCCAGATAGCCCTCGAGTAGCTTTGTGCGAAATTCAAAAACAAACAAACAAACGAATAGTAAGATTGACAGTCACATTTTTCGCCCCTACACCTGAAATAGTGAATATGTTTGGTGACAGCTTTCAGTCCAGCAACCTCATGACAGGTCCACCTCTTGACGATGTGAATAAGTTTATTACTGTTGCTGTATTTAACGGTGGTGAAATTGTTAATAGCCTAAAGAAGCGCCTATCAGTTTAAACATTAATAATTTATCATTTTCGGTTAACGATAAACTTATGTTAAAATGTATAGAATATCCATAGGTTTGAAATTAGCATCTTGTGTAGCAAAATTGATTTGTTGTTTTCGAAAATAAAGTATGTTTAGAATAAGTTTCTAACAACTTTAAGCGCCCCCCAGTGGCTCAGCGGTATGTCTGTGGACTTACACGCTAAAATCCGGGTTTCGATACCCGTGGTGGGCAGAGCACGGATAGCCCATTGTGTAGCTTTGTGCCTAATTCGAAACAACAACCTTAAGCCTTTATTTACTCTTAAAAAGAGAAGAATCCTGAGATGTCACTCCTTGATTTACAACGTTTTAACGTGACTAAATCACTTCAGACTGATTTATGAATGGTCATTTTATCTCAGAGACCAGTCTACACTATAGTATGAAAGTAAATCATCAGGAAAAGTGTTTTTAATAATAATTACATAAATTACTTTGAATACCCAATATATCCTCAGTTCAATTAAGTAATTTGACATTGTTCAAGGGTTGAATAATTTAATATTTGGTATCTTTGAGAAATTACTGTTACATATGATTTGTGATAATGTAAAATGTATTTAATCCATTAAATGTGGCGTAATCTAGAGACAAAATGCATCGTTTCTATGTTGCAGTGTAAAAACGTGAATAAATAATTATTTGACTGTCTGTCACAGCTATGTTGTGTCATTTGCCGTGTCCACAGTAGAGAATCAAACCGCGAATTTTAGCGTTGTAAGTCCGTAAACTTACCGAGATCCCAGTGGACGGCAACAGTAGTAAACATACGTTTACAATTTTTATGTAAGTTCAGTAAGATCAGTGAAGTTACATGAAAAGTTATTCAAACTGTGAACGTGTGCGAACTATAACTTCTTTATTAGTTCATATTTTGATGGTCGGCAGTTCACTCGTAATTCTGGTTCGATTCCCGTCACTCCAAACATGCTCGCCCTTTCAGCCGTGGGAGCGTTATGTGACGGTCAATCCCACTATTCGTTTGTAAAATAATAGCCCAAGAGTTGGCGGTGGCTAGTGATGACTAACTGCCTTTCTTTTAGTACTGCTAAATTAGGAACGGCTAGCGCAGATAGCCCTCATGTAGCTTTGCGCAAAATCCAAACCAAACAAACACTCGTGATTTTTTTTATCGATGTGAGACGAGTGGAAGTTTTACCAGAAATGATAACCTCAGTATCCCTAACATACCCTCAGAATCAGCTTATAACGTTTTTGCATAATAAATGTTTTCAAACAGCATTTTCTGTTTCATAGATTCTTGACGTGTATATACAACCTGAAATGTGTTCAATTACATAATTTATAATTTGTAACGTATAATAATAATATAATGAAGCCAGATAACTTTAATTCAACGTGATATGTTATCATAGTGTTATCTAGTAGCAATCTTCATCTGTGGTGAAATCCCACTCTTCGATGACGTAATAAAAGCCTACATGTCGACAGAGGGCGCTGTTAATCATCTATTTGTCCTACAGCACAAATAACCCTGAAGTAGCTTTATGAGAAATTTCTACATATGTATAAAAGAAATCCAAATCTGATCACACGGAAATGTTATACAAACTTCAGGAAAGAGTCTGATAAGCACAGTTTAATCACATCCATTGTTTCGTTTCTCCATTATTACAGGTTTGCTGCCAAATTAATACGTTTTTCGCTGATCTTTAAGGACAAACTTGAAAGGTAAGACCGTTTTCTCTTTTATCCACATAGTCTAAGTTGTATGTGGTAAAGGCATTGTTTTTGTTCCTAAAGGTAAAGTGAGCGAAACATTCTTGTAATACGTCAAATGCACTCCAAAGTGAAGGGTCCTCTGCACCAAGTATTTCCACTTCTCAGATAAACTTCTCAGGTGTAATTACCTATATGAGATTATCAGACCTTGGTCTATTGGTCACTGTATTTGTACTACTAATCGCGCCCGAGTCGCGCCAAACATGCTCGCCCTTTCAGCTGTGGGGGTGTTATAATGTGACGGTCAATCCAACTATTCGTTGGTAAAAGAGTAGCCCAAGAGTTGGCGGTGGGTGGTGATGACTAGCTGCCTTCCCTCTACTCTTGCACTGGTAAAGTAGGGACGGCTAACACAGACAGCCCTCGAGTAGCTTTGTGCGAAATTCCAAAACAAACAAACGTACTGCATTTTCTATTATTCGCAACCGGCTATCTCAAAAACGCTCTGTATTTTGTACTTTGTGGCCGTGCATGAATTATAATAACTTTAAGAGTAAATCCATTACTATCATTTCATATGTAATGTTTAAGTATTTCAATAAAACTGTTTTCGTAGTTACACTTCGAAATGTTGGAGAGAAATAAACTGAGATTGCCGGAATTCACATTTTATTATATTAATTATAAATATGTTTCACGTAGGCATTAGATGCTATCTTACTGATGCTGGTTTTACACGTTAAGAAGAGTGAAATTCATGTTTTTTTAAACCACGGTAAAGTGATTAAACATATCTAGATTTATGTCCTTTTATCACAAACACACCTTAATTCTAAAATAATTTAGTACAACATGTGGTCACGGCAAACTTAAGTGATACCTTGACGGTTCTGTAAAACTAAAGCTTTATTTGGTACGTCTCAATGCTAAAACAAGTTGAATCATGTTATATATACGCTCGTGTATTTCTGAGTGTCTGTTGTTTCCCTATTGGTTCATATAGCTATCAATCAATAGGACACTTAGATTGGGACTAACTCTGCTGCAGATTAAACTCTGTATAGAACCAAGGTTAAGGTTAATTAATGTGGTTACTGTGTTTTGTGTACAAGAAAGATCAATCGGGCATGAATACAGTATATGAAATCAGTAAAGAATATAGTGTAGTGATTACTACCATAGAAGATCTGTTAAGTGAAACCACTTTGTCTTGCTCATATGAAAAACATTCTGATTCTTATAATGGTGATATATGTAGGCTTGTTTGTTTGTTTGTTTTTGAATTTCGTGCAAAGCTACTCGATGGCTATCTGCGCTAGCCGTCCCTAATTTAGGAGTGTAATGTTAGAGGGAAGGCAGCTAGTCATCCGCCAACTCTTGAGCTACTCTTTTACCAACGAGTAGTGGCATTGACCGTCACATTATAACGCCTCCACGGCTGAAAGGCCGAGCATGTTTGGTGCGACGGGGTTGCGAACACGCGACCCTCAGATTACTAGTCGCACGCCTTAACCACCTGTCCATTCCGAGCCTCTGTATAGATGTATATAGTAAATATAGATGTATGTATCTTCATGAACATTATCTTACCTCAAACTGTCAGTAAGGTCTGTTTCCACCAAGATACACAGACCAGTCAGAAGTATTTAAAGGTTATTACAAGATACAGACAAGTCAGATGTATTAAAAGGTTATTACAAGATACAGACCAGTCAGAAGTATTAGAAGGTTATTACAAGATACAGACCAGTCAGATGAATTAGAAGGTTATTACAAGACATACAGACCAGTCAGAAGTATTAGAAGGTTATTACACTTACTGCTTCATATGTAACTTGTACGTGACCAGGACTTTAGCTTATTTCATGGAATGTGAAATTGCCACGAATGTCCTGAACTTTGCAACAACACTACTTCTATTATTCTCATACTTTAAATGCAATTAGGTCATGGCAGTTCTCCTGGTACCTGTGAACACTATGACCTGCCAGATGAGGTAATGTAAACTAGCTGGTCCCAGGTCACATAAGGGGTCAATCTAGGAAACAGTAGCAAAGATTGTACGTAGATATTAATTAACATAGCCCTAATGCTAGTGTGGTAGGTACTATTAAAGTTAGGTAATAGTGATGTAAACTTCAGGGTATATACAATAGCTATCATGATCAACCACATCAGTTACTACTGCGACCAATGAACATTGACATACTGCTAGTGGATAAAAACCAATCAGAGCTGAATGGGGCAACTTAAGTTTTGTGTCACTTTGAGTATCATCTCTCAGAGGACAGAAACAGTCACGCCTGGTATTTATATCTTAGGGAAGAAGTTACTACATGAGCAGTCTGTTGCCGTGGATTGTAATATCATATAAAAATATGAAACAACAGAGTGGTATAGTACAGTTAGAGAGGGAAAGACTTAGTTAATGAACTGTACATATGTTATAGAACTGTCTGTTATACGACCATGTTATTACTTTGCAGGGCGTGGATGTATATTCATCAACATTGGTAAAGAGGTCAGTTAGGTCCATGCGGGGGTGCATAATTACAAATTTTCAGTTTAACATTTTACATTTTTCGGTTTTTATGGATTTTTTTCTCGTTTCCACCACTTTTTCTCTTCATGTGAGCTTCACCAAATTTAGCGTATCGGTTGTTTTGGGTCATACGATGGTACACGCAAATTTGCGGTTTCATCTCCTCTGGTTTGCACTTCAATAGCTCTTTTTTGTATTGTTTACAGTTACATGTAAAGGGACCAACTTTTCATGTCGTAAGATAATCTTTCATTAATCATGAATACTCCAGCTATTAATGCATGAAGGAAAACTGACCAGATCGGTGACTGAAATAAATATAGGGAATATGAAATCTTTAACACAATTTTCAGGTCAAAAGGGTAAATAAAAACAAATTACGAGTCGAGTGTCTTAACCTCCTGACCATGTCGGGCCAATAACTCCATTATTTGTAAGATATGTATCGCCAAATTTAGCATAGTCGGGACAGACATTAAAATTACTGGCCTTAAGTAAGGGCTAACTGCACAGTCATATGTCTTCATGACGTATCTTAGGATATGATTGGTATAATACATGGTATATAATAGCACCATTTTGCAAGATATAGAAGTGGAAGGTTTTATATTTTACCTGTCCTTTTTTTTAAATCACACTGAAATTGTTATATGAAAATGAAATTGTTTCTGGTTTTTATTCTCTACAAACGTGTATTTGCTATTATTTGGCCGGTGAAACACGGAATATTTAAACAAAGAACACTGCTTTACATGCCATTCTATTCTGAACACCATTGTAAATCAACTGAGATGGTCAACTTTATAGTTAAGTGGAAGAATGGACAGAAATCCTGTTTTATCCCTAAGTTAATGAATCCCAAATGAACAACTCGAAACTTTTTAGTCAGTATCTTTGCTATCATTCTGTTTTGGTTATACAGGAAAGTCACTGTGCACTTACATGTGTACACGATTACAAAATTGCACAGTGACTTTCCGAACATCCTGTGGAATGACTGGAATTGTAATTAAGTTATTTTGCTTAAATACATTTACTGAACCAACAGTTTCTGTTTTCAGAGAATATTTATTCTACTTGAAGTTTAAATATACGCCTCTGTATGTAAGACAAACAGATACACAGGTTGACAAAAAATCACACTAATGCGTTTTAATTACAATATTATAAATAGAATTCTAATTTTATTCAATAAAGGAATTCAAACCAATAAATTATCCTCCTAGGTAGTTTTCTATTTCAACATAGTGTTTTAATGTACTTTGAATCGTTTTTTATCTGTATTTATCACAAAGATAGTTTCCAAAAACGTTTGCAGTAATATGAAGGACTTAATTTGGAGTCATAAACAGCGCAAACTAACTGCGTATCATAAACTGCATTAAATTATAAAATTATTTTCTTCTCTATTGTTTCCGAATGATCAGTACTGTGATAATTAATGCCAAAGACTCTTTGTCTTGATCTGACAAAAGAAATTTAGAATAGCCTGTTGTCTGAGATCGTTTATTGTCCAAGTGATGTCATACATTTCTTCGCTGTTTACCAGTGTAGAACCATAGAGCGCCATCATGTGCAGAAAGAACGGATAGGAAAATGAAAAACTTACAAATGCCAGCTGTTTCTGTCATATTGAAAGGAATCGTTTTATAATATCAGTGACGTAAATTGCTTCATATTTGTATTTATTTAGCATAATTGTTTTGGACATTCATTTGTACTATATTCTGTTTCTTGGAGTCTTTGGAAAGACGTTGCACCATTATCGTATCAAAATTCGTGCAGTATCTTACGACATATTAATCTGTAGATGTTACAAAACGTGACGAATGTAAGTGATGAGAAAGGAAAGACGAACGTTGCTTTTTGGTCACAATACATCTGCGGACTTACAACAGTAAAGACCGGACTTAGAAACCCGTGATGGACAGAGCATAACAGCAAACAAATAAAACGCAATATTTGCTCTTTGTCGTGAAATGACCAGATCTATCAAAAGGATGCTTGAAGTGTTTGTGTGCCATCTGAATGTCTCTCAAGTGACTTCACTGCATTAATAATAATGTAATACAATAACTGTTAAGGTGCTTGAAAAGTAATGACTTGATTCAAAATGCTACGATGACTGTGTAGAAAATGAATAGGTACAAAACTTTCACAATATTATCGTATTTTACACCTCGTAAGACGGAATAGGTACAAAACTTTCTTTCACAATATTATCGTATTTTACACCTCGTAAGACGCACTTTTTACTTTAAAAAATACCTTGAAAAATCCCCATGCGTCTTCGATGACAAAAGTGATGGTAAAAGGTTAGTTTATGGTTTACTCAAAAGGCCTCTCATGGAAATCGTGATCTCATTACTTACTAATTACAAGTAGTTTAAACAGCATAAAACATTCAGTTTAACTAATATTGTCGATATACTTTGAATAATATGATGTATTTGACTGTATTTACCCAGTAGGTTGAAAAAAGCCAAGGTTACATCAAGATGTTAATTGGTGAATCAAAATATTTTTTTCTTAAAATTGTCTTTCCAAACTTAGTTTGCGTCCTTCAAGGCGTAAAATACGGCAATTATTTACCAAATCATTCAGAGAATACGAGTATTATTTTATTGAAATGGAATACAAACACTTTACGTTTAACTACCAAAGTATTCGAATATTCCAAAGCTTTCGAATGCACTCAAATACGAATATCTAATGGCTGCAGGTAAATATATTTTCTTCACTAAACTTACACATTTTATCTTGGTTCATTTAACATTTATTATTTGTCTACAATCTATAAGAATTGAAATAAAGACTGACTTAGTTGAGAGACGAGCAGCCATTATAACATAGTCTATTAATTGTGAAGGTAACACAAAACAACATTTAAAACATAAGGTTTTAGAGCAACACATTACTGTTTTCAATTTAACACGAGAAAATTTGCCTGTTATAGTCTTGGCAGAAACTATTTATCACAAAATTTTCTATAAAAATGAAACTGTTTTAGACGTTAAAATGTATTCACATTTTATTCTAAAGGACTATAAAATAAATAATTATATTACCATAAATTATTGAAAGATGTAATATACCTTAATGAGTAACAGGTAAAATATTATATCACAGTTTGTTTTTTTGAATTTCACGCGAAGCTACACGAAGGCTATCTGCGCTAGCCGTTTATTATTTTACGATGTAAGACCATAGGGAAGAAAGATAGTCATCACCACCCACTGCTACTCTTTTGCCAATGAATAAGGAGATTGACCGCCACATTATAATGCCCCCATGGCTCAAAGTGCGACCATGTTTGGTGTGACGGGGATTCGAACCCGCGATCCTCGAATGCCGAGTCGATCACTCTAACCACCTGGCCATGCCGAGTTGTTATATGACACTAAAGATAATTTTAATTACGTTCATTCTTTGGTCACTTAAAAATGATGAGTTAAAATAATTTATCAGTTATACTATGACTTTCTGTCGCACATGGTGGTCATTAATCACCAACGAGTAGAGACTTTATACATTTAGGACTTTAAGAAATGTTCGATATGATACGCATAGATATACATCAAGAAATGTAGTCAAATTTAAAGTTTGTTGCTATTTAAACTGACATTTGCACACGTTAAAACAATGTAATTTGTACAAACACAAATCATATTTTTTCCTCAGACATTATTATAAAATTATTTTATCAGAGCACACATAGAGAACTTCCAGACTTAGCTGCACCTGCAACAATATCCAGTCATATATCTTCCATAAATCAAAATTAGATACAAACAACATTATTGGTTCCTATCTTATGCTAACAATCCTTTGCAATAATACATCAACTATAGCAATAACAGGCCACTATTACCCACCTTAGTGGTAAACTTTTATCATGACCATGATCTTCATCTTCCAAAATATATAATATTGGTTTCCTTTAATAAATTAAGATGTTGAACCCATTATGTAATAAGTTTTATTTTACACTGACCGGATGAATGTGTTTATGATGCTTCAGTAAAGAAAGGGAAAAACAAAAAGTCAATCACATAAAAGATAAGTTAATAAAATAAAATAAAAATTATTGTGAGAAAAATAAAATATAAGATGGATATTTAGACGATTTGTTCTATTTATTTATTAATATCAATATGTGACAGAGACACCTTATTGTGTTTATTAAACTGTTAAATTCTACTGCGACCAGAACTTTGGTATACTTTATAGTGTGTGTCATCAGTTAGACCAATACTCTGGTCGATAAATAGAGATTTACTGTAGTAAATAGATGATCGTTACCGATACTATCTTGTGGAAAACCCTTGGAAAGTTTAACACGAGAAATCCAAGGAAAATTAACTACCAATATGGTAGGGCATGAGAGTCAGTCTGGACCCAACTTTGAAGGAAACATTTTTGCACAAGCAGAACCAATATCTAAACGCTTCTACAAATACATAAATATGAGGCTAAGTGTGTGATTTACATTGGAACAACCACGAATTTGACATACTTTATGTTGTATCACACATTACCGTATAAACCATCATTCCGAGCAGTAAGCAACGACCTTGTGCTGATGGGTCTGTATTCACAATAAGTGTTTGTTTTTTCTGGTAAATAATAATGGTTGTTACCATTATTAATTAATTAGCAGTATCTTATTTATTGTATAATGAATGGGTTATCTGTTACAGTGGCTTGTGTAACAGTTAAACCCAGTGAGAGTGGCTGATCGAATGTATTCAGATGAAAACCTTATAATCCTTTCTAAAGCTCTGAGTGCTGCCTCACTTCACACCATTTGTCATCAAGAAGAAATCATTTTCAGTCTAAAAGCCAGACTACTAGTGTATAAAAGATGAATACAAGATATATATTGAGATGCGCGTGTACAACTGTGAATACGTAGCTGTAAAGCTGAACTCCAAAGTGTTTCTTAGAGTGTTGTCGAGTGTTGGAGCAGCTGGAGCTAGTGACGTAACTAACATTGACATTAGTGTTTAGCACATCCATGAATAACTGTCATGACATCCAGAAACACTGGTCAAACATTGTTCATATAACCCTGACACAGATCATACGAGAAACTAGTACCAAAACTTGCAGATATATTAGTGGAATAAGATGGTTATTGTGGAAAAAAAACAAATCTCACTTTACAAAAACTGTACGTGGTATGCATGTAATAAAACATATTTAATTAGAACATGAGGGGTGCAGTAAGTGGTTTGTCATCAGTAGTATCCATTATGTAGACGAAACACAGAATACCAAGGTTCTGTCTTAACATTTGTCCAAAATCATATCATGCAGCGTCAAGGTATCTCTTTTTCAAAGTACTTGGCACATGGCATGTTGTAAAGCTCGTGCAACCTGTCTGAAATGTTAAAGGTAGCCGGATCTTTTCAAACATTAAGTAGTGAATCGTGGCTTTAAACTACAATTAATAAAAAAGTCCGAAGTATTCTTAACTTTGCTATTAAAACTTCATAGTAAACTTTTATACGATAACTGCACCACTTTAAACTTTAAATAAAACTGGATCACATTTTAAATAGTTTTGAAGATTGGAAACCCGTGTTTCAATTATTACAACTGAATATTTTGGTGTTAGCTCATCAACGATAATACTTTACATCCATACTCGATGTCTGGACCAGTGATAGTGCTACAGATACAGATGGTGTATAATATGTTAAGCATACGTTAATCATGCACTGAATATGCGGAATTTTACTACTGTGCAACAAATATCTCTTTTGAATCTGTGCAGTTTTTGAAATGCTACTGTTTCTACTTGTATCATAAAAGTTTACTACCAGAATGAACCATGGATCACTGAAGTAGGTAATGTACCCACAACTGTTAGATAACAGTACTTCACGTATATCTTCTTTCAGAACTACAGGATGGCAGTGCAGCTTGGTTATATTGTTAAATAGTGAACTTTATCAATTTGTAGAATTATCAGATTCAGGGCTTATTGCCGTTGTTGGAACAGTGACATCAAACTCTGTATATGGTAAATAGTCGGTCAGGAAGAGACACTAAAATGGACAGCTCAGAAGCTTCAGGAAAAATGTCTGAAAATGTCAGTTATAAACTGAAAATAGCTTGTTAATCAACACCACAGTCCTGTGAATGATTACACCAATAAGATTTGTAATTACAAGCTTTAGTTGCATAATGTAAGAATTGAAGGTCACCAGGAGCTTTCTCAGAATAAAACTGACTGGTAAAAATGGATTTTTGAAACTTATTAAAGGTCATTACTCAGCAACTATCCCGCTTCGTGTGAAAGTTTCAGATATATCGGAACACTAGATTGTTTTGAAGATTAATGAATGTCACACCGAAAGATTGTATGTCATTCAGATGAAAGGTTTTGTCACAAGACTTACTTCATTTATCAATAAATGACTAAAACATTGATAGGAGTTTAAATACATACTAGTACATAGAAACACAAACTGTGAGTGAACATGTTTCAATAAAGTAGAGATATGTTACAGTATGTTTTATTTAAATGTTTCACACATGCACATCTGTAAGTTATTAACAACTGCAACCAATATAAAGTCGCAGTGGACCGGCATGGGTCAAAACGACACTGTGACATTGTTTGGATGTACTTTGTAGATAGTGTGATGCCAAAAACATTGTGGCTTCTGTGAAGGATAAGTAACGGTCACATTCAGGGTAAAATATTCATATACTGAAGTCAAAAAATGTCAATATTCGGAATTTATACTGTCCAAGTTGTTAATATTTATTGTTTGTGATGACACTGAAAAAGAAAGCAATGTGGTTCAGCGTGTGGAGAACAAGACTATGTGGTGAAAAGTGTGTATTATGTCATGACAGTTAAAAGTCTAAAAATACAAATATCGGTAGCAAAACTGTTCACCTTCACACAACAATAAACGATATAATCATGAAAGAGTTTCATCTGGAAAAGTGACACATGTTTTTCATGGCATATCCATCAAGCCATAGCAATCAAAGAATGAAATTAGCATTAATACTATTACCTATGAATACAGCATATGTGTGTTTTTGTGGGATTGAGCTTTTTAAACGAATTCTGGGAACCATCATCATTGAAATCTAGATAGATTATGGAAAGCTTTCAGTAAACAGTGGTGTAATTGGAACATGACAGTCTTACCTGAGTCTTTTGTAACTGATTCTGTACAGAAAGGTTACTTTCAAGATACACAGTTGTAACATAGGACATGGTCTTACATGTAACATTTATTGTAATATCATGATCTTCCAAGATTGTTGTTAATTTCAACACACTCAGAATCAGAGAAATAAGAACATAATTATCAAAATACGTGTGGTTTCTGCACGGAATAACATACATAAATAACAGTTATAGTAATGTTATTCAATATTAAAGTCACAATGAACAGTGTTTGTGATCTGATATCGGCTGTTTTATAATACCAAGCTAGAGAAGGTTGTTAGCAGAATTTGAAATCGAAACCTGAAGAGCAGCTAGTTTTAGTATTATATTTCAAAATCAAGCATCTGGTAGTCTGTAATTCATGTTCATGTGACATGAACACCAGAGACGACCTAACACAACTGTTCCAGCTGTCTTCAAATCAGTGTTTATACGTTTATTAGGTCTTGAGTACCCGAGACTACTTTGATGTTTCTATATTTTGTGTCTAAACTCGCTTAATACGACAGGACACATGATTGAAAAGTTTATTGTTTGTTAAGGATGTCAACATGTTAAGTGAAACAGATTACTGTTAGCATGTGTGTGTACATGTACAGTTACATCACTTGATCTCGTGCTATTATAACCAATTAGATTTGAACGGAAGTCAGTTTTGTTTTTATAGAGTTGCGTCTTCTTTTCAGCTTTTGCACGTTGTGTATTTCAATACATTTTCTTATAAATGCTTTTGTTGGTTCCGTATTGTTTTATTTGGTTTGAGGTCCGTACTGTATTTTATGTCTTCCTTCCTGTTACTTCCATTTTCTTTCCTTTCTTATTGTAATTATCTGCATACACGTTTATATTAATATGTTGATATTTTGTTTTATGTTATGTATTTGTTTCTATTGTGATTCAGTACGGCATTGTTTAATTTCCTAATGTTATGTTATTTTATTTTATATCTTTCTTTCAAACAAAAGAAGTTTTGTACTGACAGACAGAAGTTTATTTATTTAACTTATTATTATTTTTAGTATTATAATACTTGTTTCTGATTTATATTTTACAGTGTAGAGAATCTTATTTTAACTTTTCGTTTGTAATCTCGTATTCTGTTGTTAAGTGACTGTCTTAAGAAAATATTTATTTTCACAGCCATTGTTCTCTTGAGAGTAATATCACTATATGCAATGTTGTGAGCTCAGTTTTGTTATTGCTTGGCTGCATGTTGACATCTAGTTTAGTCACACACGTGTTCTATATAAGACATCAGATCGGTGTAAAGTGTAACAATTTTTGATACACTGTGGTCACACATGTTGTACAGTTCGTGTTCTGTTCATCTTCGTAACTTTGAGGTATTCAAGTAAATAAGTCTTAATGTTGAAGTTTTATTGGAGTTAAAGATTATAATAATTTTGTTTGAGGTGATTTTTCTGTCTGTACTTCTGGGACTTTCAAAACATGGATTCAGTTTATTTTATCTCTGTATTTACAATGGAATATGTTACCAGAAAGTTAAGATGACAATCTTAAAGCAGAAGCTACTGGATTATTTTAATTACGAGTTAAGACTGAAGAAGAAAGGTCTACCTTTCTAAAGTGTTTGGGTTTTAGTGATTTTGTTCATTTTTTATCAAAACTTTTTGAAACCACGTGTTATTTAACAACATCAATATATATCTACACGTGTACATGTTGTAAATGTTTCCTAGCAACGACTAGAAATGATTTAAATTTTTACAGGGATATTTTACAGCGAAATATTAGCTTTTTATTTATTCACACAACTGAAATTTAAAGCGTAAAGAGATTTACACTTTAATGTTGGAATAGACAAAATAAATCCATTAATATCACGTTTTTTGATAGCTTGCCACTTGACAGAATACATCAATGTTGAAGTAACATCAGCAATTGTAGTTCAGCAACTTATGTTGATTTAATGTGTTCAAATAAACTGAATGTGAGTTGAACAGAATTCGAACCAAGGTCCTGTTAACAATCACGTGTTTCAAGCAAATTCGTTGTTAGGTCTATAACGATTGTTTCTATAGATGTCGCTTAATAAAATAATATACTGTCAACTCCGTTTTTTAAAGACCAAATAATCCTACAATTACCACTGATAGAACTACTAAGGTGGAGAAATACGTTTTGCAGTCGGAAAAACTCATTAAATTCTCTGATTGGACAATCTGATTCAGTCTTAACTTCCGATGATTAAAACTTTTCCGATACGACGGTATGCCAAGTTTCCTTTATGTGGTTAAAACGACCTTAATGAATGAACGATTTCGAACAAGAAAGGAAAGAGATGTTAATTAGTGTTAACTTTCAAATAGTTTAAATAACTCCAGTGTGCGTGGTTTACCTTTCAAATAACATGTATAAAAACAGGACTACATTGTTGAAAGTTGAATTACTTTTACCGGAAATATTTTTCAAATAACAGTTCTATGTAAATGATTCTTAATATTGTTTGCTTCCATATGTTGAGTTTTTAAACTAGGAAACAATTTCAGTTCTACAAATATATGCGTTTTCAAAATCATGTAAAATATGTGGGTTAAACATAAATTTCCAAAAATATATTCACCACTACATTAATCTGAGTTTTGTGCATATTCACCACTATATTAATCTGAGTTTTGTGCATATTCACCACTACATTAATCTGAGTTTTGTGCATATTCACCACTACATTAATCTGAGTTTTGTGCATTGTAGCTCATGAACACACTACAATATTATATTTCAAAGTACGCAATTTAAGGTATTGAGGGTTAAAAAAGTACTTGAATAAGATACGGAATAATTTTTTTATCGAAGACAAAATAAAAAAAACATCACCCATTACTTTGACGTTTTGCGTACATTTACCTCATACTATTCTTTGTACAAAGTCTCATTTTTTATTTCAGTAACTCACTTCCACAAGACTATGCTGCTGGACGTCCTTTATGTATGAACACTTATTACCAATTCTTCCGAGCGATTCGCCGGCCAGGTTCAGAGAAGGATATGATACACATCTATGATGAAACTGCTAAACACATTACAGTGGCCTGTAAGAATCAGGTACGTTAGAGGTTAATATTACTTTGCTATTTATTTCGTAATCTGTAACATACAATTATTTCACAGTTATCGTGAATCTATGTACACAATTTTATTTCACACAAAGTGGTTAAAAATAAGGTTTCGTCTGTTACAGTTAAGTTGATGGTGTGGAAGTCACGATAAACCGCAGCTGAATGTTTTAACTTGAAGTTATTTTGTTTTCTATACGAGATACTCAACTAAAAGTTATTCAGTTGTTTACCAATACGAAATACTCAACTAAAAGTTATTCAGTTGTTTTCCTGTACGAGATACTCAAATACAAGTTATTCAGTTGTTTTCCTATACGAGATACTCAAATAAAAGTTATTCAGTTGTTTACCAATACGAAATACTCAACTAAAAGTTATTCAGTTTTTTTCTTATATGAGATACTCAAATAAAAGTTATTCAGTTTTTTCCTATACGAGATACTCAAATAAAAGTTATTCAGTTGTTTTCCTATACGAAATACTCAACTAAAAGTTATTCAGTTGTTGTCCTATACGAGATACTCAAATAAAAGTTATTCAGTTGTTTTCCTATACGAAATACTCAACTAAAAGTTATTCAGTTGTTGTCCTATACGAGATACTCAAATAAAATATAATAACTAAAACGTATCACAGTTTAATTTATCTATGTTGCGAATAATATATTAATAAAAAACAGTTATGGTCATTTAAATGTTCTATTACAGGTAGTTATTATTATATCGTATTTTCTTTCAGTTCTATATCCTACATCTAGGTGACACAATAAACGACGTAAAAGAAGATATCCTGGTGGAAAAATTAGGTGAAATTGTTCAAATGTCTAAGGATTTAGATGAACGAGAACCCCCAGTCGGTCTTCTGACAACACAAAACAGGAGATGTTGGGCCGCTTCCTACCAGAAACTTCAAAAAAGTAAGTAATAACAGATTTCTGTTTGGTTTGAATGGAACTGGAATATAAATTTATTATCTTTGAACCAGAATGTTCACTAAATTACGAAGTACTTACTGAGTTGCTATCACAATAAACCATTTTATTCACCAGTGTTCTCACTGAATAGATGTCACAGTTTAGATTCTGGTTATCAAATTGAAGAACATTCTTGAATGTGAAAGACGCTGAAGAATATTACTTCAGTGTTCTCACTGAATAGATGTCACAGTTTAGATTCTGGTTATCAAATTGAAGAACATTCTTGAATGTGAAAGACGCTGAAGAATATTACTTCAGTTTTCTCACTGAATAGATGTCACAGTTTAGATTCTGGTTATCAAACTGAAGAACATTCTTGAATGTGAAAGACGCTGAAGAATACTACTTCAGTGTTCTCACTGAATAGATGTCACAGTTTAGATTCCGGTTATCAAATTGAAGAACATTCTTGAATGTGAAAGACGCTGAAGAATACTACTTCAGTGTTCTCACTGAATAGATGTCACAGTTTAGATTCTGGTTATCAAATTGAAGAACATTCTTGAATGTGAAAGACGCTGAAGAATACTACTTCAGTGTTCTCACTGAATAGATGTCACAGTTTAGATTCTGGTTATCAAATTGAAGAACATTCTTGAATGTGAAAGACGCTGAAGAATACTACTTCAGTGTTCTCACTGAATAGATGTCACAGTTTAGATTCTGGTTATCAAATTGAAGAACATTCTTGAATGTGAAAGACGCTGAAGAATACTACTTCAGTGTTCTCACTGAATAGATGTCACAGTTTAGATTCTGGTTATCAAATTGAAGAACATTCTTGAATGTGAAAGACGCTGAAGAATATTACTTCAGTGTTCTCACTGAATAGATGTCACAGTTTAGATTTTGGTTATCAAATTGAAGAACATTCTTGAATGTGAAAGACGCTGAAGAATACTACTTCAGTGTTCTCACTGAATAGATGTCACAGTTTAGATTCTGGTTATCAAATTGAAGAACATTCTTGAATGTGAAAGACGCTGAAGAACACTACTTGTTTCCAGTATTTTTCATCCATCTTGAGAATTAACCAATAATATAGAACCAATTCACTGAAGTGAATCAAACTTTTCACAAAAGACTAAATTTAATTTGAACTTGTATGAACTGATTTAGCTTCACGTTAACGTGTTTTTTTATGGAGTGTTTCTCTTCGTTACTGGAGGTTCGAAGTTATTTATGATGACCAGTAATCTTTATGAACTTAATAGAATTTGTTTACATATTAACCTACTAGAATAAACAAATATTTTATATTTGACTGTGTTCAGGGTCAATAACCTTTAGGTCACAGGGTTGCTTGTTACTTAATGATCTGATATATAACAATGATAATATTTGCACGATTACAATTTCATCACGTTTTTCGGTGTTTGAAGAATATAATTCTTGTAACAAACATATTTATGCCCAAATGTGAGATAGTTTTCAACAAAACTGGTTTCATGCAAATAGGGTGTTTTTGTGGGTATCAAGTTCTAAGTACTCTGTTTGTTTACAAGCTTCAGATTAAATTTAGTTCTATACATTTTGTAACATATTAAAGTATTTGAGAATTCTATCTGGCGATCTCGAAAGGTTTACTTGCAATGACAGAAATCTTTCTATAACCATTACGTCATAAGGTCAGACTTTCGTCTTCTTGATTCCGTCAACTCTTGACATGTTTGTCACGTGTTGTAGCTCTAACGGTCTAAGTCTGAGGTTCAGTAAACGTTTTTAAACAAATTGAAAAAAAAACACTTCCTATTAATTATTTCACCACCACTTTGGGGTTTAGTTGTTTATTTATTGTTTTTTTTTTAATTTGACGCATAGCTACAAGAAGGCTATCTGTGCTAGTCGTCCATAATTTAGTAGAGTAAGACAAGAGGGAAAGCAACTAGTCATCACCATCCACTTCCAACTTTTCGGTTACACTTTTATCAATGAATAGTGGTATTGACGGTCACATAATATCACTCACATGGCTGAAAGGGCGAGCATATTTGGTGTGACGGGGATTCGTACCCGCGACCCTCAGATTACGTCCTGGGATTTAGTGAAATCATCTTTTCATTGCCAGATGGATCAAGAATGGTCCCATGTTCACGTCCCGTTACCATAAAACTTTCGGGCGTTATATGTGTTATAGTAGCAGTAGTCAAATCACTGTAAGGTCGGACATGTCTGACGTAAGAATTAACAATAGATGCTATTGAATAGCCGCTTTCCCCTTGATCTGTAAGTTCATAATTAAGGATGACTAGTGCAAACAGCCTTCGTGTATCTTTGTACTCGTATCAGAAACAAATAAAACCCCCAAAGTATTTTACATCTTAGTGATAAAATAGTTTGCACTGTCTTGTTCGTCATAAATTGAGGGGTCGTTGCTAACTGAATATGGGTTTTAAAAAGTAATTACGAGAAGTTCTAACTCATTGCACCTGCTCAACACCAAGGAGCTCTGGTTCGTTTGTTTTTGAATTTCGCGCAAAGCTACACGAGGACTATCTGCGCTAGCCGTCCATAATTTAGCAGTTTAAGACTAGAGGGAAGGCAACTAATCATAACAGTCCTACGCCACCTCTTGGGCTACTCTTTAACAACGAATAATGGGATTGACCTCATATTATAATGTCCCTATGGCTGAAAGGGCGAGCATGTTTGGTGTGACAGGGATCGAACTCGTAATCCTCGGATTACGAGTCGAGTGCCTTAACCACCTGGCCATGCTGGGTCCCAAAGAGGTGTATTGGACATCAAGAAGAAACCAAAGAGCTCTAACTTAATACACGTCTCTTATTGGCTCATCAATGAGTCTGACGTCTTATGACGCTAAAAACCGAGTTTTGATATTGGCTGTTGTCACAACAGAGATAGTCTATTGTGCCGCTATATTTACGCTTAACAAGAAACAGATGAAACAAAATGCTTGACATATATAAATGTTCTTTTGTATCCTCAATACGATTGGTATAGGTGTTAGCAATTTTATTAAAATAAGGTACATAATAACGTTTCGACCTTAAGTCATCTTCATATAACCCTCATGTAGTTTTTCGCGGAATTCAAAAACAAAGAAAGAAAAAAGATTCTTACATCTACATAACGAATTTTACTCTCATTCAATGCGGAAAATTTGTCAACAAAAACTTGGTTCTGTTAATGACATTCAAATAGTTAGTTGATTAAAGTCTTACTGAGAAAAATGTGTACGAATGAATGTGTAGCAACTCATCCTGTTTAACAAGAAAACTGTCCACTCTTAGTTGCACAGCGGTCAGTGTTTTTGGCTAATAACGCTAAAATCCGGGTTTCTATACCTGTAGTGAACAACGAACAGATGGATCAATTTGTAGCTTTGTGCTGAATGACAAACAAAGAAAACCGGAGATCAACATATACAATCCTTCTCAGTATTTCCCTGAAGCAGGAAGCAGTCTAGTCGTTATATCCTTCTCAGTATTTACTTGAAGCAGGAAGCAGACTAGTCGTTATATCCTTCTCAGTATTTACCTGAAGCAGGAAGCAGACTAGTCGTTATATCCTTCTCAGTATTTCTCTGAAGCAGGAAGCAGACTAGTCGTTATATCCTTCTCAGTATTTCCCTGAAGCAGGAAGCACACTAGTTCTAATATCCTTTTCAGTATTTCTCTGAAGCAGGAAGCAGGCTAGTTGTTGTATCCTTCTCAGTATTTCCCTGAAACACGAAGCAGACTAGTCGTTATATCCTTCCCAGTATTTCTCTGAAGCAGGAAGTAGTCTAGTTGTTGTATCCTTCTCAGTATTTCTCTGAAGCAGGAAGCAGACTAGTCGTTATATCCTTCTCAGTATTTCCCTGAAGCAGGAAGCACACTAGTTCTAATATCCTTCTCAGTATTTCCCTGAAGCAGGAAGCAGACTAATCGTTATATCCTTCTCAGTATTTCCCTGAAGCAGGAAGCAGACTAGTCGTTATATCCTTCTCAGTATTTCTCTGAAGCAGGAAGCAGACTAGTCGTTATATCCTTCTCAGTATTTCCCTGAAGCAGGAAGCACACTAGTTCTAATATCCTTTTCAGTATTTCTCTGAAGCAGGAAGCAGTCTAGTTGTTGTATCCTTCTCAGTATTTCCCTGAAACACGAAGCAGACTAGTCGTTATATCCTTCCCAGTATTTCTCTGAAGCAGGAAGTAGTCTAGTTGTTGTATCCTTCTCAGTATTTCTCTGAAGCAGGAAGCAGACTAGTCGTTATATCCTTCTCAGTATTTCCCTGAAGCAGGAAGCACACTAGTTCTAATATCCTTCTCAGTATTTCCCTGAAGCAGGAAGCAGACTAGTCGTTATATCCTTCTCAGTATTTCCCTGAAGCAGGAAGCAGACTAGTCGTTATATCCTTCTCAGTATTTCCCTGAAGCAGGAAGCAGACTAATTGTTATATCCTTCTCAGTATTTCCCTGAAGCAGGAAGCAGTCTAGTCGTTATAATATAGAGTATAAACTGGCTTGTAATCGGTTTCTGTTACAAAATAACCAGAGTTATGTAATCGAATAAACTATAAACTATGATAAGGAAAAGTGAGTTTTATTTTCTTATAACCTTACACCTTTGATCGTCACAAATCCGTCAGCTTGAGTCACAGACTGGTTACATATTGTTTACAGTTTCAGGTTTTACAGAATTAAACTATTCATTGCAGTGTGCTAAACCTGATATTTATAAACTTTCATAGTCTTAACTAAACTAATAGGCTGATATTGTTGTTTCCCTTTGTTTCCTAGTAAAGTTTCGACGTTACTAAGAACACCTGTTAATCATCTCTTGAAATGTATTCATTTTAAACATTCTATCTCTCAACAATGTTCACTAGTTTCACAAACTATCCCGAGCTACCCTTTCACTGCATAGTGGTGTTTCGGGATATGACGCATGTTTTCAGAATCCGACTTTAATTGTTACTTCAAAATAAAACTGTCAGGACTCGAGTTGTTACTTTAAGGTATTCCATTCGTTATTGCCAGCGAGTTCGAATGGCGTGGAATACGTCCAGGATATAAGAATAAATTCACCCATAATTCCGAGTTGAGATGATTTTCACTGTCAGGTTATTTTTTATGATAACCTCAATGCTGGGCTATAATCATCTTTTACTAGTTGATTTTTTTCAGTATATTTTATTTATTTTATTTTTATTTTGGAACATTATGAGATTGTATTTCCTTGTTACTAGATGGCAGCAAAGGCCAAATAGGATATTTTAAATTAAGAATGGGGAGGTTCGTTTTGAACTCCTGCATTCTCAAATAACATTACAATTAATAATAAAGGAACATAATGTTAATATTACTGAGTACAAGTTTATTGAAAATTACATTTATCCAGATATTTTTTCTAAGCTTGCAGACATACAGATGATTTAATTAGCATAAATAATTGTAAGATAAATGATGTTGTTAACACTATTTATCTGGTGGAATTGTAAACCGAGAAACTCCAATTTCCAATGTAAAACTACATTATTTAGGTTAATTTGTTGTAGTTCAGAAAGCAATACAATGGGCTATCTATACTCTGCCCACCATGTATACGATACCCAGTTTTCCGTGTTTTAAGTCCACAAACATGCCACTGTGTCAATAGAGGGCATTTAAATTTAGAAATTAAAATTGTTGTTGTTTTGAATTAAGCACAAAGCTACACAATGGGCTATCTGTGCTCTGCCCACCACGGGTATCGAAACCCGGTTTTTAGCGTGTAAGTGCGCAGACATACCGCCGAGCCACTGGGTAGTAGAAATTCAAATGAAATATTTAAACTAAAATATTTTTTCTTTTCCAATGTACGGTTTACCCTCTTCTCATAGTAATGTATCATACGTTTTTGTCATAAGCGTTATAACTTTACAATCATACAAATTTTGTAAAGTTTATAATATTTTATTATTAATGTCGAAATATTAATATTTAACGGATTTAATAAAGAAACTTCAAATAAAATATTGAACTATTCGATAATAAACATAAGAATGCGTTAAATAAATATGAAAAGTAGAAGGTAAGTCACTTTTATTCAAAGGTTTTAATAAGTACTCGTAGTTGTTAACAAGGCTATTTAAGCACTAGTTTTATGCAGATGAACACCTTATCACAAATAAAGGCTCTTCTGTAGTATGAAAATTGGTATTTACAGTGGGCCTAATGGGTGGTACTTGGGAAATATGCTAGTTAGTGGGGATAACTGGTTGCGACCTTTTATACAGGTATATAATTTCCGACTGCGCTACTAATTAGTTTATTTCACTTACCCCCAAGTACCCCGGCATGGCCAGATGATTAGGGCACTCGACTCGCAATCCAACGGTCGCAGGTTCTAATCTCCGCCACACAAAGTATGCTCTCCCTTTTAACTGTTGGGATGTTACAGTGTGACAGTCAATCCTACTATTCGTTGGTAAAATAGTAGTCCAAGAGTTGGTGGTGATGACTAGCTGCCTTCCCTCTAGTCTTATACTGCTAAATCAGGGACGGCTAGCGCATATAGGCTTCGTGTAGCTTTGGGCAAATTTTAAAACAAACAAATTGAATAGAACAAAGGATAACAGGTAGCTAACCTTGCTTAAACAAAGAAAATAAACAGATAGCTAATTTTGTTGGGATAAATAACGTAAAGAAACACCTGATTTTGTTTTGCCAGTATTTTCTTCTGAAGATTCAAAGTCAGTAAAATTCAGTATCACTGATCTGACAAATAGGTGGAAACGATCTAACAGAATATCAACATTCATATATCAAAGGAAAAGCTAGGGCAGATAGCCCTCGTGTAGTGTACTTATGCGCGAAATTCAAAACAAACCAAACAACACCCCCTGGTGGTATTAGCATCATTGTTTCGTATTTTCTTTACTTCGTAGAGCAGTCACCTTCCCACATCTGTCTTCAGGTAATGAAGGGTCATATGGATATGAAACATTGTGGGGTTGAGCACCCACATCTTGCTCTCCTAATTTCTATTTCTTTTAATTACTTTATTATTCAATTATTTTATTTTTACTATTGATAAATTTCTTTATGTGAGACTGTCGATTTTGTTTGTTTGTTTGTTTGTTTTGAATTTCGCACAAAGCTACACGAGGACTCTTTATGCTAGCCGTCCCTGATTTAGCAGTGTAAGACAAGAGGGAAGGTAACCAGTCATCACCACCAACCGCCAACACTTGGTCTGCTCTTTTGCTATCACATTATAATGCTGAAAGAGCGAGCATGTTTGATGCGACCGGACTTCGAACTCGCGACCCTCAGATTACGAGTCGAGTGCCTTTTACACCTGACCATATCGGGCCATAAACATATAGGGAAAGCGAAGTAAATCTAAACACACATACAAACAATTTACTCGTCGGTGTATTCAATACAAAAACACATCACGTAGTAACATCACATTATAACATGCTTCATGATACTCCTATTTCCATGAATATATACTGAACTTTCTTCATCTTTCTGATGATTTAATTTGAAATTACAGGTGGAGCCAACAAACAATCTCTGAACATAATGGAAAGAAGTCTGTTTCTGCTATGTCTAGATGAGCCACTGACTTCTAGACCAAACTACTGTAGTATCCGCAGGGAGTCAATTAACCTTGAGGTGGAAACAATGGCAAGTCACATTCTTCATGGGGGTGGTACTGATTTCAATAGTGGTAACCGCTGGTTTGACAAGTTTTTACAGGTTAGTGATCTAGTGTAGATTTTTATTGCACGTTATGGTTGGTTTGTTTATATGTAGTGTGTTAGAGAGTTTGCTATTTTCAACGCTTGTGCCTAAGTGATCAAGATTTTGTATAATCAAAGTGTTATTGAAAGATCTGAAGGATGGCCACTTTGCTTGTTGTTTCAAATTCACGCAAAGCTGGACGAGAACTATCTGTGCTTTCCGTCCTAATTTAGCAATGTAAGACTAGACGGAAAGCAGCTAGTCATCACCACCCATCTCCAACTCTTAGGCTGCTCGTTTACTAATGAATAGTGGGATTGTTCGTAACATTATAACGCCCCCACTGCTGGGAGGGCAAGCATGACTGGAGCGATGGGGATTGGAACTCAAGATCCTCAGATTACAAGTCGAGTGCCTTAACCACCTGGTATGTTTACATCCATATCAAACATTATTTTACACTATAAAGGTTGATTTATGGGTAAGCTGGTTAACTTTATCTTACTATACAAACCTGACATTTATATAGATCAAATTTTACGAAAACGCACAGGATGAATTTTTCCGTAATAACGTGGAATAAAGGTAGGCTGAGCTAAGTTTAGAACTTTTCCAGTTACGCCCACAAAACAGTGGATTTATTAAGGATACGGAACTGTGAAGTATGTTTAAACCCTTATTGATTGGGTTACTGATAGACAGAATAACGAAATTTAAGAATGAGTGTTACACAAAATACAATCTTTGTTGTTTGTAAAACACAAATACAGCGCACGTGCCTGCAGTTTCTCATTATTGAGAGTCATTTCTTTCAGATGTTTTCAGGTTCAGGTCACCCAGTAGACTGAGTAATTCAAGGTTTCTTAGGTTCAAAGAAACCTCGCATTTTGGTTTGATTTGAATTTCGCGCAAAGCAACAAGAAGGCTATCTGCGCTGGCGTTACTTAACTTAGGATTGCAAAACTAGAGGGAAGACTGCTAGACTCATCACCTGTCGCCACCTCTTGGGCTGCTCTTTTATAAACGGATACTGAGATTGATTATCTCATACAAACGCCCACACAGCTGAAAGGGCAAGCATGTTTGATGAGGCAAAGATTCACACTCACAGCTTGCAGATTACGAATCGAGGGTCATAACTTGTGTATTGCCTGTTCTGTCATGGAAGGACACTGCTGTGAACACCTTTATACAAGTTTTGATAACCACAGGATATAACGGGCATTATCAAATTTGAAAATAACAAAGAAACAAAAGTAGGTAAAAACAATATCAGTTTAACAGAGATCTTGATCAAGTGTTATGTGAAACCCACACACACTTAAAATATCTTACCTCAGGGTTATCCGAAAGCTGTAATTTTACAACCAGCAGACTTTAAAATTGAGTTGGTTGAGAATTCGATCTTTCTGTTTTCCAACATTTGCACATCTCAGAGAAATCATAACCTTGGAAGTTGAATTATAACTTAATACTGAAATATCCTTTAACAACGAATCCGTACACGAATATAAACTCTTGAGAAAAAAAAACATGCAATACACAATCAACCCTATGTCTTGTCTTTATAATGATCTTTAATGTATCACAAAACAGCACAGAAAATTTTAAGAAACTACGTATAATATGTAAATATGCTTGTTTTATTTTTTCCTCGGAATTCACACAATTCTACTAATTTAGAAAGGATAGACCAGAGGGAAGATGGCTAGACAGCAATACCAACATCATACTGTCAGTGTGATTGTAGACAACAATACCAACATCATACTGTCAGTGTGATTGTAAGGACAAGCACGTCCAGTGAAGTGATTCAAGCTCGTGAACCACGAGAATCTTAACAACCAGTCCTTGACAAATTATAAAATATGGTAATAGACACAGAGTAATAATAAACCTTTATAAAAGAAGTTCTAACAGTAAACCTTGGTAATCAGTAGTAGAAAAATTCCGTTTAATAGTAACTTAAACCACCACAATAACAAATTTTATCATTTTACGTTTCCTGTCCGAAAACATAAACTAACTGAAAATTACCTTAACCTAAACAGTCATATTTCTTTTCATAAACGCTTTAAATTCACTAAATTTAGATACATTAGTATAAATAAGAACAAAACACACAAAAAATATTTTACCTAATGTAAATTAATGAAGCAGCATATAGATCTTGTTGTAGGTGGTAAATCTTGTTTTATGTGGTAAATCTTGTTGTAGGTGGTAAATTCTTCAACAAGATAAATGAACCAGTCCCTCAATAATGTTTTCAAATTTCTTCATATGTGTATTAAAACTATCAGAGTAATATAAAATACAACCAAATAGCAAATAAATACATTTCAGTGCAGCCTACAAGAGACATAATAAAACTCTGTATACCATATTTTTAACGAAATGTTTTACCTAAATAGGTGTAGGATTCAATATGTAAAAAATAAAGTAAAAGTGAACGTACATACGTTTATTAATACTAGAATATGTAAAATACACATATTAAACTTGTGCACTTACCTTGATGTCAAACGCGACTTTCAATTACCCATCACCTTTGTTTTAACCTTCCTATGAGGTTGTCAAAAGATGACATTGGATTGTTGTTAGCTATGGTAGTGTCTTGTATCACTTCCTTGGCCTGAGCCAAAGCCTGACTGAAAAACTTCTTCATCTAACCAATAATCTGACATGGAGAAACATTCCATAGCTATCTCTTGGTGATATTAGTTTAGAATTTGTATTTTCAAGATCAGCAGAACCATAGTGAGGGTGATGGGTGAAACTTTTGGCATGTTAAACTCTGGCTTTGGCCACCTCGCCAAAGGTTAGTGCAAATTTTGTCTACAGCGTGCACTCAAAAAGACATACCCTGACAGAACATCAAAAGAG
This sequence comes from Carcinoscorpius rotundicauda, assembly GCA_011833715.1. Lineage (NCBI taxonomy): Eukaryota > Metazoa > Arthropoda > Merostomata > Xiphosura > Limulidae > Carcinoscorpius > Carcinoscorpius rotundicauda. The sequence goes on along the minus strand of CM022396.1, from coordinate 93,141,886 downwards.
GTGTTTCCAGTCTCTGGACATCTGCATACTCCATCTTGATTATTTGAGAGGCTAGTTGCAGTGGTATTGATTTCAATGATGGTTCTTCAATGCCGAGAGTGAGAATTGGAATCAGTTTATTCAGTACTGGCTTCACTATGACGTCCAGCAAAGTCTTAGGTGTAGAAATGTTTTGCTGTTTCAATTTAAATGGTCCAGTCAATGAAGGTTTGAATACCGAACTGACGATCGACTCAGTATGGGTCCAAACATCCATTGCTTTAGATGAAAAGTAGCACTAGTTCTAAGCCTTTTTGATTTGTTAAAATGTCCAGATAATTGCTAAACAAGAAATAGTACTGTAGAATTGATTTTCCATTGGAAGACAAAATGAAGTTTAGGAAACACAAAGAATGGAAATAAGTACTAACTAGTTGAAACCAAGGTAGTCAAATAGTCCAGAAATTGATTGTCAATACAAAAGTTCCAAATTTAAAGTGTTATGTTAGTCACATTTAGTTTGTTTAATGGTCGGTCAAGTGTGGAAATTGAAGTAAGCTTAAACATGTGTGGTTGTAACCATTATCTTCCTATACAAACTACCATTAGAGGCTGAAAAATACTTGAGATAAAGTGGTTACGTAACATTTCTATGGACGCCCCATGCACTCCTGCAGATCTTACCGTGGTAATGAATATCACTGTAAACTAAATCTTACCGTGGTAATGAATGTCACTGTAAACTAAATCTTACCGTGGTAATGAATGCCACTGTAAACTAGATCCTACCGTGATAATGAATGCCACTGTAAACTAGATCTTACCGTGATAATGAATGTCACTGTAAACTAGATCTTACCGTGATAATGAATGCCACTGTAAACTAGATGTTACCGTGATAATGAATGTCACTGTAAACTAGATCTTACCGTGATAATGAATGTCACTGTAAACTAGATCTTACCGTGATAATGAATGTCACTGCAAACTAGATCTTACCGTGATAATGAATGTCACTGTAAACTAGATCTTACCGTGATAATGAATGTCACTGTAAACTAGATCTTACCGTGATAATGAATGTCACTGTAAACTAGATCTTACCGTGATAATGAATGTCACTGTAAACTAGATCTTACCGTGATAATGAATGTCACTGCAAACTAGATCTTACCGTGATAATGAATGTCACTGTAAACTAGATCTTACCGTGATAATGAATGTCACTGTAAACTAGATCTTACCGTGATAATGAATGTCACTGTAAACTAGATCTTACCGTGATAATGAATGTCACTGTAAACTAGATCTTACCGTGGTAATGAATGTCACTGTAAACTAGATCTTACCGTGATAATGAATGTCACTGTAAACTAGATCTTACCGTGATAATGAATGTCACTGTAAACTAGATCTTACATTTGCTGACTCATATCAGGTAAGTTAACCTTCGGATTCGACTGGTAGGATTCAACAACGTTCCCTTTGTCTTTTCTTGTAAACATTAGTTTTCAGTTTAATACCATAAATGGTATGTATTTCAAAGTTTCACCACCTTCCGTATCCATATAGCGCACTTAGAGCTTGCAATTCATACATCTTAAGTTGTTCCTTGTAATAAAACAAGGTTGAAAGGACATTCGAGACATTGTGCGCTTTTCTCGTTAATTTAACCTGCGTAACCGAAAATATTCTATTACAACCAAACAAAATACTGAATACATCAGATTAATATTTATTATTTATAAGTTAATAATACTGTATGTGAATTTTATACACTACTGGTAATTTCAGCTACTAAAAAATTCCAATTATAAAATCAACGAATCAACCGTCACACCAAACATGTTCGCCCTTTCAGTCGTAGGCGCGTTATATTGAACGATCAATCCCACTATTCGTTGGTAAAAGAGTAGCCCAAGAGTTGACGGTGGGTGGTGATGACTACCTGTTTTCCCTCTAGTCTTACACTGCTAAATTAGGGACGGCTAGTGCAGATAGCCGTTGTCTATGTTTTATCGATATTCAAACACAAACAGAAAATCAAAATATTTTGTTAAAACAAGTCTTGAGTGATTAATCCTTTACTTTTATTTCTTATTAATGTTTTGTTTATATGACACAAGTTCAGCTGACAAACAAACTCAGAAGGCTCCCACACACTTCAACCATCATGTCACTGCTTTATTTAATGTTGAAAACGTAGCTTTTTGTGCCTCTGAAATACTAGATAATTCTAGATTTCTCTATTTGTTCAAGAAATGTTTCCTGTTCTTATAGGTAGCATTACGTCACGACACAGATTAATTGATTTTGGGATGGGTATGCATCAGCTCTTTCTAACATAAAGTACCCATATAGTCAAATTATAAATATGTGTTCACATGGGGGATTTAAAAATTTTGAAATGGGAAACATCCCTTACACTTAACGAGTTAACAAAACAAATTAATATGGATTAACTTGAAGCATCAGGAAATAAAAAACAACCTATCGCAAGTCATACCGCAACACAAATCATACTGCAGCTCAAATCATACCCCAGCACAAATCATACTGCAGCACAAGTTATACCGCAGCACAAGTCATTCCACAGCACAAATCATACTGCAGCACAAGTTATACCGCAGCACAAGTCATACCGAAGCACAAGTCATACCCCAACACAAATCATACTGCAGCTCAAATCATACCCATACACAAGTCATACCCCAACACAAATCATACTGTAGCACAAGTTATAACGCAGCATAAGTCATACTGCAGCACAAGTCATACCCAACACAAATCATACTGCAGCTCAAATCATACCCCAGCACAAGTCATACCTAACACAAATCATACTGCAGCACAAGTCATACCCAACTCAAATCATACCCCAGCACAAGTCATACTGCAGCTCAAATCATATCGCAGCACAAGTCATACCCCAACACAAATCATACTGCAGCTCAAATCATACCCCAGCACAAATCATACTGCAGCAAAAGTTATACCACAGCACAAGTCATACCTAACACAAATCATACTGCAGCACAAATCATACCCAACACAAATCATACTGTAGCACAAGTTATACCGCACACAAGTCATACCCAACACAAATCATACTGCAGCTCAAATCATACCCCAACACAAATCATACCGCAGCACAAGTCATACCCAACACAAATCATACTGCAGCACAAATCATACCGCAAAAAAAAATCATACTGCAGCACAAGTCATACCCCAACACAAATCATACTGCAGCTCAAATCATTCCCCAGCACAAGTCATACCCCAACACAAATCACACTGCAGCACAAGTCATACCCCAACACAAATCATACTGCAGCTCAAATCATACCCCATCACAAGTCATACCCCAACACAAATCATACTGCAGCACAAGTTATACCGCAGCACATGTCATACTGCAGCACAAGTCATACCGCAGCACAAGTTATACCGCAACACAAGTCATAAAGCAGCACAAGTCATTCTGCCGCACAAGTTATACCGCAGTACAAGTCATACCCCAACACAAATCATACTGCAGCACAAATCATACCCCAGCACAAGTCATATCGCAGCACAAGTTATACCGCAGCACAAGTCATACCCCAACACAAATCATACCACAGTCATGATAAGTAAAGAGCGACATCTTGTAACAGATAAAAATATACAAACAAAAACTTTGTGGCAAAGTTTTTTTTATGTGTCGCGAGGAACAGTAAACAGCATAACCAGGAAAGAAGATCTCCATCTGAGAAAGGAGAAGTTGCTTCATTGACGTTTCCATTGAAATATCACACACGTCTAGAGAGTGAGACAGGTGCTCGTACTGCTCAGTATAAAGATTCGATGATTAAGTTACCAAATGTAACACCTGTGGGTTTAATCTAATGAATTAGCTGTACCAAATGTAACACCTGTGGGTTCAATCTTATGAATTAGGTGTACCAAATGTAACACCTGTAGGTTCAATCTAATGAATTAGCTGCTTGGAAACTTCTCGTACACTAGTTGTATTATAAAAACTACACATGTTTTTGTCTTAGAAGTCTTACCGCAAGCTTATTGTAATGAAAACTGTGCGGCTAGCTTACTTTAAAAATGCATGGCCACCAGGTGGAGCACGATCGAACATGGCGGCCAAGTCTGTAATGCTATGGTAAGATTCCGAAATCGCTTTACTATATTTCACTAAATTCTGTGTTCGCCAGACAAAAAATAGACTTTAACAAGGAACAGTGAATCAACGTGCACATTTCGTAATTTTAAGTAATCATATAACTAAATATATTTAAACATATCAATAATTAAAATCCCATCTTCCAAGTTTTAAAATAGAAAACCTCCTTCCGCGAGAGAATTTTTGCCGAAATGCTGTTATTTGAATTTCATTGTGTAATATCACATTAATATACTTAATATAACAGTTTACTCGGTATTTTCTTGATATAATCTTGCAGTTCATCCGTTTTGTAAAATATGCTATTATTCAGTCATCGATATAGAATAATATTTAATAATTTATTTTATTTTCGGTGTATCTATCGCCTCTAGTTTACGTTCATAACGGTTATGACAATACCAATACTACTGTATGTTGTAAGATTTACGTCTTTGAAGTATCCTTGAAGTTCTGACATGTTGCAGTTTGTAGTGAGTCGTGATGGAGTTTGCGGTCTGGTTGTTGAGCATTCCGTGTCAGAGGGAATCACTGTTGTCAAATTCATGCAGGATTTTCTAGCTTATATGTAAGTATATTTACATATAATATTAATACTGATAGAGTTAAGTTTTAAAACAAGTTTCTGAACTTCATATATTATCGATATTTCACCTACATTCCAATTAAAAACAACCAAAATATTCTGTGTAAACAACTTTAGCAATTATCTCACCATTCACCAATTATGTCTCTACTTTAATTCAATGTAGAAAACGTGGCTTTCAGAGTCTCTAAAATACAACATAATTCTAGATATATCCATCCATTCAAAAAATATTTCCTTATACAGATGGCTAAGTAAGTTATATTGAAGCGATTTTAAATATGTAAAGCAACAAATCGCGTAAAACACGGTGAATATTTACACATATGAGTGTTGTGTGTTGCACATTGTCATAAAATTTGTAATATTTTGTTGTTAATCAGAAGAGACGCAGTAGTTCTGTTTGTTTTACTTTCTTAAGGATCCAGAAACGGTCAGTATATGAGTTGCTTGAACCTTGTAAAACTTAAGTACAAACCAAATGAGAATAAATATTACATCATGATGTACATTTCAGACATCTGAAGATGGTAAATTTTGTGTAAATGATTCTGTGAGTGTCTTTAAAACAACAAAACATTCCAAATTAGCAGGTTTTATTCCATGAAATATACTATTTTAAAAACCTGTGTGCGTTATCTGTGTAACTGTAACACATGTAATTCTACTTGCATGTTAAAGGTACTTTTTTTATAATTCATTGGAGCAGTGGATACAGTTCCTGGATAAATAGTGATTTAATTATGGTTGACCTCAAATGTTACTCTATATTATTCTTCGTAATTAGCTTATTAAGGGAATCAGGAGTCAGAATCATCCACTTCAAACTTGTATACATATGACAATAGCATGATCATAGCATATGTTTCTTGTAAACTATTGCATTATTTGTTCAACCTGCAGGATGTAGAAGTCAGTGTTTCTCTTCACTCATGCCATGTGCTCACGTTAATAGATGAAAATGGTGTTAGTTCTGTGTTTTTGTTCTCTCATCATTGAATATATGCCTGTCATCTGGTTTCAGGATGACCCGTCCAAAAGGAAGAAACAAAGGATAATGTTCAGTATTCCGTAGGCTCATTAGATCTATTGTGCCACTAAGCTAATAAATATTAAGGTACATATATGTTTTTAATGTATAAAACAGTGTTCCAAGCGTGGTTTTAATATCTTTCTTCAGGCCAAAAAATAAATAAATAATATAAATAACTTATTCTTCTAAAGCAGAAATGTTCTACATTCAGTGTAAAAAAATCATTATTCGGTTTCGCATACATTATGTCCAAAGGCAGACAGGTTGGAACTTTTGTGAAGACAGATGTGTTTTGGTAATAAAAGGTGAGAATGCTCATGGCAAGTTTATGAAGACAACTATGATGAAGACTCCACGATAATAATGGATTCGATTTTTATTAACATGTTCATCGTTTGAAGACATACCTATGTTAAAAGAAATATTTTTGGATATGAGTAAAAATATAGTAACCAAAGATTTAGCTTTTAATTCCGAGTAGAAGAGGCTAAGGCCATTGTTCACTTCCAATCTATTTGTTTTATTCATTTAACGCATGATACTGTGGTACTATTTCAGAGAGTCTTGTCCACCTGAAGAAACTGATAAGCCAACAGTATTTATTCAGTCCCCAACTAAAATGAATTGGGAACTTTCTGACGGTATTTTAAGCACAATACACGATGCTGAAAAGAAGATAAACAGGTGAGTATTTCACGTCATGATAAAATGTAGAGATGTGGAATTATAGTTTTAAATATTGTATTACTTTGAGAAATTTAAATTGTCACTGCTTTTATGATGTCCATCTGATGTCTCCAACTTGTATTTTAATTTGATAATTAACATCTTTTTTCACGTGCAAGGTTTTAATCCAACATATTACATACCGTTATGAGACATAGAATAGGCCAACTTTATCGTACTTGCTAACCCTAACCAATTACCCTTCAAAGAAAATAAAACATAGATAAAACAAAATTAATACTCGAGAAAGTCCAAAACATAAGCACACCAAAATCAAATGAACCTAATTACAAACACTATTTATTTATTTTTTAAATATTCTTTAAAGATATCTCGAAAGCATTCTGTTGACAAAAAACTACAACAAACCTAATCCTCCAAGAAACGCAGAATACAATACAACAACTGTTCCTATGGAAACAAACCACGAAATAAACACACGAATAAAATTACCCAAAATAGAGCAGAAACGCATGAATATAAACAAGCGAAATTAACGTTTCGACCCAAAACGTTACTTTACTAAAGCATTAGTGAAATAATAGAAAGATTAGATTTTCTAATTGCATAACGAATCTACTACTAACACTTAAACACCCATTTATAATTACCGATTCTTCAGACACCTTGCAATTTTCTCAAACTACTGACACACAAACCATAACATTGTATGTACTCGTGATTAAAAACTCTATAGAACTAACACTAATTTAATATACTAAAATCGGTCACTTTATGTTACATTTTAGCGAAAGCCTTGTGTAACTTATAATAATTGCACCAGCAACCGAAACGCCTTACAAAAGTTTAGAAGAAATTACTGACAAATTTGCAATTTCTTCAAATTTTTGTAAACAGTAGAAGACAAAAAAATGTGTCCCACTAGTATTGTTTACACTACGTCACGTATGCACTTCAGAATTCGAAGTGCCAAGTAATGGAATTTATTAATGACTAAATGACCGTACAGTAAGAACTATGAAACTAAATTGGGGCATACCGATGTTCCACGAAACTAAGTTTTATTGAGAAATCCCTAGTTACAGGTAATGATAATGTAGATTTCTAGAATTATTACAGTTGTACATGGAAATGTTATTGGCTTATGTAACATTCTACACATAATACTATTCATGTATTGTTTGTGTGTTGTGTTTTTTTTTTAACTTATCGCAAAGCTACACGAGGACTAGAGAGAAGACAGTTAGTCGTCACCATCCACCGCCAACTCTTGGCCTATTCTTTTATCAATGAATAGAGGTATTGATTGTCACATGTAATTTCCCCAAGAATGAAAAGGCAAACATGATTGGTTTGACGGAGATTAGGATTCGAGCTCCCCTACTATGGCTCTCTAGAATATCGAAATGTAACCAATTAAATTTATTTAAATGTTTGTTAACATTTTTATTGTTATTAATTGTGATACATAAAAACTTTATATTTTATAATTTAGCGATTATAATCGGCTAGCAAATACTCAAAATATTTCTAGCAGAAATCAAATCCCGTATTTGAATATTGTTTGTAAATTTATCTCTGATCCACTGGGTAACTACTGCAGTGTGCTTTTAAACTCACGTTTCTATGTATCGAAATGGTATTTTGTGTTCTAAAACAGCTAGTTCTAATTTTCTACTGATAGATTATGGAACAGACAGTAGTTAACTATACCGACCACTAGCGCTTTGACTACTATTGCCAAACCGAATTGTGGGATATCCGCTTTATCTCACAGTCCGCAAACTTGCAGCGCATTATCACAGAAACAGGATGAAATTCATAAACCTCAGGATTCATATTCCGATCAGCCATCTCCATGTCAAAATTGTTGACCCGACATGCTCTTAAAAAGAAATACTATTTCCCCTGTGTGTCGCAGCGTCCTCTATATGCAAATCTTACTCTCGTAATTACGGTTTACTTAAAAATTAACAATTTTCTGATTTATCCGAGCATATTAAAGTAATTAAGCTTGATTTTTTTTAAATATTTTGTTTGGACTCTTAAAATCATTATTTTTTTAGTCCGATGGACCTATTTGTCACTCCTGCAGTATACAAAATATTTTTGAGATACATAATTACTTTTCCCTTACAGTTTACACTGTTTTGTTTACGATAAGTGTATTCATACGTTTCATTTGTTGAAGAGTTTATCATGAGTACTATTTGGTTTAAATGTTGAGTTTGCGGAATGCATGTATCTAAAGTTATCTTCCTAACACAGGCTTACGTTTTATAATTTAATTAGCATTCCTATAATGTAAAAATGGTATTTTCAAACATACGAACAGAGATTAGTATATTTTCATTTTTATTACAAATTTCATCTAATTATAATACGCGTATATAATACCTTAAATTAGACTACAAGTCTATCCCCCAGCTGCATATCTGGAGACTTACAATGCTAGAAATCTGGTTTTGATACCGTGGTAGACAGCGCATAAATAGCCCATTGTTTGGCTTTGTGCTTAACTTCAGTCAAATAGATTATAAGAAATTTGTTTTTATCAGGGCCCCGCTCCCTACGAGTACAGCGATATGTCTACAGATTTACAACGCTAAAATCAGGGGTTCAATTCCCCTCGATGGGCTCAGCAGATAACCCGATTTGGATTTGCTATAAGAAAACACACACACTCATTAGGGTCCCAATTAACTCGTTGATACCCTTTTATACGTGGACCCAGCATAGTCAGGTGGGTTAAGGTGTTCTGAGGATCATGGGTTCAAATTCCGGTCGCACCAAACATGCTCGCCCTTTCAGCCGTGGGGGCGTTATAACGTTGCGGTCAATCCCACCATTCTTAGGTAAAAGAGTAGACCAAGTGTTGGCGGTGGGTGGTGATGACTAGCTGCCTTCCATCTGGTCTTACTTACACTGCTAAATTAGCGACGGCTGGCGCAGATAGCCCTCGAGTAGCTTTCAAAACAGACCAAACCCATGACTTCCGTGAATTAGGAACTTGTTTGTTTTAACCATATATTTAGCAATATTCTGGTGTATGTGGTGAGTAATATTGTAATGAATTCTAAATGCATACAAACAACTTGTTACTAATGATATATTCATATTTTTAGACTTGTTAGTGACCTGGATCTGTATATCCTACGATTCAGCGACTACGGTAAAGAGTTTATAAAAAGTAACAAGATCAGTCCTGATGTTTACATTCAGTTGGCACTTCAACTTACTTACTACAAGTAAGTATGAACATATTTCTCTGTTGTCTGTGTTAATGTAAGAAGTAAACTTCATCTGTTATTTATCAAAGCGGGGTTGGGAAAATCAAAATTTAAATGAAATCTCGGTGTTAGGACAGTAATGATATAAATATCATTCATTACTGTCTGCCTCAGACAGTTGTATCCCCTACATTTTATGTTTCGTGCTGTTTCCCAAGAAACAGTCTAAAATATGTAACTTTAATTTTAATTAGAAATAAAATAAACCTTAAAAAAACACAATTGCAACTTCATAAAACAGAAATCAGGCCTAGCATGACCAGGTGGTTAAGGAACTCGACTCCTCATCCGAAAGTCGCGGATTCGAATCCCGGTCGCACCAAACATGCTCGTCCTTTCAGCCGTGAGGGCGTTAGAATGTTACGGTCAATTCCACTATTCGTTAGGAAAAGGGTAGCCCAAGAGTTAGCGGTGGGTGGTGATGACTAGCTGCCTTCCCTGTAGTCTTATACTGCTAAATTAGGGACGGCTAGCGTGAGTAGCCCTAGTGTAGCTTTGCGCGAAATTCAAAAACAAACAAACACACACACTATTACTCCTTAAATAATGAACGAATAAATGTGCTCACTAGTTTTGTTGTATTTCACCGATGAATGTTTTTTTATTTGCAAACAGGTACGTATCTAATTGGTAATGTAGAAACTCTCAACGTATACATTAAATATTAAACACTATGTGTATGTGAAAAGATGTAAAAGTCCCAGACAGTTTGCAGAGTTTGGGCAGTGAAGGTTTTGTAACAGTAAAACTTGGAGCTTAATGTACGTCTGTGTCCATAGCATTTGTTTCAAGTTTAATCTGATCCAGGTTTTAATCTCTGGCTGTCCCAACCAAGCCCACACGAGTGCCTTGTTTTACTTTGAGGAACAAGATTATATTTACTGTATCTGCTTCCAATGTTGCTCCATCCTTTTCAATAGTGTAGCCCACAGCTGGAAAAAAGTCTCTCAAATGGTACAGAGATTGGTTGGTCGACATAGCATCTTCCTTCCGTGGAGAGTAATGTTTGCAAACCTATGACGATTGCGTTTCCACTAAGTCAAAACATTGTCTTTGGACCCCTGTTCTGCTACATAGCAGAATACTTTCGACGTTGCCATAGTAAGTTGGCTTCCCGGAGAAGCTGTACAAATTTCCTTGAAGAAGCCAGTGGTTCTGAATCTTAAGCCTGCAGTTGAAGACTCTTGCAGATAACACCACTAATCATCAGATAGAAACTACCAAGAGTACAGTTTGGTCACATTCATCTGTACTGTAGCAACATCACGTGCCTAGATATTCAGCAGTTGGCCACAGTTGTTCTGAGACTTCCAGTCAGTTTGCAGTGTCTCGTGTTTGTCAAGAATACATAAGACGAGCTTTTGGGCAACTGTCTTTTCATCACGAAGTAAGTGTTATTTCAGTGAGTATTATGCATTCAGTCGCTTCTTTCCGTGTCATTGCTGCTGTCATCATTTCTGTGGCTCTAACGTGACCAAAGTCAAGTTATGAAGGTTTGTAAGAAAGTTTCTACACGCACATAAAAATTCCTTGATGCTGTCACGAATCATTTCTTTTCAGATGGCAAGTTATAATGTATGCCCGACGTGTGATAAGTCTCCAAGCACTCGTACAGTTATTTTTATATTTGAAGCATTATTTATGTGATCCAACACTATCTCTTTTATTTGAGATTATTTTGTTATTGACTGTATTACGTTTGCTGTTTTATTTTCTGTGTGACATTCTAGCATATGTATGGTAACCAAAACTACCTTTCTCAAACTCCAGTTTTCATCAATAAAATGGTTGGTGATCGTAATGTATCCCTGGCTGGTGCAAAAGTTTTGTCTACAAGTATGGACTTCACTTCTTCATTCTTCTGTTGCTACTCAAGACTGATGGACTTCTTCACTGTCTATGGGGCAGCGGGTCGTATCTTTTGTCAAAAGTTTTGCTGCAGGTACCGTGTTCTTACCCTACAACATTAGACAAATGTCACGTGTCTACCACACACATTTGTACCAGCTTCTTGTAACGATATCTGAACTCCAGCAATTTTGATGTAGCCTATACTGCCAGGGATGTTTGCAGCAGATGTTTTGAGGCTCCAAGAAGACCTTTTTCAGATTTATCTGTTGCTCCAGGTCCTTTGTGAGCAAGAAAGAAAATTAAATATTCATTGAGTATCCGTATGCCAAATGATTTAGGCTACAGTGTGATTATCCGTATGCCAAATGATTTAGGCTACAGTGTGAGTATCCGTATGCCAAATGATTTTGGCTACAATATGAGTATCCGTATGCCAAATGAATTAGGCTACAGTATGAGTATCCGTATGCCAAATGAATTAGGCTACAGTATGAGTATCCGTATGCCAAATGATTTAGGCCACAGTATGAGTATCCGTATGCCAAATGATTTAGACTACAGTATGAGTATCCGTATGCCAAATGATTTAAGCTACAGTAACAACCGATTTAGGTTCGTGAGTTTGTTTTATGGCAGAGCCACGTTGGGGTATCTGTTGTATTTATCACACGGAATCAAACCCCGGATTTTAGTGTTGTAAGTCCATAAACAACGTAACGCTGTCCCACGATGGGACACAGGTGTAAGATACAAAACGGACTTGTCAGGGGTTTAGTTTATAGAGAGAGAAGTTTCAACAATTCCCTCCCCTACTGGGGTGATCAGGAAAGTTGTGGGTCCCCTCACGTGAGATATTATTTAACTGTACTTCAAACTTTGTCTGTATTTAATTTTTACTGGTTTGAGGTATGAAGTGCGATGGGACATTATAGAATTGTCGGGTGAGAAAGAGCTAAACAAAAGCGACACTGAAGAAGTAAGTCAGACCAGAGCCAGACAAGCAGATGTCAACGTAAATATCAACACAAAACGACCAGATTAAGGGCTGGACGATAGTCTTGTCTGGGATCTAAAGACACAATGTCTGAAATTTGGGTGGGGGGGCAGGAGTGCCCCGAGAAAACCCATTTTCACAGGACAGGCGTAAGATAATATTTGTTTCCACTTTTAATAACTTTCTGTTTACTCTATATTATTAGTACATATTAATTAAACAAACCTATTTCAAGGAACAGGAATAATTACGTACAAATATTTTCGTTCATTTCTGGTAGATTTAGTCTCACTACATTCAACAGCATCCTATGACTAAATATGTTTATTTATGGTTGATGTATTGCCATGATAAGCCATGTAAGCCAGACAGAAATGGACTTTCTTCTTCTTTGTAAGTATACCTTCCATAAGTTTAAGATACTTCCTCTATTTTTTATTTTTATTTTCGAGGTATGTCAATAGAATAATTTAAGTAACTTAAACTTAAATTCACATCCACAGTTCTTTTTCTTGAAACCAAAACTTCGGAAAATACTGGCTATTTATCCTCTATTCATTTCAAGTAAAAACCTAAAATTCCTCTGGTCTGAGAAAACTTAAAACCATTACCCTAAAAATAACTTTTCCCTTGATAAAATCAAAGCGCCGTCTTGTAGAGACCAAATTAACCACGTTTGTTTTATCGATTTCACAAATTAACCAATGAGTTACTAATAACATTATAAATTATTTAGTTAATATTATTTCGCCACAAATATAGTTCAAATAAATTTGTAAACTTGATAGAAGATAATTCACGTAAAATGTATAATTATTCTGGTAGAAAAAGTAGTCGAATAATCGGGTGTTAACTATCGTAATGGATTATTAGAACAATAACACAGACAGTTTATTCGTCATTTGTGTTTCAGTACCTTGAAATTAAAACAAAAGATCAAAACATTCACAACTCGGTTCAAACCGTGATTACTTGCAGGTGTAAACTTAATAATAAACTAAATTACTTTAATTTATTCTGGAAAAACTCATTACTGGAGGATTTTTTATGCAAAAACGGCTCGTTTGGGTTCAGAAAATATTTTACATGGAAGAGCGAACAACGTTTCGACCTTCTTCGGTCATCGTCAGGTTCACAAAGAAAGAGGTAACTGACCGGAAGCTGACCACATGTTTGGAAGGGGTTGTGTAACTGAGTGTCGCATTGTAGAGGGCGGGGTTAGATGTTTGAATATATAATTTTATCTATAATATTAATATAGGTATAATGGCGTTCCTTTATATTGGTTTATTTTGGGTTTTAGTTGTTGTATAAGTAAGGATTCTTTAATTTTGCGTTTGTTTCTTTATTTAGTGTTTTAGTGTTTTCTATGGTTATGTTGTGTTTATTTGACTTGCAGTGTTCGAAAACGTGTGAAGGTGACTTTTTACGTTCTTTGAATCTGGTTTCCATTTTTCTACTTGTTTCCCCAATATGGAAGTCGTGGCAGTTATCACATTGTATTTTATAAATAATGTTGGTGTGGTGTTTGTCAGTGTAGTTCTTACATAGTATAGACCTCAGTTTTGTGCCTGGTTTTTGAATAAATTTAGTATTAACTGGAATGTTATATTTTGTTACTAGTTTTTGCCAAATATTGGTTATTTGTTTGCTGATGTCAGGAATATATGGGATTCAGCTGTATATGGTTTCGTGATTTTTTGATTCGTGAGATATATTTACTTTTGTTGGTTGATTTTGCTTTCTGTCTAGGTGTGTGCGTATAATGTTTTCTACGGTTTGTGGAGGAAACTTATTTATGTTGATGAAGCATTGTTTTATTTTGTCTAATTCATCGTTAATTTTATCTGGCGAGCATAGTTTTATGGCTGTGTTTATCTGTTGAGGTTTTGTTTTGTTTCATGTGCTGAGTCCCAAGGAATGTATAGTCCAGTATGGGTGATTTTTCGGTGGATTTCGGTTTTGAATTGTGTGTCGGTTCTTATAATTTTGAGGTTAAGAAATGATATTTGATTACTGTTGGAATATATAGAGTTAATGTGATTGAAAAAATTAAGTATGTGTTCTGTAGAGTTGAATCCCGCAACCGTGTCATCTACATATCTGTACCAGTGTAGTGGTGGATGTAATGCTGTATTAATTGCTTGTGTTTCAATTTGTGTCATAAAAATATTGGCTAGAACTGGTGATACTGGGTTGCCCATGCTTAGGCCATTTGTTTGTTTATAGTTTTGGTTGTTGAACATGAAGTTTGTCTTCATTGTGGTGAATTCTATGAGGGTTGCTAACTGGTTGCTGGGAATATCTATGGACAGGTATGGAGTTTTAAGGCTATCTTGCAGGCTTCAGTGGTTGGAACTTGTGTAAATAAGGATATAACATCGAAACTGACCATTAAGTCTTTATGATTAAGTTGATTAAGATTAGACTTGAAATTAAAAGAGTCTTTGATGAATGAGCTGGCTGATGTTGCATATTTGGAGAATGCCCATGCTATGTATTTACCAAGATTGTAATTAAACTATTCAGATGTTGACATTATTGGTCGTAATGGACAATCTGGTTTATGAGGTTTGGGGATGCCGTATATTTGCGGTGTGCGTGAGTCAGTTTTACGTAGGTAGGAGTAAAGTGTTTGTGAAATTGTGTTGGCTTTTTTCATTTGTAGTAGTAATTTGTTCAGTTGCGTCTCGTGTGTCTTTGTTGGATTTATGTGTATTGGTTTAAATTTGTTCGTGTCTGATAGGATGTTATTCATTTTTTGTATGTATTCATTCGTGCTCATTACTACTATAGCGTTACCTTTATCTGCTTTTAGAATTTTTATGTTTCTGTCTTGTTTTAGGTTTTTAATGTAATTAATGTCTCTTTTTGTAAGGTTGTTTTTTAGTTTTCTGTTTTGTGAAATTATGTTGATGGTTTTGTTAGAAAATTCTTTGAAAAAATTGTTTAAGATGTTGTTTTTAGGTGTTTCTGGAAAATATAAATTTGTAATTTTACCTGGGAAGTTTGGCTGTTGGATGTCAATAAAATTATCTAAGTTGTCTTCTTTCTGTTGGTAGTTTTTGGTTTTTTCTTTGTTTTTGTTTTCTGTAGAAAGCATCACAAGTCTCCTGGCTGGATCTTCTAAACATGTTTTGATTTCTATGGTTGGAATGTACCTTGGTGCTATTGCGAAGTTTAGTCCTTTGTTTAGTAGATGTATCTCGTCTGTGTTTAATTGTGTAGAAAACATTATACGCAGACACCTAGACAGAGAGCAAAATCAACCAACAAAAGTAAATATATATCACGAATCAAAAAATCACGAGACCATATACTGCTGTATACCATATATTCCGGACATCACCAAACAAATAACCAACATTTGGCAAAAACTAGTAACAAAATATAACATTCCAGTTAATACCAAATTTATTCAAAAACCAGGCACAAAACTGAGGTCTATACTATGTAAGAACTACACTGACAAACACCACACCAACATTATTTATAAAATACAATGTGATAACTGCCACGACTTCTATATTGGAGTAACAAGTAGAAAAATGGAAACCAGATTCAAAGAACGTAAAAAGTCACCTTCACACGTTTTCGAACACTGCAAGTCAAATAAACACAACATAACCATAGAAAACACTAAATAAAGAAACAAACGCAAAATTAAAGAATCCTTACTTATTCAACAACTTAAACCCAAAATAAACCAATATAAAGGAACGCCATTATACCTATATTAATATTATAGATAAAATTATACATTCAAAATCTAACCCCGCCCTCTACATTGCGACACTCAGTTACACAACCCCTTCCAAACATGTGGTCAGCTTCCGGTCAGTTACCTCTTTCTTTGTGAACCCGACGATGACCGAAGAAGGTCGAAACGTTGTTCGCTCTTCCATGTAAAATATTTTCTCAACCCAAACGAGCCGTGTTTGCATATAAAATTCTCAACAAGTGGGTTTCTCGATATCACTGATCAGTACTGGAGGTCTTTACAATTTAAAAATTCAGTTATTCGTTCTTAATACTAATGAAACGAGCAATCTCGCTGCTTTTGCCATTAGTGTCGGTCACACAAGTGTTCATACTTATCTTCGTTATCTCAGTATATTCATCAAATACGTTGCTTTCTATCTATTTTGTGATGACCAGAAACACACTTGAAGTAAAAATGTGTTTTCAAGTGTTTCTCGTCATCATGAAATAGATAGAAAGCAACCTTTGTATTTTCAAAACGGCTGGTATAGGCATGTAAACTTTAATTAAATAAAGTACAGAACAACGTTTCGACCTGAAGATGATCTATTAAAGTTGAAACGTTGTTCTGTACTTTATTTTCATTAAAGTTTTAACACCCATACCAGCCATCTTGAGAATACATTTCAATGTGTTTCCTCTATGGTTGATTTACTGTGTTTTGGATAAAACATATGAATGTTTTGGCCTGAGCTTTCATACATGTGTGCCACACTTCACCCGCACATAAACACAAAATATATTTTGGTATACGTAATCATCTAACTTGATCACGTGGCCACGTGTACTAGTTATCTTTAACAGGTTGGTTAAGGTACGTTCTCTTTCGTTGTTTTCTGACAGCTATGGTCTGGTAGTGTCCTGCCATCCAACAAGTAAAAAAGTCCAACAACTAGTTTGTCTTGTCTGGAATAACAACTTGGGACTTACAAACAAAACTAAAAATGTCATATTCTTATGGCTTGTCAATGACTTCCTCTTAATACACATCAATATCTTAGACTACAAATCGTTTTGATATCCCTTAGATGAAGTATGTATAATCCAGGAAAATGTATGAGAAATACGTAGTTAATTAATCAAAAATAATCGTGTTATTCATACAACCTTGACAACAGTGTTTCAGTGTAGAACGTTTACTGTCTGCTTTTGCTGGAAGAGATAATAGATGAACGTGTATCGACTGGTTTCATGGATCGTTACTCAGAGACATTATAAAGAAAGTTTAATGACGGGTTCTGAGCATTCCCCGGCTGGTACAGCGGTAAGTCTACGGATTTACAACGCTAAAATCAGTGATACGATTCCTCTCGGTGAAATTAGCAAATAGCCCGATGTGACTTTGCTGTAAGGAAAACACCGTAACACACACACTTCCGGGTAACTTTAATCGAAGGCATTGTATAAATAGTTCATCAAATGCTTCCGGGTAACTTCACTCGAATATGTATCGACTGGTTTTAGTTCATTTTATTAGAATAAATTATACATAAAGATTGGTGACTTCTTTACAGTCATCTTAGTTGGAGAAATTTTAAAATGAGTTCATTGATTGTTTGCAAATAATTTTACTTGTAGAAATTGTGAACTTTACAGAAATCCCAGCTCTTCAAGTCTTGTTTAGAAGGTAAAGACTAAATTGCTCGATCGTTACACAAGTTAGTGGCCTAGCATGGCCGGGTGGTAAAAGCACTCGACTCGTTATCTGAGGGTCCTAGGTTCATATATCCATTACACCAAACATGCTTGCCCTATCAGCCGTGAAGGTGTTATAATGTTACGGTCAGTCCCACTTTTCGTTGGTAAAAAAGTAGCACGAGAGTTGGAAGTGGGTGGTGTTGGCTAGCTGCCTTCCCTCTAGTCGTACACTGCAAAATTAGGGACGGCTAGCGCAGATAGTCCTCGTGTAACTTGGCGCGAAATTCAAAACAAACCAAACCACAAGTTGATAGCGAATATTCGACATGTTAATATTGAATATGATTGTTCCTTATTATAGAGTACACCGAAAACTTGTGTCCACTTACGAAAGTGCTAGCCTTCGTGCATTTCATCTTGGTCGTGTTGACAATATAAGAGCAGCAACAATAGAAGCTTTGAAGTGGTCACAAGCAATGTGCGATGAAAACCAGGTGAGTGTCCTAACAGTTGGAACAATTATATGCGTAGTTTGGTCTTACAAACACAATATAAGAGTTTGTACAATAGCATTCCGGTAGCTTTCATTTGTTTGTACTTGTTATAAGTAAAAGAGCGATATTCCTTCTGTACAATACGCGCACAATACGTTCCTGCTTGTTCATTTATTAGCTCAAAGCTTCATAAACTGTGCGAGTTTTGACCATCGCCTAGAATGGAACCCGGGATTCTAGTTTAGTTAGTTCAGGAACAACTGACCCACTAAAAGGACAATGCAATTGGGAATCGAGAAATGTATTTGTATTTTGGTGGGTCATCAGTATATGCACGGATTTACAACGCTAGAATCCGAGGTTCGACTCCCTGCAGTGAACAGAGCAAAAATGAAACATTATGGAAGTCCTCGGTAAAACAAACAAATAGAAATAATGTCGTTATTTTACAAGACAAGATGTAATCAACAACGACACTGTGTTTGTGTGTTTTTATTACAATGAATATTGTTTTCAGTCGGTATTTTTATTATAACGTTTGCACAAATCGTTTCATGAGAAAAGTTGCTAATAACGTTTGAAACTGAACTAATATGTGAAGGATATTGCTTTGTGATGTGTAGATGTTTCTTCATGTCAGTATAGTCTATAGATCATTTGAAATCTTGTCACCGATCGTTCTAAAACTGAAGTTCACTTGCGATATATATTGTTGTAGCTTCAATAAACGTTCCTTCTATTAGAGAAATTTTAATAGTTTGTAAACATCAAGATAACGTGAAAGTTACTGCAGGTAAAAGAAAACTTCTAATATTTCAGTTGGAAATAAACAGAATATATATTCAAAACATAGAATCAAATCTGATAATGGTGTTAAAATAGAATATTTTATTAAATGTAAGTACTTTGATAACTAAGTATTTATTTAGTACTTGAAAAGTTTGAATCTGTGTATACTGATTAATGCACATAATTATGTCTAATTCTGGTAGAATATAATGCTTATGTTACGGAAGAATTCGTTAAAATAATTATTTGGAAAAACATATGTACATTACTTTTATTACGCGTAAAATCTATTTACATAACTAACAGCGACACTCTAAGAAGTGAATACGTAAATTTATTAGTAAAGTTTGTTTTTTGAATTTCTTGCAAAGCTATACGAGGGCTATCTACGCTAGCCGTTCCTAATTTAGCAGTATAAGACAAGAGGGAAGGCAGCTAATCATCACCACCTTTCGCCAACTCTTGGGCTAGTGTTTTACCAATGAATAGTGGGATTGACTGTCACATTATAACGCTCCCACGGCTGAAAGGGCTATGAGTGAAGTAGATCGCAATCCTGGCTCACTTATTTTTTCTGAGGTTACCACCCATTAAATGTGCAACCAATAA
Source organism: Carcinoscorpius rotundicauda (assembly GCA_011833715.1). NCBI lineage: Eukaryota > Metazoa > Arthropoda > Merostomata > Xiphosura > Limulidae > Carcinoscorpius > Carcinoscorpius rotundicauda. The sequence continues at coordinate 93,121,994 of CM022396.1, read as the reverse complement.
ATAGCTTAAGAGTCCAACAGATTGGCTGGTATATGTTTTATACCACGTGATGTCACAGATAATTGACAATTCTGCTAAAGGGAATTTGTAATTGCTCATGTCACGTGATTAGAGAGCCAGAACATTTCTCAGAGAAAGACAAGTTTCTCAGCTGTTTAAATGAAATTATTTCCTGTATTATTTACTTCAAAACTTATTTTCTGGACTAGTAGCGTTGATGTAAAGATAGTAGGGTTAAGATAGAAGGACTATCGACAGCAAAAAAAAAGACAAGAAAAAACAATAAAAACTACACAGGTGAGCGATACATTTCTTGTTTTACTTATCTACTCTTTATTTATTATTTTAAAAGTAACTCGAATGTGACACTTGGAAACTTTCAGGCTAGGTAAGATGAAATAAATAACAAATAAATATAATAATAATTTTCGAGGTTTTCTCGCTACGGCTAACAGCTCACAAGTACAACAAGCTATATGTAACTTGGTTAGTGTAATATTTGATTTATTTTCACGCACATTTTAGTACTTTTTATGGTGTGAATTTTAAAAATAAATAAAGTTTTTTATAAACAGCTGTACAGGGTTAAGAAATGTTTCCTGCTACAGTTTGAAATATTGTAGAAAGGAGAAAAATTGTAATTTTGATTTATTTTATATTTATGTTTATTACGAGGCAGGTGAAATTTATCTAGTCTATACTGAGTAAGAAAAGAAGAAATAACCAGTTGAACTACGAATATTTGTTGAAAAATGTTCAACTGACTGTCCTGTTTATCAAGAGAGGCCCCTCAAAGCTAGATCCGTAATATGAAGGTCACTGGTTCAAATCCTCATCGCACCAAACATGCTTGCCTCTTCAGCTGTGGGGGCGTTATAATGAAACAATCAATCCCACTACTCGTTGGTTAAAGAGTAACCCAAGAGTTGGCGGTGGGCGGTGCAGACTAGCTGCCTACCCTCTAGTGTTACACTGCTAAATTAGGAACGGCTAGCGCAGATAGTTTTCGAGTAGCTTTGCGCGAAATTCAAAATAAAACAAAAACAAAACCCATAAAACACGAACAAGATCTTCTCCAGTAAGAGAATAATCACTGTGGAAACCATAATCAGGCAAAATCAAACATAATGTTGAAAGAAAGAAGAAAATAAGAACTTTCTTAACACCAGACTGCTTTAGTTCTCATGAACAACGTGCTAGCAAGTAACATGCCAACAGGAATCAAATAAAGGGCAAAGAAAAACCCTCCATCAGAGTTGCATTTGTATTCAGTGAAAACAAAACAATTTTAACGACTGAAATCTCTATTTAAAAAGATGTGTCAATACATGTATCTGTTAGGTAATTAAAGTTGCAGACGAAACTAGTATCAAAATGAATGAGTTATTCGTACGGTTTGTAAACAAATCAAAATTGCTGGTTGTCAGAGATAGCGCGAGGCACAGAGACATTAACCACAATAAACTCTAATCAATAACACTACATTTGAGAACTGTAATACAACTACTCCAAGCAGAAAAATGAAGTGAAGAAAGACAAAGAGTGATCTAAAAACACTGCGACCCCTGTTTTCTCTAGCACGTTTTTTGTTTTCTAATGTGTCGTTTCTTTAATATTCAGTTCAAATTTCTACTTACCTTGGTTTATCAGTTTAATGTTACTACTGTCTACACAGTGATATGTGCAAACCAGTATTCTGCTAAATGATTTGTGTTTAGCTACTGAATTTGTTTTATTCCGTGATTACAAATTTCATATTTCTACAGTTTTTTTTTCCAATTTAAATTTGACTGTAAACACAATTAACTGTATAAGTCCCACATATATCAACTACTTCTTTTCTCTCTTATTCCCGTGAGAAAAGTATTTAGTTTACAGCACAGACTGAATGTTATAATACACTCGATGTGTTTTTTTTAATATGTTCCCGATTTAGGTTGATAAATCTTGAACATGTGACAAAGAGACCCAGTGTTATCAACGTGATCCTTACTCTTTAACTTGGTACATGATGACATTTTAAATGTCTTGTTATGTTTCATTTTTACAGTATGTCAAAATTATAAGGACTATATCCTTTATCTCTAGCTATATATGTTTCAAATAAATTAACTTTCCCTTTTTTTTTAATTTCGCGCAAAACTACACGAGGGCTATCTGTGCTAGCCGTCCCTAATTTAGCAGTTTAATTCCAGATGGAAGGCAGCTTGTCATCACCATCCACCGCCAACTCTTGGGCTACTCTTTTACCAACGAATAATGGGATTGATCGTCATATTATAACGTTCAATCCTACTATTTGTTGGTAACAGAGTAGTCCAGGAGTTAGCAGTGGATGGTGATGACAAGCTGCCTTCCATCTGGAATTAAACTGCTAAATTAGGGATGGCTTGCGCAGATAGCCCTCGTGTGGTTTTGCGCGAAATTAAAAATAGACACAGAAAACGGTTTTCTCTAAACAAAAATCGAGACTTCCTTTACCCTGCTTAACGGGCATGTTTAAGTACTTTAATTAACTCTGTTTCCCATCTTTAGTGTAAATTCAATAATAGGACCAATCGAACTGAGGTTTTTTTTATATTTATTAATGTTTCAACGACACTCCGTTACATCGAAAACGCGACATCTACATACCTTAACTGAACCAAAGGTTTTACTTCAGAAGTATTAATCGTATTAACTTTGAATACTAAAATAAATAACTCGTGTAAAAAGGATAAGTAAAATACTGTAGCTAAACTTTAATCTGTTAAAACTTATTGCCTAATTTAAAATATGAGTTACACACACACACACTCGATGGTTAGCTTAACAATTTCACTAATATTGAACTTAGAATCCATTGATTCCAGGTTTGTCTCAGTGAACTTGAAAATTAGAAGTTTGTTTAGCAGGGACGAGGTGTGTACACAGTCATTATGAAACAGACCAAGTTCTGTATGAGTTTTATTCTAAGTACCATCGAGTTTCGTTTTTACAAGTTCTTGCACATGTCAGTAAGTTTTCCATTGATCATGGTGGTAAACTGATTTTTAATGCTGATATTATTACTTGGACGATTTATAAAATACAGACATAAAACCCAATGCAATAGTACCTGAGGAATATATTTATGTCACCATGTTATTAGTTAAGTAAATTAAATCACCATCAATGAAACATAAGATACATTCTCCAAAATGATTCGTGTTAATATGACCACACAAAGTATCTTTATTTAGAAAGTTCTATTCCTGTCGTGCTGGGCTTTTGTTCCTCATATTACTCTCCAACCACTTAAAACTCACCTGTTTCACCATAGCTAAATGTACTATCATCACTTTACGTAAGTAAAATGACAGACTTGTTAAATATCACAAACTATCCATCCAGTTATTAAGCACAATGGGCTATCTGTGCTTTGTCCACAGACATATTGTATTTGAAACTCAAACTTTGTTTTATAAGTCATTTAAGGTGTTAGATTACCATTACCTGTTATCAGTGGTATCAGGTGATCTGGTGAAACTAAACGCATAAATGGACAAAAACTCACTGGGTGTTGCGTTCCTTTCTTCTTTTTCTTTACATACACCAACAATCGAACAAAACATGACAAATAATGGTTATTTATATGAATTTTTATCCTGACTATCAAAATATTTAGAGCTAGAGAAATTGGAATTCGGGTTTCGATAACCATGGTTGACGTAGCACTGTTGATCTATTATGTAGTTTTGGGTTTAGTAGCAAAATCAAACAAATATATATTCAGAATTCGTCGAAATTATTATTGAAATTATTAAAATCACATATGGTTGATGAGAAAGAAAATCTCATATTTAAATTTATTATAAAACTACATGTTCCCAAGAGACGGAAAGCTTAGCACGTGCATTTTAAAATCATGGGTTCTATTGAGTAACATTTAAATATGACACAAGAGGTTTCAGGACATCTAACCGCGTACCAAAATTATTTGCTTTTCAAACTAAATTTGGTTCTCTTAATTTATTCTCATCTACTGACGGGCTTGTAAATTTAAAATTCGGGTTACGAATCATGCGGTTGACAGAGCACAGATAGTTCGTGGTGTAGCTTTACGCTTTTAAACAGAAAACAAAACATTACTGACTCTTTCTTTCAATAGTACGAAGTCGTTGATTTGAATAAAATGTCCATCGGTGCACGAGATATTGCAAGGTTCAATGAACATTGTTCAAACCACACAACAATATTAGTAACGTCTTGATTTATAGAAAAACTTGGTAGGAATAATGAATACCACATTTTGTGACGTTTTTTTTTGTTAACCTGTTTACGTTCAAGCTCTGAGGCGAAACTGATGATTCTCGAGATGCGTCTCGTGAAGCAAGTTCTTTCAAAAAAGTATTTTGACAGGATACAAACATTTAACTGTGAAATTTTCTGTATAGTAACAGTTGTATAATGTTACGGTGTCTTATCTTACTAATCCGTTCAGAAAAATAATTCCTGTCACACCAAACATGCTCGCCCTTTCAGCTGTGGGGCGTTATAATATTACGATCAATCCCATTATTCGTTGGTAAAAGAGTAGCCCAAGAGTTGGCGGTGGGTGGTGATGACTAGCTGTTTTCCCTCTGGTATTACACTGATAAATTAGGGATGACTAGCACGGATAGCCCTCGTGTAGCTTTGCGCGAAATTCAAAAATAAACAAACAAACGTTGTTGTTTCGAATTAAGCACAAAGCTACACGAGGGCTATCTGTGCTCTGCCCACCATGGGTATCGAAACCCGGATTTTAGCGTGTAAGTCCACAGACATACCGCTGAGCCACTGGGGGGCACAAACAAACAGAAGAAGAATAAGTGACGTTACTGAATAGGAGAATCAGATTTATATAGACATTTCATGTGAACACAGTACGGTAGTAATTTGTATGTATATATATAGAGAGGTTATTATTAGAATAAAACAGACTTATGTTGATAATATATACTGACCACATATACTGATTGTGACATCACACTTGATAAAACATTGAATGAACAATAGATGACATTAAATAATTTACTGATATAACATACATAACTAAACTCATTTCTGATCTCTACGCATTTATTTAATATATTAATATCACATTATAAGAAATTAAGATGGTAAATTTAGTTATTGATTTTCGAATGTGATCGAAAGCGCCCCCAGTGGCATATCTGCAGACTTACAGCGCTTTAAACAAGGTTTAGATACCTACTGAGATCAGAGCAATGATAAACCATTGTATAGTTTTGTGCTTAACTGCAAACAATTGAAAATGAAGTAATATAAAAACATATATTAAATTTCCTATTTGTCTTAGTTTTTATGATTTCATTTTACTAAACAAATCGAAACAAGTGTTTAGTATGTTAATTTTAATACTTGTGGAAATGCATCAGATAGAAAGAGGAATTATTTAGTTCTTACTGACGAGAAATCCACTGGAAATAAAAATGTATCTCACTACGGCTGGTATGGGTATTAACACTTTTATTGATAAACAGAGAACAATGTTTCGACCTTCCTGGGTCATCTTTGTTGACCTGAAAATGACCTGGGAAGGTCGAAACGTTGTTCTCTGTTTATCAATAAAAGTGTTAATACCATGGCCAGCCGTTGTGAGATACGTAATTTATTTAGGTTTTTCTGGAACAATACTGTAACCTCAGTTCAAGCATGCGCAGAAGATTGTTGAACTTAATATAAGACAAAAGTTGTGTTTAATCTAGTACTTTCCAAATTATAATTGTTTTTCTTGTGTATTGAAAGCTACAACTTAAAATGGTTACATGTTTGCAGGACGTTAGTAAAATCCAGTTGTTTCAAGATGCTATTAAGAAACAGACAGAAATTCTTCGTTACGTGAGTATATTTATAACTTTTCACGAGTTGTACTAATCTTCCACTGTTATTTACATATGTAACTGAAACTACAAGTGTTTACAAAGACTTAGATAATGGAAAGTCAATTACTGATGTCAGTTTTATCAAATAAGACACAAATATGTCATTAAACTTAACTCAACAGTAGGGTAACTGTAAGATTTACTCAATGCCTATAACTTATTTACGAAATAAGATAAAAAATCTATTTAAAATGTCAACTTATAAACAGGTAACCATGAAACTTAGCAAGTGTATTTTAAAGATTTCTTAAAATGCTAACTGTTTTGTCCACAAGTGTTTTGTTACTGTATAGAATTAGAGAAAAATTTTTCTAGGATTTTCTTAAGCAGTTGGTTATATTATAATTAATGAGACACGTATAATCCATGTCACAACCATAGAACTAAGCAAATACTTACCAGATTAGTTTAAATTATGCAAAAATATCCTGAGTTTTACGCTCTTTTTTCATAACAAAGTGATATTTAAACAGCATCAACGAACAAAACTATGATGTAACAAAAATGCACGAATATGGCTCTGATATACAAAATGTATTTATAATAGACTTTTTACACTAATTTTGGAATATAAACATTATTGCTTTGATTAAAATATGAGTTACTGGATGTAAATATTCTACATAAATTTCACCGAGAACCTTTCTACTGGCTAAAGTTAATGATTATCAAAACCTGATATGTGTGTCATCAGTATTGTCCCCCACTGGTACAGCGGTAAGTTTATGGATTTATAACGCCAAAATTAGGGGCTCGATTCCTCTCTGCGGACTCAGCAAATAGCCCGATGTGCCTTTGCGATAAGAAAACATACACAAACACATACTCGTCATTATTTTCCTTACACTAGAATAGAGTTAACATCAATAACTCAGATTTAGCAATAGTTCATTTTATTGTCACCCAGTGACACAGCGCTGTATGTACGGACTTAAAACGCTAGAAACCGGGTTTTGATACTTTTGGCGGACAGAGCATAGATAACCCGTTGTGTAGCTTTGTGCTCACCTGCAAACGAACAAACTATCCGTTTTCTTAATTTTGAATTAAAAAATAGATTCAGCCTTGTTAATCAGTATCAAGCTATGTATTTAAGACTTTCGATTACTCTATGCTGTTAACATCTAAAAGTCCTTTGTACACAAATGTTGTTTTTAAATCCTGTTGCTTTTGTATCATAAACCTTTTAAACAAATAAATAACTTCAAATTATTAATCATTCTCTAATCCATTAAACCACAATAGCTTACACTGACTAAATCCAGCTTGAGTCTAAGCCTAAGTCTGAACGTCGTGACAACGAGACCAAAGCATAGTCTCATAATAATAATTAAATTATCAAATTATTTCATTATCTCAAGGTTCATCTACTAATCCAGGTAAATTTTGAAATAATTGGGCGTAAATATGTAGAACTTAACTGGTACAAACAAAATCAGACTTACTGGACAAACACTCCCACAAAATAATAAAAAGACATAGCGCTGTGCCACTGGGAGGATATCTTATGTGTACTAAATTAAACTTTCCAGTTACCAACTTTAGGCTTAAAGCAACATAATCAGAGTCCCAGTTTTCGCTTTTGATCGTTCTATTTCGCTCATCGACAATCATATTTGTTCCTCGTATAACGATTCGTTTTTGCACACTTTAATTATAAAAACTTAATAACTACAAACATATCGGTAGAATCATTCCTGTTTGGCGATAGTGGTGGAAGTATCAAACTTTTAACTGAGATGTTTTTAAATGGTAGAGACTCATTTTCATAATTTTCCATCCAAACAATAAGTTGATCCAACTAGGAATGCGAAAAGGCACTTTTTGTATATCCCCTAAAAAATATAGGTTTATTAGGCTAAAAATATAAATAGGTGTTTACCAGGTTTTAACTTCAAAACAATGTCGTGTTTACAAAATAAAGATTACAATTCTCCAAGATGTCTTTCTGTTTCAATGATGAACGAGGACAGTAGCATCAAATAAATAAATAAACGTTTTGAATGTTGTAAATGTTAGATGAGCTTACGAGAATAATTACCTATGGTAGGGTATCAATAACACATTACATTACGAGTGTATGTTTGATCTATCTTACAGCCACTGACTTCAAGTTTATGTTGATTACACCAAGATTGTACTTTCTTACATAAAAATATATTATAGCTAAATATTACCTACTACAGACATACTGCTAGGTGGCGCTTGATTCACAATATGAGGGTCGAGGGTTCGAATCCACGTCCCACCAAACGTGCTTGCCCTTTCAGCCGTGGAGGCGTTATAATGCGACGGTCAATCCCACTATTCGTTGGTAAAAAAGTAGCCCAAGAGTTAGCGGTGGGTAGTGATGACTAGCTGCCTTCCCTCTAGTCTTACACTGCTAAATTAAGGACGGTTAGCGCAGATAGCCCTCGTGTAGCTTTGTGTGAAATTCAATACTAACAAACATCATCGATCTTAAGAAAAAAATATTTTATACATATGTAACTGAGTTATATTTTAAAGTAACAAGATATTTCTTATATCGTGTAGAGTTGGTTGTTAATTTAATTTTTATTTATTATTGTTTCATCAACAAAACTTTTAATTTTTCTGGACTGTCTCTACTGATTTGCTACACAACTCTATTATTATACAGTAGCATGGGTTGCAACAATCTATCTCAGACGTCAAGCAATTCTAAAGTTACATTGTCGGAGCCTTTTAAAGGGGTCTCATTTATAACAAGACATTGTTAGGGATAATTATATTAAGTTTAGCCAATAATGATGTCAAGTTTTTAAGGAACGTAAAATCTAGAATCATGTATTAAGGAAACTATTTGAGTTCGAATGTTCTGTAATAAGTGACAATATATTATTCTTTGACGTCGCTTTTATTAAAAGTAGCTGTACATCTTCGGTATTACTGGGTTTGTGGCTAAACCTCATTAGAGGAGATAGCCAAATGGAACCTTACACCATTAGAGGAGATAGCCAAATGGTAAAGCAACGTTCGCTTATTGTTATAACATCATAATAATACAGATATTATATTCAATTAGCCATGCTCGTTATTAGTTTGATTTCTAGTTCTAATCTGTGTAGACAGCTTGGTCTGATCGAAAGTTACTGTCAGTTAGGCTGTTAGATACAAGTGAATCATGAAAGTTGAGAAGTCAAAGTTGAAACAGTTTATAGCCTTCTTATTGTGGTTTCAGTTACTAAAATTTCTAGCAGTGCATGATATAATTATTACTAAATGGAATAACAGCTTTCTTATTTAATATCGGTAATTACGTTTGGAAATGTATTTTTCTTCAGCATGAAAAACACACAGTTGGTATTGTACATAATAATCGTTTGTTTTGTTTTGAATTTCGCACAAAGCTACTCGAGGGTTGTCTGCGCTAGCCGTTCCCAATTTAGCAGTGTAAGACAGCTAGTCATCACTATCCACTGCCAACTCTTGGGCTACTCTTTTACTAACGAATAGTGTGATTGACTGTAACATAATAACGCCCCAAGGCGGAAAGGTCGAGCATGTTTGATGTGATGGAGATTCGAACCTGCGACCCTCAGATTACGAGTAGAGTACATTAACCATCTGGCCATACGGGGCCACATAATAACGAACTAAAAATATTTTTATTTTTTGAGAAACATCGATAGAGAATGTTGAATAAGTTGTTTAACAAATATATTTACTTTTATTTGGAATATTGCATATAAGCTTTGTGGTGTTGCAAAGTGTATTTTTATACAATATTGTGTGATATATTTTCATTATTTGTTTCCGGTTATTATTCACACAAAGCTAATAAAATCTCACTTTCGGTAGCCGTAATTGAAGGCAGTTAATCAGCTATTAACCTTTGGGCTACACTTGTGTGACCAAGATTTGACCACTACCTTTATAGCATCCATGAGGAGTGTAGCACAATAGACCCATAAGTACATAATCTGGCACACTAATAACTTAGCCACACTAAGACAAATTACTTTTGAGTTTTGAAATTGATAAGAACAAAAAATATATAAACTTGTTAAGAAGTAAACATTTGATTATTTTCTTCCAGTTTTGTTGTCTATACATTACATTTTATAATTTCAGTGCGTAGAATAACAAAAATATTAGGTTAATTTTTTATCCACTGGGAAACATACCATAAAATCCCTTGTTGGTGATGCCGATGTGTACTGGCTTTCCTTCGTATTGGAAGCTGGTAATCTGATTTTTACCAATAATTATTGTATGAATATGCCGTAAATATATCTCATCAGTGATCTTAATTGTGATTGGCTCTCAGAGGAATTTACCAACGTTTCACTGCCTCTTTGTCGTTCCAGTTTTATTTCGCAAAAATGTATCTTTTTTTCAGTTAATTATAAAAGTTGCGCTTATGGTATCCTGCGAAGTGGAGGTAGTAGCACTAGCAGAGTAATATATAAAGACGAAAAGCTGTCCGTCTGTCACGTCGATATTTCAATTGTTGCCGTACCGACCGAGAAGCAAGATGATCGTTTCAAAGTCTTCCAGCCATATATATATACACATAAAATGGACGAGCACGTTATTAGATTTGGTAGAGATCCTAATATGTAATAAAATCGATTTGGGTAGACGCGAGCCCCACGTTGGCCCATAAAAAATCATAATCATTAGTTGTAGTTGGTGGTTCTGATTCACCATTATGTTTGCTTGCTGATCAAAGAGACGCACTGAGACAACATCATCATGTTTTGTCCAATCAGAACCACCAACTACAACTCTATATATAATAACCGACACGTTTTACCCGCAGCATTTATCAGTTTTGAAAATGCCGAATTTAAAGAACACTTCTTCGACTCATTAAGTTAACAAGGCTACAACCAGGACTTTCCAAAAAGAATGCTCCACAGAGCTTTAGCACCCTCACTTTTTCATACTTACTTATATAACAACTGTAACTTATTATATTAATTTTCTGGAGAGCATGTCTCAGACTCTCCTTTAATAATACAGGAGTTGTTTTTAGCAGCACCTTTTACTTTCAGGCTATAATTGTAAAATATCTATGTCTAATCAAGCTCGCCTAGTTTGCAACTCCTTTCTTCACCACAGGCCTGGCATGGCCGAGCGCGTTAAGGCGTGCGCTCGTAATCCGAGGGTCGCGGGTTCGCGCCCACGTCGCGCTAAACATGCTCGCCCTCCCAGCCGTGGGGTGTATAATGTGACGGTCAATCCCACTTTTCGTTGGTTAAAGAGTAGCCCAAGAGTTGGCGGTGGGTGGTGATGACTAGCTGCCTTCCCTCTAGTTTTACACTGCTAAATTAGGGACGGCTAGCACAGATAGCCCTCGAGTAGCTTTGTGCGAAATTCCAAAACAAACAAACAAACAAACAATTCTTCACTACTGCCCAAACATTTATTGAATTTACCATCACACAGTTAACCAATGAGGAATATGTTTTTTACAATTAATTCTTTGCGCGTCTCAATGTATAAGGATGTATCAAGAAGAAAATTTGAACATACCTTAAAAACATGCAGAAGTTAAAATGTTAAGTAAGCAATGCTGAAAAAAGACGACCAAATCATCATACTATACTGAAACTCTTGCTTATATGATACTGTAAATAAACTTATTTATTTCGCGATGTGCAATTCCCAACTTCACGAAATAATTATCCTGAGTTCACGTAGATTTGCAATAGGGGTCACGAATTTTCCGTTTCCCGTTACGAACTTTATCCATTCTCAAGATGCAGATATAATGTCGTGAATACATCACACGCGGATCTAATGCACGGGCGCCAGGGGGAATTGGCTAGTGGACATAAATTTGTTATTTTCGTTAAATGCTAGAAATAGGATAATTGTTTTCTTAATATGTTGTTACAATATTATAATTACTTTTTGGAAATCAGATTCGTAAAATATTTATTTATATATCATTTCAAAAGGAAAAAAATTAATTATTTCTCCTAATATGACAAGCATTCAGCTTGTCTTTAATAAATTCGTAAAATATTGGTCCTTGGTTCATTCTTTTGTTTGTTTGTAGCATTAATGAAAGCCCTGGTAAAGGAATAAACTAAGAGCTCTAAACAATATTCGTCTTATAGTAGCTTCCCCTTATTTAATAACACTTGTAGTAAAATGACCAGACAGTGTTTGTAATGGGGTAATATTTCACTTAAATATGATGATAGCTCGTGGAAAAGGACAGTTTTAAGAAATGTTTGCTTTAAAATGTAACATTTTAATATTTGTTGTAATTAAAACGATGTTAGGCATTCGATTGTATACTTTATAACACGCTGTAACGCAAAATAGTTTGAATGTTACTTTTAATGAAATATGAGAAGTCCCTCTGTAGTCTGTTTCATGAAATAATACTGTACGTTATTCTTACGTGAGTTGTTGTTGCGTGACCCGTGATTATATTTTGTGTTTGTTTTACCGTGAGTTGTTGTTGCGTGACCCGTGATTATATTTTGTGTTTGTTTAACAGAGCAACATTTAACATTACTCTGGTGAGATATCTAAGTAATTTTAAAATTATATTTGATATAGCAACGGTTTCTTTAGTAATAGCAATCCGTGTAAGATGGCCATTTTGTTAAATCGGTATTCATACATAACATTCGATAACGTTTTAATGAAAGCTGTGATACTAGTTTTGTGTAGATAATTTTTAAGTGAAGTAAAATTTCAGATTGTTCTACCAATGGCTGTTGTAATACTCTCGGGAAATGTCTGCGTCGTTTATTGTGCTGAAGGAGTAGTTCTGGTTACATTATTAGATAGTTTCTTTTGGAGTTTATTATTTCGTTATGTTGTAAATGTTTTTCTGGTTACATGACGCTAAGTTTTCAGTGTTCGTTTTATAGTTTAATTCTGTTGTAATAATAGATTTGGTTATATGATTGATGAAGTTTATTGCGTTTGTTTTGTAGTATAGAATTATTACAGAACGCGTTCTTGTTTTGTAGTTGAATAATGTACAGGTAAGACTTTTGGTTTAAAAAAACAAACAACAATTTCTAATGCTTGAAAAAAAATTTCAAAGTGAACTTTTCATCTCAGACCGTTAAAGGCGAAGGACCAGACATTCACCTAGTAGGGCTAAGAGAAATGTCGACATCAGGTGGACACAGCATGCATGCCTTATTCCAAGACAGATCTTATCAAGAATTTATGAATTTCAGGCTATCAACAAGTCAGGTAAGTGCCTTGTTATTATATCCAAAGCATGCCATTCAGTGTTATTATAAATTATATTATATTGAAGAAAAATTATTAAAATCGTCAAAATCAAGTAATTATTCCTGATTTTACACACAAAATGCAATTTTTCCTAAACAGTGCCGAAAAAAGCCGCTATATTGGAATCTAATGACGTTATGGCATCAACTAGTAAGTTTATGTAGCAAACTTTATTCACATTATCAGGAAAGTATTTCTAACGAATTTATCTATCTATTTCATTGTTTGTTGTTAACTGCAAAGCTACGCTGCACAATGGACTACCTGTGTTATTTGCATTACGAGTATGAAAAACCGGTTTCTAGCATTATAAGCCCTCAGACTTAAAACTGAGTCACTGATATAAGTGTTTATATTTTGTTATCTGTCAAGTAGAAAATGTTTCAATTCATATCATAAATCTTTCCTGAAAAATAGTGAAGTACTTCTTATCATAGGAGGACTTCCCATCATAGGAGTACTTCCTATCTTTTGGGGCCTGGCATGGCCTAGCGCGTTAAGTCGTGCGCTTGGTAATCTGAGGGTCGCGGGTTCGCGCCCGAGTCGTGCCAAACATGCTCGCCCTCCTAGCCGTGGGGGCGTTATAATGTTACGGTCAATCCCACTATTCGTTAGTAAAAGAGTAGCCCAAGAGTTGGCGGTGGGTGGTGATGACTAGCTGCCTTCCCTCTAGTCTTACACTACTAAATCAGGGACGGCCAGCACAAATAGCCCTCGAGTAGCTTTGTGCGAAATTCCAAAACAACCAACCAACCTATCATTTGATCGGCGCAATTCCTTCCTCACTTATCAAAATTATTTGTATAATCTCATATACCAAAGTATTAAACTAGTTTTAAATATTAAAAGGTAATATAATTCTTTATTAAACTTTTGTTTATCGTAAAAATAAACAACTAAAAATATTTTGTTTTGTTCCGAATCGCGACCGACTGTTTGGGTAAAACTGTTTAAACATTCGTCATCTTAACTTCTGTATGTATTTTGAAGTCATTTTCAGATTCCCTTTTTTGATAACAATTATATATTAAAACATGCAAAATATATATATATTCTTTAAGATTTTTTCTTACTTACTCAACTGAGGCTACAAGTGGTTAACTGTGACAGTAAAGGCACTGAATTTTATCATAAATTTTCAAATAGTCGTGTAGGAAGAAGTTGCAAACTGTGTGTGATTGGCTGGACATACGGATTTTACAAAGAGAGACTAAAAGTATAAGATACTGCTAAAAGCAACCCTGGTACTTCCAAAGGGAGCTCAATCTAGAAAGGTACTTGACACGCCCCCTAGCAAAGTAACATAACAGTATAGTTACAGTTGATATATAAGTAAAATATGGAAAAGTGGGAATGCTAAAGCACCCCATCACCCTTCTTCTGACGCCCATACGGAGTTTTCTCTTTCACTGTCTGTCTGTTTGTGGTTTGTTAACCTATGATCTAGAGAAGTGAACTTTAATTTGGCAATTCCAAACTGGAAATGTGCTGCGTGTAAATCATAGCGACTATTATAGAGCTGTAGTCTATTGGGAAAAATTTGGTGATGCGACAATTTTCCTTCCAGATGACCAAGGATATATAATGGGACCAATGGTTGTGAGTGTTATGGTCCCGCAATACAAAACATGGAATGTGCGTATGACCGATTTTATTTTGTTGTTTGTCACGAGTTCTGTCAAACTACACTAAATTCTAATTATGTGCCCAAATTAGTGCTTCGGCCGTATGATACATGTACATGGCTGGAAACTTTTGAGAAGACATACTTATGTGTCACGGTAGAAAGTTTCGAGCAAGTAACGTGTCGATCGACAGCGTTATTGAGATACGAGCGAGACGGATGGCTTTTCTTCTTTATATTGTAGACTCGGAACGTATTAAGCTACATCACAGCTCAAACTTTAGGCCCATTTATCTGTAATTCAACATAGGAAGACTTAGGACACTACTAGCCAGGAATAAATGTGAAAAAATGATAGAGAATAACCCCTTTAGTAGCTCAGAGGTAAGCTTGAAGTATTATATGTCAAATTAGAGCTAGATACCCGTAGTAAACACAGTACAGGTACGGCATTTTTTGTATACCAATCGAATATTTTGTGGTAGAAACTTGCCGTTTGGCTCAGTTTTAATGTATTACAAGTGATACGTTTGTGATATAGTATCGAGCTAGATCTTTCTTAGAGCCTCCCAGTGGGACAGCGATAAGTCTGTGGATTTACAACGTTAAAATGGGGATTAGACTCCTCGATGTACGCAGCAGATAGCCCGATGTGGCTTTGTTACAACAAAACACACTCACTGTCTCAGAATGGTAGTTATAAGCCTTTAATTTATATTCTGTTTTACAGCATTGCAGTTTATATCGCAGCTTCGGGAATGAGCAAAAAGTCATCAACAGAAGTTACAACCACAATATACATAACAATTATATGTATAAATTCCAGGTCTGTCCGTGTGAAACACATCTTAAATATCATTACGAACCAACAGGTGGCGTTATCTTTCTCTTTTTTTAAA
The DNA here is from genome assembly GCA_011833715.1 of Carcinoscorpius rotundicauda. Taxonomy (NCBI): domain Eukaryota; kingdom Metazoa; phylum Arthropoda; class Merostomata; order Xiphosura; family Limulidae; genus Carcinoscorpius; species Carcinoscorpius rotundicauda. The sequence continues at coordinate 93,106,326 of CM022396.1, read as the reverse complement.
TCTAATATTTTATGACATTTTATAGGCACTACCTTTGACCATTAAATTCTTTGCCTCCACAATCACAATTAATAACTTACATAAACACACATTTTGCCATTTAAAAATAATTTTTCTAGAATCAGCTTTTTTCAAGCGGTCAAAACTGTACGGTTTGTTTTAGAAGAAGATTTGAAGATAAAATCAAAGGATACATAAGGCCGAGTTTTAAACAAGGACAAGAGAAATATGTTAATAAAATGATTACTTAGAATAAATTGTCCTAAGCAAAATAAACATTTACCGTCATATGTTAAGCAGTCAGCTAGTTTACTAATATTTTTAGCCCCCCAGTGGCTCAGCGGTATGTCTGCGGACTTGCACGCTAAAATCCGGGTTTCGATACCCGTGGTGGGCAGAGCACAGATAGCCCATTGTGTAGCTTTGTGCTTAATTCAAAACAAACAAACTAATATTTTTTACCTGGCAGAACAAAAATAAAAAAACATGTAATTAGAGTAAGTTTAATACGGTTCTGCACTTTTTGGTAACATTTAGTTCGACAAAAGTCCCTAATAAAAACTGTATTTTGGCATAAATATATGTATTATATTAGAAAGATAAAAGAATATTTTAAAACACTATCTTGACTAATGTTTAACCTATCTCTTAAAATTAACTTTTCAATTTTCCTGAGCATTCGCTATCGCATGTACAAAGAGTGATGTACCTAAGTGTTGATTTATCATATTTAGATGTTACTAATAACGATGTTTTAGAGGTAGTGAATAAACTCGTAGTATAGTTCAAAAGCTTCGGATAGTTCGGTTCACAGCAGCAGACGAACTCCTATTTTTTTCCCAGCTCCAGTTAGTTGGGGTCGTCAGTACGGGCCTGGCCACTCTGATCATCCTCCAGATATGGCTAGTCTATAAGATACGTTTAGTGTGCGTGTTGCTTCTGGGAGCTGCTTGAAAAGAAGGGAAAGAACAGCCTTTGGCATTAAATAAGTACTTCTTTCACCCACCTTATCAAAGGTACTTGTATAGCCATAAAGACATTTATAAATCAATCCAAAATGACCATGTTTTCACACTTCATTTGGCATGTGGCCAGTTTCTCAATAGCTTCAATATCACCAAGAAATGTTATACAAACATCTTCGGCCATTCTTTCTACACCCTAGAATTGCTGACAATGAATTATATTCCTTCAAGGCAGAAGAGAGGAGATGGCTCAGATTTGTAATGATTTAGGAATTATTTTAAGCTCAGGCGAATTAATATAAAGGAAATTACTTCCAGTGTCAAAAGCAATCAAAGCTCATTTACGGCTACCTCTTTTGCATAAAGTTTCGCTAGTACAACAAAATTTATGTCTATTATATGGATTATCATTTTGCTGTGTCTTTTTCTACCTGCATCTACAACATGCACAAACGCTCTGTTATTTGTCTCTTCATGAGAACAGTTGAAGATGAAGTTCTTTGGCAATAATTGTCCTTGCCAGTGGTTTGAATTTCAGTTGTTTGTTGCAAGAAAAACCTGGACCTTATTGTTCTCATCGTGAAGGAAACTTTTTTCAGTTACAAGGGCAGTAACACTGAACAGGACACGCCACCCATTTACCTGATACCATTTGACTTCCTGTTGAACTTTCATTAAATGCCAAGCCAAATCTATGAAATTTGACTCACTGTGGTTCCAAATAATTATCAAAAACCTGCTTACTATACCTGAGTGATCTTTGATGTTTGCGCTTCTCATATGCACTAGTGTCGACGCTGGAGAGCACTGTCTTTTCTATTTCTTCTATCTTTCTCATAAAGTTAGTTATTCTGTAAACTTTTGTTACTATTATTCTAAATTAATCTTATTAAATTAGCATATTGTTGTGATGTCTAATAATCCAGTTGTCCTTGAACATTTTGGATGGGTACATTAAGTTTTAGTGTGACTTTTGAAAGTGACTTTCTTTTCGAAATTATTATGTTAAAAATGGTGGCTTGGGTTTTGACCACTTTAAGCGCGATATTTCACCTGCTACATTAACTTGTTATACTACTGCGGCTATGTCATTGATAGTTATTTAAATTCTGAATTTTCTGTGGCCAGCTGTCGGCAGGTTATTGGGGGTGTCCAGAAGCTGTGGGCTTCTCTTTATCCTGCTCTTTATGAGACTGAATATTGTCATACGTGAGGTGACTTTCTTTTTTCTAACAAAATGGTACTTGTAAGACTTATTATCCTTCAGGGCAGGGGAAGATGTAAAAATCTAATGTCAAAGTTAGATGTGTATGTGTGTGGGAAGTGGTGGTGAACAGAAGTGCTTTGTAGTTGATCATTCTCTCTGTATCCATGGTGGGAACTGAGATTAATGTACATTTTCTTTCCCGAAAAGGACTGAAGTATAACAAGGAGTGGTTAGAAACTTGTTTCTTTTCACCCCACTACTGTATTGAATTAAGATTAAGTGGCGCCTAACATTAGAGAATTTTGCATTATCGTTGGGAAGTTAAAAAAAAAATAATATTGGGCTAAGAAAACACTTCAAATAGAAGAGCGAACAACGTTTCGACCTTCTTCGGTCATCGTCAGGTTCACAAAGAAAAGGTTACTGGTCGGAAGCTGACCACATGTTTGGGAGGGGGGTTGTATAATTGAGTGTTGCAATGTAGAGGGCGCGGTTTGAATATATAATTTTGTCTATAATATTAATATAGGTATAATGGTGTTCCTTTATATTGGTTTATTTTGGGTTTAAGTTGTTGTATAAGTAAGGCTTCTTTAATTTTTCGTTTGTTTATGTTTGTTTCTTTATTTAGTATTTTAGTGTTTTCTATGGTTATGTTGTGTCCATTTGACTTGCAGTGTTCGAAAACGTGTGAAGGTGACTTTTTATGTTCTTTGAATCTGGTTTCCATTTTTCTACTTGTTTCTCCTATATAGAAGTCGTGGCAGTTATCACATTGTATTTTATAAATAATGTTGGTGTGGTGTTTGTCAGTGTAGTTCTTACATAGTATAGACCTTAGTTTTGTGCCTGGTTTTTGAATAAATTTAGTGTTAACTGGAATGTTATATTTTGTTACTAGTTTTTGCCAAATGCTGGTTATTTGTTTGCTGATGTCAGGAATATATGGTATACAGCAGTATATGGTTTCGTGATTTTTTGATTCGTGAGATATATTTACTTTTGTTGGTTGATTTTGCTTTCTGTCTAGGTGTGTGCGTATAATGTTTTCTACGGTTTGTGGAGGAAACTTATTAATGTTGATGAAGTGTTGTTTTATTTTATCTAATTCATCGTTAATTTTATCTGGTGAGCATAGTTTTATGGCTGTGTTTATCTGGTTTCTTAGTATGTTGAGTTTTTGTTTTGTTTCATGTGCTGAGTCCCAAGGAATGTATAGTCCAGTATGGGTGATTTTTCGGTGGATTTCTGTTTTGAATTGTGTGTCGGTTCTTATAATTTTGAGGTTAAGAAATGCATATAAAAATATTGGGCTAACTAGTTGTATTGCCTCAAGATATTAGGAGAATCTTTGAGAAGATCCGGAAGTAAGACGAAGGAAGTAGAGTTTCTTGCTACTGTTTTACGAGATGTTAACTTCCGGAACGTGGAGATGTTGCCATGGTGATTTTTCTTTTCATTTAATATTTGGTAAACATTTTGATTTTGAATATTTTGTACATCAAATAGGTACATAACACAATCAGGAGCGTTCAGAAACTGGTGCTTCTGTTCGCCTTAAGGTGATGATTAAACAACAATTTATGGTTGAAATGGAATTTAGGGTAAAATATATTTCATACCCCGAGGAGATTTGGAAGCAAGGAAATAAGTTTCAGTTGAACTTTCCGGTAAAGTGACGATTAGCGAGTGCAGTATAATATACAAGTACAGATGATGACGTCACTTAAGCTGAGTTGACATTAGAGACTAGCCAATCATAACTGGAAATGGTGGTGCCAGATTCACTGTGTACAATAGATATGTATATATATAAGAGATGGTTGGTTTGAGTTTCGCACAAAGCTACACGAGGGCTATTTGCGCTAGCAATCCCTAATTTAGCAGTCTAAGACTAGAGGAAAGACAGCTAATCATCATCACCCACCGCCAACTCTTGGGCTACTCTTTTACCAACGAATGGTGGGATTGACCGTCACATCATAACGTTATCCCGGCTGAGAGGGCAAGCATGTTTGGTGTGACGGGGATTCAAACCAGCGACCCTCAGGTTACGAATCGAGTGCCTTAACCACCTGGCCATGCTGGGCCTATAAAAAGATGTAAAAGTAGTAATAGTTTTAAAATATTAAAACAGTTTTTATAGGATAAAAAAATAAGTAATAAATGAGATAAAAATAACAATGTAAAGCAGTATATAGGAAATGATGCCAATAAAATAACAATGCAAAGCAGTATATAGGAAATAATGCCAATAAAATAACAATGCAAAGCAGTATATAGGAAATGATGTCAATAAAATAACAATGCAAACCAGTATATAGAAAATGATGTCAATAAAATAACAATGCAAAGCAGTGTATAGGAAATGATGTCAATAAAATAACAATGCAAAACAGTATATAGGAAATGATGTCAATAAAATAACAATGCAAAGCAGTATATAGGAAATGGTGTCAATAAAATAACAATGCAAAGCAGTATATAGGTAATGATGCCAACAAAATAACAATGTAAAGCAGTGTGCAAGAAATGATGCCAATGCAGATAAATAGAAACATAAGAGACTATAGATAGTACTAATAATATTACAAAAATAAATAAATTCAACTATACAGTTGTTTTGAAATTGTTTAAGAAACGTACGAAGATGAACAATTGTAGAATCGAGACTGGTGCCTTTCGGCGTTACGGTATTTACTGGTGCTAAGCAGTGGTTTTTGACGTATCATTTGTCTCCATACCTCTAATGTGTCAAGAGTCATCGAGTGTGTCAAGGTGTTTTGCGACTGTAATAATTTTTTACTTCATTTTCATTGAAGATTCATGCTTATTAAACAGTTCGTGTGTAGCTAGTTCTGGTTTGATCTTCATCCTGAAAGTTGCATAATTTCAGATCGGATTACGTTTGTTTTCTCTATGAACTTACACGTTGCTGTTGCAGGAATGGTTTCTTTAAGAACTTAACTAACCAACTGTTTAATGATTTTATATATAGATTATATATGCAGATTTATTTTATTTTACTCACTAGAAGTCCGATATAAAATACGAAATAATAATTTAGGCACAAATCGTAATATTATGCACACACCTAACTTATGTTAGGTTACGTGATTATTCATAAAGACTTAATTCCCTGTAAATGTTATATACAAATCACTTTTGGAAGAGGTATAAGAACATTTCTAGTGAGCTTTGAATAGGCGCAACTGGAGTTCACAGCAAAGGGTACGACCAGTTATAGAAAACATTAAGTCTCTACATCACAGATTCTTGTTGAAATTTGGCTTACCACCCAGAGACACAGTTATATGTCTGCTTTACACCCAGGGGCACAGTGGTATGTGTGCAGACTTGCACCCTAGAAACCGGGATTCGATACCCGTGGTGAACAAAATACTGACAGCTCATTGTATAGTTTTTGCTTGATTACAAACTGAACGTGTAAACACGTTCTTCGTCTCACTGTTACTTCTAGAACTGAAACTTGTTTTCTAACCCTTTTTTTCTTCTTCTCAAGGTTCCTTCAGATAAAGGAATATTAGTTGGTTATGGTCCAGTCGTCTCTGACGGCTACGGTTGCTGCTACAATCCTCAAAATGATTACATCGACTTCTGCGTTTCATCGTTCTTCAGCGCGCAGGAGACAAGTTCAGACTTCTTCGCTTTAAGTCTAGAAGGTAGCTTGCTGCAAATGCGAGAATTGTGCTTGAAGGCTGCCGAGCAACAAGCCAGGAAAACGGAAGTGTTAATTTCGGCGTCTGTGTAAACAACCACGGTTGAAAGTCTATGAAAGCCCCATCTGCAATACAGTAAATGTACTAGTGCAATTTATGAGCAGAGGAGTAGATATTTATTCCTCATAAAGTAGTATTTTGTTATTGTGTGGTGTAACGCGCATTTTTGGTTTTGTTGGATCTAAATATTTAATGTTATTTGTTATGTGAAATGAATAATCTGACCTCATGAAATACGGTTGTTGATAGTAAATTGAAACTGTTGTCAACATGTTTGCAACTTAAACACTTATTAAATGTGTCACCTGTTAACTTGACTTCAAACTAGTTACGTGTATATTGAGTAGGACCAATCAACAGCTTTGAAGTTGATAGTTATTGTTAGTAGTTGCGAATGTATTGGCTATTAATACTGGCTAAATGCTTATTAGAAACGTATTCGTTGTGTATTTCTAAACAGTTACTGGTATTTGTGGACTTGTTCGGTACAGTATCAAACACTCATTCTTTGGGTATTACTAATAGACATGCATACTTGGAGTAATAATAACTGTTCCGTAATAATATTTATAGTGATTTGTTAAAAAGCTTATTGCTTATAAAGAAATTATTTTATTTTGCGTTGTTTATTAAACTTGTTACGAATAGTTGAAGTTCTATATAAATAACTTGTTTATAAAAATAAAGAGTTTCAGAATGTTGTCTGTTTGTCTTAACATTTTCCCATCTTTGTTGCGGTTTTATTTTAAAAATAAAGTAAGTTAAGTTAAAGTTTGAAATGAACAAAACTATTCTTAATTTGATAACTTGTATACTTATGTTTTCCTTTTATAATTTATTTGGTACATTATTGATGGTATTTCAAAGTCTTAACAATGAAACGTTTTTAGTCGCCCTCAAAGTGTTTACAGCCTTCCCATCTTACATTATGAGAAATCAGGTAACTTCTGTTATGATTGTCAATCTGCGAAAATTGTGATGTAATAAGAAAGTATACGACAACTATATTTATGTAAAGAAACTGGAATATATACAACCTTATTAATTCTAGTCATAATGACTATTTAATATTTTTAATGTTAAGTTTTTAAACACATATACGGTAACTTAGTAGTAAGACGAACCGAATCTTAGAACTGTTTCTTATTTCTGGAGCTATGTTTATAAAATATTCAGTACAAACGTGTGAACACTTCATCTAAATATTTAATCTTACCTATTATGTGAAGGAAATACGCTAAGCTTATCGAATACAAGTAGTCGTGATAGCTTCAAACAAAAAAAATATGATAAAAATTGTGATTGTATCGCACACTTTAGGCCTATATTTTCTAATGCTTTGAAATTTGATAGCTTTCGATGTTAAAACCATATCGATTTCTGATATTATACGAAAGGTTTTTTTGGACAGTTATTTATTTGAGACATAGATCTGAAAAACTGTTTGTATACACGCGCCTTTGGTTTTGAATCTGCAGTGGACAAGTTAAGAAAAATGTGAGTAAAAACATTCGCAGTTTTTGTGATTTTTATCACAAATTTTGTTGGTTTTGTACGCGTCATTATATTTGGGCGTTTAAGCTACAACCTCTATGCTATGAGCATGCTCACAACTGTAATCACACGTTTTTGGTTTTCGTTTTTGCTTTATTAGGTATATCACCTATTTACTATACTTTAAAATAGCTACTGCTTATTTATTGGTAAGATCAACCGTTTTGAACTTGCAAGATACTGTTAGTTATTACGAAGCTAACGGATACTTCCTACATGCTTACTAAATACGTGGTATCTGCGTATTCCTAAAAATTTACTAGTTTTGTTGACTTGTTTAGTATAAGTATTAAGTACGTATTCCTTGTGTATTTACTAATAGGTATGTATGCTTGGATTGATAATAACTGATTCCCTTCAATAAGTAACCCATATAGTCCGTATTGTAATTTGTGAAAACTTATAATGGTGTTCACATATTTTTACGCTTCAGTAGTGTTGCTGTTTTGGTTTAAAAGCTCCATAATCATGTTTGTAATGGTTTGTTTGAAAATTGTCTGAAACAAATTAGGTAAATGTAACTGTGAACTAGATGTAAATTTCTCTTCTGAATCAAAAAGCAGGTGACACATACTTTATTAATTAATTCATTCTGTGAAATTAAAGTGACTGAAATTTATTTGCACGTTTGTGTGATAACTGGACTCTAGCTATCGGTTTTAGTTCGTTAGTAGTTTTAATCTGACTTGTAACGTGTACGTTGGTGAACATCCAAGTCAAAGTTTGAATTTACATTTTCGTTTAGACCTCAGGGAGTGATGTATCTCTAACAACTTTTACATATGGATAGGCGAATTGCTTAATCATGCTACCATACCCCGGTGGCCTAGCGGTTTGTCTGCGGACTAACAAAGCTGGAGACTGGGTTTCGACACCCATGATGGGCAGCACACAGGTAACCCTTTGTGTAGCTTTGTACGCAATAATAAACACATAATCACTTTACCCTTCATATTTACTCTAAAACATTATATTTGTTATGTTCCAAAGTTACGACAATGTATTTCGAAAACTGTCGATAACTACTCGTGTGTAATATTATAGTCCTGGATTATTACTGGAGAGGTTAAAACGATATTAAGAAATTACTGTTTAGGATGTTTAGGCTTCAAATATATCTAGTTACTGTTTAGGGTGTTTAGGCTTCAAATATATCTAGTGTAACGATATTAAGAAATTACTGTTTATGGTGTTTAGGCTTCAAATATATCTAGTATAATTAGACGTAGACGGTCGTATAGTTAAAGTGATTCAGTTTAACTCTCGCTCAAATTGTATATCATTTATACACTTATTTATCTATATACAAACTGTTAAGCATATTCGTAAAGTTATATGTGGTTTAATTGGGGTAATATTTGAAACATTATTTCTATTTTTATCATCTTGTGAGGATTTAACATAGCAAAGAAGAAATATTTAATAATGTTTTTAAAAGTAAGGTGTGGTTCAAGTTAAGACGAGAGAATTTTATGAACCTTGACAAACGAATACTTGTGGTAAAATTGCTTTAGTCAACGCATTTTATATAAAACAGCAGCTGAAAACAATACAAAAAGGCCCGGCATGGCCAAGCGCGAAAGGCGTACGACTCGTAATCCGAGGGTCGCGGGTTCGCGCCCGCGTCGCGCTAAACATGCTCGCTCTCCGAGCCGTGGGGGCGTATTATGTGACGGTCAATCCCACTATTCGTTGGTAAAAGAGTAGCCCAAGAGTTGGCGGTGGGTGGTGATGACTAGCTGTCTTCCCTCTAGTCTTACACTGCTAAATTAGGGACGGCTAGCACAGATAGCCCTCGAGTAGCTTTGTGCGAAATTCCAAAACAAACAACCAAAACAAAAATGCATTGATTCTGAAACTTAAAATGAAGTGAAACCATCTGTCAGCTCAACTTTGACAGTGTCTCTTATTTATTGAAAAATTGTATCTCAAAAACTGTTTATAGAAAAACATAAATGTTATTTTAGTATTTTTTTAGTTTTACTTTTAAACTAAATTTGGTATTTTTGTCGAGGTTACTATTGCGTAAGTAAGCAAGAGGGAGTTTGTCTTTTGCGCGCAAAAAGCCACGAATTTTTGGTTGCGTAATGTATTTAGATTGCCAAAGTTACAATAATTTCTAAATATTTCTTTTGGGTAGATTCTACAACTATCTAAGTTTTTATTTCGCAGAAATATTTGTAATTTTTATATGCAAAGTTGAAGTTCTGAAGTGTCTGATATTTTACTAAACACGAACAGTCCGTTACTTTCCGGTCTAACAAATATGAATAAAATATATAAACACTGCATTCAGTTTCATTAAAACAAATTGTTTACTGGTAAAATTATACCATCCAAGAACAGAAGTCAGCTGCTATCTCTGATTCATTTCAATTTTTTGTTGTTCTTGGTTATGGAAAAGAATTTGAGTCAGCTCAACAACAGTTAAAAAATTAAAAATCACATTTTCAAATAATTCTTATGGTTTTTGTAATCCAGAAAATGAGCAAGGTATTAAATTACACTGTTGTAAGATCACTTTTTATTTATTCGGTAGATTTATTTCTTTAAGAATAATCTGAATAGTATATGGAAATGTAAGAAACACGATATAAAACTATATATTTACCGACAGTATTAATAAATACACTATATGAAGAAACTGTGTTCCAGTTGTTTTTCTTTTATTTATTTGATAAAACACAACGAGTTTTTTTCAATCACATTTGTTTTAATTAGTTGGCAAATCATTATATCAATATTGTGATTAAGAAAACCCAGTTATTTACCAAGTGATTATTACAAAGTAAAAGTTATTGGAGCTATCTTTCCAGTGCTGCACGGCCAGGTGGGTTAAGGCGTTCGACTCCTCATGTGAGGGCTGCGGGTTCGAATCCCCATCACACCAAACATGCTCGCCCTTTCAGCCGTGGGAGCGTTATAATAATACAGTCAATATCACTATTCGTTAGTGAAAGAGTAGCCCAAGAAATAGCGGTGGATGTTGTTTTGAATTAAGCACAAAGCTACACAATGGGTTATCTGTGCTCTGCCCACCACGGGTATCGAAACCCGGTTTTTAGCGTTGTAAGTCCACAGACATACCGCTGAGCCACTGGGGGCGCTGTGAATAGTGATGACTAGCTGTCTTCCCTCTAGTCTTAGACCCCTAAATTAGCGCAGATAATTTAGTAGCTTGAATAGCTTTGTGCAAAATTCAAAACAACATCCACCGCTAATTCTTGGGCTACTCTTTCACTAACGAATAGTGATATTGACAATTGTAGTGATACTACAATTACAAAATGTCACATTTTCAAATACTTTGAAAATTTTTATCGTACAAACTATTAAAATTAGGTATAACAGAATTGTGATTAACACAAGTATGACGACCAGTAAAACATTATAAGTAAAACATCTTAAAAAAAAACAAATACAAGCGGTTTCTTACTGGAGTATGTTAGACATAGAAAAAATAACCGAAATTCTGATCAATCTGATTGTAAAAAATACTAAAAATAAAACAAATTATTAAATTACGTAGCATTTCTCGTTTGGTTTGGATTTCTCCCAAAGCTACACGAGGGCTATCTATGATAGCCGTCCTTAATTTATCAGTGTAAGACTAGAGGGAAGGCAGCTAGTCATCACTACCCACCGCCAATTCTTGGACTACTGTTTTACCAACGAATGGTGGGATTGACCGAAACATTATAAAGCCTCAAAGGCTGAAAGGGCGAGCATGTTTGGTATGACAGGGATTAGAACCCGCGACCTTCAGATTACGAGGTGATTGCCTTTTCTACCTGGATATGCTGGGCCAAGCGTGGATACTGAACATGGAAATATTCCATGTACTTACTAACACTTTAAAACAAGGGAATAAAGATCGTGTTGGTTAGCGGGAACTACAGAGAGAAAAACCCTCAATATGGTATGCCTTGACAATGTGTATCATCTTTTAAAAAGTGAGTCTTTTAAGAAAGGCCAGTAGCAAAAATCGTTCTCGTGTTCTGGACAGCGGTACGAGAAATTAACAAAACAAATCTAAAAAATGAAGCTGTGATTCGCTAATCACTGAGCGATATTCGTCGAATGAAATATACACCTAAGGAATGAAATGATGCAAGTTTAAGATGAGTTTTACTTTGTAATATATAAATATTACCAATCATTCACTGACACGTGTGGCAATGTCTGAGTTTAAAAATTTCTCGAGATGTAATATTTGTTTTTGTTTATTATACTTGGAGTTAAATGGCACATTTAAAAGTCAGTGTATTACCTGAAACTGATGATTTCAATATTGGTATCAATACCTGTTGGGGCCAGAAACGTTAAGAAATAATCTAAGAAAGAATTTTATTATACACAACAGAAAGAGGTTCATTAATGATGAAACACGCACTTTAAAAAATAATTGTTTATCATATGAACTAACTAAACACCATGAAGTCCCCCGCTAGTACAGTGATAAGTTCACGGATTTACAAAGTCAAAAATCAGGGGTTCGATTCCCCTTGGTGAACTCAGCAGATAGCCTGATGTGGCTGTGCTATACAAAAACACATACATACAAACTTATAAACAATACTGAGTCTTCTACTTAATTTTGAACTGAATCTTTTACCGTTCTTCGTTAAATATCTGTAGTTTACTGATTAATAAGTGTTTATCACAACTGGAGCTTCCGAGGTTTATATTATACCAACTGTAACAAATCAAAATCAATAATAAACTGTCCTTTCTTGTGTTGAGATTTATAAACTTTAAGGCGAGATTCTAGATAACTTAACTGGCAGTCGCACCTTGTTGATTCTTACGCTCAAGAATCTTCTACAAATTTAGAGAACAGGTGGGACTTTCGCAATACACATAGAGCAATATAAGTTACATAGACTTCTTAATATATATTTAAGTAAAACAAACATTATTAAATCACGTTAGGTCACGAGAGTACAGCCTCGTGTCACCATGTATTTACATAACCTTCTGCTACATTATTAGTATCTGTGCGTCACCTCTGGTGTCAGTTTCATCGCTAGCAGGCGAGATAGCGCTTGAACACAACTAAAAGTTCAATGAGAAATTAAACGGCAGACATAATTAAGTTGTTGTTGTTGTTTTGAATTAAGCACAAAGCTACACAATAGGCTATCTGTGCTCTGCCCACCACGGGTATCGAAACCCGGATTTTAGCGTGTAAGTCCGCAGACATACCGCTGAGCCACTGGGGGGCCATAATTAAGTGAGCGATAGATATAATATCATTCTTAAAAAAATTAATTTGCTCTTTCATAAACACGTGAAATAAATAACTACCACGACTTTGTTCATTTCACGAGAAAAATCAAACACGTTATGCTTTGTTTGGTTAGATCATTATATATATATCGAAACACAGAGAATGGAAGTTAATGAAACTGACGGTGGTTACGAAAGATTTAAAAATTGTTGTTATGGAAATTAAAATTGCTGTTTAAATCGTGTGTGCAACTCGAATTCATTTAACTGTATGTTTTGTACACGATTGGTTGAAAATATAGTTTCTGTCTTATAACCCTAACCTTGAAAGAAGGAAGCCAAGAGTTGTTTCTTGCGCAAAGAGAAAAGTGCATTGCATTTAAAGACGTTGTCTTCCATCATGGTTTAATATCAAAACATTGAAATAAATACATTTTCTATTACTTTTAAGTTTTGCATGTTAAAAACCACATTTAAAATACAAAAAAATAAAGAAAAATCGTTATAAAGTCTAAACGAAACAATGACTAGATCCCAGTAGTTTATAAAAACAGTCATTAATTGGTAGAGTGTGATTGTACAGTGGTCATCGATGTTTTTAAAAATGCTTTTGTAATCCTTGGTTCTTATTTCGAAGTTAAAATTAAAAATAATAAATAAGTAAAATTAAAAACATTATTTATTGCAATAATTTGAGTTTGAATGCTCAAAAGTTTTTGTAAAAAGGGTTAAAATTTTTGAATCCTTAAGATACCATGAATTATCTATGAAGTTATAAGAACTGTATTGAAAGAGATGCCATGAAATTTGTTAACCTTTGTTTGGCAGTTGCCCCCCCCCCCAGTGGCTCAGCGGTATGTCTGCGGACTTACACGCTAAAATCCGCGTTTCGATACCCGTGGTGGGCAGAGCACAGATAGCCCATTGTGTAGCTTTGTGCTTAATTCAAAACAACATGTTATCGTTCTTATTAAAATCCTTAAAGTATAAATGCACGAGCAAAATCGTTGTTCATTTACCAGTTACAGCAGAACAGAGTATCAGTTTACAATTAGGTTACACTATTTCAATTAACCACAGGTTTTGTTAACTGTAAACACCTGTATGTTTCTCTGGAAGCTCATATTCTCTATCATCTTTAAAGAATTGTTTGCTGGTATATTTGATACAACACAACACTAATAGCTGGGGTTTTATCCTCAGTGGTGGACACAGCGCAGATAGTCCATGTGTAGCTTTTGGTATATTTTTGTCCTTCAAAGTACCCGAAACGGTTGAGTTGGATTCAAAGTGAATTGTTGGTGTTATTACGTTAAATTTTGTACGCTATTTTTATTACAATGTATGCAGTAAAGAAATGTACATTACTATGATGTAAAAGACTATGGACATTTTTACCATGAAAACATTACCCATGGAGACAAGATCGAATTTTAAAGTATGAAAAGAACCAATACTTTACATTTATCGTGATAAGTGACTTGTGACTACAGTTCATATCGCGATAAGTGACTTCTGGCTGCAGTTCATATCGTGATAAGTGACTTCTGGCTGCAGTTCATATCGTGATTAGTGACTTCTGGCTGCAGTTCATATCGTGATAAGTGACTTCTGGCTGCAGTTCATATCGTGATAAGTGACTTCTGACTGCAGTTCATATCGTGATAAGTGACTTCGGGCTGCAGTTTATATCGTGATTAGTGACTTCTGGCTGCAGTTCATATCGTGATAAGTGACTTGTAACTAGAGTTCATATCGTGATTAATGACTTGTGACTACAGTTCATATCGTGATTAGTGACTACAGTTCATATCGTGATAGCGACTTCTGGCTGCAGTTTATCCATAAAATCGTGTAACACAGAGCTTCTTACGCATTGAATTCTTTGACCTGTTTGTGGTTTCATTGAAAATGTGCTGTATTGTTTAATACAAGCATTTGTTCAATATTCCATGTATCACGAAGTAATTAATTTTGGGTGAACAGTCTAATATATCAGATTTGCAATTTTTAGCAAAATTACCGATAATACATACAGAAGTGAGAAATGTTTCAGCCATTACGTTCACCAACGTTTTAGTGATTTCATATAATACGTTCATCCTACGTTTATAATGAGCCTTCACAGCATACGTTACATCTTTAATAACAAGACAATTATTACCATAAAATTCACGTTTTTAAATAATTATAAAGTGTTCTTTCAGATAAATCTTATTGTCAGATACTAAACTATAACAATAATGTTACAATGTTTAACCTGTCGAACATTGTATCTCCACAGTTGTTTTTTGCTGTCACCCTTCTAAGCCTGTTGCCTAACAATGATCCATGTCTAGATTCACTAGAACTTGCATGAAATGAAACATTTTTCCCTCATAGGATTTATTTATAACAATCATGTTGAGTGTGTGATCATACAAACTTAAAGAAGAGACGAGCGCAAACACGTTGAAATCTCCAATGAACTGTTTTCTCTACTTGGATTTCAGATGAAGCAACATCCTACATTTCGAGCCACGGAAGTTCATATACCTGTGCACCTTGTAGAGCACTGGACCACGTATTTGAGTACAAGTGCATTTTTGATTCAACCAGAGTGTCAATATATGCTGTGCAATTTAAGGTGACACTCCAAATTACACTACATTAAAGAAGAGTGCAATACCTGCACATAGTTAATTTTTAAAATAACAAAGCATTGACAGAGGGGTCTGTAGCAGTATGCAACTGTTAAAAGTCATTTGTAAGTAAGACTGGTCAAGCTGGAACAATCTTATGGTTTTCACATTTGCCCAATTTAAACCCAGAGAACTTTTCTTTCTAGTGTTATGTTAAAGCTCACATGTAAGTGAAAGAAACAACACAAGATATCAGTAACTTAGGACTTTGCATCATTGAATATTATAAACACATCACACTGGCTATGTTGCAAAAATTATACCAGAAAAGTGTTAAAATATATAACAAGTTCATTGAGATTTGTGGTAAACATGTAAAGGTTTAAATTTAAATGTTAACTGAACTCTTAAGATGGACTTAATATTATTAGGATATAAGATGTGCAAATGCCAATTCCAATTTTAAATGAAAAATAGAATTCAAAAGACTTAATGCTTTCAGACTTAACCTCCTTGATGTGGATTTCTGTACGTGAGGAGGAGGCCCCCAGGGGAAGTTCTGAATGTACAGATTATCTCTTCCAGGATCCAAACACCCACCCACGTCTTTGCCTTGCATTGCATCCCATGAAGGGTCCAGATGTCATCCTGATGAGCAAGTTATATAAGGGTCACTGAAACTATCACTTTCTCAAACTTAGCATCTAAATACTGAATTGTGTTTAGAATAGCCATTTCCCTCAAATATGCTACTAAGCTTTTATGTTTCTAGTTTTTAAAAGAATGTTAAATCACATTTTTTTCCATACCCCTGGTTTTTGTATTTGTATTCTTCAAATGAGGAAAATTTTAAATTTAAAAATATGTGATATAGACCCACATAAAACTCCCCATCATCATCTCTGGATTACTAACAATTAAGTCATACAACATCTACTCATAATTCATATAATAAATATATTACTTTATATGGTTACATTTCAACTATAATTAACTGGTATTGGAAAGAGGTACATACACGCTCGTACTTGAAACAGCTTTACCATTTATGTTTTAATTTCAACTATGAATTCCTTACCTCAACTACAGCATTTAGCTAGAGCTATACACCATGATGGAGAAGAACCAGAACAAACGTGTGGAAAATACTTCATAAGAATATGAAGATAATAGCATCTTTTTATCACCTCGTCTCAAATAAGGAATTGACTATAGCTTTGGACAATACTATCAGTTACTAAGCCAACAGCATGGCCAGATTACTGATGGTGAGGATTAGTTAGAGTACCACCAGCAGGTCCAGATTACTGATGGTGAGAATTAGTTAGAGCAGTAAGAAAACAATATCAAGACATAACAATATTCTAGTGTAAACAATCAAGAACTACTCTCAGAAGCATTTCAATTTTTAAACCACATAATTACAGCTGTAAAACAATCTTAGTCCATAGTAAAACATGCTCAAAGGACACACAAGGTTCAAGAACAGAACGACTCTTAAGAATTAGTGTAAGGGTTCACATAGTAACAATCACATGCTTTACCCACCATACCTAACAACTCAAACTTTGAGGGCACTGGGTGAATCACACCAGGCATAATGCTGAAAAGGAGAGAGTCAAATAAGATTTATTTACTCCACCTTTCATGAATGGCTTGGTTCCAAAAGAGGGGACATCTTATCACTCTGTTAATGATATCTTTCCAATGCATATCCATGTGTGTAATAAAAAAGGTTTTGAAAGGAGAATCACAGTACCTGTTAAAAGTCTATAACATATTGTTTTAATTACAAAACAAACCTTACATAACTTTTTGATCCACCATAACTCTGGTTAAAAACAGCAGGAAGTAAATAATTTCACTTGCAAAATAATTCTGAAGTTGAAATATAGTGTGGGATGTTTATCACGTACCTTTTGCTAAACTTCTCCAAAATGAACAAATATGAAAACAGATATAATAAACCACCCAGTAAGAGAAACAGCATACAACTCAATGTTGTGGGAAAAAGAAATTGAAAAATGTACAAGTTAAACCTCTTTGTGGTGGCAGAAAACTACATTTTATCCTTTCATAACTAGCAAAGATTACAACTTTAATCAGGCATACTCAGGTCACTGGTTACAATATAAATGTTGTATATGTAGTTACTGTTCTGGTGAACAGGATATAGTAGGTTGTAAAATTTGTACTAGTTTTCTATCTTAATGTTTCATGCCACAAAAACTGCTTAATTTGGTTTACGCTATTAGTTATATGATCAGTGTCCCTCTGGAGTGTGGTCATATTCTACTTTAAGGATGTACATGCTTGCACAAGTCAAGATTTATCTCCCTCCCTTGAATTTATATTGAAAATAGGTATTGATGCAAATAATCTAAAAATGAAAGATATCACATTATGAACTTGAATTTGTTCTGACTTTTAACAGTTCAAAATTATATTGTTTATACATATTATGGCTGCTTCAGTAACTGTAAATCTGAAGATACGTAATGTGGACACAAGCTACTTCAAATGAATCTCCCAGCAATCAGATGATTCTAAATCAAAACCTCAGTTTAACAGTGATCAAGAGACGTGTATCACCTCAAAAGGATTCTACTTAGTTGTGATGAAACAAGTTTTTAACTCTAATATACTGTTTCAATACACCATCACTTTAAATTAAAAAAGGCAAAGCAATATTTCTTAATTCAGAACATTAATGTTAGAGTAGTAGAACCTATGTTATGTTTCTGGAATAAAACTACTTTGTTTGTGAAAGATACTATTATTGTGCTTTACAAACCCACCAGCTATGTTTTATAGATTTGAACAATAAATACGTAATATTTGCATAAACTATTACACAAAAATATTTTTCACATTTAATGTTTATTAGCTATAAATGAAATACATTATACAAATGAACCATAGGATCTATCTATACATATATATGCATTTTTATTAGTAGTTTGACACACATACAATGCTAATAACATAAATTCATTTCAGTTACTACACACTCAAGTTTACCAAAGTTAAAAACAGGACACATTAACTTTCCATTCAAATGATGTACAATATCATTTAAGAAAAGTATATATCTTGATCTCTTAGCTACGGTAGCATTATTTAAGCTGCTGTAGTAAACACACTTAATGTGCTTAAGTTTCCAAAATTGCATTTAAAACTTTATAAATAAATTATATTATCAGAGTTGTTAAAAACACACTGGGTTTCACAGCTTTTCTAGAAAAATCTAAATAAAATGAGATGTGTGCTTCATGGAAATATAACACTTTAGAAACTGTTTAAGTACAGTAATTATGTGTTATCATAAACACACCACTTCAACAAACATAAAACTGTTCAACTACTTTTAACACAATTGAATATTTTAGCTGCAAGTGGTTATAATAAAGTTGCAAACATTCAATGAGAGTCCTTGAAAATATAATATCAGTCTTCGTTCAGCTTAGTATGATGAACAATGTGCTTCCAACAATAGCTTAGTATGAACAATGTGCTTCCAACAATAGCTTAGTATGATGAACAATGTGCTTCCAACAATAGCTTAGTATGATGAACAATGTGCTTCCAACAATAGCTTAGTATGATGAACAATGTGCTTCCAACAATCAGTAAAACTTAATTTTACATTCAGAGACAGAATCTTTATTAATAGTGAGAGCAAAACAAAATTGTTTAACTTACATCGCAACTACAGGTTTGATACTCATAAACTACACTATCGTAGTTTTTTCTTTACTATAAACTATACAAGTTGTTACAACTCTCTGCATAAAACCACAAAAATTAGTTCAAAATGCTGTGGTTATATAAAAACAAAACAACATTAACAATATACAGAAGCTCTTGAGGAAACTCCTCTGTCAACTAATCAAAACTCCATCTTATATTCATCATACCTACAATGTTTCTAATCAGCTTATCACATTTTCTAACATTTAAAAACTACTGTTACAATACCATATTGTGTTGAGAAAACATGCATTTATTCTTTAAACCTACAACAAAAACTTGAAATCAATTTACAGTTTATAATGTTAAAGAATTGTTTTACAATACAACTAAAAAAAATGTTTTCTACAAATACCTATCAAGAGAAAATTGTTATTCTAATGTGATATTAGTCCCTGATAAATACATACAAACATTTGCACTAATATTTCTAGTATTTGTTAAGCACATTCACAATTAAGTGATTTGTAGTACAGAACTCAGGGCTTGAAATTAATAGTCACCAATGAGATCTACAAATTGGAATGGGTGACTAAGAACTTGCTAATAAACTCACCTGGTGGGCGAGTTGATTTGAAGTGTCCAAAATTTCTACATGTTGGCAACGACACGTGATAACATTCAAGTGGCAATCATTATTTGTCTGCCATTTGACAGGTTCACTTTGTAGACCCAATATGTAGCTGTCTTCTGTCACTCGTGGGCTGCACCTCCAAGAACTGGAACAAGATGCAACACTTTTGCTCATGTGTAAGTGTCAAGATTATGCATTCTGAACTTTTTTGTTTTTACATAGCTAATGGTTACACCTGGACCACAAAATTCCTATGTGAAATTATTTCTAGTCTGCTTTTTCCTTATTTTTTATAAAAAGATATGTAACAGTGCATAATCTGGTTGGACTGGTAAGCTATGAAGTTAGCTTCAAACCTTAAGATTGCCGTTGATAATCAAAACAATTGTGTAACCTCAGTAATACCTTGCTCTTTTAACTTATTATTTACATACTTAACTTATATTTGTATGATACTAATTTTATCAGTTTTAGATTTAATTTGTTTAACGGAAAGAGAAAATTAATCAACAGAAGAAAGTGTTGTTAAAACGTCATAACTAAGTTTTATATAGCCTTGTAATACACAGCCACAAAAAAACAGAAAAAGATGTCACAGTTATTTCATATGAATAAAAATATAGTTGCGATAAAATCGTATAATATAAATATAATACTTTAATAAAATAAAGGCTATCAAAAAGACACTTGTAAAGTACTCAGGTTATCTATACAAACCTACATCTCAAATACAAAACAACTGCATCTCTAACTATTACACTACCTTTAGATTACCAGTAGCCAACTTCTCATTATTGGAGAGTAAAAATATAACCTTTAAAATTACTAACATCAGCTATAATTTCTGTTTTTGAATATAAAAAGTATTTTTCCTAATAAAATGTGACTCTTAATAGGTCTGATAAAAGTGGCATCAGCATACATATCTTATCCAAACATTTAATCTTAAGTACTAGCTACAGAAACAATGTTCATACAAAATAGATAATCCACTTTTTATTAAAAATCAAGTAACAATAAAAAAACATCATTTATGTTTGAAAAGCAAAGCAGCCAGTATTTACTATCAACTAGTTACTTGGATAATAATGTTGATGAGAAAACAGTTATAGAAAAAAAGAAGAAACAAATTGATATACACAAATTTTATGTCAGCATACAAAAATAATTAAACGAAATTCCATATTAATGAAAATATTGAAAGCTTTCAATCTTATAAACTAAGGTATGAACAGTTTCATAGTTCTGTGCATTTTTTAATATTACTACTTTAAAACAGCCGTAGTAATATGATTCATATTGATCAAGTTCTGTTGACTTGTGAATAAGTAAAGCAAAGAAAAAAGTGCAGAATATCTTTTCTTGGAAAAAAATATCAACATAAACAGCATTAAGAAATGGAAGGTAACAATGACAACCTTTTTAAACAGGACCTCGAGAAAAGGAAGGTAATAATGACATAAACTTTTCAAAGAGGACTTCAAAAAAAGGAAGGTAATAATGACAACCTTTTTAAACAGGACTTCAAGAAAAGAAAGGCAATAATGACATAACCTTTTCAAACAGGACTTCAAGAAAAGGAAGATAATAATGACATAACCTTTTCAAACAGGACTTCAAGAAAAGGAAGATAATAATGACATAACCTTTTTAAACAGGACTTCAAGGAAAGGAAGATAATAATGACAACCTTTTCATACAGGACTTCAGAATAAACACAATAGATACATTGATTTTTGCTTTCCATATATTTGTACAAAAACCTTAAAACAATTGTTTATGTATAAAGATTAAATTGAACCTTAATATAAAAAATGTAAAATTGATACAAATTGTTTTATAGTTTTCAAAACTAAATACTGCAAACATTTTTCACACTTCAAATGATGGTGTGTGTGTTTTCTTATAGCAAAGCCACATTGGGCTATCTGGTGAGCCCACCGAGGGGAATTGAACTCCTGGTTTTGCGTTGTAAATCCGAAGACATACCGCTGTACTAGTGGGGGGCTCAAATGATGGTAAATACCTTGGTTCACCATGAACTTCTATTCCATGTAGCAAGTTCACTATTCTAAAGCAGTATTATAATACACTAAAACTTAAAGACAAAACATTTATATTGAATACTAACAGTTGCAAACATCACAAAAAATATCCTGTTATTAGGTTTACAAACAATTTTGATAAACATATGAATGATAACATCTTTATATTTGTTCATTTTATATTTAAACCACTGAATGCTGACTCCCTTATAGGTTACAGTCTGCCTATGACAGTTGGATGTGAGTATGTCACACATGGTTTGATAACTTTCTGCAGTCATAGTCAGTGGGTTAACAGTTTTAGTTTGGTTGAGAGGATAGGAGAGCCTGGTGGACCAAAAGACCACTTGTTGTCCCTAAACATTGTTTTGTTATAAAACTTTGATACCAACACATAATACATAACTTGAACAAATAAATTACCTAAAAATTAAATGGGAACATTGGATGCCTTAAAATAAACTGCTCAAATCATGATATTGATACAAATAATTTTTGCTAGAGAAAATGAATCAGTTAATCTCATGAAATAAGACTGATTTAAAGAAAACTGAATAGGTGAGTGAGCTGGTTTTTTTACAAGTTTAAATGTTGTGAATTCCATAATAAGTACAAATAATGATATATACATATAGCAAAGAATGTTAATGATGAGAGAGAACAAGGTGGTCCACTATTACTTAATATTTTTATGTAGTTTATTAATTCATGCATTTTCAAAGACATTTTCTAATCATTTAAATAAAGCTAACAAATTTCATCTTGTAGCAGAAATGAAACATAGAAATATTTCAATTCACATTGTACTTGCCGCTAGTTTGGTTCTGTTAATCAGCAAACATGTTGGGTTTTTCAAACATTCTTCTGTTTTGACCAGTAATATTTCTTTTCATCATTACCTACATGGCACATCTAAGGACTTCATCAACCAGTGTTATACTCTAAAATTCTTTGTTATAAGTGGATATTTACATCATCTGTACTGTGCATGAAACATATAGCACTGATAATGTGTGTTTAGCTACTGAAGATATATAATAACAGTTATTATTTCAAGTAACTCTGCATGAGTGGGGAAAAAACGTAAAAGTAGACATGGTGTCAGTAGAGTTAATGAGATATCTGTTTGTGGTATAGATGCAGAATATGCTAGAGACATTAATTAATCCATTAGTAGAATGCCTGATTAATACAAATGAACTAGGAACAAGTGTAATACAAATGGAAATATTTCCTCATCGATGTTCCATTTTCTTTTTAATATGATTATTTTTCAGCTGTATTATAGTACTTAGAGGATTTAACAACTTTGAAACATACATGGACATGTTACATAAGAACATTCAAGTTCTGTGGTTAAGTACAATGTGTTCTCGTGAGCAACCATAAAAAAAAATCCATGTAACTAAGCCCAGTTTTTACCATCCACACAGACAATCTAAACATTTTACAACTTAATGTAATGTCTTCCTTAGATAATGTAACTTCCAACTTAAGTGATCAGGTATTATCCCATATACTGATGTGTTTCATTTAGGTTTGTTTTGTTTTTGAATTTTGTGCAAAGCTGCTTGAGGGCTATCTGCACTAGCCATCCCTAATTTAGCAGTATAACACTAGAGAAAAGTCAGCTAGTCATCACTACCCACTGCCAACTTTTGGGCTACTCTTTTACCAACAAATAGTGGTATTGATTCTATCATTATAACACCTTCACAACTGATAGGGCAAGCATATTTGGTGTGACAGGGACTCGAACCCACAACCCTCAGATTAAGAATCGAGTGCCTTAACCTCCTATCCATGTTTTATTTAGAAGACTGATGATTGTGGAATAACACGAATGATCTCCACCCTCAGTTTACTTCAAATTAATTTTATTTCATTAAGTAATACCCTACAACTGTTTTCAGAAGGACTCGTTTTGTTAGTATCATGATTTAAGTAGTTTATTCAAATGTATACTAGGTATTTTAAACTTACATAACTAAACTATTTGTAAATGACAAAAAGTTCTGTACTAAAGAAATGTAAAATTTTACACATTTTGATTCAACATTTTCATGGTATAAATTAAATAACAAATTAAGAATTACCAATGATGATGATGGATCTTCTGACAGACTTAAATATTTATTGACGTGAATTATTGATGAATGAAATAAATATGTTTGTAAAAATAAAGAAACGATTAGTATATTCAGGAGGCTCTAATATCACATGCTACATATTTTAAAAATCTCATTAGTGTTGAATTCAAGTTGAATGAAAGTAAATAAGATATTAATAAAAAACAATACATTTTTTGATACGCTAACAAGTACAATATCCAATATTTCGATTAATTATAATATCATAATGAAATTCTGTTGTAAGGAATGGGTTCTGTACATCTCAAATTATAACGATCTCCAAGATCCAAATTATTAAAAAAATATTAATTTAATTATTTGAACTATCTATCTTGGTTATGCAGTGATATAATTCATAGGTGTTGACATAAATGTAAAAGATTCTTTATGTTAGACAAGTACTAACATAATGCCAGTTGTTGAGAATTTTTATATTAATAAGACAATATCAGTAGAATGTGTGAAACTGTATTAGTACAATTCCAATGTTATACAGTTGTGATGTTATCCTTTAATTAAGTACATACAGCTTGTACCAAAGGAAGTTTGATTTTGAAGAACTTAAAATTTAGTGTCCCATCTGATACTTAATAAATATTGAAATGAAGGACAACAATTTATCAGTTTCATACACAAATCTCAGTTCAATAAAACAATCAACATGGACTTATTATTTAACACTCGTGACTTATTATCCTTGAATAAACTATGCATCAGGATTTGCGACATACTTGATTTTACTGCTAGTTGCGATTATTTTATCAAAGTTTTAACCAAGAAATTAAAGTGTATAAGATTCCAGTAGGAAAATAAAGTGTCCAAATGCAAGAATAATATTTGGTGTAATGAAAGTTTATGACCAGTTTCTTAAGATCTCTAATAAAAGAACTAAAATTCACAAAAACAATAAAATTTAAAGTCACGTATATCGATGTTATTTATTTAACCAAAACTTGGAGCAATGCATTTCATGTGACTGAAAAATCACTTTAATTATGCAATTAAATTGTGTAATTTTCATGGAGAGGAGACTGTTGATAAACATAATGACGAAATATAACATCAAAGTGGAGGATACATTTGAAAGGAAAGGTAAAATAATAAAAAGAAAATTAGAAAGCAATATTAGTAAGATAGATAAGAAAAAATATGTGACAGTAAAATGAATACAAAAATAAAATCCCATCTCTTCTTGATTATGGAGAAACAAACATTTCTTACAAGAACCTACTGAAATAACAGTATCTCAAAATACAACTACAAGACTTATGCCATCCATTTTGGATGTAAGTATAGCTAGTGAGAAAGTTGTGGTCAGAAAAAACATAATAAGAACATAACTGTCCAAGAAGTAATTACTTAAAAAGAAATTAGAACACAAGTTTCAGTTACAGCCTTCACATCTTCAATATCTGAATGCCATACTTCTGAAAAAGTGTTCTGTCAAGGACATTTTGATACAAACAAGATGGCCTCTTTGATGCAGTGGAAATCTAAGACCCTGGCTGAGTTATCAGAATAGAAGGGTGTATTTTTATACTTGGTTCTGAGTCAAATGTCTGGGAATTCACAAAAAACTTTAGTTCTGATGTTGCTTTTATAGATAGAACAACCATTATGACACAATAGAAGGCACTAAAAAGATAGATGAGGTAATACTTCATGGTCAAATAAAGTAGGAGTGCAAATAATTTTGCAATGGAAAAAAACTTTCCATATCTTGAATTTAATGGTGTAAACAGGGATACAATTCTTGCATCATACCAAGCATGTGAAAAAAAGTTTGCAATATATGTCGGGAAACAACAAAATAACTTGTAAGTTACATTTATCAAAGTGTGTAAAATCATCACTTATAGTACATATCAGAATTCCAGTTGAAAATATATGAAATTTCTTTTGTAATCTCATTCCACTGAATGGAAAAATATATTGCCAACTGTATATTAAAATAACTTGACGACAATGGAATAAGCATTAATCTAAACAAAAGAATGATTAGATTTTATATTGATTTTGAGAGTTCCAATAATTTACAAAAGTAGTTTCTGCAAGCACTTAGTAGTAATGTTGAATGGAGATTTCTTGAAGAACCCCTGGACAACCATAAGTGTTGCACAGTGGCCACAAGAGTAAAATATGGTGATGCAGAAGTTTGAAAGCTGTCAACAACTATGGGGTTAACCAGATGGAAAAACTATTTCTACTATCAGAGAGCTGAAGATATTACCATGCAAGTAGAGAGTTAGTACAACAAATGTACAGATAGTTACAGATTACAACTTATTCTGAAAGCCATGGAAGATCTAGTGTTTATGTCAGTGAATTTAGATCTACTGGATGCACCAAATCTACAAATGTATGCAATTCTGATTAAGACAAGGACACCATGTAGCAACTGGTAACTTCAGAGTATGGAGATCACTCCTCAGAGAATCTCCATTACACAAAGTTTTCATTTAAAGGTAAGATTTTTCCTTGTTAAATTTTAAAAATATAGTTTCTTAAGAGTCATAAAAAAACCTGCATTTCTACATCTCCAATGTCACACATACATGGAAGTGTTGATGATCATTATCATCCATTCTTCTCTATTGCTGATATTCTTCAAGAATTCTATGTTATTATTCACTGTTCCTTATCATTATGAATGCATCAAATGTCTTTTTTCTTTGCTTCTCTTTCCTTATCACATGACCTATGAACTCATCTTGTCTTATATTTTTATAATATTGTACATGATGCTCTATTGTTCTAATACTTCTTCACTGCCTTTCTTCTCAGCCCATTCTGTTTCCAACATTCCCTTTATGAACCAAGATTTGGCTGGTTCGAGTTTTCTTTCAACTTTCATTGTTATTCTTTTGTTTTTGAGGATATTAACTTTTGTAGTTGTGCTGATTATCAGCAAATCTAGGTTAAAGAAATATTAAAGACACACATGTGGAAGTGTATACAGGTTACACCCACAAAGATGATAATTCAGTAATCACAAGTCAAACATTCGGGTATACTAAATGAAATATGCAAAGGAAAAATTCTTTTAGAAAAATTACTAAACATATGAATTTTTAAGCTCTTTATCTGTTAAACAGAGAATTTTTTTAATTGTCTTTGTATAACAAGAAGTTAATCATTCACTGGAGAATTCTTATTGAAAACACTGCAGAATACATGAGTTGACATACTCCACATGTTTTTACAGCAGAGACAGGTCAGCTTACTTCTGTGCACATGCTTTGTTGTTCTTCAGAGTTACAACATTTCAGTGTCACGTAAACAGTCTAATGACACAAGCAGTGATTTGCTGTTTTATTTTCAGTGAATTTCAACTTCAGTCATTGACAGTAAAACAAAATTAAAGCAAATGTATAATGTTCAGCAGTTTAAACTCTGAAGAGAAAGAATTTGAAAATTCATGATCAGTAATTTAAAAAAAAGGCAACTCACAAACACACATCCTGCACACATTAAACAAAACCAGGGACAGAGGTGCAAAATTTGAAAACTGAATACTGCAATACTGTCAATACAAAATCCAACTTTCTATGTCTCACTGCCATATAGAACATTTGGAGGCAGCCAGAAGGATGGTCTTAATGTTAAGGATTTACTTTTACCATATTCAAAACAATTACCTGTTTTTTATGTCGTTAATTACATTCATGTGTTAAGCGTTTACATAGAAGAAAAAAAACTGGTGAAACACTGTCTCCTTTCCTTTTCTGGAATATTAACAACCAAAAATAGTATAAATGTTAGATTAAAACACTCCTAGCACATATACTATCATATAAACTATATTTTGGTATGATAGTATAAACATATAATTTTATTCCTAGTACAATATCAATACACTTCAGGTTTTATTAGCCATACTACACATTAGTACAAACTCCAATCCAAATTGCATAAAAATCTGTGATGATGAGAAAATCCACTTGTAGAGAAAATTATACATGTAAAAATGGCTGGTATGGGTAGAGAAAGCACTAGTAGAGGAGTAAACAATATTTCAACCTTCTTTCGTCATCAAAGGTCGAAATATTGTTAAGCACGATGTAGAGGAGCAAACAATATTTCAACCTTCTTTCGTCATCAAAGGTCGAAATATTGTTTGCTCCTCTTCTAGTGCTTTCTCTACCCATACCAGCCATTTTTACATATAAATTGCATAAAAGTTAGAGCTGAAACACCAATTTGCATTCACAATATTATATTAATTTGATTTAATCTGCATTATTGTATTTCAGATTATTATAAATGCATACTTGGTCATGCATCTCTCTCAACATATTTGTGTAGGCGCACACACACACACACACAAATATACTTGTATCTTTATTTATTGTTAAGAAAAAATAAATACTTTCAAATCATTATTTGTTTTATAATAATTTGTTACTTTACAAATTATCTTCATTCTTAAGTATCTAAGAACAAATATATATTTAAATATAAGTAGAGTTAAACAAGAGAATGACAGTTACACTAATAACCCTATGACATAAAGAAAGAGAGACCCCTGCAGCTTTTGAAGATTCTGCTATGTTCTGATTTAAAGTTTAATGTTATTCCCTCGAGAGTTAGCTGAGTAAACAATCCATGATTATAACATGCTCAATCTCGACTGAAAGTTGCTTATAACACTGATAGTTGTTTTGTTAACCTTATGATTATCAGTGTTATGCCTGTTCAAAGCTGTATTAATGGGAGGTCCCATACTGATAGCTATAGTTTTAATGACTACCTGCAGTGACCCTGGTTTCAACAAAGAAAGATTGTGTCCACAACTAATAAAATTTATGCAGTCAAAGTGTTCAAGTACAAATCTACTTAGAAATATTGTCAGGCATGGGTTCTGACAAAATAATGTGATGATGTAAAGTGAACTAGCGTTTTCTGCTTGTGCTGTATCTCTTGAAGGCCTTATAGGAATGCATTAACAATAACTTGATGGTATCTGTTTAAAGATTAGGAAACTAACACAGATCAAGAAAATAACACACCAAGCATAACAAGAGAAATACTTAAGTCAAAAAATTTAATCCACGAACTGGCAGTATATACTCACAACAGAGGATGACCCAAAATTATCTACCTTATTTCAAACTTTAACAATTAAAGAACTAAGGAAATACAACCATACAGTTTTCAACATTTCATAACCCGACTATTCAAATTTTATTGACATGTCGGTACCATTCTACACAAACACTGCCAGAGGCTCTTAGCACATCCAACCAATAAATAATTTCAAATTACAGTTACAGTGACATCTGTTAACTTGGTCTTTAACTCCAGTGGGTTTTATATAGGTGTTTGTAACACAAAATATCCTTAACATACTCTGAAAGAAAGAAGTGTACTGAAGTGATGTCTGACAAGTGTGGAGGCCTGGGAACTGACCCACCTACTGGGCAATGAGTATTTTCCTGCACGGCTCCCAATATTATGGGGTAATACTACTTGTTGGAGTCAAAAACATGACATTAAAAAACTTTAAGATGGGCTAGAAAATGTTGAAAACTGTATGGTTATATTTCTTTTGGATTTAATAATTAATTTTCAAACAGGAAAGATAATTTTGGACCACCCTCTCTTGTGAAAACCCTGAAGGTTAGAGAACTAGGGACCTCTAACATATTTTATGTATAAAAAGTAATATTAAAAAAATATATAATAGGATTGACATCTTAATATAGTCAAAACCAAACCTATGAGTAACAACACAAAACACATGGGATCCATAATTAGAATCCAAAAATATATGAGTAATGAAAGTTAGAGTTACTGTACACATTTAAAATACATTTAACTCAGAATACAAGTATTGTAAATTATCAGGAGTAAGGAGTAGTTGGAAAACCTTTGACTAAAAGTTTATGGCCTGGCATGGCCAGGTGGTTAAAGCACTCAACTCATAATCTGAGGGTTGCAGGTTCGAATCCCTATCACACCAAACGTGCTCACCCTTTCAGCTGTGGGAGCATTACAATGTGATGGTCAATCCCACTATTTATTGGTAAAAGAGTAGCCCAAGGGTCAGCAGTGGGTGGTGATGGCTAGCTGCATTCCCTCTTGTCTTGCACTGCTAAATTAGGGATGGCTAGCACAGCCCTCAAGAAGCTTTGTGCAAAATTCAAAACAAACCAAACCACTAAAAGTTTCATTTTTAAATGTCAAATAATGAAGTTATTTGACCTTCAGAGGAATGTTGCTAAGCTGGTGTTTCTTTGATCTCAGAGTTGTAAAAAATATAATGTCACCCAGAACATCTACAAAATGTTAAACAAATCCCCAATAACACCAACTGCAATAATGGTATATCACAATAAACTGAGTTAAAATAATGGTATATCACAATAAACTGAGTTAAAATAATGGTATATCACAATAAACTGAGTTAAAATAATGGTATATCACAATAAACTGAGTTAAAATTTCAGCAACTGCTAAAAATGAAAAAGTTTTTTTACCCCCACTGACACATAATTATTCAAATTTCTTCATCTATTCACATACAAGCCCATATATTTTTATTACAGTTATCCCAATACAAATTCTAAATTATTTTATAATTAAAGTAGAAAATTTAATCCCTTTCTCTAACTAGAAAATACGTAAAACACCCAAATAATAAAACTTCATAAATTATCAACATGTAAGTAATATTCTCACAACATTAAGCACTGCTGTCAACCATCCTAATAATTGAAATATTATAAAAATCTTCAAGAAATGTGACTACATACAAGTTGGAAAGATAGTGTCTCAGAAAGTCACTCAAACCTGAAGCCCTTCACTAACAACACCTCACTAACCAGAACAAATAGAAAAATACAGTATTACCTGAGAAATGTGTGTTTGGTCCATCTATGTAAGTGGTTCCTTGGCTCAATTTTTAAGTCCTCAGATCTGCTAATTCCCTTTACAAATAAGCATCCCATGACCAATGATTGAACTCTCTTCAATACTTATATTCTACAATTTACTGATATTTATCTATATCAGAACATATATCCTTCTTTATGGTTTACCAACTGCATCTTAAATTCTCACCTGATCTTTGAACTCAAAATGCTTTTGGTTTTTCTATAAAAAAAAAAAAAGGCAGAAAACACTAAGATAAGGATGAAAGTATGACTTACATAAGAAATGCATTTCTCTGTCATTAAAAACACACATAGCATTATCGTATTTACATGTTAAGTTTCAGTCACTTTGCTACAAAAGAGTTGTAGATGAAATTTAGTTTCCTTTTATTTAAAAAAAAATGTACATTCCTTATGTTTTGCTTTCACTTTATTTGTGAACTTTAATTCAATCATACCATTGCAATTGTAAATGGTGCAATTTCTACTGCTTCTTTACTTACATTTACCAGAACAGCAAACCAAAAGTCATTTGCTGTCTTTGATACATGCATATGTTCCCTAAAATCCTATAGGAGATTCCTATAAAATATCTTTTAAAATTTACAGATAATCAAAACCAAGGAATGAATAACAGTTATAACACGTGTTAACAAAATGCTTGTTTTAATTACTCTGGAGTGATGTTTTATCAATATATATCAGCTAAACCTGTGTTTAAAATAATATATCCATGTTTAAATATCCTCAAACCACAAAATCTTTATCACTGATTTTGTTGGTTGTGACTGATATGACAAAATTACAGTAAATACAACAAACCAGTGTAAACCAACTGTATTACATACACAAGTTTTAAACACAAATCACGTGCAGGGTTTTACACTGGTCATTTGTGGACGTTAATATTTTAACATGCAAGTTTCAACCAACTTAGAGAACCAAGTTTTGTTTCATTCTGAAAACTAAGAGAGAGCACACATGTGAAAAGTGTTTGTGCAGGAATACAAAGTGATGCAAGTATTACATATAAAAATAGTTTGTTTGTTTTTGGAATTTTACAGAAAGCTACACGAAGGCCATCTGTGCTAACCATTCCCTAATTTAGCAGCGTAAGACTAGAGGGAAGGCAGCTAGTCATCACCACCCACTGCCAACTCTTAGGCTACTCTTTTACCAACGAACAGTTGGATTGACCGTCACATAATAACATCCCCACAGTTGAAAGGACGAGAACGTTTGGTGCCACCTTCAGATAACGAGTTGAACGCCTTAACCCACCTGGCCATAATGGGCCGACATATGTAGAAACTATCAATATGAATCAAGGAAGTTAATAGTAAATTAGTTATATACCTTACACCCAAACGAGAATGGCTTCATCAACTTCACTACAGAACAATAAACACCTACAACTGATTATATCTCAAAAAGCAGTGTGTTAGCAGCATTATGTAACAACTTTAAACAACCATGACAACTTGTAAAAACCTGACAAAATCCAAATACATAGAAATAACTTATTTCTTTTATGATTAAAATTCATAATGTAGATAAATTAACATGAATTATACATGGACTTTTCTCTGTGTTAAAATATTTGCGACCTTTTGGTCTTCTTATTTGGGCCTAAATCAAGCAACAATGTACAGAACAATAAAAGTGATTATATATGTTTAATAACTCTAATATCAAATGTCATTTATTGTTATGACCAATGCCTTGACACTCATTTTAATGCAGTGTTCCACAGGAAGAAAGAATAGTCATTCTTGGTGCATTGTTGCCAATGAAGGCTTTGGTAAGAGAGATGAATAAAATAATTTATGTGAAGAAAAGTGTGTATAATTCTTCAAACACATACATTTAATAAAATTTACATTAAGTTTTACTTCGTGTAACTGGAATTAATTTTTCATCTCCTCGAAGCATTAATTACTTCAATATTTGGTATCATCTGCAGCAGGTGCTAATAGAGTTTTGTGTAATACCATTGTTTTCCTTATAAACAATAGCAATAATAACAATAAATGAACAATGTAATTATATGTACATTTCTTTTTCTTAAGTTGTATATATGTATCCTCAGGAGTACACAAAAATTATGGAAGTCAAATACTGTAGACACACATGTGCATCTAGAAATTTACTAAGGGAAGCATTTTGAAAATTAACTTTATTCAATGAAAAGTGGAAAAGTCAAATTAAAATATGGATTTATCAACAATATGCATATCACACGATGAATACATAAATTTTTTTGTGGCACATGCCTCACAGTTATAAATTAAAAATTAAAACTGCTCTCTCTTTTTTTGTCACTGCTTCAATGCTTCAGCCAATTTTGCTTTCTAATTGCAAACATTTAACATTTTCAGCTGTTGATAATTGCTTGCAACCAGAGACGGCAGAAGCTCCATTATTACAGCCAGATGAAAACCATACAGTGTCATATTATTCCTAGACTATCGAGTATGCAAATAAAGGACATTTAGCAGTCACTTGTAATATATAAATGCAAATTATTTTACAAGTTGGGTTTTTCTCAAGCAAGGATAATGACATCTGATCATGCCTCCCAATTCAAGGAACTGTGAAGTACGACAGCAATACCAAAATCTCACATTTGCAGTGTACTACTGTCAATATGCATTTAAAAACAGTACTTGCCAATAGTGAACATGTGCATCTTCAGTGGTGAATATGTCAATAAATTCAAAGCAATCACATGTATGTTTATAGTTATATTAATTTTGGTTAAAAAAAATCTTACTCATTGCCCAAACTTTTGTTGTTTGCACGCTTACCACGAGATTTATTAAAACACGGCAGTTATTCCAAATGCTTATCAGAAAAAAATGTTCCAAATGTAAGCACCCACAATCATTTAGTAAGACTTCTGCCCCAGTTTAAAAATAACTTAAAAAGGGTGAATATTCTGTGGAAGATACTTCTGAATTTGCTAATGACCTAAAAGACACAGTTTAAAGATAATTCTCAATGTGCTAGTCATGATAAAAAGTTACTGTTTATGTTAAAACAATATTAATTATCTTTGTTCTAGCCTTGTGTTCACTGAGAATCAAGTTTTACAGGATATAACTAAAGATATTTTTAAAGCAACTTTATATTATGTGGTGAAACAATCTCACTTCATATTTAAAAGTAAAATATTTGAACTGACTGACAAAATGGCTTTCATTATTAAACAAAATTATTTAAGTTCTTAACAAAATATATTAAACTTAAACTTGACTAGCTGTCTTCTCTAAATGATCTTTAAATTTAAAAAAAAAAGGGAATTTCTTAATTACACTAATTTAAAAAACACACATATTGGATCCAAATGCATCTCATGAAAATACATGGGCCTAGTAACAAACTACAATGTAAGCATCCCAGGACACATCACACCTCCCACTATATAAAAAATGTGTGCACCATCAAGCCAGTTCTCAACAAGTATACTATAAATTATGACATTTTAAAAGATGTGAAAGCAAAGGATGTCAGAGAAAACACATATGATGATCAGCATTCACAAAAACCTTATTTAAATTCAAAAATATTTTGTGGCAATTCTGACAGATAGCAAAAGAACAAGATAAACTACATGTATATCTGAAATCAGTTATATTTTAGAGGTTTCAGTAGATTACATCAAAAATTTACAAAGTAAACAATGACTAATTGTAAGTCAGTGAACAAAAGATATTCCATATGTTCAAAACATATTTGTTGCAGATAAAGTGTACAATTGGTCAGGTAACGTTAATTTCAGAACTCACAAGGGCATATATGTACCGAAGAAAATCAGAAAACCATTTCCATCAGAAATAAACTATAAAGAAAAGACAGATATTATCAATAAATTAATATAACAATAGTTAAACCAAAAAGTTGCAGAGTACTTAAAGGCAGTTGATAATAGGTGAGTTTTGATTGCTGGTATGTTAACCTGGTGACTAACAAAAAGTATGAAATTAGCACTAATGTCTACATTGTTACATATAAGTGTTAAAAACACAAGGAAGGTTCAAAAACAGAACTGTGATAATTTAAATCATGAGTAAGTAAATATTACAACATTTAATATACAAAAAAAGTGATCAAAATTCTCCATGACTTCTGTGAGCAATTAAAGAAATGTAACTAATATTTAAAAAAACTGCAGTTTATAACTGTCATTTCTTTATCTGTTAAGACACATGGCAAATTCACACAAATTAATAAATACACATATCCATTAGTTAAGAATATGTTTAACTTTAAGAACAAAGCCTTTCTTCTTGAAATTTGAAAATTCCTTCGTAAAACCTCATAGATGAAATTGATGCAAGATTATCTCTTTAGGTCATATAGGATAATCAACATTCACTTGTAGCATCACAATAAGTCACCTATACATGCAAACATAGCGAAGACGAAACTCAAAATTCTTAATGCTGATATCTTGCTTTCCTGAAAAAAATATTTCCAACAGATACCTCTGGATATAGCGAAACATTCTTCCTTATGTGTTCACGAATATTGCCAAAGAGATTTATAAGCCACCAACAAGCCTTGTGACAACTTTCACCTAATTTTACATCAAAACATGACATACAACAGAGCCCTCTACCAACAGGAGTACAATACATCTCCATGTACAACAACTCTTCGTGCATTTCACACTTGTGAACTTTCATTCTTTGACAAAACAGTGAAAC
Source organism: Carcinoscorpius rotundicauda (assembly GCA_011833715.1). NCBI lineage: Eukaryota > Metazoa > Arthropoda > Merostomata > Xiphosura > Limulidae > Carcinoscorpius > Carcinoscorpius rotundicauda. Next base: position 93,070,925 of record CM022396.1, on the reverse strand, counting down.
AATGTGCACTGGAGATGGAATGGAATGTTGGGAAAGTATGAAGAGATGAGTACCTATTGGAAATACATTTTTAAGTAAGGAAAATGTTAACAATTGAAACAAATATTAACATAAAATCTAACTAGAATCCTGTGCTGAGAAGGTGAAGATGCCAGTGTAAAGATTACCTAGACAAACCCTTCCAGAAAAGATGTGAAGAAAACTTATGGGCCGTAACAGAGGCTCAAATCGGTGCACACCTATGAAGGACTGTACCTTGTTTAATTCAGGGTACATTCTTCACCTGCATAGAAGAATCGAAAAAGCAAAAAAAGACCATAACTATGTTACAAGAGGGGACAGAACAGATACATGGCCATCTGATTATTTACATACAAGATATCAGATGGTCAATATGTGTAGAAAGGATGGAACTCATTCAGATCATACCGTACGTGCTCACCTCCCAACTATCACACTTGATGGATCAAAACCAGACACAAGAGAAAGGCATTTTGATGAGTATCTGTGCTCACCACTTTAACTGAGTCTCTACAGGCCCTTACCAGCTGCAAGAATAGGGTAAATGATAGATACATTACTGTATACACAGTGTGGTCACCTTAACTCTACAATCAGTCTCTATAGGTCTCATACCAGAGGCAAAATGAAAGCATCACAATATTTGTAGCTATATTTCTTGCTCTGTGGTTAAGAAAGCTAACTTTATCCAGTAAATGAGCACACTGTCATTACACTTTTAATTATTGAATTGTAAAACCAGAACATGAACTTTGATCATATGAATAAAGCTGTGAACAACTGTCAGCTAATCTGCTGACCTACACCATACCTGATGCACAATACTCTTAAGCATACCATATTCCCACAACATTTAGTTACCCAAAACCAATTTAGGAGACACTTTTGTCAATGCAAAAATTGCACATAAAACTCTACATATTACACTTGAAAAACTTTCTTTTCAAACTGAGACCATATTTAAAAATTCACAGAGCAGAAAAATGCAGGTGAGCATTTGTGAGGCATCCTAATATCAGTAAAAGTAAAAATCACTTACAAATATTTGAGTTAAATCATACAAAATAATCAAGAGAGTCTAACTAAATGCTTGGCAATCCTAGTCCTTCCTCCTACCACTAAAGTAATAATTAAAACATATCTATACTGTTCTTTTTTACATTTTTATTATGTTAACTTCTGGTTATACTATGTAACATGAGTTTTTTTCCTGGATAATATGTATTATTTCTTAATTGCTTATGTTGTAAAAGTACAGAAAATGGCCATTATTCCCTTCAAACTTTTCTTTTGTGACCTGAATAACGAAATTTAGAAATAAACTTATTTTCTATGTAAAAACGGGCAAATTTGTACATTTTCATTCACATAAGGTCTACATAAAACATACGAATCCAGATTTACATTTTTTTTATACTAAAGTTATACAAAAATGTTTAGAAGTGAATAGTCTTTAGAGATTTATGATTGTAATGTAAATCACTTTCATGTATCAGTGCCCAAATATAGTCTCCCATCACGTTTTTGTTATACACTCCCAGGTCACTAAAGCAAAGTTTGAAGAGAAACGTAAGTCTTTTCCATTTACTTCAGGCATAAGCAATTGGGAAATAACACTTTCTGCCCAGGAACAAGAAAAAGTAAAAATTTTGTTACATAGTGTTATTCAATACTGTGCATTAACTTATAAAAGCTGTGTAATTTAAATACAGAAACAAATACTTCTAACAACAATTCTTCTTTCCAAGTAAATTCATAACTGACTTGTACAGTTGCAAGATTTTGCAGCTTATTATACATTTTTTTTTTTGGAATCTACGTAATTTGGAAATTTTTAATAAATATGCTTTGAGCTGTCTCCATCATAATCTTACATACGAGTTGTCAAATAATTATCTTCACCTTCTTATTAGAAGAAACCATCTGTGTAGATTAGAACTAACAACTGGTTATTGATACTTTAATGTACCATTCTAACACTATTTGAGTAGTACATTTTGGCCACCATGACTGTTTCTTATTAGTTTAGAAAGCATACAGCTGTATTACTGTTTAATAGGGAATCAATGTCATGCCCGAGTTGCTTTTTGTGAAATAAAAGTATTGTAATCATCAAAAGTTTTGGTTATTTTCAGTCATACCAGTGATATATTACTGTATCATTGAGGAGTGGTTATATTCACACAACAATTTGTTATACTGGAAAAGTACAAAATTTTGTGAAAAATCGAGTTATGTACAATGACTGCCAAGTCCAGTATGTAATTGTGACAACTATATTTGATAGCAATTATACACGATAAAAAGAGTTGGCACAAAATTCTATAGGCACATTAATCAAAATTATGGGGTTTTTTGCAGCAGTAAATACAGGTAGACACAAGTTGACAGTGGTGCATTATTACTTGTAATAAATAGAATTCATTGACTCACCAGTCATGCATCAACACTGTTCTCAATATTTTTGGAAATAATGCAAAAACTACAAACATAGCAATCATGAAAATTTAAAAGATAGAAGTAGCTAGGTCCAGAGCAAGGAAATAAATCTGGAAAAAAATATTACAAAGGAAAGGGAAATGTTTCTAAGAAAGAAAAAAATTAGCTTGATGTGACATAAAATTCCTAATTTAGTTTATCATATGGCAGAAATAAAAGTTTCTCAAGCACTATAAGAGCAAATAATAATAACAACAATAATAATGTATATTCAGTTACCATAATTATTAACCAGATATAATTATAACAATCTGAAAAAAATATTTAACCAGATAATTGTACAAAAAAACATCCTGAGTAAACACATAAACACTTCAGTCATATAAATGGTTAGTGTAACATATTAAATACAAGGTAACAGTTGTATTAACTGCCAGATTAGTCCTAGTGGAAGACTTTACTGAAGGATCTTCTCGATTCTGACTACATCAACCATACTAAAAGAACTTTGAGCAACTTGAATACATAACTTTGTAAACAGCGAATTTTCTGTATTTAACACCTCGTTAAAAGTTCATATTAACAAATTGTTCTTTCAAAATTACTTTATTTTTAAATTAATTTATGAATTACATTTACATAAAAACAGTTAAATGCTTAAAAACATGGCTTACTATAATCCTATAGTCTAATTAGTCTTAACTAAAAAACCTACTATACCCACATAATTATGCATTTCTAAGTCACAATAAATATACAACATGGTTCTCTCCTATAAGAAAACTTCCTTTTAAACACATATTAATGTACATAAAAGACTAAGACAATCAGCACATTGCAACAGAGTTCAAGTTAACAAGGACTTCCTGAAAAAAATGAAGCTTTAGCTTCAGCTAATTTTAATTTCACAGGCAAAGACATGTGACCTGATTCACTGAGAGTTCTGTTCAAACTTTCTGTTATTCTAGAATCTTTGTTTGGACAACTTGACGACATTGATAAAGCACCTGGTTTCATCAACTTCTCAAGGGCATCACTGGACAAACTGGTGGAAATATTAGTAGTTGTCTTAATAAAAGATGGTTTGTGTGTATTCAAGTTGTCACTACCTTCTGTGTTTAATGGTATTCTGTGGTTCCATGATGTACACACATTTGTTTTGATAATTTCATTCGGAGAAGATGTTTCTTTGGTCCATATCTTTTTGTCATTAATATGCTTTTTATTTGTATTAAAACTTATTTCTAACTCCACTGCAGTTTTTTGTTGAGAGCTACATCTACTCAATTCAGTTTCAACATCCACACCACTTTTCCTGCTGATGGATGAAAAAGGTACAGACTTTCTGGCTGGTATTTCTGAAGATGTTTGATTTTCAGTACATGAAACATTACTGTGGTTTGCTTTCTTAGTCGTTTGAGGAACTGTGAATCTGGTAGGCATGTCAGATTTCTTGGGTCCTGATGAACTATACAGATCACTTACTTTGTCAACTGGCTTATTGAAGGAAGTGTTTTGTTGAAGATTATTTGCTCCAATAATTGGGTATTTAACTTTATCTTTCCTCAGAATGTCAGTGTTATTAAATTTAGCACTTGTTTGTGTATCTAAACCACCTGCTGAAACTGAGTCACCAGGTGAGCTGGGTGCACCAGAAGACTCCAGATAAGGACTGTTGTGGTAAAGATTTCTCTTGTGTGTAGCTTTATTATTTGAATATGGTACATACTTAGTTTCACAGATCTTATTAGTCATGTGATAACTTTTTCGAGGAAGACTAGCTGACTTAGATATCAAGTAACGATGGTCTGTTTGACTTCGCTGTTCTCTTGGAGATAATACTCCAGTTGTAGACTGTAGTAGTAACGAATGTCTTCCATAGTGAGAACTACGGCTTAAACTACTTGTCCTGTTAACCTAAGATAAAAAAATAAACTTTATATAAAATAATACTGGACTTAAATAAAAAAAATTAACACATTCCTTCAAGCACTTATAAAAAGTCTAAACTCACAAACTATACCATAGTCTTGTGTTCAATCTTTTAATAGCAAATAACTAATAATAATAATTATTTATCTTTTTCATTACAATAAATAAATAATTAATTTAGTCTTACATGGGCTTGAATACATAAAAGGGGAACTTAATAAAATATCTAATTGTATACAATTTTGTAAACTTAAGTTACAGTTTCTACACTAAGGATTAGTTTTAGTTTTTGAATTTCATGCAAAGCTACATGAGGGCTATCTATGCTAACTTCCCTAATTTAGCAGTGTAAGACTAGAGAAAAGGCAGATAGTCAGCACAACCTGCCACCAACTCTTGGGCTACTCTTTTACCAACAAATAGTGAGAATGACCATAACATCATAATGCCCCCACATCTGAAAGTATGAGCATGTTTGGTGTAGCAGATATTCACACCTGGAACCCTTGGATTATGTTTCAAGTGCCTTAACCACCTGGCCATGCCAGGCCTCTACAATTAGGAAAAAACTATTTTTAAAATAGTAGGTATGGTATTCAGATTATTGGTGTGATAATTGGTGTGATGTACATCTTACATCCAGTTCTTTATTCTCACAACAGTTTAATCTACAACCTTGGTTCAGATCTGTATTGGATTTCCAATAAAAAAAAATCCCACTTCCTATAACACTTATGTAGTTCAAACATTAACATCAGTATGCTTAATTTAGATGCTGTAAGTCTACTGAGGTAATACATCTCACTGCAGAAATTAATTTACAAGACCCCAAACAGAGAATTAAGATAAAATAGGAGCATTTACTTGTTTTCAAGAAAGAGATTCATATTTCCTTGAGTTACATAGATTTGCCACATAAATCTATTATCAGGTACTCTGACTACTCTTTACTTGATTGGATTGGACATGTCAGAGTCATTTTCTCATATAAACCTGCATTTTGTCTTAGATTCAAAGATAACACTTTTACAGCTTTATTTGTTGAGATAAACAAATGTACTTCCTTCAACACATAAACAACCTGCAGAAGGACATACAATTCACAATCAAAAACAACATAATATACATAATTTAAAACCACTTTCTAAATTTATCACATAATATATGCACCACAGAAAACACACATGTAGAAGCTGTACATTTAAACCTACTAAAGTAGTTACATAAACAATTAACTAATTCATGTAACATACACAGGACACATTTAATAAAGAAACTAAAAAAACTCGGCAAAACAAAAGAGGAACATTACAGAACATAAATATAAACACAAACGTAACACAACAGTTACATTAGTTTTCACAAAAGGAATAAAAAAATTCAGTAATGCTGAGAAAATTACACGAGAACCCACCCCTTCAGGTATCACATGCAAACCAAGGTGTAACAACTGCCTAGCTTTTTACACAGGTGAAGCAGGATAAAACTTGAATGTCAGGTTACACACACAAACACACAACAAAAACTGCCTTCCTGCATCCACAAACATATGAATAAAAAAGAACAGTTTTTCTGGGCAGGATAACACCATACTAAAACATAAACCTGACACTAACATAAGAAATATAAGAGAAGCTTTATTAATAAAATCAAACAATACCACATTAAGAAATACCCAGGCACATAACTTTATGCTCTTAATTGTTACTTACCCAAATATTCCTAATTATATATGCAACTATTTTGCACAGCATTTCTACATATTCATTCACCTTTTGTTTGTATTTTCTATTCAGCCATAAACTAACCTGTTAATTCACAAAAACTGATACACAGATCCAGAAGTAACCACTATCAATTCTAAAATTAAATACACTTTTAGATTGTTGAATATCAATTTAAATAATAAAACCTTTACTATTAAAACTTTTATATTTGAAAATTACCATATCAATGATATTGCTGTATCTGTTTTAAGAGTATTCTCCATACTGTAAAAGCCGTATTTTGTTATAAATTAATACTTAAAATCAGTACTTAAGCTCAAAATGAAACTACTAATTCTGTAGTGTAATTACACAATGCATGTATTTTATAAATTCCCTTAACCACACAATTTTTCAGCACAATCTGCACTTTTCTGTTCCTTTCAATATGTACATGTAAAGGATTTAAGTACTAAAGAAAGCTGTATTATTTTGAATATGCGGGTATAATTATGTGTATTTTTTCTTTTTTAATTATGTGTATTTATACACATTCACAAAAACTTTATGAACCATATAAATACAAACTAAACCATCTTATGACCAAGTATATGAACTTACCTTTATTCATCCAATATTAACATTTGAAAAAAATAAGTGTTTGTATCTAATTACAATAGTTTGGTGAACAGACCATATTTAATCTTGACTTACAGTAATACCTTCTTTAAAGATTATTATACATTGTCAGAGGCTTAGCTAACTTTGCTATATTTAACACCAGACTAAGTTGCAGGATGATTCATTAAACTTGTCTCGTGTATTTCTTGCAAGTTGGTTATATATAGAGATAAAGAATGCATAGTTTTAGTTCCTCCTTTTTTGTTAATAGACTTTCCTGATAATGTGAAAAACACAAAGGTTAGAGTATAATTCTAAATAAAACTGTTTCTAGGTCTGATTTGTGTTTGATACCATCTAGTGAAGAATTCTCTCATCATCTTATACATATATAAATACACAGAATATTTTTGTTATACAAATATTTTGTTTGTCACTAACTTCAGATTCTGGTTAAAGTGTTAGCAGTGTCTGTCTTCATTTTCAGTATTTGGTCTTTTTCTATTGCAGTCAACATAAACTTGTTTTACACTTGTGTACTGGAATGAGGCCAAAACCTCAAGGCTTGAAAACTGGTAAGAACCAGGTAAGTCTATCTTAGTCTGGACTATTTTGTCTATTGCTCAGACACAAAAACATACATGTAGTATTCACAATGTTTTTACCATTTAAAGAATGTGGTGACCAGATGCACCTCACTGACAAATGTTGATTTGCTGATTATAAGGAACGAAAAGCACTTGCTTATGCATCATACTTATGTTTTCAGACACTGGTAGGAATGAGAAACTGTGATGATAATGTTTCAGTCACTTGCTGGCTAACAAACCAACTACCTATTCCTGATGACGATAAATCCATTTGAAATAAAAAATGTATCTTAGAATGACTGGTATGGGTATTAACATTTTTATCGATAAGCAGAGAACAAAATTTCAGCCTTCCTAGGTCATCTTCAGGTTAAGAAAAAAGAGAGTTTACAACTAACCATTGCCAACTACCTATATTTTAATTTACTGATGCATTTTGTACCCGGAATTATGGTAATTAACTCAGATTTATACAGAACTGGTTGTTACATAGCAAATATCTATAAAAAATACGTGAACATCAGGTAAGGTTTTTGATAAGTACTGTAAGAACTCTGTTTTCTTGGTGTATTAGATATTCAGTGTAAAGCATCACTTCTGCTAAGTATCTTACTTTGTTCTGATTAATTTAACAAAACCAGATTTAGGGTTAGTGGAAAAAATATGACTTAATCTTTGTATGAATGCTGTCTCTTACACTTAGAACTTTGGTGTAAGTATGTTGTGGAAGATTTCAACAAATATGGCCTGTAATATTAGAGAGCAACAGACTGTCTCTTACACTTAGAACTTTGGTGTAAGTATGTTGTGGAAGATTTCAACAAATATGGCCTGTAAGATTAGAGAGCAACAGACTATCCATGTTAGTTAAGACATTACACCATTACTTTCAAGTGGTTGATGCAGTTCACATTATGTTGTCTGCAACAGGAAGTGTCTAAGCTATGTAGATACTACACTTATTTTTGTCTCCTATATTTACTACTTGAAACTGGAAATGGTGTTTCAATAGATGAGAAAAGTAGGTTTGAGACAAAAATCCAAAAATTGTGTACTTACGTACATCCATGTAAAATATTTTTATAATATTGTAGGTAGTGACAGTGCTTATTGGCAGGGCCCAATCTGCAACTGAGAAAAATATCTACAGCCTTCTTAGTGTTAACTAGGGGTCATTTATCTAATGCTTATACGAAAAATTACAATGTATCTATCCCACATTTACAATTTTATTGTTATCGATGCAATTATTTCAAAACTCTTTATGACTGTAAAAGTTTGTATACCACAAGAAAATAATTATATTACTCTTATCAAAATGTTCTTATTTAAATTTGACAATGCCAGTAGACTCAATCTAAGGTATTATACCATTATAAATATACTTAATTAGCAAAGATTTACTACATGTTTTACTTTCAGCTTTATCTTGTTTAAATTAGTTGAATTAAAGCCATCAATAAAAGCACATGTTTACATGTACAGGGTTGATTATAAGTGAAACACCATATAAAAAATTATTATATCAAATGTTTATACATCTATTAAGAGTGATATCAAGTTCACACAAACTTGGAAAAAGTTGCGTCCATAAATTGAAAAATATATTCATTTAGGAGGAGAATAAGACCTTTCTGTCTGAAACTTGAAACTCCTTCGTGAAACCTCTATCTTAGGAAATGATACAACTCTATAACAGACTACACAATTAGCATGACATTATAATAGCATAGAGGGGCAAACACAGGATTGCTTTAGTTGAAAATTTCTAACAAACTTTCTCTCACAGTTAGAGTTCAAAAATTTGAATCTAGTTCTGCAACAGCATAAGAAACTGATATAATTAGTTTCATACCGCAGTATGTATATACAGTACAATGGTATAATTAGTTTCATACCGTAGTATGTATATACAGTACAATGGTATAATTAGTTTCATACCGTAGTATGTATATACAGTACAATGGTATAATTAGTTTCATACCGCAGTATGTATATACAGTACAATGGTGAGAATGTAGATTACAATGTAAGTATTCTAGATTGATTTATCACACCTCCAATAGTATGTAGATAACAGCATCAATTCTTCAAGGAACTAAGAATCACAGAATACTCCTCAGTCCACTTAACATCAAAAGATGGGAAAAGTAACTGGTAGAAATGAAAGCATAATCTTCAATGAGCCTTTGTTTTAGAAGTGACACAATAATCAGAATTATACTGCTCTATTCCTCAATAATCATCAACTATGTAAAAGATACACAGACATCATATCAATGAATTAGAAACAGCCACAAAATACACTAAATTCACAATTGAATAAGAAAACAATGGAGAGCTACCATTATTAGATGTTTTGACATTCCAAACACAACAATAATATAACGACTAATACTTGCTTTATGACCCTACTGTCATGGCTACAATTATCAGTTATCTTTGTAAATAGGGTAACATAATTATTCAAGTGTCCCTTATTTTTAAAGTTCTGATTTAGAACACTCTCACGCCCTAATTTTGTTCCAATGTACAAAATAAAATACGCATTATATTTTATCTTTATTGAATAACATTTAAGGGTTCCTCAAGGTTGTTAAATTCTACCTTGTAGCTCACATCAAATCTGCACAATCTGATTATTTTAGCACATCTTGGAACATTTTCAGAGTATTCTACATTGGTTAAAATGTTTAAGAATATTAATACCTAAATAATCTGTGAGGATAGGTATATAAGCATTTGAACAGGGTTTTCTGTATCAAAATATCATTGCAAATGGATACTGAAGCAAGAAGTAAGACCACACTTTGGCTGCCTGGTTCAGAAGAGACTCAACTAACAAGAAGTAAATTACTTTAAAACAGACAAATTCTGTGATTTCTTCTACCACCACTAAACATCACAGGCATTTCTTGCAAGTTCAGAATTGTGATCAAAGAGACTGCTGTTTTGTTGAAGAAGACTAAAATTTCAATTTGTCTGAAATACCAGCCATCATGAAACTCGAAAAGTTTGTGGAAAATGGACAAATCTAAAAGAAAATTTAAAAATGAAAATTGAAACACAACAAGTTGAATGACCTTTTGACATCACTCACAGCTGTTCCTAGATCCTGATCAAGATCCCAGAATGAAAGGACTTTTTTCTTGCTCAGAAGGAAAAAGAGCATTGAGGGTGCATAAGCCAGATAGATAAGTTTCTTTCTTTAAACAAATCAACAGTTGAAATAGGAAGTTAGGCAAGTATGGGGAAGAAACAACATGTAGGATCACCACTCCCATGGCTTGAAATTAGGATGAAGTAAAGACTCTTTAAACTCCAATATAAGAAAAGGGAGAGATGAGGTGAAGAATCCAGAGAAACAACAACACCCAAAACAGTGCAATAGGTGACCATAAAACCCTAATTTTAATAGCACACTATAGCAATTTATTGAATATAAGAAATAGTAAGGACAAGCAGATATCCTCTTTTGTTTTACATATGTAGTCCATGGGTGAGTACAGTTCAGGATGGACAAATTTTTTGTTAAAAGTATCACCATGAGGGCAAACCAACAAGTTACCTTGTAAAATTTCCCATCTCCACATTGTGCATTGCATGGCCATGGAAATATAGATCATCGTGGCCATACAGTGTGGATCTGATGTGTTGCACAATACCTGGTCAGGTACAACTTGCCACAGAGCCAGATCCAAACATTGAGGATTAATTAAAGGGAAAAAGAGCCCCTGAGAAGGAAAGAATAAGTAAGAAAAGCAAACCCAATCAAAGTCGTACTGAATTTTGAAGAATGGATACAGGCAGAAAATGACAGTCTAAAACAGTAGAAAGGGCAATCCAATACAAATAGTAAGGAGTGTGAAATATTATGGGTTATCCACATGCCCAACTGAAAAAGTACTTCCAAGAAACAAAAAAAGATGAAATGCCAATAAAAAGACAGGATGTCAAATTGGATGAGAAGACACTTGAAACAAAGTATGGGAAAAAAATGCTAAAGAGGAATACGCCAACCAAACACTTCCTGCCTCTACCAGAGTAACATTTTTCACTGAGAAACAATCATTCACTTAAAATATATTATCCATTTCTTAATATTTCAGTATTTCTGTTAGCTTTTGTACAGACCTTGGATGAAACGTTTTTTACAATGGCAGATCAAGTGATTTAATTGTGCACTAAAAAGCACAGAAGTTTGAAACCAGCTACAAAGGAAATTTAATTATGATTGGATAAAATAAAAATTAAGTGTTTCTGCATATTAACAGAGTAAGTACAGATGTTTAAGGTCTGTGATGACAAGAAACACAATTGAAGTAAAAATATATTTTCAAGACGGCTGGTATGGATATTAGCACCTTAATAAAAATGGAGTACAGAACAACATTTCAGCCTTCTTACCTGGAGATGACCTAAGAAGGTTGCAAATACCTGTGACAGTCGTCTTGAGAATACATGTTGAAGGTTGTTTTTTGTATAGTTTCTTTACTTGTTAAATTACATCTATCTGAAAGCTGAAAAAGATGTCTTCAATAAGAAGAACATGATAAAATAAGAATAAGCACTTAAGCTTATACAGCATAGAGATGGACTGAATGTTTTACTAAGTTGCAATATTTGTAAACGTGCATCTTTTTTGTTGTTGTTCAACAAAAAAAAGTTAAGGTTAAATCAGATAAGTTTGCTGTTTGGTAAGTATGGTAAACAATTGTAGTATAACATGAAGACTATTCCAACAACATTTATAAAAAATTACTCTCTCTAATTGGTTATGTAATTATCTGTTATCATAATCATGACATTTTAAATAAAAACAATATCCTTAAAGTGAAAATAAAACATTTTTATTAATTAATTATCAGCTATATCAAAAAATATAAAAGTAACCTTTATAAAGTAGCCTATGTTTACCGTACTTTAGTGGATGAGTGATAGTACTTGGTAATACGCAGTAACATTTCAATTACTATACATTATAAATGTACATGCATTATTACTATTTACAAATAAGCTCTTAAATTTATTTTTCTTAGAAGGTGGGAGATGTGAAACAAAATCATGTTTTTTGGCTTCTATACATCTCTTAGAAATAACCAAAAAATCATAAATAACTATACTGATACCATAGAATTCCATTATAATTTATGAAGATTAATAACTAAGTTTTATTTGACTCCATAAAAGTATTAAATTTCAAACTGATTTTAGACTAAATTTACCTTATTGAATTCTTGTTTCAAAAGGAAGTGACAACATCACACTTGAAAATGGCTGAGTGAACCAACTTTGTGGACATTCTGAACATTTCAGTTATTCATGTCATAGATAGAAGTGTATACAATGGAGCATTTCCAAAAAATGGATAAGGATAAGTGGGTCTACTGTGTTTGATTCAGCACACGAGTGAGATCTCAACAAATAAAAATTATAGATCATTTTATATTTTAGCATGTCAACACAGGCAATTTGAGATCTAATTTGTATAAAATTATAAACTTTATATTTTGACAACATAAACATTTAAATTGAAATAGTGCTGCATTCAACAAATGATGTAACACACACAAATCAATGTTTAGAAGTGTTTTGTTAATATTTGCTTTCAAATTAAAATTTTACAATTTGCAAAATATTAAAATTGAAATCATAAACTACAATTTGATAACAAATTTACAAACCTATATTCAACAAACAATCATTCTATTACATTTTGATTGCAATTTGACAAGTGTGATGACATGGCCTTTGACCCATGACCATAGCGAGACAACAGGGTTAAGTGTATTAACAGTACATTTACCACACAATTACTTACAGGCACAATGAAGTGGTTTTATTTCAGAAAATATACTGCTCAATTTCATAGAGCTCAACTATCTTGTTCACATGGTATGTTCTTCACAATATCAATTTATTATGATAATAAATTGTTGTTTGTCAATGTTTCATTATAATAGCATAATGTGTTTCCATACACAAAGTAAAGGTACTTGCAGCTTTCAATGTCATACTCAAACTACAACATAAATAGTTCACACAAGTGGAGTAAATGTCACCTACACTTTAGTTTACCTCAAAAACATATAGACAAAAAAGAACGACCACAAAAAATGCTTCAAAGTATACAAAAATCAAAGAATTTGCCATAAAGCAAGAATCAGACAGTTGAACAAACTAATGGATCTCTTTATGATATCTTATCATCCTGCTTATTCAACGTAATGTCCCAGTTTCTACACAGTTAAACGAAAACAACATTAAGTTAAGAAAGTCATCAACAGAAGTCCTCCAACTGTGCAATACCACTGAGACACTTCAGTATTTCATCTGTAATGCACTTAAGTTCATTAGTATTTTGAGGAATATAAATATTCCATAAATCTTTTAATCTTTATTCCAAATATTATATCAATTCTAACAATAAATTGACTGAAACAAGTTAGAAAAAATATTCAAAAAGTGCCCATATAGAAGCAATATAAAAATTTCTACTGCAACCACTCATAATACCAGATAAGCACAATTATTTCCAAAGAACACTAACATCTGAACAAATGGCAACTCAAAGATGACATTATCTGATAAGCTAAATTCTTTTTGCTGATAAAAAAGTATTACCAATGACTAATCAGTAAGAAAAGTTGATTTAGCCTACTAAAATACATGATAATGTGATCTAGTACCCACACGTACCTGAAATCATCCTGTGAAATTTCAGAAAAGAACAGAGGCAGTGAGAAATTGTGCTTTAAGAATATCAGGAAAATACACTTGAAGTTCACCAAACACAGATAGAGAGATGAAGTTTAAGTAATTTGGAACATGTTGCATAAAGACAGAGTTCACAACACTTCAAGAGTAAACAAAACAAAATGCAACAAAAGTACTGATTTAACATCGAAACATTTAGAGCAAGACACAATTCCGAGTTTTAAAGTATTTTATTTTTATACAATAATAGTGTTAAGCAATTTTTTTATTGATTTTGATACTAGATACAGTATCATTTTTAATTTCTTGTGACTATTTCTTTAATACATCTGTGTAAAAACTTACACAAGTGTCAAACTAATTTCATTAAGATTCTAACAGAGTAAGATATAAAACTGATACATTTAATGCAAAACAAAAAACACACACATAACAACATACCTGTGACAGCATAAGCTTCTCATTGTTATCTCACTTGCAAGTTGGTTTGTTGGAGTACATTGATATAAAATGGTGAAAACAAAAATGTTTTTATAAAATAACTACAACAGGAAAATGAACAAATACATTTCAAAACAAGTCAGAAGTAACACTGAGATTATTTAAATTTAATAAATACTGTATATAAGAAATATGTTTTAGACTTCCACCTTACAGTAACAAAGTTGTTGTGAGTTGGCTGTAGAACAAACAATAATCCACATTACAATGGATATTACATTATGCTGAAGACAAAAATATATCTGCAACATAAAGACATAAGAATAACAGCAATATAACTATTGTTTAAAACATTGTACTTTATTATATCTCACAAGGTATCTATAACTAACATCACAATCAAATTATTTAAAGCATTAAAAATCTTAAAATTAACAGATGTATTTGTCCATGTTGATGAGAAATGTATTTATTCCTTTTCCTGTTGATTAGTTATTTCATAAAAACATTTGTGTTATCATCATTTTATATCAATGTATTCTGACAAACCAATGAGATAACAATGATAAGCTTATACAGGTCAAAGGAGACAAATAGGTTAGAATGATTACAGAAGGAAAGAAAGAGAAGATATATCAATGAGAAAAGCAGCATTTATCAATCCTCCCAAGTACCCCAAGTTATGGGGGAAAGACAAGAATCAAGGAATAATATTAAAGGTGATAGAGTGAGGTGGCCAAAGCAAAGAAAATCATAGCAATAGCTCCTGGGCTAAAAAAAAAAAACAGTTTGGGCCAAGGAAGCATGCGAGTCCTGAGAACTAAACACAGGTTCCAGTAGAGAAGGCGAGCGATAAAATATTTTTAATCCTTAGAAATGAGTTAGGCTTTTGTTTATTTGATTTTAAACTTCGTGCCGACATTCACTGAAACTTAACTGAAAAAAGCAATCCTTTTAATAAGGATCACTTTGAAGTAAAAGGACACAATTTGATATACAGACTCCTTGGAAGGTGAATGATATGAATTATATATATCATGCATTTTCATTATTATCAAAGCAAATCATCTTTCTTACTTTACATATTATGGAATTGCTGTTTTATGTTGAAAACACAGGAAAAAATGTGCAAGGCAGTACAGCATAATAATAAATTACCTGTGATTTTTTGTGAAATGTACACTTATAAATATAATTGCTATGAATAATATTAATAACGTCAGACCAAATAAAACATATTTTGAAGAAGTTCCAAACCAATATTTACTTCAAACAGACCTTTGGTTTTATTCTCAGTGAACAGATAATGCATAATGTACATTATCAAAAGCTACCAAGACAACAGACGAAATTTTTTCTTAATATAAAAGTACACAAAAACTTAACAGATAAAGTACTGTACACATATAAATATTGTAAAAATAAGGCTTTCTTGGTATAAAATCATTTCAACGCTTTAAACACAGAGAGAAGTAAACAGCATTTAGTATTTGCTTTTTAATATATTTGTATTAACCACTTTATTTGTCACTATCCCTCAGGCCTACACACATCATTTCTCAATAAAACCGAAGTTCAACTTACCTTCCACTCCAGTGTGAAGACTGATTGCAATGACAAATCATTATATGAGCACTGTTTCTGTAATGCCCACAATATCGTACCTTCCTCATAGCAACTCCCATTCTAACAAGAAAGTCCTCACGCAAACATTTGTATATGAAATGTTTTTCCTTTGTTTAATTACTCTTAGATTCAACTATTAAAATAATAAAAATAAAAACTTACCAGTTCAGTCTCCATGCCATGTGTGTTGATGTTAGTTTTTTGTACTGTGTTGGAAGTCTTTGGAGAGATCCTATACAGAACTTATTGCATTGTTCATTAGAACTTCGTGTTTTTCAACTTTTATGCATTTCTCACGTACAGACCCTGTCACATTCCCAATGTTAAAATTTTTTTATGTATTCTGCAGTTTGCACAGTTAATATTATTACAGTTTAACAGCAAAAAAGCATACAAATCAATCTCCTGCAATGCATAATTGACTTTACATTTTCCCTGTATCTATTTTTTACATAGGTCTATTCTCTTCTTTTCTTTCAGTAAACAAAAATGTAGGGAGAGTGACAAAAAGAGTCTCACTCCGATAACCAAGTCTGTGCACAATTAAAAATTAAATAAACCTTTAGCAGTCTATCACAGACACATCATCACACTGATCATTTTCTCACTCAGCTGTCATATTTTATTTTGCACAAATGTATTTGGTGTAGATTACTTGGTAAATATGTGATTTTATACTACATGCTTCTGGAACAGAAAGCAATTCTTTCTGGAGAATAATCTCACCGAAGAAAATGCAATAACATATCCTGCAGTAACCAAAGCTACATCACTGATACAGATTAAATATGAGGTATTAATGTACAATACTGTCTAGAAGTGTTAAGATAAAGTCAAAAATTAGACTTCAAGCTACTTTCCAAGAACAATGGAAGGTAAATCACAGATGAAACATTAACATTTTATTAATTTGCATATTAAGTACAATGGAAATTCAGTGGAAGTGTTTAGCAAACAGTTAATATATTATTTGTTCCACTTTTGCTTTAATAACTGCAGTCTTTCAGGCTCTGTTGCAACATATTTAATCAGTGTCCTTTGAGATTTTACTCCAAATGTCTCTAACACAGTTTTTTTATTTGAAATTAAGAATCTATGGAGGCCACAGTATTTGTTAAGTAATTCATCCATAAGTTGGATGAGTGTTTGGGGGTCATCACCTTCTTGGTAGTTGAATTATTTACAAATACCACACAAACCATTGAGTATACCATGATAGACAAATATCTGATGGTACTTGCACTGGTCCATTATTTCATCTATTTTGCAAATATCTCAATTTGCTTAATCAGAGAAACACCCCAAAACTGTCACACTGATTCTCCCATGTTAAATGGTAGGTGTTACATGTTAAGTATCTTTCACTTTTCTTCCTCAATACTTACAACACATTTTTTAAACCAAGAATTTCAAATTTGGAATCATCTGTCCATAATGTCCTTTTCGAATCCTCAACAGCCCAATTTTATTTTTACTTTTTATCTCTTGCAAATATTCAGAGAGAAAAGTAGAGATTGTTTAACTGCTACACAACAAAATATTCCATTATCTTTGAGTTTCCTCAATACTGTAGATCTGGAAACTTATCTGACATCTGGTACATGGTTGTTAACCTCATGCTTCAGATCAGTGCATGATCTAAAAAAAATGCAATCTTATTTATATCCCAATGGTTGCATGAACAAAGATACTTAACATCTAGAAGATTGAGTTCAGGTGATTTGCCTCTTACTTTCCTATTTTTCATATTTACCCTTGTGACCTCGAGCATACTTTTTAGGAGAGCATTTCAAATCTGCAGCAATCACGTCTGAAAGTCCAACCAGCATTACATAAAACATTTATGCAAACTCTCTGCTCTAGAAACAATCCTCCAAGATGTCAAGACTGTGGTATGACAACACAACTTAATAGATAGTGCTAAACACTGTTTTATTAAGATTTATTTGTGGAGTGCTACTGATTTCTTCTAACATATACCTGTACCATATATTAGCTCCTTTTAAGCTTCTTTCAACATAATTAAAATACTGCTAGGGATATCATAACGGTTATTTCACACCACAAATTTGATCATTATGTTCATTCAAATATCAGGGATATGAGAATATGGGATTCTAAAGAATTACACCCTGGCTCATTTAGTTGTCAAAAAAGGATCAGTGAAGCATTACTATACAATCAAAATTTACGTTCTGTAATGGCATAGAAGAATTAGCCCCATGAAGGATATACAAAGTACATAGTATTCTATATGTAAGAGAATTATCATAAGTGTACAACCTTGTGATATCCAACCCACATGAAAGTAATTAACAACATCCAGGTGCAGTAACCTCAAGGAAGTTTATGTAAAATAAAATATATCAATAAATAATACAAACTTACCTATGTATATAATTCTATAGTAGTAATAATTAGGCTCTTTCAAAGCCAAACTTTAGAATTAAATAATGCTAGTCAAATTAACGCTTTTAATGTGATAAAAGACATATGGAGAATCATACAAGCTTTAACAGTGCATGTAACTCTTAGCTTTCTTAACATATATCTATAAGAATATTTTCTTTAAGGATGAGATTATTTGAATTGAGTATTTACACTTAAAATTCATTATTTATTTGTTGAACTTATTTGTACTCACAATATTTTTTTTATTTCATTTAACTGTCCTTAAATTGAATTTGTAGGAACTCTAGAATCTCCTAAATAAAACATTTTATTTTTTTAAGGAAATGCTATTATTTTATTTCTAATTTTCTGTACCACAAAACTAATTGCAGTAATTATAAATATAATACAATAAAATATTTAAAACAAAGAAAAAATATTTAATTGAATAATCTCTAAATATCTTCTCTTGACTGTATTTGTAATTTCACATATTTTACCTTTTAACATATAATTTATTTTGAAAGTTTTAATTTCCTTTTCTATTGTTTTCACATTTCTGAGACATCTTGAGAAGACCCAAGCATATTATGGTATAATCAGGAAAGATATTCAAGCCTTTGGCAAAATATTCTTGCATTCAAGTACAAAGCTAGCCCTTGTGGACCAAAGAGAAGTTTGAGTTATATTAAAAATTAAAATACAAAATAAAACCTTTAGAATATGTAACTAATATCTGGCTAGCTAAAAAACATCACTAATTGCTAGAACAAAGTAGCAATGACACTACTGGAAGTTATAATTTTCTTAAATAAGAATGTATTTCTAATAGATACTTCTCCAATCTCACAAGCTTTTCATTTTTTATGCTACTTTACATTTGTGAACTTTTTATTGAATCCATGTCATAAGCCTTCATTATCCCTTCACTGAAATCTAAAGTTCCAACATATCTCTCATATAAATCATCATGTGTTACTCTTCCCCACAGGATAAAATTCTAACACATGGCTCCCTATTGAACTATCACTTTGAAGATTAGCGGAAGATACTAACACTGTAAATGTGTGGAGAGAAAGGGTGGGAAGTGTGAGAAAAGGGAAAATTATAATTTTCAAAATGATACCCTCCATTCACTCACAAGATTAGCTTGAATCTCACACAGAAATGAAGGACAGACTGGTGCAAGGGAATCATAGGCATATTCCAGGGAACCATCCCAAGAACATCCCCTAAAAAAGAGGAACAGATTGGATGAACTGAGTAGGGACAAAGCACCACATCTGAGCCAGGGATCTCTTTGCCATGAGTGCATCATGGTATAGTGACTAGGAGATTAAACACTGCACTTGGTAAGTCAACTACATTCAAAACCTCACCAGTTAAACACCAATATATTTGTTAGGCTAGGATGAGGATCATACTGTCTTCACCTTATATCCCAGAATCCAGCAGTAACCTGTCAAAAGACTCTAGGAAAGAAAGGGTGGCTTTATGTCAAGAATCCGGAAACACGACATTCACAATCCAAAATAAATCTATCGCATGCACTCAACCCTCACTACCAAGAAACAAGCCCAAAGTGACTCGAATTACCAACAATGTTATAACAATTATGGAAAACCCAGTACAGAAATGGAAACATGCCATGAAGACCTTTTCTGACCCACAACACAGAAGACACATCAATAGGAGATAAAAGACAACTGAAAGCCTGTGTGAAGACTTACATGACTGGTTCACTCAGTCACCAAAACTTCACTCCCTGGATACTTATAGCAATGCAAGAAAGGGAGAAGGGCACCCAATAAGAAAATAGAACTACATTTGGGTATCTTAACTACAAATAAAATAATCATCCATTTGGATGATCTTTTAACTCCTTCTGGATAGGAAAACATCACCATCCTACTCTGAGCTGAATGGTTATAACCATTATGTGGAACCCATCCACCAGGCTTCATCCACGATCAACCACATTTCTCATGCAATTAAGGTACACTAAAGTGTTCTTGTCCTTAGTTTAATTGAAATGTTTAATACCCATACCAGCCATCTCTACAATACATTTGTTCTAGTCCAAAAAAACATGAATCTTTACAATTATGTTATTTCCTTAAGTCAAAAATAGAATGATTCAGCATGTGGTAATACACAACCCGAAAGAATCATAATGATACAAGATGTAAACATTTCCTTATTAGATTATATGTTCAGTCCACTGCCAGAAGTGGTTTCTCAGTTTTATAAGTACACCTGTAAAGCTATGAAATTAATTATTTCAAAAATCCATAAAATCACAACAACACTTCCTTACAGCATTGCAATGAACTTCATCACATTTCATCCAACATGCATATCTTATCACTTTCTTCAAGTGGTGATGGTTTCATCCAGACTCTTTCAACACCAGAGATCACCAATAACCACCTTTAAATCCCCACCACAAGTATAAAAACACAATTTCTAGCATTGTAAGTTGGTAGACATAATGTTTTGGACAAGTTCTTCTGTGGTGTATCACAAGTCTTAAGATTACAAGATATCTTAACCATTGTTCTACATCAACACCGAACCAGCACAACCAAGCTTGGACAGATATCTCTATTATCTACTTGCTCATCAGGTACAATTCTCAGATATTACATTCAGAAATGCATACATTCTGGCTTAAGACTCAAGAATAAGTTGCAGTATTTAACCTTTCCTTTGTTAACTGATCAGTGCATGTATTTATGAAACTGTGACATCTAGCCAACACATTTGTAATGCATGACATGCAAATACTACATGAAGGTTGACATTTCTTTACTCAAAAACGTGTTTCCAACAGATATTTACTTCCTTACACATAACAGCTTGATCCTTCATGCATTGGGCTACAAGACTACATGCCAATAGCAGCCTTCAACTATCTCCCATCTAAAAACTAGTTCATTATGCTATGATAACTCTTTATCAACAGGACAGTAACATGGCATCTTGAATTAGCTTCATTTTCTTATTTTGGACAAGAAGAAAGGGTATGTGAAATGGGAAAGTGAGGTGGTAATGTGAGAAAACTATCTATCAGAAGTACATTTCAGTGTAAAGAAAACTAACTTCTGAAATGATGCATCAACATGGAATATCTAACATCCCATAATGAAATAGTGGAGGGACCATTGAAATACTAAAACCAGATGAGCTCCTTTCACAAAGGATGCATGGAAGAAAGCATATGATTTCAACCAAAGTATACACTTCAACCAAAAGATCCCCAAGTATTGCAGGGTTTAGTGGAATTTTAACATGATCAGTTGAGAACAAGCACATAAAATTTGGTGAGCTAAAATGTGTTATGTGATTAGAGAACAATCAGACTGTACAGCATGCATCTGACCTCATCTGGACAGACAGAAATGGAACGATGACTCCAACTTATTGCAGGAGGAAGGCACAATCACACTGCCTTACTTTTCACTGTATTGTACTGTACATAATAAGTGAGAAATTTTCCAAAGTTCACCAATTCAGCAGCTAGGAGGTGATAAGTGGCAAGAGTTTCTATGCTTTACTTACAAAAGGAGGGATATTTCCAAAAGAGATATCCAAAGAAGTGTTCAGATCCTCTTCAGATGTGGGAAAATCTAATCCAATAAAGTGGGCAGTCACCTCTCTTGTGCCAACTCTTTCCATAATAATCCATGGAAAGTACAGTTTGGATCAGACAACTGAGTAATTTTAATACCATGAGGATATTTCTTAAGGTCTTACCCAACCCATCCAGATGGCAGGACCCTATAAAAGAGAAGAAAAAAAACATAGTTAGTAGGTAGTCTCCTTTCTTGGGTTCTCTCTCCTTGTCTTTTTTCCTAAATTATGACCCCCTTTATTCAGGGACATCTTTCTTTCTACCTTTACAAGACTAATCCATCAACTCCTCCAGCTGTTGTATTTTTCTGTCAATACTGATGTTGTGCCACATGAGCTTTCTTAGCTGTCTCACTCTCTTGCATCTCATTTTTGCCAACCATTGAATGTGACAAATCAGAAAGGCATGTGGATGACACTACACAGATTTGTCTCAGGAGACTTTGTTTGCCTCTGGTCACTGCTCATCAGTCTTCACACCATCCTTATAAAGGTTAAATACATTTTCTTCTCATTTATAGGGTCCTGCCAACTGAATAATATTGCTATGGTGTCTCTAGTGATTTTACAAAACATTCTATCATAACAATGGACTCAGAAAGAGCCAAGCCAGAGAAGTTAAGCATTTTCCTTTACATGTGACTCAATGCAGAATTTGAGAGAAAGGCATAGCAAAACAATCCAGCAGGCAAGAGAATGGCCTGAAAAGAAACCAGCATCAAACAATTTACCAGTTCTATTAACAGATGGACAGCAGAAAAACAACAGGATTGGCATAAGAATGAAAGCTACACTGTCAATGGGACTAGCCCTGCTGGAATGGACAAGGCACTTCCAGCACATTAAGATGAAGAGATATCACTCCTAGGTAGAAGAAATACATGTATCATTGGAACAGTAGAGAGAGGGAATGAAGAAGAGGAAGAAGGATCATGAATATCAAATGATGAAACAGAAAACAAGGATCATGCAGGCCAGGATATGGCACAAACAAACCTAACAACAAGTGTGGAACATCAAAGTAAGGACACAAGGGAGATGTCAAAAGAGGAAGGCAAACAAAAAAAATCAGCCAAGACTGAAAACACTGACCACCAGGGCTAAAGAACGAGGAACTGGTGACCGAAAGAAAAGAAATGTGTGTTAAATGGAGTGCTGTAAAAAATAATTAGAGGCATACCCAACTGAGAGAAACTCTGACAAAAAACTTGATGGTAGAGAGATCACTCTGTGAGTAGAATCTTGCATGACCAAGAAAGAGGCATTCCACCACCAATTTCAGAGCTCCTGGCAAATGATCAGCCATGAGATAAGTCCAGTGGGAATTAATCCAAAAGAGCATGCCTATGGAAACAGAGTTCTTGGAAGAGTACATCATGCCACTTGATACAAAAAACAAATGTGGAAATGTTAAAGCAAATCGTAATGAACTGATCCACATGAATAGAGAGAAAAGAACAATCCAGACAGAAAAGAAGAAAATATGGGTATACAAGTAAGAGATGTAAAACATTAAATATAATTGTGCAATAAATAATCTATTAGCCTTTCAGCTACAGATTTTGTAGAGGCAGAAGTCAAAGAGCATGTCAACACATCTGTAGACTTACATTCAAAATTTTACTCAACTATTTTATGAAAGTATGGCAATAAGTTTGGAATCAAGTTGTAGATCCTAAATAAAATTTTTGGTTTATACATCACTTAATTTTGTAAGTTTAAAGCATATCTTAAAACAAAATTCTTAAATGTCAATATCTGTCTTATCTGGTATGCTGAATACATCTTTGGTTCAAATTAGATGTACTGAAGTCACAGTTCCAAAGTCTATACTTTCTTATGACAAGAAACTCAAATTACCAAGAGCAAAAACCTATAAATAAAATAAAAACCTTTATTTTCTGTGTACAGACAGATCACTATATTTAGTAAATCAGAGTGACCCACCCACCCCCTCTTCCATTTTTTGAAGTACCTGTTTATGTACTTTCATACATACTTATTACCATTCAAAAGCTTTGAATTCACTCCACATGGTTTCTTCTACTTTTGCAAGGTGTCTGTTTGCTAGAAATAGTCTTTCTGTCTTGAAACTCAAAGAGGAACTTTGGAACTTTGTGATATTGGTATAATGAGTAAGAATTTTTAAATTTCAAAATGCTTAAATAAAAACCAAAAAAATATTTTTTTCTTACACCCTCCACATTTATTTCATTACTGATGTTTATTTCAGTTAAATAGATATTTAGAAAAGCATGTAACTTATACTGTTAAATGTGTATTGCAAAATCTGTAGATAATTTTCAAGCATGAGTATCAGAAACGTATACAAGTACCAATATTGTTGCCTTAGCTGAAATTAATACAAAATCTCTTCTCAAGCTTATAAAAGATAACCAATGCAATACCGAGAGACAAAATATATTGTTGGTTTGCTACAGTCAGTATACTATAAACCTCAGAAGCTATGACTGTGATATGTGATTATCATACAAGAACTCACAGATAACTGACCAGAAATGTTTATAGACTTTGAACATTATTAGCTGTTTTACTTCAGAGAATTGACTTCAGATGTTAGTATTTCTATGAGGACATTAGATACCTTCATCAGTGAAAAGTCAGGAAGAAAACAGCTAAAAATAGAGAGGTACCCAAGCTATACATTCTGTGAACTGTACTGATGTAAAAACAAAACTAATTCACTTATCACGAATGGTCGATAATATATTCAGTTCCAGACCAGATAGAAGAATTCAACATTGTTTGTAAGACTAAGACTTTTTCCCATAAATCATTATTTGTAATAACAATCTGTAATAACCAATATTATAAACTGTGCTATTGTTTATGTATTAAAATATATTTGTGTTTAGGAAAATGATTGTGTGTATTTATCTTGTTGACAAACATTATAAATTTGTTACATCTCTACATTTATGTCCAAGATAATTTATGACATGTTACATATCTAACAACATGCAAACTTTTAGAAGGGTCAGTTTGCAAGGTACGGCAAGTAACTTCATAACAATCATAAACAGAAAAGGTCATCGTTTTCTTTGTTTCTTTACTTACTATTCTATGTTTTAAGGAAAATAAGTAATATTTAAAAAATAATTTGTGAATAGCAATAATAACATCAATAATGAAATGTGTGTGTACATACACAAGCAATGTTTTATAGCCAAAATATAATTATTTTACCAAATACTTTTATATGTAGAGAGAAAATAAGATATAAAAGTCCAACAAAAACCAAAAACATTTGATAATTATCTGACGGTTATTAGGTTATAGAGATTTTGCAAATGAAAGTGGACAAGTTCCTGGTGCATAAAAGTATTTTTAATATTAAAATTACTTTGCTTGTTGAACTGACAACATTGAAAAAGTGAAAGAGCATATCTTTAATTTTAAAATCTGAGATAAAAGTTTTCTAATGTTTACTTCTAATCTTCAAAATTTCATGAAGATGTACAAATTATAAAAATGTATAGACTGACTGCTCTCACAATGGTTTCAAGCTGGATGCATTCCACCCAGCCTGAAGACAAAGTTGAGAACAGATTGTGGTGTAAAAGCACAGAAATGTAGTTTAAGGGCTGATATATATACTGTCCTTAATAAATTATATATTATGCAGTTATTTTAACTGTATATTTGTATAAGTAACCATTTATTACTTTAAGTTTGGGTATGCTACATGAAATGAATGTTCCTCTGGGGACCACCTTCCCTGAGTGAGGTCATCATTCATCTGACAGAAAATCATCTGCGAAAAGAAGAGAAATCAGATCGTGTAAGGGTATATATAGCAAAGGGATGCCCGATGTGGTATTAACACAATCAGATGTACGAAATACTGAGCAGGTATCTGAAAAGTCTAGCAGCCTTTCACACACACTAACGATCAAGTTCAACAGAAAGGTAAGGAGAAACCACTAATATATGTGGTAACTCTCTCAACATGGGATCAATTTGCTCAACCACATGACCTCTTTATGTTTGTTTAAAGTCCCTACAGATTTAATACTTCTAACTTTAAATACAGTATGTTTATCTTTACAAACTTTGACAATCTTTCATTTCACATACATAAAATCATATTTTTAATAAAAAATTGTAATAAAGTAAAATATGTCCATGAATACATTAAGTATCAATTTTGAATAGTCCATGTGCTGCAAAATAATTTTTTCATTTTAAGATTAGAATTATTTTTCCTCATCTCAAATTTTCTAGGTATAATAACTAAAACCTTCTAAATACATTTTACATATTTCTTTCCTGTGAAATTTGTATTTCAACAATTATTTTTTCTACTCTCTAGCTCAAAACAAAACATTCCTAAAGAAAATGTGTTACACCATAAGAGTAAAAGTTCAGGACTTTTAAAAGTATTTCCTTATAGAATTAAGAACTTAAAGCTTACATCCAAATGTTCCCACAGCTTAACCAAGGACATGAGAAGTGGATGCTTGCCAAAAGAAGAGCATGAAACTGAAAGATTTAATTTTACCGAGAAAAATGAAGAAAATGTCTGGAGGACAAGGTGATTAGAATGTGTAAAAAATATGTCCAAAACATCAACCCTGGTCATCCACAGACCTGATAAAAAGAACCACTGAAGATGAAGAGAGAAGAAACATCAATACAAAACTGATGAATGGCAAACCAAATGGAAGATATGTTAATAACTAGACAACAGTCCCCAGTCTACTTTGGGTCCACAAAGAGACAAGAGTATTAACCCAGAGGATGTATCTCAACATATCTTTACAATAGTTGGCAATATTTCTGTAAAGATTACAAGTACTTTATGAACAAAGAATGAGATTACTTCCACGAAAATATTTTAACTGAAAATTAGTTACTTTTATATTGTGTTTGTTTTACACTCAGACTGAGTATTTCAAGTATTATTGTTAGATATACACAAATGTTCCATTTTAATTTAATACGAGAGTTTTGATTCAGATAGTTATAAAACCCAAGTGTTAAATTCAATATTTTTAGAAGTGATAATTTCCTGCAGATAAATGTCTAAAAATCATACATTGTACCGTTAACTAGTTAGTGATTCCTACATTTTGTCATGTTACTTGAATCTACATTTTGTACACTCTTTCATTGATTATTGTTGTGTCGTAAAACCTCATTTTTATAGAAAGTTTTAGACCTGTCTTTGGCAATGTGTATGTATGTGTGTGGGTGGGTGTGTATACAGACAGCCAAGTTAGATAAAATAAAACAAAGTAAGATAGATAAAATTACTTAAATACACACAGAGTGCATGTTTGTGAGATTAGCCATAAGAAGCATATAGTTTTTTCTTTCTTTTTTTTTTAAGTAAAATATTTCCAGATTGTATTGCAACAATAAAGTACAGAAGAATAATTTGTCTTGTTATTCGTGTTTTAAAGTAACTGAACAAATTTGTGTGGACTTCTGATGATCACAG
The DNA here is from genome assembly GCA_011833715.1 of Carcinoscorpius rotundicauda. Taxonomy (NCBI): domain Eukaryota; kingdom Metazoa; phylum Arthropoda; class Merostomata; order Xiphosura; family Limulidae; genus Carcinoscorpius; species Carcinoscorpius rotundicauda. The sequence goes on along the minus strand of CM022396.1, from coordinate 93,043,344 downwards.
ACATCTAAAACTATACATATTCCTGTAGTAATAACCAATGTAACGTAAGTGAAATTATAATGAATTAAATTGTAACAACAGATCAGAGAAGAATAATTCATCTTGTCTACTGTGTTCTAAAGTAACTGAACCAGCTCACATAGCCTTTGACAAAAAGAGACAATTAATTAAAGTATTGGATACAACTGTGGTGATTAACTGTTTAACAACTGTTTGTATATGCATCTATCGTTTTTTAATACATTATTTTCAAACAAGTGGGTTCTGTACCATACTGTTGAAATTTGACACCAAAAAGTTACAAACCCTTACTGTAAAGAATTAAATCAATGCATACACATTAAGAACTTGACAATTACCAATGTATACTGCAAGGAAATATGTAAAATTAAGAAACAGAAAAAGTCTGTGTCTTAATTTTTTTATCAAGTAGTTTTAAGAGATCTTCTTTTGGTTATATTTGAAATTAAAAGTCTTTTACACTTTCACACATAAGTTTATTTTTAATGTTTTATGTTCTTTTTTGTCTGTAGCATTATTATTTACCATGGCACATGTCAAAGGGCATCCTTGACATTATGACATCACCTGCAGAGACACTTTACCCCCTGACAGCATCTTGTTAGAATTATAAATTGCATTAAGCCTCATGAGTCAAGGCAGTTGTATTATATTTTTTTAAATTATGAAACTGTTCTAATATGCTTTGTAAAACATAAATAACACATAATTAACTAAAGTATAAGACTAAGACCTAAATACAATTTAATCACCCATTTAACTAAAATATTTTCAGGTGAGAAAAAATACTACATCCTAAGAATGTAAGTGGCAACAATATTCAAGAACTTGAATGAAATTCTGCACCCCAAATTGAAAATAACCAGTGTAAAATATAGACTGAAATCACACCTGTCTATTTGTTATAAAGACCCACAGAAATAAACAGCTCTGAGTGGGAACTCATACAAAGATGTGTAAAAAGTGGGTGTGGCTTCTGTCAAGAGTTCAAGAGATTTAATTTTTCTTTCTCAGAACTTGTCCCAAGAAATTTGAAAGAACGAATGTGTAAACAGAGTAACTAACCTAGTTTCTGCCTACTCTTTACAGTCCAATGTACCAAAAGAATTACTCAAGTTATAGATACCAAAATCTAAGACGTGTAAATGCTTGTGCTTCTTGAGATAACAAATCTGAAGATTAAGAATTTTTTTACAGTTTCTTTTGAAACAAAGGAATTAAAATGTAAAATAATATAAAACACTGGATTACAAAGTACATTATAATGCTAATTTCATGACATACAGCTTAACAAATTCAATTAAATTTGGACGCAAGTATTTCCTCATGACATGCACAAAAAGAAGACCCATAAATATGAGGGTCAATATTTTGATAAACTCTCTGTTGAGAATATTGCAATATCATAAGTAAACCAACATAACTTTCATGTGTTTTTAAAACAATAAAAAATGGGTAAGTAAAATTCAAATCAGTTTAAATACTTAATTCAAGCACTAAAAACTAATAAATTAGTCAGAATAAAATCTAAAAGCTGCAAAAGTTCAGAAAATGACTGAAGTTGTTCATAATAACACATTCTCTATGCACACTGTAATACCTGAAACCTTCATAATTACATGAACCTATACAAACTGATTTCATAATAACAAGAGGTAGACAAATTCTGGTACTTTGAGAACCTGTTTAGTACATTTTATATACACATTTATAAATATGCAAACAATGATTGATTATTATTGTTATTATCTCCATACTGAAGAAGTCGGCTTATTTTTAATATAATTATCTCACTTAACATTTGCTTTTGAATTTCAAAGACTGTCCCCTGTAAAGTATAAACTTTAGAGATGGGGATTAATGTACTTTCCAAATCAATTAACTGTCAGACTAATTAATCAATAACATTTAACAAATTAATTATTCTTCCCTGATACTTATACAGTTGGAATAAACAAAAACAGTTATTGAGGTGGGAAAGAAAGCCACAATTAGCTGATAATTTTCATAGCATTAAGAGACTATCATAATTTTGATTATTCCATTATTTTATTAACATTAATCAAGTTCAACATTTATAGGTAATTCATTATAATAATTAATCTAATTATCCATCTTCTCTAATAAACTTCAAGTGATTATCATCAGATGAGTTAACAGCAGCAATATGAAATTATTAAACCACCATACATAAATTTTAATCTTTTATTTAGTTAATTATAGATAAACTTTTTACCATTTTGCATTAGCTTTCTGTACTCTTGGAAAGAAATTATAATCAAAACAAGATCACTTCTCACCCAAAAGTCCTCACCTTAGATTAACATTGATTTCAAAAATGATTCTGAAAAGTGAGAAACTTAAGATTAATGGAATCTTCTAATTACTAGGATCCAATAAATCAATGATAGGTTTCATATTATAACAGCCTGAACAGCTGTTTTAAGGTAAATATATGCAAGATTATTCTTACAAGTATGAAAGAAACACAAACTGGGTTTAGTATAGACTTCATAATATTAGCTCTCATTATATTTTACAGTTTCAAATGCAAATTAGTACATAAAAAAACGCACCTTAGAAGCGACGAACATATCTTCATTCAATGTTTGAGTCCCACGAGAATGAAGATGCACAGACTCAACATCTTGTCCACTAACTGGTGGAAACTGTGCTGAAAATGTTGTCAGTTTTGAAGTCCTTTTATCAGCTCGCATCACTCCTTTCCGAAACAACCAGTTCAGCACAGATGATTTTTCTTCTACAGAATAAATGTATTGATCAACTTTACCTTCTGTATAACACGAACATGTTTATACATATTTACTACAAATGTTTATTTTTTCATTTACCAATGATTTGTAAATTTTCAATGGTTATTCAAAACATGGGCATAGATATTGTTATAACACCAATAAACCTATGGAAGCAACAGAACAAACATAATTAGCTAAAATTCTAATTCATAGATTCAAAAACTTGGTAAACACAATAATATCACACTTAGTTATTCACAAAGACTAATTAAAATTACAAGTAAAATAATGACGCTTACGTAAAGATGTTGCTATGAACCAGTGAAAAGAAAGTAAGGAAAATTCATGTTTTTTGTCCAAATGTCATCAAGCAGAGATTTTATCATGTTAAATTTAACATTTGTTTCAAGAATAGCAGTGAACTTCATATATATAAAATTACAGTCAAACCACCAATTTCCTGAAATGAAAGACAAAAAATTTAATAAAAGAAAGAGAAAAGTACAATATCCAATACACAGGTTTCAAAATCAGAAAAATGGAATTCCTACAGATTTACAACAATAAAATTCCATATTGTACTAAAAGAAACTGATATTGCTAGATACACAATTATCACCAACTTCTAAAGTTGTTGTTTTTTTTAATTTAAATAGTACTACAAAGATTTTAATAGGAATGGTAATATTCAAAAGATTTCAGTCATCACCATATTATATTGAAGCCAGAAATAAATATACAACATTCCATAGTGCAATGTATCTTGTATAAAATAATAATCAACATCAGACTGATTTTTGAAACTTAGAAATTTTGCTTGTTTTAGAAAAAATCCACATTGGGCTATCTGCTGAGTTTACCATGAGAAATCAAATCCCAAATTTTATTACCGTAGGCCTATAAATGTATTATTGTCCAATCAAGAGATACTTTAGAAGACTTTCAGTATATGAATTGTTCATAATACTAATTTATCATGTGGAAAATATTAACTGATATTATATAAACACAAACAGGTACTAAGTTGTATGATTTAAAGCAGCTTTTCCTTATGTTGTAGTTTACATGTAATTTTAATTCCTTCTTGGTTTTCAAACGTAGAATTTTGATACTGAATATCAAGTATACCAAATTAAGTTTTCTTTTTCCATTTTCATGTCTGTCCACAATCTGGTTTGACTAATTGGAATTTAATAAAATTTTCTTGCAGGAAAGGTAGCTCACTATGTCCCACAATATAAGTCACTCTTTACTGCTCGTGAATCCAGTAATGTCAAGAGGTTCCTCTACCAATGTACTTAATTCAAAGTGGATGAGAAGTCACATTAAGAAGTTGTGAGTGTAAGCTGATTTTGTTTAATGTAACCTAAAGCTAGTTATTTTGTGTTAAAAGCCACGTTCTACTTTGTGTAACCAATTTTTCTTCATTTAACTTTTAGTAGATTTTGTCAGATTTTATCTTCTTAGTTTATAACATTAAATTTGAATTAACTATTTTGTAGAATATCTGTATACTAGAAAACACTACAGAGAATAGACTTTCTTCCCCATACAAAATTTATGAAAATATTTTCAAAATATACAAATTATTTCAGTGAAGCAAAACCCAAAAATGACATTTTTAAACATTGGAGAGAAGTAAAATTCATGAATTATATTGAATTAGTCTCACCTTCAGGTTTCCAACTACAAGACTTTAATGAATCTTGAAGCATTAGTGACAGTATTATTATTTATAGTTGAAAAACATAAATAAATTCTCATATTTCTTATAAATGCTTTATACCAGTGAGCAGCCACCTAGTGGTTATTCACATAACACAGATTTTAAGCTGATCAGCTATCTTTTGGTCATAATAAAATTCCTCATGTAAAGTTTGTTTTCTTCCCATAATATATTTCAACAGAAATCTTATTTCTGTCCAAGGACAAATTTTATCCAAGACTAAAACACAATTATTTTATTTTATTCTGACTAGTAACACCACTAACAGAAGTTTGTTAGCCAAATAATATTTTAAACTGTAGTAATTGTAGTTAACATTAACTAGCATTACATATGAAGTATTTCAAAATACTTCTTATATCAAGTTTTCATTTGGTAATAAATAATCTCCACTTGAAATCCTGAAGGTATAAGGCTGGGTTATTAATAGCTAATAAATCTATTATATTCAATTAACACATGTTCCCTCCAACCCCCACCACCATAAAATGAAATTAAAGGAATGAATATCATTGGATTTACAAATTTTCAAAATATATTATTCTAAACTGGTATTAAACTTCCTAATTTCATAATCTTATTTGTGTTTTGTTCACTCTCTCACAAAAGGGAGGTCAAAGTGCATGTTGCAACCTATTAGTTGCGTTCAAGATTTAAACTATTTTATTACCATAGTATACGAATAAATATGGCATCACAGTGATAAAGATAATCGTGATAGTTTCTTTCAGAAGTACTTCCTCTGCTCACCCCTCCAAGAGGTATACAGTTTATGTAAATATGCTTATTATAATATAAATATTACTTAGGCTGAGAATAACTTTTAGAGCCTTCAAACTTACTTCTCTGTAGAGACAAACTCAAAAGTAAAACCCACTTGCCATACACACCTGTCACATCTTCTCTTCCACAAATTCCAAACATTTCTTTCTGACATGTAATACTATATTATTAATAACCAGTAGAAAGCCAAAGTTTTAATCTACCAAATGATGTCATGTTGTTTCCTGTATAGAGAACTGTCTATTTTATTTACACTTCAAATTTTATTCCCATGGGAAACACATGGATGTACAAGTGGTATGGGTATTAAAAACTTTATTTTAATTAAAGAATGTTTGAACCTTAAGTTATTTTCAGGTTACAAAGACAGTTTGAAACTGTTACTAGGCACATCTTGGAAATTACAGTGTAAAAGGGTATAAGGCTGTAGAAGGCATAGCAGTTAGTTGGTTAATTCATACAGGTATAAAGGAGAATTATGTTGGTTCAATTTTGGTTTCAGCTTTTGTTCAAGTCAGGCTTCTTTGATTTTTAGTCTGATTGTCTTTGTTTCTCTACTTAATGTATTGGTTTTTCTATGGTTATGTTGTGTTTATTTGATTCACAGAGTTCAAAAATGCAGGAAACTATTTTTTGCACTCCTTGAATCTAGTTTCTATTTCTACTCATTTTTCCAATATAGAAGTCATGTCAGTTGTTTCGTTGTATTTCATAATGTTGGTGTTGGGTTTGTTAGTCTAGTTTTTACATAGTTAGAATTTTAGTTTTGTACTTGGTTTCTGAATGAATTTAAAGTTTATTGGAATGTTTTGTTGCACGTTTTTCCAAATGATGGTTATTTTGTCACTAATATCAGAAATATCTAATATGTAGCAGTGCAGGATTTTATAATTATTTTCTATTGAATTTATTATTGCATGTTTTCTGTTGATTGTGTGTAATTTTTTTATGGTCTTTCAATTTTGAACAGCTTTTATCTCAATCAGAAAACCAGACAGTTTTATGACAGTTGTAAGACTATTTTTATGTTATTATTCTGTGTTACTAGGTATGTTTTAAATTAAATAAATTTGGTGTATTAGTACCATGAATATAAGAAACTAGAACCAAGTTTCACTGAAACCAAAAAACCAATAACCCAATTGGTACTACATTGTTTATTCATTGTATTTTTTACCACTTTAAATTTACTGAAAAATATAGTAATTATAAACATACTGGATGAGATAATATGATGAAAAATTAAAACTGTTTGTGAGCTATGCTTGTGTGCAGCTCAGGAGTTCTAAAATTAGATAAAATAATGTAACACAGTTTCCAAAGTGATTTACAACTTTTATGGCATGATTATTTAAACAGTTCAATACATAATAATACAATAAAATACAGATGTGTGCTGTAAGAAGCATTAAACTATTCAGGATAAATAATTTTAGTTTCCTTTCACAATTTAGTCATTCTAGAAAGTTAAAAAACAGAGTAATTTTCTTTCATATAGAGAGGTAAGATAAATAACAAACTTCTATTGAGAAAAACATTTGAAATTTATTTAAAAGATTTTAAAAATGATAAACAAAATATGACAATTTAGTAGACATGTCAGTTAGGAATATGTACAGAGGTATCTATTAGAAATACAATTTTCACAGAGGACTACTTTAATTTCCAGGAAAATAATTCACTTCATCACGTACAACTGCTAGAATTTCCCAAAGAAACAATAGAAGAGCCAGTCCAAAAGCACATCTATACGATTTTCATTCCACGAGTGGCAAAAAAGCAGCCTATGACACCCAATGATAGGGCACCAGTGGGAGATAACATCTTGTCTCAACATTACAAAAGGAAGTGAAAGGCAATAGAATTCCAAGTGCAAAAGGATAGTGAAATGTGATCATGACCAACCAAGCACTCACACAAATGCAGCTAGTGAGCCAGTATTGTAGTAGTGTTAAGGTGCAATTGGAACATTCAATATTTGTTCATAATGATTCTACTGAGCAGAATTTAGTTGTAGAAGAACAACACAGTAGATGTGTGTAGGGTAACTCATACTACATTAAACTATCACCATCACCGAATTTTTTTTTCCCTCTGATTGTAGTAAAACCAACTATTAAGGATCCTTTATAGTTCCCATATCAGTTGTAAGGCCCTTCCATGCTTCAACTGAAGAAGATGAGAACATTTCTGTTAGAGTGACAAGAAAAAGGGCTTATGACTCCCCATCAGGCCATCAACTGGAGACATATTTTCCTTAAGGCAGTACAAACAAGAAACCACAAAACCTAATATCACAGATATTTAATGATAGTGATAGCATGCATGAAAGGAGAAAATTTGTAAAAGAAAGAAAACAACATTTTAAACAAAGCATAAGTGAAAGCAAGCCAAACAACATTATGGTTCCAGTCATGCAGAAGTGTTTGGTTGAGGAAGTCAGTAAAGTGTAAAGATGACGATAATGGAAGAAAATCCCTGTGATATTGGGAAAAGTGAAATGTAGTGTATCAACAATGATTAAGCGCGACAAATTATGGTCAAAAAGCCAGGTGAAAATGGCAAAAAACAATTTACAAGAGGATAGCCAATAAGAAGGGAGTGAGGTGAATATATCAAAGACAAAATATACACCACTTCCATTGACACAGTGGAACAGTGACAGAAATGTAACAAAAAGAATGATACATACTCAGCTCACAGCTCAATGGGCAACTAACAGGACAAATCTCACAACTGCATGAAGATGGAAGAATGATATCCACTGATGAAAAAGTTCAGTGTGAGACTGAAGCAAGAGAGTAAATAAACGAAGGGAGATCTGGACACTAAGGTAAAAAAAATAGAGAAAGCAAAAGCTATGCTGGTCATATAAGTGCCATTACAGTATTGCATATAAAGATGAAAATAAAGACTGGAAGGAAAAGGGAAATAAGTAGATACACAAACAGAAAAAGGTAAAACCAGTCTTGGCTGAAAGCATCAAGAGCTAAAGTTAAAGAATGATGAAAGAGAACAAAATAAAAGGAAGCTTAAGAGCACAAGAGTTGTGGCAAAGACATATCTAATAGTAACATCCATCTAATTGCAAACCTCACAAAAGACAACTCTAATGGTCAAATGCAGTCCAGCTAAAACAGGCTGTTTGTCACTAGATTCATAACTCCTGGCACATAAAAGCCAAAAAACATCAACCTGAGGTAAATAAACCAGATTAGCAGGTCCAATACCCAAAATTGAAACATTATGGAATTGGTGCCCACTTGGTGACTGATGTAAAAAATTACCATACATTTTCACACTGACTAACAACCAAATAATTCATCAGTATTATAAATTAATGAGGACATGCCCATTAAACATCAAAAAGTTGAAACATTGAGATACAGTAAATGTTCTTCCTGCGTGTAAATTCCACAAGTTGTCATCATTCAAAGAAGTATCAAAACCCGAGAAGGAAGCTTCATTCTGAGAGATGGTTAGGGAATGCTAGAGGAATTACTGGTATGGTTTAACCATCATAACAACTGCTCGAGTACATTTCACAACTGACAACAATGAATACTGAAATTCATTGGGCAAATAAAGCAGAGAATATTGTGGTTTGGCTGAGATAAGAGTTGAAGAAGGACACCCAGATATACCAAATATTAAGTGGCATGAGAAAGACTTGGATATCTTGAGAAGCCACCCCAACCAAGCAATCTTCTTTAAAAGAAGAGGTGTGATAAAAGGACATTTCCTGAAAAGGAGCTGATAGGAACCAATCATTGATACAAAAGTCAAATCTGAGTTCAAGGCTATGAAGAGAGAGAGAAAAAAAAGGTCCTCATGACTATATATAATACATAAGGAACTGACACTATGCCATGAAAAATACAGAGCAGTGACACCTAGGATTCCAGCAAGTTATGAACATTACAACAAATGTCAGGCTGAAGAAATGAGGCATGAGGCACACAGATAAGAAGTAGGTAGTATTTTGTTGGTATGAAGTGCATCTAAACCTAACAATCCCAACAACAAAGCAACCAAGTGACCATGAATAAAGTAGAAGTGATATGGACCATCATGGCAAAAAAGGGAACAAACATCCCCTAAAAACCCCTACAGATCACAATGAAGCATCTCAAATATGAGGTATAGAGGGCATAGGTGGGTGGCAAGTTGCAAAATTTGGACACTTGAGAGCAAAACAGGAGACAAGGGATCTACCCTCTAAGATAATAGAGGTTTCAAAGAATAAAAATATAGAAAGTAAAGGAATAATGGCTGTAAATTAGGAGATGGGAATCAATTAGGAAGATAAAGCATGTGAGTATGGATACAAAGCTATTTGATGGTGTCAAAATGAGCCTGAGTGTTGGACAAAGGGTAAAGTTTTAAATAATCATGAAGATTAGGACTATGGAAAAAAGAAAAGTCATAACATACAAGTGAAAGAGAAAAAAGGAAACATATGGAAGGTTTAGGATTTTCTTTGACCATTAGGGGGGTATCCAAATCAAAAATCAGATGGAGAGAACAAACACTCAGATTCATCTTCCTCTTGTACAACCTGAAACTGAAAGAAAGAGATATGATCCAAGTGAAAGGGAATAGAAGGCTTAGTACCTATGATGGGTCTCACATGTTGTACAATGGCGGTAATGTCCTCCACAGTCAACGAGCTTCCTTAAGCCAAGGTAGCGTTTTATATAGCATTGTCATGCACACAGGATAAAGTCATCTTTAACTGAGAATTCACAATAAAATTATTGCTTTTGACACAAAAACTAAATAAAATGAATACCAAAATTGTGTGAATTAGTTTAAAATGTTCTTCTGATAAAATACCTCTTTGTGCATTCCCTTTTTTCTTGGTATTACATATAAACAAGAATCAAAACCCTCAAGAGAGAAAGTGATGTACTCTATGGCCTATTTGGCTAGAAGATCCTGAATAGCTTGTACTCAACGGTTAGAAGAGGGTCCTTTGGAAGCATAAACCCTGCTGGTATGAGACATAAAGGATGAGGAAACATGAAATGAATGACCAATCTGTTTCCTGGAACTTAAATGACCTATTTATCTGTGGTTATTGTCTCTCATACTAACACGAGCCCTCCGAGATAAAATCCCAGTAAACTTTACTTCACCTGGTGGTCACCAACAGCAAATGTTGCACTCTGCCCTGGAGAAATGATTTAACTCAGCCTTGTGTTCCAATGGATTGCAACAATAAAGCAGGAGAGCTGGAAACTCAAAACTAGAGATGTTTTAAATCATCCCATAGAAGAGCTTTGGGACAGTTGAGAAGCCAGCATAGAAAGTGAAAAATGTAGGTGAGGGACACGTACTAATATTCCATGAAGTCCAGAATCCACGTAAACACAGACTGTCTGAAAAAAAGAGCTTCTCTGAGAACTCTAAGGATCAGCATAGGATGGTGAACATCCTCCATTAAGTCATCTTACTTCCAAAAGATTCCAGCAAAAAATCAACCAAAATACAAAGGAAAGAGCAGAAGCCAATAACCTGACCAAAATGGAATAATGACTTAAGATTGAAATTTGAGCAGAAGATCATTTTAAATAACAGACAACAGCTGCATAAATCATAAAAATGCAAAATTGTTGCAAATGACAAATGAATTCTGGAAAGCTGAGATCAGTTAAAATGAACAGTGGGATCTTCTCAAAAGTCCCAAACAAAAAGTAGTCAGTCTAGCCTTTGAGTTCAAACAAGGATACTCAAAGAGATGGAAAGCCAAGGTATAGCAGCACCATTCTGCAACTGATCAGCAAATATCCTTGCATAAACAGCAACATCTGGCTAAGGTGGAAGTACCAGGCACCAAGTAATTATACAAACCAATGTCTCTTTAAAAAGAAGATTCATAAGCTACAGAAGAAATACTCAAAATGTTACAAACATGACATATTAGTTATAAAAAGAGCACGCAAAGCAAATGTCCATTCATATTTCATAAGTTTGTTGTATGAACAAAGGAAAGTGCGAGAGAATAGTCTAAATTCTCATTTGTCCACCTTCGATCTTTCACAAACTCAGCCCCAGAGCCAAAAGGAGAAAAATCATCAGACCACATGCAAGAAAATCCCTCTGCATATAATGTACACATTGATGCATGGATACCTGCACATCTTTTTAATATGGCAAGATAGTGAAGTGGTTCCTTACATTACAAACAGCCATCACAGACAGACACAAGTGTATGTGTATATCTGCATGACTGTCAAATCTCCAAGACATAGGAACCTTTATAAAATCCTGAAATTTTGCACCCATACTAAATGGACTCAAAAGGTTTGCACATAGATATTATCAATTTGTGTGTGTGAGTGTGCATGCACAAGTGCACATCTTTTTATACATTAAAAAACAGAAATATGCACAAGCATGCATCCACATCTTTTTCAAGCCAAGCTAACAAAAAACAACACAGAAGTGATTATTTATATTTGCAATACAAATCACAAAAAAGCACACACATGAGCATCTTTTTATCCAAAGACAGCCACATAAAAATATGACTGCCATAGTTCCAAGAGGAAAGGACCTATAGACTGGAAATTTTGCACCTATATTATGTGGATCGTGAAGATGTGCATCTTCATATTATTACTTATCCATGTGCATCTTTCTGATAACGCAAGCTGGCAAAACACCACACAGAAAACAAGTTATTCCTTACATTATAAATTATAGATATAAATCATTAACAGAAAAACACACACAAGTGTGTGCATATGTGTGACTACCATAGCTTTAAAAGGAAAGAACCCAGAAATTTGAAATTTTGAACTCGCATCAAATAGACCATGAGGATGTGCATTTGGGATTTATTCCTTACGTTATCTAAATATGTGCTCTCATGTCATTCCTCATCTTTTCAAAGATGCAAGCTAGAAAAAAAAATAAATAAGGGGTAAAGGGTTATTAATATTGAAAACATAAATCAGAAGCACAGACATGTTTATGTGTGCACCCACCATTGCTCCAAGAGGAAATATCCTAGAAACCTAAAATTTTGTGCCCATACATGTTACTTACACATGCTCATGCAGATCTCTTCATTAGACAAGTTAGAAAATAACAAAAAGACATATTACTGTGACTGCCATAGCTCAAAAATAAAAAACCCCATAGAAACCAGAAATTTTGCACCCATGCTTAGTGAACCCTGAGAGTGTACACCAGGGTATTACTTATCCACATCATTTCAGTGAGGCAAGCTAGCAAAAAAAAAACATTGCAACTGAGTGGTTCCTCAAATAACTATTAATATAATGAAAATCCAATGCATTTTGATAACAATGTTTTCTCCAATGTATTTTATTTCATGCTGCTTAGCAAGAAAAGTATCTAGATTATACTTTTGTATTAAAATGGGTTCATAATACACAAACTACAAAGCTAATAACCTGAGAATAGCTGGGAAAATTTGCTAGCATGATAGAAAATAACTAAAAAGATAAAGTTGGAAATGTATTAATAGCACTGTAAACAAACCTGTAATAAACATACAACACCATCTTCATAATTTCTGCCATGAAGACAAAAGTGAATAAGGAAGAATAATGAATGTGCTTATATGAATTGGGTATAAAAGGTTGCACTGATGTAGGTGGGGGAAGAGTCACAAGATTAAAATAACTAGGGGTATAAAGACTGGAGCAAGCAGGGTTCACAAGATTAAAATAACTAGGGGTATAAAGACAGGAGCAAGCAGGGTTCACAAGATTAAAATAACTAGGGGTATAAAGACTGGAGCAAGCAGGGTTCACAAGATTAAAATAACTAGGGGTATAAAGACAGGAGCAAGCAGGGTTCACAAGATTAAAATAACTAGGGGTATAAAGACTGGAGCAAGCAGGGTTCACAAGATTAAAATAACTAGGGGTATAAAGACTGGAGCAAGCAGGGTTCATAAGATTAAAATAACTAGGGGTATAAAGACTGGAGCAAACAGGGTTCACAAAATTAAAATAACTAGGGGTATAAAGACTGGAGCAAGCAGGGTTCACAAGATCAAAATAACTAGGGGTATAAAGACTGGAGCAAGCAGGGTTCACAAGATTAAAATAACTAGGGGTATAAAGACTGGAGCAAGCAGGGTTCACAAGATTAAAATAACTAGGGGTATAAAGACTGGAGCAAGCAGGGTTCACAAGATTAAAATAACTAGGGGTATAAAGACTGGAGCAAGCAGGGTTCACAAGATTAAAATAACTAGGGGTATAAAGACTGGAGCAAACAGGGTTCACAAAATTAAAATAACTAGGGGTATAAAGACTGGAGCAAGCAGGGTTCACAAGATCAAAATAACTAGGGGTATAAAGACCGGAGCAAACAGGGTTCACAAAATTAAAATAACTAGGGGTATAAAGACTGGAGCAAGCAGGGTTCACAAGATCAAAATAACTAGGGGTATAAAGACTGGAGCAAGCAGGGTTCACAAGATTAAAATAACTAGGGGTATAAAGACTGGAGCAAGCAGGGTTCACAAGATTAAAATAACTAGGGGTATAAAGACTGGAGCAAGCAGGGTTCACAAGATTAAAATAACTAGGGGTATAAAGACTGGAGCAAGCAGGGTTCACAAGATTAAAATAACTAGGGGTAAAAAGACTGGAGCAAGCAGGGTTCACAAGATTAAAATAACTAGGGGTATAAAGACTGGAGCAAGCAGGGTTCACAAGATTAAAATAACTAGGGGTATAAAGACTGGAGCAAACAGGGTTCACAAAATTAAAATAACTAGGGGTATAAAGACTGGAGCAAGCAGGGTTCACAAGATCAAAATAACTAGGGGTATAAAGACCGGAGCAAACAGGGTTCACAAAATTAAAATAACTAGGGGTATAAAAACTGAAGTAAGCAAGGTAGAATTCATACCAATGCTCAGATGGACAAAGAAAACCTTTCATCTGTATAAAACAAACATCAAAAGAGGTGAGTTTCAGAATTAACAGCACCATAAAATTTACATGACAAATAAATTTCTGTATATGTTGTCTTATAACTAAGTCCTTGAAAAATGTATCCATCAACATTATTCAAAGTTAAGTTGTTCAAAAGACGTGGTGTTCTTACATCATACTTTAATATAGGGTAAATGTAATCACCACGAAAAGTACAAAGTTTAAAATTGAACATTACCTGCCTGATAGCTTGACCACTGGCTGATGTAAACAACTTTCACTCTGTACAGTAGAAACTCTAATAGTTATAGACAGTTAAACAAAAGAGTTGGTGGGAATATGACTAATCCTTTCACAACAAGCTCAGTATAATACACACAAGTTCATCTACACACTTGCACACAAGTATTGAAACTAACTTTAGATATATCCTGTGTATTTTCACAAAATTTGGTAGACTTTTAGTAAAAATTACACATTTTGTTTATGAAAAATCACATTTTTTTAATGAACAAAGTATTTTTCCCAAGATTTGTTTGTGAAATCAAAGTCTCTTTCATTACAAGTTTGAATGGAAAGCGATTTCATGTTATGATTAAGGGTAACTCCTCTTCACCCCAAAATTTTCAAATACTATTTGTGTAATCTCTAAAACCTCCTAAACACATTTCAAATGCTTGCTTTCAGTAAGACAATGTATCTTATGTTATTTTCTGCACCCAACTATGTGGGGTCTGTCATTTAACCAACTTCATAACCATCATAAAAAGTTAGAAAATATAAATTATTTTTCGTGCTAAAATGATTACATGTTATAACATGAAAATACAAGAGTTCAGACTAAGTAGCTTTGATCTCATAACACTATATATATGAACATATATTTATTATTTTTTATTATATTGACCCTTCTAGTCATGCCTAACTAATATTTCATAGTTTGCATTGATGCAGTGCATGTGCACTCAGGTCATGTATCCAGTAATACAAATCTCTTCTTCAGTCTCTCCTGTGTTGGCTGTGTTTTAGTGGACTAGTATTTTTTAATAGTCACATTTCAATTATTACACACACACACATATACACAACACAGTTTGTTTTTAAATATGCAGCATATTTTGTTTCATGTTAATGTGTTCTGTTTATGGCTTAAAAATTTATGGTTATATTATACATATGTAGATTATTACTAATTAGAAATAAATTATTAAACTTATTTTTCTTAAAATATAAAATACTAAATCAAGAAGTAAAGCAAACAATTTCCTCCTCTCACTAAAACATTTGTACTTGGTTGTTGCTTGACAAAAGTTGCTAAACCTTTTAAAATTTCACATGTGGAGAACATCAATTGTTTTTTCAGGTTTTATATGTGTATATATATAAACACACACACAGTTGAATAGCCAAACAATCCCAAATAACTACACTGATACCATAGAATTCCAGTATTATTCATTATGCTTAGCAACTAAGATTTATTTAGATTTTAAAGAATATGAAATTTTAGCAGACTAAAGACACAACCTACCTCCTTGAAAGCTTGAATCAAAAGAAGAAGGTAGCCATTCCACAGATTAAAATGGCTGAGACAGACCATTCTGGAAACACTCTAAACTGTTGACTGGTTACTCACATGTCATGTGCTGTAGTAAGAGTATATAAGGGACCATTTAAAAAAAAAAAAAAGGAAAGATGGAAATGGTCCCACTGTGTCTGATTCAGTTAATAAGCCATTTCTCAGCAAAATAAAAAGATGGGAGGTTTTATGTAACATTCTAACTTGTCAAAATGAGTTATTTTATTTCCTAACTTATACAAGATTATAGACTTAGTATTTTGATATCACAAACATCTAATTTTAAACAGTGCTGCATTGAACATATCATGAGACTCATTAAAATAAGTATTTAGATGTGTTTTTAATATTTACTTTTAAATTAAGAAATAAACTCGTGTATAATAATAAATTTGAATTAACAATCTACAGTTTGATTCCAAATTTGACACAAGTTCATGAAACAGTGGTTCAATAAAATTTTGAATGCAAGTCAACAAATGCAATGACATGACCTTTGAACTCCAACCCATTGTAAGAGGTGCAACATGGTGATACAAAGTGCACCACAATCTTGCAGGTGCTTATTGTGTAAATACCATAACATCAATTAAGTTGTGGTACAGTGCTGTAATATTTTACAGTTCTAATTATATCCAGTAATTTGACTAAAAAATAAAATTTTAAATTACAAATGCCACCACATTCTGCAATTTGTAAAAAAGATAAAAATATTATTAACAAACAACAGAATTTCTCAATCCACAACAAAAACTGTAAAATTCATTATTGTCATTTTAATAAACTAACATTTAAATAGATAAAAACCAAATATTTTAAACTTACTTTTATCATTATCAAGATTTTCCAAATCACTTTTTGAATCATTCATTTCTTGTGCTATACGCTTGTTACTCTTTAATTTGAAAGAACCACTTCGACTAATCTTTGTATGTTCCTCCGATTTGCTCCTTCTCCTAACTCTTAGCAATCGTACCGACTGACTGCGCTCCAAATTACCAGAAGATTTTGATGGTTCTAAAACTTGACCTTCAGAGCCATAACAATTTGTATTTCCATCCACCTGAACACAACACGTGCGAGTATGTTTATGTTCTTCACAACTGAAAGAATCGAAACCATGTAGTTTAATTATGGCCTCTTCGTTTGTCATTAGAATTGGTCGTTCATTAACAGTGGTTTGTGAAGTCAAAATATAAGTGTGTGGTGTAACGACACAATAGCCTTGACCACTGTGATACAGTTTTCGATCACGTATCAGACTCCCAAGTGTTTTATACAGCACCTCATCTTGAGGTATAACCATTTCAGGAAAGTTAATTTGGAGTCTTTCTGATATTACTTCAAGAGTTGCACTAATCTGTTTTGCATTCAGTTCAAAGATAACATTACATAGGGCTTCACCTAATGGTGCAAACTGGACTTGAGACACCGCATCCATTTCCACACAAGGAACATCACCTGTAAAAGAAAACATTTACAAATCAAAAATTACTCACATTAAAGTATATACATTTAACCCTTTAAGTACAGATATATCTTTAAATCCCTTTCTGAATTGCTTAGAAACATTCAAAATTAACCAACTTTGCTCTCTATGTATATCAAGGAAATTAACAACATAATATATAAATTGAAGTTTATCCAAGTTTTAGTCCTTTATTCCCAAAGAAACTTTAAGAAAAAAAAACCTTAATCTTCAATTTTCTTGTCACATGATCCATTAAGTAATGAAAAATTTCATCTTTAACACCCTCAGTATTGAATGGAATAACCTACAGCCTGTACATTTATGACTAGTCAATAAGGATGTTAATATGCCCAAGTGATACTAATTTAAAAGTTTCTTCAGTGAATCCAGTAGAAAGAGTAATAAATTTTCCTGTAAAGATACTGAAATATGCTCTGGGGACAATGTTGACTTGGGTCAAGATGAATAATACTGTGAGAGAAATGTAAAATAAAACATTAAAAATAAGCAATAAATTAAAAGGTTAAAAGATGAAATTATGCATGTGATTCAAAGAAGATAATTTTAGATTATTTACTTTAGAGTTAACAAGTATATACATATTTCATAGTACTATACATTGATGGTACAAGCAAATAATTATTTTTAAAAAATCATAAAACTTTATTTTTAAAAAAAATGTGTGCAGAAGCCTTGCAATATTTACTAATAATTTGCAAAAGTTTGTGAAGGTACACATACTGTATTAAACATTATTGTATGAAAATCAAAACAGAAAAAATGGTTATGTGGTTAGTCCACTGGAAGGAACCATGGTGAGAGAGTTAACCTATTCAGGATAAGGAAAAAACCAAAAAGTTTCCTTTCACAATATGGAGTAATTCTAAAAAGAATAAACAAGCATAATTTCATTTAATACTTTTTTGCATGCTTACAAGTTCAGTCAAATTAACCAACTACATATATAGTTAGGGAAGTTTTATATGCAAAAACGGCTCTTCTGGGCCCAGAAAACACTTCAAATAGAAGAGCGAACAACGTTTCGACCTTCTTCGGTCATCGTCAGGTTCACAAAGAAAGGGTTACTGGTCGGAAGCTGACCACATGTTTGGGAGGGGTTGTATAATTGAGTGTTGCAATGTAGAGGGCGCGGTTTGAATATATAATTTTGTCTATAATATTAATATAGGTATAATGGTGTTCCTTTATATTGGTTTATTTTGGGTTTAAGTTGTTGTATAAGTAAGGCTTCTTTAATTTTTCGTTTGTTTATGTTTGTTTCTTTATTTAGTATTTTAGTGTTTTCTATGGTTATGTTGTGTCCATTTGACTTGCAGTGTTCGAAAACGTGTGAAGGTGACTTTTTATGTTCTTTGAATCTGGTTTCCATTTTTCTACTTGTTTCTCCAATATAGAAGTCGTGGCAGTTATCACATTGTATTTTATAAATAATGTTGGTGTGGTGTTTGTCAGTGTAGTTCTTACATAGTATAGACCTTAGTTTTGTGCCTGGTTTTTGAATAAATTTAGTATTAACTGGAATGTTATATTTTGTTACTAGTTTTTGCCAAATATTGGTTATTTGTTTGCTAATGTCAGGAATATATGGTTTACAACAGTATATGGTTTCGTGATTTTTTGATTCGTGAGATATATTTACTTTTGTTGGTTGATTTTGCTTTCTGTCTAGGTGTGTGCGTATAATGTTTTCTACGGTTTGTGGAGGAAACTTATTAATGTTGATGAAGTGTTGTTTTATTTTATCTAATTCATCGTTAATTTTATCTGGTGAGCATAGTTTTATGGCTGTGTTTATCTGGTTTCTTAGTATGTTGAGTTTTTGTTTTGTTTCATGTGCTGAGTCCCAAGGAATGTATAGTCCAGTATGGGTGATTTTTCGGTGGATTTCTGTTTTGAATTGTGTGTCGGTTCTTATAATTTTGAGGTTAAGAAATGATATTTGATTGCTTTCTTCCTGTTCACATGTGAAGTTAATGTTGGGATGTATAGAGTTAATGTGAGTGAAAAAGTTAAGTATGTGTTCTGTAGATTCGAATCCCGCAACCGTGTCATCTACATATCTGTACCAGTATAGTGGTGGATGTAATGCTGTATTAATTGCTTGTGTTTCAATTTGTGTCATAAAAATATTGGCTAGAACTGGCGATACTGGGTTGCCCATGCTTAGGCCATTTGTTTGTATATAGTTTTGGTTGTTGAACATGAAGTTTGTCTTTATTGTGGTGAATTCTATGAGGGTTGCTAACTGGTTACTGGGAATGTCTATGATTGGTCAAATTTAAGAAACCTATACAACATTAATGCAAAATCATGCCCACTCAATCACAAAATTTTATTTGTATGTCAAGAAAATGAAAATCATTGACTAGATCAAGGATGGTGCTACTGAACCAGCATTTTATGGATGGCTTAAAGCTGTTTACTGCCAAAAATTTCACGAATTAGCTCATCCGTGGCAGTGAAAAGAAGTTAGAAAGGATGTTGATCAAAATAGATGAATAAGGCCAAGCAAGAAAAAAACCCAATATCCCAACAACATATCTCTTTGCCTAAGCACACACACACTGTTCACCCAACTGAAATCCAAAGGCATATACAGAGTGGCCTGTAAGTCCCTACCCATCCATATATCTTATGTATCCAGTGTATCTGTGTGTGTGCTGTCCCTCATTCTCAATGTATAATATTATGCAATGCCATGTTCTGCGAGACATTTTCAAGTGTAAATGGGCTTAAATCAGCCATATTTCTGTAATAAACAAGAAAAAATTTATAATACATGAGTAACTGAATACAGCATGATAACATATGGATGGGTAGGGACTTACGGGCCACCCTGTACAAAAAAGGTCCTGTTATTCAAGCCCAGGCTATGTTTTGCCAGAAGATAAAAGAAAATACTAGCATCCCTGTACAAAAACATGAAAACACTGCTTCATAGACAATCCAGTTGCAACATCATTTCCCACTAAATTATAGATGATAAATAAAGAATACACTACAGACTGAACTTAAACTGTAACAAAATAGCCATGTATTATGAGATGTTACAACAGAAGACAATAGTAATGTGAAACAACACAAAAAATGTATCCAGATTTTAATAGATAAAGACTATGTTGACAGCCCAGTTCACACAAGTGGACCCAACTTTTATTAAAACATTTCCCAAACCATGCTTATTTTCTTATCTAAACTTTGTATACAAAGCCCAGGAGAGAGAGGAGGAAGACTTTTTAGTATCATAGGTGTTTAAAATACTTGCTTGATCTTAGACCCCAGTGATTTGCACTAAATTCACCCTTCTCTTCCAGACCCTGCGTATACCACTTTCATACCAATAATTGACTGTCACCAAAGTCTAAGTGAATTCATCAATTTTTGAAGACTGGTTTCATAATGAATTTGTTCCAAATGTCAGAAAAAACCCTTCAAAAAATATGAAAGACCATTGTACCACTTGACAACCACCCTGCACGTCTATCTCCCCTCCTCAACAAGTGTATTTGTATTTTTCTTATAGCAAAGCCACATTGGACTATCTGCTGAGCCCACAGAGGGGAATCGACCCCCCCTCAACAAAGGAATATCAAAATATCCATCTGCTGAAAAACCAGACATCAAAAAGTCTACCTCTTAATCAAGGCAGTGATCTTCAAATGTAATTACAGAAGAGAAATTATCAAAAGATTGGTACACGATAAGGATGGTGCGACAATGTGCTTAAATAAACTTAAAAGAAAATCCACATGTGCATCCATGCCTGGCAAGAAGTGATGATCAATTCTGTCAAGAAATGCTGGAAACACCCTGGATGCTGCATTCAATGCAAAATTTAACAGTGGTAATAAGACAATAAGAACCTCAAAGCATGGTTGAATATTGATGAATAAAATGCTCCTTACAAAACCATGACAGACAAAAAAATTTGGACAATGTAACATGTCCAAATACTCAAAATGTCCAGCAAGTTGAAAAATAAACTATGACAATGATGCCAAGACTGAGTTACTGCTATCATTCTGTACAGCCATCCACTGCCGAGAAAAATCACCAAGATTAGTGGAAACCCCTCCCCTCCTCAAATAAAACAACAGCTGCAAGTGTGACATGACATTCTACATTTAGCAAAGACAAGGAAGACAAAGTTATAAATTACTGACTGCTTCAACACATGTCCATTTAATAAATGATCTGACTTTGTCAACTGTACAATTTCAAAATGTTTTTTCTGTAAATTACATAAGCAAGAGTTGACCATCAGTAGAATTAACTAGTCTGATCTATAGATGTATTTGCAGTTTTGTTACCACAAAAAATAAATTATCTAAACTGATTTGTCTTCATTTTGTTACCAGAAGTCTGTTTACGTTGTATCAAATGGTTTACCTGTTTCGTTTATGAGTCTGTCTTAATCAGTTTATTTGTAGTTTTATGTTATTCGGGCAATTAACTTGTTACTTTCGAAAGGGCATAATTAAAACAGTTTCGTGATATGAACCTTGTGAATTTTATTAGAGTCACCAGTGTATTAATTTTATACCTATCTATCACATTTCCTCATTAGTAATAACTTGGTATATAAAGTACTGTTTGCAACAACCATTTCTTATGTAATAACTATCCTTTTGCATTTCTCAAAGATCCAATTCAATATTCCAATTTAATGTTTTATAAAAACACATAATGTCTTATTATTTTCTGATAATTTTTTTAAGAAACTTTATTTTGATTTTCTAATATCTTGTTTATCAAATCACTTGAATTTCTAAGCTACTTCCAATCTTAATAGTTAACTTAAACTTTTTAAATTGGGTAAAGCCAATCTTTAATTTTCTTTCTAATTCTTTTAGTTACCTATCTTGGTCTGTCTTTTGCAGCTACCCATTCTTTTCCCTTCGTGGAATATCTTAATCTTGAACACTAAAAACATCTCAGAAGTACCTCCATTTAAAATAGTATCAAAAACTATTCAGTACATCCCCTTTCAAATACACCTTAATAAGGACCAAAATTTTATTACTTATAACCACAACATGTAACATCAAACTTAAACCTAATTGTATAATGACCATATGAACACAGTTTTTCCAACACTGCTATCTTCTCAATCATATCTATATTAGAATTTATTAACAAGTCTAAAGAAGCATCTTTCCTCATAGGTTCTCCAACTATTTTAAAAAGAAAACCACCTTCAAAATTTTTCCATGATCATGTCACCTTTACCATTTGGCATTAAAAATCTCTCAACTAGTAAACCTAAAATCCAAACCACTCATTACAAAGTATACAGGCGACACTTTCTGAAAGGACACAAACCATGATTCAGTTTCTGGAATATTTACATAACAAGCATAAAAGTACTAAAATTTCTGTTTAATGCATTAAGAGATGCCTCCCATCATAAACTCAGCTGAACTGACTTAGTCCAACAAATGTAACAACATGTAGCTTTATGGTTAATATAAAAACAAAAACAAAAAAACACATTAACACATTGGCTCCCACATAATCCACCAGTGGGTCATGACTGTCTTCCAGAAATACCCACATAACCCACCAGTGAGTTGAGCACTTTTTTTTTTTTTTAAAAAAGGGACACTTATTGGCTAGTACACAATAGCTACACTCTTCCTAATAAAGGTAACTGTAAAATGACTTGTGAGAACCTGGAAAGTGTCAGCAAAACATGCTTGTGAGTCAATGTGTTAACTCGTTATTTTGATGAGTAACTAAATTTAAAGTGTACCATAAAATAAGTTTACTCTCAGGTGTATTTTAACTTTACAAATTATATATTGACTTCGTTTAAGAAAAATATGGTATAAGTATTATTCTTACATCACTGCATATACAAAATTTCAAATAACAAAACATTTCTGCATGAAATGTTTGACAGCATCAAGACATTCCTATACAAATATTATTTTCCTGTCTATTTTATCAACACAATAATTTGTGACTATTTCAATATTTGAAACTTAAAAAGAGCTGTGTCAAGTCCTAAAATATATCTTAATTATACCATATAATGGTAAATATTGTTTGTAAAAAAAACAAACTTGTACACCCTACTTTGTACAGTATACCGACAAGTTATTAGAAATGCTTTAAACTAGCAACAGCATTTGCAATATTTCAACACTGAAAACTTCAAATTAACTTCATGAATTCACCTGTCCTACATCTGTTTTGCTATAAGAAAGCTACTAACAAAGACACAAGTGATAGAACAAACAAATTTAAGAACTTCAAATAACCACATGTATGGCCTAATTGAATGTGACATAATATATTCAAAAGATATTAATAGCTAAGGCCATTGACGAACAGTTTTTGTAGAGACCTTGCTCATTCATCAGCTACAACTAAACAGTAACGCTTT
This sequence comes from Carcinoscorpius rotundicauda, assembly GCA_011833715.1. NCBI lineage: Eukaryota > Metazoa > Arthropoda > Merostomata > Xiphosura > Limulidae > Carcinoscorpius > Carcinoscorpius rotundicauda. The sequence goes on along the minus strand of CM022396.1, from coordinate 93,019,675 downwards.
AGTTAAACAAAAAATATTCAAACTAATAACAAAAGTGGACTATGTGATGGTTTTATACGTTCAACTATTAATACGTTATGGGTTACACACCAAAAGCCGGTAAAATGTTATACTACCTAAAGGCCTAAAATTAAAAACAAGTTAACCTCAAACTTTGTAATTAACTTGATTTTGGCCAAATTTAGTTATGTATGTGTTGGTTGACTCCTTGAGTTAACAGATATGCACAATGTTGAGTTACTTTTTTTAATTTTAGTAACTTATAATAAAAATGTTTATACAAATACACACCTAATTTAACGATGTTGTAATTTGTTGGAGAATGCAACAATCTCCTTGCCCAGGCAGAGCGTATAACCTCTAAAGAGTACATTGAACTTGTCACCAATATAGTACAGGGAGTTAAAAATCCCTTATACTGCAAATTTTCGACACTCTGTGACAAACTTGCATTCCAGAAACAACATCTATTCTCTCTCAAAAATTCCTGGAATAAAAAATACCCATCTTCAGCAAGTAAACGCTCTTCATCAGTATGGTTTCGCCCACGAGAAATTGTAACGTTATGTTCACCATTATCATTCTCACTGTTACGCTGAAAAATAATCGCTAAGCATCCTTGAGCTAACACCACTTTATTGGCACACCTATCTTCCTGGTTAGGTTTCGGAGACATCACTAAAACAAATACTTTAAATTCAGTTTATCATATACCTTCACATATACTGTTTATGTAAGCCTAAAAATATCACAACTGTACACACACTGATCAACCTAATTCGGAAATTGGCATTTATAATTAGGTTACTTCACCATTGGTTCCTTACGCAGTAAAACATATGAATATCATACTATTGATTGTACCACAGTATTAAAATTTGGTACAAAACGATATTACGTGAGGAAGAGCAAATTTAACATTTATATGACGTTTGCATTAATCGACCACTCTTCACTTTGGTAAAAAGAAAATGGGGCATCACTACCGCATACTTAAACGAAACAAAGCAACCAAAATGATAATAAGAAAGAAAAAAAAAAGACTAATCCTACTCCAGAAGCAAAAATACAATTTTATTCAAACCAAATGTTTCGGTTTATGTCTTTCAACAACTGCTAGCTTTCCACACTGTCAAAAGTGAAACTTTAAAGTTATCAGTATCTTCAGATTTCTTTATTTCTGTCGATGTATTAATTTAATATTAAATTTAGGCTTTTGTAAATATAATGGTAGAAAGAATCATATAAATTAACTAGTTTGCTTCCATAAATTCAGTGTCTTGTTACTTTTCTTGCTCTTAAAATTGTCTTTCTATAGGTTAAGCTACAAATGACATTTTAAATCTTCATAGGTGAGCTGGTAACTCCACATGTTCGTAAGTAAGTAACATTAAAACCACCATCACGTGTAAATTAAGCTATTTAGTGCAACAAATTGGAGTACGCAGTGGAACTAGAAAACAACTATAAAGTTCTTCACATTCTGCAATTCGCATATACAATGAAACAGCAAGTACTCCAATTTGATTTAAAATTTCAAAGTCATCTCATATGGATTTTAAAAACTCTATTTACTATAAATTTACTCTCAACTTTAAATAGTAACACAGTTCCGCTACAATTTACTTTGTTTTGAACAACCTGAACAATCCCACAAAAAGGAGAGGAAAACATAATATTTTTTATACTTTTTTGCATTTTATACCCATCCAGTTCCTTCTTAAAAGTAATTTTATCCTTTTAATCAATAATTTAGTTGTTCTTTATAAAATATTGGAACTTTAGAAATTTCCAAATTTTGTATTTAATATCTTATCTTGTTTAACATAGCTTGCTGAAAATGGAAGGTATATATTCCGAAACATTCAATAATTATATGTTTGTTACTGTCCCACATGTGTCAAATGTTTTTGTTTTTTTTGTCGTCGTACTGTTATTATATTTCCGCCTGGAGACTCTCTGTATTTCTAATACTTTTCAATTGACCACGTTCTTTTATTTCTTGACTTATTTACTTGAAATTTGGTAAAGTTATACTTTGGTCCAGTGTGCATAAACAGCTTTTTACTAATTTTTTTATTAGCTATGCCTTTTTAAGGATTTTATGGTGTCAAAAGTCAAACAACCTAAAAGTATATAACTGAGGTTCCTGGGAAGTCATATTTGTCAAAGTGAAAATTGACCTAAATATAAATTTTCATGCGCCGAACACATTAACATACAGAGCTCACAAAGAAAAACATAATTTGAGATTTGTAGTCAATCTAGTTACCAATTTTTACTGAATGTGATGCAAGTATGCTTTTCCAGGGGTCCTGCATGTTGAAAAATACAAATGATGGACTTTCCATTTTTAGTATTTATAGGGGTCAAGACGGTATAATATGTATAATTTTAGAAATTTTTGCCAATTAATCCACCGAGTTTCGACCAATTTACACGAAATTTGACACAAAAATATTTTTGTAAAGGTTTCATACATATACATACAAAAACATGGGATATTCCCTTTTCAGGAAATCACAAGATTATGTAAAACCCAGGATATATAATATTAATCAACCATTTGACCATATTTCGACAAATTCATGTGAAATTTAGGCCCATTGCAAATCACAAACAAACATTAGACGATTTTCGAAGCTTTATCTTTTTTCTCAATTTTGTCAGCGAGGAAAGCACAATTTAGGGTTTTATTGAACTATCATGGTCTTGTTTGGCTAAGTTGTCTTACACTAACAAATTTAGGGCGGCAGTTAGCCCTGGGGTAGCTTTGCGCGAAAATTTAAAACAAATTAACTGGATCAACTCCTTAAAACCAGTTTCGATTCCCTCTAATCGATAGAAAAGTTTTTAGTAAATTATAGTTTAAACGCCACTAGAACTCGATGAGTATAAATATTGTGAAAAAAGTCATATTAACTGCAGTATTTGTATTTCCACATTTCTCTTAGTTTTAAAGAGCAAATGACACACAAAAACCTGCAGTTTTCGAGATTTTAAGAACGTGTTCTATTAAATTACCATTGTGGTGTGTAATACTGGATTTAAATAATTTGGTAAATGTAGGTTTGTAACATCCTACTTAAATCTTTGTTCACAAGAATTGTAACTAAGATCATATGACCTTCACAAGATTTAAAGAAAATTACCTAAATATATTTGATTCAATATATATTAAAATATGATTTTAGAAGAATAAAATATTGCACATCTGACTTGCCACGTTCTTTTTTTTCTTTAATTCATGTTTTTCCTGTTCTAAACATTGAATCACACTATTAAAGGTTAAATGTAAGAACGTTGAGAAAATTATTGTTTATTTGAGTCGTTATATGATGTGTTTTTTTAAGTTTTAAGCGCTTTGAAAGCGTTAAAGTAAATCCAAACGAACGAATGAAATACACATAGAATTACAAAAGTTTAATGAGAATTAGCACAATATAAAATCCATGAGCAAACTGAGTTTAAAAATGTTCATAATTAGTGAAATAAACCGTATCATAAAAAGACTAAATCAAAGTACAAATCAGAACAAAACGCAAATTAAATTAAATATAGAATAAACTGAAAGCCCCCAGTGGCTCAGCGGTATGTCTGCGGACTTACACGCTAAAATCCGGGTTTCGATACCCGTGGTAGGCAGAGCACAGAGAGCCCATTGTGTAGCTTTGTGCTTAATTCAAAAACAACAATAAACTGAAAATAATACAGCGTAAAGTCACGGGTCTAAGAAACTGAGATAAATTGATTTCTGTTCAAGTTTCAAATAAGTCCGCTTTATAACGAAAGGATCGAACATGAATTTTCTAAAGTAGTCTATAAACGACTAAACAGAAGAATTTTAAGCCCTGAAGTAACTAGTATGAGTATGTGTTGGGATTATTAAATAATACTTATTAATAAATCATGCTAATTACCCAGTATTCATACTTACATAGACGAGACATAATCGCCTCACTACTGAGTCGGCGAATAAATCAACATCTTTCTTCTGTGTTTAGAGCTAGTCATTTCTCGAAACCATATAGTATTTACTAGAATCAACACTACTTACAGAAACAGGTAATTTTAGTTTTACCCAAGCAATATGTATTAATAAATATTTCAATTTTAGTTAGGTAATTTTAGTTTTACCCAAGCAACATGTATTAATACGTAAGTGGTCGTTCTTGCACAAGAAACAAATGTTGTAACCTTTATATATGATTCACTAGGACAATAAAGGAAAATGCAATCAATAACGTTTTTTGGCACAAAAGGTGAAATTCCAGTAATGTCTCTGTAAGTAAATTGAATAGTATTGTAATGTGTTCTGTAGTAGAACTGGTTCTTTTGGATTACTTGGTAAGCATATATAAAGTCCACTTCAAATAGTAATAATCCAATACTTTATTTTCCTAAGACGTAAATAATGCCAATTTTAAATACTGTAGCTTAAATAACATTTAACATAACATCCAAAAAATATCATATTTCTAGCTCACTTGCAGAATTTTCGTTATAGATGCGCTAATACTCACTATCATACTGGCACTGAGCTAATTCACTTTAGTAACTAACAAACTCATTAAGGGGTATTCATTTAATTACCCATTTTCTATTTAGTACACGAACTTTCCAGGCCACAGCATCATCATCAATACGTGATGATAAACTTCTTTGAAAAACAAAGATATAAATAAAAACATATTCTAGGTTGTCCAAAAATAAATATCGGAATTTTTACGATGACATTTAGAAGCTGAATATTAAGTAATTTATCTTTGTTTGTTTGTTTTGGAATTTCGCACAAAGCTACTCAAGGGCAATCTGTGCTGGTTGTCCCTAATTTAGCAGTGTAAGACCAGAGGGAAGGTTAACAAAATCAGCGTCATGAAACATATCAAGGATGACGCTCCAAAAATTGAACGAATTCGGAATAAAGGTTCTGTCTCATCCACCTTATCCTCTGGGCCTTTCCCTAAAAGATTTTCATTTTTTCAAGCACTTTGACAAATTTTGGAATAATGAACGCTTTCAAAACCAAACAGCTGCAGAAGTAGCTTTCAGGAGGTTCATTTACCATGTAAACTCTGATTTCTAAAGTAGATGCATAAACAGCATCGTCACACGTTGGCAAAAGTTGAAGCGAATGGTGCTAACTTTGATTGTTTTACAACACTGGTTTATGCTTTTCCAAACTTCGCAGTTCAAAAACGACATTTATTTCTGGGCTTCCTAATATATAGCTTGCAATACTTCCGCCTTCTTGGATGGTGAATTATCTTGAAAAATTCTGATACATAAATAAAACAGCACACCATACTGTCAATTAACAAAGTCGTTTTGATGTATTGTTTTTAAACAATTATGGTTTGGAGATGAAATATCCTTTTTTTTATCATCACTTGCTGTTCGTTCAGTTATTAAAGTTCTCTCTCTTAACATTACTTGTTGCCCTTTCACATTGAAAATTTTCCCTGGATAAGGAGTTGAATGAATCTGTTGATGTCTCTGACATTGATGATCCTATGAAAGGTTAACTGCATTTCTTTTCCAAAGCTACCCAGTTGGTTATCTTGTAACTGAAATACGTCCAAAGACAATAACATTTGGCAATCTTTATATCTTACCACTTGTCTTTCTGCAATCCTGCAAACCACGCTACTGATTCTTTTCAATATAACATATGAGCCTTCCAAACATATGCTTAACTTTTGAGTTCTTTTTTATTGTAAATGAAACTGTACAACAATCGTACTACCTTGATGGAGGTAAGTCTCATGAATATTTCACCATTATGATTTTTTATTTTATTACTATCTAATTAAATGTGTAGCATCAATTGTCTCTCTGAACATTCTGTGTAAGTCTTTGCTGAATTACTATCCTCTGAATGAAAGTTCAAAGATCTAATGGCATTTTAAGTTTTCTCTTACACATCTGCAACGAAGTTATTTTGTCAATGTATTTTAATTTACAACTCATAAGTAACAGTGAAACATACTTATCCTACAGGGTGTTCGGAAAGTCACTGTGCACTTATATATTTATTAACAGACATGTTTCAATATAGAATACAGGAGGTAAATATGAATGACAATTATGAACAATGTTGAAAGTGACCCCCGTTGGCATCAAAACAGGCCTGGATCCTTCTTATTTTGTGTCTAAACACAGCTATCAGTTGCTGGCTCCAAATAGACTGAATGAAATATAATAACATATGATTACAAAACTGCACAGTGACTTTCCTAACACCCTGTATATTTTCTGTTCGTCCACACGAATTGCTAATTGATTTAAAAGTGTTCATTTGTGACTGTCTATCACGTTTCTTTCTTGGAGGACATTTTCGTTCAAAACATAGTTCAGATGGTTTACACCAATCCGCTACAAACCCTCAGCATCCATTCTAACAGAATCGTTATTTTTACTTGCTCTCTCCACTGATATTCAGCTATTGGTAGATTGTGAAGACGACAGAGTGTTGAGGTATTTAGGTTCTGTGAAAGTACCAATTGCAGTGATTGTTTTTGTCCATCATAATCTTCCCATTTGCAACTTAAGAAGGCTTCTTAGAGACATAATGAACCACGCTGTGTCCACTACATCTTCGTCTCAGGCTGTAAAGACCTGCTTGCCATCAGGGTTTCTTGCACAATTTTTGACCCAATGAATTACTGTCTCAACCTCATATTTTTTCCTCAAATATCTTTCGGTTAAGTTTTGGAACACATTAAATATTAAATATAATTTGTTGATGTCCCATCTTGAACTATATTCTGTTATATTTTAGGTCGGTTTTCTTCAATTTCTTACATTTTCCTTTCTTCACAGTGGTTACATTCTGAGTTAAAAATTATCTTTGAAATAATGCACCAGAACTTCCACGGTTCTATTCATGGTGATACATCATGTTAAAATTTATAGAGCCATTAATCAACTGAAATACTACACAATATGCGTGGCGTGTACATTTTTGTTCATATAGCAAATAATGTAAATGGCTTAAGACTTAAACAGCACTTAGCAACACTTTCTTCGCTGTGTTGGATCCCCTTTAAATTATAAAGAACCGACACTTCCTTCTGGTTGGATGGAGATTAGATGGTAGTTTCACTATCTTCCTCCAGCTAGCCTGTTTTCGGACTAACTTGGTCCGTGAGGTTCTTTTTGCTGAGACATAAGTAATTCTCCACATTCAGATTGTGGTTTGTTCCGACATTAAATTGCACATTTGTTCATTAATTTTAAACTTCTAGTACGGTGGTTGTAGGACAGAAAATTAATTACCTTTAAGCCAGCTAGTTTATCTACATTGCAGCTGATGTCATGATGGCCACAGTAGAAACCCCAACCTAAGTGGTGATATGGTAAGTCTGATTTATTGTCAGCTTCAAGAGAAGCAAAGTCAGGGAGAGATTTCATTCTACTCAGAAATACAGTGCCCCACTTGACGTGAAATAATATTTAGAATAATCAGTAAATAGTAAATAATAGACATCTACCTCAAGAAACCTGATTCTTCTTGTCTGTCCAATTTCATTTTTAACAAAACAGTAGCATAACGAGAAACTATTGAGCTGCTTATATGCCAGATTCCTTTAGCGTGGACGTAATAGTCACTGGTAACCAGGAAAGTCTTAGGTTTAGCATTATCTGGGTATTGCATTGTCAGTATAATCTGTCTGATATCTGGTGAATGTAGGGGTATTCTAGCAACTGGAATGTCAAACTGTTGTTTTCTCTCTGTAAATCACTTGCAAAAGTCAGGTAGATATTTAATAAATGAAAAATGGCAACCAATGCTCAGTAGCAGAACATTAATAATTCAAGTTACGATCTGCTGAGCTTATTCTTCCTGTAGTTGGTTTGACACATTAAAGTTTTTACATTATTATTTCGATTTAAATGTACTGAAAATATTTTTACGCCTATTTGTTTTTAGTGTGACTATTACGAAATGTTTTTTGGAATTATTTTCACAGCTCAAGTTGTTGCTTCATACAAAGCATAAAGAATGTTTAGAAACATATGTTTTAATTAACAATGTCCGTTTGAATTATTTAGAATACATCTTTCTTCCCATCACTCTTAATGCTGTCCGCTTTCCACATGTATGTGAGTGTGTGAGAAAATTAACACTGATTTGGTTAAGTAAAGTTAAATAAGTTTTAGCTCACGTATCCCCAAATAACAGTACCTTGTTTTTATTTTATCTTATTCTTATTTTTCAAGTATTTTTTCTTCTTTACTACTGAGTTGTTGTTGTTGTTTTGAATTAAGCACAAAGCTACACAATGGGCTATCTGTGCTCTGCCCACCACGGGTATCGAAACCCGGATTTTAGCGTGTAAGTCCGCAGACATACCGCTGAGCCATTGGGGGGCTCTTTACTATTGAGAGTGGTCACCTTCCCACAACTGTCTCTAGGCAGTGAGGGGCTATACAGATGTGGGATGTTTTGGTTTGAGCACCTAATTTCTATTTCTATAGCTATTTCTACGCCTCTACTTTATTTCTTCATGTGAAACTGGCGAATGGAGGTTAAGACCGATGGATGATGTATTCTCACCGCGATGTGAGTCCTATTTCCGCAATCACCTCCTTGTTTGTTTTTGTTTGTTTGTTTTTGGAATTTCGCACAAAGCTACTCGAGGGCTATCTGTGCTAGCCATCCATAATTTAGCAGTGTAAGACTAGAGGGAAGGCAGCTAGTCATCACCACCCACCGCCAACTCTTGGGCTACTCTTTCACCAACGAATAGTGGGATTGACCGTCACATTATACACCCCCACGGCTGGGAGGGCGAGCATGTTTAGCGCGACGCGGGCGCGAACCCGCGACCCTCAGATTACGAGCGCACGCCTTAACGCGCTCGGCCATGCCAGGCCTCGCAATCACCTCCAAAACCTAGGGTAAATTTTATATCTTACGTTATAGCTTGTATCTTGGGACCTTTTTAATTAGTGCAGTGCTTTTTTTGTTTATTATTTTTAATTTATTTTTATTTCGGTCTGTTTTAGGTTACAGTAAACTAATATGTGTATATAATACTCATACGCATCTTTCAGGTGCGAATCGTCTCCGTAATTCCAGATTGATAACACATCCGGGCTTCATAACTTCAGTGAAATAAAAAAGAGACGCGCCCAGACTTATCATATTTTGTTAGCACAATCAACAAAATTTTATTGAAGGCCAGCATATCTTTATCTTGTTTGTGATTCAAACACTATTGATATGGTTATGAAAAAAAATGCACGTAAAAGCTTGCTTGAAATAACACATAACAATGCAACTAACGAAAATGTGGATGTGAAATATAATAAAAGTAGAAATAGACTTAATTTCGCGCAAAGCTAGCTACTCGAGGGTCATCTGCACAAGCCGTCCCTAATTTAGCAGTGTAAGACAAGTGGGGAGGTAACTAGTCATCACCACCCACCGCCAACTCTTGGGATACTCTTTTACCGACGAATAGTGGTATTGACTATCACACTACAACGCACTCACGGTTGAAAGGGCGAGCATGTTTGGTGTGACGAGGGTTCGAGTCTTGTGATCCTCGGATTACGAGTCGAGTGCTACCAAATCTAATGAGCTATTTTTCAAGCTTAAGATTACCGACTCATTTGTATTGCAAAGGATACAACAATATGTAAACCTGATATGAACTTGTAAACTCTCTTCAGAGAAAGTTTATATTTCTTTGAACAAAAAAAAAAAACTAAAACAAAAACTCTACACATGTCTACAAAGTAATTCCGCTTTGGGGTGCGAATATTTTGATTATTTCGCTTCTTTGTGGATTTTTATCAGATGATTGGTTTACTTCCAGTAGAAAGTTATTTAAAATATAAACGTCCAGTTATTATGTTTTAATTATTCTGTGTTTGGTTTAACAGAAAGATAATCATTGTGTTATGGTGTTATTGTTTTTTCTATGGTTACTTATCTATTATGACATCAATTTTATGAATTAATAAGCAAAAGTAAGTAAAATGCAGAACTCAAACACCTCTGTCCGTGTTACATATTTATTTCTTTTTTTTGAAAATTAAAGTTCAGGTTAATACAACTTTACTCTTATTACACCTTTATTTACTTTTATTTTAAATTGATAATATGTATACTTCACAAAAATCAACCCTAGTTACAAATTTATTTGTTACTATTTTGAAAAAGAAGTATGCAAATTTAGCATATTTATAGATTATTTCTACCTTTATTTATCATTTTTATTTTCATTCGGTAAAATTCAGTTTCCACATACCTCTGTCATTATTATATTGAATAAGCATAATTTAAACATAACTCAGGTGGTTAAGACACTTGAGTCGTAATCTGAGAGTCACGGGTTCAAATCTCAGTCATACCAAATATGCTCGCGCTTTCAGCCGTGAGAACATTATATGTTACAGTCCATCTCTCTATTCGTTGGTAAAAAAAAATAGTCTAAGATTTGTCGGTGAGTGGTGATAACTAGCTGCCTTCCCGCTAGTCTTACACTTCTAAATTATGGACGACTATCGCAGATAGCCCTCGAGTAGCTTTACGTGAAATAAAAAAAATAACAAATAAACATCTCTGTGATTCTCAGGTAGACTTGTTTTGTTGCATTTTATCTATTCTTTTAGGTTGCCATCCGTATTGAAGCACCGAAAGTCTGGAAGAAAGACAGCTTCTCAGCATCACCCATTTTACCAGTCCATTCTTGGACTAGTAAAAATCCAAACTTGGCCTCCCAACAAGGGGAGGATTTGAACTCATTACTCCAAGATTGCGAATGGAGCACCCTCCGCATCAGGTTATGCCGGACTCGCAAACACTATAGCAATTCGTTTATTTTCAAGATTGAGACGAACCATTATTTTATTAAAATTACTCTATAATGTAACCTGTATAATTAATGTTATTGTCTGTTAATAATTATCGCTCTTCTAGTAGTTCTGAAACATTGAAAATATTTTCGTGAGTGTACAAAATTGATTTGTTCCGTGTTGAGTGAGTGAACGTTTTATTACGGCAAAAGTACATTGAGCTATCTGCTGTGTCCACCGAAGGGAATTTAACCAATGATTTTAACGTTGTAAATCCGAAGACTTACCGTTTCCAAGCGGAGAGCTTATTTGATCCAAGCCCACGATATGGCTGCACTATTGTACTGCTTCATGGATTACTAAAACACAGAATAATCTTGTTAGAACAATCCAATTATTGGCAGCAACCTAATAAGTGATCACGTGAAACTGTACTGTTTATTATCACTTGTAAACACGCAAGGGAAACGAACAATAAGGATCACAGGACGAAACAACTAACAGTTTTGGATCATTTTACGATCCAGTTTTTAAAATATATTTGCCATCAATAGTGAGTTGAAAAATAATGGATGTGTTTGTTTGAGTTTACACTAGCAATGTATGATTGAATGATGTAAGAGCTTCGATTGATGAGAAAGAAAAAACACTGTGCATAATTTGTGAGTGAAATGTTGAAAAACTGTTCTCCTGTGTTAACAAAATCACTATAATTACCGAGTGTCTGAAACTTTTGAAATCAAAAACGACTGTTCTAATTCTGTGGAAACTAAATAAGAAAAGCAAACAAACGACAGCAGGAGAGAAGCTGATACTGTCAAGAATGAATTGTGTGGAAGTAATGAAATGGTTCATGGTGATAGTTATGGGAACTTTGTATGCAATATGGGCTCTACAATTCATCAGTAAAGACTTTTATGAAAGATACAAACATTTTTTTTAATTATTTTAACCATCAATTTTCAAATATGGATCGATTAGAATTTCTTCGTTGGCTTGCCATTACCATCTTCATTATCCTGTATGTTATTTTATTTATAGAAGTTGTCGTGCGTTTCTCCCTTTAATAAATATATTATGTATTGAATGTAACTTGTACTTTCATGCGACTTTTGTCTAACAATTTCGAATTTAATTCTTTATATATATACAATGTTATTTTTCAATATCAAGAGAGGATAAAAAATAAAATAATGACAAAAACTTATTCTGAATAGCAATCTTTTATCTTTCTAAAAATAATTTAGCGAAAAATCAAGCGCGTTAAGACGTTTGAGTCGTAATCTGAGGGTCGCCGGTTCGAATTCCGGTCGCACCAAACATGCTCGCTTTTTCAACCGTAGGGGCATTATAATGTGATGGTCACTCCCACTATTTGTTGTTAAAGGGTAGCCCAAGAGTTGGCGTTGGGTGGCCAAATGATTAAGACACTCGACTCGCAATCCAACGGTCGCGGGTTCTAATCTCCGTCACACAAAGTATGCTCTCTCTTTTAACCGTTGGAATGTTACAATGTGACAGTCAATCCCAATATTCGTTGGTAAAATAGTAGTCCAAAAGTTGGCGGTTGGTGGTGATGACTAGCTGCCTTCCCTCTAGTCTTATACTGCTAAATTAGGGACGGCTAACGCATGTAGCCCTCGAGTAGCTTTGCGCGAAATTCAAACAAACAACTGAAAGAACAGTTGTGTCTTCACATTATTTACCTTTTATCAAGTAAGCTTCCAATTAATACTGAATGATTACATACGTAAATATACGTTTTATTGGAAAGACATAGTCACAAAAATCATTAATAATCTGATAAGTAATAAAAAACGAAACATGTGAGTTTTACTCACAAATAGAGAACTTCGATGTTAAATCAGAGCTCATTTCATATAATATACATCAAACGTTACCACGTAAAGTCCACACTCATTAATTAATAGCTTAATTAATTATCTTTTTCAAATGAACAGCTTATTGAAAATAATTTTTTTTACAGTGAGCAAAATAACAAAAGACGAAAACAACAACAGGTGTAGTTTTAATGTTAGCAATAGTTTTACTGACGAAAAAAAATGTTCTAGTTACTTTCCCTATTATTTTAAGAGAAAAATACAAGTTATTATCTGAAAATTCCATAAATTAAAAACTGGTTATTCTGTTTTCGTTAATCGAATATAAATTAGCATTATCATTTTGCTTGTTAAAATAGTCCTAGTGCTTTGAATTTTTTTTTTTTTTGGAAAGTCATATTCATACTCTTTATTAGATACATAAAATGGGTTGTAGTGAGGTTGAGAAGTGTCAGGAAAATAAACAACTAGGGCCTTTAAAAAACGTTTTATTTTATACCCAAAAAGATTACAATTTTTACATAACAGAACTTGAATTCAGCTAATTGGCAAGTGATATGTCAAACTGAATAATTATGTCTTGAATGATGCTTCCATTTTGATTAATTTTACACACACGAGAAATCACCAGAATTCTTAAGTTATGGATAAAATAGACCATATACGGACAGGAAATCAGAATTTTTCTATTAAATTGCACAATACTTAGTTCATATATTCTTCTTCTGGTATATACGAATAGTACAGATTTATTCGATTCTCGCGCAAAGCTACACGAGGGATATCTGCCGATACTCGTCCCTAATTAAGCACTGCCAACTGTTGAGCTACTCTTTTACTAACGAATAGTGGGATTGACTGAACCATTATAACGCTCCCACAGCTGAAAGGATGAGCATCTTTGGTGTGACGAGGAGTTGAACCTGTGACTCTCAGTTTACGAGTCGAGTGACTTAACTACCTGGACATGTCTTCGAATAATATATTTTAGTTGGATTATGACAGTTGTATGACGTTCTATAAACAGAAAACATAACTGATTTAAAAAGCAGAGAAAAATAAAAACAAAAACTAATTTACTTATGATAGAATAACAACATTTAATGTTAATAAAATTATTTAAGTGATATCGAATCACAGTTATAGATAGAAACGGACACTATGACAACGCATACTTTGAGAAAGTGAAAACAGCAGTTTTATCTTGTGATTACAGCGTGCCAAATATAATTCATTATAAAATGTTGCATGAATGCAACTCAACACCAAGAAAAACTTTTCTGCAAAGTTTTGTTGCATCAGTTCTATCAGAAAATAGCGATATCATACTAATATAGCCTATAACTGAAAACAGTAAAGAAAACAGAATAAAATAACTAAATAATGCAATAGGAGATAAAATTGTAATGGTATATAAGTATGTAAGGTATAAGAGATATAAGGTATATTAGTATGTAAGGTATACGGTAAGTAGTAGGTTAAGCGCTCTCGGTATATAGTATGTAAGGTCCAGCGCTATCGGTCTATTCGTCTGTCCGGTATCCGCGCTCTCCGTCTATCGTCTGTCCGTCTCCGCGCTCTCGGTCTTTGTCTGTCCGGTCTCCGCGCTCTCCGGTCTCTTCGTCTGTCCGGTCCTCGCGTCGGTGTCTTCGTCTGTCCGGTCTCCGCGCTCTCCGGTCCTTTCGTCTGTCCGGTCTCCGCGCTCTCCGGTCTCTTCGTCTGTCCGGTCTCCCTCTCCGGTGTCTTCGTCTGTCGGTCTCCCGCTCTCCGGTCTCTTCGTCTGTCCGGTCTCCGCGCTCTCCGGTCTCTTCGTCTGTCCGGTTCCGCGCTCTCCGGTCTCTTCGTCTGTCCGGTCTCCGCGCTCTCCGGTCTCTTCGTCTGTCCGGTCTCCGCGCTCTCCTGTCTCTTCTTCTGTCCGGTCTCCGCGCTCTCCGTCTCTCCCGTCTCCCTGGTTCTCCGCTCTCTACGTCTCTCCGTCCCCCTCCTTCGTTTCGTTCCGCTCTTCCGCCTCCTCCCCCTCCCCTCCCCCGTCCCCCCTTCGTTTTTCGCCCCCCCCGTCCCTTCTCCGTGTTTCCCCTTTCTCCCTCCTTCTTTGCGCGCGTCTCCCCCTTGGCCCCCCCTTTTTCCTCGTTCTTGTTGCTGCCCCTCCCCCTCCTCCCCTCGCGCCGCCTTTCTAATATAACTCTTGATAGATGTGTGGATGTGTTCACAGGGCAGAACTTATGGACGAATCTGAGATGATGCTATAAAACATGAACCCTCTTTTCACATTGCAGCAGGAACTAGTAGCTGGTTTACGTGATGAGATAAACTGTTTTTATTTATTTATGCCTTCGCGTGGTCAGGTGAATAAGGCGTTCGGCTCCCAGTATGAGTGTCACGGGTTCGAATTTCAGCCGTCGCACCATGGGCTTGTTAGATGTGACGGTCGTCAATCTCACTGTAAAGAATAGCCCAAGGGTAGCCAGTGGATGGTGAACACTAGCTGCCTTTTCACTAGTCTTACACTGCTGAATTAGGAATGGCTAGTGCAGAAAACCCTTGTGTAGCTTTGCCCGAAATTCAAAACAAACATTTTTTTTTCTCTTTCTAACCGGCAACACAAAGTTAGGGTTAGTTATGAATAAATATTTGGGTCTCATATCGTTCAAATATAAATATACAAACAATTAAGCAAGAAGTTATGTTAGCTAAGAAATCACACAAAAGAGAAACGACAGATAAAGAGGCATTCAAACAATCAGCTATTTAAACTAGTAAGAAGAATAAGACACGTCAGTATTAACAAAATGGAAGACAAAACAAGTAAGTCAAAAATGAGATTAAAAAATAAGAGACAACCAAATATTAAGGTATTTTACTTCACTCGTGACTTGAAAGTGTTAACAGACAGGCAGCTACGTTCCTATATAGTCAGTTTTCTGTATAACCTCTCCAACGAGTTTTGTTCAAAACTTATTTAAAGTGACTTTCTTTAAAAAAAAAAAAATATATTTACATATTTTGACAGCAACTTTAAGAACAACTTTAATTTTTTAAATAAAAATAGTGTAAGCGTGAATTTAAAGATTTATTTCAGAGCTGGTCGGTTTTGTTTTCGATCCGCTTAACGTGAAATCTTTTCTAAGAGGTTTATTTGTTTGTTTAACGATTTACAACACATCAACAAATGAGTTATAATCAGTTACTAATTTTTCGTTTACTGTATTTCAAAATAGGTAACAATCTCTTTATCACTGTTTCGTTAATGTAAGTTCTCTTCACCATTAATCAGTTTCCTTTTTTCATAAAATAAATAACTAATTCATTATAGTGGAAACATGAAATAAATAACTTATTCACTTTAGTACAAACATTAAATAAATAACTTATTCATTATAGTGCCAACATGAAATAAATAACTTATTCATTATAGTGCCAACATGAAATAAATAACTTATTCATTATAATGCCAACATGAAATAAATAACTTATTCATTATAGTGCCAACATGAAATAAATAACTTATTCACTATAGTGCCAACATGAAATAAATAACTTATTCATTATAGTGCCAACATGAAATAAATAACTTATTCACTATAGTGCCAACATGAAATAAATAACTTATTCATTATAGTGCCAACATGAAATAAATAACTTATTCATTATAGTGCCAACATGAAATAAATAACTTATTCACTATAGTGCCAACATGAAATAAATAACTCATTCATTATAGTGCCAACATGAAATAAATAACTTATTCATTATAGTGCCAATATGAAATAAATAACTTATTCATTATTGTGCCAACATGAAATAAATAACTTATTCATTATTGTGCCAACATGAAATAAACAACTTATTCATTATTGTGCCAACATGAAATAAATAACTCATTCATTATAGTGCCAACATGAAATAAATAACTTATTCATTATTGTGCCAACATGAAATAAATAACTTATTCACTATAGTGCCAACATGAAATAAATAACTTATTCATTATAGTGCCAACATGAAATAAATAACTTATTCACTATAGTGCCAACATGAAATAAATAACTTATTCATTATAGTGCCAACATGAAATAAATAACTTATTCATTATAGTGCCAACATGAAATAAATAACTTATTCTCTATAGTGCCAACATGAAATAAATAACTTATTCATTATCGTGCCAACATGAAATAAATAACTCATTCATTATAGTGCCAACATGAAATAAATAATTTATTCATTATAGTGCCAACATGAAATAAATAACTTATTCACTATAGTGCCAACATGAAATAAATAACTCATTCATTATAGTGCCAACATGAAATAAATAACTCATTCACTATAGTGCCAACATGAAATAAATAACTTATTCATTATAGTGCCAACATGAAATAAATAACTTATTCATTATAGTGCCAACATGAAATAAATAACTCATTCATTATAGTGCCAACATGAAATAAATAACTTATTCATTATAGTGCCAACATGAAATAAATAACTTATTCATTATAGTGCCAATATGAAATAAATAACTTATTCATTATTGTGCCAACATGAAATAAATAACTTATTCATTATTGTGCCAACATGAAATAAACAACTTATTCATTATTGTGCCAACATGAAATAAATAACTCATTCATTATAGTGCCAACATGAAATAAATAACTTATTCATTATTGTGCCAACATGAAATAAATAACTTATTCACTATAGTGGCAACATGAAATAAATAACTTATTCATTATAGTGCCAACATGAAATAAATAACTTATTCACTATAGTGCCAACATGAAATAAATAACTTATTCATTATAGTGCCAACATGAAATAAATAACTTATTCATTATAGTGCCAACATGAAATAAATAACTTATTCTCTATAGTGCCAACATGAAATAAATAACTCATTCATTATAGTGCCAACATGAAATAAATAACTTATTCACTATAGTGCCAACATAAAATAAATAACTTATTCATTATAGTGCCAACATGAAATAAATAACTTATTCACTATAGTGCCAACATGAAATAAATAACTCATTCATTATAGTGCCAACATGAAATAAATAACTTATTCACTATAGTGCCAACATGAAATAAATAACTTATTCATTATCGTGCAAACAGCTTTTTGTTGATATTATTTAAGATTCATTTTAGTGGTTTATGATGTTTCTTTTAAAAGTAAAATCTTAACAGAAACGTGCCATAAATTCTCGTACTACTGAGAGTGAAATACTCCTATCTAATAAAATTTAAGGTTTCATTGTACACCGAATCACACAATTCATATAATTCACATTATCTATATAACTACATCATACTTTTGGTGTTAAAATTTTGTTTCTTGAATTTATAGCAAATATTTAAAGAAGGATATAAGATACTGTATTGGTTTACTATTGTTGCTTTTAAATATATCATCACATAAGTTTATCGTGTGGTTTAGTGTATTTGTTTGGTTTGAATTTCGCACAAAGCTACACGAGAGCTCTCCCCACTAACCGTCCCTCATTTAACAGTGTGAGAAAGAGTGAAGGCAGGTAGTCATAACCACCCACTACCAATTGTTGGACTACTCTTTCACCAAGAAAGAGTTGGATTGATCGTTACTTTATAACGTCCCCACGGCTGAAAGGGCGGAGATGTTTGTTACCACCGAGATTCGAACCCGCAAATGAAGAGTCGAGTGCCTTAACCGTTTGGCCGTACCCGGCCTGCATAGTGTATCAAAGCTTAATCATATTTACATGTTATATTCATCCAACTACTTCTGTATCCCCTACACCTATAGTTTTTGTAACTGTTGACACGCTATCCACCTTGCTAATAAGCTATTCTTGGGCATTAGGTCCCATACTATGATAAGCTGATTCACCTTAAGCTCCTGTTTTATATTATTCTTATCATAGCAAATATTTTTTTTCATCTTTACTCTTCTGGGTAGAGTAGTTTATAGTAAGTTTGATTTAGATGCTACTACCTAAACCTAATAAGAATTATTACAAAACCTAATCTGGTGAGAATATCACCATTAGCTGTATTGCCATTTTCTCTCCTTTCCACAATCTAGTCCAACTGCATCTTTCAATCTAGTTGGCGGTAGTTTCATGTCGAATTGGTTTGTTCTTCTTTTAATATTGTTAAAATACCATACTGTCTAAATAATATTAATATCAGGTCTGTGTGCAGACAAACATATGGTTATGCGTGTTTCGTCAGTCCCCTTGTCTCTTCAGGTAAACGTTTCAGCACATTTGCTGCATGTTTGGAATCACTGTGTTATCAACATAGCATGTTTTCTTCCAAAGAATCTGCTCGTGCCTGTCAGCATCCAGGATGACATAAACTTTGTTTATATCTCTAACACCATTGGCTAAGACTCAGCCTGCTTATAGCTACATTTATATTTAGCTCACTGCAGAAATCTCTACTAGATTGTTATATATCACGTAAATAGTTATTTTGCGTCACTTTGAACTTGTTTGGGCCTTCTCTTTTGACCTCTACTGTCATCGAGATAACTAGTTTCAAAGTGAAATTTTTCCTCGACCTGTTGCATCGACTGATCCTCATCAACTAAAACTTTGATTTCTGCGTGTCTTCGGAGTCATCAATATGTCACGATTGTCGGAGTCATCAATATGTCACGATTGCGCTATACTCGCATTCTATTTGACCTTTTTATACACACCAACTTTAATTATGTTGTAACTATATTACAATTAGGACCAGACTCACAGCAGGGTAAGCTTGTTTGTAAGTTTCTGGTTGAGCACAAAGCTACACAAAGGGTTATCTGCGCTCTGTCCACCAAGGGTACCATAACGCGACTTCTAGCGTTGTTACTCTTTAGATGTACCAACGTGCCACTGGAGGAGGGCAAGATAAGCATAACGAATTATTCTTTAACATTAGAAGTCAGTAATATATAGTTTTAAAAACAAGGTTTTAGTTTCTTACTGATAACACTTTTTCCTATGTCTCTCTCAGTTTATCATTTTGTCTCTTACATTTGACCGTGTTTTTGTTATTTCTTCTTTCTCGTATCTCTCTTCCTTTGTTTGAATTGTTGACCCGAATCGTTTTCCCGAACACCCGCTAAACTGGTGCCTTGTTACACCTTATTATCATATATCTCGTTGTGCTCTTTAGTAACTACAAGAAGCCTTGTAGTAATTTTACCGGCTGAAATTTAAAAAAGCAACAACTATTCCTGGTCATTCCAGTCTTTCCTAACAACTTAAGATATTGTACGCCAGAGACCAGCCACCGTGCCCGCTCATTCCCGTGACTTTCTGATGACTTAGCATTTCGTAATCGTCTTTAAATTAATTAATTTCTTAGAGACTGAATCAACTCTTTCATAAACTCGCTCAACATCTCATGTTCTGCGTTCAACTTATGTCAGCTCACACCCCGTCTCGTGCCAAACTACATTGATAACCAACAGTTTGAATTTCTACAGACACTACACAGTTGGCGTGGCATTGTGTGCTTGGATAGAAGATGGCTAACCACAGTAAAAATTATCAACATGTGACAGTACTGAACTTTTATACAGTTAATTTGTGTAGAATTCATGTAAATAAATCTCATAGCATTTGTATTTTATATCAGTGTTACTCGCCTTCCATAATTACATCCAAAACTTTATGCCGAGAAACTTAAGAAACGTACATTAACAAAATCACCAAATTAGATACTCCATCGTGTTGTGGAAACAAAGCGTAGTTGAAGAGCAATAAGAGTGGAACGTATGCTTCTGGTTTCATTTAGATTAAAATAATTAAAATACATGGAAAAATGTGTATTTTGAATTTGAGTCTTTAAAAGGAAGGCGACACATTGTTTGATAGTTTTGGAGATCAGTACTGCCAAGAATACAGTTCTAAAACTGCAAACTGATTTTGTAAAACCATGATCATTGAAATCATAGATTTGGCCATAAAAAAAAGTCTTAACTTTGCAAACTGCTTGCAGTTCCTCTTTGAATATTATATCTGTCTAAGACTCAAACACGCATTCGAGATCTTGTGTTACATAAAGAATTGGACCATGATGTGACTTATTGCCTTGACCTGAAGTATACAGTGGAAATGGGAAAAGACTCGTTGCTAATCATCCATTTTTGTTAAACGTTAATATTTCATAAAGTTGATTCACTTCATCGTTTATTTTCATTTACTTTGAACTTAAGTATGTTCATGTTCCCCATGTTACAGTCTCACCAGACAGAGACAAGTCTTCGAATTTACAACGCTAAAATGAGGAATAATCCGATTCCCGTCGGTGGACACAGCAGATAGCCTGATGTGTAAGAAAACACACATCTGTGTTGTAGCTTGCAACGAAATAACTGTGGCAGTACTTCATTAACGACACTTTGAGAGTAAATATAAAACCTAAAAATTATCATTAGTCTTTCGCTTCATTGTTATTTCCTTGACGAAAAATTGAGCTATAAAACATTGTCCAGTTTGTACATATAAAGCAGAATGTCGCCAACAGATAAACATTAATGAAATTTAATAAATAAATCTTATAAATATGAGAAAGAATCCAAACTTTTATTGTTTAATATCACTGTATCTTGTTGTTGTTGTTTTGAATTAAGCATAAAGCTACACAATGGGCTTTCTCTGCTCTGCCCCCCCACGGGTATCGAAACCCGAATTTTAGCGTGTAAGTCCGCAGACATACCGCTGAGACAGTGGGGAGCTACTGTATCTTTCAAATTTACAAAATGTCTACAAGGTTCAGTCCAATAAGGTTTGGACACTGATTTACCATATGACATTTCCCAAAACATTTATATGATGCAAATATGGACACTGATTTACCATATGACATTTCCCCAAAACATTTATATGATGCATATTTGCATGGTTCAAAGTTTTGAAATCACAAATATTTAATATATTTGTATTGCATATTTAAAGGAATGCGGAAAAACCATAAACTGGAATTCAAAAGAACCCTTTCTTGGCGCCTCTCCCCCAGAAACACAACGGTATGTATTGGGGCTTATACCACTAAAAACCGGATTTCGATACCAGTAGTGGATAGAGCACAGATAGCCAGTTGTGTAGCTTCATGCTAAATAACGAACAAACAATCCTTTCTTGGCAAATTTGTTTAAGTCTGTATCATCGCCGTTTAGAATATATATATTTATAAGTTATGTAAAATATTGTGTTACATTATTATTCTACTGCTATTTACATATTTCCCTTCGTAATAATACTATCTTTCTACTCTTCTTTTCAGCAAATATCACGAGATTATAGAACGGCCAATGAATTTTACGGTGTAACTAAATTTTCGTTTCTTTATTACACTGATAATTCAAAAAAATGTTTGTATTTTAGCTGAAAAATGTAAAACAAATACGTTATAGATTTCTTATCATATATCTATATTTTTATAACTTGCTCCTCATTGTTCGATCATATTATATTCCAAAGTATAATGTCATATACGTCTTAGGCATACTTAATTCTAATAATATAAAATATACCGTAATAGAACACTATTCAACGGCCCGGCATGGCCAAGCATGTTAAAGCGTGCGACTCGTAATCAGAGGGTCGCAGGTTTACATCCCAGTTGCGCCAAATATGCTCGCCCTCCTAGCTGTGGGGGCGTTATAATGTGACGGTCAATCCCACTATCCGTTTGTAAAAGAGTAGCCCAAAAGTTGGCGGTGAGTGGTGGTGACTAGCTACCTTCCCTCTAATCTCACACTGCTAAATTAGGGACGGCTAGCACAGATAGCCCTCGAGTAGCTCTGTGCGAAATGAAAAAAAAACAACAACAAACAAACACTATTCAACGGTATTATGAATCGACAACTCAGTTCTATATGTTTGGTTATTTCTACCTTACACAGTTCTCATGATATGAGGTTCACAAACCTGCTTTCAATTGAGCAAAAAGCGAATATATTGAACAATAAAAGAAGACGACTACCCCATATAATTAAAATTAATTTACACATTGTCCTTTGTTTGTTTGTATTTAAGTGCATAGTTGTACAATTAGGTTATCTGTGCTCTAACTACCACGGGTGGCTAAACCTGGTTTCTAGCGTCACGAGACGTACCCCACAGCTGTGCCGCTTGGGGAAAACGTTCTCAGGACATAAATGTGGTTTTAGTTGAGTACGAGGCTGAAGAAATAGAGCATTGATAAAACTCAATTCATGCAAATCAACTTCCATTACTAACTTCGAAAAACTAATTTCTTTTCTTATTTTAAGGTTATCCGTCCCTGCTTGATACGTAAGAAATATTTTCCACAAAATGTTTATTTGTACAAATATAATTTTTATAAAATGCTGTTTTCAATTTTTAGTTGTTTTTTTATATAAAACAGGGACAGACGCTTTATTTTATAAAACGTTTAGATCGTAGAAACAAAACGGCATCCTTGAATGATCAACCAATAAATATGTACAGCAGTACTCCTTACAACTAATAAATATAAACAGCAGTACTCCTTACAACTAATAAATATGTACAGCAGTACTCCTTACAACTAATAAATATATACAGCAGTACTCCTTACAACTAATAAATATAAACAGCAGTACTCCTTACAACTAATAAATATGTACAGCAGTACTCCTTACAACTAATAAATATATACAGCAGTACTCCTTACAACTAATAAATATAAACAGCAGTACTCCTTACAACTAATAAATATGTACAGCATTACTCCATACAACGAATAAATATAAACAGCAGTACTCCTTAAAACTAATAAATATATACAGCAGTACTCCTTACAACTAATAAATATATACAGCAGTACTCCATACAACCAATAAATATAAACAGCAGTACTCCTTACAACTAATAAATATATACAGCAGTACTCCTTACAACTAATAAATATGTACAGCAGTACTCCTTACAACTAATAAATATGTACAGCAGTACTCCTTACAACTAATAAATATAAACAGCAGTACTCCTTACAACTAATAAATATATACAGCAGTATTCCTTACAACTAATAAATATAAACAGCAGTACTTCTTACAACTAATAAATATAAACAGCAGTACTCCTTACAACTAATAAATATAAACATATTTCTTGTAAATGGTATTTTCAACTATATATATATATTTGTTCATTTAAACAAAAAAAGTGTTTGAATTTCTTTTAAATCATTTTACTACGTAACGCGAATCTTTCTCCTCTTGCTACTCTAAGGGACCCGGCATGGCCAGGCGGTTAAGGCACTAGATTCGTAATCCGAAGGTCACGGGTTCGAATCTTCGTCTCACTAAACATGTTCGCCCATCCAGCCGTGGGGGCATTATGTTACGGTCAATCCCACTATTAGTTGGTAAAAAAGTATCCTAAGAGTTGGCGGTGGGTGGTAGCTAGCTGCCTTCCCTTTTCTCTTATGCTGCTAAATTAGGGACGACTAGCCCTCGTGTAGGTTTGCGCGAATTTCAAAAACAACAAAAACAATTTATTATAAGTACTTCAAGTGGTATACTAAACCTGATAATGTAGATATAAATACACAAGCAAATATTTCATGAGCATTTTGTAATAACATTCAATTGTATAATCAGTGTGGCTCACTGGATTAGTACTTTTAACTTGTAGTCGGATATTGTCACGTTCAAGACAGGTTTACATCATACTGTTGTATCATTCAGGAAGACAGTTCACTTCACTTGTTTTAGTCTATCTAGTTCTATAATGGCTGTTAGTTAGGAGATAAACTGATATGAAGTAGCATCTGATCAGAAAGGAATGGGTTATCATCTCATACAGCTATACCACTGGGCCTGAAATTCGAAATCGCAAACCTTCACAATGTGATCAGAAAGGAATGGGTTATCATCTCATACAGCTATACCACTGGGCCTGAAATTCGAAATCGCAAACCTTCACAATGTGATCAGAAAGGAATGGGTTATCATCTCATACAGCTATACCACTGGGCCTGAAATTCGAAATCACAAACCTTCACAATGTGATCAGAAAAGAATGGGTTATCATCTCATACAGCTATACCACTGGGCCTGAAATTCGAAATCACAAACCTTCACAATGTGATCAGAAAAGAATGGGTTATCATCTCATACAGCTATACCACTGGGCCTGAAATTCGAAATCACAAACCTTCACAATGTGATCAGAAAGGAATGGGTTATCATCTCATACAGCTATACCACTGGGCCTGAAATTCGAAATAGCAAACCTTCACAATGTGATCAGAAAGGAATGGGTTATCATCTCATACAGCTATACCACTGGGCCTGAAATTCGAAATCACAAACCTTCACAATGTGATCAGAAAGGAATGGGCAATCATCTCATACAGCTATACCACTGGGCCTGAAATTCGAAATCACAAACCTTTACAATGTGATCAGAAAGGAATGGGTAATCATCTCATACAGCTATACCACTGGGCCTGAAATTCGAAATCACAACTGTGAATCAATGCTTGTGATGTACCTGACAAAATCGTTAAGTATATGGAAATCTGGCCATGTTACTGACCTGATATGATTTGAAGTAACATAATATATATGTTGCATTCAGAGATTGTGGTATAACCAATGTACTCATAATAACTAACGTGTAGCATAATTTACATATGGCTTATACATTTATAATGTTCAATATATCACCAATTTCCTTATTTCTTCCACTATCATAATAATGACTTTTAAAGAGAATATCTTCGATAAACACCACAATAAATCTTCTATGTGAATTACTTTACTTTAACTTAGAATAAATTATTACATCTCAAACCAATAGACTTGAAATTTGTAACAAAAAATGTCCATAATCTACATATTTTTCATCCAAATTCCTATTAATTTGTGCATTCTTCAGATCATATTCTATTGATGTACACTTCTGTAGGATGACTGATCCTCATTTGCAGTCGTCAGGACAACTGACAAAGTTTTGGTAACTTTGAGTAAATCATTACATAAAAGGACTCTTTATATTTTTTGCTCTATAAATGAACTATTAATGGTGTTAGTACTTTTCTGTTTTTGATTGTAGAATGCGTTTGCAAAAACACTAGCTTGAATACCGTTTTTAACTACTTAGTTTGTTTGTTTTTTGAATAGCTATACGAGAGCTATCTGCGCTAGCTGTCCCTAATTTGGCAGTGAAAGACTACAGGGAAGCGGCTAGTCATCATTACCCACCTCCAACTTTTGAGCTACTGTTTTACCAACAAATAGTGGGATTGACTGTTCATTATAACGCTTCCACAGCGGAAATGACTCAGATTACGAGCCGAACTCCTTAACCTCCTGGCCAAGCCGTGCCCGTTTTTAATTAGAATGTATATTGTTTTAGTTATATATACACGAGAACCACATGTATATGACTATTAAATTATTAATTGCCTGTTTCTATAAGCAACATGTAAACTACAATGTTTTGTTTTGATATATCTTTTCAGCATGAAATAAAAAAGTGAAAACTATTTCCCATTGTTTCATTTTTTTATTTAATTTCGCGCAAAGCTGCACGAGGGTTATCTTCCTAGTTTAATACTGTAAGACCAGAGGGAAGGCAGTTAGTCATCACCACCCACCGCTAACTCTTGGGCAACTCTTTTACCAACGAATAGTGGAATTGACGGTCCCATTACAACGCCTCCAGGTTGAAAGGGCCAGCATGTTTAGTGCTACGGGAATTCGAGCCCGCAACCGTCAGATTACGAGTCGAACGCCTTAACCCACCTGGCCATGCCGGGCCTATTTTGTCATGATCATTTGATGGTTCATTCTAAAAGTTATATATTTTTTAATCAAAATGTATAGTCCAGTTGCACGAGAGTTTATAGATAGACAATTGTTTTACTTCTCTGTTCGAATAATAAAAGTACATTAATGTCCGTTACTTTCACCTATAAATTTCCATTATCACACCCCATAAGTAAAAATAGTTTTCGCATATTTGCCAAAGGAAAGAAAATGTGTTTTCCTTGAAGTTCATAAGCAGAATAGTATTGGCTTCTCTGTTTTAAAGCACAAACTACGCCATTTAACGATGAAGATTTTTGTGTGTGTTTTAATCATCTTCATCGTGCATTTGCTGGAAAGTTTCTAGGCCAGAGGTGAGATCAGAATTCAACAATTCCAGCTGAATCATAGGAATGTCGCGATCTGATGTAATTTGCTGATCTTCGTCGCTGATGATTGGAGGTGAATACTCAGAGTCAAGTTCAGAGGCAGCTAAAGCCAACTTCACTACATCCATTTCTTGGGTTGTCCTATTATAGTCTCCATCCACGCATTGTATACTATTTGATTCTGACGTGAAACTTGTATACCAGTCAGTAGTGGGTACTGAAATGTTCGGGAAAGTCAATGACCCCATGTTGGAGAAACAGATATTGGTGGTAATATTAGGATACAAAACTTCCTTGGTGTCTAACTGTTCTGTAACAACTGCTTTACGCTCTGGATTTTCAGTGGAAGTAACTGAAATATGAACAACAAGCTAATTAGTCTTATCAGTTTTACTTTTCAATAGAATAAAAGAAATCAGTATATTGAATGTATAAATTTGTAAAATATAAAATTGCGTATAGTATATTGTAACGGCTCTGAAAAAAAAAATTTAGTCCAGAATTTTGAGATAAAGAATTGTGTGTTTTGTTTCTCACTCTTAATAGTTAAATATTTGTTGCGTGTTATAATTCATCTCTGATTTATTTCGCACACTAATACACTAATTATTAATTATTTTAATTTAGAAGTTAATTAAATGTTAATATGTATTAGCTTCCTGATATCTGCCATCAAGATTAATAAACACAATGTTCTTTCTTAACACAAACATATTGCAGTTTATAATAACGGTTATTAGAAATAATTATTTACATACAAAACTTTACAAACTCACAAATAACGGTCGATCTTATATTTGGTCTGGAAATGAATATCTTATCAACGCTCCAGGTTCGCAAGGTGCAAGTTACTTTTATGTTGATACAGAGATATACTTCAATTAAAGGGAATGTTAACTAGCTCTATTCTTGTTTATAAACCTACTTTTTTACTGAGGAAGATAGATAATGCTCTCATAGAAATGTTGAAGTCCGAAGTTAATTCACTGAAGTTTGTAATGTTCGAAATATATAAGTGTACCTGGTTAAATATTTGTAGTTTTCTGATTAATAAGAGCTGGTCAAAATTAAAGCTTTCGAGGCTTGTAGCATATTGACTGTAACGACCAAAAGCTTTTATACTAACTAGGCGAGATTCGCTAACATTAAACAATGTTCGAAGACAATCTAGTGTTTTCGTGAACCATATATTGTTGATTCTTGCTCTCGAGAATATTCTACAAATTTAAAGAACAGGCGGGACTTGCACTGTACACATCGAACAATATACGTCACATAAATAAAACTGGAACAAACACAGATATGAAAATAAATGTATAACGCTAAATCCGTTACACCTTCTTCATTATAGAGTCCAGCATGGCCAGGTGGTTAAGGCACACGACTCGTAATCTGAGGGCCGCAGGTTCGAATCCTCGTCATACCAAATATGTTCGCCCTTTCAGCCGTGGGGGCGTTATAATGGTACAATCAATCCCACTGTTCATTAGTAAAAGAGTATCCCAAGAGTTGCAGGTGGGTGGTGATGACTAGCTGCCTTCCCTCTCGCCTTACACTGCTAAACTAGGGACGACTAGCACAGATAGCCCTCGTGCAGCTTTGCGCGAAATTCAAAACAAACTAAAACCCTTATTAGAGAATTAAAAATTGGCGTTATACAATTGATAACTAAGATATTATATTTACATACACTGATAACACTATATTAAACAGAATACACTGTCAAAGAATTATACACTTTCAAAAATAATGCATTTTAGATAATTATGTTCAATGCAATCAACGGAATTCAAATAAGGAACTCAAATTCAATAATTCCTTGAGATTTTGTTACTAACTGGATATGTATTATTGCCAGATGAAAATACGTAATGTGAAACTGAGTCTCATGTGAAGAGTGCTTCATTTTGTCACACTAGAGAATCGTCCAATATCTATATTTCATTGACAATTCTACCTTTCATTTCATTGGTAACAAACACTAATCATTATGTCAGTCCATGTCAACACTTGAAGCTTTAATTAGACCATGCAACATAATTTGATCGCCAGTTTTTTAAGTCGTTTATTTGAAGAAATTCAGTGATGTTTAGATTCAAATGTTGATACACGTGCAATTTAAGAGGTTATGAAGGAGAGAATAAAGAGCAGAAGGAGTCGTATTTGGAAATTCAGTAGCCTAGCAATAATTGTTTATTTTGAGTCATTAACTAAATTGTTGGTCATTTTCTTCGTATCACTATAATTCCTTCAATAACTTCAGTCTTAATATATATAAATAATTGAAATCATAAAAGCTAATCACTTGAAAAAAAGTTTAAAATTGAAGTGGCCAATTTGCTGTCTTTGCATTAAAATATTGCAATATCATGGTCAGTGTAATTCTCTTATAATTTACAAGGTGAATATTTCTGTTACTTTTGGGGCCTGGCATGGCCGAGCGCGTTAAGGCGTGCGCTCGTAATCCGAGGGTCGCGAGTTCGCGCTAAACATGCTCGCCTTCACAGCGGTGACGGTCAATCCAACTATTCGTTGGTAAAAGAGTAGTCCAAGAGTTGGCAATGGCTGGTGATGACTAGCTGCCTTCCCTCTAGTCTTACACTACTAAATTAGGGACGGCTAGCACTGATAGACCTCGAGTAGCTTTGTGTGAAATTTAAAAAAAAAAAAAAACACTAAAAATCTCTATGCTGTTTAGTAGAAGTTTCACAAATAGTTCTTTTCAGGAAAATATAAAGATATAGTAAAATATGTCTTATGAAAAGAAACTACAAAGTTTGAATAAAAGTGAAAAAATAACATATACGATTAACGTTTCAAACTATTTTGTAACACCAACTGCAGTTATCATGACGAAACAATCATGAAAGCAAGTAAACAAAAATTAAACATTTAATTTGCTTAAATTCTTTTTTTTAGTTGTTGTTGTTTTTTTTAAGAAAGCTTTAATATTTATTTTCTCTTATCATTTATTTTCTTCAATTTTGTATAAAGCTATTCATGGCTTATCGGTGTTAACTGTTCCTAACTTGAAATTATAAACTTGAGCTACTCTTGTAACAATAAAAAGTGGAATTGATCATCACATTATAACTCCCCATGGTTGGGAAAGCAACCGTGCTTTGTGAGGGGATTCGAGATCTCGACCCGCAAATTGCGAGTCTGGCACCCTACTCACCAATTTATGGGCTGTGTCTGGTAATATTGTACAAATTACTTCACTCTTCCTGTATTGTGCTGTTACATGCCCAGTTATAACATTTTTTGACGTGATAAACCCTATGGTTGCAGTGGATAAAATAAACATCAAAAATTAATTCTCACCATTTGTGTCTTCTGTTAAATTAGACTGTTGTTCTGGAACTTCAGAGCAACCATGATTGAAGATTAGCACATTATGATCAGATCGAGATCCAATAACAAGTCCTTCACTTCGTGCTTGAAAGTGACCTGAACTTCCGAGCAAAGTTTGACACCCAGACCTTTCGTATTTCCTCCACTTGGCCCTTCTGTTCTGGAACCACACCTAAATTGAAATGAGCCAACAAGAGTTAAAATTAGATAATTCTATGAAAATTATCTTTTTCTATCTACCAAGAAATACGCAGTTTTATGGTGAAATCTCAATTTAAGAAATATAACTTGCTATTAAAAATATGCTGTATATAATTAAAAACACAAGTCTATGACAAAAACTAGTTTTAGTTATAAGTCGTTCGTCAGGATTTGTTGGACCGCTCAAGATGTAACCAATTAAAAAGTTTTTGTTTTATACTCATTTTCTAAATTTATTCAGTATTTCTTTGGATAGTTTTTACGTCTCGAAGTCTTTTTCTCTACAATTTTCTATAGCATTTCTCGAGTTTTACTAATAATGTCGTACATGATATGAACATTGGAAATAGAAATGCGTTTAATAAAAATAAAGTGTTGCGATAATTAAGTTTTGTTTCTCATTATCACAGTTAGAATTTCGAAATAACTTGTTCTTTTCAAATGTGTAAAATAACATCTAAATACTATTGGACAAAAAATTAAAACTATTTTTATGATAGGGTGCCTACGATTAAGCAAGAATATGCAAACCAACGTTACATGATTGGATATAACAGAAGATGATGTAAGAATGTTTCCTATTTTTAGAGTCCTTTCAAAGCTGTTATGAAAGTATTTTTTATCATTAGTGACTAATAGCCTATTAGTCATTTCTTAAGTTGCATTTTTTCTTGCTTAAGTTATTCAAGCATGCTCCAATGACATTTCGGTCAAGCAATAAATTCGTTTTGTGCACAAGAGCACTCTTAACAAAATATAAACATCCTCCATTTTGTTTCTCTTAGCTCCGTAAAACCTGAAATTTGTATAAGCTTACAGTAACCCCACTCTATTTATGCATTTATTGAGATACTATTTGAATTTTGACTGTGATTGACTCGTGGTCACTTATCTTGCCAATACTTCTTTCAATTTAATTATCAAAGTGTTTCATAGTGACATATTCTATAGCTTGATTTCGAAATACAATTATTCGATTATTTGTATTTGTTCATTTTATGTTTTAGACGCAGATCAATACTATGAGACGTCTGGTCTGTGTCAGCGATGGAGATCACGCTCCGTTTTGTGAGTCACCAAACTTACCACAAAGCTGATGCAGTAAGACAATATTTGTATCTTGAATATTTTTGCATTATTTATTACATTTATCTTCATTTTATTTCATTATTATTACTGCATCTATTGATTTGTTTAATTTTTTTAAATATAATCCTAACTGATAAGTTTTCTTAAATCACAACGTGTTTCTGTTTTCTACCCACAACACATACACCTGATTCTTAACTGTTTACCTGACTGAAATGTTTACGAATCGTTAACAAACATCGATAAATACCTCCGTATATTTCTACATTCAAAGAAACTGCCTTCACTAACGTTTACAATGTAGAATTTACTTTATACATGGTTGTTTGTTTGTTTTCTTTTCGAATTTCGCGCAAAGCTACTCGAGGACTATCTGAGCT
Organism: Carcinoscorpius rotundicauda; assembly: GCA_011833715.1. Classification (NCBI taxonomy): domain Eukaryota; kingdom Metazoa; phylum Arthropoda; class Merostomata; order Xiphosura; family Limulidae; genus Carcinoscorpius; species Carcinoscorpius rotundicauda. Next base: position 92,987,865 of record CM022396.1, on the reverse strand, counting down.
ACCCGTCCCTAATTATGCAGTGTAAGACTAAATATAGACCAGGGGAAAGCAGCTAGTCATCACCACTTACTGCCAGCTCTTGGGCTACTCTTTTACCAACTAACAGTGGGATTGACCGTAACATTATAATGTCCCCACGGTTGAAATGGCGGGCATGTTTATTGTGACGGGAATTCGAACCTGCGACCCTCGGATTACGAATCGAGTGCCTTAACCACCTGGCCATGCTGTGCCTGGAACTCATACAACCACTTGCGAAGAATCAGCAGAACAGAAACAGATAATTCACAAAACCAAACCATTCTCCATCTCACTAGCTTAGTCCACTTGTAGCTGTGGAATAAACAGATTTACTGTAGTTATAAGTACTCCAAATAGAATAGTAACACAGATACCACGTGTAGTGTAGTGCTAGCGTAAAGTAGCTAATGAAATTAATTAAGTAATTTATCGACCCTAAGTATATACACACATCTAACACTACGTTACCCAAATGATCATTGCACAGTCTAGTGTCCCATCACATGTACACTCACAATGTGTGAACAGACCATAAGTGAAGGCGATGTACACCACCCACACACCAATACCTGTAAATAACATATTACTATGTTTTACAAACACACGCACACTGATAACGTACATTCAGGATATCAACACAAATTCCTGAATGATGCATAACATCATACTACCTTGTTTGAAAAAGAGTGCGTGAAAAAGCGAAAAAAAAACATATTTTAAAAATGACCGTGTAAAAACGGATACATCAAAAAGTGAGAAAACAATGTAGCAAAGAGCATAGTGTCATAAAACTTTTTCTGTAGAACCTCGCATGGGGTCATATCCAACATTTGCTGCCAATTTCTTGACCTTTTACGCTAAAACAATGGCTAGAGCTTTCCCTACTTGGAAAATTCAGATATGAATTAGATTGTAATACCTAAAACGGAAAAGAGAATTATGTGAAATTATTTGGATTATTCTTGTCATATATTATTATGCTATTGACAGCAAACACTCAATTTGGTCCTGAAATTTCGATGTTGGTGACTGAGTCCAAGAATATTCGGTTCCTAGAAGGCGCCTTGATATCTTTTGTGACAAGTAGTAACCAAAACATTAGAAAACTAATTGTTGCCTTGCAAAAGAAAGAAACTCTTGAACAGACGCGTAAAAAGAAAAAAATATTAGGTAATGGGCGCGTGCATAAATAACATTGAACAACAGTGTGATCATAGTGATAAAATAAAAATTTTGAGGCCAATCTCGCATAACATGATTACGTTTACTTAACCTTATTGTTAATCCTCTTGGCATTTATTTTTAAATTCAGACTTATTATTTTTCATAGTGGTTTACAATAAAAATTAATGTGTATGGTTAATTATTTTAAGATCAAGAATTCTTGTTCTTAAGTGCAATTTTTCGTCGTACCTAATTTTCCTGGGACGGAAATTTTCTGGAATCAAATTTTTCTAGAACCATTGTTATTTAATGATTTTACCACATATCTACTGCACATTTGTTTCCTAAGTCTTGTTTAACTTATGCATAAGCTCATACATTAAAATATTTGAATGAAGATTAACAACTAATGAATTTGCTTGCCATTAATATAGGGTCAAAGCTCAACTTCTCCAAACATTTGTAGCTCAGCTGTATTAGTAAAAATGAAGTGGAGTTGAAGGAAAATCAATTGAGACAAATATGTTTGATCAGTATAGACTTTTACTGCATGGTCGGTCGAATTGACCGATCTTGTAACTATTTTGTATCCGTGCATTTCACTGTGCAATATTAAACATGAATATCGAAAATCATTTAGGAATTATCTATGTACATCTGTATCATTCCTATATTCTTCCTTACATCCTTGTTTGCGCTAACGTTCAACATCATTTGACATTTACAAAATATTTTTTTGCTTGTAACAATATATCTCTTTGCCTTAAAAAGGGTCCTTTAGAATGTTTACAAAACTGGTGAAAATGTATAATTCAGATTGCCCCAAAGTGAATATACCAAAACAAAAGTTGAAAACTTCTTAATTATTTGGAATTACAACAAAATTCAAAACATATATTCATGGCCAGGTGGGTTAAGGCATTCGAATAGTAGTCTAAAGTTCGCGGGTTCGAGCCTCGGTCGCACCAAAAATGCTTGCCCATTCAGCCGTGGAGGCGTGATGGTCAATCCCACTATTCGTTGGTAAAAGAGTAGCCCAAGACTTGGCGGTGGGTGGTGATGACTAGCTGCCTTCCCTCTAGTCTTACACTGCTAAATTAGGGACGGCTAGCACAGATAGGCCTCGAGTAGCTTCGTGCAAAAAAATTAAATTTAAAACAAAACAAACGAGCAAACAAAATACATATCTTCCGAAGATTTGCAAATTTTAGGCCAGTTACTTATTTTATTACTTAAATTATTTATCATTACTATTTATGACCAGTAGCACAGAATTATGTCTATAGACTCACACTGCCAGAATACAGGTTTCGATACCCGTGGTGGGCAGAGCACAGATTGGCCATTGTGTAGCTTTGTGCTTAATAACAAACAAACAAATAAAACTATTTATGAATGTGTTTTAATTCAGCTTTCAGAATTGACCTTGTATTTGGTTAAAATGACAGCTATTTAAGTGCTTCTCCAATTTAACCCCTTTGAAGACAGAAGTCTATCACAGCAAATCAAAGGATACTGAGGAATTGAATCTTTGTATACGTGATGCTATCGTATTCGTCCGTATAACTGTGTTTAAAACGTATTTTCAGTACGCTATTCAACTCTATTTTTGAGATACCTTATATATTTATGTATCATTGGATTTTGATGTGGACATTTTAGAACAATAATGTGTAGTTAGTTCATCCAGGGTACAAAACTGTCCCAAGATGCCAAGAACACAGCACTTGTTTTGAGCCCGTATGTGGTTAATATGTTTATAGTGACTCCTAAGAGTTTAATTTAAAAATATAAAAATATATACCTTTTATTAGTATAAAGTTACACAATAGGCTATTTATGCTCTGTTTACCAAGAAGAATCGAACTCAGGATTAGAGCATTGAAAAATCGCAAGCTCACAGCTGACCCACTTAGATGTTGCAAAAATATGCAAAATAAATAATAAATGTTGCATTTCATCTTCAGAATGATGAAAATTTACTTCGAATTGATTGAAGTGCTAAACAATGAAAAAGAATTCAAGTGATCTAAAATATCTTTATATTAATTTCATTTATGAAAACGCTTTGAAAAACAAAAATAACTTGTCAATTTCTATTGATATATTTTAGTTAAAAACCGAATTGAAGATTAAATGAGCATGTAAAATTTTTTCTGTACCTATCATTGGTATTGAAACCCGGTTTTCAGCTTTATAAACCTTCAGACGTTAAAAGGTAATCGTAATCAAATTGAAGATTTTTATCCAAAAGATTTATTTAAAATAACATAACATTTTAAATTTGAAACACTTTGCTTATTCTCTCAGGAAATAAGCATGAATATATTTTCCTATTAATAACAGTCTCAATAGGACAGATTTCTTGGCATTTGGTACTGTTTGAGAAGTTTTTTCAGTAGTGTGTCAAAAATGGTTTCGCTATTTTTTTCCATAGTACACTACACCTAAAATTAATATACAGTGGCTTTGCAATAACCTTGTAAAAATCCAACTCTTTTCTATAGTATGACTTATGAATCTTTGCGATTTTTCTGTTTCCCTTACTTTAAAATTAAGAAACGTAATTTTCACATTTAACTTCTACATACTGTGAATTTGAGTCTGTTATTGCTTAAAAAATATATTTACCCCAAGTATAAAGTTTAGTCGTTTTCGTTATCACTGCGATTATGTCTCTTATTAAAATTTCTCCCTCCAAGTTAGAGTTCGTAAATAAAAATAAAATATAAATACTGTGAATAGTAATAGATAAGCATGTTGGAAAGATAAGCTCGAGAAAGAACAGCTATATTCCTATTGGCCTAAAGGGCACGAACTACTAATATCTGTATTAACATTTAAATGAAATCAATTTAAAAATAATCATGAACAGTTTCCATTGCCAAATAAATCCTAAAACTATACAAGACCTACGCAACGTATGAAAACAATGCATTATAAGTAGAATTATCTCTCGATTGCCATTGTTTAAGTATATTGTATACACAATTAAAACTAAAGGGTCAACTTTTTAACACACTGGCATTCTTGAGAAGCAGAGTAGTTGCCTCTTTAACTATAAACCACCTTCCATTTAACAGAATATCTACTAGTATTGCTATTTTAAATTTGTTGGCTTTTCCACAGAAAACTCTCATACGAACTTTATCATCAAGTAGCTTTTCAGACATTTTGCACATAACACATATAACTAAAATATTCTCTTAGTCTAATTTCTATTCGTTCTATTTTATTTTGTTAATATCAGTAATTAGTGTAATAGATATGAAATTCTTCTGACATATCAAGGGAGCGTTTACGCTTTAAAATCGTCTGTTAATTTGCTTTGTTGGATTAAAAGGTAGAGATTTAGGCCCTCCAGTTGCTCAGTGGTATGTCTGCGGATTACAACCCTCGAAACCGAGTTTCGATACTCGAAGTGGGCAGAGCATAGATAGTACATTGTGTAGCTTTCTGCTTAATACAAAAGAACAACTAAAATTTTTGATTCTTACTAAACATGTAATAAATCAGTGAGAGTTGCTTACTTTTATGTTTTTCATATTTAAGGTTAAGTACAGATTATTCAGAAAAAATATGATATATATAAAATTAAAAAAAATCTCTTTTCTAAGTTAAATTGCCAACAGATATTGTGGTTAAGTTTTGCTGGCATTATTATTGTTTTTTTCAACATTTATTCTTGTTTTATAATAACACGAGTATATTGTTTAACTAAGTGTAACACTACTACTTACCAAATGTTCTGTTTTAAAAAAGAGTTCATCATAATAGCGTATTTAGCTATTGAAGTATATACCTTGCATATAATATTTAATTTCTTTAAGTAACTTGTAGAGCCAGCTATGGAATAATATTTCTAGATTATGGAAACATTTTTATTGAAGATCAGCTGACGAGAATCTCATTAGTCTTACAAATTTCCAAAATAATTTAACCAAATCATACATCAAAGTTGGGAACATGTATTTTTCCACATAATTCCAAATTAGATATTATTAATGGTCGAAAGGTAAAAACAAGGGGAAGGTAATTTTTTTTTAATCACTTACTTGTACTCGTGCTTCGGTAAGATCTATTTTCATGGCCAACTCCTCACGACAAAATACATCCGGGTAGTGTGTCTTGTTAAACGCTTTTTCTAACTCTTGTAGTTGGTAACTGGAGAAAGTAGTTCTGTAACGACGTTGTTTCCTCCTCCGAGAAGGCGAAAAACTTCAGCAGAAAAGTAAAAATTAAACGCGTCAGCATCGTTGTTAAAACTAAAATATTCATACCACTATCACATTATTCATTACTACAAAGCAGTGACATTTAACAGCACAAAATTAAAAATATCTAACAAACATTTTAAACGTAACTTTCTAACTCTATGATTTTATATCTTAGCTATTGTTTTTTTTTTTTTGCTTTTTAAATATCGAAACTAATTTTTTTAATTTTCAGAGCGTGCTTTTTTAAATATATTTTCACACTTTGTTTAGAGTTACAAATTAAATGTAAGAGCTGTATCTGCTTATCGCGAGTGCAACTGTCTGATTTTTATTGTTAAAAGTTATAGATTTCTTTTAAGATGCTGTTAAATCAACTAACACATGACGCCCTTGATGAAGATGTCCTCTTGAAGAAGTAGCAGTATTGGTAATACATACAGGTGACGTCACAGGAGTTACGATTTCACATACAGACGTGAAAATTTTGGATGAAAGCGTAGTTTCGGTAACTGTGGACAAGTATTCAGTTGTACCTGAAATTAGTTTACGAAAGCTGTTAGAAGGTATTTTTCTTAATATAGTTGTACTAATATACTTACACAGAAAATTAAGCGATTAGGCCTAATGAGTTATATTAAAGTACATACAATGTTTTGCGCAAGACGAAAGGTTTGAGCTACGCTGAAAAGAGTTTATGATTTATTCTCGTATTACTTTCCATGTCTTCTTGTACGACAGCTATGAAAATCTAATATACATGTTGTTGTTGGAAAACATGAACAAAAAATTAAACCCGTAGAGTAAAAATGTTGAAACAATGACATAATATATATTATAATGTTTTTATTTACGTTTTTTAACACTGTTGTTTTTCTCGTGTAAGAATAGAAATTATAATGCTTTCTCAAATTATCTAAGAAGTATTTGTTAATTCAGGTAATATTGACTATCGTCTATTCCTTTTAAAATAAATTTAAAATGTTAGTCGTTGTTGTTTTGAATTAAACACAAAACTACACAATGGGCTATCTGTGCTCTTCCCACCACGGGTATCGAAACCCGAATTTTAACATTGTAAGTCCACAAACTTACCGCTGAGCCACTGGAGTGGCAAAGATTAGTCGTAAAGTCGCAATATTTTGCTGAACATTGGTTTTGGTTTCATTTCTGAATTTCACGCAAATTTACACGAAAGCTACCTGCACTAACCACTCATACTTTTGTAGTGATAAACTAGAGGAAAGGCTGCTAGTCAATATTTTCTACCATAAACACTCTGGCAATCATTTTGCCATCGTCACATTATAATGCCACCACGGTGACGGAGATTCGAACCTGCGACCCTCAGATTACAAGTCGAACTCCTCAATCACCAGATAATGCCCGTGAATATTGTCTTTATATGTTACATACAACAGGGTCGACTTTTCACATGTTTCATCTCTGTATTTAAGTGTTTAATTAAGTAAGTTTAACAGCTACCATACGAGTCAACCCACAGTCTTGATCATAGACGTTCACTAGGAAAGAGGGGCTGGGGGAGATTCGGCCAAACTCTATTTTCATGATATAAAAAATATGATTATACAGTTACAGCGCATCTGCTTATGGCATTTAAAGTTTTCTAAATAGTCTACACATTTCTGTTGAAGTATTATCATTTTTTATTGATTGTTTCGTGCACATTTGGTGTTGGTTTTTTATCTCACAAATTAGAATCTTCTTCTAAAACATTCTGCGAACGGGTCTTCATTCTTATAGATATTCCATTCGGGTAGAAGATATGTCAACTCGTGTGACGTAATATAGACATCCGTCCAAATTTTATCAGTATGGTCTTAGTCTAGTGGTAAAATATGTGTCTTAAACAATATATTTTAGGTGGTAGCGACACTGTTCTTTCGTTGTTAAAGAAATATATGGTAATTTTATTTATGTATTTATTTTAATTTATAATTAACATTGTTCAGCAACAACTACAAACAAGCACAATGAGGGTCACAGATATTTGTCACAGGGTTTTAACTACGAATTTGGCATGAAAAATTAAAATACAAATTGTATATTTTAAACAATGCATTAATACTTATTAGTCCTTAAACAAGCTTTTGTCCATTAAAGCATTCATTGAGTTTAGGTGAGAGTAGACTAATAATGAAGAAAAATGGAAACGAATCTAACGTCACTACTTACAGTGTACTATGTAGCATAGGCCGAATTTCTGTAAGCAGTACTTGAAGTAATACCAATATTAACACTGTATAAAGTATTACAGGTTGTTTCAAGCAACTTCCTCTAACATGACATAACCTAATATCTACGCTAGCCGTCCTTGATTTTGCAGTGTAAGACTAGAGGGAAGGCAGCTAGTCATCACCACCCACTGCTAACTCTTGGACTACTCTTTTACTAACGAATAATGGAATTGACCGAACATTATAACGTCCTCACGGCTGAAAGGGCGAGTATGTTGGATGTGATGGGGATTCGAACTCACGACCCTCGGATTATGAGTCGAGCACCTTACAACTCTAAAATCAGGGGTTCGATTCCACTTGGTGGGCTCAGGAGATAGCCCGATGTGGCTTTACTATAAGAAAATAAACACACACACACCTTTATAATACTTGAACTGTGTCTTGAGAAGAGCAGCTGACACGATAAATAAATGAATACGACTGTCTTAGACTAAAATAGTAATATTGATAAGGAGGTAGAATTTGGACAGTGGCTAGAACACTGTCTACCTGCGGAATTCGACCTTTGTATTTAAGTCCCCATATTTGAATACTTTAAATACAAATACGTTTAGTATTACCGAACTACTTTTATTGGTGTGCAGTTAGTTGGATATATTATAACGTAATATTAAATTATTTTTGAACATTGTTGTAGTGCCGTGTAAGTTAGATTAGTTTAAATTCAATATATTTTTGAAATATTTAATACTGTGAGCAATGGATTGTTCCAAGTTTATCTAGTTTTAAAAAAAGGCTCAAATACAATACTATCTTTCTAAACATATGTACCCTCCACAATTGTCAACGGCTACTGGATAAGTAACTTTCTGGGTTTCAAATACATTTTGAATTTCTTATAGCATGGTTTTGGGATCTTTAGTGAATTACCAATAGAATGGCTCCTATTTTGTTCATGTAACAGATTTACTATTGTACACTTATTTTAATCTTGATGTTAGTTTTAGTTAAATATATATGTAGAAATGAATGTAACTGATATTGTTAAATGTATATTGTAAAAGTCCTACCTGTTCTCTAAATTTATAGAACATTCTGGAGTGTAAGAATCAACAATATATGATGCGTTTATTTAACATACTAGATATTACCAGTATTATTACCAACTGAACTTTCGAGAACTTTGCCTTAAAGTTTATAAATCGCAACTAGTGCAGAGATAGTTTCATATATTGTCGGCTTGCTACAGTCAGTCTACTATAACAATCGGAAGTTATAACTGTGATAAACGCTTATTAATTGGAAAACTGCAGATATTTGACCAAGAAGGTTTAAAGATTTTGAACATTACAAACAGTTTAACTTCAGTGAATAAACTGGTGATTTGTTACCAAAGAAGCATTACGGGAATATTCTAGTGTCTTTACCAGCCCATCATAGTAGAGTGATAAAGATAAATTTAAAACCCTGTTAAAACTCAAACAAATCTAGCTTGAGCAAGTCTGCATCGATGATGAAAAGGAAAATACACGCCTAGATGCTGAACAAGAACAAGCTCGTATCGAAACCAAAAGGAAGAAAGAGAAAGCTCGTAACGAAGCTGAAAGAGAAAGTAAATGTCTCGAGACCAAACAAGTCTATATAAAAACCCAGAAATAAACTAAGCTGAAAGAGACTCAATGACAACTTTGAACTCAATCGATATATTAAAGTATCACCACTAAAGGAAAATGAAGTCGATAAATATTGCTAACACTTTAAAATGTTCCTCAAACCGTGGAATGACCCATCGAAAAATGGTCATTGTTATCACAGAGTGTTTTAACTAATAAAGCACAAGAAGTTTATGTTGCTCTCTCTCTATGTAAGATTACATCAATTATTATAAAGTTAAAACAGCTATTCTGAAAGCATACGAGTTATTACTGGATGCTTATCACCAAAACGTTTAGAAGTTATCCAAACAAGATCATCAAAATTACATGGAATTCGCTACGAAAAAGGGTTAATTTTGATGATAGTGTAATTCAATAAATATTGTCAACAGTTTCGACAAATTAAGACAATTATGTCTAACTAAGGAATTCATATGTAATCCGAACAAATGATGGCCTCAATACTTACTTAGAAGAAAACGAAAGTTGAAACACTACAGAAAACAGCTGCTCTTTTTGATGATTACACTTTAACACATAAAACCACTTTTCATAAAAATATATTCGTATTCTTTCGATAAAAATCTGTATCTGGTTCATTTCACAAAAATTGATGATTATTCTAAAAACTCCATCTTCTCTAGTTTGAAATCTTCTCATAGACAGAAGAACTCGCCATCAAAACCATCTAGGCCTGCCTAGCATTTTAATGAAAAACTCTTGTCCTGTTTTGTCGGATTGTTAGCGTTTGAAAACGACAAAAGATGAGAAGGCAACTTCCAGTGCATTTGTTTCACCAGATCACCCGATGTTGTTCATTTGGCCACTGATAAAAAGGCTGATGTAGATAGGGAGGAATTTAGACCTCTTGCATCTGTTGGCTTTGTGTCTTTATCAAACAACATTGCTAATCCATACCTATACGTATTTTACGTGATGCGTACATTGTTGTTGGAAGGTGTATTGCCTTTAGACTCCAGTTCTGCCACTGGTGAATTTGTTATTGTTCAGGACATTGAGAGTGGTTTTGTTAATGTTCCTCTTCATAACATTTAGTTGACAGTAGGCTTAGTATTAGGACCCGATGTGGTTGGAATAGGACCTACTCTGCCAAATAAACATATATTATAATTGTTGAAAAGCGAACTGGCTGGAGGAGAGTTGTTGCAAAACACAAAATGGGCTGCGAGCTAATCGCCGTTTCATGTAAGGATGCTTTTGTTTTTTACAAGAATCCAGACGTGTTTCCCTCGTGTGCTGTGACTAGAACTCAGACTAGGAAATTAAGCCAAAAGTAAATGATAGATACGTATTCAGAAGAAAATAATATCGATTTGTCTTTCATATTTTTTAATCTGACAGAAATTTTGTGAATAATTATCCTACTGACAATTCCCTCGTGAGTGACAATCGTGGACATGAGGTATTGGATTAAACTAATGAAGTTCCATTTCCTACGAGTACACCGATCGTCTGGCAAGAGAATGATCCGCAGACCTCATTACAATTTAAATAAGAACTCCCAAACGATGTTTTGTTTCTTTGTTTTGAATTTCGCTGGAAAGATACACGAGGACTATTTGTGTTAACCATCCCTAATTTAGCAGTGTAGTGTAAGGCGAGAGAGAAGCCAGCTAGTAATCACCACCCACCGCAATCTCTTGAGCTACTCTTTTATCAACGAATAGTGGGATTGATCGTAACATTATAACGTCCACACTGCTGAAATGGCGAGCATGTTTGGTGTGACGGGGAATCAAACCCGCGACCCTTAGATTACGAGTGGAGCACCCTAACCACCTGGCTATGCCGAGCTATATTATCTGTATAGTAGATATGATGAAGAAAAGGCCTATGCTACAAAAAGAATATAACCTGTAATTAACATTTACTATAGCTCTATATTACTTCTTGAATAGAATTTTAAGCATTCACACGTCTTTCATTATGATGCTTATGTCTTTATAAAAGTTCGCTTTAAACAGTTTTTCTTTTACTTTAAAAGGTGTGGAGCTAATTAACACTATCTACAGTTCGTTATGGACCATTAATTAATTCTGCTACCCAGAATATCTGAAAAGTCCTCACAGCCAGTATTTTAAGTTACTCCCTTGTAATTTAATTGTACGGCATACAGTAGCCTGGCCTATAATCCTGAACCATAACGGCCCAAAATCTTTTCCAACAATAATGTGGCTTATAATGATACAAGTCTAACACATCCATTCGATCAAATGTATCTGTAGTTTAAACTGGATTTGAATATACTTAATGTGTACAATTTAAAGAATTAAAAAGTTTTACATTTATTAAAAGTTATAACAAGTTTAATTACAAGCACTGTAATTAAACAATAACAGAAAAAATGAATCAAGATGGACCATCCGAAGATATCGAAACAACGGGCAATTATCAATTAACTGTTTACTGTATTTAAAATACATTTTAACTAATACGAATTTTATGTTTTGGCGAGAGTAATTACAGTTTAAACGAAACAAATGTATAAAGACACAAGATTCTAGGCCTGGCATGGCCGAGCGCGTTAAGGCGTGCACTCGTAATCCGAAGGTCGCGGGTTCGCGCCCGAGTTGCGCTAAACATGCTCGCCCTCCCAGCCGTGGGGGCGTTACAATGTGACGGTCAATCCCACTATTCGTTTGTAAAAGAGTAGCCCAAGAGTTGGCGGTGGGTGGTGATGACTAGCTGCCCTCCCTCTAGTCTTACACTGCTAAATTAGGGACGGCTAGCACAGATAGCCCTCGAGTAGCTTTGTGCGAAATTCCAAAAACAAACAAACAAACAAACAAACACAAGACTCTAACGTGAACACAAGAATGATAACGTGTGAAAACTAAATATAATTTTACACCTGTCTTGGGTTCGAGAAATTTTCAATTCTGATTGTTGATCATAACACTTGTTATTACTAGAATTGTCCGTGAACAGATTACGTAGAAAAGCGAAACTAATGTATATCTAAAAAAATAAATTATTTTTAAAATAGTAATCCTAACAGTAACAATAAAAATTAGTAGGCCTAATAGTACTGAACCACAACAGTATAAGAACTAAATATCTTACGGAAGTAGGTCTTAGTGCGATATTTTTAATAAGAATTTTCTTCTAAACGTTCGGTAATATACAGTTAAATACGAAATTAATACTTTTATTTTTCTCAATAAATTACAGAATTTTAAAAAGGTTTTTAAGTAATTAAAATATTTTTGTTCGCTATTGGTGTTACTGTGTTAGTGCCACAGCCTACACCATTATTAGTAATCATGTATTCAGGTAAGCTTACAAATGACAAATGTAATAAATAATACAAAGAAGTAGACCGTTTATATTACATGAAACAATATGAAATATGTTTGTTTACAATAAAATGTGAAATTAATAAGTTAGTAAAAACAGACGCTTTTTTAAAGATGCGATACGGCGGGATGAAATTTTGTGGCGTTTAGCTGCTAAATCTCATCCGGGGACGATAAGAAATGACATGGAGAAATTAACTTGGAAATAATCTTAAGTAAAACGGCATAGTAATGAAACATTCTTAAAACGTACTAGATATGTTTCTGAATACAGTGGTTTAAGTATAACGATTAAGCTAAGTCATGGGTCAGCGCGTATAATAAAAGAACTTATTCGAAGATATCCCAGTCATTTTAACCTAAAAGTTAGAAAAAGACTTGTCAGTTAATAGAAGTAGGTAAATTGGTTTGGTTTTGAATTTCACGCAAAGCTACACGAGGGCTATCTGTGCTAGCCGTCCCTAATTTAGCAGTGTAAGACTAGAGGGAAGGCAGTTAGTCATCCCCACCCACCGCCAACTCTTGTGCTACTCTTTCACCATCGAATAGTGGGATTGCCCATAACAGTAAGGGCGAGTACGTTTGATGTGACAGGGTTTTGAATCCGCGACCCTCGGATTACGAGTCGAGCACCTTAACCAACTGGCCATGCCATGCCTGGCCTAGTTACAATAAAGACAGAAGGGGACATGAAAAAGTGGCACATTACCTCTGTTATTTTCAAAATAGTGAACAGGGGTGATATATACATGAATTCATTTGTTTGGTACTTTGTGAAACTAACGCCAAAGTAAAACCCAAAGTTGTACCATTTAAGTTGAAGCAAATGCATAATGCATTTCAAGGTGATTTCTTAGAAATTTTGAAATTAAAAACGCCATTTCTGCAATGAAGAATAAATATACGAAGATGATGTAATGCCCAATATGGTAACACTGTAGTGTAATCCATACGTATTACATCTGGCTATATTTTTTGTAGTATTTAGTTATTTTATAAATATATGAGAATGGTATAATGCCCACTATGGTACCACTGTAGTGTAATCTATACGTATTACATCTGGCTATATTTTCAATAGTATTTAGTTATTTTATAGATATATGAAGATGATATAATGCCCAGCATGGTACCACTGTAGTGTAATCCATACGTATTACATCTGGCCATATTTTCAATAGTATTTAGTTATTTTATTTATTTCTTTTTTTGTTTTAAAAGTTGTGCCGATCTTTATTCATTAAGTTCTCTCGAAATAACCCTAAATAATCAGTTTCCATAATGACCCCACTGTTCACCATTTTAGGTTCAGTACTAAGAAATGCTAAACAGTTCGTCTGGCAGGTGTTAATTTCTTCTTAATGATACATATAGCTTACTTAACCTAAACAAAACGTTTTCTGTCGTTGAAAACTGTTGTAATTTAGTAACTTGATAAAAGTAAGCATTAGAAAATTGGATTGTATATAGTCTATGCAATTTAGATTCATAAACTATACCGTAGTCTAAGTTTTATCGGAATGAGTTTATAACTTGTAACCTGCATGAGAATGGTTGACCATGAGCATTGAAATTTGTCTGATATACTTGATATTATTTCGTTAATGAGTTAATAATGATAAGTGAGTATATTTTAAACTGGAATTCATCGAATAAGTTAAAATATTTAATGTTTATAATACCACTTCACAATTATCAGTATGAATTACCTTGTTTCATATTATACCGAGAAGTAAATATTAGGCCGAGCATGACCAGGTGGTTAAGGCATTCGACTCACAATCTTAGAGTCGCGGGTTCGAATACCCCTCAGTCCCAACATGGTTGCCCTTTCAGCGGTGAGGGCATTAAAATGTGAATCCCACTATTCTTTGGTAAAAAAGTAGCCCAAGAGTTGGCAGTGGATAGTGATGACTAGTTGCCTTTCTTTTAGTCTTACAGTGCGAAATTACGGACGGCTAACACAGTTAGCCATCGTGTAGCTTTGCGCGAAATTAAAAAAAAAACAACAACAAAAGAAGGTAAATATTTTGCTAGGTTAGAAATTGTGGTTAGTATCGACGGTTTACAGAATCCACATTAAAAAAAAAAACGACGAAGATATGGTCTTGTATAAAAGCCAGTTTAACTAACACAAAAACGACAAAACAATAGTTCTTTAAATTAATTATCTTGAGCGGTGCATCATAAAATTGTAATTGGCTTACCAAACTAAATTCAGTTTTCACTACCTTAATCAAGTAAAGATAATTGAATTTTTCTGAACACGATCGAAACGCGTGAGGTAAAATCAAGTTAATTTAATTAGATTACTTCTAGATGTATTTAGCAGTATCTATTTAAATTCAAAATCATCTAGATATTACAATGTTGACAAAACTTTATGAAGGAACAAAAGGTGTAGAAACCAACTTTGTTCCATATGAGGCTTGTTTTAAAACGTAGAATTGTGGCGTATTCAGCGATGGCATTTATCTGTTCTATATATTTTGTATAAATTAGTTTGATAATGAAATCTAGAACTTTAATGATGATAAGTGAGTATATTTTAAACTATAATTCATTGAATAAGTTAAAATATTTAACATTTATAGTATTTCAAAATTAATTATTGCCTCGCCTTCAAGATATAATTTAGTCTTCCGTTTATCAGTTTTTTATCACAAACATGTTCTTGAGATTTGTTTTTAAATGACTATAAATATTCGTAGTAATTATCTTATCAATGTTGTTTTGAATTAAGCACAAAGCTACACAATGGGCTAGCTGTGCTCTGCCCACCACAGGTATCGAAACCCGGATTTTAGCGTGCAATTCCACAGACATACCGCTGAGCCACTGGGGGACTATCTTATCAAAGCAGATGTAATTGCTAATTTTTCTAAAATGGCGGAGAGTACCATTTTAGGTAACCAAGCCTGTGTTAGCTACAGGAACAAATAGGGCGAAAAGCAAGAAGGATCTTAATACACTATTGTTTTTTGCTTTTAGACCAAAGCTATTTTTGGTTATCTTTTATGTCCACTACGAGGAATCTAACACCCGATTTTATCGTAAACTTATCGCAAACTCACCAGGATACTTTTGTAGATTTTTAAAATCAAGTGCGAGTTTACTTTTTTTGAATTGTTTATGTTAGATATATGTATATTGAGTAAAATAAATCCAGTTTTACATGTTTTTGAAACTGTTTCATTCATCCTGCGTTTCGTTTTGTACATTTATGATATAAACAAATTTTAACAACACAATAGAAACATTTTTATGCTTTTGAAATCTACGTTTATTATCTTTGATTAAAATATCATGAATTCTTACTTGCATAATCGCTGGCTAACATTTGTTGGTCAGCTGATTGACCGTGTGTACCGCCGGTCAGTATTTCAAGAGTGTCAGGAGAACAACACAAGCTACTAATATTCAATGCATTTTGGAAATCAGGAAAGCTGTCAGGAGTCAAAGTCAGTAATTCCGGGTACTGGATGGCGTCCGAAGTCGTGACTTGTGTCGATATATCTTCTGGCATTTGCTCAACCATGATGTGACCTTTCCAGTGTCCTCCAGCAACGAAATCAAAATACGTTTTAGTCTCATTCACGTAAAGTGTTGTTTTGTATTACGTTGCGTTTCTGCTTGTTTTAGCTAAAAGCACCGTGTTTCTAAATGCGATTACTCGTTGTTCGTATTCACAAAGAGCTTTTTAGCAGTTCCTCACCACTTAATTTCTCAAGCTCTAATATTAAGTAACACAATACTGTCTCTCATGCACGTAAACGAATGAGGGCGCTTAAAAATTTATTGGGCAAAAGCTTTACATCATGAAATCGTATAATTTGAAGAAGACTAATTTATTCAAATAGAAAGATCGCGTGTGATTGTGACTTGATGGCAGTATTCAACTATCTGTTACATGTTTAGCACATAAAACTAACTGTACAATCCTCCTTTTCTTACCGAATACCCGTAAGATCACCCAACAATTCGAATTTTTGCTTTAAAATTCCAGAGTATTTGTAATACAAACTGTGAGCAAAGACTTATTTTGATTCACGAGAGAAAAAAAACTAAATTTAAAGGACCACATAGACCCCACCAAACAAAGCTTACTGCTTGTGCTGCTCTCTACACAGAGAAGCCAGTAAGAAATCCTACAAGATAGTGGCGATAGGTACAGTTTAGGGCTTACTGTAGTGAGCTGATTTATTGTATGGTTTCTGTCGTGTTGGAGATTATCGTGTCGTCACGAAAGAATCCTAATTTTTGCTGTCTTTTAGCCATACATATTGATTGTATTTAGTTTAAGCCCATATTTTTAGAGTTTGCACTGACATTTGCAGGTTATGGAAGTAACCACTGCAAACAAAGGTGATTTTTCTTCATTGTTTGCTGCACACTTACCTGATATGACTCGGAGATGAAAACGATGTATTCGTCCGTTTCGACAATAAGTAGAAAGTGTACAGTGGCTGATTATATTTGTAGGATAATGTTGTGAAATTAGAGCATTTCCCCTTTTTCTAAAGAAAACACGTGGTTTCGTTTGGTTGGTTACAGCATGCTAGATATGTTTTTACTACATGAAACATCCAGTGCTTTGATTTATCTTCTTATATGACATACATTTAGTAGCTTAGTCCCTCTAAGTCTGTTCAGCAACTTAGCGCAGCGTTCAAGTATTAAATTGGACCTGAAAATATAACTATCACTGAGCTTCGAGCCTTTATTTTAAATTATAACCGTAATGAGTACAGCACAGATAGCCCATCTTGTAGTTTCCTGCCTAACAGCAACAACTAAACTGAAAATTCAAAAGGATAGGTAAAGGTTACAAATAATATTTATAACCCAAGTATGTAATAGCAGTTAATAAGACCAAAGTGCTGATGCTGTAGTGTGTCAGAACAGATACAAATTGTATCGCCCCGGGCATCACTTTCATCACTCATAGATTAGGTTTACGACGAATTCCCGACCACAGAATAATGCAATGCTGACGTACGATGCTTTTCTTGTTTTTTGACAATAACATAAGCCCTTCAGAAGGAATATAATATTCATATAATGAAACATCAAAGAGATACAAAGTATTAACTGTATCATTTTAAGAGATGACTCTCTACAAAAGAGAAAAATGCTTTAGCACATTGCCATTATAATGTAAAACCACCTAAATAACATCTCGCTGTTAGCAAGGCTTTCGGTGTTTTTGTCAACTCCAAGAGATATTCGTCCAGGAGCTTCCACACACCCAGAAAAGTTTGTTGTTATGAAGAAACATAATTCATGAGCTCAGGTTGGTGAGAAAAAAAATATCCAAATAAACCGTACGAATTCTGCTTTTTATGTAAGAGACGCAGGTTTGTTGTGATAACAGACGTGATATAAATTTATATTAATGACAATTAAAAATGAGAAGTTATAACGAAGAAAAACACGACTTTATGGTTTCCCCAGATATTTCGTATGTAACGGATTTACCGTTGTTCATTTATTTTAGTATCTACACTTGTAATAAATAATATTCTTTTTTGTATTCGACACATATTATTTATTTACCGTGTATTGTACAAGTCACGCATGTTCTCGCGATTTGTAAAAATTTTCTGAAAGTGAGAATAAACAATATTTGTTTACGAAAACGCGCTAGTATTTTGTTGAAGGTTTTACAAACTCGCGTGATTCGTATAAAAATCAGCCAGCCAAGAGAATATTCTGTTGTAGCCCGGATAGAAAACTCATTCTTGTCTGTTAGTTTGTAAAGCTCTTCGACATAAACCATCATTTTTAATAAATATTACTAACAACGGTTATTCCAAACTGTATTGTTTTTATGTTTGTACATTAAAATATATTTGTGTTAAGAAAATAAATTGTATCTATTTCAATCTTGTTGGGAAATAATATAAATTTAATATATATTAATATTTAATTAACTAATAAGCTGAAATTTAAATTTCTGGTCATTTGAGATAGTAATACGTAAAATACATAATGTAATAAATCGGAGACTTGTCTGAACAAAATTACACGTAACACATATAATGGAAAAATGAAATTTAATATAGAGCACAGTAGAGCAAAAGTGATATCTAGTTACAATCATTGTGACAGTCATACAGTATGACCAGAAAATGAAGAAGGCATGGATTCATCGGGATAAATGGTCACATCAAACGTGTATGTTCACAACAGATTTGTGCGAGCCAAGAACAATGAAATGATACTTTTGTTATAATCTGTTAAGTCACTTGGTTACACATTTATACACTTCTATGTATTTGATTTGTTTAAATCTGGTCTTGGAAAGTAATGTCCACATACAGTGGTGGATCTGTGATA
Organism: Carcinoscorpius rotundicauda; assembly: GCA_011833715.1. Taxonomy (NCBI): domain Eukaryota; kingdom Metazoa; phylum Arthropoda; class Merostomata; order Xiphosura; family Limulidae; genus Carcinoscorpius; species Carcinoscorpius rotundicauda. The sequence continues at coordinate 92,968,954 of CM022396.1, read as the reverse complement.
AAACTTTTGTCGCAATATATTATCAGAGTCTGATTTCGTCATCTTTCTCAGGAGCCTGTTACAACTGGAATAGTAGCACTGAACATTTCATAGCCTTAAAGAGTAAACATGACCTATGGTTTCCACATAAAGATGATACAAAATCATGAGAGAAGAAATATTAACCAAAATTATGCTCTAAGTACCGGAAAAAAAATCGTTACATAAACTATCTATCTCACGTACAGTTAAGAAGCTTAGAAGATAAGATAATTATAAACTGTGGCGGAATTTATCATTTGTAAATAAAGTAAGAACTGTTAACTGTTACCAGGAAAGTAAAATACACAATTATTAATAAATATATTATTTTGACATAAATTATTTATTTCACAAACTATTAAAAAAGAAAATACTTTAATACAAATATAGCTTTCAGAAAACTTTTTTATATAATAAATATGTTTCAAGCTGGCAAAAAATCGTTGGTTTTATTCTGCGTATCTTCGTATAGATTTTCATAATAGCGTTTTTACATGACTGAAGCTGTAGCTTCACGTATATAACGTACACGTTTTGTATGAAAATCTACAAGACCAGTTTACTTAAAACCAGATGTTAGCTATGCAGTTAAGTACGTGCTCGTGTAGTTGTATCTACTTTCTAACGTCGATTTAAAGCTTACAGTACATATAAGTGATAGTATGGCAGAGGTGCCTACGAAACAGTTGAGGAACGTTTATGAATCGATACACAATCAAATATAAACATATTTTGTTGTGTGTATGTTGCCTTACAGTTGACGTTGTGTACTGTTAATGAGGTGCCTCATTTGTAGTCCATCTCTTCAAAATCAGAGACAACTAGCACAGATAGTCCTTGTGTGACTTTTTAAGTGTATAAAAACACAAAATCTGATGCATTATGTTCTTATGTTAATTATTAAGACATACTTAAAAACTGTCTTATGTGTTGAAATTTTCTAAAAATTACAAAATTATTATCAACAAACATCGTGTAATATGTATACGCTCGAAGACATTTTCTAGTCCCTGAAGAACTCTTTTGAATTTTCAAATCAAATCCATGATAACCGCAGCTGGCATGAATTCCAAGTGGAACAACATATATCAGAATAATGTATCGAAGTTGCTTAGCATTTTACAAGTAATATGATGTTACCAAAACTCATTACTTTCTTGAAGTATATGTAACCACCTTTCTGAAGCGAAATATGAACTCGTTTAGATATCAAAGTTAATATTAGGAATTCAGAATTCGATGAAGAGGATGTTCATTGCAATTAATTGCACTGGAAATGACAGGAATAAATATCAAGTTGGGAAAAAGTACAATTTGGGAAGGAGCTTTCCACGTATCATCCTTCTGTCATCATGAACATTGTGATGGTTGAGAATCCACAGACACAAAAAGCTGCGTCCTAGCTCTCTGTCTAGAAAAAGAAACAAGTCACGTGTAAGAAAGCTGTTTCCACGACATATCTGTGCAACTGATGCACACTTCAAGCAGTTGGAGAATGAAAAGCCAATTTATGACACTCATAGTCATCCCAAAGCAATGCTTAAGGATTTATATTCGAATTGATTGTAAATAAAATGGTCTGTCGAAACGCTGGAGCAAAAGCTGATTTGCTATTTACCTGGCAGCCTTAGAACAGCATTTTGTAGTGGAATCTACACTGTATAAATATTGTCGATATGCATGTTCATCAGGTAAATCATAACCAACATTCATCCACGCCGTGGGCTGAAATAGCGTGATGTTGCTCCAATTTTTCTCTTTTATTTCAAAATACTAAACTTATGTCCTAGTCATTTCTGAAAATTATACTTTGAAGTTTCTTAAAATGTTATTTTTGTATAATAAGTCTATTTTAATTTAAATCTCTTCCAAAAGATTTTTAGCGTAAAATATATTCTGTATGAAAACTTGCACAGAGCACATTCTTGTTGAAACGTAAGGGCTTCATTCAATAAAAAAATCAAAGTTATCACTATTAGTATATTCATTACAATCTAAAGTTCCCGTCCACAGTGAAGGGAAAGTTAATTTATTAGTTAAAAGTACTTCAAGCAGTTTTTAAAGGGTAATTCTGTTGCATTCTTACTCCAACTCAGGCCTAAAGCTCTTAGCTATGTATACCAAATAAGAGGAAAAATAATTGTTGAAAATTTCAGTCATTGAAATCGAGAAAATAACACGAAATATTGTGTAGATATTTCGCTGAGAACTTTCAACAATAACTTCAAATGCGAGGGTCACATATATTTTTCAGTTTAAGAGTGTTTTCAAATTTCTATTAATCACTACTGAATGGAAGTAGTTTTTATATCATCCTGTTATACTAAAGCAAATCCCAGTCTCGTTATTCAAACTTATCCTTTTTTACTGTCTTGTATACATTATCTATTATCTCTTGGCCAGTTTAAGCGGTCTGGTGATTTCACATCGGTGAGATATTTAACTACTCTGACAATTCTGTAACTGCGTGGATCATACCTGAGAGCTACTGCGTGTTTAGTTTGGCATCTAGATATATTAACGTTTAAAGAACCGTTGGTGCATTTGTACCTTGTGTTGTACACATGGCAGGAGTTGACCTCCCTCCGTTTAATTTGATATCGTAAACGTTCAAAGCATGTGCTTTAATGTTTGGATAAATCAATTCAAACTAAAAATGATAAATTAAGTTTTCACCCCACCTAATACTGTACGAAACTTGGTAATCAGATGACTGTTAAAATTTACTTCTTAAAATCTGTCGCTATCTTCTGGTACCCTAAAGTGATGTGTCCTCTATTCAGCTAATGTGTCAGCAAGTGTTTTGACCAGTGCATTGGCGATTGAATGTGTATCAGTTCCCTTACTAAATGAATAAATTACAACCACGATTTATTGATAACATTGGTCAGGTTTGGGAAAAATCCACAACTCTCTTATGGGATTGTGCTGACATTGAAGAAGTACTTCTGAAAGCAACAGGAAATACAATTTGTACACCATTATTCTACGTTTATGTTAGAATGTTCTCAGTATAACTGAATCTTCAAGTTCTGTAGGGTAAAATATTTCCCGATATCCTCAAATTTGTGTTTCATATAGCATACAAATAATATAATTTCTTAGAGCATAATGCTTGTGGTGAATAGTAAAGTGCATGCCAATAATTCTGCACTTACTGTTCTATCATTACAAACAAGTTTTGTTTTTCCAAACATCCCAAAAAAAATATATGTTTTATTAAGATGAGAATTATAGATACTAAGCATCATGTTATCATATACAAACTGTGCAATTTTCATTATGTTCATCTAAGAAATGTGAATGTTATAGGTTATTTACTCAATGCAAATACTGGCCAAAACATGAGCAATGTGATATAGAACCCAAAAAATCATGAAACCCTTGTTATCTTGTAGGTTGGAGCCCCCTTTTTACCATTGTAATATTCATAGAATTTTTGAAAAAGAGGTTCCTATTTGAGTGATCAAAAGCCAAAAATATATTGTATGAAACAAAATTAGCTTGCTAAACATATGGAGTCTGAGGGTGTGTGCATATTTCAAGTATAAAATGATGATTATGTAAAAAATGTTAGATCCCAAAAGCAATTGTGCGTTAGCAATATAGGTATGATGTGTGTAGATAAAAAATAAGGGGTTCAACCAAACCCACTAGAACCCCCTCTGTACGTACGTGCATTCATATGTATATTGCAACCAAGGTATTTAATTTGTGTATGTACAAATGACTATTTCCGTGGCTTCAGTTTTAAGTTCTTTCTTTCTTATCTTCAAAGAATCATTTTTGTGTTTTCAGCAGTGGAATAAAACCAGCAGTCAACTGTAAGACATCAGCTGCATATATTAGACATGCCTTTATTGAATGTCTCTGAGTGTAAAGTCCATCTGTTGTTTAACAATGGTAGGTTCGTTCCAAAGACTGAATAATATGACATGTAATTTGCATACACTACCTCGAGTGTTTAAATTTGTTTTGTTCTTCTGGTTGTTTGCAGCCAGGTTTAGCAGAAGGACATATTTCTTGGTATAAGGCTATTGTTCTTTTGTTTTCAATACCTAGAGAGGATCCCAAAATTCTTTCTAATTATTATCCAATTACTTTAACTAGGCGTCTCTGTATGCTTTAGGAGAGGATTATTAATTTAAGTCCTGTTACCCAATATACTTTTTGTCAACAGCTCTCCATCATGGACCACCAGATTCATCACAAAACCTCGATCAGAGAAGTTCCTCAAGAGAAAGCATTTTTAACCTTGAGAAAGCTTATAATACTACATGGAGGTTTCGAATTTTGCAAAACCTCTACTATTATGGGTTTAATAGCTGTTTGCCCCTTTTTATTTCTAACTTTATATTTGACAAGAGATTTCAAGTCTGTGTGAGATTAATTCTGTTCCATTCTTTCACTTACGAACCTGAAATCCCTCAGGGTTGTGTTCTGAATGTCACCCTTTTCAGTATAATTCTCAATGCTATCACTAAACAAATTCCCCTTACTGTTGAAAACAGCCTCTATAGCAAGAACTTCCAAATTTTTGTCCATCAAACACGAGATTTATTGAGTAGCAGCTTCAAATTGCTCTCACTCGGTAGTTGGTATGAACCACAACAAACAGTTTCACTTTCTCTTCCTCTAAAACCATTTGCATTTATTTTATCCACATGGAGCTTAGAAGCTGATTCTGAGCTTCTTCTTGGTGGTTTTTATGTCTATATAGTTCCTGAGATAAAGTTCTTAATCAATATTTTCAACCATAAGCTTACTTTCACGTCTCACATCAAGAAGCTTCAAGTAAAGTGTACTAGAATGTTGAACATCCTCCACTTTTTTAGGAGCATATAGATGGTCTGTGCCCAAGATCTTTCATGTCCTCATATGATCCAAGCTGTACTATGGTTCCCTGGTCTATGGTTCTTTTATGGCATCTACCTCGAAAATATTGGACTCTGTGCAGTGTCTGGAGTTTTAGTTCTTCACAGAAACATTCTGCACTTCACTGAGCCCCATAAATTTCCTCGTCACCTTCAACCTTTGTAACTTCCTTTGCAATACACTTCCAAACTTCAGTTTCTTCCATGGCATCTCATCTGTGGTTGTATCTTCCTTCCTCAGTAGACTGTGCTCCTTTGGAATAGATAGTCTACTATCGGCATTTCGATCCTGAAACAACTGGCTAAATTGAGTCTGTCACTGCATAATGTTATTGAGTCTTATAACAACACATTATAAGATGTTATAATAATTGACACAGACTCTCTTAGCACTCTTCTGTCCTTGAAATCGATTCGTGAGTTCTCACCGTATTCTCATTAATATTCAGAAATTAATGGCCTATTTTTCAGTCTTTAGTTTGTTTCCAGTCTTCCTCGATAGAAGGCCGTGTTCGTATTTACAGGAATGAGCATTCTGAAACCAAAGCTACAACTATATGTGCTGATGTTGTCACATCCATGTTTGTGTCATCGAGGTACAGCTTTCGGTTGTACAACTTTATAACAAACCTTTCGATATAAAACCCAAATATCTTGTTTGGACATTTAATTTCAGTGAGGATCGATATGAGAAAGTTGTTTGGACTAAGTAAATCATAGGTTGAAAATTTTAACTCTTCATTTTATTCATGTGTGTTAGATCTGTCAATGCTCTACCTTTATGAAACTTTGGTAGTAATTGTCCACATTTTACTTTCATGCCATCGTTACAAATGTGAATAGTAGCACTATTGTGACTTGTTTCTTTACCAGGGTTTATCTCTGATATTGGACATTATCATTGGCAATACTGACACTGTTCAGATTGCTTGTGCTTTTAGACTTTTGTGGTCATTGGCTATTTTAATTCATTTCAGTTTTTACTTGATTTTCGGGCATTGTTTAACTGTAACTTGTTTTCTTTTTAAACTTTGCAGTATTTTACTTTTGATCTTTTCACTGGACGTTTGACGCGAACATCCTGGCTGCTTTTTACCAAAAAACAGCAAACCAAAACAACCTTCACTGTAGAAAATGGATTGTGACGGTTTGTTATGTTATCATTGATGGAATGTACTCTTTCTGAGGCACCATGAATTATACTCGTATGACATAATTGCACATAGGGATATCTTTGATAATATTTATAAAATAATAAAGAGTGTTGTGGAATGGTTGAAGAAGGAAAAACAATAAGCTGAATTCTAATAAATGTGAACCGTGCTGTCAACTAAGATGTTTCCTTGGATAAAATCAACAGTGAGGCAGAGTTGACAGAATCGGCCAACATCAAAAAACTTGCATGACATAAAACGATTACTTGCGCTGTAATTTTAGCTCGTCTTCTAAGTAGTTTACATGAAACATAACGTTTTAAGATAATTTTACTTCACCACCATGTACACTAAAATTAATTTAGTTATGTCAATATTGTTATAACACTTTGTTAAATTCATTATTTGACTTTAAACCAAAATATTTAACATATTTATATACAACACACACAAATAGACCACCAAACTTTAACGAGCATTTAAAAACTAAAGGAAGAATTAATCACTATTCTTTACTTAGCACACCAAACTTTTGAATATGCATTCAATTAAATATACAAATGCCAGAGATTTTGCAGTAGAAGAGCAACTTTAACATTAATATCCTTGAATAGAATCATGGAAAGAATAGAGACTATGCGTTAGAGAAAAAAATGAACACTGTGAAAAAAGAGATTTATGAGATGGTAAATGTGATAACTTTAAATTTCAATTGCAATTGAAAAAGATCAGCCATACGTAAAAATGAAAAGTTAACATGGTCTAGCACTAGGGTTGAATGATTATCACGAAGAAATAGACAAAGTGCGGAATATCGCTCATAAAAAACAGTCGCTTCACAAAGGTCATAAACAAAAATATAATGTGCATAATTAGATTAATCATACATACAAGTAGGCTTGTTATTTTTAAAATAGAAAGATACCAATGGACAGAAACCAAGACCATAACTAGTATTTCCTCATTCTTTAATAATCCAAAGCACTCCTTCACCTTCATAATTCTCCAAAGGTTGGACATTTAAGAGTATTCAAGATACTAGAGTGAAGAAGAAAATCCTTCTATTGAGATGCTTGCTTGCTTTCTGTAGAGAATTAGTTACCGTAAATCACATGAATTACGCTGTGAGAAAAATAATCACAACGGAAACAGCATGGAAAGCTGCATCTGTATTAAAGATAACTACGAGAGAAAGTTGCTGTCAATGTGCTTAGTTCTGTGCCATAAAGAAACAGCAGTAATAAAATTAACATAGTTGTTTTGTACTGTTTCACCAACTGGTAAGAACTATGTAAAGTGTTTAACAAGGAAGTACATATTGTAGCAAGAAAATTCATCCAGGAATTTGTTTCAAGATTTGGAGAACCTATGGAGCTTCATTCAGATCGAAAAATAATTTTCAATTCGCCTCGTTGGTGGGAATATAACAAATATTTAGAACCAAAATGACCAGAAAAATAACCCTTCATTTATCTTCCAATGGAATGAATTTTCCTGTAATATACTCATTAATTAGTTGATTTTGTGAATGAAAATCAGAAAAATAGGGGATCAAGATATTATGAGTTATTAAGCAGCAGTATATGAAGTTACAAGTAATAAACTTTCATCACACAACATTCTTAAATAGAAATAGAATGCAAAGAGAATAAATAAAACTATTGATATAATATGTTTTTACTGGTAAAGGAGTCAGCTGGTTACAAAAAAGATTCTGTCAAGGCGACATAGTATGTTTGTACAATTTCAGTTACAAGAAAAGACAAACTTCAAAGTTAAGCAGGTGGTGGGAAAAACTATATGTGTTACTGAATATAATCAATAATACAGTTTACAGAATTCCGAGAGACAGGCAGTCCAACTTAAAGGTCGTCGATAATGATTGCCTTTAAAAAAGGTAGGTTGGGTAAGAAGAAGAATTTGCCATCAGAAAATCAACCAACTTAAGGCCATTCCTTTAGACACTAATGCCAAGGGAAGAAACTGCCATTAGATCTACAAGTTCTCAAGAGAATTTTCTCATTGATAGGACATCATACAACGATAATAGTTTTTGGTTTGTTTGAATTTCGTGCAAATATACACAAGAGCTATCTGTGATACTCATCCCTAACTTAGAATTGAAAGTCTAAAGGAAAGACTAGTCATTACCCACCGCCACCATCTCTTAGGCTACTTTTTTACCGACAAATAATTGGATTCACAAGAACATTGTAACATCCTCCTGGCTGAAAGAGGGAGCATGTTTGTTGGGATGGGAATTCTAGCTTGCAACTTGAGGGTTGCAAATCAAGTACCCTTATGACCTGGTCATGCCAGGTTAATGATGATGTACAAGAAGTTACCTCATCCACGTACGAGAGCCCTACTCACCAAAAATACTTGGTGAACAGGCAGTTTTGTTTACTATTTTGTTTATGTGTTAGTAGTGTGGGATTTAAAATCCCACAATTTCACTCCACCGAAATCATAAGTTACTTTTTGAATAGCTTTAAAACGTCTGGTGAATTGATTATCTTTACAGAAAATTATTAATGTTAATGTACACAAAGTGAATTTTGTTTTTGTTTTTCTTCTTGTTATTGTTTCTCATAATATTCTGTTTCTTTCTCAGTAATTACAGATAATGTACGATTTCAAATCGTACAATTTATTAACAGTCATGTGAAGTCTTAGTCATTTTGGAGCCACTGGCAGAATTTTGTAAATGGAGCTTTATAATAAAAAGAAAACTTAGAAATAAATTAAAAGGCACAGCATCAAAGGCCCTTCCATGTATAAGGCCCCCAATTAATTGTTCAATTTAAGACCACATATGTCAAACATTCATGTAATTCGTAAAAAAATACAGAAACATGGCGAAGTGGGTATATTGGCTTCGTTTATTTTGACGAATAAATAAGCCGGCACGTGGTTGATGACAATGTATCGTAAAGGTACATAAATACCCAACTATATACCTTCAAATCACTTTGTAATGTTAAATAAATCCAAATACTATAATTTTTAAATTTTGGGAATCGTTATGAAAATCGAGCATTGAAATCATTTATTACTAGTTACACTACATTACCCATGATTGTAGGTCTTTAAGACTTACATCAACTGTGGGAAACAATTTAAAACGTCTGATAAAAGATGTTTTGCAAAGTCACTTAAAAAAGTTTAGAATTTTATTGAATAGTCAACATGGTTTCACTAAGTGAAATGTGTGCCCTCCAAACATTTTGGCATTCTTTGAAAAGGTTACTACTTATGTAGATGAGACTAAGGATGTAAATTTCGTGTATCTGGATTTCCAGAAAGTATTCAGGCATTTCCTTCCAAATTATACTTATTATTATTATTATTATAAACAAAACGCCTTATCTTGCACGTACAATAACTAAAGCCAATATATCATTGATTCACCAAACTACTAAATATCTCAATCCTTTTGTAAAGCAGCAGCATCCTCCACACAGCTGGCAACACCAGATACATTAGTATCAATAGCAAATTTAAGTAATATATTGCATCTTCCTTCATATATGTCACTGATTTAAATAAAAAATAACAAATATTCTAAGACTGAGCCGTAAGATACCCCACTTGTGAGATTAATCCAGTCTGACTAAAATCCATTTATAAGAACGCTTTTTTCTCTCCATACAACTACTCTTTTACTGAATTAGCTAATTTGTTTCCCACACCTATAAAGACAATTTTTGCAAGACCTTTATGTGACACCTTGTCAAATGCTTTCTGAAAATCCGCATACACCAAATTTACACCCCTATCCTCATCTACATAAGCGATGACCTTTACCTACATCTCTATTTTATCCGTTATAAAGCCCAAGTGTGGCATATGCAAACTTTTTAATTGTTCACACGAGCAATAAAATATATGCTAATATGGTAACAAAAATTCTGATAACGTGGATCTTTATATTTTGTTTTTATTTCGTTTACATCCAAAAACATTGCAGCTGTTGTCTCCCTCCTCCTTCCACTCAATTTTTTAATTAATTAATAAACTTACGTTATAAAAAGAACGTGTTTCTATATGTATACCTACTTCTATGCATCAATCTTCGCAGGGATGGCAAGGGTTAGCATTTGCCACCCTAGAAAATAAGAAATATTTTGTTTTTCTTTATTTACTTTATAATTTCACATTACTTAATACATTTCATTTACACTCCTATAAAACTCACCAGGTTTATCAGCAGCTTTACTTAAAATCTTTAGGTGTCTGCTCTTTAGCTAAAGGCCTGGCATGGCCGAGCGCGTTAAGGCGTGCACTCGTAATCCGAGGGTCGCGGGTTCGCGCCCCCGTCGCGCTAAATATGCTCGCCCTCCCAGCCGTGGGGGTGTATAATGTGACGGTCAATCCCACTATTCGTTTGTAAAAGAGTAGCCCAAGAGTTGGCGGTGGGTGGTGATGACTAGCTGCCTTCCCTCTAGTCTTACACTGCAAAATTAGGGACGGCTAGCACAGATAGCCCTCGAGTAGCTTTGTGCGAAATTCCAAAAACAAACTTTAGCTAAATAATAATTAATGTCACTACCGTTGCAGCTTCATATTAATTAAAATTTATTGTACTCTCTCGGCTGTAATTGCATAGCTTTGAAGGTGGATCTATTGCCACTTAATTTAAACTTCTCTTGTTGGGACCTACAAAGTAATTTTTACTTTTGGGCCACAAAGCCATTAATTAAACACGGAAATGCTTTTGAATCATAGAAATCGGAAAGTTATGAGAAGGAACGGATCGGAGTTATATGTAATACATTTATTCATATATTGCCAAGTGTAAAGTATAAAGTTTGTTGTTAATTACAATATAGGCCTAAAATGTTTTTATTATCGTCTTTAGGATCGTAGCTATGCCATTTATTTTCCTCTTAAAAGACACACACGCGCTATTAAACATTACCTTTAAAAATTGGGATTTGAAAAGTTATATCTGTTTGTGAATCTCTATTTTTGACAGCCTGATTATTAATCCGTTATGATGAGAAAACCCACTTGTAGAGAAAAATGTATATGTAAAAACAGCTGGTATGGATAAAAAAAACTCTATGTAGAGGAGCGAACAACGTTTCGACTTTCTTCGGTCATCGTCAGGTTCATATGATATATATTTGCCAAAAATATTGATACGAACAACAGTAAATTTATACTAATTTGTTACAACTAGTTATTACAAATAATGATTTACATACAAAAATTTTACAAACCTACAAACAATAATGAGTGTTCTATCTTGTCTAGAACTGAAGTTTTTATCGACGGTTCATCGAGAGCAGATTAATTCAATGTTGATACAGAGGTACACTTCTCTTGACAGAAAGTTGCTTCACTGAGAAAAAGTAAGTTTTCACGGACGAATACATCTAATGACCTTGTATAAGTACTATTATTCGAAGTTAATTTACGGAAGTTTAAGGGTTTATAATTTTCGATATCTATAAACGTTCCTAGTCAAATTTCTGTAATTTTTAAGCTGTTTCTCCGCGTGTTGCGCTTTATAAACTTTAAGACGAGGTTCTAGAAAATTCAGCTGGTGATAATTATACTGGCAATCACTAGTGTTTTTAATACATACATTGTACATTGTCGATTTTTACTCTCGAGAACCTTTTACAAATTTAGGGAAAAGGCAGGTATTTTTCAATACATATTTAACAATATAAGTGGCATCCATTTCTAAATATATATTTAACTGTAACAAACATCAATATTCAAATAAATATAAATTAGTAAATCTGTTACTCTGATGAATTATGTAACGGCTGTTGTTGAGGCAGAAAGGATGAAGAGCTCCCCGTTAGTACAGCGGTAAGTCTACGGATTTACGACGTTAAAATAAGAGGTTTGATTCCCCCGGGGGGCTGAGCAGATAGACCGATATGGCTTTGCTATAACAAAAACACACACAAGAAGGAAGAAAATCTGTTTTCTCTCGTTGACGCTACCTTGCCTGATTTACTCCGAGAATGCACCCCAGTGACGCAGCGGTATGTCTGTGGACTTACAACGCTAACAGTTTTTGAATTTCGCACAAAGCTACTCGAAGGCTATCTGTGCTAGCCGTCCCTAATTTAGCAGTGTAAGACTAGAGTGAAGGCAGCTAGTTATCACCACTCACCGCCAACTCTTGGGCTACTCTTTTGCCAACGAATAGTGGGATTGACCGTAAAATTGTAAAGCCCCCACGGCTGAAAGGGAGAGCATGTTTGGCGCAACCGGGATGCGAACCCGCGACTCTCAGATTACGAGTCGCACGCCTTAACACGCTTGGCCATGCCAGGCCTACAACGCTAACAACCGAGTTTCGATACTCGTGGTTGGCAGAGCACAGATAGCCCATTGTGTAGTTTTGTGCTTAATTCAAAATAACAACCTTCGAGAACAAAAAAAGCTGTTTTTCTGAATGATGATAATGTTTATTCAAAATAAATAATAATGATAAATAGATGATTAGTGTCAAAAAATAAAACAAAATTAACTGATTATAATTGCAATTCACTTACTTAATCTTGTTCATATCAAGAGTTTTGATATTTGCGTACATTGGCGATACAACATAAACACCACCAAGACCACTTCAACTAACGCTGCATGTGTCATAGTTCTTTCCTTTTTAATTTGTTGAACGCAGTGTTGTGAGAAAGGCATCGTTGGTATGATAGAGATTGTGCAGTTGATTTATTTTTCTTTAGTTTAATTATTAGTCAGGGCAATAGTTTGTGCCTTTTAAACATTATAAAAGAAAGTTGTTAAAAGTTAAATATTGACAGTTATTAAACACCTATGATATAGAGAACTGTTCTATATTTAACGGTATTTTCAGTACAGTTCCTTTGACAAACTTGTTGACTTTCCAAGGGACACATTACGCTTTAAAAAAGAGGTGGGATGTTTATGTTAGCAGACAGACAAGAACAAGATAAATGTTTATACAGTGTATGTGATATATGATTCAGATATATATGGTATTGTTAGTTTTATTAAGGTGGTAAAATTTCAGAGCGAAATGTAGCAATTGTTTGGCTCTTTAACTTTTGCATTCATTTCCGTGCGTATGATTCGTACAATTACCACAGGTAAGTTGTAAACTAACTAGGACGTAATTGCTGCTATTAACAAGATTCAAAATTTCAAACGTGATCGATCAAGTAAAACAGTTGATAAACTCTATCTTTTTTTTTTTTACAAATTTTGTACGAAATTCATTTAAAGTTCTGCATACTATTATTACTATAAGTGTATATTTCACTGTACTAAGCCAGTTTTTTATTTCGTGCAAAAGTAAAATGAAGTTTAAAATATGTTGACGTTCTATTCTTTACATGATATTTGTTGAAATAACACTTCAAATGTGCAGGTAACAAAACGCTAATAATTGCTAAGCTACATTTTTGCTGAGTGACAATGAAATATTTTAAGTTGTGCCCTAACATTAGGCTATAAACTCATTTTAAATACTTGTTTAGTTGGGTGGAGAATAATTACAGCAGTTGTTTTCAAATTGCACAAAATTATTTAGACCCATTTGAAATATTTAGATCAGTTTCCTATCCTCTTTTAGAATTTACAATAATAAACGAACTAGGCTTATGAAAATTATATTTGCTTTAAATTAAAATATGAATGCTAAAGTATAAACTGAAGATATATTCAAAGATTTTTTACTTCTTTTTTCTTTCCATGCTCTTACGTTATTCACCTCATAATGTCAGATATAGAACGTTTGATGTCTTGTTCCTACAATTGGGCAGGAATTTGGTATTCATCTTGTACTGCTGGGTGTATGAAGTTTTTTCATTGCTCTTATGGTTGAGTTAGAATCACTATTTTCCTGTTCATAATTCCAGGTACAGGATGGTTACCCGTTTTTGTGGTGGAGTTAAAGCTTACACACAAGTGCACAATTCCTGGTTTAGGAGACTGTGATTGAATTAGAAAGTTTGTCTGATAAATGCTATTTGCATCATTGTTATTCTGGTTGCTTTGCAGCATAGCACTCTGTTTCCTTACGGGTGGAGTTGGTGCAAGGTTTACCAAACATCCACTTTTTCTGGCCACCATACATTATATATTTTTATTTTGATATTGCATGGTGTTCCACTTCATAATTCCAAGAATGTAGTTGAGAAGACACCTAACAATGTTTAGACGAATACCTAAATCTTCATAATTCTGAAAACTCATCATTGGTTTTCAGTTTTTGCCATGGGAGTCTGGAGTTACCCCTTGCTATCAATTTTTTTTCTTCTGTATACTTCTCATGATTCTTCTCCATCTGGAGTCAGATTGTTTCCAGCCACACTTGTACAATTGAGTTCTGAGTGTACTCATTATTTACACAATTCCATGTTTTACAGGGCCTTCCTTTTAGTAAATCTAGACCTCATTTGTACCTATTTCACAACACTAGACTTTTTTAATGGTAAAAGACACCTGTTCCATTATATTGCAGGGGATCACTTGTTGTAGCCTACATCAGTCCCACCACGTACTCAGTGTATAATTCTAGCTATTGTGTGAAATAAGTTGTGTAATGTATCAGAAGACATCATTTTCTCGCAATGAAAATATATTTCAGAAAGATATTTACCAATTCTCATGCACTTCCTATCATTCCACCCCATTTCCAGTTTTTTTATCTCTGTTTTTTACATTAGGGCATAATCTCAAAAGTGAAATTCACATAATGTAGCGCACAGATAGCCAGCTGTTCTAGAAGAGTGTGTTATGTTACTTTTGGTGGAAGATTGTGGCACGTCCTGTGTATGCTAAATGAACGGGTTAAACTTGTAAGGTATAAATAATGGTACATCAAGTTAGAAAATTTTATTTTCAATGCATTAGAGTATAGTGGAAGATTGAGAAGAGCTGTTGTGTTAGATGAGATAGTTATTTGTTGTTTTCAGTGTAAGAATATAACATTAAGTTATCTATAATAACAACAACAAATTACTGCTTTGATGGTTTGATTGACTTCACTACCACTATGCTAAGACTGTTTTCTTCAGTTCTGCCGTTCAGTGAGTTCTTATTTGTGTTGAATGTGTAACATAAATTACAGTAGAAATGCATTACCTTACATTTACTTTAGTTAAAGGAAATTTGTAATAATTTGCAAATAATTGTATAACTTGTCAGTTGATCCAATTGAGTATGTAGAACATTAGTATTCTTAATACAGATAAAAATGCCAAATAATTTAATGCCGTGTCCCTAATTTCAATGGATTCTTTTAATAACAATCATTTATTTTCTTTTATTTAACCATCCTATGATCTGGTTAATTCGTCTCTTCTCCAATTACTACCGGTGATCTTGTAAGCTAATCTTCTGTGTGGTGTGTTATCAATAACTATTTATAAATTTAACTACACTTAATTCATGTACTTTCCATCATCCAAGTAAGTAATATTCTCTAAAACATTTAACTGAGTAATAAGGCAATATTAACCTGTAGTGGATTCATGTTGACCTTTTTTGCCATAATATACTAAATGAGTTTTGAAAACCTCTTCTATCAGACTCAGTAAAATTTTTTTTTTTCCTCTATAGAAAAGACTAATTGGGTCTATAATTGCTAGACCAAATTTTATGACTTCATTTCAGAGTGAGAGTAGCATTAGTAGTTACTAATGTTAAGTAAGTTAGTTGAAAAAAAATTAAAATGTGAAAATGGTATTGTAAAATGTTATGAAACGGGTACTTTACATATGTCCCCCACTAGTACAGCAGTAAGTTTATGGATTTACAATGCTAAAATCAGGGGTTTGATTCCCCTTGGTGGACACAGCAGGTAGCCTAATGTGTCTTTGCTGTAAGAAAACATACACATACTTCACGTAGTTATTTGAGAATATTTATTTTTAATTATATTTGAAAGTATCCCAGACAGTTTTTTGTGTTTGTATTACCTAATGTTAGGTAAGATAACTGAAATATTAAAATGCATTGGTAGTACCATTAAATATTATAAAAAAACTGTTAATTTATGTATCTTTTTTTAATGCTAGTATGTGCTTTAAAAAGGTTTTTTAATGTTTCTTTCTTAACAATGATTTTAACTGTTGCAGGATGCAGAATAGAATGTGTGAACGTGTGTAAATCCATTCATAATACTTATGTCCAGAACAAACTACCTGCTCTGATTAAAAACAAAAATCAATCCACTAAGACATCATATTACATGAACATTTTTGTTGTTATTTATTATTTGTGTTTTAAGTTGTATTTATAATCTAGTAATTTGTTAGCTATAGGGCATAACATACATATAAAGTTCAAAGCATGCAGCATCAAGCTTTTCTAATGTATGTAAACATAAATTATAAACATGGTATTCTGTGAATTGTCTTTAGGTTAGTTAGAAAGTGAGTTGAAAGAAGAAGATTGTAAAGTGATCTCAAGATAGAAAGTGACCAGTCAGTGTTTTGGATATCACTGTTTATAATTAAGTTGGTTTATTTTATCTTAGTTAAAATTATTTATATCATAAACCTACAGAGATTTACATCAGCATACAAGCATTTAGGTTTGTAGAAGCATCAAAGGAGAAAATGAACTAATTTATTATTATTACACTAATAGGGTAAAAAGGAAAAGTCTTAGGTAAACTTAAAAAAAGTTAATGGGTTTTTGTAGTAATTTTATTCAGACAACTCTTATGGAATGTGAGAGTCATTGGTATGTGAACAATTTACAGATGGTTTAATAGACAAGAATATGGGGATGAAATTCAAGTAAAATAGATGTATGCTCTTGAATAAGATGCTCTGCACTTTATAGTATGTCTGAAATCCTTTAAAGTTGCAGATAACTGAAAACACCATCTTGTTGCTATGAAACTGTTAAATCAAGTAATGTTGAAACATCAACCAGCAGTCTAAATCTTATTTCTTATAAATTTTCAATTTTTAAATGTGATGTACGATACAATGTTGTTGACTCTCATACTCTAATTTCTCTTTTTAAGGATGCATTCTTTGATTCATAAAGTTAGAAATATTTTTCTGAGAAGATCTTTGAGAATTCATGCAAAAATTTACAACTGTACATCTTCAAGAACACTGGCAAGGATGCTGTCTGATCCTGAAAACAAAGGAGAACGTCAACAACATATAAACTTCGATATATTAGGTACCTGGGATAACAGGATTGATCTTCCGATATTGATGCAGCAAAGTATCAAACTTGGAAAGCCAATACCCCAAATATCAATTAAAAATGTCGGAGTTGCTTCTGTGACAGGAAGAAGACTAACAAATGAAGACAGAGTGTGGTTAGTGAACACACAAACTTTTATATAAACTTAAATATTCTAACAGCAGTAATAGATTTGATCATTAAAAGTCAAGATGTGGATGTTTGCTTTTGCAACATTGATTTTGGTGATTTAGTATGTTTTTGATTATTAGTTTAAACTTTTGTTGGAATGATTTATAGGCACAAAAACATAATAAAAAAATATATTGATGAAAAGTAATAATTTTTTACATTTCTGTGTTACTTGGTTGGTTATAATTCCAGGAATTACTTGTAAAATATATTGCCAATGATCTGATAATAGTTTTCAATTACTAATATATACATATATGAACAAATCACATGTGAGATTTTCTTCTCAAGGTGAATTTCTGAACATGTTGTGGGGACCTTCCAGGGAAGGTTCTGTATTTTCAGTTTTCTTCATCTGGGGCCTTAACATCAATATACATGTTTGCTGTGTGTGGCATTTTGTGAAGGAAAGGGAAGGATTCTGGTTTGAGAGTTGTCATTGATGGGTTACATTATATTAGTGACACTAAGACACATCACTTTGGCTTTGGGTGGCCTTGGAGTGGCTCTCCAAGGTTTAGTTGGGAGTTTCTGTTGGACTAGGGTCAACTAACTGCCAGTATTGGATGTTCTGAAGAGGTGTTATGAACATGTTTTAATGCTGGTATTTGGGTATAGTACTCTTGAAACCCTGGCATATCTACAGTGTTATTGTTTAACATTTTATACCATCCCTTCCTAGGGCTTCATGGTGGGTGAAGGCAGTGGCCACTGGCTTTTCTCCAGTTTTATACATTCTGCAGTCAGTGGCCTCCCTCCCCTAAAAAAAAAAACTAATTTATTGGAAAGTAACCATGTTTGGAAACCTTTGATAAGCTGTCACTGCCAAAGGCTGCTTCTGCACCTTATTTTTTCTTTCTTTCTACATTTTTTGTTTGGTAATTATTTATTTAAATGCTTCCCTTATTTTTACCCAAAAAGGGGTTAGAGGGACTTGCTGGTTCTCCAAAGTCAGTGAAGGAGCTATTTTGAGGTGGAAATATTGATATCAAAACTCATTGAACTCACGACATCAGAGGCCACTAAGGATATTCCTATTGAATGTACTACTCATACTACCTTGAATTCTTCATATGGAGTTACTGTTGAGAGGGATTTAAAGAATATCCTTGAGTTTGATATCCTTGCTGATTCCTCCAGTCAAGAAGTTTATTTTATGTAATGTAACTCTTCTCGTGATTTTGGAATTATGCTGCCTATCAGTGCTCTTGTATCAGTATTTGCATCACGATATTTACCTATTACTGTCAGGGGAGATTATTTTATCTGTAAGGTACAGTCTTATATTCCTAATACTATAAGGTGTTTCCAGTATCATTTGTTCAAACATGTTGAAGCATTTTGTCATGGTTCTTTGATATGTGCTTCTTTTGGTAGCACAGACCTTGAAACCTGTGAATGTTAATTGGACCCAAACTGCATCAGTTGTGGGTCCCATCTTTTGTACTTTCATTCTTACCATAAGTAGGTGGAGGAAAAAATGGTTACAGTGTTTATGCACTATAAATAATATTCCTTATCTAGAGGTGTAAAAATTGTTGTCCCTCATTCCTTTTTGGATATATGATACTGCACATTGTTCTTATGCCTCAGTAGGAGTGTTGAGTAATCTTTCCATACCTCCATCAGAGTTTCTCTCACACGTGAAGAGTCTTTTACCCTCCAAGGTACCTGGAGTTGAAAAGTCTACATCTGCACCTGTCTTTGTGTGTATTGTTGCATTCAGTTGTTGCTCAAGTCCCTCAATGTCAAAACTATTATTTGATCTTGCCTTATGCACTAGTCTTCTTCTTCTGACAAAAATCTACCCAATCATCCTGGAGCAGGAACCACAGAGGTCAATTTAGCTCTTTCTACTTAAACAAAATGTCAATATTGCAAATAAAATAGTTCTTTGCTCAGTTTTATCACTAAATAAAAATTGGTCACTTTAATACTCTGACACTGTCAAAGGTTTTCATTCAAATTTGGATGACATATAAGACTGTGATTGATACCTCTGTCTTTCTGTGTGTGTGTATGTTTTCTTGCAGGAAATGTTCTTTTGGCTGCTGATTGTTACATTTTGATATTTTTTCTTGTACAGGAATGATGGGTTTAGTGCCACTCAATAACCATTGGAAGCTTTCTTAATCCATATCTCTGTGAATTGTACCATAATGTATGTTCTTTATCTTACCCATCATCAAGAGATGCTTATTGTCAGTCAGACTTTGATAATCCTGTTAACCAGCTGCTATCTTCCTTCCTTTTCTTGAGAAATTAGGCAGTAATATTTTTCAATCATACACTGGATGTAATAACACAGCAGCCTTTTTTACCCTGAGGTAAAATCTGGCTTTACACACTATTTAAAAAAGAACTCCAGCAACAAGTATTTAGTATGTTAAGAGAGGAAGATACATCAGATAAATTATTAAACACGCTTAATTCATTTGTTTCTCAAATGTATAGCCAGAAAAAGCTCCTCTTCATCTTTTTTTCACTTTTCTTGGAGGGTTGACAGTGAGCTACAAGGTAGTGATAATTTTATTTATCATTTTGTGAGAGACTCGCTGTGATCAAGGCTACCTGACCCAAGTGCTCTAATGGAAGCTGGGCCAGATGAACTGACCCTCTTCCACTTCTCCTTCAGAACTTGATCCTGCCATCATCTGTAAGCTGTCAATAGATGACAGCAGTAACGAACTGTAATGTCCAAGCAGCTGCTCAATCTACACCTAAATTCTCCACACATTTTCCATGATATTCTTGAATCCTGTCTGCCAAATAGCGTGAAATGCTCAAATCTGGTCTGGGGTACCTTTTGTAGATATGCCACACTTTTTAACCATATTGCTTTTAAGTGAGCCCATGCATGTGCTTGGAAGGTAAGACATAAAAGCCAGTGGGAACCTTGGATTAAATTCACAACCAACATCTACTGCCATTTCCAAAGTCAAATGGAATGAGATTTGGAAGGTTGGCTGGGAAGATTCTGATACCCAGGGTGTTGCCAATACTCTTGGCAAAATCTTTTGCAGAGTATCTAGCATTTCTGCTTCATCCCCACCTTTTTAGCAATCAAAACTCAGACAGAGCAGTCACCTCTTTCCTTTCAGGCTGATCATCTATATGATTATAATTGCCTCTTTACACTTTTGGAACTCAAGCTTAGTCTTTATTGGTCTGGCAGTATATCACTTGAACCAGATGATATACACAGTGAGATACTATGCCATCTCTCTTCTGCTTCTTTTACTATTCTTTTAGTTGTTTTTAAATGGATGTGGCAAGAAAATGCTTTTCCAGATGCTTGGCACTGGGCTATTGTCCTCCCTACCATTCAGTTGCTTTGACAACCTGATTCAAGGAATCAAACAAGATGAACATTAATCATCCTCTGTAAGGTCTGTCAAAAGAAACAACCTCCTTTCGCCCATCCAATGTGGTTTCCAACAATAGCACTCCATGGTAGGCCACCTGATTCAGCTTATAAATTTGATCATAGAAGTCTCTCTCAAATGACATCTTGTGTCAGTATTCTTAAATCACAAGAAAGCAAATACTCCCAAGTGGAAATAACATTTTCTATTTGCGGAACATATTTCAAACCATCCTCCCATTCCCATATATTCAGATGGTTCGAAATCAGATGAATCTGTGAGCTCCACCATGGTTTGTTGTGGTTCAGTGGTAGCACACAGAATTCCCTTTAGTTTCTGTTTTCACTGCTAAATTGTATGCTATTTCTATTCCCCTGGATCACATAGAAGCTAAGCAGTACTCAAATTATACTATTTATATTGACTTGCTTAGTTCACTTTTGACCCTGGAATTACTTCATATTAGTTTTCACCCTATTCTCATCAATATTCAAAACTAACTGGCCCATTTCTCTTTAACATTTAGTTGCACCAGCACTATAACCATTTGATAAACTACAAATGTTAATGTACTCATTGTTTTTAAATGAAAAATAACAACACTGATAAGTTAATATAGTATTAAAGTTTACAAACATTTATCACTTCATTACAGTAGTGAAACAAAAGCACAACACATATATTCAAACATTTTCTTCTACATTGTATTATATATTGTATAAATAATAATAATAAGTATGATTGCACTTACAGGAATCATTGGGAAACAGAAAAGATGCAATACAAACTATTTGTATACACCTTTAGTAACCAAATAATAAGTCTTCAAAAGTATTTGAGAGACACCTTTAGGTAATAAATAAACATACAAAATTACAAGTCATACAACCAGTTAATAAAGTCAGCATGCAGATATGTATATATATAAAACCTCTACACTAGTTGGTTGGTTGTGGCATTTTATGGTGCAAAGCAGCTAGGCTATATGAATCAAACTGGTAAAGAAAATATTAAAGTAAAATCATTAAAACCTGTAAAAGGGAATCATGAAGAACAAAATGCAAAACAAAGTCCAATTTTCGAATTAAAAAATTAAATAGCATTAAAAAGTCTAATGGCTCTTCAAAAATTAAAAACAATTCTAAGGTGGACAGTGTAACCATCATCAAAGACACCATCCAGCATCAAGGGTAAACCAGCAGACGAAATATGTCTAAAATGCTGTCATTGTTCTAAGTCATAATGACAGTACTACAGTAAAATATTGAAGATTGTGACTTGAGTGTCACACAGTGGTGTATCAGTTCCAGATAAAAGAAAATTATGAGTTCAAAAAACAGAGACTAATGCAGTCTAGTTAGGACTCCTTCTTTATGGAAACAAGAAGGCCAAAGTCCAACAGAGGGTTTTTATCTCCAATAGCTTGTTCTCACATTGTTCACTCCAAGTCAACTGATGCAGAGCTGATATAGGACCATAGTCTTCATATTGAACAAACACATCAATGATGGTGCCAGAACAGATAGACTTAGATGTAGTGTTAACAATCTCATTCCCATGAACACCAAAGTGGCCTGATATCCATAAAAACTGGATCACTTTACCCAGGTGTTTCCTGCTCTTCACCATGTTGGCCTTTTTTGTACTGGAAATTAAAAACCTGTAATGGCATTGTTCCTAGTATATTTCCCTTACGAATTGGTGAATATGTTTAAGTTCAGAGTATTTTTCTCTTTTCTAAGTTTAAAGCTATAGACCAAACATTTAGCTTTCAAATGAAAAACCAGCCAATAATTTGTAAATTATTGTAATTATTACATATTTGTAATATGTAAATTAAAAAAAAACAAAGATAGTACTGTAGTCTGTAGTTTCTAGCACCCTCCAAAGTTGAAACACATACCATGACTAATTGAGAAAGATGTTGAAATCATTATCAGCTGTTATTTCTGAAGTTTAATCATATCAACTATCAATCATCAGTTTATGGTACATCTGTTGTACATTATACACCTTTAAACTTGTTGTTATTAGTAACATTTTAGCTGAAGCTTTGTGTGTTTGTACTTCTAATCTTGTGAACTTTGGTACAGGTCAAAGCCCTTATCAGCAGCAATGTGTAGTATGAAAAGTGGACAGGTTTGAAATGCTATTGGATATTCTTACAAACTCTAGTGCAATGGAATTAAAGATGTGATTTAAATTATTATTGGAATTACCATCATTGTATCACATCAAATAAAACTTTTTTTTTTCACTGACTATTTACTGTGTACTTTTTTTAACTGACATTCTGTAGTTTTGTGTAATTTGTTTTATTGCATGAAAAATGTTTCTTTTGGATAATTTTGTCTTGACAGTATCAAAGAACTTCAACCAAACTTGTTATATTTTGCTGTTTTTGATGGTCATGGCGGAACAACGTGTGCTGATTTTTGTAGTCAGCACATGGAGCAACATATTCTTCATTGGCTGAGCAGGAATACTATGGACTTAGAATCTGTTCTGCAGAAAGCATTCATTGAAGTCAACAATGCATTTGCTCGTAATGTTATTTTTATGTCCTCAAGTAAGTAAAAATGCTTTCATATGAACTACTAAGAAATATAGTTACAAGACACACTGTTGTACAAGAGAAAATGTTCTTTCAGTGTCATAAAGATTTTCGCTAAACACTAAAAACATTGTGCAATTTTCAGTAAACCTATATTCTCATAAAAAAATAAAGACTGATAAATGATGTGTGCACCCCTCAGTGTGGGTCCTATCTACACAGTCACCTCCAAAACATAGGATACATTGTTTATCTGTTATTATAACCTGTACCCTTGGGATGCTTTTGATTTGTGTAACATTTATGATTTGGCTTGTGTTTGTTGATTAGAAATTATCATTAACCAGAGGTTTGGAGTTGTATTTAAAGCAGTTCGTCCTTTTGGTTTATTTCTGTTAGTTATCAATATTTTATATGCATGTTCAATGAATATGACTTGTTGCTGACTATGTTACACTTCTCTATTACATTGTTTAATATTTATCATCTTAGTTTATGCATTTAAGTGTAATTGCCTTAACTAACAGACAAATTGTGTAAACTATAGTTTAGCCTAGCGAGCTGATTATAGCAATTCAGAGATGCCAACTATTTTAAATGACTGAGCGTAATGATTGTATACAAAGCCCATACAGATATTGTACAACCACTGGATACAGTTTTGAGTCATCCATGTCTGTAAATCCATCTGTGGCTAAACTGTTAAACACTTAGTAAATATGCTTGAAATCATTTTGTCATCTTCACAACCCAACATTTGTACAATGGCTGTAGTTTTGGTTCTAGCACAGCCATATTTTTTTGCTATATCGGAGTCTGGGAACATTTTTCTGAATAGATGACCTACATGATCGGCTAGAGCTAGGGGTAAGTTATGAGCAATGACGAATTTTGTGAACATCACTTCTGTACTTATGGTTTTATATTCTGAATTCTTACTCATAAATGTCATTATCTGCATCATATTTGTCTTTGCCTCAGCCTTTTGTTGGTGAGATACCGATTTTATATGTCTGGAACAATCGTTTATCCAGCCATGTGCCACAGAAAAATCAACGTGACAAATTATACAAAATGCATGACTTTCACTGACTTTTGATACAATGACCAGATATTTTGCACTATACTCTTTCTTAAATCTTGATTCACAGTTTTAGTCCTTTTAGATTTGCCAGAAACAAGACAATCTGGTGAACAATCACATTGGTGTTTCTATGCCGCTTAGAAAATGAGAAATACCCATCTACGCAAGCACCGATTGACTGACAAGCACTGATGACGTAACTATGGATTTCCCCATTTACCCAGTATGGAAAATCACTGCATTCAAACTATTGGTAGACATCTGAGACAGCTCAACTATGAACTTGTATTTCTAAGACTACATAAGACATTGACATCCTACATTTGGGATTGTCTTTTTACTGTTTCAATGACAGCTGGAGATATAATGGTGGTCTTTATGTTGCCACCATTTTGCATCAGATGGTTAATTCTATTTTAGTCTTACATCCATAATTCCCAATTAGTAACTTATTAGGTTAGATAAGTTGAAGTTACACACAATAAAAAAAAAATATAATAAATATTCATGATGTCTGCATGTGAGTAATCTGTTAGTGATGAAATTTGCTACATGTTCACCAAGTGATTTCCAACTTGTGTGTCAGGATTAGTAGTTAGACACAGTTCAAGAGGCTGTAAACTCAAGTTTCAACAGATGTATATTTTTACGAGCTACGTAAACAGTTGTGATTTCCTGTTCAAATTTCTACTCATTTCAGAAAGAAAGTAAGGTTAATTTTGAATTACTTCCTATTCATTTTATGGTGGTTATGAGGTTCGTCATATCAAACAAGACTTTTAAAGTTTATGGAAATCTTGCCAAATTTTGTGAAAATACATTCAGTATCTTAAGAGCTGAAGTTTGTGTTTCACAGTAGTTGCAAGGTCACATTGTGATCGGGTTAAGCAAATAAATAAATGTAGGTAAATGAAAAATTAAATAAGTTCTACAAATAGAAGAATTTAAATCCACATCAAACAACACCAAGAAAAACTTGTATCTATAGTAATCATCTCTTTAAAGATGTTCAGTCTTGACATTAAACTTTTAACTGCCTTAAATGATAGATGAAATACATACATGTATTGTTATTTCTGTTGTTACTATGATTCATGAACAGTAATTATCACTTTCTTAAATCATTTTTAACATGATGTTGACCTAAGGAGGTCATAATGTTATTTGTTTTGTATTTTAAATAACACTTTCGAATGCCCATATCAGCTGTCTCCATTATATTTGTATATTTATTTGAAGTTCATTATTATCATGACTTTTGCCTCTAGCTGTTCCACTGAATGAAATCTTTAAGATGAAGTTCTGGATGATTCTGAAAAATTTGTGTCATTATTCATTCATCATGTTAAAGGAGGAGCAGTGGATATAAAGATAGAAATTAGGAGAGTAAAATATTAGTTGTCAAGTCCACATCCATGTCACTCTTTACTGCCTGCTTATCTGCAGTGTGTTTATGTTTATTGCTTTCCAAAGTAAAGAAGTAAAAATAAAATTTAAAATAATAATAAGAAAAATAAGGTACTACCATATGGGGGTAAGTAAGTTAAAAACTTACTTCTTGAAGTTAGCATTCCAGTCCCTATTATGGTAGAAAGGCATTTATTGGTAGCCCAATAAACAAATTATACTAGTATGAGGAGTCCCATTCAGTTATCTAAATTAACTAGTATAATGCCTAACTACCACCCTTTAATTTAGTCTACTATCTCACATTTTAGGTTGTCTGCCACTCCTCCAACTGGTTATTGGAGAATAATTGTTCTTTCATGTATTCCATATTGACTTGCTTGTTTTTCTTGGTTCTTCTCCTGGATCATTGGCTTCTCTATTTTTAGGATATCCTGAGTAGGCATGCAATTCTACCTAATGTGTGCCCATCTACGTCTTTTTTTCTGGCTCTATTTTTACACTGAATAGTTTTTGGAAATATTCCTGACACATTAGAGTCCAAGGTGAGGACTGTTTCTCAATACTTCTCTCTTTCCTACTTGGTTTTATATAATCCATAGCGTTTACCTGCTTCCCTTCCTTGTTTTCTCTCTCTCCAACTTTTGTTCCTTTTTCTGTTTCCTGCTTCCAGGTCTTGGCAGCCTCTTGTCAAATTACTTATTGCTGAGTGACCCAGTGCCAATGATACCAGTAACTATATTGCAGATTCTGGGGAGCTCAGTGCAAATCTATGGTGCAATTTCATTGTTGATCTATACATACTTCTAGGGTTATCTGAAGGGTTTCCCTCTCATGTTTTTTTCACTCTAAATTCTTAGTTTTCATTTCTCATTCCTTTCACTTTTCCTTTGGAAAAAGTTTTTTGCCATCATCTCTCTGAAGTACTTCTGACTACTCATCTCAATGCTACTACATTATTCATTTGAGAGTTTTTCAGCTCCTATCTCATTGAGACCCAGCCCTCTCTTCATTTGAAATTGATAAAAGTCTTGGTTGTCAACTCTTAGTCCTCTCCTTCTCTTACTAAATGTGAAGTTCCTTCTTTTTGGGAGAGTTGGACTAAGGTTGTTCTCACTTGCACAGGGTGTTGCACATTAAAAAAAAATATTGCTTAAATTCCCCTGGACTTCTCCTTCAATTTGGTGGCACAGACAGGGTCATCATCATGGTGGGTGTTTTTCTTTTACCATATACTGATGGGTTCAATCTATTTCCTAATGCTTCACTTTCAGGTTTGGGATTGATTCTTCATTCCCTGGATATCATAAGTTTTTGGTTGAGTTGACTCTGCACCTCAGTGCTCTACAGCTTCTTCCTGTTCATTGAGTTTTGGATCATTTCTAATTTTATATGAGACAAATTAGTTATTCGAGCTGACATTTTGACTATTGTGTCTGCTATCAGTTAACAATGGGGCACTGATACATGTTTGTTTTAAAACGATAGAATTCCTATTCTGAGCCCATTCACATCTCACACACTTAGTAGGACATCATGTTTTGAGTACTCTTAATCTTGTTGTAAATAAGTTATCTTATCCTGACAAAGTTTCTTCACATGTGTTTCAATGATCATGTGCCCAGTAGATTATGCCAATTCTGGATACATTATCCTCCCACCTCAGTTTCAAGCCAATTCTTTTTCAGTCTCTGGTTTTACATCCTGTGGTTTTGACAGTGAACATTTTCTTGACCAGTCAAGATTGTTCCATCCTCTACTTTTATGCTTGTATTTTTTTGCTTCTTTTTCGTTGAGAATTATCTAGCATCATACTATTCTGTTTCTAGTGCTTCTCATTTCATCTTTCTGACCCATTTGATCATTGTTTCCTGTCTTTATCATTTTTTCAATCTTTTTCTCAGTTATGACTTCTTTACCACTCCTTGTTTTGACAACCTTGGTCATCAGTATATTGCCTTACCTTTCCTGCTTTGTGTGTGGCATTTGTTTGGATTCCCCACCAGTGTAATGTCCCATCTTTCCTATTCAATTCACCATTTGTCCTTTCCTGTTTATCAGAGTAAATAGCACATTTTTCACTTTTATTCTGTACATCATGATTATCTCCCTTCCCATCCTCTTGTGCCTGATGCCTTTAACAATTTTACCTTGGTGTTTCACAGTTATCTGACAGATTTTTGTTTTTATTATTTTATATTCATTTTCCCTTTCTAACAGACCATTTTCCTCTTCTGTCTTTTTTTTTTTTCGCTACTGTCATCTCCTTTGTTCTAATACTCTTTTAGTTTGAGATCTTCAAGTAGTTCTCTAGGTCCTTATCTAACATTCTGACAAACCCTTGCTTGCCTGCTTAGTATAACACTTGTCCTGTACATCCATTTTCTACTTCTTTTTTCCTGTGTTTGTTGTAAGCTGAATGTTTTTTGCCCTCAACGTTTCATGTATCTAGTAATGTGTTGTCATATTCATAACTGTGACCTTTCTTTCAGTTTCTTATTTTTGCTATGTTGCCCATTACTCCCATTCTCTCCTATTTATTTATTGGAATCCTTCCCCTTCCCAAGATATTTTTCCGATCATCTTTACAGGTTGAATGTACCAGCAAATGGGGTTGGCTTATTCTTTCTCATCTCCAGTCTCACAATGTCTTTTTCATGACTCCCATTCTCACCTGTTTTATCTATTGGAACTCTTCCTTTACTCAGGATATTTTTCCTATCACCTTTACATGTTAAATGTACCAGCAAATGGAGTTGGCTTATTCTTTTTCATCTCCTGTCTCACAATGTATTTTTCAGTATACTTGCAAGTTGCATCATATCTGGCTCTTAACCCTCTCTCTAGCTGCCCACTTCTGTCACCCACTGGGTGAGATCCTCCAGGTTGGCATGTGGACCATGGAACACATCTTCATATCTCATTACCTTTGTTGTTTGACCAACTCCTCTTGATCTGGATATCAAATGCTGCTTGTTACCATTATCCACAACTCAGTTCAACTTTGAGTGGATAAATGTTTTTATATTTCTTTATTTTTTTCACAGTGACTCAGTTTTATGTGTTGATTTGTACTCTGTGGCAAGTGGTGCTTGTCCAGTTATTTTAATCCATAAACTGCACTGTATGGTCTTTGAAGTTTATAACCCCCACTTTTGAGATGGGGTGCTCCACATGACCACTAGTCAGTTCATCCTCACAGTATAGTACATCATATATTTGCCAACTTCAGACTCTACTAACACAGGGACTATTATAATAAAACAGTGTCAGGATAGTTGCTTATCCCTCTGATCCTGATTGAATAAATCTGGCCCATCCTGCTTGTAAAATATGGTTTTGTCATCACCCATTGTTTTTTCTCCAGTCTTGTATTCCTAAAGATTTCCCATTGTGTCATTTCCCCTCTTTAAGAGTGGAGTATGAAAGTCGTTACTATTTACTAGTTCCTAGCCACTGGGCTGGTGGACCATGAAGGCTTCCTCTTGAGTGTGCTCATTCCCATTCATTTGTGAGTAGGATGGTGGTGTTCTGTCAGTGTAGATGATGTGAACCTTTCTCCTATCATGAACCAGAAAAAAGAACCTGAACCTTCCTGTTTACAGATTGGAAATGGTCTGTTAGAATGCAATTCATCCCTCCCATTATGATCTCTCATTTCACCTCCTATGTTTGTCTGTTCTCAGATCTCTGGTGTTGAATTATGGTTGGACCAGCCAACATAAGTCCTCTTATAGACTGATAAATTCCCAACACTACCAGATTTTGGATTTGAGTAAACCACCACATTGCAATACCCTTTCAAATTACCATTGTCTGGATGTTGGATTCCAAAGTATCCTGGTGCTAGGTGTGTACTGGATCTATACACACACATTTTCCCTGATCAGGATAGCAAAATGAAGCCCATTTTCCTTAGTGTTTCTTCATTTTGAGGTAAAAATGGTAAGGATCTTCCTTATATTGTGAACCAGAATGATGAATGCCAATACCTCCTAGTTTTGAACTGGAGTTGACTTACTGATTATGATTGGGCATGTCCTTGAGTATGTGATGTACCTCTCATCTACCAGAATTAGTGGCACGTACTTGCACAACAGACAAAGAGTATACATGGTTCATATGTGTAGCTGTTTCCCACAAGTGTGTTCCTGCACCAACAGATGTCACACTTCATGCACATTTTCAGATACCTTTCAAAGGGTACTGCCCATCAAGTTAAATTTTACACTGGTCCCTCCACTATCAATGTCAGATTCTGAGTATTATGTGAGAGGAAGTAAAGTGTGGTATTGGAAATTTAAATTTTTCTTCACTGAAGTATGCCTTTGATAGAGACATGCCTCTTCTCACTTTAAGTCTCTATTTCTGATGCTTACTCTTTTACCTAATCTCAAAATGAAGGTTTGGTTCTACAACTCAGAGGAAGCCAGGAGAGAGTGTCACACTTCTGTTGAGGTCAGGTTGTTACATGATTATTTATTGGATATAATATAGCTGTCCCACATCAAACATTTGATCAAGGCTAGTTGTAAGTACTGATTTATTAAAGAAATGTGAAATATATATTTCTGAAATTAAAAATTCTTTGTCTTTATCATTGAATCAAAGGTATTCAAAACCAGATGAAGATGCTTAACCATTTTTCATTCTGATGATAATACATGTTCATTTTTTCATTTTCATTATTAAAAACTGGAAACTCACAAGCAGTGTTCCCTCTGCTGTATCTTTGTAATGGATGGACTGTAAACTCTTCTGAGTACTACTTTTCTGTCCAGCACTTTGTTTTGAATGGCTGTTGGTGCATAGTGTTTGTTCTACTGCCTCATGTAGGCTTATGTTTTCCATATGAGATGTTACAAATTGTCTAAGTTGTAGCCAGTTGTTTTTTACATGTATTACTCTCCAGATTGTTGAAAGGCTGTCCATGTGTACCTTACCTGGAACATTGCTCATAAATGCACACATGAAAGTATTTGTAACAGTTTAAACATAAAGCACAATAACTATTGGACATTTTGGAATATCAAATAGGATATGTGTGGTAAATTTGGAATTTATAATGAAATGTAAACCATTGCTTGAAATGGTTGCATACTGTACAAATAAGCAATGCATAATCATTGACATGAAACCCAAGTTTCACTTTTTCATCTTATTATTTATTCAGTCAGTGATTTAGTAACTTCTTATTCTAGTCCTCTTTGTCGAAAGCAGTTTTGCAATACACCATTTTGTAGGTTCTCAAAAGAAATGTAAACAACGAATATTTGTATTGTTATATTTATAAAATTTATCACTATGTTCCTTTTAAAAACTATGTATAGTTCTTTCAAAAAGAGCTCCACATTAAGTTCGTGGCAAAATCTGTTGTAAGTCTGCCTAAGTTCACACTAAAAATTACAGTTAAGAGGCAATGACCAAAATAAGAGTTGGTAGTTTTGAATGTCATTTTTGTATTTTATCAAAACAAATATGAATAAAATGTACATCAAAACAAATGTATAAATATATACATTTCAGTTATTTTGATTCAGAGTCAGAAGGTCAGTTATATTGGAAGAGGTCAGACAGAATTATAACAAGAATATACTCATGTAAAAAAACACAAAACACTGTCAGATTAGAAAGCATTAAGTAAAGCAAATTGTATAAGAAAATTTATTTAACATTGGTTCCTTCATTCATAAAACTAAATGTAGAAGAGATAAAGGTAAATTATTAATTTTATTTATACTGATTAGATTTTTAGATACCAGGGCTTAAAATAGCAGTCAGATACTAGACATAGATCAACCAAAAACTGGATATGTCTGATGACGGCTTCTGTCTGGATACTTTATCTGACAAGTACTCATTAAAACATTCATTTAAAGAAATAGCTTTTCTACAAAGCTGTATAATAAGTTTTTTAATGTCCTTTTCATTTTCCCCTCATCCCATATTGCATCTTTCATGATCCAATTTGATTTCCTTGTGTGTGATTTCATGTATAATCTTAAGTGACATTTATTAAACTTTTAACTGACACATCTTAAGGGAATACAGGTTTCAATGCCTGTCTCTTGAATGATCATTTCAATCAAATATTGAAAGAGTTTTGATCTGTGAAGAAGTCTGAAAGTCAAGTTTTAAAGTAAATTTTTTTAGGGTTGTAAAGATATATATTTTTGGTGTAATATAAATACTGCTGAAAGAGCACAGGAAAAACTTATATATGGTGATATTTGAACATGGTACTTGTTGTAAAATGTTACATTTTATTATACCTTTGAATAGTATTGCTTCACTTATGAGTATTTCATTAGTTATGTTTGTGTGTATGTACAAAAGATAATACAATTCAAGTATTTCATTAGTAAAAATAACATTATTTCCATGATTGGGTTCTACAGCATAAAACTACATAGGAGAGTGTGTTGACTCCTATTGGTGAAGGGTATTGCATGATTTTTTGCATGCTATGTTGCAGAAAAACATGTGGAGGTATGTGGACATATCAAGGCTAGTAGTGAGCAAAAGTTGAATATATAGAGGGCAGTGATAATCAAGAAAAGTGTGAGAGAATACGAGTATCTATCGGAAATACATAAATGGTGTTAACTTTAAAAATGTAAATTGAGAATCTATTTGAATTAATCATATTAAAAAATAACATCCTACAAAATTCTATAAGAGGGATAAGTACAGCTAGGGTAACCCATGAATTAATCTTAGATCATATATCTCTTTGAAGGAACTATTTCTAAAATATATTGTACATATATCTGGAACTACTTGGTGGTTTATGATGCCTTTTTCAAGTCCTCTCAATGGAATTATAGTCCAATAGGACTGGAATATGTTTGTGGATGGGGAGGTATCAGGATATTCTTGCATTGTAGTTTCATGTAGATACATAAGCTGGAAGGTATCGCATTCCTCTAGTATTTATTCAGCTAGTGTTGATTTATAAAAATCAGGGAGCTTAAATTAGAGACATGTAGTAATGTACAAGTGTTAATTGTATGTATCTAATATGTTCTAACAATTATTTGCACTTTCTTAAGTGACAAAAATATTATAGAATAGCTTTATAATCTTAAATCCAGTTTTTATTCTTCATTTATTCCATATATTATTCATGGTTAACTTTATTAGGTTATTCATTATTTTGTTACTATTTAGGTTATAGTTAGAATGTATCTGATGAACTGAAATCATAATTGTAACTTAAATTTTTCTCTGTGGAAACTGAGGATATGAAATTTAATAGAAGTCAATTAACAAAAGAAAACTTAAACAGCCATTCATTAAGACTGAATTTTGGTCAGTGTGCACGTAAAATGTATACACATAATTTGACTAGTTAAATAAACTACTAGTTTCTATTGTTGTATGTTTTTATATGTATAAATATTTCAAATTTGAGGAGTGGTAAATCATAAAAAAAATATTAAATTATAATTAAAGCAGCAAATGTGACTGGGTGTTACGGTAACACAGTAATTCATGACTGGGTGTTACAGTAACACAGTAATTCATGACTGGGTGTTACAGTAACACAGTAATTCATGACTGGGTGTTACAGTAACACAGTAATTCAGAAATAGTACTACCTCCTCTTACCCAAAAATATCTCAATCCTGGTTTGCCTTATAAATATTGTTAAAAAGATTTTGCTACAGCACACCAGTCTAGACCCTGTCAGTTTTTCATGATTTTATAACATGCTGTTCATGTGACTACTCTCTACCACTCATATTGCACCATCTATACTGGAGCAGATAACTTTTTCTACTATGCTAGAACAATCCTCACTTTCTCCGTTCAAATTCTAGCATGTAAACATGTTTCAAATCACTCTACATTTGAATACTCTGAGTAGCCAGTGGCTTTTCCCCCTCAGTGTTGCAGAATGTTCATTCCCTCTTGATGAAAATGTTTAGAGTCATCCTAACAATGTCTGTGGATGTTTTTTTTCCAGATTTCAGTATGAGAGGCATCTGCCTCTGCTGGAACCTACTTGTAATACCAGTTCAGATTTCAGTACACTATCTCATTGGGGTCTGTGTAAAGTTCTTCTTTCTGATCAATGTCAGTCTAGTATATTGTTTGTAGAAGTGGTGCCATCCTTGACACAGTGTTCCACGTCCTCTTTTTGAATTACTATATTATCAGCAGATTTAAGTGTTATAATGGAAATATGTTTTCACTTTAGGAAAGTCTGAAATAGTCAGGCTCATCTATTGTCACCAAAGTAGTATATACAAGACCAGTGGTTTCTCATTAATGGTCCTCAACAAGATGAAAAAATGTTTTAAAATATAGGTAGTGAATTATGTTGGTTTACGTTGCAATTTCAAATCACTTTTTTAAAAAGTTAATGTGGTATGAAGCAGTCTACCAGATTTTGTGGTTGGAACTAACTAGATCTCTGTTGGAAAATTGTACTACACTATGAAATGAACAATCACAGGCTTGATAAGTTACTTGGATGTTTATAAAATTAAAAATGTGGCAACTTAATGAAGGTTTGTAAGTAATTATAAGTTACCTACTAAGCAAAGCACTTGAGTGAAGTTTACTTCTGTCAGGAATCAAAGCAGGTTTAATAATTTGATCTCAAGATAATAATAACTATAATCATCACAATTATATGTACATAAAGTCAGGATTTAGTCAGCTGTTACATAAAAGTGTACAAAGCCCTAAAATTATGTTTTTTATTATATACAACATTTGAATGCAAACAACTAGTATAATTCATTGATCTAAAACTTTCATTAAATGCTAAAACAGAAGAAACTCGGTATTTACAAACAAGATCTGTCATGGTTCTGTAATGATTTTGTGACTTTTCTGTGAAAGTCACATGTCTGAGTGAAAAACACATATATAGTTCACACAAGCTCTTTCTTTTCAGGAGTGGAGTTTTTCTCATTTGCAGTAATGTTTGTTAGAAGCTGTACTTTTATTTATTCATAATATTAATTATATATTTAACAATAAAAGTGTATATATGGAATTCTAATCACACTCATACAATTTGGTACTTGCCTGCGTACAACAACAGAAAGTAGTAATAAGTTTCATATTTTAAGTTAAAAATCTTTGTGAGTGATGAGAGAGAAGGATGGTTTGTACTCAGTTGGACGAAGCATTGGCTTTCTTAACCAGAGATTCTGGGTACAAGACTTACTGGCATTTTCACTTATAAAAATGTTTGTTAAAAAGTCTAATTAGAGTAATAAACAAAATATCTATTATACAAAAACTGTACATTACAATATATATACACACATACAGGGGCATAGATCCTGGGGGATGGGGTATACACCCCCCTTCAATTTAGGTGGGGGGTATGGTGCATACAATCATTCCCCACTACAGTTTGGTCTGTTGAATTGTTTTATTGCATCACAGGCCTACTAATTGTGTGTTTGTTCTTGTGATTCTCGCATTTTTACAAATCGAATTACATAATTAGGCCTAGATGTAGACTTTTTCAATAGCCGAAATGTACATCTTTAATATAGGTGTGCTTCTAAGCTTTTCGATCTAAGTGATAGTTCGTAAGTATCAGTCAGTAGGCCTAAGTATACATGCAAGTATCGTGGAAACAAGATTACTCTGTGACTACATGTTTACAACTTTCAGGTTCATGTAATCAGAGATAACCAATTTGCAAATTGAACAGTCCACATAAGTGGTTGCAAAAATTATCCCCTCCATTGGGTGAAAAAAATCCACACCCTTGTATATATATATATGTGTGTGTGTGTGTGTGCACATGCTATATAGAATTTCAAAATAAAGGAAAACTGAATAATGCCCATTTTCTTGCAAGAAGCAATACTGTGGCAAAAGCAATTTGTTATACCAGAAAGTTGGTGACAGTTTACTTTCATTGTTCCGATAATAATGTATAATTGCAGCTTTAATGTGTCTTTAGGTGCTAATTCTTCTAAGAGTTATTAATGACCATTGCTGATCATTTAAATACATGTTTCAGTACACCTCGTTTTAACCAATACTGACATTTTTATGCTGTGTCATTTCAGAAGAAGAACGAGTGGTGTCAGGAACAACAGCGACAGTATGTCTTCTGAGGAACAGCATAGAGCTTGTTGTGGGTCATGCTGGAGATAGTAGAGCTTTACTCTGTAGAAATGGTGATGTTCAAAAATTGACAGTAGACCACCATGGAACTTTGAAGTCAGAAAAGGTATATTATAACTTTTGTGATAATGTTTAGTTTAAGAATACAGTCATGTAAACAGTGGTAGTATACTATGGTGGCTATATTTAGTTTTGTTTTTCTTAAAAACGAGTTCCTTATCTTTTTTCCAAACATATAAAAGTGCAAAGAATTGAATATACCGAAGTTAAGTGTTTAGGTAAAGAGATAAAATAACTTGGTTAATTTTAACTTCACAATACTCTGTTTATTTATTATGTTATTATCGTGGTCATACTTAGCTGTAAGAATAGTTTCAAGTGTTAATAACATTAAAAATTACATACATTTATTTACTTCAGAATGTTTTTTCATTCATCATTAAATTTTGATAAAAGGCAACTGCATATATTGTACATAGATCAGAAATGAAACATTTAATTAAGTAATTAATACAACTTATTTAAAATATATTGATTTACCACATGGGCATCCTTTATGTGGAAAATGTTTTTAACCATATTTCAAACAATTATTCATGAGATTCGACCAGCTTAAAAGATTTAGGTTAGTCTCAGTTCCACAGAATAATCTAACAAGACATATCACTCATAACAATGCCTTGCATATTGAAACTGTAGAATTATTTAAATAAATATAATTACAACTGGTTAAGAAGGTTATAGTTACTATGGCATTAATATCTGATTGTTTGAGGGCTGCAAGTAATTTCCCAACGACAGGTTATTATGAGATGAGAAAACCTATTAAAGAAAGCAAAAAGATATTTTGTTGGCTAGGCTTAAAAATTATTTAATATTCTTGTGTCAAACATGTAACAGTTATGTTTAGAGTAAAGCAAGAGAAAAGCATTAAGTTGTAGTTTGTTGTTCTTTTCCAACCTTAACAAACAATTGCAGCATCAGAACATGTGTGATTAGATATTTTTGAATCTTTGCATATTTGGTATTCATAGATTTCTCACAATAGATATAAACATATTCACTTTTCATATTGAAAACAAAAGAGTTAGCTAAGACCAATGTTCAGTTTGTTGCTCAAAGTAATAATAGCTTTGTGTTTTTAAAATTGTGGAAGGGAGAACAAATTCTACTTATGAAATGGATTAAGCCTTAGCAACTTTGAAAACACTAAATTTGGGGCTTTTGTTAGTGATAGCCTGGTTTCATAGGAACATATAGTCAAAATTAATTGTTTGGTGTTATTTCTTTACTGTTTATTGAGAGAATGCTGGAATGTTTGGTTACTGTTGTTCTTTTCCTTATCTGAACATGTCTTATAGGAAGGGTGTAGTAGACTTACCTGAATTTCTGGAATGGAAAATGTTAATGTTAGATTTACTAATTATTTACCTTGAATAACAGGTGAATATGTCTTTATATGACACGTATTTCAAAAGTAGGTAGTTTTTTTTTTAATTCATGCTTTTATATGTAAGAATTTTGCTTTACCAATTTTAGTTATAATTAGAGAATAAAAAATGAAAGAGTCATTAGCATTAAGTCTGAAGAAATTGTAAGTACTAGAAGGATTAGACTAATATGAGAAATAAATTGTTGGTTTATGAAAAATTAAATTCTGTACACAGTTTGAAGAAACGGTAAATACTATATCAATTACACAAATATGAGGAGTGCATGTTCCTACAAAAGTAAACTGTGTATAATATCAGTAAACAGACCTCATAACCTCATATGGTACATTGTAAACTGTTACAATATCAGTAAACAGACTTCATAACCTCATATGGTACATTGTAAACTGTTACAATATCAGTAAACAGACTTCATAACCTCATATGGTACATTGTAACTGTTACAATATCAGTAAACAGACTTCATAACCTCATATGGTACATTGTAAACTGTTACAATATCAGTAAACAGACCTCATAACCTCATATGGTACATTGTAAACTGTTACAATATCAGTAAACAGACTTCATAACCTCATATGGTACATTGTAAACTGTTACAATATCAGTAAACAGACTTCATAACCTCATATGGTACATTGTAAACTGTTACAATATCAGTAAACAGACCTCATAACCTCATATGGTACATTGTAAACTGTTACAATATCAAGAGTATGCAGTAATGTTCTTAACCAAATATTTAGTGTAATAATTGGTTTTCTTGTATTATTCTCCAGTCATTAGAATTGTTCTAGATGTTAAAAGTAAAAAGTACTTCATATTTCATTGAATTTCCTCTTTTTTTTCTTTTTTTTTACATTTGTTAATGTTTTTAATTTTTATTACTTGCCAAGCATAACCGTACTGAAGAGTTTACAAACTCACAAGCCCTCCTGTACCACCACTGTAATAGCCAGTTATTCTAAAATTACATGTGCATTTGAAATGAAACATCAAGACATCTAAGACCCAGTCTTTTGAGTGTATTGTTTATTTCTTGTTTGACTTTATTACAATGTTTCAATCACTCGTGGCGATCATCAGGTAACTGTCATCTGTTAATTGAAATATTGCATGAACATATTATTTCAATATAGATAACATATATGGTAACACCTGTGCTTTAAAGTAGGTTAAAGTTCACAAAAATTAATGGTTCTCTTGTTTTTCTTTTATTAATGTTGTTTCTGTTGCATTATAATTTAAAGATGCTATTGTCATGTGAATATTGATTCACTGTGTTCATAAATGTATGATTGGGGTTTTATTATGTTTTATAATCTAATGTGTATGTTGCATTCTTAATTATAGATGATGTTTCCATCATTAAAGTTCTCAGGATAAACTGTCCTGTGATCTTTGTTGTTAGTTCTTCCTCTTTAAATAAAAATAGCTTTACTGTGTATATTGTATTTTCTGATGCATGTTTCAATATGTGATGTGTATTTTCTGATGCATGTTTCAATATGTGATGTGTATTTTCTGATGCATGTTTCAGTATATGATGTGTATTTTCTGATGCATGTTTCAATATGTGATGTGTATTTTCTGATGCATGTTTCAATATGTGATGTGTATTTTCTGATGCATGTTTCAATATGTGATGTGTATTTTCTGATGAATGTTTCAATATGTGATGTGTATTTTCTGATGCATGTTTCAATATGTGATGTGTATTTTCTGATGCATGTTTCAATATGTGATGTGTATTTTCTGATGAATGTTTCAATATGTGATGTGTATTTTCTGATGCATGTTTCAATATGTGATGTGTATTTTCTGATGCATGTTTCAATATGTCATGTGTATTTTCTGATGCATGTTTCAATATGTGATGTATTTGGTTACATAGCCATAGTATGATAAGAAATGTGCTAGTGTGTCTGAGTTTGTGCCTTTTCTTTCCTAAATAAAGTTGTTTTTTATCCCCCTTTCCTTTTTTGTTAGTGAGTTT
This sequence comes from Carcinoscorpius rotundicauda, assembly GCA_011833715.1. NCBI lineage: Eukaryota > Metazoa > Arthropoda > Merostomata > Xiphosura > Limulidae > Carcinoscorpius > Carcinoscorpius rotundicauda. Next base: position 92,929,592 of record CM022396.1, on the reverse strand, counting down.
GTTTTATACTAGAAACATTTGTAGTGACAATATGTTTAGGAAAGTGAAATTTGTCAATAAATGTATTGGATATTGATTCCAGTTCATATTGCATATTGATTTTACTACTACATATATTACATGCTGTATTATAAATACATTATAACATGCTAGTTTTTTGTTGATTTAAGTGGGCTGAGTGGCACTTTGTATACTTCTTTTATTAGCAGATGTGTGGAAGATGTTTTGTTTTTTTTAAACTGTTGGAAATTCTTTATGTTGTTGTGTTTATGTTATTGAAACCCTGGTTTTCATTCTCTTCTCCAGGAGTGAATTGATGTTAGAGTGAATGTTTTTTGCATGTTTTAAAAATGACTATTGATGATTGTTGTCTTCAATCCCACAAAACAAATCATTGACGTACCTAAACAAGTGTTAATCTGGGTCACAGAAGGTTGCCCCTGCTCAGGCAGTTTGTTTGTTTATGAGTTCTGTTTTGACAGGTGAAACAAGTTTTTCAAAGTTTTTAAGATAGGTTGTAATACAATTTTTCAGAATTGTTTCATATCATATTTAGAGCTAGATTTATCAAAGTGTCTACAAGCTCATGAAAAATTAAAAGGTGATAAAATTTGGTTTTGTCATAAAGTCAAAATTTATTTGTCATTATTGCATACCTGTATTTGTTAGGAAATCTGAAGTAACAACAAATATGAAAAAATAGTGGAAAATGTATAATTGAATTATTGACTTAAATTTAACTTCCATTAAGCCTTTTAGATAAAGGAAGTGTTTTATTTTGGATATTACATTGCACATGTTTTTCCTTTTTGAATGCACTTATTCTACATTAGTTCATTTCTACTCTGTTTAAGGTTTTAAATGTGATTCTCTGTGGTAAATTCATATTTATTGACCATACTAAATACCCCTGGCAAGTGTCATTTTCAAATGAAGTGACATTCTCTACCATATTTTAGTGAGTGGTTGCAAACTGGTTGTACAAAGTTTTCTACAAAATGTATGAAAATAAGTTAAGTGTTCATAGAAGTTGTATTTGTTGAGTTAAATCTTATGCAAAGAGCTAATCATCCATTGAAAGCCACAAAATGAGAGCTTCTCTCTTTAACGGCAAAATTTCAGATCTATGATCTAAACATAAAGAATGATCCTGTTACTTTATAAGGAGCAAGCCAACTCAACAAATCTGATCCATTCAGCCAACCACAGTTTACATTTCTAGATACTGGGTTATTCACAATTACTGAGAGATATCCAGACATAGCAGAAATAAAAATATTTGCTTTGAAGCATATTAATTCATGTAGTACGTTGCATTCAGCTGATCATTTTGAACACATGTTCAGAGTAATGTTTTCAGATAGTGAGATAGCAAAACCATTTAACATATTTAAGCATAAGTCTTACATATTACAAACTTTCGACTGGTTTGTATTACCAAGAAAAAGGCATTTCAAATACTTTTTTTTTTTGTCTTTCAAAATTTATAATACATTCTACATGGATTTACACATTCTGATAAAATAAGTTTAGGAAAAAACTTTTACACTCCATATGCATATATAAAATATATATTTGTTTTTATATTATAACCAAGATTTCATCTTTACTATTTCTTCACTGTTCATACACACAACTATTTGAAGTTAGAAATAATGAGACATAGCAATCTTTTTGTTGCATACTTTGATGAATCTTTTATGTTAAAATTGGTTCATAGAGAACAAATAGATTTGCATATCTGGTACACCAGTAAGATCAATATAGTTGCCAAATGCATAACCACCTCATTTTTGAGTCATGCAATTCCCAAAAGTCTTTTAATTGTTAACAAAAACTGTTTTTCCAGTATTACCAGCTTGGTAGAGATCCTTTCATTAGGCATGGATGGACCTTCAGTCAACTGGAAACTGGCAAAACTAATTTCATTGAGCTTTCAGACAGTATTGTAAACCTTTACAGATTGGATCACGATGCATTCAAAACTAGTTTTCAAAAATAAGGATGAAAGATTGAAGAGTTCATGAGGACATGTTACTGTGCCTTCACAAAAATAAGGATGAAAGATTGAAGAGTTCATGAAAACATGTTACAGTGCCTTCACAAAAATAAGGATGAAAGATTGAAGAGTTCATGAAAACATGTTACTGTGCCTTCACAAAAATAAGGATGAAAGATTGAAGAGTTCATGAGGACATGTTACTGTGCCTTCACAAAAGATTTTCCAGTTCAACATGCTAATTACACCTGTGTGACATCAAATTTCATCTAAAGTTTGTTGGTGTGCAATGAATCAAAAAACTTGCAAGGGGTTAACTGGCATATTTTATGTGTTACCAGATCTAAAAAAAATATGCTGAAGTGATAAAAACGCATTAAAGCTAGTTCATCCAAGATCTTGGCAACAGTTATTACTAACTTTCAGAATTTGAACCTTTTGCAGGCCATTCTTCAGTTCTTTACTTTTCTAGCTGCAGATTTTGAACCATTCCTCAGATAATTCCAAGGCAATCATCTCTTGACTTCTTTTCTGTATCTGGAACTTTAAACAATCCAGAAAAATCAATTAAATCTCTGTTCCCAGAAGTAGTAGAATTGGTGAAATCTGGATTAGATTTTCTCCAACTTGATCTAAAAAAAATCAAGTAATTTGCATCCAGTTTGTAAAGTTGAAGTTCTTGCTAAGAGAGCTCTTCATGGAAGCAAACTTCCAAAACAAACAGTGAAACTTCTTGAATTAAGGATTTACTATCGAGAAGTTTTGAAGAACATTGTCAAAAAATTATGAAAAAGAGTCCTTTGAGATCCTTTTTAACAAATTCCATTAGCTGCTTAACCTGGGCCAATCCAACACCAAGTAGAAAGAGATTTAACTTTTTTTGTGTGTGTGTGTATGTCAAAATAATTCATATTGGTTGACTAACCTCTACTTTGATTTAATTTCCAATAGATAGGATAATCTGTTAGGTTTTTACATTTTTCTGGAATGAGCAAAAGCTATTTCCAGATGCCCTGCATCTGCTAAAGATGTTAAGAGTAAACCATTCTATTTGATTATTTCTGTTGGAAAACATTGGCAGTCTGCCCTGGCATAGTGATCTTTACAAAGCAATTCAGTTGGTCCTCCTGTCTTTATATAGTAATGTAGAAGTTAAGTGAGGTTTTTCAATTAATAGCAACCTGTTTTGGGGTAACCTAAATGAAAACCTTCATCACACTGTCTAGTGCATCAGGAAATATGTCTGGAGGAAAGTTCGCTGAATATTGAAATTGACAAAAATATTACTAATCATATGTGTTCTGCTTTGCAAAAGTATGTACAGTATCTTTCACCCTAAAAACAGCAGCTTACAGAGGAAACTGAAAAGGCTGGAGAAAGAAGAAAGCTGCTTAACTGATCAAGGTATTGGAAGTAAAAAGGATAAACTGCATTCAGAAACCAGTGTAGTAATTCCTCACATTGACAAATAATCGAGTACCTTAAAAAATCTTTGAGGTAGACTAATATTTCCATTGTGTGAATGATTCTTTTCAAATATGTGGTACATTTAAAGGATATCTTATATTCTCTCTTGTTATGTATAAAACGTTCGAAATGGCATGTTGTTGTTTATATTATGGTTTTGAAGTTCAAACCAATAAAATATGTTGTTATTCATGTAGAAATTTCTAGAATTAGGTAGATCAGTCATTTGTTTATAAATAGAATGTATGTCGGCCTGGTGTCTAGACGAGTCTTATGCAAAAACAGACATGCGCAGATTACTTTGGAATTCTGTGGAAGTTATGCGATTGTTCGAGAAAACAGTAGGCCTACTAATATATAAACAGACGGCAATGTGAGGAGATTCAGTGAGTCAGTCATTCGTTTTTATTCGATTAAATAGATGTATCTTCATTTGAGAAATTTTCAACGTTTGCTGTGTGTTTATTCAACTTAAATTTGTGACTGGAGCTAGATCTACAAAAGCTGTGATTTTATTTCGTCAATCTTTACGATTCATTTGAATTACTGGTTATACTGAAGGTCAACACGTATAGGACTGTTCAGGGGAGACCGGAGCAAGTTGGAAAACGACAAATTTGAGACATTCATCAAAAACATCGTAAAAAGAACTTCGTCAAATTTATTAAACTGTGAATTGTTTCTGGACTTCTCCATTCAAACTTCGGAATTTCTTCGTGGGACCAAATTCACTCCCTAGACTGGAATTTTGGATTTCTGATCTGGACTTTTGAACTTTCATTCTGGATCATTATATTGGACACAGGCCAGTACCATTTTGTATTGTAATTAATTTTGAAGGTTTAAACTGAATATCTGTCTTTGTTATTATATAATTTATTTTATATCAGTCACATATATAATAGTTTATTGTAATAAATTATATAAGCTGTTATCTGTGTCTTTCTGTTGCGTTTAGTCCACATAAAAAACATAACATCTTTCTCAAAAGATTTATTTTTTGTGGTGTCTTGTGAAAGGTAAATGTTTGACAAAAAATATTGTAAAAGTGTTTTATCAAAAATAAAAATTGTAAACACCTTATTTGTTCCTTTTTCTTTCAGTATCATTGCTTACATGGATAATACATCAAACTGTATGTTTACTGATTATTGCAAAAGTAATTCAGAATTGATGGCAACTGCCTGTTGTGGAGACACAAGTGTAGAGGACAACATTTTGAAAGCCTTCTATTTTTTTGTCTTCAAATCATTGTGTGTGTAGGTGCTGATGGTCTTTTATAGTGTTTTGGTGGATTGTGGAGAGTATGTTATGATTGGTTGGATTATTACTGTTTCTGAAATTTCAAAAATTCAACAGACTGATCAAGACAGATAATCCTACATCTATAAACATAGTTTACAATTATAGTTTGAGAGTACTAAATGCTACAGAATACAAGATCCTTAACCTAGGTCTAAACTTTGCCATCCAATCTAGCACAGTTCCAACTGTTGATACAGCTCTAATCTTAGAATCTGCTGCACAAAGCCTCCCGAATCCTATAGCTGAACAATTTCGATATCAAACTTACACCATCTTCAGAAAGGCCAAGAAACCAAAACCAAACATCACTAAACACGAATGCAACTCACTGAACCATCTAAAACAAGACAACAACATCAAGATTCTACAAGCAGACAAAGGAAACAGTATAGTCATCCCAGATGTCAACAGTTATAACATGAAGATCAAACAGTTACTAGACAAACACCAATATAAAAAGATCACTAATGATCCTACAGAAAAGACAGAGAGACTCCTCAATAGAATGCTGAACAAATTAAAGAAACAAGGCTTAATCAACGAAAAACTAACCAAAGACTTAATATCCAAGGAAAATTTCCCTCCTCAGTTCTACAGACTACCTAAAGTACACAAAACTGATATACCGCTGAGGCCTATCATCAGTGCTCAAAACTCACCTTGCCATCAACTGGCTACTTTCCTAATACTGATCTTATCTCCGCGGCAAGGAAACACTGAACATCACATTCAAAACTCAACGGACTTCATAGGACATCTCAGAAAGCTACACATCAAATCCCAGGATATTATAGTCAATTTTGACATCACAGATTATTTACCAATGTTCCAACTTTAGAAACCCTTCACATCACAAGACAATGACTGCTGAATGACAACTCTCTACCACACAGAACAGATATGAAAATAGACACCATGATGGAACTAACAACTATTTGTCTACAGTTAATCTATTTCCAATACAATGAAGAATTTTACAAACAAATAGATGGTCTAGCCATAGGATCACCACTCTCTCCAATCCTTGCAGACATTTTCATGGAAGACTTTGAAGAAAGAGCCCTTTCATCCACACCAATAAAATCCAAGTTTCTACAGACGTTATGTCAACGACATCTTTGTTATTTGGTCCCATGGTCATGAAAACTTACCAGCCTCCTTAGAATATCTCAATTCCTTAGACAAAAGAATCCACTTTACTATGGAAATAGGGGAACAAAAGAGTCTATCATTTTTTTATATACTCATCAGTAAATAAGCAAGACAAATAACCAATGAATAACCACTCTTTACAGAAAACCCACTTACACAGACAGATACCTACACTTCCAGTCCTATCATTCAACCTCGATAAAACGTGGTATAATCCAATGCCTAAGAAAGAGAGCAGAAAACATTTGCAATATAACATCTATCCAAGCAGAACATCAAAAGATCATAGAGAGTTTTAAATAGAATGGTTACACCTCCTCCTTCATCAAAAACCCTTTGAAGACCACAACAGAAAGAAAAGATCAGAAAGTCACCACCACCACCATTATTTACCTACCATACCTACAACATTTCAGTGAAAAACTCAAACACATAGCCAAAAAATTCAACATAGAAGTTTGGTGGAAATCGTACAACACCTGAAGGTCTGTTCTGGTAAAAAAACAAACCGTGAACTACCAAAGAGATTCCCTAAAATGTCATCTATGAAATTTTGTGTTCCTGCAATGATACATACATTAGAGAAACAGGAAGAAAACTTGTGACAAGACTCATGAAAACACAAAATTCAGCCATTGCAGAGCATGCCACATCATCTGGATACAGAGATTCTCTACCAAAGAGATTTTCTAAAATGTCATCTATGAAATTCTGTGTTCCTGCAACGATACATATATTGGAGAAGTGGGAAGAAAACTTGGGACAAGAATAAAAGAACATAAAGATAGTACAAGACACATGAAAACACAAAATTCAGTCATTTCAGAGCATGCCCTGTCAACTGGACACAGAATAAACTGGGAGAAAACCAGAATCGTCAACACAGACAAATTCTAGAAGACAAGGAAAATCAGAATCATTTTATATTAACACTATTAAACCTTCACATAAGAGATTCCAGATTAGAGGTGAGTAACCTGTGGCTGCAATTGGTTGAATCTACGGAAAATCTCTCTTCCAATCAGAAACAGTGATAATCTAACCAATCACAACATGCTCTCCACAATCCACCAGAAAACTACAGATGAAAGGTGGAAGACATTCAGAACATCTTCCTTTACACTTGTGTGACAGGCAGTTGCTGTCCTTTCTCTGAAGTTTTATCATGAATACTCTGCCCAAACAGTCTATCAAAGTAATTTAGAATTCTGGAACACTTTTAACTTTGTATTTGTTGTTGTCATGCAGAAAATTTGGAAACCTGAAATTCATAATTATAAGTGCCATTAGTGGAAAGGATGGTGGATTTCAATTGGGCTTTTCTGAATTTTTTGGAGCACCAAACAAATCAGAAGTACATGCTTTGATAACTTTAATTAGCTGTATGTATCTTCCATGATATGAGTGTTTTTTCATAACTTAAGCTATTTAATCGTCTTCCGTAACATTCAGTGAGGTTTTTGGATAGTTTTTGGGACTGTTTAGGTGTTATTTTAATAAGTTGTTGCAATTGTATAGTTTTACTATCTTTGTCAGGCTTTGTTGTGATAATCTGTCAATTATTCTGCAATTCATTAAGAGCTAATATTTGGATTTTTTTTGTTTTGCTTAATATGATTTTTTTTTGTAAACTTTCAATTATTCATGATATTTCATGAAATTATTTAGGTTTTGATTTTGATTTAGTAATTTAGGAAGCTACCACATACAACTATTCTTGCTTTGAAAAGTTTTTGTTGTTTCATTTTCCATATTCTTATTTGTTGGTCATTATTTCTTTCTTTAACTTTAACAGATGTGGCACTCTTGTTTATCGTTTTCAGGCCCAGCATGGCTAGCTGGTTAAGACATTCGACTTGTAATCCAATGGTTGTGGGTTCAAATCTCCAGACGTGCTTACCCTTTCAGCCGTGGGGATGTTATAGTGTGGCAATCAACCTCACTGAAGTGTTGGCAGTGGATAGTGGTGACTAGTTGCCTTCCCTCTTGTCTTACACTGCTAAATCAGAGTTGGCTAGCTCAGATAGCTTTCATATAGCTTTGCATGAAATTCAAAACAAAACCATATATAATTTCTAGTTTTTCTCTGATTATTGACTGTACTAATCTTGTTAAATTTTCTGTTCTAGCTTTGATTTATAAGGTAGGAATATTTTAGTGTATTATTGTGTAGCTTAGGCCTTTACTTAAAATTTTTTCTTGCATTGGTATTGAGGTTGTTTTTGATGAATTTACTATTTATGTGCATATTTTTTATGTTGTGTTTACTGTCTTATTTTGACTAACTTGAACAGTTTGTTGTACATGCCATCTGAAATGTCATTGGACTAACTGAACAATTTTATTTCAACTTAAGTTTGAAAATTTTGAAAGACTTGTTTCATCTGTCATAGTAAAATGTATGGATGAATTGACAGTCTTAGCACAGGCAGCCTTATGTCTCTTAAGTTATTTGAATTGTTTATCAACAAAACAAAAAGTCAGACTATTAACACAGCTCTGCAACTTCCCACACACTGGTTTAGATACATAACAGTGCATTTTGTGATATAAAAACATCTATCAACAGTCATTTTTAGAATATGTAAACAAAAATCACTATATTTACTCATTATGAAGAGAATGAAAACCAGGTTTTAAACTGCACGAACATAGCAATAAAAAAAAGGTACTCCGGTGGGTGTAGGATGAAATTTTTCCACATGTCTGGTAATGATAACAACTATATAAAAACAAAAATAAATAATCAATCCATTTGAAAGCTGAAACTTTAGAATTTTAATTTAAAGTGTATTGTATATTTCTGAGAGGCCTCCCATTGTGTGTTTTCTTCAGCTTTATACTATTTATTTAAGAAGTGTTGTAACAATTTATTGTGTGTTTATTTATAAATAAAGCATGCAATGAGAACAACATTAATAAAAGAAAAAAAAGGTATTTTTTATTTTACTTTCAAATTATTCGTGAACTAATGTTTATTTTAAATCAAAACACAGATGTTTTTGTACACGTGTTCTAAATTGGAACAAAATGCCTGCACAATATTTCACACAGTAGGTTACAGTTATTTGCTAATGGTTACATGAGTGCTTGAAACATTGTAATAAAGTCAAACAAAAAGTAAGTGATCCACCCAAGACCTGTATATCTGAACTTTTGTTTGAAAGGTGTAGTGAATGTCCATTTTTCATAACAAATATCAAGACATGTCCTGTGTAGCCTCAGATCAATATTTTTGTTTTCAGTTTTATATTTGTCTATTTAAGTAGTGAGGTACTAAGTTATTAAATACTTTGTTTTAGGATTAAAGCATGTAATGTAAAAGAATCACATAAATGAAAGGTCAACATATCACTGGTTTCAAATATAAATGCTTCTTTAGATCACAGTTCTCAGCTAATTATAGGGTCTAAGTTTAACAGATTTCTGTTATACATTTATTTTAATAACTACATTTGTTTCAGTTTAATGCATGTAATATATATTGTTAACTGTGCATTGAGCAAGTCCCATCTGTTCTCTAAATTTGTAGAAGATTCTGAATTTTCAAGAATATCACCTAATGTGTATAAAAGGTAGTTGCCTGAAGGCAAAGCGAGACAGTAATAGAATATTGTTGGTCTTTTATATGAAAAAACGGCTTGTTTGGGTTGAGAAAATATTTTACGTAGAAGCAAGTGGGTTTCTCGACATCACTGATTGTTGGTCTGTTCAGTCAGTAGAATATAAGCCTTGGAAATTATAATTGTGATTAAAGCTTATTAATTGGAAAGCTACAGAATTTGAGCAGGAATATTTATAGGTTTTGAACATTACAAACTGCTTAACTTCAGTGAATTAACTTTGGACATATTTCTACGAGGACATTAAATGTCTTCATCAGTAAAAAGTCAACTTGTAGATGGTGTGTGGCCATCCAAGAAAAGGAAGCTAGTTAGCTTAAGTAAGGTGTAACAATATGAACTCAGAACTAATTTGCTCATCGTAGATCTTGACCGTTGATAAAACATTCAGTTCTAGACTGGAAAAGAAAACTCAGTATAGTTTGTAAAGCTTGTATATAAACATATATTCGTAATAACCATTATTATAAATTGTATTGTTGTTTGTATATTAAAATAAATTTCTGTTAAGAAGGAAAATTATGTGTATCAATCTTGTTGACAATTATCATGAATTTGATACATATCAAAAATTCCGTTAACTTCTAACTTAAAATTAAAATTTCAGGATATTTGAAACTGAAATGCATAGTGTGTATAACATAATAAATTGGAGACTCAACTGATAAAAGTTATAGTACATAACAAAAGTCACATAGGAACTTAAAAATAGAATGGTATTTTATGTCAGAACAATGTTACATCTCATTTTCTCATTTAAATCATAAAAGTGTATTAATGCAAGAAGATTAGTTTGTAATTATGAGTATATTTCTCAAACAGGAGAGAATTGTAAAGTCTGGAGGGTTTATTAAAACAGACAGTGTTGGAAGACACTTGGTAAATGGACGACTTGCCATGACACGTAGTTTAGGAGATATGGATCTTAAACCATATGGAGTAACGGCACTCCCTGATACTAGGTCAATTCAAGTAAGTAAAATAGGAATTTTAAACTGGTTTACACCAGTATATCATAAAGATATCTGCCTGACTCTAGTATAAAGAAAAAAATTACTTTAAGAGATATTTGCCCTCTTTGTTGCTGTAGATAACAATGTTATGTACTCTTGTATATTTGCTTGTTTTCTCATAAAATGATGATACTCACTACTTTGTATATTTTATATGATGACCAAAAAAAGGGCATTGATATACAACTCTCATCTTGGTCAGGTATAACTCTTACAGAGACTTTCTGTTTCAGTGTTGTCAGCTGTTGGAAATACTAGTCTTTTTTTATATGAAATTTTTAAAATACAGGGTGTTCAGAAAGTCACTGTGCACTTATATATTTATTAACAGATATGTTTCAATATAGAATACAGGAGGTAAATATAAATGACAGTTATAAACAATGTTGAAAGTGACCCCCGTTGTCATCAATACAGGTCTGGTTCCTTCTTATTTTGTTTCTAAACACTGCTATCAGTTGCTGACTTGAAATAGACTGAATGAATGCTGTTATCGCTGCTTTCAAGTCATCCAGCGTGCATGAATGATCCCGATACACTTCAGGTTTTGCTGCTTCCCATAGATAAAAGTCTGGTGGATTAAGATCTGGTGAGCGTGGGGGCCACACGTCTTTGGAAATAATGCAGTCTTCAAAACATTCCTTTAATAACTGCATAGATCTGTGGACAGTAGCACCATTCTGTTGAAACCATGAGTAATTGATTCCATCACTTGTCATCTGACCGATGAAAGTGTGAAGAATCTACGAACAATAGCGCTCACTGTTTATTGTATTCATAAAGAAAATAGGGCTAACAATTCAACATCTAGAAATCGCAACCCACACACCAATCTTGAAATCATGTAGAGGTGTTTTATGCAAACTGTGAGGATTATCGGATGACCACAATATTGAATTTTGTGAAGTAATGTAACCCGAGAGATGGAATCATGCTTCATCAGTGTAAAAGGTCACATCCAACACATTACCTGTATTCTCTTTGATAAATCGGTTAAACCATCTGCTATATTCGTTTTTCATTATCAGTTGCTTCCAGTTCTTTTTATTGCCATTATTTTGTATGGGAAGATCGTCAATTTCTTTCTTATGGCCTGATGAGCAGTTCCAAGACCAATATCATGCAGCTGAGCTAACTTTCATAATGATTTTGATGGACTCTGCATCACACTGTCAGAAATATTCAACAGTTTCTTCTCTGTTAGCTTTGCTGGATTCCACAGCGTTTGGTATCATCCACTGAGCCCGTTTCCCGAAACTTATCAACAAGGTTACGAACTGCATTGCGATGTGGAACAGGTGTATCTGGGAATCTTTCAGCAAATCGTTTTCGCACCACATCTGTGTATCCGCCACCTTCTCGGAATACGTGTTCGACGAGCCATACACTTTCTTCAGTTGTTAAAACCATATTGGGATCAAAATTTGAAATATAATAAAATACGATTACAAAACTGACTTTCCAAACACCCTGTAGTACAGTAATAGGTTTATTTTAGAGTGTGTTTTTTTAAATAATGATTTAAAGCAGTTTTTCAATAATGAGATTATTTTCAGAAATCTACCAAATTTTTTTTCCCCACATTTTTCACAACATAGATGAAAGTGAAATGGATGGAAATAATACCGGACCTGACTTCTTGTTTGATATATCTGCTTACAAATTACATACTGGCATGGTTAGAAGTGATGCTGGATTTACCTTTTCTGATACAATGTGGAGTATAGTAATATTAAATCATGGAGAAAACATTCACAACTGAACAGCACCTTGTCACTGACTGGCATGCACGATTATGAAGTTTCATGATTTGAAAGAATGCACTGCACATTTAAAATAAATTATACATTGACATGTAAGCTTTAATTAGATGATGCAAAATATAACTATTTGTAGACTGTGTTTTAACCCTTTTGCAATGTGCTGAGTATAATACACAAGAGTTTGTCTACATATTTGTAAAGAATAAGTATTTGTGATGTAACTTTTGATAAAGCATGTGTATCTTCACAACATGCGACAGACTTTTTAGTAAAGATTACAAGTATTATGTACACAAAAAATCAGATATTTTTATAGTTTTACTAAAGAGTTATTTGTGAAAATATTGAGTCTATATCATTACTGGTCTGAATGCAAAGTGCTTTTATGTTGTTATTAGAAAAATTGTTTGCCAAAAAATATTATTTGCATGATCTCTAAAACCTGTTAAATACATTTCAAACATTCTGTAATTTTCAAATATATATTTTTTAGAATTCTCAAGCATGGGCAGGAAATTTCAAAATGCTTGCATGAAATATTAGTACTTGTATGTATCATAACAGTTGTATGTTGTATAACAGTTTTAACCCTAGAATTATTTAAATTAATGGATAGGTTGTTAAAATGCAGATTCTCAATGTAGTGATATATTTTTTTTGTCATCTATGTCTTTATATATACATACATCCCTCCCCCCAAGTGTCATCTATGTCTTTATATATACATACATCCCTCCCCCCAAGTGTCATCTATGTCTTTATATATACATACATCCCTCCCCCCAAGTGTCATCTATGTCTTTATATATACATACATCCCTCCCCCAAGTGTCATCTATGTCTTTATATATACATACATCTCTCCCCCAAGTGTCCTCTATGTTTATATATAAATACATCCCTCCCTCCAAGTGTCATCTATGTCTTTATATATACATACATCCCTCCCCCAAGTGTCCTCTATGTCTTTATATATACATACATCCCTCCCCCAAGTGTCCTCTATGTTTATATATACATACATCCCTCCCCCCAAGTGTCATCTATGTGTTTATATATATACATCCATCCCCCAAGTTATTCATCAGAATTTATTCAATTTGTTATCTAGATAAAGCATGGGAAGGATGCATTTGTCATACTAACAACAGATGGCATCAACTTTGTTATGAATGATGAAGAAATAATTAATGCAGTAAACAGCTGCCACTATCCACAAGAAGCTGCTAGCTTCATCACTGACCAAGCCATGCAGTTTGCCTCAGAGGACAATGCTACTGCACTGGTGCTTCCTTTTGGAGCATGGGGAAAATATAAAAATGGAGGAAACATTACCATGTATAATTTTGGAAGAAACTTGTCTCGTAGTAGTAGGTTTTAATAGTGGCTGATTATAAAAAAAACAATAAACTACTAGAAAGTTGTACCAAACTGATGTTGTTAAAAATATGTTCAGTTATTTGTTTTGTCATTGTAATTTATGTTTTTCAAATATTATAGTTACTTTAGAATGATGAAATTTGTGTGAAATTTGCTTCAAACATGTATAACATAAACACACTCATAGACAAAGTTTAGTGTGAAAACATTTGACACATTTACTTGTACTTAATACATATATATTAAGTATTCTGCTTGTAAAAATATTTCATTTTAAAATACTTTGTTTAATTGTATATTTGTTTTGGAATGTGAAAAATGGAGTTACTTCAGAGACAATTCAAAACACTAACATTTTATGTTGGTTTCTGTATTAAGTTGTTATAAAAGTTAGATATATATATGTTATCTTGTATATTTTTATACATATTAGAATCATTTGTGTTTTAAAAGCCTTTAAACATGTATTCAAGGGTTAAATAAAAATTACGATAATTGTGGCATTCTAAACGTTAAGCTCCAATTTAAGTGCACTTAATAAACTTAAAAATTGGTGAAATATACACCTATGACAAAATCATTATTGTTTGCTAGATCCTGGGAAGAAGCCCTTCCTTAGGCAGGTTACGTCATGCTACATAGAAAAAAAGACATGGAAATGTTGAAGGATTAAAATACAAAGAGATTCTAAATTACGTATGTATTTTGTATATTCTCACCCTTCAACAGTTCTGTCTCAGACATTTTTTTTTCTTTTCTGTGTAACACAATTTAAACAACCCGATGGAAGGTTTCTGTGTGAAACGTTTATGACTTTATGACAGTGCTGGAATTTCTCACACACAACTTTAGTGTCTGATGGTATTATCCAGTGACTCGGTCAAGAGCACCGCTGAGATATGTATTTTGTAATAAGAAAGTGCATGGATTCAGTAGTACTTGGAACAAGTGTCGTGAAATCGTAGTGGTAAGTGCACACCTGATACATAATGTAAGTAGTGACATATTTTCCAAATTGATTTTAACAAGCCATTAAGTCTTAAGGGTTGAATCATGGTCTGGTTGTATTATTTAAATGTTACATTGTCGAGTGAATTTCTAACCAGGTACTGGTTGAATTAACTTTGAGTTTGCAGTCCTGATTTGTTCATGAAACTATAAGAATTTCATACATTAGAAGTGTATGTCCGTGTGAAGTAACATCCAGGATGATGTGTTTCTTAGATATCTCCATCAACTATTGATGTTATATACTCATCATGATCAAACACGTGATGAACTATCTATATAAAGGGTTCAACTCCAGAGAAAATAGTATAAAACGACTACCACGTCCACAGCAGAAATACTCAAACCCATGTTGAAAAACTGTATTATTTGTTTAAAATTGCGTTTTTGTTATTTGAATATCTTTATCTAAAACCTGTATTATTTTGTGTTGTACTTTATGATTGATAATGTTTTCTGTTCAGTTTTGTTTTAAACTTCTGTACTGTATCTCTTAATAAATAATTTATCCAATATAGTGACCTTATTTCATCCATCGATGTGTGAATGGCAAGTTTGAGGGCCTAAAACCCAAAACTTCAGGGATTGCCTCTCTGTTGTATAACTTGAACTAAAAGTAAATTATATTATTTACTAGTGGTGTTCCTGTTTTAAACACTAATAATTTACTTTCTTGTGTTCCCGACTCGTAATCTGAAGGTCACGGGTTCGAATCCCCGTCACACCAACTATGCTCGCCCTTTCAGCCGTGCGTGTGTTATAACTATTCGTTGGCTAAAGAGCTTTGCGCGAAATTCAATCCAAACAAACCAAATCCGTGTGTTTCTTGTAAAACTTTACACATTCCTCCCTAAGAACGTCTTGTGATGAATGAAAGCCCGTTAAATGGGTTCAACATTGTAACTTTCCCGTAGCTCTTTACTGAATATAAAATACTGTAATTCGTGATGTTGTTGAGCTACAGAATTAGTTAATTGTACTCATCATACATACAGTCTATTGTATTTGATACATAAAAATTCGGTTATAGGTAAGTAAAGATAATAGACCAAAAAACAAACTGACGTTTTCAAAGATATGAAGAATAAAGAAATGGCACACTGCTAATAGATTTTCCAAAGAATAACAAAAGTATTGATACTGTAAACAACATAAAACAAGGTTTAAGAGTAACACAACTAATAACACTTTATAAAGACTGTTTAACGCAAGTAATCAGACTTTGACGTCATACCCAATATTTTACATGTTTCAGAATAGGGCTCTTGAAATGACCGACTGGACAGTGTAGACCTCTTGGTGATCCAAGTTGTGCTATTAAAAATAAATCAAATTGTTTGTCGGAAGTGAGAGTCACACTAGAATATAATGAAATAATGACTTTTAATTCCAGTACACGACAGTTAAATATTATTTTTAACTCATTACCTTAGATGAATGCGGAGGGTCGCAGGTTCGAATCCCCATTGCATCAACATGCTCGCCCTTTCAGCCGTTGAGGCGTTAAAATCCAACGATCAATCCCACTATTTGTTGATAAAAGAGTAGCCCAAGAGTTGGCGGTGGGTGGTGATGACTAGCTGCCTTCCCTCTGGTCTTACGTTGCTAAATTAGAAACGGCTAGTGCAAATAGTCCTCGTGTAGCTTTGCTTGAAATTCAAAACAAAAAAATTATTCACCCAAACTTAAGATAAAACCAAAACTATTTATCTACAGAAATACAATACCAATCAAACAGACCCTAAAAATGAAGTCACGTAGAAACTTCTTTATTATTACTTAAATGTTTAGATATATCGGAAATAAGGATATAACTACTGTTTTGTTACATATTGTAATTTATATATGAGAAACTCCCAATTTAACATGTTACGTATGACGATTACAAGTAGCCGTAAATTTTAATCTTAATTTAGAAGTTAATCGAATGTCGATATTTATGGAACCTGTTATATTTGCCAACAACATTAATACATACAATTCTCTATCTTAACACAAATATATTTTAATGTACAGAAAACAATACAGTTTTTAATGACGGTTATTACAAATAATTATACACTGATGTGTAACAAACTTGAGAACACGGAGTTTTCTGTGTGATCTGGAACTAAATATTTACAGTTCACGAGAAGTGAATTACGGTGGAACCCCTCTCATCCGACCAGTTGGTCTCAGTCCCGAAAGTGGTTGCTTTAGAGGGGTTACAACGTACTTCTACGTTAATACACGACTACTCTGTTTTGAGGGGAAACACGCTAGCTTATTCACATGTTAATTCCCTCTTTCCACAACTGAAATATGTAACGTCCTCGTAGAAACAATAACGCCCAAAATTAATTCTCTGGAGATGAACGGTTCGTAATATTCAAAATCTATTAAGATTCCTAAACGAATATCTGTAGTATTCCTATTAATAAGCGTTTATCGCAATTGTAGTTTTCGAGGTTTATAGTGTGCTCACTGAAGCAAACCAACAACGCAAGCTGTCTCTTCGCATCGATTTATGAACTTTCTTAAGACGAGGTTTTCGAAAGATCACTTGGCAATAATGTAAAACATGTATTGTTGGTTCTGCACCTTGTTGTTTTATGTAAAGTTAGAGAACAAATAAGACTTGCGCATTTCTAACTCAAAAATCACAGTTACAATAAATATATATTAGTAAATCTGTTACCCTATTATTTAATAATTTAAACAGCAAAAAAGCTTTCTATCAGTAAAATAACTTGGTTGTGTGTTTTTTCACAGCAAAGCCACATAGGGCTATCTGCTCAGCCCACCGAGGGGAATCGAATCCCTGAGTTTAGCGTTGTAAGTCCGGAGAAAATAACTTGGAAAACATTTTTACACCAAAATTATTTGATAATTTACGTTGTTTGATACAAACCATAAAACTTCTATTTGAAGTGTTTTCTGAGCCCAAAAGAGCCGTTTTTTGCATATAAAATTCTCAACAAGTGGGTTTCTCGTCATCACTGAAACCATAAAACAATTAGGTTATTAGCTTTCCAATATTGGAAAACGTGTTTCTGCTTCAGATACTGAAGATAGAATCTGTTTAAGTCTGAAACATTTATCCGATCCCTATGTTATAAATAAACAGTTGTTTGTCCTAATTATCATTATTAAAGAGATTTGTTCAACACTTATGGCCAGATAGTTAGGGTGCTTAATTTGTAATTTGATGGTCGCGGATTCGAATCCCAGTCACATCAAACATGCTCCCCCTTTCAGCCGTGGGAGCGTCATAAAATTATGGTCAATCCCAATATTCTTTGCTAAAAGAATTGGCGACAGGTGGTAATGACTAGCTGTATTTCCTCTTGTCTTCCACTGCTAAATGAGGGGCGGATAACCCTCGTGTAGCTTTGCGTGAAATTGAAAAACAAACAAGCGAACCACTAACGGATGTACACATACAATGGAAGTTTGGAGGCTTATAAAGTCTTATATTCTATTTTAGATTTTTTTTATTGTTGTTATGGAAAAGCAACATGTAACTTAAAATCATCTGACTTAGTATAAATGTCTAATTAAACAATGTGCGAAAACAAAACGAAATCTTTCAAATGATTGATGAAATTTGAAAGCAAAAGCAAATGTTGTATTAATGTTAGGCCTGGCATGGCCGGAGCGTTAGGGCGTGCACTCGTAATCCGAGGGTCGCGGGTTCGCGCCCGCGTCGCGCTAAACATGCTCGCCCTCCCAGCCGTTGGGCGTTATAATGTGACGGTCAATCCCACTATTCGTTGGTAAAAGAGTAGCCCAAGAGTTGGCGGTGGGTGGTGATGACTAGCTGCCTTCCCTCTAGTCTTACACTTCAAAATTAGGGACGGCTAGCACAGATAGCCCTCGAGTAGCTTTGTGCGAATTTCCAAAACAAACAAATGTATTAATGTTACCTCTCACCCCGTGGCAGAACAGATGTTGCGGATTCACACTGCAAGAAACTGGATTTCAACACCTGTGGTGGGCAAAGCACAGATAGCCTATCGTGTAGCTTTGAGCATAATTACAGGTACGAATATAAGTAATGCTTACATTTGTGTTCGAAATACGTCTGTAGTGGTTGAAGCTATGTATTTGTTGTTGAATCATTTCTAATTGGGTAAAGCTTGTTTAACAGGTCAAAATGCAAAAGATTAAGAGATTTAAAGGAGAAACAAATAAACTCTTTCAAATTTTGGTAGATTTTGTGCTGTTTCACGTTATTCTATAGCTGATTTAAGTTGCAAAATTTAATTTATAATGAATTTATCTTATATATTCTTTTTTCTTGTAGTATATTAAAATTTTGTTTTTAGTTTTGTAATGTAAGTGTAATAACTGATCAGAATTACAACTTTAGTTTTTAATAGCTCAACCAAATTATTGTGCTTTTTGAATTGTCATTCTGAATGGGCTATTCCAGTTATTTTGAATATCTTATATTGTGATTATTTTAGCTATATTCATGTGATTTATCCTAAAACTGACCCTTAAATCCTTTTCATTCCATGTGTAGGTGTCATTGGTTTGTTTGTTTTGAATTTCGCGCAAAGCTACTTGAGGGCTATCAGCGCTAGCCGTCCTTAATTTAACAATATAAGACTAGAGGGAAGGCAATTAGTCATCACCACCCGTCGCCAACAAATAGTGGGACTGGTCGTCACATTATAACGCCCCTGCGGCTGAAAGAGCGAGCATGTTTGGTGTGACGGGGATTCGAACCACTGGCCCGTGGATTACGAGTCGAGTGCCTTAACCA
Organism: Carcinoscorpius rotundicauda; assembly: GCA_011833715.1. Classification (NCBI taxonomy): domain Eukaryota; kingdom Metazoa; phylum Arthropoda; class Merostomata; order Xiphosura; family Limulidae; genus Carcinoscorpius; species Carcinoscorpius rotundicauda. Next base: position 92,910,132 of record CM022396.1, on the reverse strand, counting down.
TCTGGCTGTGCCAGGCCGTGTAGGTGTCATGACATCTTGTATTCCACCTTGTGTTCCTTTACTGTAAAGTCAATTGTAGAAATTAAATATTCATAAAGCAATAACTAAATAAGTTATGAAAAAAATGGCAAACATTATCCAAAGCCTGCAATAATATACATTTCCAAACTTTTGCAACTGTATGGATATGCACAATGATTGCACAGCAAAATATATTGTAATCTGCAGGGGTCAACAAAATGTGCCAGTCCCAAGCTGGTACAGCTGCAGTGATAAGTCTGCGGATTTATTTACAACTCTAAAAGCAAGAGTTCCACTCCCCCTGGTGGACTCAACAGATAGCTCAATGTAGTTCTGCTATAAGAAAAACAGAAATACTATCTTTGGCCACGTGGTTAAGGCACTCGACTCGTAATCTGAGGGTCGCGGGGTCAAATCCCCGTTACACTAAACATGCTCGCCGTTTCAGCCATGGGGGCGTTATAATATGACGGTCAATCCCACTATTCTTGGTAAAAGTGTAGCTCAAGAATTGGTAATGGGTGGTGATGACTAGCTGCCTTTCCTCTCGTCTTATACTGCTAAATTAGGGACGGCTAGTGCAGACAGTCTTCGAGTAGCTTTGCGCGAAATTCAAAACAAACCAAACCAAAATGTGTCCCCCATTGAAGGTGTTATTAATTTGTTATATCGTTTATTAGATAACACATAAAAATAATGTGTAAAACTATATGATTTCAGAACACATTCAACAAGACCTGTTCAAATACGACCTCAAATCCTAATTTTAACGCTGGCTTTTGTAAATACATGAACTTTTCATGATTTATAATTACATTTTCTCACAGAAAATTTCGCGCACCTGATGAAGTTTCTTCGGTCCTCTTATTTCAATTAGTCTGCAAAGAAATCAAACGAGTTTATCTGCAATAATCTAACGTAAAAATCGTAACTAAAAATAACACAAACCAGTTTCACAAGTTATTATTTAGTACCATACATTTTACTTCGTGGTGTATTATATGCTATAGATAATGGACAAGCACGTTTCAGTCACGCTATGCTTCAGATAGCCTTCTTATATTGCCCTGTAATGTTTTCTGAAACCCGACATTGAAATTCATCAAACACTTTTTTGTTCGTGAAAAAAAAGGATTGTTTACTATCCATGGTAACAACTCACATACTTGTTTTTGATTTATTAAAAGCGTCGACCCCTTTGTTACAATCTTATAATTCTGGTAATTTGAAAGTTCCTTTGACCTCTTCTAAGAGGGAGGTCAAATTACAAGGTTATTTTTGTCAGTGCGAATTTTTTTCATTCCATCGACTAGAAAAGAATGCAAGAATTCAGATTTTTTAAAGTTTTGAACATACATGTCTGTAACGTTGAACAGTATTTGTTAAACAAGGGAAAGTGTAATTACAGAAGGGAAAATAGATTACTTTTCGACTGGCTACTCGTGTGTAGGATTGAATGACAAACGTAAAAACGAGTTTGTTATTAAAAGCGCGCTAAAAATACACTGAAGAACAGCTACAGTACAGAGGAGCATTATTTAAAACTATAAACAGGGTAATTTACACGTGTCACGGATTAGAAAAACGACAACAACTTCCATATAAATGAGTTTTACCTCAACCCAGACACTCTGAAGCTAATTTATTGTAGTTCTCCCAATGATAGGAGTTTGACAATATGGTACAGTGCCTGCCATCTAAGTTTTCTCCAAGCAAAGTATGGTTTTTGCAGATCACAAATAAACAGGTTGGTTAAAAAACATTCAAAGTCGAAGAAAATGTTAATCTAAGTTAAACCTACTATCATACTTATGTGCCGATACCACTGTTCTCGAAAAAAATACCATCTTTGTATGGAATGTATGTTATTAAGGTATGCCCTAATGAAAGCACACGCTAACCAATGACACAGCGGCATGTCTGAAGACTTACACCGTTAGAAAGTTATAAACCGGGTTTCGATACCCGTGGTTAACCACCTTAAGACACTACACTTATATAATGGAAATTACAATGCAGAGCAATAACCAGAATTGCCACATAGAACTGCATCAGTGACACAATGAAAAGTTGTATGGTCAAAGCACCAACAGGTGTCGTTGCAACATATAGTGAACACAACCTTGTGTCTTGTGCTAATACCATATTAGACAATTACAGTGCTAGTCTGTGTTGTATTCTATGGTACAGACATGAAACAAAATTTTGTTAATTTCCACTGATGGCAACACTGGACAAGTGTATGTTGAATGGTGCACAGTATTTTAACTGACAAATATTAGATAAATTTGAAACTTTAGTGTCTGTTGTATTGTACGCTACTTAAGCCAAGTAGATCAAGAAACCTCACATCTTACTTTCTTTCCAGTACTACACACATTGAATACCTCTGGCATCTATTTTTGTGGCTTATTCTACGCAACATATGATGTGTTATATTTTAAGATAGAAACGTTAATTATGTACGATAATTTTTTTCAAAAATGTTAATGCTTCACAGGTTGTGTTTTGTTTGCTTTTTTAATTTCGCGTAAAGCTACTCGAGGGCTATCTGAGCTAGCCGTCCCTAATTTAGGAATGTAAGACTAAAAAAAAGGCGGTTCGTCATTACCACCCAACCGCCAACTCTTGGACTACTCTTTACCAACGAATAGTGGGATTGACTGCACATTATAACGCCCCTACGAGCATGTTTCATGTTACGAGTAGAACGCCTTAATCCACCTGGCCACCTGCTGGACCTAATATTTTGTGTCGTATTTACAAACATGACTACTTACTTTGAGATGCATCAGATCTTCAGTTAGCTCCGAATATTTTGTGTCGTATTTACAAACATGACTACTTCCTTTCAGCTGCATCCGATCTTCAGTTAGCTATGAATATTTTATGTCTTTTTCACAAACATTACTACTTACTTTGAGATGCATCAGATCTTCAGTTAGCTATGAATATTTTGTGTCGTATTTACAAACATGACTACTTCCTTTCAGCTGCATCCGATCTTCGGTTAGCTATGAATATTTTATGTCTTTTTCACAAACATGACTACTTACTTTGAGATGCATCAGATCTTCAGTTAGCTATGAATATTTTGTGTCGTATTTACAAACATGACTACTTCCTTTCAGCTGCATCCGATCTTCGGTTAGCTATGAATATTTTATGTCTTTTTCACAAACATGACTACTTACTTTGAGATGCATCCGATCTTCAGTTAGCTATGAATATTTTGTGTCGTATTTACAAACATGACTACTTACTTTGGGATGTATCCGATCTTCAGTTTTATTTCCGTACACTGTGTTGTTATATTGAGGAAACAGTTTAATGTTACTTTATGATATATTTTATAGTCCAAATATCATATAACCATGATACATAGCTTTGTGATGTATTCTATGGTTGGACTAGCACTGTCCTAAATTGAATATAAAGTACGCGAATAAGTTTATGCAATGAGTGCCACACCAAATTGGTTTATTTTATTGTGTTTATGAGATACCATCCACTGTTTGTACTAAAGCAGAATTTAGTTTTCCATGGATAACCTGTTTTATTCCACATTACACGTATAAACATAGCAAAGCATACTACTTTGTGATGCATTCAACATGAGTAAAGTATGACTTCTGAGTTTGTGTTATATTCTCTTATTCATACGATATACTAGTCTGCTCAACAACTGTTAAACAACTGAGAAGTTTTTGGTATACAAAACTCTGAGAAGGTTAAACCAACAAAAAACTTCTGATGAAACATTTACGGAAAAAATATTTGGCAGTCCTGACACTACAGTTTGTTGTATCATCTATTGCAAAAACGTAAACAAATCTAGTACCTTTTTAGTAGATGTGGGCAAGTTTGAAACAAGTTTGTGTGTATATATATATATATTATGATATCGATGCTTCAACAAATTACTTATTATTATCCTGTTACTATTATCATTTAGTTTTCAAAATTTAGAGTTAAACTTGTTATTTTTATCGTAGCTTCGTTGTTTACAAATAAACCTAATGTGTATTTCGTATTAGTTGGTTAGTCCATGTTCGTGTTGGTTTTATCAGAAATTGTTATGGAGCTGTCTAAAAGAAAATTTTCATTTTATCATATTTGAAATTCTAAATTAATGACAACGTTTGTCTTCTATTTTGTTTCTTAATGATAAAAAAAGTCACCCTAGCCCCTACGTTCACCTGGATATCCTTGGGAGCTTACAGAAAAAAAAACAAAAAAACATTGACTTTCACCTTCTACAGCATCAACTCGTCAGCTGAGGCTTCGTATTTTCAGGTTAGATGGGCCCAAGGCCAAATCTTTAGCTAACGTCACGGCCACAACCAAGGACAACTGCATCTGCCTCTATGATACACACAGGTAAGCCACGTTAGAATCTTGCTGCTAGAGACGCTTCAAACCACAACTGTGTAACAGGTAAAACATTTATTCTATGTTTTGTGTTGCGGGTCATAATAACCTGATATGTGTAAACTGAATTAAATGTAAATCATCCGGAAAGCAACACCTCTTTCAAAATTTAAGATTACGCATACTGAGTGTCTTAAAATGCAATTGCGTAGCGTGTGTGCTATATCTGTAGTTTCTTGTTTTAAGTAGTTATATCCGACTTATATCTCTGCGATAATTGCTGATATAACTTTCTGAAAGAATGTTCCCAGTATTTAATGTAGATTTGATTAATTTATTTATATATATAAGATATTATAAATACCAGTTTCTGATATATCTATGTTCTAACAAATGTATTAATTAAAATATTATAACAATATGACAGATTGAAGAAATAAATATTTATTTATAAGTTCTATAGTTTACAGCATTGTCGCTTATTTTCTGCATATCAGAAATATCTGTACATTATAATATGTATGACTTACGATAACTCACTAGGACTACTGTACAATTTTAAATATGCACCGACCGATATACAATAAGACAGAAACTTTGTACCATTACTGGAATAACTCTTGCTCGTCATGTTACATGTAACCCCCTTGACTTATGCACCCCTTTTATTCTCTCAGTTCGACGTGCTTTAATCTTATTTATAACAAATTGATTTAGTTCAATATATAGACACCCAAAGAATAATTCTTCTCAGCTGTTATTTCAATCTTCTGGTTAGGTCGTACTCTTTACTTTACGTATGGAGATTTAAGCCAGAGATCTCAAGTTCTCAGTAGATATGACATTGCGTATTTTACCAAAAATTCACGAAGTAAGCGTAGGAGTGAGAAACAAGGTCGAAATGCGTAAACCTCACAATTTAGATGGAAGATTTGAGATACCTTCTGTATGTCACTGGAATATTCTCTGAAGAGATTAATAATATATGTGCTGTTCATACAAAGTCCTAGTGTATTTAATTTTGAAACTAATATTTGCTATGGAGTTACTTACGATCGTGCTGTTGTTACGTATTATAATTTATTTCGGACGAGTCTCTAACTTCTTATGTTACTTAAGTTACGTATTGTTCTTTCAAGTAATAGAAATCGAATTTGAATTTAGAAGTTAATTAAATGTCAATATCTATCAAAATTATGTTATTTGCCAACAAGATTGATAAACACAATTTCCATTTTCAACACAAACATATTTTAATATACAAACATAAAAACAATACAATTTATAATAACGGTTATCACTAATAGTTATTATAAATGATGGTTTATATACACGAGTTTTACAAGCTTACAGACAAAAGTGAGACTTATATCCGGTCCAGAACTGAATATTTTATGAATGATCCAGGTACACGACGAGCAAATTAATTCTGAGTTTATACAGTTACACCTCGCTTGAGCTGGCTAGCTTGAGTGACCTCACACCCTTGCAAGCTGACTTTCTCCGCGAATATATTGAATGTCCTCGAATAAATTCTAACGTCCAAAGTAATTCACTGAAGCTGAACGGTTTGTAATATTCCAAATACACAACCGTTCCTGGTCAAAATCTGCAGTTTTCCGATTAATAGGTGTTAATCACAATTATAGCTTTCGAGTCCTTTAGCATACCGACTGTAGCTGACCAATAATCTTCTTCTGTCTCTCGCTAGCTGCTTTTTAGACCAATCAAACGAGGCTTTATAGCGCTCACCAGAGGTCACTGAGCAACAATACTGTCAATCACTACTATTACATACTCACCAGTACGTTGTTGATTCTTATGCTAAAAAAATCTACGAGTTTCGAGAACAGGCGGGACTTGTGCAATACACAGTCAAGAACATTTCACGACCTAAGAAGGTCGAAATGTTGTTCTGTACTCTATTTTAATTAAAGCTCTAATACAGATACCAGCTGTTTGTTATTGTAATCAATAACACATGTAATTAGAAATAGCTTTTGTTTGCTAATGGTTGCATGTTACTGTCTTCCCTCTCTTCTCTCGGTTAATTCGTTCTGTCTGTCTCATCTTTCTTTCCTTTGTCAGGCTCCTGTGTTTTATATTCCTTTCTGAAACCCACGGCAAACCGTTCTATGTCACCTTGCTCCTATTTCCCATATGTCAGATAAAAACATTTGATAATCATATAATAAACTTTTGTCCTCTCTATACTGGCAAAATTGTGACCGATCACTGCAATAGATTTCAATATCCTAATCTTTTAGAGAGTGGCTAAAGTTCAGGTATCTTCTCACCTTGTTAACCCTAACCAATATTCTTTATACCTAACTTTATATCACATATCTCTTCCTCTATTCTGAATACATTCAACAGTGTTGGTTGTGTTTAATCTTAGTTGATTTTTGTTTATAATTTTGATGTTATCTAAATTTCAAGCGTATCGTCACATTGTTGTTAGACTGTTTTACAGTTCACAATATTTTATGAACATAGATAATTTCACTATCCATAAATATACTATATTAAAGTTCACAATATTTATATAGATATATAATGTTTATACATATATAAGCACAAAAGTACAGATTTGTGCATACATACCACAACAGCATTTCCTAAAATATTTAGTTTTCTTATATATATATATATATATACTTACGTATATATAAAAGTATATATATATATATATACACACACACACACATATATACTTACATAAGCGACTGCTTGCTCTATAATCGTTTTCAAATTATTTACAAGTAATGCAATCCCCTAATATCTTTAAAAAGAAAGCACTGACTAAAGCCGGCTGATTTCTTACCTCTCTCAACTCTAACTTCATAACAGTGTGAAAATAAATTAGGTGTTAATAGAAAACGTTTCTTTGGCAAAACCTTTAGATTGCACACAAATGCTAACACCGAAATTTTTAAAATGAAAGTTAAAAGCTACATCTTGAAAATTGGATATACTTTATCATAGCTTTATTTTGTACTCTGCTAAAGCCGTATCATGAGCAAGGATGTGATAAAGTTGTAAGTTATAGTTATCTTTTGTACAATATCTTAGATATTTTTAAGCACTAAATATGGTTATTAATGAATCTGTAAAGGTGGCTTTTTCGAATGTAATGTGAAAAGTTCCTGACTTTTAAGTGCTACTTTCAAATGTTAAGTATTTAGGTCCTCTATTAGTTTCTCTTCCTTGAGATGAACACGCATTTGTAATCTGAGGGTCGTGGGTTCGAACCCTTGTCACACCACACATGCTCGCCCTTTTAGTTGTTGGGGCGTTACTATGTACCGACCAATCCTACTATTCACTGGGAAAAGAGTAGCTCAAAAGTTGGTGAGGGGTGGTTATAACTAGTTGGCTTCTCTCTAGTCTTACACTTTTAAATTAGTGTGCATAAATAGCCTTCATGTAGCTTTGCGTGAAATTGAAAATAAACAAATTCACGTTCGTAGTATATTTTAGTAAACACTAATAAGTATGGAGCTGTGATTTTAATACAGATTTAGAAGTAATGGTTTACTGTTCGTAGTGCTACGTAAGATCACATTATCTTCTAACAATACAATTAAACAAAAAAAAGCACAAGTTATAATACTGAATAAGCAAAGCAGTGCTGGTTCCAATAAAAGTAAAAACCTTACATACAGATACCGATGTTTCATTCGTATTTTTTGGCAAATTCACAGTGCATTGTTTTTGCAAACAATTTGTTCGTTCGCCTAAAGTAGCATATAGAGAAAAGTAGCAAAATCATAATTAATATACCTATACATATTTATGCATATGATTCTGTTTATAGTGGACTGGGTGTGGCTTATGAATTATTGTATTTTGATCGTAAATTCAGTGGCTCATGACTCGTGTCCGTTGTTGCAGAAACGCAATCCGCACTTTAGGATTGAGACTGCCTTATAACAGCGACGATTAAATTCAAACATACGACTAGACAAAAGGAACTCACACGTTGGTGATGAATGTTACGAACTAGCTACATTTTCTTTATAGTTCAGATGTTTTATAAGGAAATAGCTTTTGTGTAGTTTTGTGGGAGGACCTTTAACAATAACAAAACATCTGTGTCTGTTATAATTTAGTGCCCTATAAAATGTTTCATAAATAAAAAAATATTTTATAAAAGTTTTGATATAAATCTTAAGAAAACCAATCAATAAGGTCATAAATGCTGTGCCTGAACTATGTTAAAGTTTACGTTAAGCGAATTGGAATTGTCTCCTGAAAAATGCCGTATTAGAATGAAAACCAGTTGAATTGGAATCGTATCCTGAATGACACCGAATTAGAATGAAAACCAATTGAATTGGAACTGTGTCCTGAATGATGCCACATTAGAAATAAAACCAACTGAATTGGAACTGTGACTTGATTTATGTCACATTAAAATGAAAACCAATTGATCTGGAACTGTGTCCTGAATGATGCCACTTTAGAATGAAAACCAATTGAATTGGAACTGTGTCCTGAATGATGCCACTTTAGAATGAAAACCAATTGAATTGGAACTGTGTCCTAAATGATGCCACTTTAGAATGAAAACCAATTGAATTGGAATTGTGTCCTGAATGATGCCACTTTAGAATGAAAACCAATTAAATTGGAACTGTGTCCTGAATCATCATTAGAATGAAAATCAATTATTTGGAACTGTGTCCTGATTGATGACACATTAGAAACGAAAACCAATTGATATGGAACTGTGTCCCGAATGGTGCCACATCAGAATGAAAATCAATTTAACAAACACCAGTAAACCTTCTTACCAGCAACATTTGTTATTGTCCTTAGCCTTTTTGTTAATTGGAGGAATGTTTCGTTGTCTAGAATGTGTATTATTAGACACTGAGTCAGAACAGTCTGTGAGTAGAAATATAATAGTAAAGATCACAAATGTCAAGCACAATGAATACATTCTGTTTCCTGGTTGGATATTTTTAAAACACACTAAACCAGTGAAAGTAAATATGTTATTAATTCTAACAGCAAATTTTCTTGCCCAACATCATTGCTATTTCAAACTATATTGATTTAAGAATATCTACAATCGCTCAATAACAATGATGTTTATTTTACATTTCGTTCTTTTAAGTTAAAGACATTCACTGCTTAATAAGAAAAACAAACCGAATCACAGAAAGCTCACAGGTAAAACAACAACAACAAAACGGAAAATACATTACTTGCCAGAGGTTAATGTACACTACTCTCACCTAGTTTCTGAGAACATAGAATTTTTCTTTACAATATTACGCCTACTGTTCTTTACAACACTTGACCTACATAGTTGTAACGCTATTGTTTCGTTACTTTTTTTGTTTCCTTCGACGAAATAGGCCATCATTCTCTGCTTGATTGTCCTCGTTAGTTGTGTCACTACATCGACATTTTTATAGAGGTAAAACAGAAAAAAATTTCGCTAAGTTAAGGTAAATTTTATTCAAAATCCTTTTTAAACACAATACTTTCACACACATAATATGAATCCTTTTCTCGGTCGTTTTCCTGGAACTGTTATTTGTTGTTCACCAGAAGAAATGTTTACTAAGATTTAGCAAAAAGGAAAAATAAAATGCTTAGAGGAATTTTAAAATATTCAGAACAATTATTATTTTACATTTATGGATTGAAGTAATTCAACACTCTGATATCGTTACTGTACAATTTCCAACTAAACGGAGATATAACATGCTACCAATCACGAAAGGTCAAACATTGTGCACACTGTAAATCAAACGCTATGATTTTATATACATTATCAATACAAAAAGACTAAATATTACATACAACGCCAATACAAAAGACCACAAGTTACATACACCATAAATCAAGCAAATAATGTATTACACACACCATCAATCACAGAATATTACGCATTACAAACACCTTAACTTAAAATAAGGTATCGCATATAAATAATTTACTTTAAGACTCTCTGTATAATTCTGTTTATTACTACTAGCCAATTAACCGTGTTGCAAGTGCATAAGATCCGCGTGTGACGTATTCTTGACATCATATCTGCACCCTTAGAATGGAGAAAAATGAAGTTCCTCGTGACAGGAAACTGAGGTGAATCGAGAAAATCGTGACCCCTTTCGCAAATCTAATTGCATACAGGGTACAAAGTTTGCGAAGCTGGTGATTGCACAGCGCGTATTAAAAACGTTTTCTCGGTATCATATAAGCAAGTGTTCCATTATAGTATGATCTGAACTTTTAGCTGCTTTGTAGGTGGCTATTTACTAACATCTAAACTTAAGACAGCTTGGCTATACAAAAAAGCGCGTTCAAGATAAAAGTTATGTGGTATACAAAAACGACTAAAAGAACTGACATCAGAATGTAGTCAAGACAATCAATATTTTTGGATACATAGTTCAAAATTCCTTGCTAAAAAGTAAAAATCTATAATTTATTAAAAATTTTATCAGGTTTGTTAACGATAACACAAATATGAGTTACTTATAACTTGGTGACTTTTTTGTCGATATGAACATAAACAATCATACAAAAAATTACATTTATTTCATAGTATACGTCAAAGAGAACTCACCAGTAATCTACTTTGACATTTCTGAAGTAATGGCAGTACCAACAGACACATAATATTTTTCAACCCTTTGCTAGTTGATAAATTACAAACAAAATTGTCCACTGCATTGTAGTAAAGCACAAGAAACATTGCAGATAATCTGTAGCAAATATTAATCATGAAAACAAATTATTTCTACTCCAGTAAAATAAGTTCACCAAGCATGCACTAAAAATGTTTGCGTGGATGGTATACTATACTTTCATCGTGCATATAGTCTGGTGAACAAACGTATAATATATGTACACTTACTTGTATTGTATATTTTCTCGTATAGTTCTGTCAATTCATTGATGGAAACATGAAATCCAATCAGTGATGTCGAGAAACCCACTTGTTGAGAATTTTATATGCAAAAACGGCTCGTTTGGGTTCAGAAAATATTTTAAATAGAAGAGCGAACAACGTTTCGACCTTCTTCGGTCATCGTCAGGTTCACAAAGAAAGATGTAACTGACCGGAAGCTGACCACATGTTTCACAAAAATGTCAAAATCGATTCCGCATGTCCCATCAACAGTCAGCAGACTGTGTGTAATATATTGCTCACTACTGTCATAGCTATCACTGCGTCAATTTAAGTAGTTTGTTAGCTATCAGCCCCTATACGTACCTCTTGCTGACTCAGACATGCTTAGCATGCGAGTGATCATTGCACTTTTAACTTTAAAATACTGCTCTGTAGAGCCAATTAGTATATAAAACATAGCTCTAAAAAGGCAATTCTATAATCTCTAACGCATTCTATAAATAGAGCATGTGGTTTGCTCAAATGAATAACGTCAGAACCACCTGACACAAGTTGGCACACAAACTTCAGGCCTAGTACGATACAAACTTGTCTCAAGCATTCCTCATCAACAGAAAAAAAACTGTTATAATAAGGCCTTCAGAAGAAAAATAGTCAACTATTCGAAAGCTCTCGAGTTTTCGGTCTCGTTTGAAAATGCTATAATTAGACCATTCAGTTATTGTCACAATGAGTATATTAACAACAGTTATTTCATAGTCTTTGTCAGTAGCTATAGTGGATTATGGTACTATACATTTACCCTTACGTTTCATATCCAAGGAGTATTTTGCTTTAGAATAATAACATCAGCTAGTACCTTAGTTTGTGGTTTCTTTACAGGTAGAAATATTTAATAAATAGTTCATCTAATTTTTGTTTGTGTTTTTTTCTCAATTAAATGATCCTATAAATTGTCCATTTTAAAGTTGCTACTAGCCTTATTTGTGTGTATGTGTGTTTTCTTATAACAAAGTCACACCGAGCTATCTGCTGAGCTAGCCGAGGGGAATCGAACCCTTGATCTTATTGTTGTAAATCCGTGAAGTATCCTTCTTTTAAAGCATCATTAGTTATTGGAAATGTTACATTACTGAAGTTAACTCATTATGAAGATACTGATAAAGAGTCCATATCAATGCTGTAAGTGTTCTCATAAAATACCAAGTACAAATCATTTGTCTTTTGGTACCAAGATGCAATTGTTAAAGTTTGGTATTACAGTAAATGTGAATTCATTTTCTATTCATTGAAATGGCAGTTGGATAAGCAACATCGAACTTCTTGTTTTTCCTGTAATGTACATTTAATTTTGATTTAAACAGACGATCACTAACCTTAATTTGACAACTACTGTGTACGGAGTCGATACCAGTCTTTCAACTTATCTTCTGTTGTTCTTTTCCAATCATCAAATTTAAATCAAATTAATTGTTGACTACTACTGCACTGGATACACATCTTGAGTGGTGCTTTTCAACTTACTACCTTGCACTGTCCACTATTAAGCAATCGTAAGCAAATCATCCATCCTTATGATCTTTCGAGCATCAGAAAATATTAATCACTGTTTTTTCTTTGTCTATACTCTATAGCAATAATTTTGTTACATTCAGTGCACACGACTTCTGTAGTTAACACAATGGTTTATCATAAAAGACAGGACAGAATAATGGTACAGAGGTGTGTGCTGCCATGTATGTTCCATATATGGACTACTGTACTGTATTCAAGGCTCGAATCTGCGTGAGCAATGTCATAACAAGCTTCTCCAGGTCAAACATTTCGTTGCCTTTTGGCTTTCTTGTTTCCGCAAGGATTTGAATGAGGAAGTCGTCGTGGTTAAACTGCTAATTGGTCACAGTTTTAACTCATTGTTTTATTTTATCTGGGAGTGATCCACACATGTGTGGCCTTTGTGGCACTCAAGTCATAATAACTACGATTTTACTGTCGTTACGACTCTGTACGACGGCACCATTTTTCCTCGGGTTACCCCTTACGTTAGGTAGTGCCACCGTCGCTAGTTGACTTTTTTAAAATTTTTAAGAGCCAATGGCCTTTTTAATTTTATTTTTAAGTTTCTAGCTGCTCTTTGAACTTTCTTTAATTTTTACCTTGATTCATTTTTACATTTATAACGATTTTACTTTTACGTATTATTTTGCCAGTTGTTTTGTGCACATAGCCCAGTTGCTCTGCGCCAATGAATTCCAAACAATCGACCAAGCAACCACAAGTGTTTGAATAAAATGTATAGCATTCTGTTGATAGTGTGGGTCAACTGGTTCACCAAGCACATTAAACATAACACTGCAATCTACAGATCAACACTTTCATAGTTCTTGATCCACCGTTTAAAAGATCCATTTGAGACACTTTATGTCAGATGGAAGATGTCTTACCACTTATTTTATTCTTCTACATATGCTGTCGTCATTGAAACACAAACCACACTCTTCCAGCATCCCTAGACCATTAGTAGTAACATGACTAACATGAAATATGGATAGCATGTAAAGAAAGCTTCAATCAGTGATGTCGAGAAAGCCTCAGTCTTTTCTCTTGTTGTATATTTGTCATATTTCTCCACAAATTTACAGCATTCACACAAACAATGTGATTTTGAGCCACCTCTAATAAAAGAGGAGTACACACTGAACCTACAACCAATGGCAGTACCTAGAAAAAAGTCCCTTCCACCACTTTATTTATTTAACATTGCTAAGAACCATCTAATGGTCAAATTTCCTTACAGGCAAATAACTATTTGTTTATAATTCCACTATTATGTCCACTGTTGATGCGTGGTTGCATAATGGAGATGGACGAGAGGAAATTGCTGATTTAATTGAAACTGATTAATGCATGACTGTGTTTTAACATTGTCTGAATCACTAAGCTGCTCTTTCCTTCATTGATGTTATCCACTTTTACCACACGATAAAAGGTCTAAAAAACATAATGCATCTAACTGCTTGTAGCGTGAATCTAGGAAGTGTTCATTAATACATACAGTTTAGTAAATATCACTTGCCCTTTTGTTCTTCCTATGAACATGCAGTACCTGTATAGTGTGGTTGTGATACACTTCTACTTTGTCTTCTTGGTAAATTATTCTGACTATTGACTTCCTGTCAGGAAGTTATTTACAATTCCTTTAGCATGATTCTCCTGGTCTATGATAATTTCATCTTTATTGTATTTATGATGAGTTACACAGTAACAAATTCAGTTGCAACTAGGTATGCTGTGTAACAGTACAAATAGTTCTGGAATAGGTTCTTTAAGCATGGGTAACTTTATAAGGTCTGTTGCAAAGAATGGACCATGTGGCTAAAAGGTAATCATTTTTCAGTTACAACCTGGAAGGTTTTTGCCAGCTGAATTACTACTTTTCATGTTGATTTAGTTGGGTAATTCAGTGAAATTATAAACCTTTTTATATGCAATGAAGTGGAAATTTTCCTGCATGGGATTACTCTACATAGTACCCACAGATGTATCCTGTAGACAACCCATCATCAGGAGCAGGATATTGTTCTGTGTACTTCAGCAACCATTACCCAAGTATAAACAGCAATCAGTTGAGTGCAGTAGTACAGTTGTACACATTCACATTTGTAAAAGAGTTTGTTACATGACATGCAAGAATATCAGTATGCTTTAAACACCTGTTGTGATACAATCTAAAAGTTGTTTTGCAGGTTTGAAGAATTTTACTTATATCCAAATTTACACATCATGCAACGTAATGTAATTTTGCACAGTCAATGCCATAACATTTATAATCAGCTCTTCTGACCTTGTATAATATTTTGATTATTTTTCCTGATGTTAGATTAATAAGGTGCAAAGTGATGTAAAAATAGCAGTTTACAGCCACAAACATTTGAATCAAGGTAATATGGTTTGTGTGCTCTTCAAGATGTTGATTATATATATCCAACTATGTACACTCACCCATCTGCCGAACGTATTGGTTGGCTTCTTGTTGAGTTCACTTACTATTATTGGTGGATATGGTTATTTCACCCATAAAATTTTTCACCATTCAGAACTCATTCAAGTATTAGTTTCACTCCCACAAGCACTTTTGTTGGATAATAGAAACTTACTCTAAAGAGCATTTCCATCTTCACTTAAACCAGAACTGAAATTAAGTGTCTGGAAAAATAAGTGTTAGAAGTGTGTGAGTTTTCTTCACACAAAATTTTTATGCTTGAAGCTGCTTCAAAGGCTTTTCACATTGATACCAACATCACATTTCTTAAATGTTCAAAATATGCAATAAGTTCATGATGGTTAGTCTCGATATTACAATGAAGATTTTACCAAATGTTGTGTTGCAAGATGCTTACCTGCAAACATTTTCTCGTCCATCTTTCTAGCTTTGATAGATATTCTATTATGACTGAAGGTATTGTATATCCTACTACATTTCTTAGAAATTTAATTTACAAATAAACTCATGATTCAATGTTTCTCTACTAATTGTTTATTTAATTTTTCTACATCTCTCTTTTCTTGTCTCTACCAATCACATGGTATCTGTAATAGGCTTGTAATATTTTTCTACATCTCTCTTTTCTTGTCTCTACTAATCACATGGTATCTGTAATAGGCTTGTAATATTTTTCTACATCTCTCTTTTCTTGTCTTTACTAATCACATGGTATCTGTAATAGGCTTGTAATATTTTTCTACTTCTCTCTTTTCTTGTCTTTACTAATCACATGGTATCTGTAATAGGCTTGTGATATTTTTTCTGGCTACATCGTTTTTTTTCATAACATATCACTTGTTGATCCTTATAGTTGGGCCTTAATGGCACGCTAGCTTCATTTCAGCACGTGCACCTTCAGGATTAGCATTATACAGGGTGGCCCGTAAGTCCCTACCCATCCATATGTTATTATGTTATATTCAATTACACACGTATTATAAATTTGTTTGTTTGTTTCTTTCAGAGAAATATGGGCAATGTAAGCCCATGTTGAGGAAAATGTCTCACAGAACATGGCATCGCATAATATTATGCAGCGACAATGAGGGATAGCACACAGATACACTGGATACATAAGATATGTGGATGGGTAGGGACTTACGGGCTACCCTGTACGTATCTCTAGTACATCCTTTCATGCGTGATAGATTAGTATAATATTTATCTAGTACCCGACGCTTTACCATGGATTGAATGCAACGACATCTTGCTCATACACGATTTAGTTTTGAGCTTAAATCATCTTAATAATATTTATACCTAATATTTTTATATGAAGCTGGAAGTAATAATACTGAAATCATCCCAGCAAGTTTGTTTGTTTTTTTTGCAGGAATTTCCTGTATGCTTTTGCTTTCTACTACTGTTTACAACTACACTGTGATTCGTGCACTTGAAACATGTTTGGAAAAGTTAGCCTGAAGTATGCTTGTGTGTTGGTCTTTGTTTGGTTGCGTCATTTCGACAAGGATACGCATCTAAGTTAAATTTAACAACAGCAACTTAATGTCCAGCTTGCCCCCCAGTGGCTCAGCGGTATGTCTGCGGACTTACACGCTAAAATCCGGGTTTCGATACCCGTGGTGGGCAGAGCACAGATAGCCCATTGTGTAGCTTTGTGCTTAATTCAAAATAACAATAACAATGTCCAGCTCTCGTCTTATCCTCTATATTAACAACCGCATGTCCAGTTGACGTATTACAGCCTGGGGATAAACATTTTGTGTCAGTTGGGCTTTAAATATTAAAACCACTATCTTTATCTCTGCTAACTCGACATTCAAAAGACATATTAAAGGTAAAACGATTTTGTAAAATTGGCAGGTATATTTATGTTACGACGTATTTGTTTACTACTTTTTTTCGAAAAAAATATTTACATGAATACCGATGTTTTTAATATACATATTGTTCTCACAGTTAAGACACACTACTCTAAACCCCTCAGAACAATGAAGGAACACAGCACCATCAATAACGTATTTACTGCTATAACATTCCTCGTACTTTGCCCTGTGCTTGTAATACAGTGATGATCAGGAACCGTATAAAGCTGAAAATATGTTTTTAATACCTGTATAGCGACCGTACACATATAATTGTTATAAATGTATTTAACAACAAAATTTCCTTAACGTTGTAATGATAGCTCTAGGCACACACAATACATTATTCCTACACTTCAGTAGCGAGTAACAGTCAACACATTTCTGACAATGACCACTTACAAAGCTTTTATATTAGCAAACAGGTACGAATAAATTGTGCAGAATAATTACACATTCTCGGATAGTGAATAGTGAATAATACTGGAAAACAAACAAACAAGCCTTATGGTGGTATGGTTAGCAAGCTACAGTGTACAAAAATATGGGTTTATGTGTATGGTTTGTTTGTTTTTGAATTTCGCGTAAAACTACACGAGGGTTATCTGCGCTAGCTACCCCAAATTTAGCAGTGTAAGATTAGAAGGTAGGCAGCTATTCAACACCACCTACCGCCAACTCTTGGACTACTATTTTACCAATGAATGGTGGGATTGACCGTAACTTTATAATGCCCCCAGGGCTGAAATGGCAAGTATGTTTGGTGTGACGGGAATTCGAACCCGCAACCCTTGGACTATGGGTCGAGCGAAATAAACACGTCGATAACATGAATGTTATGAGTTTAAACAATCTAAATTCCACCCACTGGGGCTGACGATTTAGAATTTTACAAAGGTGCGTGGTACACTAAAAATAAAAAGCCAATCATTTTACAAGATAATTACTCATCAGAATTTCACTAATGTTGTACAAAGACAAAATTAATTGTAGTGTTTATCCCTCTAAAACTTAAGGAAAATTTAAAATCGAGACTTTGTTTTAGCTAAAGCTAGGCCACAAAACTTACTGCTTCTAGCCATAAACACTTGCCAGTAGTGTAAGCAAGATGAAAGTAGTGATATTAATTTTGAATTTATCGGACCGATATTTAGACCATGGCTGAGGTTTAAAAATTATTCACGTGTGTCACAAAATTAAATGGGTCTTCACAAGATGTAAGGAGACGAAGAAATAATAAAGAAAAGGAAACGAATAATAATATGGTCAGATTCGGCTGGCTACATCTCGGAAACGGTTCCAAGAATTCGTTTCATGTCTGATGCGGTAACCTTTAATGCTTTGATAGTGTATAGTCTGGAATATCTAAGGTGTTGCTGTTATAACGAGCACGTTTCAGAGGGCTGATGTTCGTACACCACCAGGTCTTGTAAAATGACTCGCTAGTGGTCGCCTTTTTTGGCACGCACGTGCTTACTTTTACTCGGACTCGTGACTCATTAGCTGTTCTATATGTGGCTGGTTATTGCTATTCTTACTTCTAGCTCTGCTGTGGATGGCTAATTATTGTTAATTACAAGAAATATATACCGTTAAAACAAACGATTACCTGTTCGATTTTAATATCTATGACGAATTTTAATACGAGTTCGATATCATAAAGTATATATTACACATACTTAGCTTAAAAATATTGTTAATTTGTAAGAGAAAAATAAGTTGAGGTGTATGTTTTTAGAACGGATTCGACGAGATCTGTTCAAATATGATCTCAAATCCTAATTCTAACACCGGCCTTCGTAAGTACCTGAACTAGTGAGTTTAGTTACATTTTCCATTAATGAGTGTTGTGCACCTGTTGTAGTTTCTTGGCTCTTCCTATTTCAATTATCTCTCCAATAATCGAACATAAAAAATGAAACTCAGAATGAGACAAACAAGTTTCACAAGTTAATATTTAGTCGGATTTCAGCATTGCTACACATCGACGAGGTATGATTTCAATGTTTTTTTTCCACAATTATTTCTGAGTGATTGACTGACATCCTTCCTTGAATATTTAATAAAGTTCGTCTTCCATGTTTGGTTTTTGGTCTTTCATTAATGGGTTTAATTAACTCGGTCCATAAATTTTCAAACGGATTGATGTCAGGTGATTGGCTTGGCCATTCCATAACATCTATTCTCTTATTTCTAACAACAACACAATTTCGAAGAAACTTGTTTTATCATTTTGTAGGCTAATTGGAATTAGATGATCCAATGAGAACTAACTATTGTATTTGTATTGCAAATTTATGTTTTTATTTTTACGAGGATAGGTTTATTGAAAATTACAAAAACCCAGACATCGTTGCTTCAACTTACAGATTTATAGATGATTTAATTAGTATAAATATTCCTGAGATAAATAATTTGTTAACGCTATTTATCTGGTGGAATTGAAAATTGAAGATATTTCAAAAAAAATAAATAAAACGAAAAATATAGCCAGATTCATTTAATGCATATTTGTAAAGTGGTTATTAAGAAATATAATTATTATAAATACAGAAACGTAATATGTCTATTATGTTCTTGTAGCTTAGTTTTCTTCTTCCAGTACTGTGAAAGGACAACAAAACTGTCCTGTTAATGAATTCATAACAAATATTGAATATTTTTAATGGAACTATGGTGTACAGTGTAGTAAAATCAAATGTTTGAATATTATTTACTTGTTCACAGTTTCTTAAATATTCTAGAATGAATTGATTATATTTGTTATCCTAAACGTGTGTTTTTTATTACTTATATTTTTTAGTTTTATCCAACAAAATATCAAGTCACTTATTTAATGAAATGTCCAGTTGTTCGTAATGAACTAGAAATAAATTTAAATTTCATTTGAGATTAATGGAGTTTAGGAATAGCATATAGAAAAGGTAAATCTACAAAATAATTTTATTTAGGATAAGGTTTTTACTGGCTTTAATGAAATTATTACTTTCTGCATGTTCAAGCTGGTAAATTCACATTTAATGTTGATTTCTGTCATCATGCTTAAAGTAATAATTAAACGTTTTACGAATGAATCCATAATTAAAGTTAGTTTTAGCAATGACAGTTAAAACATTTTTTGTAAGTCTTATATTTTAAGTGATCAAACGATAAATCTACATGATATTTTTTTAAAATTTTGTACAGGATAACTTAAATTATTATTTTTTAAGTAGATAAAACTTCCATTTCAAACTCCATCTAGGTGGATAAATTAAATTTCAAAGTATATTCTTCAATATTGTTTTCAGTAGATTTTAGAATGTTTTGCTTATTACATTTTATGGCAATTCTGTAATTAATTACTTTTTATGTATTTTACATAATAGTTTATCTTTCATAATTTCCAAGTTACCAGTAATAACATATTTATGAAATGTATGAAAGAATAAACTACTTTCACACTCGCAAGTGTAACTTCATCTACATGTAAACTAGTTAAACAACTTTTATAATTGTGTAATGGTGGACTAAATGGAATTTCGTACTTATAACTAAAGGTAGTCTGTAATTTGTACTTGGAAAAATATTGTTTTCATAGATTAATGAATACTATTAAAAACCTGCAAGAAATTGAATACACTGTGTTTAAATTTAATTACTAAATATGAAGTTTTGCTCAGCAGTTTTTCTTTTTCAAAAACTGATAAATAATTCACGTTTAACCGATATTTTATAACGTCTAAAAGTAAGTGCTTTGCGTGATCGTTTCGAAAATAAAATAAGTTATTACGTTAATTAATGTCATCTAAATTGCTACAAAATTCTGAAAAATCAACACATTTTCATTACTTTTCTTTCATCTCTTATTTTCTTACTTTTACGAAAAAGTTATCTATAAAGAAAAAATAACATATATAATAATCATGACTTAAATTCGAAATAGTATAGTAATTAAAGTTTCGGTTTAATCCCTCACGATATAATATTCTTAATTTCAAAATATAGAATTTCTCTTGTTGAGTTCTATTAGTATTTTCATTAATAATTTCTAATAAAGTTATCTTGACAGAAGTATAATTATAAATTTTAAAACACATTAATTCTATGGAATTGTTTAAATTGTTTTTAACTTGGGATCTGTGCAACTTCATATGTATTTGTAACGGATTTGAATTTTGATCAATATATTCCATTTTACGTTTAGTACAAGTTAATAAATAAAGTACGCTATTTATTTTACAGAATGAATTTGTATAAGTAATAGTATTAAAAGTGCTTAGAGTAGGATGTGAGGCATATTTTTCTGTAACATTTTATAACATTAGCAGCAATATAATTACTAAACTCAGCTCGTTATTCTAAATTATAGTTTGCACAATTTGTCTACTTGTTAAGGCAATTACACTTAGCTGTCGAACGCCTTAACCACCTGGCCATGCCGGGTCTCATCATGTTACAGACATTATCAAATGTATTATGTGAGATTCAAAACTATATTGTTATCGTTAAAGATGGCAATCTGTGAGAAAGATCCAGAAGCAACAATGACTTCTGATAGCATTCCTCTTTTGGGTTGAACTTTGTAAGATGAACCCCTGGAAATAATATGATAGAATGAAAGGGATAACATTTTTCATTTCCATTAATTGCGTTCTTTATTACTCATTGTTGCTGTGCCATAGTATTAATTATACACATTTATTTATAAATATAAAGAAGTGGCTAATTCCTCAGCTAAATAGCAATAATCTTGTATATCTTATTCACAATGAGTTAACTGTTTAACAACAAAGACTACAGCATTATTTTCTTCTTCATTTTTATCTTGACTGTAAAACAGCTGTTTTATTTGAATAGTAAACTATTTGTAAACGAGATTATTGAAAAACGCTAAAGAAACATTTTTCGAACAGTGGAGTGTAGAGGTAACTTTCCTTGCCGTGTGCATAATGTACGTTCTTTACTTTGAGAGCATATGTGTAAACACACAAGCATAACAACATAAGTACCAATTGTGTATTTTAAAATGTACTTTTCAGTTTGTGAAGTACGTCACTTGCTGCTAATACCTCATTCGAAATTATTTTAATATACAAACTAAAGAATATTCTTGAAGTTACAAAATTGGTATTCTTATTATGTATATGTTTATATTTATTTGTTTCAAATGAACAGTAATAAATAGTTTTTAAAATATTTAAGTATTTTTATTTTATTCCATCTTCTCAGTCATTTCCTTTAACAAACTACATTTGATTCCTTGTATATGGTGTTATTCTTCATTGTATATTTTCTTCTATGTTTGTCTTTCGTGTCCAATATTAACACCAGTTGTGCACATCTCGATGGCTCCATATGTGACTTTGCAGTCCAACGCTGAATACACGTAGGTGGTTACAAATAACAAACGGAAAGCTAAATCGTGGTAGTAAGATTAAGAGCTGTGATATTTCTCTCCTATGGTGACAAGACATCGTTGGTGGTTGTCCTCTAGTTTTGTGATGACTTTGTCGGTAGGTAAACATCAGGTGGTCCCAAAGTCTTCCAGCTGGCGAGGATGTATCTAAGACCACTTGAAGTTGTATTGTAGAGTAGCGTCACAGAGTTTCTTGGGATATCTTCAATTGTGTTTGCCCTGCTTCTGTTCTCCATATTAGGATGAATCGGAACTCTGATTTCCTCCACCCAGATAAAATTCTCAGTCTCTCAAAATTGGACTTTCAGTGACTCAATGCTAGTTGCATCTCTTCTACTTTGTTCTTCTTTGTTGGTGAGCTCATGAGGAATTGCTCAAGTGTTTTCACATATATGTGGTAGAGGGCCCATGTTTCATAACTGTAAATCAGTGACATGAAACTACCGCTTTGTATTCGTTTAGTTTCATAGACAGTCGGATATTTTTTCTCTAAGACTCTGATGCGCAGTCTTTCTAATAATGGCTAATAATGAGACATAGTAAAGGATTCAGTAAGCCAACCATTTAACATAGTAAAGGATTCAGTAAGCCAGGTCTTTCTAACAATGGCTAATGAGACATAGTAAAGGATTCAGTAAGCCAGGTCTTTCTAACAATGGCTAATGAGACATAGTAAAGGATTCAGTAAGCCAGGTCTTTCTAATAATGGCTAATGAGACATAGTAAAGGATTCAGTAAGCCAGCCATTTAACATAGTAAAGGATTCAATAAGCCAACCATTTAGGTAAAATTCTTTGCGTTTTTCAGCTGAACTCTTCAATTATGATGGCTGGTTTTGGTGAGTTAGTGTTTGGGGCTGGTTGAGGAAGAACCTCTTCTGTTTCAAGCCGATTATCAAGCCAAATAGCTTGGATACCCCTGAGAATGTATCAACAGTGGTCTGCAAATAACTATTTCTGCACCATAAGGATACAATCATACGCAAATAATGCATCATGGATTAGTCTTTCTAGACTATTCATATTTGCAGAAAGAGATTTTAGATCGAATAAAAACCCATCAAGATGATATTTCATGTAGAAACCAGGAACCAAGTTTTTTACAACATGGAGCAGAAGTTGGGTGAAGAAGAGATTGGACAGAATAGAAGCAAGCACACAGTCCTGCTACATTCCATTTGACATGTAACATTTTTCTAAATATTCTTTATTGGATAGGACTTTTCTGGTCATGTTATTGTCGAACAGCTGGATAAGGATGGTGACCTTTCTGTAGCAACCAAATGATTTCAGAACTGTCCATAGGGATTCATTGTTGACTGTACCAAGTGCCTCTGTTAAATCGATTAAGAAAGTGTAGAGGTCCATATTATGTCCTATACACTTTTCTTACACCTGGCTCACTATTAAGATCATATCTACTGTGCTATAGCCTAGATGAAATCACCAATGAGCTTCTGGTAGGATTTCCTTTTAAATACTTGAGATAAGTCTCTTAATGCCGGTGCAAGAAAATATTTTACAGGAATGGAAAGTAGCAGGATTCCTTTGTAGTTACTGTAATCAGCCTTTGCACCATGCGTTTTATACAGTGCAATGCTGGTAGCAAAACATGAGTCAACTGTAAATTCCTCTACTTTCCAGATACTGATCAGAATCTCATAGAAAGTCTCAAATGACGTTGTGTCTAGTGATACTTACAGCTCTAGAGGGATCTAATCTTTTTCAGCTGCTCAACTACAGTTCATCTTCTTGATGAAGTTTCTAACTTCTTCCTTGCTTGAGGGTAATTCGATATATTCACACACTGGTTTATGGGGAATACAATGCAGTGTAGTTTCATCAGTGATAAATGGTTAGTTGAGAAACTGGTTGAAATGCTCATTCTATTTTGCATTTATGTCATCTTTATCCTTGATGATTCTGGTGCAACCTGCTGAAAGTAATAAGCAATTTCTGATTTTAGCAGACCACAAACAGTCTTGATAGCATTGCCTTGAAATTGTTTGTAAAGCTAAACTTTGCCTGCTTTATTCTCCTTCCACCCATCCTGCATTGAGTCAAGTTCTTGTTGAGCTATGGCCTAATAATGCTTATACTTATCTCTTTGGAAGATAGACCTTGGATTTCACTATCATTTACTGAAAGCCTTTTTCCTTTCCTTCAGCATTCTACTGATATCTTCATCATTGCTATTGAACTATTTCTAGTGAACTCTTGGGCCAAGGACTAACTTCAATATCTCTGTCATAATTTATTTAAACTGGTTACACTTCTCACTTGGACCTTCAACTAATAGTCAAAAGGAACAGAGATTTTAATCAAGGCTGATGTGAAACTCGTGATGTGAAAAAAAGATTTGTTATGGCTAGGAACTTCATAAGCTGTAGTGAATGACCATGACTTATAACTTGGTTTGTCAATGCCCTAGGCAATCCATAACATCTTGCTGTTTCCCCTCATAATTATTGAATTCACTATTGATCTCATCCAGTCAGTCCTCCAAATCAGTCTTTACACATTATGGTCAGACATATTTTTAGCGTACTGAGGGTTTGAACCCATTAGCTACTTTCACCTGATTCAGATGCCAGTCGAAGATGTTAGCTAGCATGTGGCTACTGCCATGTGCAAAAAGTAAACTTGAAACTACATGCGAGAATGGGATGACAGGTGGAAACTAAAGCATACAAACTATTCCTTAAGGACCATGACATGTTTCTCTAACAAAGGTGCTACCCCTCTCTGTAGACTCCAAACATCTTTATAAATAAATACATTCACACACACCTAACATTATTCTACTGGTAATTCACATAGACCATCCCATCCATTGAATTAAAGTTTAAAATAAAATAAAACAATATATATTTGTGTCCCTTAACATTCTCGTCATAAACTTTAAAAAAATGCACAAACAGGTTTAATTCCTTTAATCCTAACATTTCAAATAAATGTTCACTAAATCTCTTTATTTTTAAAGAAAATTTTAGAGTTATTACTTTGATCTTGTATGGCAAGGTTTCCTTCTCAGGTACCATTCTAATGCTTGTATTTTTCTGAATTTCCTGCAAACATTCAATGTCTTTTCTATGGTAAGGATCCGTTTGTTTGTTTGTTTTGTAATTTCGCACAAAGCTACTCGAGGGCTATCTGTGCTAGCCGTCCCTAATTTTGCAGTGTAAGACTAGAGGGAAGGCAGCTAGTCATCACCACCCACCGCCAACTCTTGGGCTACTCTTTTACCAACGAATAGTGGGATTGACCGTCATATTATACACCCCCACGGCTGGGAGGGCGAGCATGTTTAGCGCGACGCGGGCGCGAACCCGCGACCCTCGGATTACGAGTGCACGCCTTAACGCGCTCGGCCATGCCAGGCCAGGTAAGGATCCAAAGGTAAACACATTATTCCTAATGTGAGTCAACATATGACATTTTAACATCTTTATACTTTGACTTAATATTTCTGTAGATGAAACCAATATTTCTAATTGCCTTAGCGATAGTAACAACACATTGCTTGGAAACAGATCAACTAGAACTCCAGGACCTCTTTCTGTTACAATACTGTTAATTAAAATGTTTCTGTAAAGTAATGCCATCCTCCTGACAGTAAACATTACCAACACTTTAGTGTCATCAGTAAGTTTGGATAACTTATTGATAATTTCTTTATCTATGCCATTCATTAAAATCGAAAAGAGCAAACTTCCCAATACTTAAAATATTAAAGAAGGAACACACAATGTTAAAATCCATTCACCATTAAAAACATTTTAATACAGGGCAATTTACGGACTCTACATGCTTCAACATTGACAATATCATCATTGGGAATGAACATGCAACATGTAAGTGCCATGTTCATTTATTTTTAGACAGGTCATGTGACTTGTGTGTAAGTTTAAGTTTTTGAATAAATGTCAGAGGAGATCCCGCCATATTCTCAAACAGCTACTTTTCCTGACCTTTGTATACATTTAATAACTCATTATATTTTTTTAAACTTTATCATTTCTAAAGATTCATGAATATTATTTTTTCGCATATCCTTTAGTACAGTCGATTTAACTGTTTTTTCCGTAATATTTTATATTCTTCTTAACACTCGATTCCGTCAAGGAACACAGGGCCGCAATCACTTGCGGTTTTATGAACAGGTATTTAAGTGAGTAGGTTGTTAGCCCACTGCACCGAGACGTCCCTAATTTAGCAGTGTAAGATTAGAGGAAAGGCAGCTAGTCACCACCACCCACCGCCAACTCTTGGGCTACTATTTTACCAACGAATAGTGAGATTGACCGTCACATTTTAGCGCCCCCACGGCTGTAAGGGCGAGCATGTTTGGCGCGACGGGGATACGAACTTGTGACACTCGGATTACGAGTCGCACGCCTTAACACGCTAGGCCATGCCGGGCCATTATTAAAAGTACTTTCACGAACAAGACACCCATGATTTGAACTGTAGACAGACCTTGATGTATAACACCGTTATGGAATATGCTAAAATCCATATTTTTTAGCGTTTTCAGGTGTAACTAATATTCCACAGTGTTTTATGAAAAAATCACCAAATTAGTGATGCCATCACAAGTTGTTGACTCCCATAGTGCACAATAGTAAAAATGTTTTTTGGTTGACATCCACCTTTGAAGATGTACAGATGGTGTTGTGTTGTTCACCTACTCCCTTGACCTCCTGGCTAAGATTAAGCATAGTTTGTTGTGTTATTGGATATTTTTTGCTATTTATTTTTAGAGAATATACAAAGGCCTTGACCTTGGAGTCATCCTGATCCAAGGTAATCCACTGCTGTCACTGCAACTCAGTTAGAGTAACGTTGAAGAGATCGTACTGTAGGTTCTAGCTGCAACTCAGTTAGAGTAACGTTGAACAGATCGTACTGTAGGTTCTAGCTGCAACTCAGTTAGAGTAACGTTGAACAGATCGTACTATAGGTTCTAGCTGCAACTCAGTCTTCAGTCGACGAAAGAGGCATCTAGCTGTTTGTTCTCCGATCTTCAGTATCTCTTCCACTTATTTCAATGCCTTCATGCTTGTATAACTTTGAATACGTTGCTTTGGCAAAGCATGTTGCACATCATTGGCAAATAAGAACAGTTTTGCCTTATCAGTTTTGTTTTTTTATAAATGTTGTCTCCCATCATGTTTGTAAGACCACCTAGATTTCCCGAGAATAAAATGGTGCACAGAATCCGTAATGCAATCGAGCAAAGCACATGCAATCGATTGTTCTTGTCAAATACACTGAAACGTGATGCCTTCTGTCCTATCGAGATTCTTCATTTGAAAAATTTGATGCTATTGTGAATTTGGTATCAAATAACTATCGAATTAAATGGACATCATTCCTATGACCTGTTGGAATACTAAAACAACATCTCGATGCCTTTTTTCACACTCTATTCTTAGATGTCTTGCGTCGTTTCTTCGTTATTACAAAATTCAAATGATCTTCAGCAGTATTAATACATATTTCCTCTTTATTACTCTCTGATGTTTTCTTTCTTTAATTTGCTATGCGACTGTTACCCACCTGCTTCTCTTGCCATTTTGACCTCTGGGACTAAACCTAAATAATTTTTAACTGTATATTTATGTTTATTTCGAAAACAAGAATATTTCTGTGCTACTTATTTGGCTATTTGATACGATGATGCACCTAAAGTAGTCATTAGTTTCATGTAAAAATCTGAAATCTATAAAATAAAATTTGAATGAGTTTATATTGGACAGATAATTGAAAATAACGTTCAGCAGAACATAAGGGATGGGTGTAAAAAATGAAAAAAATGAAAATTCAACCATAACAAAATATATACAAAAAGAGCATAAAATATTCTGCGAAAAACTAAATTTCTATGCAGTAAGCCAACCTATCCTCCACACCAACAAAAATAACTTTCAACAAACATTTTTTCACCAAACGCTTTTTGATAGTCCAGATATATCAAACCCACATCTTGACCCTCATCTATAAAAACAGTAACCTCTTCGAAGAGTGTTGAAAACTTAGTAATACAACATTTTCCCCCTGCGAAACCATGCTGACAACCAAATGTATTCTCGTAAGTGATGTTAGCCTGATAGGCGCATAATTATTGGAATAATTTTTATGACTTCACTTGAAATTAGACATGAGATCAGTAAATTTCCTATCTTCTAGGATCTGTTCACTATTCAAAAGTTAAAATATAGTAGGAAATAGCACATTTACACAGTCCATAACCTTCTTCTTAATTTCTTTGGCAAATATTATGTGGCTCAGAAGCTTTTTCATTTTTAAACTTTACGTATTTTTCTTAATAAGTTCTGATTTAATGTGCTTATCTTGTTTAATATTGTTTCCATCTAAAAACTGTTTAGAATGAATAATTTGCTCGAATATTTATTTGTAAAAATGCTAGAAAAGTGAAATTTAACAACCAAGGCTTTCTTCAATAACAAATTATTACACTTCCTGTGTCATCTTTCAAAGACTCCATTCATACTCCTAACGTTTTGCTTACTCATAATGCATTAAAAAAATCGTTAATATTAATTTTTACATTTTCAGCTATTACGTATTATAATTTATATCGAACGATCCTCCAATTTATTACACTATTTATTGCGAATTAAAATATCCTGAAGCAAAGTTAAATTGCAATTTAAGTTCACAAGTTAATTAAGTGTCGAGATGTGTCAAATTCATGATGTTTGCCAAAAAGATTGATACCCAAATTTTTTTTTATACGAATATATTTTAATTTACAAACAATAATAGAAATTATAGCAATAAGATTTACAAATGGTTATTAGAAATAATGATTTATTAACAAAAGTTTTACAAACTTACAAACAATATTGAGTATTGTGTTTAATCAGAAACTTTGATATCTTAGCGAGGATTTAGGACTAACGAACTAATTCTGAATTGGCATAGGCACAATTTACTTCACGGGCAGCTAGCTAGCTCTTTGCTGATCATACGTTGGTTTTTACCGTTGAAGTTACCTCATGTCTTCGTAAGAATACCCTTGTCCAATGTTAATCCGCTGAAGCGAAACGACTTATTATGTTCAAAATCTATAAACGTTTTAGGCTCAATTATCTGAAGTTTCCCAATTAACAAGCGTTAATTACAGCTATAACTGCCGAAGTTTATTGTATACCAACTGTAGCAAACCAACAATCTATACTGTCTCGTAACATTACGTTGATTACATTTTATATACTTTGAGAGAAGAGTTTCTAGAAATTTCAACAATACTGGTAATCGTCAATTGTTCATTCTTACAATCGAGAATTTTTTACAACTCTAGTAGATAGACGGGAATTTTGCAATACGTGTATAACAGTATAAGCTACCTAAATTTCTAAATATATATTTAATTGAAATATCGATATTAAAATAAATATATAATAGTAAATCAGTCTCACAGCCAACCTTTCTTCGTAACTTCTTTGCTTTCCTACTTTCCCGTTTGATACATTCTCTTGATCTTCTATAACTTTCCAAATCTCTTATCATTACTGTCAGTTGAAACTTTTTAAAATTATAATACATTTCTTTAGTTACATCTACTATACTCTTTATGACTAAATCTGGTTTTAACTTGCAGCCATTCTGTGCTATAAGAAACATATCTATCTTCAATATTTTAAGAATGTATTTTTCAAACCTTTTTGCCATTAATGAGTGCCATCAATATTAACTGTCCATCTCACATTAGATTGTTATTGTTTTACCTCTTTTAACTTTTTGAAACTTACAACTAAAATATCATTTTTTTATCTTCCTTAAGAGCAAAACATCAAATATAATTGAACAATTACTATTTCCACTAGACTTCCCTCAATTTCTACCCTATCAACTATTGTTATACAAGAAGTTAACCCTAAATCTAAAATAGCATTGTTCCTAAGCAGGTTACCAAAACAACTGCTGAAGAAAGTCACAATGAACACTTTATAAAAATCTGCCTTCCTCATGATTTGACTCTAGCACTTCCTAAGTTATTAAACTAAAATTAAAACTTCTCGCAATTATAGCTTTATTAACAGTTGAATTATTTTTATCACCGAAATTATTACAAATAATATTCGAAATCTAGAAGTATCCCTGATCAAATGTCTGCAGTTTGCGAATTAATAAACGTTATTCACACTTATACCTACTGAGGTTTGTAATATACCAATTATGGCACACCAACAACATATACTGTGTCTTGGCGTTCTTCCTTTATAACTGCTAACAAAGACCTCAGTTGATTCACTCACTGCTATTAGCTTTGATATCCTCAACTTGAATACTTCTTCGCTCTCTTTCAGCATTCTTTGTATTTCAAAGAAATATCTATCATGAATTTTTTTTAGATTTAGCCAAGTTTCACTTATCACATCAGAATTTCCTGTTCCGACAAGCTCTCTAAAGTCAATAATTTTGTTTCTAATATTTGTATTATAATAACAGTAATTTAACCTATCAGTAAGAATATTTTGGTACTTCGTTCCTACCCCGTACCCTTCTGCACATTTTTATTTTTCTTCATTTTTCTATCCCTCTACAGTGTCCAGTCGTAGTTTAAAGCTTTTCTTAGAGATTAAATTAATAGCACTTACATATAAGCCAGTCCTTGTATATGCAAATCATACATTCCAAAAAGGGTTTTTTTCCCCACTGAGCGGATCGAACAAGTCCAAACAGCCAATCTGCTCTCACTTGTACATTAACCTAAGCCTAGCATTTAGCTCTAAAAGCCTATTTATGATACCAGCCCTACAAGTAAGTCTTGTTAGTACCTCAAACTGAATTCAGTTTTATAGTTACTGTCTTCACATTTATTCTTACCAATACCTCCTCTGACTTACCTTTCCCCAAATCATCAGATCTTATGTGCAATATGGATACTTTATCACTGTTAACATTCTTTACTATAACACTCTGATCTGTCGATTTTATCCTCCATCACCGCCCCTTGATAGTGTAATCTTATTATTCTCTCCACGTTTACCCCACAGACTATCCCATCCACATACAGTGGTGTCGAGAGGAAGTTCGGGCCCGGGAGACAGTTATGTCTCCGAGCCTCTTTTCGAAATCTTCATAAATTCATGGTACATTCATGGGCGTAGGATTTTTTCTCTGGTGAGGGGGAAGCCAAGTGTATTGAGAATTTTTTTGAGATAAAGCGATTTCCTGCAATATTTTATAAAATAGATTATGAAAATCAGAATGCATTATTCTTTGTCCCATATTTCTCCGGGTCCCCTAATTGACGCCGAGCCCCAGGACTGTAGCCCCGCCTAACCCATCCTCTCGTCAAGTCTGTCCACACACCTACCAAAGAATCATCTTTAGCAATAACCTCCTTAAGTTTTCTATTCCCATCCATTTATGTTTCTTTTGTTACTTTTCCGTCTCACAATTCATCATCTGCACAAGCTTAAGGCTAAGAACTGTTACTTAACATAATCAGTTCATCATAATTAAAACCACGACTACTATTAGTAGTGTTTTTACAGAAGCTTAAGGCTAAGAACTGTTACTTAACATAATCAGTTCATCATAATTAAAACCACGACTACTATTAGTAGTGTTTTTACAGAAGCTTAAGGCTAAGAACTGTTACTTAACATAATCAGTTCATCATAATTAAAACCACGACTACTATTAGTAGTGTTTTTACAGAAGCTTAAGGCTAAGAACTGTTACTTAACATAATCAGTTCATCATAATTAAAACCACGACTACTATTAGTAGTGTTTTTACAGAAGCTTAAGGCTAAGAACTGTTACTTAACATAATCAGTTCATCATAATTAAAACCACGACTACTATTAGTAGTGTTTTTACAGAAGCTTAAGGCTAAGAACTGTTACTTAACATAATCAGTTCATCATAATTAAACCACGACTACTATTAGTAGTGTTTTTTACAGAAGCTTAAGGCTAAGAACTGTTACTTAACATAATCAGTTCATCATAATTAAAACCACGACTACTATTAGTACTGTTTTTACAGAAGCTTAAGGCTAAGAACTGTTACTTAACATAATCAGTTCATCATAATTAAAACCACGACTACTATTAGTAGTGTTTTTACAGAAGCTTAAGGCTAAGAACTGTTACTTAACATAATCAGTTCATCATAATTAAAACCACGACTACTATTAGTACTGTTTTTACAGAAGCTTAAGGCTAAGAACTGTTACTTAACATAATCAGTTCATCATAATTAAAACCACGACTACTATTAGTAGTGTTTTTACAGAAGCTTAAGGCTAAGAACTGTTACTTAACATAATCAGTTCATCATAATTAAAACCACGACTACTATTAGTAGTGTTTTTAATTTTATGAAAGTCATTATTGGTCACCGTAAACCGCCCCCCCCCAGTGGCTCAGCGGTATGTCTGCGGATTTACACGCTAAAATCCGGGTTTCGATATCCGTGGTGGGCAGAGCACAGATAGCCCATTGTGTAGCTTTGTGCTTAATTCAAAACAACAACAATCACCGTAAACTTAAATGCATAAACTTAAGTTATTTGAATCATCTTGCTGTTTCCCTCAGTTTACCCTGGTACTTATCACTACCGTATTGAGGAGCTGAGGATACTTCCCATTTCTTCTCTAACCTAAAAAATCTGCATACACAATTTTCACCTTCAGAACTCACTTCTTTAAGTTCACATGTCAATCCAGGGGTCCCAAATAAAATCCACTCCTGACACTTGTCACACCTTACAAACCGTAAGTGCTTAACATATGCAATACTTTTAATAATTGTAGCCTCGTGTGTAGTTTGTTTTGAATTTTGCGCAAAGCTAGCCGTCAATTTATTTAGCGATGTAACTCTAAAAGGATGGCAGCTTGTCATCATCACCCACAGCCAAATCTTGAGCTACTCTTTTACCAACAAATAGTGAGATTAACTGTCACGTTATAAAGCCCCCACGGCTGAAAGGGCGAGCATGTTTGATGCGATGGAAATTCGAACCCACGGTCCTCAGATTACGAGTCGAGCGCCCCCACTATCTGTCCATGCTGTGTCCGATAGCCTAGGAATAAATAACCAACACTACATACAAATAGCCTGTACAACACTGTTAAACCTTACTTCAGTGTTGAGTATGTTATACTATTTTATTGATAACATAAAATTTCAGTAGCTCAATGATATGTCAGACGGGTTAAAACACTAAAAATTGGAATTCGATACCTGTAATTGGAACAGCACGTATAATACATTTGCTGGCTTTGTGCTTAACAAAAAATAAGGTCCGGCATGGCCAAACGTGTTAAGACGTGCGACTCGTAACCTGACGGTCGCGCCAAACATACTCGCCCTTTCAGCCGTTAGGGCGTTGTAATGTGAGGTCAATCTCACTATTCTTTGGTAAAAGAGTAGCTCAAGAGCTGGCGGTGGGTGGTGATGAGTAGCTGCCTTCCCTCTCGTCTTAAACTGCTAAATTAGGGACGGCTAGCACAGACATCTATCGTGTAGCTTTGTGCGAAATTCAAAAAAACAAAACAAAAAATAAACAAAATCACTAGTTTATATTTTCACTGACGAAATTACGTTTACATATATCCATTCCTTCCCAGTGGTGCAGCAGCATGTCTGTGGACTTACAACACCAGAAACTGGGTTTAAATAGCCCGTTGTGTAGGTTTTTGTTATGTACAAAAGACAGGAAGTTATCACAGAAAATAGATGTTCCCAAAACCTACTAAGCTTGCCATTTAAAACACTTAAATAAAACTGACAAAAAACAAAAACTGTCGAGAGGATTAATTTCTTTGGATCTTCAATAAAAGTTGCTGCTCACATACACAAAAATTTGTTTTGAAAAGTTTTGCTTCCTGAAAAGTTTTTACTGATTGTGACAGGTACCTGGTGGGTATGCACAAATATAGTTTTGGTTTTGCTTCATCACGTAGGGAGAAATAGACAGTTAACTGTTTACCGGCAATAACGTATTTAATTGCGTTTATGTTTCTAATATGCTATTAAGTTCAACATAATTAAAAGTGTTTTGCTCCTGATTTTCGTTTGTATTCAATGTCCGGTGTATTACGTTGCAGTGTCCAACAGTAGTCAGCAAACATTGACGGATTCCAGTTGCTCTGATATCGTTTTTCCATTGTAACAAAACTGAATATTTAGATGAAACGGTACGTGATGGGCAAATTTGGATGTAATTTTCGTGATCAGCAGTCTAAAATCTCTGA
This sequence comes from Carcinoscorpius rotundicauda, assembly GCA_011833715.1. Taxonomy (NCBI): domain Eukaryota; kingdom Metazoa; phylum Arthropoda; class Merostomata; order Xiphosura; family Limulidae; genus Carcinoscorpius; species Carcinoscorpius rotundicauda. Next base: position 92,875,355 of record CM022396.1, on the reverse strand, counting down.
TAAGAACACCCAACAGTGTTCAAGAAGCAAAAACTTTGTTGTGCAGTGTATATTAAAATATGAAAGGGCGATTTTACAGAAAAGGACAAATAAGTAACTTATAAATCGATAAAGTCGATTCTTTAATTGAAGAATGTGTGTTCGTGACAGTTTTCAAGTTCATCTATTAAACGTATCTTAAATTATTAGTACTACTTTATTACCAATTTCTTTCTTCCTTTGTCTTTTATCACCTCTGAAAGCCTTACTTAAGATAATAATATAAGACTTTGGCTATATAACACTTGAAATAACATAGTTATTTAGCTATACGCTGTGTTGTTGCAGTGTCGGATGTTACTACTAAATACCACACTTTGCCAGTTAAGACATTTTACATCCTGTAATTTTTAAATTGGTCCGGCATGGTCAAATGTGTTAAGGCGTGCGATTCGTAGTCCGAGGATCGAGTGTTCGAATCCCTGTCACATCAAATATGCTCGCTGTTTCAGCCGTGGGGGCGTTATAATGTGACGATCAGTCCCACTATTTGTTGGTGAAAGAGTTGGCGGTGGGTGGTGATAACACTAGTTGCCTTCTCTTTAGTCTTACACGGCTAAATTAAGAACAGTTAGCGCAGATAGCTCTCGAGTAGCTTTGCGCGAAAATAAAAAAACAATGAAACTTTTTAAATTGAGGGGCGTTGTTACTGAAAACACACAGATATAAACATTTTGACTCTACTCGACGGAAAATTCATCAGTTAGATATGTCAGTCATGTTTTACAATGATATTTACAGTGCTAGAATGAAAAAGTTTAAACATAAGGAACTGAAAGAAAATACTGAACAAGTTAATGTCAAAGTATTTGAAAAACCTGCTTCTCCAGTGTTATTATACATTAACATGTTAAGCACATGCTCCAAGATTCGCTAACAGGTAACTTCAAGGTCACTCTTACTTTCCTCGGCCACTGATCCAACTTGGTTGGTTCTTAAATTTCGTTCTCATAAAATGAAATATTAACTTCATATTTTATCGAAATATTGCGTAGCTTGAGCACAAAAAAAATGTCATGTTTAAATTCCGTTGCGACCTCTATATTGGAGAAACAAGTAGAAAAACGGAAACCAAATTCAAAGAACACAAAAAGTCACCTTCACACGTTTTCGAACACTGCAAGTCAAATAAACACAACATAACCATAGAAAACACCCGAATACTAAATAAAGAAAAAAATAAACAAACGCAAAATTAAAGAAGCCTTACTTATACAACAACTTAAACCCAAAATAAGCCAATACAAAGGAACACCTTTATACCTATATTAATAAATATAATTAAACATCTAAGCACGCTCTCTACATTCCGACACTTCATTACACAACTACCTTCAAACATGTGGTTAGCCGATTATGTTTGAATGATATAATCCACATTTAACGTATCATTGTACAGTTATCTATTTCATATTTCATTTTCATTACATACTTTTATAAAATTGACGTCCTAAAAACGAACGACGCTTAATAAAAGCTTAAAAGTCCACGTAATAAATTAAAATAGAAACTTACAGTTTCACTTATTTGGGTTTATTATTTAAATATATATATTCATCTACCCATATAAATATGATTTTTCTTGCCAGAACATTTCGTTTTACATATATTACTTTACAATGTTCACTTACATATGTTTTACAAAGACCATCAGTACTTTTCTGGGCAGATGATGTTGTTATTACAAGGTCTTACAAAGGATAGTGTTATTTTAGTTGAAAGATTTAACTAAAGATGTGTTTCTAGAGTTTCGTGTGTTTGTTTGTTTTGAATTTCGCGCAAAGCTACACGAGGACTATCTGCGGTAGCCGTCCCTAATTCTGCAATGTAAGACTAGAGGGAAGTCAGCTAGTCATCATCATCCACCGCCAGCTCTTGGGCCACTCTTTTACCAACGAAAAGTGGGATTGACTGCCACATTATAACGCCCCTAACGCTGAAAGGGCGACTTTGTTTGGTGCAACAGGAACTCGAACCAGTGAGTTCCATGAGATTTTAACACATTAGATGTTTTGCTTTTACAATTAAAACCTTTGTTTAAACGAGACAACCATTATAACACTGTTGCTCACAGTGCTGTGGAAAAATTTTAAGACAAAAGAGAAATTATATCTCACGCTACTTTGAAAAAAACAATAAAAGGTAAATCACAGGTAAAGTAACAACATTGTAGTAATCTTCACGTTTTGTACATTTGAAGCTCAGTGGAAGTGCTTGAGTTCAGTAAACAGTTAATGTTTTTTGTGTCCCACTTTTTCCTTTAATGACTGCAGACAGTCTTTCAGGCATTGTTGTAACATATTTAATCAAAATTCCCCATGAGAGTTTACTTCAAATGTCTCTAACACACTCCCATAAGTTTTCTTTGGAAGTGACTTTGAGTTGTCAATTTTGTTCGATTTACCAAACCTCAAATCGGCTCAATTGGATTTAGATCGAGACTCTAGACAATTGCATCATTTGAATGATTCCAGCAGCTTCTTTCTTAACTAAGTAATTTATTTATAGGTTGGATGAGTTTTGGAGTCATTATCTTGTTAACAGTAGAATTATTTACCAGTAATACAAAAACTACTGAATATGTGATTACGGATTAACATCTGATGGAAGTTGCGCTCGTCCATTATTTCATCTGTTTTTCAAATATGTCCCGTAACCTCAGTAGAAAAACAACTTCTCCAAACGACTATACTGTCTTCCCCATGCAACATGGTAGGTGATATGCGTTCAAGTAAGTATGTTTTATCTTTCTTTCACTGAACGTACAACCTATGTTTTGAACCAAATATTTCAATCTTGGAATCACCCATCTATGGTATCATTTTCCAATAATCAACAGTCCAGTTTTGTACTTTTTAGCAAATTTAAGTTCTCTTGACAATATTTAGAGATCGAAATAAAGTATTTAAGCTCCTACACAACAAAGTATTCTAAACTCATTTTTTCATACTGTAAATCTGGACACTTTTATATCGTTTATATCATGCTTAAGATCAGTCTTCCTTCCGTCCCTAAAGCTGTACAAATATTTAACATCAGGGTCACCGAGTTTAGGTGTTCTGTTACTTTCTTTCCTATTTTCAAATCTACATATTTCGGTCTCACGATCCAGGATGTACTAAACTGTTTGTGGAGCATTTCAAGTCTGCAGCAATTTGTTGGAGAATCCAACCAGAATCACTAAAACTTTCATGTGAACCCTCTGCTCTACTGACAATTCTTTTAGCTTTTCGACCGTGACATGAAAACAAAACTTAATATATAGTGTTAAACATTGTTTTTAGCAAGGGGTTTATTTGTGGAGTGCTAATAAATTACTTTCTTCTAGTATATACTGGTACCACATGCTATCTTCTCTGTATACAGTTAACACACTTCATAGAGTACCATGACAGATATTTCAGACACTAGATTTGATCAGTAGGGCTGTACAAACAGAATGCTTATGACATGCCCTTGGTACAGGTATACATGGAAATTCCAAATAATGACAAGTATTGTCACCCTGGTTCATTCAGTTGTCAACAGGAATCAGCAAAACATTACCATTGTGCTAAAATTTACATTCAATGTAACGACGTGGAAGAATTAGGCCCATAAGATACAAAAAATTGCAAATTATTTTTGTCTTAATCCTTTTGCACTGTAGTGCATGTCAGATTTTATTATACATATTATCTGTTATTTAAATGAGGCAAATATTATAATTATACATCACTTTACTTAATGTTAATGGGCTGGAAAATAATCACGTTAAATGAAGTGAAGTTTTGAAAGACACAGAAATAAAATACGAGTATCTGGTTTGTCTGACAGTATTGTAGAAAAGAAAGCATTTCTTATTTTAGTCTTAGGTGAGCATAAGAGTTAACCTAATTCTTGATGACGAGAAACACACTTGAAAAAAAATGTATCTCAGAACGGCTGGTATGGGTATTAACACTTTTATTGCAAACCTGAAGATGACCTAGGAAGGTCGAAACGTTGTTGTCTCCTTATCAGTAAAAGTGTTAATAACGATACCAGCCGTTCTGAGATACATAAGGGTCAATGCTTATGCCGTTAGTTTGTATGCATCTGTAACATGTTGAAATAGCCCACTTAGTTTGAATGTTTGTGACACTGTTCATTCAGTATTAATGACAAACACACAGCAGGAACAATGTAAGAATATCATCTACATAGAACAGTTTATGACCATTTTGACAAGAACAGTTTAATGACTTTTTAGTCCGTACACAAATAGTTTCAGTCAGGAAGAAACGGGCTCTGGACAAATATTTGTGAACATATTTACAGTGAGGTAAGATTTTTGACAATAGTGAACCTTTAAATTTTAGAAATTAACTTAAACATGATATTTTAAATAAGCGTTCTTTATAGGACGATAATTAGATAATTGTAAAAGTATGTAGGGTAAGTTATTGGCCGTGATATTTGCCTAGTTTAAATAATGAATAATACGTATGACAAAACTCATATGTGTAGCAGTGTGATAATAGTTGTCTTATTGAAATAAATGTTTTTTGCTCGTAAAATCAATACATTTAATGTGTTAAAATCGTATGGAACAACAGAAACGCTGTTTTTAGTAAAAATCACTATCCTTATTAAGACCTTGTAATGACATCATCATCCACCCATTGAAGTTTGTTTTAAATTTCGCGCAAAGCGACTCCAGGGCTATCTGTGCTAGCTGTCCCTAATTTAGCAGTATAAGACTAGAGGGAAGGCAACTAGTCATCACTATCCACCCCTAATTCTTGGGCTACTCTTTTACCAACGAATTGATTGATTGATCATAACTATAATTCCCCCACGGCTGATAGGGCGAACATGTTTGGTGTAACGGGAATTCAAACCCGCGATTCTCATATTACAAGACGAGTGTCTTAACCATCTGGACATGCCAGGCCGCTCACTGAAGTACTCTTAGTCTTTGTAGAACATAGGTAATTGACGATTATAAGGTAACATATAGGAAATGAAATATTTTGTCAAAAATTAGCATACACAATAGAAATATAGATAGAAGAATACAGTTTTTTTATAGCCAAAGACAAGCTGAAACAAAAAGAAAAACGCTGTAGCAACTGAAAGCATTCCAGGGTACAGGTTATAATGTGAGGTTATAAAATGTACCCTAATATTGGAGGTTGCTGAAGAAGTACGACCCCAAATTGCGGTGGAGATACACCGTCATTCAGTTTTATCCTCTGTGTGCCAGTCTCAGATAAAGAAATAAAGTAAAGGAATTACTTTAAACCATAAAGCAAAACAAACAAGATTGTAACTTTATATGTTAAATTATTACTTGATAGTTAGAAATTTAAATAAACATTTTTTAGTGTACGATAAATATGAAAGGTTTGTTATTGAAATCAATGATAGAAACTAAAATTATACTCAAATATGTTAAATGTGTACTAAATCATAAAAATATAAGCGGTTACCTCTTTTAATATTTATAAAAACAAAATATTTTGTGTGGTAAAACTTTTGAGTAGTAAGTTAAACGTGTTATTAACATATTCACCGATAGTAACACACGTAATACAGATAAATATATAAGTGAAAAATATAAACATAGGATGATACACATTGAAACTTGTACATAATCCCACACAAGTATAGTAACACCATCCATCTTTAAACACACACAATATGTTTATTGAGTCCAGTAATACCGATAGATTAACAGAACCATCTATAGAACTTCAATAACACAACCCTCTTATTTACATCATCCACCCACAGAACTTTAGTAATACTATCTATCTTGAAACACCATCCACCTTTGTTTTTAATACCGTATATAATTTGTCATCTTATAATGTTTGATGAAGAAAAACATATTTAAAGAAATTTTGGTTAAAACACCATACAGACTTTATCAAAAATGTTATCAAAAAACCTGAGAACAAATTTTCAGAACAATAACCACCAAAACATCATTTGAATTTCAAAAGTAAGTAATTAACGTCAACTAGAATTTTAATATTTAGGCTTTAGGGAAATGTCTGAAAACTAAATTTAAAGTTGTTTATAATTATATCAAACTACAATCAACCCTGACCACAAGTTAAAAGCATAGAATGTCTATGTAGTCGTTGTTGTTTTGAATTAAGCACAAAGCTACACAATGGGCTATCTGTGCTCTGCCCACCACGGGTATCGAAACCCGGATTTTAGCGTGTAAGTCTGCAGGCATACCGCTAAGCCACTGGGGAGCATCTGTGTAGTCCTCTGCCAAGTTGTGAAAAGGATTATGTCTGTAAAATGGGCCCAAATTTAGATATTATACTCTCAAAACATAAAAAGTAATTTAAAAATATTAAAAAAGAATTATGTATTCACACAAAAGATCCCGCTCATTAAATAAACTGCAAATCAGATACATTACGTGTTAAACAGGAAATTACGTCAAAAGAAGAACTTTGGAAATGTCGTAATTTGAAGGTTGCGCAACTTCAACAAATTTGAAGGTTCACTTGAAGTCGTACTTCTTCCTGACATCATTTGTCGTTAAGGGACTTGGAGCTTCTCAAAAACAACCGTTTAATTGAAGAGGTCACGTGGAAGTACAAAGTTACATAATGGATGATTTGTATTGTGCTCATTAGGGGTATCTCTCCTCTATTATTTTGACAAAATATCAGGAACGCGTTATGATTCTTTATCATATTGTTTCCAAGAGGCACTAATTCTACAATTGTAATTATCTTTAGAAGTCTTTAAGGGACATTTTGTGATTCAGACTCTTCCCAACGCCAAATCTTAGTGTTACTTGTCTCTTCCCCCACACTGAACTATTTTCTTGTTTTCAACATTCGGCGTTTTTTTTCAACCTGAGTTAAACATCTACCGAAACCAAGAACTGCTCATTAAATTTTGAATCGAACATAACCTCAGACCCGCATAAATTTTAATATACAGCAGTGAACTTGTTTTTCCAGATCAGTGATACCACTTCACTGCACTGGGTATTTTTGCTCTACTCTTCTTGATACAAGAATGAACTTGTTTTTCCAGATCAGTGATACCACTTCACTGGGTATTTATCTTCTGAACTAAATCAAAATAAGCATTTCTTTAGTTACATAAATAATCCAGAATTATCAGAAAGCAAAGGTTTGACTTCAACATTTGTTTAATGGTTTGGTTTGTTTTAAATTTCGCGCAAAGCAATTCAAGGGCTATCTGCGCTAGCCGTCTCTAATTTAGCAGTGTAAGATTAGTGGGAAGACAGATAGTCCCTACCACCCACCGCCAACTATTGGACTACTCTTTTACCAACGAATAGTGGGATTGACTATCACATTACAACGCCATCACGGCTGAAAGGGCGAGCATATTTGGTGCGATAGGTATTCGAACCCGCGACCCTCGGATTACTACTATAACGCCTTAACCCACCTGGCCATGCCGAGCCATTTGTTTAATTCCAATGCAACTGAGCTTTCGCAAAGTGTTATAACACTAATTTAATTTAAATTTAAGACATTTGCATTGGCAAGAATGTTTTCGGCGATAAAAAAATTTATAACAAAATGTATTATTGGTAATTCAACGTAGGGAATTAGAATTCTATGTTCACTCTTTTTTTACTCAATATGCTTTATTTCATTTTGTATAACTGCTGGTGCAATTTCCATTAGTGCCGTCATTGTAAGTGATATTTTTTTAACTTTGCGCAGGTTCGAATTCCCGTCACACCAAACATGCTCGCCCTTTTAGCCGTGGGATCTTATAAAGTTAGGTCAATCTCACTATTCGTTGGTAAAAGAGTATCCCGAAAGTTAGCGGTGGGCTGTGATAACTAGCTGCCTTTCGTCTAGTATTACACTGCTAAATCAGGGATAGCTGGCGCAGATAGCCCTCTTGAAGTTTTACCTGAAAATAAAAAACACTCAAACAATCAACTTTGCGTTATTTTTACTGTCAAATATTGGTTAACTTACACCCAAGTTTAATTATGTTTATTGCTGAAAAGTGTGGAATATCATAGGAGTATGTTAAGTTGCTTAGTTGTCTTCTCTCTGGTCTATCAGTTGAAAATTACGAATCACTAGTGCAGATAGCCCTTGGCTATCGATCATGAATACCACGTTAAACAAACAACATGAAATTTATTATATGGGGTGCCAAAAAGCCACTAGATTTATGTTGGAATGTTCTTGAACTTTATCAAAATGAGAGACACTGATTTATAATTATTTCTTTTTTTTTCATATTACTGCGCAATCCTTTGCAGTATTGAAGTATAACTCAATTCTGTTTTCTGCGTCTACAAATTGTGCTCTAGCGGCTAGTGTATCCAAAATATGAGCAGAATGATTTATATTTGATGGACAATCGCTCTTCTTATTTTAGGGCTGTGTCAACATTACAAGAATCACAACTACTAGGCAGACATGATTAGATCGTGGTGGATGCTATTGACAAGCTGCTTTCATTTGACTCTGTCAGCTCAAAATTAAGGATGGCTATTCAATGATAACTATATGTATTATTTTTCGCGATAATTCTGGAAAAAATTTCCTGCTTAATGAATATAGTGCTCTTGATTATAATTGATTTACGCTCAAAATTGTTATTAAGCAGTTTAAAATTATAATGGATTTACTAATGTGTATTTATTTTAACTCCTATATTTGTTTCAGTTTAATATATGTTTAGAAATGTATGTAATTTATATTGTTATATGTGTATTACACAAGTCCCGCCTGTTCACTAAATTTGTAGGTGATTCTCGAGAGTAAGAATCAACAATATATGTTTTACAAAAATAATAGCATATCGTCGAATATTGTTAAACTTTTAAGAACGTCGCCTTAAAGTTTATAAATCGAAAAACCAGAATATAGTTGAAGAAAATATTATTCTTTGATCACTAGAGTCGGTTATACTAACAAGCCTCGAAAGCTGTACTTATGATAAATGCTTTCTTATCGGAAAATTACAGATATTTGACCAGGAACGTTTGTAGATGAACTTCGAACATTAGTATTTTTGTGAGAATATAAGGTATTTATCTTCTTCTGTTAAAAGAAGCTTATAAACCGAGTTAGGCCAAACAAAAATAGAGCTACCTAGCATTCCCGTATAGTGTAATGTATCAACATAAAAGCAATTCGCTCGTCATGGCCTTAGACCGTCAATAAAATATTCAATTTCAGACCATATATAAGACGGAATATTGTTTGCGAGTTTCTAACATTTTTGTAAACAAATAATTATTTGTAATAACCAATATCATAAATTGTACTGTTGTTTGTATATTAAAATATATTTATGTTAAGAACGAAAATTGTGTGTATCAGTCTTGTGGGCAAATATTGTAAATTTATTGCATATTAACAGGTAATTAACTTCTAATTTAAATTAACATTTCCCGCTATTTGAAAGCCTAATACCTAACATACCCAACATAATATATCGGAGACTCTTCTCCGATAAATTCTAATAGGTAAGAAAACTGACATTAACTTGATAGGGAATTTCGTTAGTCTAGTTTCGAAACGTGGCCTTCACAGAAAATCTTACAGCATTAGTTTTAAACACAACCAAATGAAACTTAAGGTGGTCCATACTCCTTTATTTTCGAATGCCGTTAACTTCAGGGTATATCTTCGGCTTGGAACTCTAAATTTACGATCTGAACACGTCTTTCCTATCTGAATATACGGATATTTTGCGTTGGAGTATTGTATTGCACATCATTCTAGAAAGCGACCTATTTTCGGTGGCATCATATCAAAGAAAGTCAGTGTAGTTCAGATACACAGCGTTCATCGAAGCATGCAAATTGTTGAGTTACAATTTACATTATTCTCTGTAGACTCTATTATTTGTCTATTTTAGTATTTTAAGCTGTACAAACCATACTTCTTCTATTGCTATTAAACGAGATTAATTATTGATTTAAAGATTTTAAGATTCATACATTTAAACATAGTTATAGCCTATTTTGTGCCTTGAAAAAAACAGCAAGTGTTGCAGAACGAGCTTATATTGCGGGCATGTATCAGAAAAAAAAATATTGTTTTTGTCGTTTTACACAGATTGTGTTCCCATTCAGTGGATATTTATAATGTAATTTAAAAGCCTTCATAAAACTCCGTTCCTGTCATTGTCATTATAAGGTTTTACAACTAAATGTTTTATGGAACTCGAATTTTTTTACAAGAGTCTTTTCGTAAACTCTTTGTTTTAATAATTGTTTTCTGTTTTTGTTAGTTTTCGCAATAATTACTTTATTAATTTCTAGGTTGTTGAACAGTTGTCTTTTTTTTTCTTTGTTATTAAACACAAAGTTTTATAATTGGATACATGCGTTCTTTACACTCGAGAAATTGAACCCCAGATATTGGTATTGTAAGTCCGCAAACGACCGCTCACCTAACGTGGAATACATAATTGATCAATATTTAAAATATTAGCAGCAGACATTCAGAGAGTTGTGTAATGTTTATAAAATGTAATATTTAGTGTCGTCTTCGGCATTTATCTTCCAAACTGTAGAGGCAGTTCCGTGTAGTTTTTATCTCCAACAAATACTGTAATTAATAGTTAACTTTTTTGGACCTAAATGCATCAAACAGTATGTGAACACACAATAAATGGTCACTTTTTAGGTTTGGGAAGTGACGTGATAGGTCTATAAATGAGAATAACCACTTGTAATGAAAAATCATGCGATAAAAATTAGGCCAAGGAAAAGAACTGTAAACGGTGGGTGCAGTGGCAAATAGAAAAAAAGGTTTAACAATTACCGTGCATGATGTCATCACGAAATACGGTGTTTCTCACAAGATCCGTACCAAACGTATTTAGGTTAATACTTTTAAATACGAAGTGAGAAAGCCATTTTGCCACACAAGAGACAACACAAAAACCTGAAACTTTTACAAAATGTAATAATAAGTTAAATAATAAAATTGTAATCAAAACTAAAATAATCTGATGACAATTTTAAGTAGAACAAGCTCAGGCTATATTTTACTTTTGAACAGAAGTTGGGAAATTTTGGGGGAAAGTATTTGAATTTCGAAAACTACTGAAATTTCTGTAACAAAACTTGGATGTTTTGCATGATTATAGATATTTTATTTTATTCAAAATGTTAACATCATAACATATTTCACTATAATAACGAAGACACTCTTGTACAACAAGAATTTAAATACTAACAAAAACAAATTGGTGTGAGAGACGTGCTTTGAACATGAGTGAAAACCAAGAAACTGTAACTTTAATGTAATGGTCGTGACTACAGAAATAAAAGTGTCTGTTTCAAACAATGCAAGAAGTAAAATCAGCATGCTAATGTTTTTAGAGTAAGGGTGTTCTATTCATTTTGTCAACTTTTGTAACACGACGCTTTATTAAGAAATTTTGAAAGCTATCCAATACAGTGTACAATAATAGTTCATTAAGATGTGTTGTGGTGTTTCAAGCAGAGTTAGAGTTATTATTGGGAGTATAATATGATGGGAATGCAGCTCTAAAAACTTATGAAAACAGTAAATGAATTGCAGGTTATCAAACATTTGTTAACTGAAAGAATGCTCAGTTGTTCTTTCTGTCGCTGTATTAGTATTGTAACTTACTACGGAAAGGTAAAAAAGTTAGAAAGCAAATTGCACAAAAAACTGAAAGTAGCAAACATGATATGCATCTATATGGTTTAAATATTTCCTAGAACCGATATATCATCAGTTACGTGCACGTGTCATATCCTAATGTTTGATAGTTCAATTGAACAATAGCTTATGAACACAACAAACTCAAGCCAAATCAAATACCTGTGTTTTTCAGACTTAGATATTTATAATTTTAAACTCGAACCACAGGAAAGTTAACTAGACAGTAGCATCTGCCACCTAAATCAGTTATTCGTAACAAAATAGCGGGTTTGACGTTATACAAATGTGCTTAAGGACAGTTATTTCGAGTCAGCCACTTTTGTAGCCTGGCATGGCCGAGCGCGTACGGCGTGTGACTTGTAATCCGAGGGTCGCGCTAAACATGCTCACCCTCCCAGCTGTGGGGGTGTATAATGTGACGGTCAATCCCACTGTTCGTTGGTAAAAGAGTAGCCCAAGAGTTGGCGGTGGGTAGTGATGACTAGCTGCCTCCCGTCTAGTCTTACACTGCTAAATTAAGGACGACTAGCAGAGATAGCCCTCGAGTAGCTTTGTGCGAAATTCCAAAAGCAAACAAACAAATCATCTTTGTATGCCTGCATGGTATAGAGCTAAATTTCAAATATCCCAGACGGATGTCCAACGTTTATTGGATTGGCTTCGAAATAAATACTTTAATAAACCTTTTCACAGGTTCAGATTGCAATCTTATCATTTTGGAGAATTTTCATTGTACATATTGTAGGACACATAAGCTAATAAATACCACACCTCAAAGTAGGGGTCAAGTTTGTTTATTTTTGTGTGTATGTTTTGTCGCCTTTAAGTGCATAGCATTACTGTGTCACATAAAGTCTTCTAATGACAGAAGCAGCCCAGCATGGTCAGGTGGTTAAGGCACTTGACTCGTAATCCGAGGGTCGCTGATTTGAATACCTGTCACACCAAACAAGCTCGCCCTTTTAGCCGTGGGGGCGTTATAATGTGACGATCAATCCCAATGTTCGTTGGTAAAAAACTTCCCTCTAGTCTTACACTGCTAAATTAGGGACGGCTAGCGCAAATAGCCCTCGTGTAGCTTGGCGCGAAATTAAAGACAAACAATGACACAAGTGGCGATTTGTTGCTTTATTTTTAGCATGTGTCTACTACAGTCCTTGACAGTAAAAGTAAAATGGTTAACAGTTCAAACTCTGAATAGAAATACTTTGAAAATTTGTGACAAATAATAAATAAAAAAAGACACTGTTGACTTATCCCTGAGATCTCCTTTTGACAATTTTTATGGCAACGCGAAACTTCAAACAGAATTAGGAGCCTTAAAATTTCAGAAGTATAGTATATAACCAATGTGGAATACTGCTTTACTTGGCTCATATTGTATATTAAAGGTACCTTGGTATAGAGAGCATTTGGGCACAGTCACAAAAGTGCCCATAATGTTGAGGTTCTACTGTTTATGCGATGCCTCCTCCGTCTCTAGGAAAAGGGGGAAAGTACTTGAATTTAATCATCAGATTTTCTCAATTCCTGTTCTTGTGTTCCTTTGAAATGTGATTATAGTTTCTACAGGATGGTCCGTAAGTCCCTACCCATCCATATATTGTGTCCAAACAACGTTATAATACTAATGATGAGTTGAAGGCATCTGTTACCGCGGCATTTGGAACAATAACCCCTTCTATGTTGAGGAAAATGTCTCACAGAATATGGCGTCGCATAATTTTATGCATCGAGAATGAGGGACAGCACACAGATACATTGGATACATAAGATATATGGATGGGTAGGGACATACGGGCCACCCTGTACATAGTTGTGTCAGGTTGTTACTTCTTTACTTACTTGTAGCAGATGAAAGGTGACAGAATAACAACTGCCAAAGTTGTTCAAAATTTGGAAAGTCAAAATGGTAAACTATGTAACATAACCGAACCGTAATATGGCCATTAGGAATCCTCAGCGAACTCCCGATTCTTAATAAAAGCCGTGTAATACCATCTTTGAAAATGATTTTTTGACTGATCATTCTCTTTTTTGGATTAGGATACATCAGGATTGCTAATTATTTAAAAGTATGATAACGCTGGAAACAGCTTAAATGGGTAATGAATGAAATATTATAATAAATTTAACCAGGGGTGTAGTGCTGCTGAAACATATCGGAGCAATGTTTCGTCATCTGAAATCGGAACTGAATATCAAAAACTAAAAATATTAATGTAAAAACTTATTCAATTTACACCTGAAAATAGGTATCGTTTATAAGCAAACACTTGACCAAGGGTCGATTTTTTTTTTTTTACCTATTCGTGTTGGCAGGATAGGAGGTATGCAAAGTGTTATTAAAATCAAAGTTGCAAATATTATAGTGCAATTGAAAATATAATGAATTAATAAGGCATGTGATTTTAAAACTTCTCTTAATGTTTAGTGATTTTATTTGGTTTACAGTTGTTGTGTTTTTTGCTTTGCTGCTTAATTTAAAGCCCCCAAGTGGCTCAGCGGTATGTCTGCGGATTTACACGCTAAAATCTGGGTTTCGATACCCGTGGTGGGCAGAGCACAGATAGCCCATTGTGTAGCTTTGTGCTTAATTCAAAACAACAGCTTAATTTAAAGGAAGTTGCAAGTTTTTCTCGCTACCATTTGAGAATTCAATTTAGCTTTAATATAAGTAATCTCAAATGACTTGTGTTGAATACGTTTTCTTTATTTAAATTGGACTCAAAAACTTGAAATTAACCGTTGAGATCTTTACCATTATTATGACGTCACACATTTGACATATTTTGGCAGGTCTCCGGCACTGTAAAATTTAACCCTACACCATTGAGTTTGACATAGTGATAAATATACAAAGTTTCTACAACGTTCTGTCATTATTATATTTATAGAGTGAATTTAATCTGTTATATAGCTTAACGTTAGAATAACAACAGCATAAACATTGTACGATATAAATTAATTACAGTACACACTCGACACGATACGTCACTAAATTAATTAGCTTAATAAAAACTTGAAACCACTTTAGGTTTTTGTGTTGTTTTTGAATATAAAATGAGAGCATGGAATTTATAATTTTTGTTCTTTTTTATTTGCTTTTTAGGAAGTTCGCAGAAACACTTCCAACCGAAGAGAGATTCCAGAGTGAAATATATTCAGACTGAGATAGTGTATATCATTCTCAAACTACCGTAGTTGTTTTATTAAATCATTCATATAGTTAAGATCATATGCAGTAAAAGCTGTCAAAATATATTCTATTAAACCGATAAGCTTCACTAAGTCGTGTTCATAATAAAACTTATATAAAATAATTAAACTTTAAAACCAACAACGAAAAGCAAGTTAAATGAAAGAAAAAAAAAATTATTATAAGGAACAATAGTAAAAATTAGCAAACTCAAATATAGTTATAAAACTTTAGGAAATTTTAAATACCGTGCCACTAAGCCTTGAGCCTAACCTTGACTGCGGGTCGAGAGTTATGCAATAAAAAGCGAGGGAAATTGTTTGCTCCTAATAGTGTATGGTAACGAAGATGCTGTTTCGAAAATCTGTTGTACTTCTCTTAATACTGGAACTTGTTTGTGGTAAGTAACATAAAACAGCATTTTCAACATTTCTTATGACTTAATGTAGTCACTGAAATATTTGCATTTCTCCCCCAGACTGTAAAATGCTGGTTTGTCTCATATTTTTATGCAGTAAGTAACCCTTCAAACACAGCCTTGAATGATAAGTCAGGGTTAAAGTGTCGATGACACCCACAACCAAGGTCGACGACATTCTCTGCAGGTAGTGTGATGTCGTTGCCCGTGTCGAGATAAGGACACACTTTACCTTCAAAATGTTAAGTTCTAGAATAGGGTTAAAGATAGATTCTATAACTTTTAATGCCGAGCACACTTTTAAACTTTGAAGAAAAAAAAGATGATCAAGAACATAATAAGTCATGGTGAGTGTTTGTATGAATGGAAAAATATAATAAGTTATGGTCAGTGTTTGCATGAATGAAAGAACATAATAAGTCATGGTCAGTGTTTGTATGAATGAAAGAACATAATATGTCATGGTGAGTGTTTGTATGAATGGAAAAATATAATAAGTTATGGTCAGTGTTTGCATGAATGAAAGAACATAATAAGTCATGGTCAGTGTTTGTATGAATGAAAGAACATAATAAGTCATGGTCAGTATTTGTATAAATGAAATAGCATAATAAGTCATGGTCAGTGTTTGTATGAATGAAATAGCATAATAAGTCATGGTTAGTGTTTGTATGAATGAAATAGCATAATAAGTCATGGTCAGTGTTTGTATGAATGAAATAGCATAATAAGTCATGGTTAGTGTTTGTATGAATGAAATAGCATAATAAGTCATGGTCAGTGTTTGTATGAATGAAATAGCATAATAAGTGATGGTTAGTGTTTGTATGAATGAAATAGCATAATAAGTCATGGTCAGTGTTTGTATGAATGAAATAGCATAATAAGTCATGGTCAGTGTTTGTATGAATGAAATAGCATAATAAGTCATGGTTAGTGTTTGTATGAATGAAAGCATTAAACTAAATTTTAATGAAATTATTTTTGGTTAGCAGTTTTTCATAATACATTAATAAAGAGTTACAAGTTGTCAAATGTGTTCTATTTTTTTCATTACGTGTTGTACTACATCTTAAAATAAATACGCCGAATTTTTAAAGTGCATATATGATAAAAATAACGAGTGATGCGTAAAATTATGTTTTATTTAATATGAGGAAAAACTGATACTGTAACATTTCAAGAAACGGATATTTCACAGGAAAAAATTGTATTGAGTTTGAATGTACTTTGAAAATAGAATACTGTACCTGGAATTATTTTGTTTATGTTTGCTACGCCAGAATGAAAGTTGAAAACCATTTTATGTTTCTATGTGTTTTGGTGTTGTTTTTTTTTATAGATTTAAACAATGTTTGTTGCTTTTTTCCAGGTGAACCTAGTATAGAAACGACAGCACTCGAGCCCGTGGTAGTGAGTGAGGGGGATGCAGCTTATTTGGACTGTGTAGTCACTAACATAGGCAATTATACAGTATGTAACATTCTCTGACTCTCACATATGCTTTTGATAAACCAGTTTTAAAAACTGGGTCAAATATGCATTTTAACATTTATACTATACTTGTCAAAAAACGTTATTAAACAAGAAAGATTAACTGACTCTTACAAAAATAGTAGGAGTCATTGTAAATGACAAGAGCTTCCAGATGACTTTGGTATTAGTATTGCAGAGTAAAGTTTTATTGTCCCTTAATGATCCCCGAGGTGTTGATTCCTGTTTGTGGTGATGGGATCTCCCAGATAAAGTTCTATTCTTTCAGTTTACCTCCTCTGGGATCTGAACATCCACCCACCTATTTACTGAGCGTGTCGATCCGTGAAGGGAAGCAGAGGATCGTGGTGGTTGATGTGTCCAACCCTAACACACTTTTGGCCTTGTATTTCTGTAGATGAACGTCCTTGGGGTAGCCCCTCCAGGACCAATTTTGTGGACATTGTGTCTGATGCTGGTGTTTGGGTATAGTGCTCACGAAACCATGGTGTTGCTACAACGTCCTTGTTTAGCATTGTAGTTTGGCATGGTAGGTTGGGTCACAAGACAACGAAATATTCCTTCTTTATTGTGGATCCTCCAAATTAAAATAAAATAGTAAAAAACAGACCATAGGTAAACAACCACATTTTTAAGATTCTGAAGAGCAATCTTCAACTTCTTCAACGCATGTGCCTCATTTTCTGATATTACATGCTTTATAAGACAAATATTTAGGGCATATATCTCCCTTTTTTTATTAAGTAGGGACTAGAAGGGCTTGCTGGCTCTCCAAAATCAGTTTAAAAACTACCCTCTGGGGACATCTTGTTTGAAACATCCATTCCGAAACACACTGAACTCCTCTTGCATTCAAAGGCCATTGGGGATATACCGAATGAGGTTACGTTTCAAGCTATTTTGAATTCGTCACGAGAAGTTATTGTTGAGAGAGGTTTGAAGAACATCCCCAAGTCAGAGATCCTCGCTGATTTCTCCGCCCAAGCAGTTTGTGCAGTGAGATGTATCTCTACTCGCAAGGATGAAATTATGATGCAGACCAATGCCCTAATTTTGAAGCTCATATCACCACGTTCACCTGCCACTCTCAAGGCAGGTTATCTGAACTGTATAAATTATTACCATATATTCTGAGCCCTCTCAGATGGTTCCAGTATTAGCAGTTCGGTCACTCAGAAATATCATGTCGTTTCTTGGCATGCTCTTGTTGTGGTGACAAGGACTATAATGCCTATGAGTGCGAAATAGACCCTCATTGTATTAACTGTAGTGGCTCTCAACCATTTTACTTTTGTTCATGCCCTACGTGGGTGGAAGTAAAAGAGATACAGTGTTTGAAAATGGTTTACAACATTTCTTACTCTAAGGCCGAAAGTTATTGCCAAACACTCCATTTCGGATGTATACTGCTACACTACATCCCACTGCTAGAGTGGGAGTGCAGACAGATCTCTCTGTGCCTTTGAAAGAATCATTTTCAAACCACGTAAAGAGTCTTTTGCCTTCCATGGTTAAGAAAGTTGATGAATCAACGTCAACAACCATCTTTGTCTCTACCATTCCTTTTTTGGATCCACTTTCTTTGGTTCTGGGTTTGGGCATTTCCTTGGATCCATCTTATTCTCTGGCCCCGAGATGCAAAATAATTAAGCTTTCACGTTCTCACTCGCTGGAATCTTCTTCTAAGACAGAAACCGCCCTCTCGACCCAGGGCAGGATCCATGCTACTGTTGTAAATGGACTCTATGTCGATGACTTCCACATCTGTGTCAGTCGTCAAACATGATATTTATTGAAGGCAGCTTCAGCAAAGTTCTTGGGGCTTTTCTTTGACCGTAAGCTGACCTTTATATCATACATCGAGCAGCTACAAGTTAAGTGTACGAGAGCACTAATTATCCTCTGTGTTGTTTCTTCCACTTCTTGGAGAGCAGATCAATGTTCTTTGCTAAAATTCTCTAATGCTCTCATTCAATGAAAACTAGACTATGGGTCTCTGATTTATGGCTCTGCTAGGATCTCAGCATTGAAGATGCTTGATCCCATTCATCATCAGAGGCTTCGGCTCTGCACAAGGGCTTTCCACACTTTTCCAGTCCAGAGTTTTTACACGGAATCTCATTAGCCTCCTCTACACCTCCACCATTTGCAACTGTCTTCACTGTATGGTTCACAGCTTCGGTTGTGTTTCAGTTTCTCAGTGGGCCATAATTTTTCAGAACAGATGATCCGCCATTACTCCTTTTGGCCTTCACATCCAGGCAGAGTTGGATAAATCGGGTCTGTCCTTATATGGCATTTTTGTACGTCTTTTATTTGTCAAACATCTTTTTAACCATCCTTCCATTTCCATTTATATGGATGATTCAAAATCATGTGACTCTGTGTAGTGGTTTGGTGATTGTGCACATAATTCCCTATGCAGTTTCTACATTCACTTCCAAATTGTATGCCATTTCTCTTGCCCTTGATCATATAAAAGCTGAGCAGTACTCGATTTCTACTATTTATACTGACTGGCCCTAGAATTGCTTCACATTAGTTCTTACCCTGTTCTCGTTGATATTCAAAACCGACTGACCCATTTATCTTTATCATCTACTTCTATTCAGTTCTCCTGGATACCAGGCCACGTTGGTATTTGTGGTAACGAGCTCACTTACACTGCAGCTAAGGCTGTTTGCTCTGGTGCTATCACTGCAGTGCTTAACCGTATATGGACTATGGTCCTGTATTCAAGACTGGACTCTATTGTAGTTGGCTTGGAATAAGCAACATGAAAACAAGCTTTACCAGATAAATCATCTATTGGATTTTGGCTGTCTTCTTTCTGTAAGGATGAAAAGAAGGAAGTTGTTCTATCTATACTACGCTTTGGTCACAGTTTTTTAACCCATCGTTTTCTTTTGTCTGGATCTGATGCACCAATGTGTGTTTTGTGCCTTAGCTCACATTTTACTATCGTGCCGTCGTTAGAACTTTGAACAATAGCAACATTTTACAAATGTTTTATCCACAAGTTTAACTCTGATACTGAACAGTAGCATTAGCGATGGTGACACTGTCCGTCTTTCAAATGTTTTTTTTTCTTGAGGGTCATGGCCCTTTTAATGCTGTATACATTTTTAAATAAAAATTGGACTTTGTTTTGTTTTAACATGATTCCTTTTTACAAATATTAATAATAATACTTTATCTTTAATTTTTTACCGGTTGTTTGGCACAAATTGTTTTGTTTTGAATTTCGCGCAAAGCTACACGAGGGCTATCTGCGCTTGCCGTCCCTAATTTAGCAATGTGAGACTAGAGAGAAGACAGCTAGTCGTCATCATCATCCATCACCAGCTTTTGGACTATACTTTTGCGAACGAATAGTGGGATTAATCGTAACATTATAACGCTTTCACGGCTGGATGGGCTAGCATGTTCGAAGTTACGGTATTAGAACCCGAGAGTTGCGGACCATTGGCACAGATAGCCTAGTTACTTTGCGTCATAAAACGCCAACCAACCAACACGTATTGATTATTTTATGGTATTCTGTGTCTTTTAGATGATCTGGAAAAGGGTTGGTAATGGAAAAGCCACTTATGATGTTCTGACAGCAGGGAACATAAGAGTGACAACTGACCAAAGAATTTCTGTTATCCATGAACCAGGTAAGCACTTCATATTTACACCAAGAATAGTGTTACGTATTATGGTTTATCTCGGACAAGTCTCCGATTTATTATATTAATATTACGTATTACGATATTAACTAACCAGAAATTCTAATTATAATTAGAAATTAATTCAATGTCAATATTTATCAAATTTATGATATTTGACTACAAGATTGATACACAAAATTTTTCTTCTTAACAGAAATATATTTTAATACACAAACAGTAATACATACTTAATTTTCATCAATCACATTAACTCTTTACATCTCAACATTAACTTCACATGTGAACAGGAAGAAAGCAATCAAATATCATTTCTTAACCTCAAAATTATAAGAACCGACACACAATTTAAAACAGAAATCCACCGAAAAATCACCCGTACTGTACTATACATTCCTTGGAACTCAGCATTCAAAACAAAAACTCAACATACTAAAAAACCAAATAAATACAGCCATAAAACTATGCTTACCAGATATAATTAGCGAGAAATTAGACAAAATAAAACAATACTTCATCAACATCAATAAGTTTCCTCCACAAACCGTAGAAAACATTATACGCACACACCTAGACAGAAAGCAAAATCAACCAACAAAAGTAAATATATCTCGCGAATCATAAAATCACGAAACCATATACTGTTGTATACCATATATTCCTGACATCAGCAAACAAATAACCAACATTTGGCAAAAAATAGTTACAAAATATGACATTCCAGTTAATACTAAATTTATTCAAAAACCAGACACAAAACTGAGGTCTATACTATGTAAGAACTACACTGACAAACACAACACCAACATTATTTATAAAATACAATGTGATAACTGCCACGACTTCTATATTGGAGAAACAAGTAGAAAAATGGTTGTTTTTTGTTGTTGTTGTTGTTTTTGAATTAAGCACAAAGCTACAGTGGAAACCAGATTCAAAGAACATAAAAAGTCACCTTCACACGTTTTCGAACACTGTAAGTCAAATAAACACAACATAACCATAGAAAACACTCAAATACTAAATAAAGAAACAAACGCAAAATCAAAGAAGCCTTACTTATACAACAACTTAAACCCAAAATAAACCAATATAAAGGAACGCCATTACACCTATATTAATATTATAGATAAAATTATATATTCAAACATCTAACCCCACCCTCTACATTGCGACACTCAATTACACAACCCCTTCCAAACATGTGGTCAGCTTCCGGTCAGTTACCCCTTTCTTTGTGAATCTGACGATGACCGAAGAAGGTCGAAACGTTGTTCGCTCTTCTATGTAAAATATTTTCTCAACCCAAACGAGCCGTTTTTGCATATAAAAAACCAGCCTTCGTGATTCACATACTTATCTAGCTTTCTTCTAAGCGTATTCAAATTTACTACCTCTGCAACATTCCGTTCCATATTCCAAACAGTTTATTCGAAAAATATAATTGTCTCAGCTGAAGACAGCTTTTACTTTGCCTAAGGTTGAAACGTTGTTCGCTCTTCTATTTAAAATATTTTCTCAACCCAAACGAGCCGTTTTTGCATATAAAATGTATATTTGTGTTCCCTAGTTCTATAATTCTCCCCATTAAATAGAAAAAAAATGTTGATACATCAACAATATCAATTTCTTTTACAATCAGATCTACTCTAACTCTTCTATTTTTAAGAGTAAACAACTTTGAAGACGTTAATATATCCTCACATAACAACAACTACGTCTCAGGTACCATTTTAATAACCCTCCTTTGTTCCCTTTCCAACAAATCAATATATTTTCTAAGGTAAGTAGTCCAAGACTGAACACAGTCTTCTAAGTGCGGTCTAACCAGTAACCTATACAATGAAATTATATTTTATTTAGGCTTATATTCTTGTACATAAAATCTAAAATCCTATCTGCTCAACCACTAGCAAAAGCACACTGGTTGGATGACTTAAGAGACTGATTAACCATTACACAAAGAACCTTTTATTTCATGATGCTCTTAAGGTTATTCCCATCCAAACTGTATTTATAAATCAAATTATGATAACTACCATGCAATATCTTACATTTATTATAGTTAAAACCAATCTGTTATTTATTTGCCCAACTCAATAAATGATCTAGATCCTTTTTGTAAAGCAGCAACATCCTCTTTCCAGCCAGTAACACCTAATAACTTGATATCATCAAAACATTTACCTATTTATTTACCATGCTTTCGCATATGCCATTAATGTAAATCAACCAAAGTAATGGTCATAATACTGAGTTTTGAGGAACATCACTTTAAACATTAATCCAGTTTGACTCCACTTATAACAAACCTCTGCTTTCTTCCATCAAGCCACTCTTTTATCCAATCAATTAACTTATCCTTCACACCAACAAAAATAAATTTCTTTAAAAGCCTTTTACAGTTAAATGCTTTCTTAAAATCCAGATTTACCAAATCTACACCCTTACCCTCATTTACTTATGCATTAATATTTTTCAAGGCATGTTAAAAATTTGTAAGAGAAAAATTTCCCGTATTGAAACCATATTGCCTATCTGACAAAATTCCAAACTTTGTTAAATTACTTTACAAAGTATCTTTTATCAGACATTTCAAAGGTTTCCACAACTGATACAAAACTAATAGGCCTATAATTACTGGGACAACTTCTATTACTTCAATTAAGGACAGAAGTATCATTAGCTAATTTCCAATCTGTTGGAACCTGTCCACTCTTCAAGGATAAGCAAAACATTGTGGCAAGTGGCTCACATATCCAATCCTTGACCTTTAAACCCTCTGAAAAATATTATCTTGCTATTATCCTTAGTGTTCTCATTTTCAAGAGTATGTAACTCGCACATTAAATATAGATCAACTTCTTCCCCTCTCTTTACTACTTTTTCCCTATTAAACAATCTACAACCATGTATTTCAAAGAAATTTCTTTCATCAAAATCATCTACATTTAACCATGTTTCAGTTATTTCCATCGTATGAAAACCTATTCCTCCCAGTGCTGTAAAGTCATATATTCTATTTCATACACTTCTAACATTACAATAATAACTTGTTTGTTTGTTTGTTTTGGAATTTCGCACAAAGCTACTCGAGGGCTATCTGTGCTAGCCGTCCCTAATTTAGCAGTGTAAGACTAGAGGGAAGGCAGCTAGTCATCACCACCCACCGCCAACTCTTGGGCTACTCTTTTAACAACGAATAGTGGGATTGACCGTCACATTATACGCCCCCACGGCTGGGAGGGCGAGCATGTTTAGCGCGACGCGGGCGCGAACCCGCGACCCTCGGATTACGAGTGCACGCCTTAACGCGCTCGGCCATGCCAGGCCTTTACAATAATAACAATCAGACCTCTTATTATAAGTACTTTTATAGTGATTTTGTATACTAGACTTTCCTCTGCATCTCAGTTTATTTCATTTAATTTATCTTTGCCTTCACTGTTATCTAGTCTTAGTTTAAAACTTCCCTTACAGTTGAGTTAAGAACGCTTACAAACTTATCAGACCCATTCCTACTCAAGTGTAAACCATCCAACACCTTCCCTCCTCCTATTTAACTGATCACACAAGTCCAACCAGCTAACTTGCTTATCCTTCCATATTAATTTCCGCTTACCACTTAGCCCTAGTGACCTACTCAAAAATGTATCTCCATAATTAATTTTTGGCAGTATCCCTGACACAATTAATTTATTATCTTTAAATGTTCTTAATAACCTCTTGTATTTATTAATTAGCTCATCTGACTTACTCTTCCTTATATCATTAGTGACTACATCCAGAACATTTATTGATCTGTGCGGTAGGGTATAATATAATCTAACCATTTTTTCCCATTCACACTTGAACTTTTGTGAATAAACGTTTTAGTAGGTGTGACAACAATCTTATTTAGAGTTTTTGATCTTTGCTTACATATGTTGTTGATAGCCTCTCTATACGGATGCATATATTATTTTATCAAACACATTTGTTAGAAACTTGAGTGATAAATTCATGGAATCTGATTGGGTAAAAAGTACAAAAGAATTCTACTCTAACTGTAATCTTTATGAAGAGCTTGTTTCATACTGGTTTGGAACTTTACACTTCGTGATGTTAAATCTATACTAAAACTAATAGTGTACAGGTGTTATTTCTGTTTCTATTTAACAGTTATTAACATTGGAATTTGCTACAGTTTATTTTCTTAGAATGCTGAAACTTAGCCTACTCGTACTCATTCTGACTGACCACAGATTTTTACTAAGCCTTTGTATGTCACTCAGTTTAAAAGTCACTAAACATAATTTATTGATTCTTCCACTTTAAATAATGATGCAAAACACTGAATGTGTATTCATTATATTCTATTTTTCAACATATAACGGGACATGTTCAATAATTAAGTGTAAAAATGAAATTCAAAATAACATAAACCATTATCACAAGTTAATATTTAGTCAGAATTCCATTGGATTTCCATACTGCTTCACACCAAATTGGCATATACTTACAATGAGTTTGTAGAGATATTCCAAACTGATCGATTGCCATCCTTCCTTGAGTACTTCAAAATGTTCATCTTTTGTGTTTGCGATCTTTCGTTAATTAGTTTAACTCAGCCCATAAATTTTTTTTACTCATATTGATATCACATGATAGACTTGGCTATTCCTTATCATCGATTCTCTTATTTCTAGGATATCTTTTAATGACTCCACAATTGTATAGAAACTTGTTTGATCTTTTTGTGGTCTAATTTGTATAAAAAGATCTAAGAAACTACAACAGGTGTGCAACACTTCTTATGATAAAATGTAACTAAATTCATGAAAACTTACGAAACCCAGTATTAAAATTAGAATTTGAGACCATAGTTGAGTAGATCTCGTCGAGTGCGTTTTAAAAATATATACTTTAATACATTTTGTAAAATGAGCTATTAACAGAACAATTATGAAAATTAATTGATAAAGCTTCAAAGGAAATTTAAATTAAAGTAAATTATCCAGAGATGTAAAGAAACATTATTTTCAGGGTGATTAGATTATACATAACATATTAATTACAGAAATGATTAAACAATACGTGTTTGCATATTAAATGTTAGAAAATATAAAGTGTATGCCATGTAAACTACATATATAAGTGAAAAGTCTAAACAGTGTGTTTAATGTATACTCATTCATTACTTAAAAGGAACAAAGTATCATTAAAATAGTGATTTTATTTACAGAAATGAAACGGATGTTAAAAAAATATCTCAGCAGTATGTTAAAATTGTTGGTATCACTGTTCACCTACATAAACCTCACCTGTCTTTGTAAAACTCACATGTTATAATTAAATATATAAATAAATGCTGTAAACGTAAGTTTTGGCAGGTTGAAATCTGTAGGTAGTCCTATGGAACTATAATGACACCGTTTGTCTGTAGAAACTCCATTTGTCTTTATAGAATTATGTAATATAATTAAATATGTAAATTAAATAAAGCTATAAACACATGTTTAGCAATTTGAAATCTGTATCCAGTCCTATGGGGCTGGAGTCACACTGTTTGCTTGTAGCAACATTATCTACCTTTCAGAATCTCATGCAATACTATTAAATGTATGTAATCAAAACCGATAAAGTTGATAATAATGATAAGGTCTAGAGATTATTAACTTTCTCAACACAGGCTCTGTGAATTTGACAGATCACGTGACTTCTATGCACTATTTTAAAGCACTT
This sequence comes from Carcinoscorpius rotundicauda, assembly GCA_011833715.1. Classification (NCBI taxonomy): domain Eukaryota; kingdom Metazoa; phylum Arthropoda; class Merostomata; order Xiphosura; family Limulidae; genus Carcinoscorpius; species Carcinoscorpius rotundicauda. The sequence goes on along the minus strand of CM022396.1, from coordinate 92,849,162 downwards.
ATAGATTTAATGCTTCTAACTTTCAATATAGTGTGTATATCTTCATAAAATTTTGCAGTCTTTCAGTTAATATCATAAGTCTTTCACATACAAGAAATCACATTTTATGAAGCATTTTAATAAAACAAAATAAATATTTGTCCACTAATGTACTAAATATTTATTTAGAATAATCTGTGAGAAATTAATTTTCACGTTAAGATTAAAAATACTTTTCCTCACCTTAAAAGTAACAAATTTATTTTGTGTTATCCTAAATATATTTTATACGTTTTATTAGTAAAACCTTATACTTATCTGTTATTTTACCCACTCTATCTCAAAATAGAATTGGTCAGTTTGACCGACTTCGTAACCGCCAAAATTCGAAATAAACCTACATTACCCTGATTTTCTTTCTGGAAGGGTTTCAAGTTGTAACAAGCAACTATATTCTTTTGTTCAAAGTAGCTTTAATCTCTTAACAGCATACATCTATTTATAATTAAATTTTATTGTTTTATTGCCCTTTTTCTTACCCGATTAAGCATGAAAAACAAGAATTATAGCAGTTACAAATCTAATTTTTATCATCATTTGTTGATGACATTTAAGTCTTATTTTTATACTAATTGTTCACTCTGGTAGTAATGTACTAAATAATTTTTATATAATTAAATAATGCACTAAAGAACAAAGATTAATAACATACAAAACAGACAACTTCTTTTAGTCAACTAAAGTTTTTCTGGCTTTCTAAATGTGCGAAAAGAGCCATTACAAATTCATTCAAGCTAGTCATTGTGATTCCTGTGAGAACTGAAGTAATATTATGAGTGAAATTGACGCATATCTGTTTAGAACCCCACGTAATACAGTACACCATTTTATAGTTTAAAACTATAACTTTCTATCGATTATAGGTAATTAAATGTAAACACTGTTAAAAATCCAAAAAATGAGGCTGTGACAAATTGGTTCTCCATTTGATAGCTGTGTAACCATACAAAATTTAATGCTATAAAAGTTATGGCAATGACGATTTTACGTTTTACATAATTTACGTTTAATTTTGTACATTTTCAATTGGTGATGACTAAAATAGAGAATAATTTGTGTGTTTGGTTAAAGTTAAGAACAAAACTATACAATGGGCTATTTGTATTCTGCTCATCACGGGCATCGAAATCCAGTATCTAGCGTTTCAATTTCGCAGACTTACCACTGTGCTACTGGAAGAGAACAATAGATAACGTGCCAAGAGAAAATGTGTCACGTGTCTCGCAATGGAGGAAATTCAGGATTTAAAAAATATTGCCTGGTAGAATTAAAAACTTAAACTTAAAATTTATATACTAATTTTGCTATACCAAGTGGTGTAACATAAACAAAAGTAATCTTACACAATTTTGAATGTAAAAACACTTAAATGGTGTGCTGGAACGGATACCCGAGGCAAGAGAGTTAAAATATTAGATTTAAGGTACTTTTTACTTATACAGTGTAACTGTAGTTGTTTTAAAACTTTTCAATACTTCTATTTTTAAAACAAAAGAATATTGTATATATATTAGATAAAATAGTAAATATAACACTTTAATTGTTCCTATAAAGTTGATGGCATGTTGATATGCATTGATTTCTGTTGATCTTTGTCACCCTTTGGTGGTGCACTCGTGCTTGTTTGTCACAGGTGATCTCACCATTGTGCTGGTTCTCTAGTGATCTAACTTCTGATGTCACTTTTGCAACAATGACTCCTAGCAATGCGCCAATAGAAATGCACTCTTTGGTAGTTGACAACTCCAAGTAGTCAAATGTCATGACTGTAGACAACATCCGCCTGTCGAGTCATGCCCCAACTATTTACATCCAATTATTACTGAAAAGTAAAATATTTCTTATAAAAAATGTAGTTTAGAAATGATTATTTCCGAATTATTTTATATATATTATACTTTATTCTAATTCTTATAAAGAGACGTGTTTTATTGGAAAAAAATACATTTCTTTTGTTACATAAATGACAGTAAAAATAATTTCGTTATGAACAATTAAACATTTCTGAGAAATAGTTCATCACAAAAAGATTAATAATTTTCTGTAAAAGTCAAGAAAAATCAGCAGTGAAAGTTTAAATATATTATTACTTTCCAAGCAAGTGGTGCTTTTAGTCTTAGCTTAACGTTTCATTTTATATTCTTTTGATGATAACATGACTTTTTTTAATATCCTAGGAGAGTATAAATCAAATATCCAAATATCAAGTAATTAACCTGGTCATTAATGTACCTCACTTATTATCCATACTACTTGTGAAGATTCCCATGGTCCATCTCTCCAGTCAAAATGTTCTGTATTATCCTTACAGGAAAGCTAACCATAATTTATTTGAAACTCATATTTATTAGCAGTTTACCATAAGAAAAATATTTTTGTTTTCATGCACTCGATATCTTTTGTTTGTCACAATGTTTGAAACCATGATGTTGTTCCTAATCTTACATTTCATATATTTATTGACTTCTGTGTTTAATGAAACTGTTATAATTGTTTGTAATGTCTCTTCAGTTACATGCAAAACTGGACCTTTTGATTTGCTTTTGTAAACTGTAAAAATAAAAATAAATATACACATATTTATATATGCGAATGTGCTGTGTTAGATACGTATGTCTTGTTGCTATTTATTTTTATATGATTATTGAATATAGAATGTATATCTCGTAAGTGGCCGTATTTAGAATAGTTCCTTTACATTTCCTGGGTGTTTGTTTAGAATTAAGAGAGTTTGAGCTTTGAGTTATATTTAGAAATTTCTTGAATATTTCTAGAAAACGCTGGCATTTTATTTATTGTCCATAAGTTATCTGACACTTTTTATGTGTGACAAATATGTTTTCGAACATATTGATTTAACTTAGCTCAATAGATTTTCCTTCTGTATGGTTAACCAAACATTTTAAATACACCTAAAAGATTCAGCTCATATGGAAGTGCAATTTACAACTGGTACAAAAATGTTCAATTCTTCTGGTATTCTCATGTGTATTGACTCCCCCTAAGAATGATAAGCATGTTACACATAATAGTAGGAAATTCAACAAAAAATATAATATAAAACAAATCTGAATTTATAACTTGAACTAAATTGGAAGAATGAAAGAGATGGACCACGATGTGTAAGAAAATGAAACAAGCTTTATTTTTAATAAATGCACAAAAACAATTAAAACACGACGAGTGCACAAGAGATAACATATTTCTTGAAGTTAACTCTTTAAAATACTGTTTAAAATGTCATTATACAGAAAAATATAATAATACTATTTTTAAAGCACGTGTACTATCTAAGTTGCTGTTTCTCATTCCCATAAAACAAGATTATATCCTGGCCTGTAACAATAAACCAAACCTTATACATATCCTTCTCATGAAAAACTGTGACACAGAACAATAGGTAGATAGGATGAAAGAAACTTAATGATTTTTATTAATGACAGTCTACGTTACATCCAAAGACGCGTGCATATGTCGAAGTTTTGAAAAATAAATCACAATGGTGAGAAACACCTTATATGCATGTATACTATTGGCAAACAGTTGTTCAGAAATGGGGCTAGTAATAAAATGATGATAATTTAATATATTTTAATATCTATTTTTACTTAAACTTTAAAATTGGAAGCTACAAACTACGTCTTTTTATGATGAATGAGTTATAATATAAATGAATAAGCAGGCCTACGTCCAAAATAATTATATGGAAAAAATGTTCCGTTTGTAGTTTGATTATTAGACCTATACATTTATGTACTAGTAAGATAAAGACCAAAAGTTAATTTCTATGTGCTTAAAACACAGAATTTAGTTCGAATTTACTTTATTAAAATCAAATAATAGTGTTGGAAATATTCGAATTTCAATGTTTATGCAATTAGGAACTGAAAATTACATTTGTTGAGAGAAAAACCAATGATAGCAGTAAGTTGTTTTTTAGCGTGTTCAAAATTTTCGTGCTTAGCTACAAACGAGATCTATGTATACAAACAGTAAGCTTTATTCTGTTAAAAACATTTTATGTATTCCTTATTTAACTGAGAATTCAGAAATTTATACGTCTTTTTTCTTTTACTTCAGGTCATTCAACTTGGATTTTGAGAATTTCCTCATCGACAGAACAGGATTCTGGCCGATATATATGTGAAGTGAATACAGCATTACCTCTTAGAGTTTACAGAATTCTTACTGGTAAACTCTCATCTATTGCACTCTTTTATTGATAAATATACAAAAATAACAAACTTTCTACTGTCTACAAATTATAGTAATGATGTTCGGCTATCGATTAAATAACGAAATCGCATGTTATGTTTCATGTTAGCTTTAATTGAATTTAATCTATGGTAAATAACTGTTCAAATAACAGTTACTGTTCGTAGTAAATCCCTTTTTTTCAACTGTATCACATGATTCATGAAACATAATTATTTTACATTTGTAAGAAATATTATCATTAATTTGACATGAGGGTCAAAGTTTTATGAAGCAAGACCATTTAAAATAGGTGTCTGTGACTTGTTGGCAATAATTTCGAACAATAAACGGACAGCACACAATCCATTAATACATTCAAAATAAGTCAAACAAAAATTCCTTACACTATAAGATATTACGTAATCTAAAACTGTAAACAGTTCTCTTTTCTTTTAGACTGAAGTCTACACAGGCTAATTCAGTTTCTGAATTGACAATATGAATTTTTTCTCTGCTATGTTTCTTACTATACATTCTGCGATAAAGTTACTTACCTTTCTTTGTTGGTTACTACAAAGAACGTTTCGTCAAAATCCATAGTGGTATGTTCAATTACAGTACATTAGAACACCCTGTGACAAAATAAATTATTCTACTTTATGTCTGTTAATATAATACCACACAGAACTAACTTTAAATGTTGTTCATTAGGGTTAAACTAACAACCACCCAGTCTGACTTCACTTTAAATAACTTAAATAACTGACTTGATATAACTTTCATTTATTTGATGTCCTATACATACATATATTGTTCAACAGATGTCTGTAAAATTCCCCAAACTATGATGTAGCAATGCTCATTTAAAGTAACTAGAAGAATACAGAAGGTTCGAGTAATGTGACTTCAATTTACAACGACTAAACTACACACACAACACACGACATTTACAGAGTTACATAACGAAATTTGTAACGACTCGATTTTGAAATAAATACTTTTAACGGAATTTTTATAAAAAGTAAATAATCATTGCATGTAATATCACCAAATAAACTAAACAATGACTCTTACACTGAACAGTCTTGGACATCCAACAATCAGCACTGTGTATTTTAATGAAACTAATAAAAGTGCTTTAATAAAATAATTAATAAGGAAACGTTTTAAGTTTTATTGGTCTAATTTACCGTTGTTCTTCTTGTAGTTGTAGATGCTCCAGTCAGTACACCGTTTTCAATAAAGCACAATTACAAAGGTAAGCTACATATATTCTTTGTAACATGTCATTGATGACAACATTTGTTCTTTTTTATACAAGTTTCGATGATTCATACAATTTCCTTTTATGTATACTGTTTGTTTGCTTGTTTTGAATTTCGCTCAAAGCTACACGAGAGCTATCTGCGCTAGCCGTCCCTAATTTAGTAGAGTAAGTGTAGAGAGAAGGCAGCTAGTCATCACCATCCACCGGCAACTCTTGGGCTACTCTTTTACCAATGAATAGTGGGATTGACCGTAACATTATAACGCTCCCACGGCTGAAAGGGCGAGTATGTTTGGTGCGATGGGGATTCGAACCCGCTACCCTCAGATTACAAGTCAAACTCCTTAATCCACCTGGCCATGCCGGGCCTCATGTATACTGTAGTGGTATTTCTGTCATTTCAAAGAGAACGAGGATTTTTAAAAAGCGGAATTTTATTATTATTCAAGTTTTTTGTGTTTACTTCATCTTACAAATGTTAAAGACCACAATTTATGCACAAAAATGACATTTTATATATGCCTTGTGCATGAGGTGTTTACATTCTACTTTAAATCATTGTCAGATTCATTAACAATATTATTCATTGATGGTTAATATAGATTCTCAAGCGATTATTGAAAAGCCACGACACCAACTGCAACCGTCTTTCATGCTAAGCCTTCAGATTCTCCATTAAATCTGTTGAAGTACACTGGGTTAGTTCATCAAATCAAGCCCGACTCGTGCAACAGAAGAATCAGCTATTTTGTGTTATATGAAATTAGACTGATAGCAATTTCAAAAAAATACTAACATTTGTCACATAATCTCCTCTGAAAAATATACTACTTTGTAAATGTCGTCCCATATTTTTACAGGTTTTCAAAGATTGGTTTCGTTGGATTCTGTTTATACCCTCTTCTGCAGAGACAGAATCATTCTGTGTTTTCTGAAAATTTTTCTGAGGCAAATCACTTAATCTTTTATTCAAACCAGCCAAGCTAAGTGGTGGTATCTGTATGTGAAAGCATTCAAAATATGTTATACTTCATTGCAACATTAGTTTTTCCTTCATAAGCAAAGCACGATTCAAAAGTTGATGCAATAGAAATATTAGTGGATTCAACATCATTTATTTAATAAGTGGCCATTTACACGTATTGTACCTTTGTGTCTGGAATACATACTTGGCATTTTGTTCTGTACATAGACGTCTTCTAAATCAACGTAAGCTAAATCATTGTTCTCTTCTGTCTGAAAGCTCCGTGCAAGAGAATGGTTATGGTTAAATACCAGTTCTTGGAATCTTATACAAAGGAACAAAATCGCTCATCAAAATAGAATAAGCCAACCATTTTAGTCTTTTTGATAACATATGTATCTTCCTAACCCAGAACTGTAGACAGAAGAGTGTTGGACAATCTAATACAGCGTGTAATGAGGAGGAATCTCGAGATAGGTTTTCACAGATGTTTCTCCAAGATGAAACGTGAATTATAGATGTACAAGCTGAAAATATTACAGTCGAGTCAGATTAAAGTATTTCCCATCAGTAAGCAAGTAAAACCTATTCAATTCTAATTCACCCAATATGTTTACTATTGCATGTATGTTCTTCGAAAGATAAGTCCCATCCATTTTGTTATCATTGCTATGGATTTTAATTTTTGCATTTACCACTTTACATTAGTCAATACAAACTACATTCTGTCCAGGTTTCATTTACACACTACAAATAATAATACTAAGCATAATAAGTTATTGGCTCATGCTTCAAAGTTTCATATACATTACTTGCATGCAGCAGAAAATTCGTAACATTCTTAGTTTTATATACATTACTTGCATAATGAAGAAAATTCGTAACATTCTTAGTTTTATATACATTACTTGCATAATGAAGAAAATTCGTAACATTCTTAGTTTTATATACATTACCTGCACAATGAAGAAAATTCGTAACATTCTTAGTTTTATATACATTACTTGCATGCAGCAAAAAATTCGTAAAATTTTTAGTTTCATATACATTACTTGCATTATGAAGAAGATTCGTAACATTCTTAGTTTCATATACATTACTTGCATGGTGTAGAAAATTCGTAACATTCTTAGTTTTCTATACATTACCTGCATGCTGCCGAAAATCCGTAACATTCAGACTAGAAGAAATGCAGCTAGTCATCACCACCCATCGCCAACTCTTGGGCTCCTCTTTTATCAACGAATAGAGGGATTGACCGATACATTATAACACCCCAAGGCCGATAGGGCGAGCATGGTTGGTGTTACGGGGATTTGCACCCGCGACCTTCAGAGTCGAGTTTCTTAACCACCTGGCCATGCCGGGCCCCTGCGGAGCTATCTGAATTGTCTCAGAATACATTGGGTGCCGTTTTAACGCTGCTGGATAAACTACATACAGGATGAAACGCATTTACTATTACAATTACATGTTTTCAGGAAATGAAAACGTTGGAAGAAAACAATCATTTTTTTTAATTTTATAAATACTGTAATTAAAACTTACGCACCTTATTTGGTGGGATAGTGTTAAGCGTAGCTAGGCACTTTGAAATGGATGGTAAAGATAATGTTATATTCGTAAAATCCATTTTTAGAAAATATGTTAATTTCAGATTGCTGTGTGAAAAATGGTGTGCCTAGTTCTTGTCTTAGTCTATGTAATTTCCACGATATTATTTTGGGATACCAACCAGAACCAGGCGAATGTATGGATTATGTTAAAACCATCGTTTCCTGTTTAGCAGGTGAGATTATTTAATGTTAGTAATAACGTAATTAATTTATTTGCAAGTCGGAATACATTAACGGAAAGGTGCATATATCTAAAGCACAATTAATATCTGAGTAGTTAGTTTTGATATTTTAGTTTTATACTTCGAATATGATTTTGTTTATTGTTAACAACATTGCTTTCCTGTATATGTATTAGTAAAAAAAAATAATTAAAAGTTTTGTTTATTATAAGTTTGTTAGAGCTATAATTTTACATCAGAAAACTTAACAAGTGACTCAAATATAACTGATTTTAAACTCGGGTGTCTTTTCAGCTCACTGGAAAAATAAAATAAAACTACAGGATAGACATTAAACAAAATGATTTTTTTCTTTCATTTCGAACAACTTAGATGAGTATATAAGGAAAGAGAAGTACCTTCACTGGATGGCTGATACCTTGATTTGTCTGTCATGTTTCTTTTTGTATAAGGTTTGGTCTGGTTTGTTTCGATTTCGCGCCAAGCTACCCGATGGCTATCTGTGCTAGCCGTCCCTGATTTTGCGGTGTAAGACTAGAGGCAAGGCAGCTAGTCATCACCATCCACCGCCAATTCTTGGGATACTCTTTTACTAACGAATAGTGGCATTGAACTTCATATTATAACGTTCCAACGGCTGAAAGGGCGATCATGTTTAGTATGACGGGGATTCGAACCCGCGACCCTTGAATTATGAGTCGAGTGTCTTAACTATCTAGCCATGCCGGGCCATTATCACCAATGCTTCATTGTATTATAATGCCGAGTTTATTTAAAACACAGATCCTTTGTTTGTTTCACGAGTCAGTAATTTTTGTTCAGTAAATTAACTTACGTTATTTTACAATGTTAAAATCAGTTTTCCTTATTTCAGATTTTTAAACGTTATTATCACAAACATATTAACCGTTAACAACTTATACCACAATATCTACACATTATTTTTTCTATGTCATAGAGTTCAGGTATTACTTTAACCTCTGTACTCTAGAGTCACAGTACTTTCCTCAATGAATCGCACTCTAGTTAGTTGCACGATAGTACAATCTGTGGACGAACAATGCAAAAAAAAAGTGTGTGTGTGTGTGTGTATATATATATATACACTTATATTTGGTGAAATGTATTCCATATTAGGATAAGTTGGACTGATAGAAATGTTTTTTGTTCATGTTTTAATGTTATTTATTGAATTGCTAAAACAGATTATCTTTGGGTAAGGTGTATTCGTGATAATGGACATAAAACCGTTTTGAATTAAATGATTTTATATTAATAAAAGTTATGTCAGAGAAAGAGAGACATTTTTAACCAACACTACTTTTAATAGTACACTATTTTCGAACTGTATGCCGTACAAATCATAGTGCTGAAAGGTTTGTGAGAAGGAATATGTGATACAAACAATTTGTTTATGCCACAAATGAATGTTTGTGAGAGCAAACGAATTATTAAAAATACAAAGAGTCAGAAAGATAACTCATGATGTAATGACCGATGAAAATAAAGATAGGGTTAACGTAATTGTTAAACTGATTGAGAATTAAGGTATTCATGTTTTCACTTGAAGTGTTTTTATTAATAATTTCGTGTCGAGACTACATATTCGTAAACATGTAGAAATTACTGCTCTAAACTACATTAAAAGACATGTTTGTTTTTTTATAAATCAGAGGGTAGTATGTCTTAGAATTGACACATCTTTGGACTCATTTATGATTGTAACAATCAAATAGAACTTCTGCTGGTCCAGCAGAATACTATTAACTTATGTTTATGAATACGCTGATACGTCTGAAAGGGCCGTAATCCGTTACTCTTTCTGTTTTATCCGACAAAGTTTCGTAAATAGCTATTACGAGTCATAGGTACGTTTCTTCGAGACAAAACACAGAATAACAATTTTTTTAATGATTCAAATTGCATAACCAAATATGCCCACTGGCTCTTTACTAGAAGATGACGTTTGGTTTTGTTGATGTAGATTTTTGCTGATGTGATTTAGAGTGTAGCTATGTTTAATGTGTAATAATTTACTGGATCAGAGTCGTTACTCGTAATGGAACAGATTGTAAAAGAAGAGAATTATATAGCCTTCTTATCTTTAAGAATTCAATATTATATTCATGCCGTCATTATTCAGAATGTTGTTTCTAATTATCAGGGTTGCATTATTGCTAATATGACTCCAAGCACGCTTAACTGTTGAAGATAAAAACCGCATACTAACTGATATTGCTTGGAACACAGTTGTCTGAAATGGAACAAAGCCACTGTTTGGATAGGTTTGAAGTTAGACTAAATTGAATTAAACTAAAGTTATTTTTCTCATATTTCGATCAACTATTCTATACAAATTCCACTTGCGTTTGGTTTGAAACGAAGACATGTGAAAGTAACGAATATTGTTTTGTTTTGTAACCGCAAAGCCTCACAGTTGGTTTTTTCACGAGTTGTTCTTTCCAAGGAATGGAACTCCGGATTGTAGCGTCCAGAGTCCGTTGACTTTCCACTGACCCTCTCTGGAACGAATCCACTATTTTTTTATACAGAAGATTTCTTTACTTTACTTTTAAAAATTATTGAAATAACACTTTTCAATCTTTTTTTTTTCAGATGGGCGAGATCACATGCCCTGTTGTGTAAGAGAAAACATTCCTGAGATTTGTCGGTCTGTGTGTGTTGGAGATTATCAGATCTCTACAGTTTTACAGCACTATACCTGTGTTGATTACACCATATCAACTCTTGCTTGCGTTGCGGAAGGAATAGGTAAGAAACAATCTTTTATTTTTATTCTTAGTAATATAGGATGATTAAGTGTTCACAATTAATTGTCTTGTGTTTATAATTGCTCAGTCGATAAAAGATAGAAGTACTTTTTATATATTATAGCATGGAAAATATTAAAACTACGTTTAATAATAGGTATAGGTTACTTATGAATATTCGTTGCAAGGACATGAAAATCTGAAATGTAGATAAAATCTTACATAACTCTGACTAAATGTTGATCATTAGGTTTCAACCCTCATAAAATCCAGAAATAGTGTATTCGACGTTTTTGTTCTGTGAAAATTCTAACTTCCCAGTACATATGATTTATATATATAAATAATTCCATTAAGGACCCAAGAGAAACAACACAAGATTTTTACAAGCTCACTCTACATATGATCTGTATATAAATAATGCCATGAAGGACCCAAGAGAAACAACACAAGGTTTTTACAAGCTCACTCTACATATAATATATATATAAATAATGCCATGTAGGACCCAAGGTAAATAACACAAGATTTTTCCAAGATCACTCAAATCACAATATTGCTTACAAATGAGCGATTACACAGAGGCCTCTGAAAGAAACCTTGTAGTTAATATTTCTATTAAATGAAATAATAAATACAAAATAGATCTACCTGAATTATTTATGGCTTATAATAATGAAATCTGTCAAGTGTTAGTATTATACATGTAGACTGAATTCTCCGGTTGGATTACCTTTCTTTACGATACTGACCTGCACTTGGCAAATAGTAGTCTTTATAACATGACGGAGTAGCTGTCATGCTCAGTACTGGCCCATTCAAGGTTCGATATTATACTGGCCAAATAAAAGTGATAGCAAAGTCTATTGTTCTATTCGAATCAACTTCGGAGATAATGAATGTGATAGATTGTTGTTGCATATCCTCCCGGGATAGCCATTGTTTATCAGAACAGAAATGTAGCATTGTGATGTGATCGCGGTCAGTAATAACGTTTTAGTATACTGTGGATGTTATTTCCTCTCCTGAACAAATCAAAGGACTTACACCTTTATCAGACCGTCACAGCATTTCAAGTAGCCCGTACTGTTGAGACAACATAAATACACTTACATATCACATGAAGGTTTCATATTTTTCACTACACTGTTTGTAAAGAAAGGATTGACTCTTCAAGGTACTTCACGTGTCATCTGTCATTCGTTATTCACAATTTTTACTTTAAATATCACTATAGGAATGTATTATTATTTGCACCTGAAATACGATGTTTTAGGATGTATATAAAAGCTTTCAAATGTTGTTCCTTTTATGCAGTAATAAACAGTCATATAATAATCCTGACCACTGTTAAAAGGAAATGTAAACAGCAGTCCGTTGCACGTCAGAACCTTTACTAATTGTCTTTTCTCTTGGTCAGTCGTCGTGGTATATGTATTTCGTTTCGATTTTAGTGTTGGTAGACTGCAATACAGATGTCTTGAAATACATTAACATTGACACTCCTGCTGAGGTTGGCACCCACTGTCACGTTAATTGAAAATTTGAAAGGATCACTGAATTAACACATTCAAGACTAACTATAACGTTCAAGCTCACGCGTATCACATAATTGGTGTACACTAATAAATTGGTCAGTTATCGTAAAGTATATATATCTCTGGTGTTAATAATTATCTGCGCTAGCCGTCCCTAATTTAGCAGTGTAAGACTAGAGGGAAGGCAGCTAGTCATCACCACCCACCGCCAACGCTACTCTTTTACCAACGAATAGTGGGATTGACCGAACATTATTACGCCCATACGGCTGAAAGGGCGAGCATGTTTGTTGTGACAGGGATTTAAATCCACGACCCTCAGATTACTAGGATTTTAAAAAAATCTTGATAGTAGAGCATTATATTTTAAATGTTCTTTTATGGCACAGCATTATATTTTAAATGTTCTTTCATGGCACAGCATTATATTTTAAATGTTTTTTGTGGCACAGCATTATATTTTAAATGTTCTTTCATGGCACAGCATTATATTTTAAATGTTCTTTCATGGCACAGCATTATATTTTAAATGTTTTTTTGTGGCACAGCATTATATTTTAAATGTTCTTTTATGGCACAGCATTATATTTTAAATGTTCTTTCATGGCACAGCATTATATTTTAAATGTTTTTTGTGGCACAGCATTATATTTTAAATGTTCTTTCATGGCACAGCATTATATTTTAAATGTTCTTTCATGGCACAGCATTATATTTTAAATGTTTTTTTGTGGCACAGCATTATATTTTAAATGTTCTTTTATGGCACAGCATTATATTTTAAATGTTCTTTTATGGCACAGCATTATATTTTAAATGTTCTTTCATGGCACAGCATTATATTTTAAATGTTCTTTTATGGCACAGCATTATATTTTAAATGTTCTTTTATGGCACAGCATTATATTATTTATTTGATTTAATAATTGTGTCCACCATGTTGATATTTACTTATAAACATTTCGATCTTTTTCTTATGGCTTTGTTAAATGACATTTCAAAATCATTGGGGAGGCATTCCTATGATTTTACTGCCATTACACTATTCTCCTCTCAAAAATGGACTTCATCCTTCGGCCTTATCCCAGGGTTATGCGACAACTACTAGTTGAATGCCAGTTTCTATGTTAAATTAGTTATTTGAATCAAGGAACTCTCACTTCAGACAGTTGTTTTAGTCTTACGTTTGTTTGTTTTGAATTTTACCCAAAGCTACACGAGAGCTATCTGCACTAGCCGTCCCTAATTTAGTAGCGTAAGACTAGAGGGAAGGAAACTAGTCATCACCACCCTCCGCCAACGCTTGGACTTCTCTTTTACCAACGAATAATGCAATTAACCGAACATTATAACGCCCCCACAGCTGAAATGGCGATCATATTTGGTGCGAAGGGGATTCGAACCCGCGACCCTCAGATTACGAGTTGAACGCCTTAGACCACCTGGCCATGCCGAGAAAGAATCATATAAAATATAATAGTTGCACTGAACGTTAAAACTTTGGTGCCAATAGCAAATCTGACTTCAAATGAAATAAAGCAGACTGTAAATTAAACATGATATGTATATATAGTTATTTTACAATATTGTATTTTTACTGATAACATTGGTTTAAATCAGCTTTTAAACATCCTTTCTTACGTAAGAAAAAATTCAATATAAATTCAAATTATGGGCCTGTTTTGATTAATCACGCAAATTTACACAACGGTCTAAGTACTGTAGCAATCCTAAGTTCTAAACTAATAGACTAAATGAAAGGAGAGCTTATCAAAAGTACCCACTACCAGCCATTTGGATATTCTAATCGAATAGTGGAATTCCACTAACACTTACACTTATATCAACCACCAAAATTTCGTAATAATATTCCAAATGAAACAATATCATTTCCTCGCAATAAAAATATAAATATTAGTTCGCCATTAAAAACAAAAGGGTAACTTATAGCACGTGTTTGTATTTTTTTTTCAGCAAAGCCAGATCGGGCTATGTGCTGTGTCCACCGAGGGGAGTTATACCCCTGATTTTAACGTTGTAAATCGGTATTCTTACTGCTGTACTAGTGGGGGCGACGAATAACTTATAGGGTAACCAGAAGGTATAATTGCAGTTTCTAAATAGAAAAAAAAATTGTATGAGTTGAATAATACGTATTAATGATATTAAAAGCTAACTTAAACATGTCTATTTAGATATACTGCCAGGTTCACCACAAAATTTTGCAGTTAATCCATTATCGAGTGATAAAATCGAAGTGACGTGGACAAGACCTTACCAGCTGACTGACGTGAACCATTATGAGCTGAATGTCACTAAACTTCATTCATTTGATGGTCTGGGCTATGTAATAGTTGATGAGGTGAGTTGGACAAGTTTTGAAAAAGAATCATATAAAATATAATGGCTGTACTGAACGTTAAAACTTTGGTGCCAATAGCAAATCTGACTTCAAATGAAATAAAGCAGACTGTAAATTATACATGATATATATATAGTTATTTTACAATATTGTATTTTTACTGATAACATTGGTTTAAATCAGCTTTTAAACGTCCATTCCTGAAAACTGATGGACTTTCATTTGATAATAGAATACTGAAAGCAGACACAAAGAGGGGAAGTCTGAGATAGCTGACCAACAAGAAGGCATCTCTACCAGTATTCATGTGGTCAGTTTAAAATATTAATTATTTAAGTATGATATCCCTTATTATTTTTCATATATTCTTAAGTAGTGTTAATCTTTATTATATCAATCCATCAAACAGGTGGCTAAACTCTTAAGAATGACAAAAGAGTGAACGTTTTGTAAGGTATTTAGTGCATGAGTAAGAAAACACAGTATGTTAATATAATATTAAGTTTCCAAACAACGGTCTAAATTTAGCAATTGTGATGGAATCAGTATTTCCTGTGTATTTTCATTTGATGATTACATTATCAGAAGCTGCTCCATGAGACTGTTTCCTTTTGTGACTAACTTATCAGGTCGGTGTGAAAAAGTTAAATGTGTTTCTTAGAGTGTTCTTTTCTGACTTTTTACATTGTCCTACTGTAGTGAGTGAGCTAATTTTTGTTGCATAAGTGTTTTTATTTTTCTTAGTTGGTTAACTACTCAGGCAGTTGTTAAGGAATTAGGCTTGCTACACAATATTGTCTTCCTTGAGGGATTAAATTATTAGGCACAGATAAGTTACAAGCATAATGAGTGATATATTTGGGAAAGAACATGCTACATCTTTCGACGAAACATAAGTCTGTGATCTTCAGAGCTGAAGAGGACAAACCAATGTTCTGTCAAAACATATAATATGCATTTGTATAATAAACCGTTCATTGTGGTCATAAATCATTGTTTTTCAATCTGCTATTAAAAACACGTGTTAAAATATACAAGATGTATTTACTAACACTAGACGTACTTCAAAAAGTATAATATACGTGGATAATGATCATCAAAGACGAGACATTTTAAAAAACAGAATTAAAAGAATTGGCCTGACTTTAAAGTGAATGTAGCACAACTAGAAATTTGGAATACTAACTCGCAGATTGAGCGGTGTTTTAAAGTAAATCAATACGAGTTACTTAAGACTTTTTGTTTTTTTGGTTGAGGTCTAAAACAACACTAACTCAAAATATGTTCAAAACCCACGAGCAAAGCTTAATATCTCCTTCTAGTATAATGAGGCTGAATGGATTTTTACACAATTAAAATACGTGTTTACTAACCCATAATAGTTGTAAGAGATGTGAACATTAATTAACACTCAACACCTCACACAAATGAAAGTTTTGAAATAACACTTAGTTGTACCTACATTAAACACTGCAGTTATAAAACGTTTCAGATACCCGTCACATATGTACATCCTTTCACTTTAATACAGAATTTTAAAATGTATTTGTGTATATGAAACAAATAAATTATTGAATAGTAGAATTATGTAATTGAAACTGATTTGTTTCGAATTTCGCGCAAAGCTACACGATGGCTATCTGTTCTAGCCGTTCCTAATTTAGCAGTGTAAGACAAAACAACTTGTCATCACCACCCACCGCTAACTCTTGGACTACTCTTTTGTTGGGATTGACCATCATTTATAACGCCCCCACCGCTGAAAGGACATGCATGTTTGGTGTTACGAGTCAAATGCTTTATCCACTTGGCTTCGCGCGGTCGTTAAAACTGTGACACTAGTAGAAGAGTATATTTCATTTTAATATACAAGCATTGCATTAAGCCTAATGACATTATCAATTATTCCAGTAACTACTCTGCTGTGTTAGCAACGATTCTTAAAATCATTTATGCAGACGCCAGTGTAAAAATAAAATATAATTAACTGATCTTCATTCTTTTTGAAATAATTATTATCATTATTAAAACTAAATTAAAACTTCGTAGTTGAATAAGTAACAATTCAGTAGCTTAAATGACAGTATTTTCGTTTTCGAGACGTCTTGTAATTTTAAGGAGTAACTTGTCAGATAGTTCTAAATATGATTTTGTTTCTAGATGTACTCCAAGCTGTTAAGTTTAGATGTTGACTGAAATATTAATCAATCAAACATACATAAATACACCGTACTTTCACGTTTTAAACGTAATAGTGACAGTTTTCCAAATGTTCTTTATATGTGATCAAAACATTCACACTAATTTAGAAGGTATTTGCACATCATTGCCCTATGGTAAGTGTGCAATTATCCACGTTGTATTTCTTGAGGACGTTGATACTTATAGAACTATTTAAAAAAAAAAAACTTCCACTGTAATTATCTTAATTTTACGCTCCAGCATAGATTACTACTCTGACTCTGTATCCATTAAATTATCGTGTCTTAGGTTAACGGGAACGAAACAACCATTTTGTTGAGAAACTTGCAACCACAAACGATGTACGAAATGTTTCTCACTGCAGTTAACAGATACGGTAGAAGTCTTCCTACTTATAGTGTTCGGACACTTACATTATCCGCATCTTCTGTAACCAGAGATGATGGAAATTTACTGCATCCTCAACTACCAGATATCCCGCTTTGTTGTAAACAGCAAGGAGTGAATGTGGATCATTGTGTTCAGCATTTGTGTAATCCCGTATTCATTGAAAACACAAAGTGAGTAATTTTCTTTTTAACAACTATTTTAAATGCTTAAATGTCTATGAGTTGTTCAGTTAAATGATGAGACAGGATATGATCTTACACCAAACATGGTAAGTATTACATTTGTTAATGATATAAATGGTAGTCGCCACATTCGTGAAAGGAGCGGATATGACATATATCATCTCTGTTAACGGATCTTGTATGATAGGTGTTACATCTTCCAACATAACAGTAACTGCAGGTATCATGTTTGAAAACGATACAAACACACGATGAATATCACATTTTGTCAATTTTAAGAGGCATAGCAAATGCCTTTTTTGTCTCCTTTATTAAACAGATGTTCCAGATTCTGTGATACTCTTAAAACTACATCAGCTGTGAATACATAGAATGTCATCCGACACCACACTTTCCCAAAAGGGATGTCAAGCGCAGTCTTTTATTACACCCGGAGAACGCTTCTACTGTAGTTGGACATTGACTTTCAAGATCGTATTTAGTCTGTTTGTTTGTTGAGAATTAACCACAAAGCTACATAATGGGCTATCTGTGTTCTGCCCAACACAAGTATCAAAACTCGGTTTTTAGTAGTGTGAGTCCGCTATACCACTGAAGGGTAATCATACTTAGACAAACCAGAAACACTAAAGTCCAGTCAATAAAGCTGCTCTGGTGGTAGTGCTTGTGGGTGAACTATATATATATATATATATATATACATGACGAAATAAGATTATTGTATTCTTTTGTTTCTGATTGAGGGTAGTCTGAAGATGCCACGCAATAAACCTCGTGCTCAATAACTAATACAATTGGTTTAAGTCGTCGACATAGAGTCTGCTTGCAACAGTAGGGGGAAGCTATTTAGTGATAGCATTAATATTCATAGTGAAGTCTAACATTCAAGACACAGTTCTGAGCCCACAAGGAGTTGGAACCTCCAGTCCATTAAAAGGTTCTCTACAAAAGTGAGTAAATGGCCACTCAACCCACATGTGTTAAGGTCTTGCAAAATGCCATCTCTCCACGTTGTACCGCATGCCTTCTCAAGTCCAAGAATATAGAAATAAGATGTTGTCGCTTGAGAAAGTCTTCTCTAATTAACGTTTCAGGTCAAATCAGGAAGTCAACGGTGAAGTTCTGTTGTTGAAACCCACACTGGGTGGGCGAGAGGAGGTTCTTTGATTCAAAGAACCAAACAAGATGAGCATTAACTATCCTCTCTAAGATCTTACATAGACAACTTGTCGAAGCAATTAGACGATACTTTGAAGGAATCTTGGGATCATTTCCACGCTTAAATAAAGGGAGAATGAGAGCCCAGTACCAAGCATCAAGAAACACATTCTCCTGGCAAATCTGGTTACAAACAACCAGAAGAATAGCAAGAGAGGCAGGAGAAAGATGGCGCAACATCCCGTTGTGAATATAATCAGATCTGTCTGGTACACTGCCAGACTGATGAAGAGAAAGCTTGAGTTCATTCAGTGTAAAGGGGTGATTATAATCATAGACACGAATGGCGAGAAAGGAAAGAGGTGATCACTCTGTTTGAAACCTGATGTCCAAGAAGGTAGAGAATAAAACAGAAATACTAGATGCAAATGAAAATAGTTTTCCAAGAATATCAGAAATTCTATGGGAATCAGTAACTTCCTGCCATCTGAGAGCAAGGTCGAAATGAGGAGGGAAGTATACTGCCTACTGATCTTCTGAATCGCGTCCCTTGTTTGGAAATGATTGTAAAAGATATACTGGTTGTGAAGTTAAGATATCCCTGGTCTAATTTTGAGCCTTCCTTGCTATTTGGAAGGTAGGACTCCACCTCAGACAAGGATACTGTGGAAAACGTTATGAGGTTTTAGGAAAGGTTTGAGCAGCCACCTTAACAATACAGTAAATCACTGCTGCCACGCAGTCGTCTATCGATGGGATAGAAATTATGGCAGGTTCAAGTTCCTATACAGCAGTGAAAGGGAGCCAATTGGCCTGATTTAGCTTCCACCAAGGTACATGGGTCGGGTGGTAATGACCGAGGCTAATGTTTTACAAAAAATGAACATTTCCCCATGGATCACTATCAACCCTCTAAGAAAAGTAAAGAAGAGCAGATAAAGAGATCAGTAGCAATAAAAGATTGACTAGGTGCATGAAAACAGAACCAGTATTGAAGAAATACAACACCTCCCATCAATATCAGCATCATCCCATAGATCATGTCCATTAAACTCCCTCGGGATTAAAAAGGATATGGCAACTGTTGAATGAGAGCATCAAGGTCTGATTGATGATGGATCTCTGAAGGAGACAGGTAGAGAGTAAAACACTGATGGTACAGCCAATGGAAACATGGGAGACTACAGCCTCCAAAGGTGTATCAAGTGGTAAAGAGAAGATGAGCAAATGCTTATGGAACAGCAGTGCCACCTTTCTGTGCATTCGTTCTTCACAGAGTCTATCATTTCTGTTCAAAGAGAACTGCCGAAACATGACTGTGTTGGGAGGTTTCAAAAAACGTTTCTAAAAAGGAAGGACACGCAGTATGATAAAAAATAAATCAAATTCTTAATGTCATCCACATTAGAATGGAAACCTTGACAATTCCATTCCATCAAAGTGACATTTTTGCTTAAGTGGAAGAGAATTGGGTCGAAATCATTTATGTTTATAACCACGTCGTTTTTCTTTAATATAAGGAAGTCCAACACCCTTTATAGATCCTGGATGTAGAGTCTATCAACTGAAGACATGAACGAATCATCGTTCTGCATTTTGGGGCCGAAGAAGGAGATGTACTTGAGCAGATGCCAGAGCTAAAACAAGTGGATCTGGAGAATCTCTGGAAGGAATGTGGTGAGAGTGGAAGGCACAGATGTTGATTTATCAACTCTTATAATCATGGAGGGCAAAAGACTTTTCACTTGTTTGAAAAATGTCTCTGTCAGAGGCATAGAGAGATCTGTCCGCACTCCCACAGGGAACATTGTTCAGATTTTAAATGTTGGACCTCTTTCTATTCTACCTTCTTAGGACATGAATGAAAGTACGAGGGGTGTGAACCACTACAGTTAACAAAGGGAGGTTCCAGTTTGCAGTCATTGTGTTCTTTGCCACCACAACGAGCACATGTTAGAGAACCACAACAAGACGGGTTTGAATGACCAAAAACCACTGACATTGAAAACATTTGGTTTGCAATGTATGACAATACCTTTACAGTTTAAGTAACCTGCCTTGATAGTACCAAGTGAATGTGGCGATATGAACTTTATAATAAGAACATTTGTAGGTAGCATAATTCCGTTCTTACGAGTGGAGATAAGGTGCACTGCAGAAATGTCTTGGCTTGAGAAACCAGTGAAGATTTCTGATTCGTGAATGTTCTTTAAATCCCTTTAAAAATAATTCGTCTTCAGGGATTCAAAGTAGCATGAGGAGCAACTTCGACTGGTATATCCTCAATTATTTTCTAATTCAAAGGAAGCTTTGTGTGTTGTGGTGTAGATGTTTTCACTAAAATGTCTCAAATTCTTTACTGACTTAGGGGATCCATCAAAGCCCTCTAACCCCTTCGGAATAAAAATGAGACATCTGTCTTCATCTAACTGTAATGGTGACTGTGCAATATAGTCGTCCATACAGTCGTCCCTTTCCTATCATCTGTTTTTTTATGGATGAGAGTATCCATAACAAATATAATAAGTTTCAGTGCCCACTGACCCCACCCACTATGAATCCTTACAAAGGGATGCACTACAATGTCAAACAAGGACGCTGTAGTAACGCCAAGGTTTCGTGAAAACTTTGCCCAAATACCAGCATCAGACACAATGCCCTCAACATCCGTTGAAAACGTCCAACACTGGGAATCGGTTGACTCTAGCTCAAGAAAACCAACCGACTGACCCTGAGAAGCCACCCCAAAGACATCTGCCTATGGAAATTCAAGGCCAAAATGGCATGTTGGGGTTGAAACCCTCAACCAGGACCCTTTCCTCGCCTTAACGGTTTGCTACACACGGCAAACACGTGGGTGGATGTTTAAATCCCAGAGGAGGTAAATTGAAAGTACAGAACCTTCTCTGGGAGGCCCTTTTACTGCGTACAGGAATCCATATCGAGGGATTCTTTGCAATTATCGTTAAAGTTGTTGATAGTTATTCTGTATGATGTTAGAATCCTCTTCTTTATAAATGCTGGAAATTCTTTTTGTGTCAATTCTGTAAATTCTGAAAACGCTTTCTCTATGAATTTTGAAAGCCTCTTTTCTGTCATTTATGTAATTTTCTTTTTGTCGATGTTGGAATCTTCTATTTTTTTGTGAAATCCCTTCTTTTTCAGTGTTGAAAATTGCTTACCAACGAGTTTCCTTTTTTTTCAGTGGAACCCGGCATGGCCAAGCGTGTTAAGGCGTGCAACTCGTAATCTGAGGGTCACTGGTTCGCATCCCGGTCGAGCCAAACATGCTCGCCCTTTTAGCCGTGGGAGCGTTATAATGTGACGGTCAATCCCGCTATTCGTTGGTAAAAGAGTAGCTCAAGAGTTGGCGGTGGGTGGTGATGACTAGCTGCCTTCCTTCTAGTCTTACACTGCTAAATAAGGGACGGCTAGCACAGATAGCTCTCGAGTAGTTTTGTGCGAAATTCTAAAATAAACAAACAAAATACTTCTTTATAAATATTGGAAATCCTTTTTCTGTAAATTCTGAAAACGCTTTCCTTATGAATTTTGAAAGCCTCTTTTCTGTCATTGTTGCAATTTTCTTCTTGTCGATGTTAGAATCTTATCTTCTATTTTTTGTGAAATCCCTTCTTTGTCAGTGTTGAAAATCGCTTACCAACGAGTTTCCTTTTCTATCAGTGTTTAAAATAATTTCTCTGGCAATACAGAAAATCCCTTTTTTTTGTTCGTACTGCAATTTCTCTGTCTATGAATTTTGAAAATATCTTCTCCCATTGCTGGAAATTACTTTTCTAGCAATGTTAGAAATCCTTTTCTGTCAGTTTGTTAAAACGTGATAGGTCCTAGATGCTTCCCACATATGCTCATGTTTACATTTAATTCTGAAAAGAACTGATTAAGACTTATGTTCCTTAAAGAACGGATGACACTTTTGAGAAAATATATTTTCAATTTACAAAAAGTGTCTTTAAGAACAGATTTCTTTTTTTTATAATTTTATAGTAAGCCACCCATTAGAAAATAGAAAAATTTCTTTTCTCAGGATAACCAGGGGTGCTGTTTCTTACACGAGTATACAACCAGTCAGAGGTGAAGCCTACATTTTCTACTACACGACCAAAACAATTATAGATAACAAACGACTACTGATTATCAGGGGTGGTATCTTTAAGATTAATACGTATATGTATGTAAATCTATTCTCGCAACAGATTTATACAGTTATCTTGTTTCTATGTTGTTAAGCAAATAGGCTATCTATGCTGTGCCTACCATGGGTATCAAATCCAGAATTTTAGCGTTGTAAACTATCAGACTTATCGCTGATCCACAAGGGGACAAACACTGATCTAGTTTGCATCCGCGAATGGATCAAACGAATCCCTACTGAGATGCACAGCCTGAAGTCTTGTTGCCACAGAAATGATCTTCGCACTCTTAAGAAGGTCAAATCCCAATATTTATTATAAGAAAACTAGTATCTGAGATGGTGATGGTGGCTTTTGACCATCTGTATTTCTGTGGTTTGTCAGTTTGGAATTAGGAATTGTTATGTGCAGATAGACCGTACCTAAAGCTAAAACATTTTTCTAACATATTTCGTTTATTGTCCCACAGACCATACATAACACTGTTACCATTGATTTCTTAAGCACATAGAGCTTCAGACTTCAGTAGCAGGCACTTTGATATTAATACTAGAGCTAAACGACTTTATGACATCTAAATTTTATTTTTATTTAATTAAATACTCGACGTTATGCTTTTTAGATTTATCAGGAGTGTTAACTAAAATATAAACCGAAAGTGGCAATATAATACGGTCCGGCATGACCAGGTGGGTTAAGGCGTTCGACTAGTAATCTGTGGGTCGCGGGTTCGAATCCCGGTTGCACCAAATATGCTCGCTCTTTCAGCCGTGGGGGCGTTATAATTTGTCGGTCAATCCCACTGTTCATTGGTGATAGAGTTGCCGGTGGGTGGTGACGACTAGCTGCCTTTCCTCTAATCTCACACTGCGAAATTAGAGCATATAGTCTTCGTGTAGCTTTACGCGAAATTCAAAAACAAACAGACAATACAGAGCTTGAAATGGATTACATAATGAATTAGATTTGAATCTATAACGTGAATTTGTGCTTTTCACATACTAACTAGTAAAGCTTATTGTTGAAATAATTTATTGTTACCTGTAGCAAAACTTTTGTCATCGTTAGAGTAAAATAACAAAAAATAGGTTAAAAATATAATAATTAAAATTAAATTGTGGGCGCCACCCCACCCCACCGCTAGTACATCGGTGTGTCTTCGCATTTACAATCAGGGGTTCGATTCCCCTTGGTGGGCTCAGCAGATTGCCCGATGTGGCTTTGCTATGAGAAAACACACACACACACACACGCTTATAGGCGCTGCCTTTTGTTTCTAGTAGTCTGTGTCCGAATTTGTTTGACAAGAAAAGTTGCTTTTTAATTATCTGTCAATGTACATCGTAGCTATGGTGAGGATTTGCACAGTAAATGATTATTTCATGTCAGGTGTTACTTGTCCATGGCTATTTATAGGTGATTTGTAATTGTGCTTCTAAATGTTATGTTTGTTTTGGAATTTCGCACAAAGCTACTCGAGGGCTATCTGTGCTAGCGGCCAATAATTTAGCAGTGTAAGACTAGAGAGAAGGCAGCTAGTCATCACCACCCATCGCTAACTCTTGGGCTACTCTTTATCAACGAATAGTTACATTATAACATCCCCATGCCGGACCACTAATTGTTATATATAGAGTGTCAATACGCTATCCTGTCCTCGTGTGTAGTGATGATATCGAATTTCGGTATCTCAGTATAAATCTGCAGACATATCTCTATGTCACTAAAAGGCTTTAGGTTGCAAACACATTTTTGTAAGATAGTTGACTTCATTACAATATAAGCTGGTGTAATTAGATTTTGATTGTTGTTGTTTTGAATTAAGCACAAAGCTACACAATGGGCTATCTGTGCTCTGCCCACCACGGGTATCGAAACCCGGATTTTAGCGTGTAAGTCCGCAGACATACCGCTGAACCACTGGGAGGTCTTAGATTTTGAAAGTAAATTTTTCAGGATTGTACCTAAGCATTCAGATTTCCTGATTATAGTTTCTATTGTGTTGAAAATAGCGTTGTCAGTTAGATGTGGGATAAAAATAATATTTTTTCGTTATATTTGGAAAATGCGCTCCTAAAATCAGGGGTTCGATTCCCCTCGGTGGGCTCGGAAGATAGCCCGATGTAGCTTTGCTATACGAAAAACACAAACACTTTGGAAAATTAGTTTTTATTTTTCGTTTATCTGTATTTTCTGATGTTGGAAGTGCAATACTGATTTTTATGCTTCATAGTCCTCGAAATTTTATTTGATGTTGTCTATAGATTTTTTCATTACAGTGCGATCAGTTATGTTTTATTCTCCAATAATTGCGCGCTTTTTGGAAACTTTGGAATGATGACGTTGAAATTAAGGAAGAGCAGTTTTCTAATTACTCGATTAAACGAGGTAAATTATTGTAAGAAAACGTTAAGAAAATCTATATTCCTCTTGTCATTCGTATCATTCACATTAAATCTTGTAGTCTACGGAATTTAGCCTAACAGTTGGATAACAAACATAAAAAAACACCACCGTTATAAAGTCTAAACACATCATAGATCAGAGCTGGTGTTGGTATCTTGACGCTACTTGTCCAGTACCGTTGTGGGTCGGGTGCTTGACTCGTAATCTGAGGGTCGCGGGTTCGAAGCCCCGTCACATCAAACATGTTAGCCCTTTTAGCCATGGGAACATTATAACGTGACGATCAATCTCACTATTCGTTGGTAAAAGAGTAGCCCAAGATTTGGCGGTGGGTGAAAATGCCTTTCCCTTTAGTCTTACACTACTAAATTCGGGATGGCTAGAGCGAATAGCTCTCATGTAGCTTTGCTCGAAATTCAAAAACAAACAAACACTAAATGAGGTACATCCTAGATTCGCGATAACAAGTCTTGAGTATTATTTACATGGACTGGAATAGACTTAAATTACAGCACCAAAATTAGATGCGTAAGTAATACTAACATATGTTGAGACTATGGGTCTTAATGGCATATCCACTTTATGTTCCTTTGATGAACAGTATAATTCTGGGATACGGGTATTAGACGGTTTAAATTCATTCAATAGTTTCTTATGGATAGTACTTGTTTTTGTAAGATCATACGTAATCTCTTTACCTTTTGTATTCATTTTATTGATTGGTTCACTGTATTCGATAATTCTTCTGGTCTTTAGATTGTATTTTGTTCGTGAATGTTTCTGTTGGTGACTTTACATTTGTTCAGTTCCTTAATGATGATGCTATTATCACTTTTAAGCTTTTTAAGGACTAGTTTTCTTGGGAGATTTAAGTTAGGCTTGGTTTGATGGTACTTATGATTCTTCGAACGTTGACCACGTTATCCGTAGTGCAGCCTGGCTATCCCTAACTCACATTCTTAACCTCACAAGAACAACAGCTCATATTGGTTTCTTGATTAATTCTCACTGCTATAAGATTGTCCCTAACGGTTCACAGAACCATTTCAAATTACCATATCTTTTAAAGGAGAATCAGAAATCACAGAAAAGATCTTTCTCTTTCATTATGAATAACTCAATAATGACGCTATTTGTAAAGAAAATCAAACATCTAAGACTAATTCATAAAAACTAAATATTTTAAATATCTTCCAAGAAAAGTTTCCCAGTTACTACTAAACTTTCAAACCAGTTGCGTTTAAACACGTAGTATTCTTTACAGCAATCTTTTTATTCTATTCAATGTGTGTGTGTGTGTATATATATAAAGCAGCTCGTCTTCTTCACCCACCCCTAACTCTCGGGCTACTCTTTTTACCAACGAATAGCAGGATTGACTGAACATTATAACGCCTTTTCAGTTTCATTTTTCTACACGTTAATATCATGTATGCTATTTTCTGCATTTCCAATTGCCCGAATACTTACTTATATTCCTTAATGAATTATCAAATATTGAATAAAAACATCAGACTATATACAACACGGTATATTATGTATTTACAGAATTATTTCCTTAAGTCAATAATTTTCATTTCTGACATAATCTTTTCATGTTATTTGTATTTCATAATCAAATTCGAAATTATGACATATTTGACTATCTTAATGACATTAATTTTAAAAAAAATACATGATAATACCAACGTATTTTCCAACATACATATGTTTAGTTGTATTTCACTTTTTTTTTTTTGCTCAAAATTTCAGGTAAAATAAGTCATGAAATCAGATAAAATTTAGTATTAATTCCTGAAAGACAAAAAAAATCTTAATGTTCCATTTTTATCCAAGTAATCTGTTACAAATTGGTGATAAAAGTTGTATTTTTTTACAGCATAACTCAAATGGTGATTTGTGCCCCTTTTGTCAATGTGACCTTCAGATGTATGGCTGGCGGTGTTGACCATACTTCTTGCTGCCAACATCGGGGCGTGCCAGAAATTTGTTTAGAGTTTTGCAGTGGACATGTGAAGAGTATTGATTTTCGCCATTTTATATGCCTCGAATATATGTCTGTGTACAGTAACTGTTTATTGGACCACTACAGGGTATTACCATCTGCACCTCTGAACCTGACATTGGGTAATATAGATTCCAAATGGGCCATCTTACTTTGGAGCCCACCAAGGTAACGTTTCGATATTATAAGTTTTACTTTGTGTAACAAATCACCTGATACTAAGAGATTTTAGGTAGAACGTATCTAGTAATGATGACACTCTTCTGTTTGTATTATAAATAAGCCATGTAAAAACAATTCATCACGATGCTTCTTTCACTTTAAGCATTCCTTCCAATCTTAGGCTTAAAACACGTAATCGTTGCTATACGTAACGCTAAACGCAGATTAGCGTTTATTTCAATATTAATAATAAGGTATTAAATAATGAGTAATATTAAATTAAGAATTTAAAGATTATGTTATGTTATGTTATTTTGAATTAAGCACAAAGCTACACAATGGGCTATCTGTGCTCTGCCCACCACGGGTATCGAAACCCGGATTTTAGCGTGTAAGGCCGCAGACATACCGCTGAGCCACTGGGGGGCAGAATTTAAAGAACAGACAGAAAAAGTCAATAGTATCAAAGAACAACAATAGCTCTTGATTGGTATTTTTTGTGGACTTAAAGAAATAAAAATGATAACATAATTATGGACTTTCGGGGAAAAGTAGTTAACAAATAAGTTACTTCTTCGGGGCAAAAATTTAATGTAGATGAAGAAGCTTATTCGTATTTCCTTTGATCAAAATCACTATTACAACATTTAGTATTTATTGTAGTGTATGTTCCGACAGAGCGCGAATACCTACAACGGTTGAAGGATGTTGACTCTTCTGTTTACCACATGAAAGTTTTCTTAAACTTTAGCTAATTAGTTACAGCGATACTATTTTTCCGAAACTCATCACTTTCCATCAGTACAGTGAGGACAGTTTCCCAATCAGCTAATAGTCATAAGGTCATATAAAACATGAACTCGTGTTTGGAAATGGTTTATGTGTATTTTCCTTGTAGCAACGCCACATCAGGCTATCTGCTGAGTCAACCGAAGGGAATCGAACCCCTGATTTTAGCGTCGTAAATCCGTAGGCTTACCGCTCTACTAGTGAGGGAGAGACTTGGAAATAGTACTGATTGTTAATGTGAGGTTCTATAAATACATTGCTAAAAATAATTATAGAATCATTGTTTTCATCATTAATCAAATAAAAAACATGTGCACTTAACACTCCTACGAAAATTGGGGCCTAATAGGCCCCAGAGCAACTTGAAAGGTTATTAATATTAGGCTAATAATTTTGTATTTAAATGAAATTGCCATTAACTGACCCTATCCCTTTATATTTTAAGGTGCAATAATATTTTGACTTTTCAGACATTTGCGAAATAATATTAAAAAAAAATTTAAAACATCCACTAAGGGTATTTTGGGGCCTAATAGGCCCCAAATCAAAAAACATAAAAATGACTTCATTTATTTCCTGAATAATTCTAGAACAGGCCTGGGCAACCTAAAAAAGCAAATTATAGTAAAAATATATTAATTTTACAACTTCTTTTCAAAAGATGGATATTTAGGATAATAACTCCACTCTAACAATAATTTTAGACGGTCCTGATTATTGTCTAGTTTGCCCACGCCTGTTCTAGAACATTCTAGAAACTTTACAGAAGTATTTAGAATAATCTAGAATATTCTAGAAGAATCCACAAATCATATATATATATTTAGGAGCTGAAATCTTCAAACCGTGTCAAAAATGATATCTCTTGATGAAGCTGTACATTTACTGACAAAACCATCCGACGATGAAAGTGAACATGATAATGTCGAAGACTTCTCTGAAAGTTGTGATGATGATCCTTCTGAAGCCGAAAATGATGAACAAATCGCACCGTACCCTTCTGAAAGTGAAGAAAGTAATCAAGAAGATCTTACTGCGATGCCAGTAAACGAACTTTTGTCCAAAGATAAGAATTTTAGTTATTTAACAACACCTTCAAGGATCAACAGGAAAACCGCAGCTCTCATTATATTCAATGGGAACCCAGGCATTACAAGGCAAGCTGCTCCAAAAGTCTCTACACCATTCGAAACATTCAAAATTTTCATTTCTGATAATATGATGGAACAGATCATTCACTCAACAAACACCGTCACGAAAGAATCAATTTTTGAAGAAGACCTCTGGAAATGGATCGCAGCTAATCTTTTCCTTGGAATAAGGAAATCCAAAAATGCATCGATAGATGAAATGTTTTTAATCAAATTCGGCTTGCCATTTTTGCGAAAACTGATTATACAAGACAAATTCAAAAAAATGTGCTCAAAAATCAGATTTGACATCCACTCTCAAAGAAATAGAGAAATCAAAGATGCCGCCATCTCTGGAGTCTGGAATTTTTTCATTGAAAATTGCAAAAACAGTTACAACCCAAGCGAATACCAGACAGTGGATGAACAACTATGTAACTTCGAAGGCAGAGTTGGCTTTAGAACATACATTCCGACAAAGCCAGACAAATACGGAATAAAGATTTGGCGCCTAACAGATGCAAAGACAAGTTACCTCCTCAACGCTCAAATTTATACTGGAAAGGTTGGAAATACGACAGAAACAAATCAAGGAGAAAGAATAGTCAGAGAACTGATTCAGCCATTTCTTGGAAAAGGAAGGACAATAACGACAGATAATTTCTTCACAACAATGACACTTGCCAAGTACCTACGAACAAAAAGAACAGGATTTGTTGGAACCATACGGAAATCAAGAACCTTCCTGTATCCTGAAATAAATGCAAAATCAATCCCAAAGTTTTTCTACAATGACGACATCACTCTTCTCAAGCACTCAGACAAACCAGGAAAATATGTGCTACTACTGAGTTCTCAGCATCAGTCTGGTGAAGTAGAAGAGAATGGAAAGCCCGAAATCGTCAAACTTTACAATGCAACGAAGGCAAGTGTCGACACTCTCGATCAACTGGTGAGATATTATACAACAAAGAGGCGATCAAAGCGCTGGTCAGTCTGCATATTCTATAACATTCTAGATCTTGCTGCGTACAATACTTTCGTTCTATACTCGATAAAACATCCAGAATTTCTTCGTCAACATAAATCAAGAGCCAGAAGATAATTGATACGGCAATTGGTGCTTGAAATCAAAGAAATTTACTGCAAAGATAATGACAAACAATCTCATGTGAACCGCCTGCAAAGAGGGCAAAAAGAGGACGATGCCATTTGTGCGGCAGATCAAAAGATAGATAGTCGAAAATTGTTTGCTCAAATTGTAAAAAAAATGTTTGTCAGAGCCATTCTAAAGTTGTCTGTAATGAATGTTGCTAAATCACTGTTTCTATTGGAAAAATATATGGGGCCTTATAGGCCCCAAAATCAATTTAGTGGATGCAAATATTTTTTTCGTAGGAGTGTTAATAATTTAAAAATGGAAAGTATTTTGTAGAGAAATACGTAAAATCTCATTGAAATATTAACATTTTGTTATTTTATATAGAAATATTTGCATTACTACATTTTATTTTATAACAATTTGCTTCATGTATTATTAATTCAGATTCGACTGTTTATTATTTATTCGTTTTCCGTGTTCGATGTTTTCAAATATCATTTGCTCTGGCCCGGCATAGCCAGGTGGTTAAAGCACTCAACTCGTCATCCGAGGATCGCGGGTTCGACTCCCCGTCACACCAAATATACTAGCCCTTTCAGCCGTCAGGGCGTTATAATGTAACGGTCAATCCCTCTATTTGTTGAGAAAAGAGTAGCCCAAGAGTTGGTGGTGGGTTGTGATGACTAGCTGCCTTCCCTCTAGTCTTACACTGCTAAATTAGGAACGGCTAGCGCCGATAGTTTTCGAATAGCTTTGTGCGAAAATAAAACAACAACAAATGTTACGATTTTTTATGTTGTTTATGTTTTACGTAGACTAAACGCAACAGAAAGACACAGATAACAGCTTGTATAATTTATTACAATAAACTATTAGATATGTAACAAATATAACATGAATTATATAATAACAATGACAGATATTCAGTTTCAACATTCAAAATTAATTACAATACAAAATAGTACTGGTTTCAACCTTCAAAGTAAATTACAATACAAAATGGTACTGGCCTGTGTCAAATATAATGATTTAGAGTGAAAGTCCAAAAGTTCAGATCAGAAATCCAAAATTCTAGTCTAGGAGGTGAATTTGGTCCCACGAAGAAATTCCGAAGTTTGAATGGAGAAGTTCAGAAACAATTCACAGTTCGATAAATTTGATGAAGTTCCTTTTACGATGTTTTCGACGAATTTGTTGTTTTCCAATTTGCCTCGGTTTCTCTTAAACAGTCCCGTACGTGCCGACCCTCAGCACAACCAGTATCTCGAATGAATCGCAAAGATTAACGAAACAAAATCACAAATTCGAGTTGAATAAACACACAGCAAACGTTTAAATTTCTCGAACAAAGACACTATTTCTTGAATCAAATACAAACAAATGACTGACTCCTCTTTTATCTCACATTTTCGTCTGTTTATATATTTGTAGGCCTAGACTTCTCGAACCATCGCGTAACTTCCACAGAGTTCCAAAGTAATCTGCGCATGTCTGTCTTTTGCACGAGACTTCTCGTCTAGACACCAGGCCGCCAAACATTTATTTTACATAAATTTATAAATATATGATTCATCGACCTAATTCTAGAAATTTCTAAATGTTATTTTAAATGAATAACAACGTATTTTATTGTTTAAACTTTGAAACAATAATATAAACAACAACATAGCATTCAAACGCTTTATACATAACACAAAAAACAAAAGAAACCAAAATCATTTGCCCGACTGTGCAGAAAATGAATTGGCATCATTGCGTAATGCATGACATCAGTTTGTCCTAAATATTATCTTAGTTTCCACATTAAACTTGCCTGAATAATACGGAATAGTGCATGTTATAATGAATCTAATCAAACCTTATCAAAAAATATTAAATACATATATATGTATTTGTTTGTTTCTTACAAAACATATGAACTACTTATATTCATTTCTTCAAGGTGCTGTCATAAAACACATTTTTATATCCATATAATTTCTGGATAAATCTTTATCGAAATATAATTTTGTTTAATGGTAAGTTAAACCTTATCAGAAGAATATTTTCACATCAGAAGGTACAAAATTCAGTGTTGTTATTCTTTATTAGGATATTTACATATTTTTCATTTGCTTGTTCTCGTGATTTGTTCTAACTAGGAAAAGGGATCGTATACAATGTTCATCGTATGGAGTAATTAATCTACCGTGGTAGTATTAATCCTTTTGAAAAGTATTTTAATATTACAATTTACGATGATAGATTTATCGAAAACATATACTTGTCCAGTCAGTGGTCATTAATAGCTCATACGTTTTAGAAGGTTAAGAAAATACGTGTCTTCTGCAATGTTAACAATTTCTGGAAACGGAAACAGTTAATTAATTATAAATAAGTGTAAAGCACTGATATTGGCCACCTCATTTATTATGTAGCTTCTCCTCTGAAGTACAAAGATCTGCTACTTTCAGAAATTGGATGACAATACAGTTCTCGTTGAAAAAGAAAACCTCACTTTGTTTATATACATGAATCTGTAAAAAATTTGGAACTTCTGTAACCGGTTTTATGTTACACACAGTTGATTACATTATCAATCTAGTTTTCAAAGTCAGGGATTACTTTTCGAAAATAAGATATAATAATTAAAAGAATTAATAAAGGAAAGTGGGAATCATTCATTTAGGGTTAAAACTTATGACTGACAAGTGATGAACATCAATTTGTATAGTTTTCTATTATTTATGAATAACTTTTATCATTATTAAGTATCCAATAACAGAATAATATTAGATGTACTTGGGTTTTGCTAACTTATTTCATTTCATATGTTTAGGGTAACAAATATATAAAAGTTAGTCCTAATATATATATGTGTGTTCAGTTATTTAAGCCATACTGTGAAGCAATACATTCTGCATTGGCGAGAAGCCAGAACAGATGGGGTTCCGGCGTACTCTTTCAGAGTGAACGTCAAGTCACCATTCCTTTTTGATGGTTTGAAGCCCAGAACAAGGTAATGAAAAAATATTTTGACCTATAGCTTGGAAGTATTATAAGTTTAGTTTAACGTTACAGTACATATTTATACGAAAGGTATTTTCTTATGATGAAACTTTGTGTAAAATGTGTACAAGCTCAAAAACTTCAAAAACGGAGTTTTGTGTTTATTTGATCACTCCAAGAAAAGCTTCGATATAAAAAGAATTATATATACATATATATATGGTGCAATAAAAATATCCTAATAAGGAAACTTATGTACAGATTTACAGTTTAGTTTTTAATATCCAAATTAGTTTAAATAGCTTATATTTTATCAGTTCATACCAGCAGAGGGCTCTACCAGGTTTATTGAACTTTTTATGTTCCTTGTTTTGTGTCACAAAATCGTCTGCGTAGAATTAAAACCATCTAAAAGTAAATATGTAAAGTAAAGAGAAGACTATATTACATGCACATAACTGAAGGCATAACTTATGTGGCGTCTTTATAAAACACTACAAAAATTCACTGTCGACAAGCATGCCTTTAAAGTCTGTTAGTGTTCAAATGATTCTCAACCTGTGTGCCGCGAGAGATTGGCAGGTGTGGCGCGGGGTAAAGTCTGTTAGTGTTCAAATGATTCTCAACCTGTGTGCCGCAAGAGATTGGCAGGTGTGGCGCGGGGTAAAGTCTGTTAGTGTTCAAATGATTCTCAACCTGTGTGCCGCGAGAGATTGGCAGGTGTGGCGCGGGGTAAAGTCTGTTAGTGTTCAAATGATTCTCAACCTGTGAGCCGCGAGAGATTGGCAGGTGTGCCGCGGTGTTTTTGAAACACATTCAACTTTCTTGGGATTTTACAAGCAAGTCGAATCAGTTAATAAAAGCTACTAGAGACACTCTGAAACCTTCCAAACATTCGATGGTTTTCATTGAACTCGAGCACTGAGAAGTTCACACTTAAATTTCATTTTCGACTGTTAGTTTAATTGTGGCGCAACAAGCGCTTCGTACGTCATAATACATCGAATACGGTTTTATCGCTTTGGAATTGAAACATTCTCAATTTCCATTCTGCCTACTCTGCAGTGCAGCTTTATCAAACGAAGGGTAAATCAAAATCAAAAGAATACTTCGAGAATTTCGCGGCTCAACAACATGAACAATGAAGGAAGCTTGTGAACCACATGAAGCCACCCGGATAAAGGACTGATTGCAAGTTATAA
Source organism: Carcinoscorpius rotundicauda (assembly GCA_011833715.1). Lineage (NCBI taxonomy): Eukaryota > Metazoa > Arthropoda > Merostomata > Xiphosura > Limulidae > Carcinoscorpius > Carcinoscorpius rotundicauda. The sequence continues at coordinate 92,814,356 of CM022396.1, read as the reverse complement.
GGTTTCTCAGTTGTTGGCAAAACGCAAGAAAGCGCATACGGAGGCCGAATCAGTCCTTGCGCCAGTGTTAGTAATCATTATTGAAACTATGGTCGGAACGGATGCCGCCAAAAAGGTTAAGCAAGTTCCAATGTCCAATGACACAATTTCGCTCAGAATTGTAGATTTATCGTCGTATTTGAAGGATCAAGTTTGTGAACTCTTCGAAGCGCCTGAAGATAAATTGTCTGTTATGGTATCTTCAAGCTGATGAATCTACTGACGTTAGTGGCTCAAGTTCTGGCCTTCAATGAAAAGGTGACTCTGTGGAAGAAGAAGATCTCGAAAGGAGTCCTTGATTGTTTTTCTTCTGTTAACAAATGTCCGTCAAAGAAGAAAATTATCCCTCACATTTTGAACACATTAAGTGACCTACAGTCCACACTAAAACATTACTTCCCGTCACTTACTGTCCATGAATATAACTGGGTAACCTATCCATTTGGAATCAACGAGACAACAAATCTTACAACTGAGGAGGAAGAACAGCTCATTAATTTACGAAACGACATATTTTATCAGTCAATGTTTCTCGAAACGAGATTGGATGAGTTTTGGATCTCCATTAAAAATTCATATCCTGCAATCAGTTCAAAAGCAGTTAAAGTTCTGCTTTTATTTGAGTCTTCGTGGTTTTGCGAAATTGTATTTTCATCATTGACTGAAATTAAAGCCAGAAAGAGAGAGAGGCTTCTTACAGTCGATCATTAAGTGTGAGCTTGTTTGTATACGTTAGAGCCTCGCTTCAATTTGATTTACTCTCGGAAGCAGGCACAAGCGTCACATTGATAACATATGTAAAAATAAAATGTTTTGATTTTTCTCCTATACCACAAAATGGTTAAAAAGTCTTAGAACGACACTCACGGCCAAAGCAAGCAGTAGTATTGTCAATGTGCAAATGGCATTAATATTGCTTGTTTTGTCCGTGATTTTCGTTCTAAGGCTTTTAAGTTAACTCTTTTGTGTTACGTGTGTCTAAACGTGATGCACAATGACATTATTATCGCTTGCTTTGGGCGTGATTTTCGTTCTAAAGCTTTTAACACTTGCCGTATAACGTGGACCTGAAAAAAGTCGTTAAAGATTTCCAGGTGTGCCGCGAAATTTTTCAGATTGTCGTAGTGTGTCGCAAGTTAGAAAAGGTTGAGAACCACTGGTTTAAGGGATGTATTGGTTACTAGAATATAAAGTAACATAACTCACGTATTATATAACTCCAAGTTAACAAAGGTTTTGTTTGTTTTATTTCGTTCACAGCTTCAAGATTATTTACATGGATTAAAGTGTTTCCTTGAAAAAATATAACATTAAAAATATATTATGCTGGAGTTAAATGCGTGTTGTTGTTTAGCTTGTAATATTATGCACCATTGTACAACTTTATTCCAAATCTGTAGTTTTATGGTATATTAATATTAACACAGTTTTACCTTATAATAGAAAATAACTTTCTCAGCCTTCACACTATAGATTGTATTCATGTGTGAATTATGAAGATAAGTCTTCAGGTTGATTGTAACAATGTAAATATTTCAAATGAGGTATTTACTTGTGCAAATAAGAGCCGAACATTGCATAGACCATCCCCAACAGATCTTACAGAACACAACTTACTAGCCTAGGAAGTTAAATTAAGAAAGCCATACAGAAATAACATATAGCAAACAATCCAGGACCTTATGATGTGCTTGTTTGTTTGTTTTAGAGCAAAGCCACATTGGGCTATCTATTGTATTCTCCGTGTGGAATCGACTCTTGGATTTTAGTATTGTAAGTTCGTAAACTTACCACTGTCCAATCGGGTACTTTATGGTATACAAATGAAAGCCATGAAAACAGCTACTAGAATGTTGTAACAGCTTTTAAACAGATCTGTCATGATGAATCGGTACTGATAGTCTGATCAAGTCTGATAAAAGATTTCTGAATAACCTATTCTCACCAATGAAGTAAAGATTTTGAGTTAAATAAGTCATTAAGACTATGAAAATTCCTCTATGATAAACCTTACTTTTCAGAGCAAAACATGTCAATCATTACTGCCATTTTTCACAAAAAATGACGTAATGTAAATAGCCATTAAAATATACACACTCCAATCTATGAAATCATAAGTAGATTTTCATAGCTTTAAGCCAGTTTAAAGAAATTCTTGATAAACTTAAAATGTTATAACACTATCAAAATAAAACAGAGAGTGAGATTCTTACTCTTCACATATTTAGCAAGAAATACATCATTAAAACCATCAACTTAATGACATTAATTTATTTTACAAATATCGATGATACTCTCCAATAATTTACATCCACATTAAAAGATATCATCTTTTAAAAATACCATTTAAACATAGATTCACGAAATGTGTTGCAGAGAGTAATTTTGAAATCGGATAAGAAAGAAAGAAATGCACATAAGTAAACAAAATATTTACTCACGATTTATGTGTATTTTACTACTTACCAGACTAGCCAGCCTTTAATTTACAATTTAACTATACTGGATGAAAATTAGGGCTAGCTTAAAATTAACTCGCATGACAATGACAAGAAATATTCTTTTACACGTGTGCATGGGATAAGTAATTTAAAAAAAATTATAATTTACTGCACAAAATGGAATATCTGAATTCAATGCTTTTTTGTTCATTGAGTATTTGAATAGCATTTATATAGGAGGAAACCTTATACACGTATCTGTAACATTACTTCAAATAGGCCTATCTCTCCTAAGGGGGATCAGACACAGGTCTAAAATGACAAGGGTGTTTGGCTGTCGGTATATTGATTTTTTTACATGAGTAAAATGATTAGTATATGTTTACAACTTATCGATATTACAATATCAAGAATGTCGTAAGACAATCAGAACACCTGCACAAAAGTTTGGAATTTTAGATTTTTATATCTGAATGCATAAAGTAAGTTAGATGAAACTGAGCCGGATAATTCTTAGTCGATGTGAGATACATCAAACCTGACAACGTAATTAGATTTCTCTTAACAATATCATGATGTGACACAAAACCTGTCAAATAAGTTTCCTGAGAACTTAACATGATTAAAAGGTCCAACTTTCATCATATTGTTCTCATAGTTCATAAAGGTTAGTGCCTATGGATATGTCAGTTAAATAAAGTTTACAAATATCAGTAGTTATCCTCGCAATTGAATAACACACTGTCAAAACACGATATTTTTGTGTGGATTCCATAACACGTGGAAGAATGATGACGTCATTGTTCCACAAAGTGGAACCCGCATGATACGTTGCTAAAGGCGTGCCATGACAGGAGAGAGTTCTCATACTGCCAGAGGATGTGTTACAAGAGCCATGGGTATGTAAATAGTTCATGAGTGAACTACCAGTGCTTAAGAACGTGTTATAAACTTTATAATCACAAAATCTTAAATTAGTAATGTAATCTCAAGTGCATAACGTTGTATTTACAGTTTTGTTTCATAAGTGAAACAACCTTCTGTTTATATGTGATACAAAGGTAAATGGTGTTTCAATAGGTGAATATTGCTACTAAAAACAATCTTAGCACAGTTCTTAGGATCATCTACTGAATATAATATTTTACCTTATTTACCGGGTACGATTGTATAATTATTTAGCACTTTATGTATAAAACGTTTCATTAATTCATTAGTTATAAAGTTTATGCTTATATATTTAACTTGCACGATACACTTTTTGGCATTTCTAGAGTTTGAGAATGTTACAATCACAATTAATGTACTGATCATAGTTATCATTTTTATATCTAATCATATATTTCGTTATTTTTAAATATTCTAACTGTTTTACTAGTTTGACCTCATAGTTTAAATACTATATTCTTCAACCCATATAGCTAACATTTTTATTGTTCTTAGCAAAATATTTTGTTTAATACATTTTACTTTCCACTTTTCTTTTTCGTAGATTTTTAAAATGTCGATAGAGTTTCTGTTGGTAGATAGTATTATTATATAAGCTGATGGTTTTATAAGTGTGTTGTACAGAGGTGAATGGTGTTATTATACTTTTATAGAACTGCATACAGATTTCGACTTGTTTCAAGTTATTTATAGTTTTAATTTATACATTACATTTGTGTTTACAAAATTGGTGTTACTGGGTGGACTGTGTTACGAAGGTTCCATATGTTTATGTTTTTTATCAAGTGTGTTACATGAGTCTTAAAAAAGTGGACCGCATTATTACTGCCCCTTAGGGCTGCAAATAGATTATGTCTTATGTTTCACAATTTTCACATACAGTAGTTTTACATGGTGTTGCCAGGCGATGGTTTTAATAAAGTCCTATATATGCATTGTATTACTAAAGGTCAAATTGTTTTAAACATGACATCAATGTGTATATTCCAGTATATGTCCTACATAAAAACCAATATTTCAATAAGACAACAACTATAGCATATTGTGTACATATATTATCTACACCAGGGGTCACCAAACTTTTATCACAGGGGGCCCGATTACTTGGGGAGTGAGAAGCACGGACCACGTGATCATTACGTTCAATACTCATAAGCTAGAACGAAAGCTCTCTGTAAAAGACTTAACACTAAGTTTAGGATGCCACATTAGCAATGTGGGAGTAGCATGCAATACACACATATAATAAAAAAACAAATATAACCAACATTTTTATTTACCAAAAGGTTATCAAAGAAGGTGACATTAGCAAAAACAATTGTCACATCGCACATAGTGAGTACATATCTGAATTTCACTAAGCCGCATACAAGTTAGTGAGATTTATGAAATTGGCGTTTGACTTTCAAAATTTCTTCAATGTTCGGTTTTGAATTGCTACATCCAATCATCAGAATTGCTTTCAAATGTTCATCAGTCAACCATGATCGATGTACCAACTTCACATACTTAATTTTTGAAGATACTTGTTCACAGACATAAGTTGTTCCGAATACTGATGTCATACCAGATGTGAACTGCTTCAGCTTTGGAAAATCATCTTCAGGTATGCAGCTGTAAAATTCATTAAGTTGTCCCTCTCTGTGTTTTACTTTCAACAAGTCATGTCCTTGCAAATCGATGACCTCCAACAGAAGTTTCACTGACACGTCATCAATGACACAATCAAAAGGATTCTGAAAAAGGAGAATGTCACTTTGGATTCTGTCGAGATCCGAAAATCTCTCTAAAAATGCTTATTTAGATCACCAGCATCTTTTTCTGAAACTCCAGGTTGACATCTTCTGTGATTCCAGTATGAAACTCATTGAAACACTGAAAATGAATGTGTCTGGTTATATTAAATCGTGGTGAATGTGTCTGGTTATATTAACATATTAAATCGTGATAAATGAGTCCAGTTATATTAACATGTTAAATCGTGATGAATGTGTCTGGTTGTATTAAATCGTGATGAATGTGTCCGGTTATATTAACATATTGAATCGTGGTGAATGTCTCTGGTTATATTAACATATTAAATCGTGGTGAATGTCTCTGGTTATATTAACATATTAAATCGTGGTGAATGTCTCTGGTTATATTAACATATTAGATCGTGATGAATGTGTCTGGTTGTATTAAATTGTGGTGAATATGTCTAGTTGTATTAATTCGTGGTGAATGTGTCTGGTTATATTAACATATTAAATCGTGATGAATGTGTCTGGTTATATTAACATACTAAATCGTGATGAATGAGTCCGATTATATTAACATATTAAATCGTGATGAATGTGTGTGGTTATATTAAATCGTGGTGAATGTGTCTGGTTATATTAACATATTAAATCGTGATGAATGTGTCTGGTTATATTAAATCGTGGTGAATGTGTCTAGTTGTATTTAAGACATGGATTGAAAAAATTAAATGAATTTAGTTTTCATTCTGCGTTTATTCAAAATTAACAGAGGTAAGTTTATTAGTTCCTATCAATGAAACGTTCTGGGATACTGTAGAGAAAGACAACTTTGTCCAAGATTTATGAAAAATATGTAAATGTGTTTTACTTTTCGTAATTTTAGGAAAATATATATAATAACTTTGATAATAATAAAAACGTTCTTAACAAAATGTTTCAGTACCTTGCTTCTTACAATAGAGGATGTTATCTCCAGAAATACATATTTTTCTTTTACATTTTATAACCTATCACATTTGCTTTACAAGTAAAAGAAACTGTATGTACACTATAACTCTGAAAATGAAAAACAAATTTTTATGTCACTGAATTGATAGCCAATAAAACAAATTCATCTATTTTTACATTTTACAGAGACCTACATGTACATAAAATAGTCAATATTTGATGACACATAAATTATTTTCTGTTTCTAGGTTACTACTTTCTGCTTTGACCTAGAAATCGTGTATCTGTTATTTAAATATAATTTTACAAATAAAACTCGCCAACATCTACACACAGAAGATGTAATTGTTTGATATAAAAATAACAGTACTGCCGGTTTTAGAGTTTGTGTTATGCTCTTCGAAATTATCTGAGGGGCAACTTTCTGTGACACTTTGTAACCTTTATTTATGACTCAAACAAAATTTGAATTTTTTATGAATTATAAGCCATTGGATTACTAAGATTATACTAAATTTCATACAAGTCTTGTACGTGTCAGTCAGTGCACAATTGTATTTTATTTTACACTCTGTTAAACCCTTTTTACTGAACTTTGCTCACAAATCACGAATATGTCAACAACTGTTACTTGACACACAAACATTTCTCTATAATGTAATGAGAACAAGAACTAATTTATTTAATTTGATTCATGGCAGCACGAGCCGTGATTTTGACTTCTGTTATATAAAAAAAGAATATATTAAACATTTTTAAATCATTCTCTTTTTCGAACAATGACTATTATGAATATGAAAATTGATATTTTTCAATGCTGTGACATACTTTTAAAGTTTTTGATCTCACGATTAAAGTTATCATTTATAACAGGTATGATCCAAGCAGTTTATCGTTTATTATGTTACTTCATTTGTTTAAGTGTTACATTTGTTACTAACCCGTGAAAACTATAAAGTTAATAACAATAAAACTAAACTGTAAACACAGCATATTGCAAATTAGATTAAATTATTGATTTCAGACTTAATTACTTTAAAGATGATAATACGCTATCGCCCACCTGTCGTTCACTTATAAACTATCTGCACACTCTCTAGAGCCATTTCGTAACCCTAGCAATACACTCTCTGGCAGGATGACAACTTTCCTTTTCTTGATGACGAGAAACCCGCTTGAAATAAAAATGTATCTCAGAACGGCTGGTATGGGTATTAACACGTTCTCCGCTTATCAATAAGTGTTAATACCCAAACCAGTTTAGAGATACAACTTTCCTTTTCATGTTGTCACTGGAAAAGCGCCCTCTAGCTCCACGTCATGGAATCATTTGCTGGGGTCGACACATGTTCCGCTATCTGGTGGGATTAAGTACTAATTACTCACCTCTAGTTATCATGATAAGAATTAAAAATTGTTTTTTTTGTTATGTTTTATATTGTGATATCCAGGACTTACGATGAAGAACAAGGACAGTCAGTGGTGTTTACTACACAGTAAAATAGAATTCAAATATCCTTGAAACAAACATGAAAAGCAAGCAGTGCACCAACATTATTTTGAAAACCATCCGCTCTAAAATATACTAGACTTCTTGCAAATTAACATTAACTGTGGGTAGAGTTCAGAAAGTTAAGACTTTACTTTTATGTGTTACTTATATTTAAAATATATTATGAGACGACAACGTAATCGATATATTATAAAGAAAAGTTAACCTTGAAGATGTTATTAGTAATTAGTTACCTACACAATATGCTGTGAGATTGTTTGGCCTGGTGGTGAAATCCAGCAGTTCCATTAATGCATGTTTTTAATCCGTAATATCTCCAGGTACGAAGTTTACTTGGTGGCAGAGAATTCTTATGGAACAAGCGACTCTTCTTCACGTCTTCTGTTTACAACTTCTTCACAACAGCCAGCAGAGGTACAGAGAAATCAACTTACTGGATACAACGAAACAGAGTGTTGTGTCCGTAGCGGTGTAAAACAAGCATGTTTACCTTTGTGTACTTACGAGGTAAAAGTTTAATCACAGTATTGTTTCTATATAATATTCTGCCTTTATTTCTAAACATACAAAAATAACATCACATTTTTGTTATTATTGTTTTTAGTGATGTAACTGTAACAAAACTGGTCTGCTTTTAAACGTGTCAGATACATGGAGTGGACGATAAAGGTAATCTTTACGTTTTTGATACGAACTAAAATGATTGTATTTTTTTGTGCGTCGACACTGCAAAGTCTGATGTGACATCACACTTTGATCACTGTTTTGGACTGTTTATCTCAACGTAGCTACTTCAGTAAGGATAATTTTGCCGTTCTCTATGTGGTTATTATTTCAAATATCACGTCCGTCTTTTTTAATTCAAAATTAATGTCGCTTTCACAAAAATGAGCGTGAATCAACATCTCACCAAGTTTGAATAAAGGTGCTCTTTATTATTGTATAATATTCAGTAATATTTAAAACATATCCAGGTTCTCAGTGCTCTTACTACTTTGAGGGCAGTTCTAATTTATAGTAATATTTAATAAAGACGTTGTTAATCCATTATTAATATTGTACACACTTGTTTCCTTATCGGGAACGTTTTAGTTCTCTGGATAGAGATTATTCTTTTCTCAGAATTAGCATTATCATTCGTCTCTTTGCTGTGATATAAGAGGATGAGCCAAACTGAACATTAAACTACTCTGCTATTTGAATCTTTATTATTAACACAAAATATATTCTTCTCGCTCTTATTTAATTTTTAAACATTTTATAAGAAACTACAAGTAATACAAACATCATACAACGATGATTGCAAGGTTACTTAACAAAAAACATCATATGGTGGACCCGACATGGCCAGGTTGTTAGGACGGTGAACTCGTAATTTGAGCGTCGCGGGTTCGAATACCTATCACACCAAACATATTCGCCTTTTCAGCCGTGGGGGCATTATAGCGTGATGATCAATCTCACTATTCGTTAGTAAAAGAGTAGTCCAAGAGTTGGTGGTGAGTGGTTATGACTAGCTGCCTTCCCTCTAGTCTTACACTGCTAAATTAGGGATAGCTAGTGCAGATAGCCTTCGTGTAGCTTTGCACGAAATTCAAAACAAACAAACATTATACAAAAAAAGACTACGGATTTGATGAATATAAATTATTATATCACAGAAGTTGCAGTTTTGATTATTATAAAACATTATAGGACAAAAATGACAGTTTTAAGAAATTAATTCCGTCAGTGTGAATATTCGCGACCCGTTGCCACTTAATGCGCTCAACACTTTTGGGTCATGGATGCGCTAATAAGAGTTATAGTGAAATGCCATTATTCTAAAAAAGAGAGACAGATGTGGGTGATGTTTTCTACGTGCTTTTACAGGCCTTCTGTATTTCCAAGTACCAAAAATAACAGAATGAATCATTGAAGGCTTCGGATAATGTAATGCTTTAATATACGGTCTTTTTTTTTTCAATGTAAAAAATGATATATTCACTCGAGTCATATGCTCTGTGATACCAATCACATAGATATATTGTATTAACAATTACAGCTGTTCCATAACAACCTGATAGCACAGAGCTTATATATATATATACTGATACTAATGTTTGATATATATACACTGATACTAATGATTCATATACATAAACTGATACTAATGTTTCATATTTATACACTGATACTTATGTTTCATATACATACACTGATACTGATGTTTGATATATATACACTGATACTAATGTTTCATATACATATACTGATACTAATGTTTGATATGTATACACTGAAACTAATGTTTTATATATATACTGATACTGATGTTTGATATATATACTGATACTAATGTTTAATATTTATACACTGATACTAATGTTTGATGTATAAAAATATACTGATACTAATGTTTAATATAAATATACTGACACTAATGTTTGATGTATATAAATATAATGATACTAATGTTTCATATACATATACTGATACTAATGTTTGATGTATATAAATATACAGATACTAATGTTTGATATGTATACACTGATACTAATGTTTGATATATATACTGATACTAATGTTTGATATGTATACACTGATACTAATGTTTGATATATATACTGATACTGATGTTTGATATATATACTGATACTAATGTTTGCTATACATACTGATACTAATGTTTGATACATATATACTGACACTAATGTTTGATATATATAAATATACTGATACTAATGTTTTATATACATATACTGATACTAATGTTTGATATATGTAAATATACTGATACTAATGTTTGATATACATACTGATACCAATGTTTGATATATATATACACTGATACTAATGTTTCATATACATATACTGATACTAATGTTTGATATGTATACACTGAAACTAATGTTTTATATATATATTGATACTAATGTTTGATATATATACTGATACTAATGTTTAATATGTATACACTGATACTAATGTTTGGTATCTATACTGATACTGATGTTTGATATATATACTGATACTAATGTTTAATATTTATACACTGATACTAATGTTTGATGTATAAAAATATACTGATACTAATGTTTAATATAAATATACTGACACTAATGTTTGATGTATATAAATATAATGATACTAATGTTTCATATACATATACTGATACTAATGTTTGATGTATATAAATATACAGATACTAATGTTTGATGTATATAAATATACAGATACTAATGTTTGATATGTATACACTGATACTAATGTTTGATATATATACTGATACTAATGTTTGATATGTATACACTGATACTAATGTTTGATACATATATACTGACACTAATGTTTGATATATATAAATATACTGATACTAATGTTTTATATACATATACTGATACTAATGTTTGATATATGTAAATATACTGATACTAATGTTTGATATACATACTGATACCAATGTTTGATATATATATACACTGATACTAATGATTCATATACATAAACTGATACTAATGTTTCATATTTATACACTGATACTTATGTTTCATATACATACACTGATACTGATGTTTGATATATATACACTGATACTAATGTTTCATATACATATACTGATACTAATGTTTGATATGTATACACTGAAACTAATGTTTTATATATATATTGATACTAATGTTTGATATATATACTGATACTAATGTTTAATATATATACACTGATACTAATGTTTGGTATCTATACTGATACTGATGTTTGATATATATACTGATACTAATGTTTAATATTTATACACTGATACTAATGTTTGATGTATAAAAATATACTGATACTAATGTTTAATATAAATATACTGACACTAATGTTTGATGTATATAAATATAATGATACTAATGTTTCATATACATATACTGATACTAATGTTTGATGTATATAAATATACAGATACTAATGTTTGATATGTATACACTGATACTAATGTTTGATATATATACTGATACTAATGTTTGATATGTATACACTGATACTAATGTTTGATATATATACTGATACTGATGTTTGATATATATACTGATACTAATGTTTGCTATACATACTGATACTAATGTTTGATACATATATACTGACACTAATGTTTGATATATATAAATATACTGATACTAATGTTTTATATACATATACTGATACTAATGTTTGATATATGTAAATATACTGATACTAATGTTTGATATACATACTGATACCAATGTTTGATATATATATACACTGATACTAATGTTTCATATACATATACTGATACTAATGTTTGATATGTATACACTGAAACTAATGTTTTATATATACACTGATACCAATGTTTATTATATATACACTGATACTAATGTTTAATATATATACACTGATACTAATGTTTGATATGTACACTGATACTAATGTTTGATATGTACACTGATACTAATGTTTAATATTTATACACTGATACTAATGTTTGATGTATATAAATATACTGATACTAATGTTTGATATACATACTGATATTAATGTTTGATATATATACACTGATACCAGTGTTTGGTATGTATACTGATACTAATGTTTGATATATATACACTGACACCAGTGTTTGGTATGTATACTGATACTAATGTTTAATATGTATACTGATACTAATGTTTAATATTTATACACTGATACTAATGTTTAATATATATATACACTGATACTAATGTTTAATATATATACACTGATACTAATGTTTAATATTTATACACTGATACTAATGTTTCATATACATACTGATACTAATGTTTGATATGTATACTGATACTAATGTTTGATTTATATAAATATACTGATACTAATGTTTCATATACATACTGATACTAATGTTTGATATGTATATACTGATACTAATGTTTGATATATATATACACTGATACCAATGTTTATTATATATACACTGATACTAATGTTTAATATATATACACTGATACTAATGTTTGATATGTACACTGATACTAATGTTTGATATGTACACTGATACTAATGTTTGATATGTACACTGATACTAATGTTTGATATGTACATTGATACTAATGTTTGATATATACACTGATACTAATGTTTAATATTTATACACTGATACTAATGTTTCATATACATACTGATACTAATGTTTGATATGTATACTGATACTAATGTTTGATGTATATATATACACTGATACTAATGTTTAATATATATACACTGATACTAATGTTTGATATGTACACTGATACTAATGTTTGATATGTACACTGATACTAATGTTTGATATGTACACTGATACTAATGTTTGATATGTACATTGATACTAATGTTTGATATATACACTGATACTAATGTTTAATATTTATACACTGATACTAATGTTTCATATACATACTGATACTAATGTTTGATATGTATACTGATACTAATGTTTGATGTATATATATACACTGATACTAATGTTTAATATATATACACTGATACTAATGTTTAATATATATACACTGATACTAATGTTTGATATTCTAGAAATACGAATCAATGTTTTTATGAAAGGATCACAAATTACATCGTTCGTACCACACGTTGATTATACACTAATTTCGAGAGATCAATTCTATAAGAAAGCTTTCGAGCAAACACAAAGGAAACTTGTGCTTGTTCGTGGAAACACGTGCTAGTGTTTCTAAATATAAAATAAACCTTCGACATGAGTCTAAAATTGCAATATGATACGAAAATAGCAGCTTTGTTATTTTTCCATTGTAAAGTGGAAAGAGTACTTCTATAGTTGAATGTTATCTATTATATTGTAACAGTTAATAATTTGTTCTTTAACTTCGTGCAAAGCCAAAAGAGGGCTATCTGCACTAGTCATCCCTAATTTAGCAGTGTAAAACTAGAGGGAGGACAGCTACTCGTCACCATCCACTGCCAACTCTTGGGCTACACTTTTACCAACGCATAGTTTGATCGACCGAAAGGACGGCCATGTTTGGTGCGACAGGTATTTGAACCCGCGACCCTCAGGTTACGAGACAAGTGCCTTAACCACCTGGCCATGCTGGTCCATATTGTATTAAGGATATCCATTTACTTAAACCTATACTTTACTGATGAGAAGAAATTAAATAAACAGTATCTTTAGTTCCATGTCGTCCATCTTATATGTGTCGTAGGCTTCAGGTTCTGTTTAAAAACCCATTACTTTTGATTATTTACTCATATTATTAAATTCTTAACTGAAAATTTGCAGGTAACGTTCAAATGTTAAGTCGAACATCGGTAGTTTTAATCTTCTAGACATACAGAATTCAGATTCTTAATAGAGTACAAAGTTTTGTTTAGTTTCACAGACTTAACGTTCAAATTCATAGTTCAGAATTTAACTTCCTTTTTAGGTTTGACAAATCTAACATTTAGATTATTAATATGGCATCTAGTTTGTTCAGTTCCACAAACACAGCATTTAGATTCTGAGTTTAACAATATTTTTTTTATTCTGATAGATACAACATTTATATATTTAATATAGTACTTAACTTTTATGTTTGACGGATACAACACTCAGATTTTTAGTTACCACTTAACATATGTTTTAGTTTGCCCGATGCCATGTTATCTGTTTTTAATATAATAATATTTATATACACTATGTCCACTCTTATTTTAGTACCTAATTTCTTGTTGATAAATACAACATTCAGTCCTCAGTAGAGCATCCAGTTTCTTTATTAATTTGAAACAAAAACCATGCTTATCCTTATCTGAGCATCGAACATATTTTAAGTGTTTCAATTATGTTGAACGAATCATTTCTTTGGTATCCATGTTTTAGTTACAAAGACACATACATCATGCGTTTCCTTCAATAACACGTGCAACTTCTTTCAGAGTTGTCAGATGTGGGTAAAATTTTACGTAACTTGTTTTACATTAGGTTTGAATTTTGCGCAAAGTTACAACAGGGTTATTTCCGATAGCCGTTCCTACTTTAACAGCGACAGTTGTTGTTTTGAATTAAGCACAAAGCTACACAATGGGCTATCTGTGCTCTGCCCACCACGGGTATCGAAACCCATATTTTAGCGTGTAAGTCCGCAGACATACCGCTGAGCCACTGGGGGATTACAGCGACATACTAGAAGGAATACAGTTAGTAAACACCACCCAGACTAGACATGTAAATATTTAATTTATCACACACTTGTTTTATGCAACAGATCCAAAATAGAATTTTTAGTACAAGCTTAAGGTAGGTAATAATAATTCTGTGATATAATAGGTAATAATAATTCTGTGATATAATAGCTTCTAGATTGCGTTTCGACCTACTTATGCAGATTTTTATAAGATTTGTTCTCATGTAACTGAATAGCCAAATTCTTGTCTTGACTGAAACAAATCACTACATAACTTGCTTTGTTTCTGTATTTTAATTTTATGATACATGATAAACGGACTTTCAAATCCACGGTGAGCACAGCATAACCAGTTCATTACGTCTCCTTGCACTTGACAACAAACAAAAATGTATTAAAAACTACCCATAACTCTAGATTTATCTGTTCATGTAGTGGAAGAAACATAACTGCCAGTAAAGTGAGTACACAGCACAATTGTAATTTCTGTATTCAGCCCCAATTTATCATATTTTTGACTAACTGAATGAGTGTAATAATATGTATTTTATAACTCAACTGATCGGGCAGCTATATTGTATTAAGTCAAAAGTGATCTCGAACAACGCTGGTTTAGTTGCTTTTGAATTTCGCGCAAAGCTACTCGAGGGCTGTTTGTGCTAACCGTCCCTAATTTTGCAGTGTAAAACTAGATGGAAGGCAGCTAGCCATCACCACCCACCGCCAACTCTTGGGCTACTTTTTACCAACGAATAGTTGGATTGACCGAAACATTATAACGCTCCTACGGTTGAAAGTGTCTGCACGTTTAGTGGGACGGAGATTCGATCCCGCAATCCTCAGACTACGAGTCGAACGCCTTAACTACCTGGCCACGCCGGGCCTCGCCAGTTTACTCACAACACCGTGTTCTGTACACTCTGTTACTTATGTCATGTCAGTAAAGGACAAATATCTAAAGCTCATTACCTTTTAATTTTATAATCAATTTATCGTAATTAGAATAACCATCTTAAACAATGAAATGCAAACAGATATTTATGGTATTTAGGGCTCGAAAGCTGAGTTTTATTTAGCTTATTAATACAAGTTATACAAGAAGTCGAGAAACTTTCTTTAATAACAGTTCAGAAAAACCTCAGTATAAAGGTTTTAGCGACTGCTGTCTTAATGTAACTTATAGTTTTTAATTAAAACTCTGAAAACGGGGTAATTATTCAAGTTATGTTTTAACATTTAATTTAGATGTGAGTAACAGGAGTATTGTGGCATTGTGTTTACTTCATTACTTGTTTTTACACAGTGCACTTGTTTAATGGTTATATTACAGATTTCTTTCCACGAAGCGTAAAATTGACAATAACATTTTTGGCGTGGAAACATAATGTATTATTTGATTTGACTTTGGTGAAAATTATAGAAACACTTAATATAATCATGTTTAAGTGATGCTTTGTATGAAATATCATACAAGATGTTCAGAAAGTCACTGTGCACTTGTGTATTTATTAACACACATGTTTCAATATAGAATACAGGAGGTAAGTATGAATGACAATTATAATCAATGTTGAAAGTGAATACGTGTTCGGCGAGCCATACACGTTCTTCAGTTGTTCAAACCGTACTGGGATCAAAATCTGAAATATAATAACATGTGATTACAAAACAGCACAATGACTTTCTGTATAGTGGCTACTCAACTAAGGACTTTGATACCAAACCTTGCAGTCCAAAGTGAAATTGGAGGAAAATATTTATTATTCAAAACACGTGCCTGCAACTAAGCAGATGTTTATTGTAATGGTATGTATAATGAAAATGTTAATAATAAGACATACTTGGAACTACTTACAAATAATTGTTTTTAGTTGATCTAAATATATTAGTATTATCTGTAATAAAGTAAGACCTATTATAATGACATTATGGAGGATGTGAGATATTTTACCAATTAATATAAAATATATATTTATTCATCTTTAGCATAACTTGTTATTCATTATGGGTTCACGTTATGTGGCTCAACAGTTAACATTCACTATGAAAAATTAAGTATAATTCAGAAGGTTTGTTTGTTTGTTTTGAATTTCGCGCAAAGCCACACTCGGGTTATCAGCGCTAGCCGTCCTTAATTTAGCAGCGTAATACCAGAGGGAAGGCAGATAGTCATTAATACCCACCGCCAACTCTTGGGTTACACTTTTACCATCGAATAGTGGCATCGACCGCACTATATAACGCCTCCACTGCTGAAAGGACGAGCGTGTTTGGTGTGACGGGGATTGTTCGTCCTGTACTGTTGTTGACTGGGCCGACAGGCCGCCCGGATGTACAAATTCTTAGGCTTATAAAATTACCGGCTAACCCTAAACTATTTGAGATTGAAGAAAATTACAGAGAAGAACATAAAATTCGATTATGTTGTAGCATTTTACAAGAAATGTATTTTTATACACGAAAACAAATGTCACTAATATCAAAACATAAAGTTTATTATTGCTTGAAGAATTCTCATTTTATTTTGTACATAACACTATTAAAATAGAAAATAACTTTCTGAGCAAGACAACTTTTGTACCATAACACTATTAAAATAAAAAAAATAACTTTCTGAGCAAGACAACTTTTGTACCATAACACTATTAAAACAGAAAATAACATTCTGAGCAAGACAGCTTTTGTACCATAACACTATTAAAATAGAAAATATTTTTTTGAGCAAGACAGCTTTTGTACCATAACACTATTAAAATAGAAAATATTTTTTTGAGCAAGACAGATTTTGCACCATAAAACTATTAAAATAGAAAATAACTTTCTGAGCAAGACAATTTTTGTACCATAACACTATTAGAATAGAAAATAACTTTCTGAGCAAGACAATTTTTGTACCATAACACTATTAGAATAGAAAATAGCTTTCTGAGCAAGACAGCTTTTGTACCATAACACTATTAGAATAGAAAATAACTTTCTGAGCAAGACAATTTTTGTACCATAACACTATTAGAATAGAAAATAGCTTTCTGAGCAAGACAGCTTTTGTACCATAACACTATTAGAATAGAAAATAACTTTCTGAGCAAGACAACTGTTGTACCATAATATTGTTAAAAAAGAAATACTTAATGTGCAAGACAGTTTTGTGCCACAACACTGTTAAACACGAAGAACTTCATGTGCAAGACATCTTTTTTTTCACATAAAGCTTCACGAAGAGCTGATTATTTAAATACATCGAGAGATACAAGTGTTGGGGTACTTATCGTGTTTTATTTTATGTGAGTTTTTACAAGGACTTTTATGTTTGTGTTTGTGATATTATGTAGTGATCATAAAATACAGCTTACTTACGGTTTTCTTTGTTCGGTGAGAGGAGAAATCTTAATGACTCACGCTGTTTTTCTATTGTGTTTTATTGTATGAACTTACTATATTCATACATCTAAGTGTTTAGAAACCTCAAACTTTGTACTCATTTTAGTTAAACAAACCAATTTGTTCATTGCAGATGTAAAACTGTGAATTCTAAAACATTATTGTTGATGTAATATTTAAAACTTCTATAATTTCACAGGTTTATAAGTAATTTATCTTACTAATGTATTTTGTGGACTCTACTTTTAGTACTGTGTCATAAGTTCTCCACTTACATATAGTGTTTACCTTTCTATTTACTCGATGTTTGTGTGTATTTTATTTTTACTGTTAACTTTATTAAGGCTGTTTATTGCTTAAAATAGTTTTCTTATTTCACAACTCTGCGAAAAATGACTTATTGTTAATATGTTTGTAGATACAATACGTTAATTTTGTAATAAACCTAGTGGTGGTTTCCATCAGGTAACTTTGTCAAACCTTTATAAACTGACAATACCTTGTTTGGATGAAGTTGGCACGGTAATTCGATGTACTGCTGGTGGCAGGGATCACGTGCCATGCTGTCAGCGGCGAGGTGTTACCAGCAATTGTTTAGGTTTGTGTGCTGGAAAAATAGAAATCAGCTCAGAGAATAAACTCCGGAAGTGTCAAGCTGATCTGGGAAGGATACTTCAGGTAATTAACTTCATACTTTATTCACGCTGTCTACGAAGGCGTTTTAAAATAAAACATGCATTTAAAACCTTTTGTCTTTCACCAGCATGAGAAATGCAACTCACACCCCTAAACAAAAAAGCCTGAAATTCCTTTATAAAGTTACCATGGTAGTGTGCAATGATATGTTAGAATTTTTGAAAAATATTATATTTTTATGTTATTCATTCCGGAATGAATAAATAATAAATGTTGAAAAAGTAAAAATTTTAACTTTTTATTAAATAACTGGAAATACGTAATTTACTTCCCGTCAGTTTATGGACTATTTTTTCAGTAATTTATAAAAGAGCTGTGTAGACTTTCTGTGAACAGATTTGATTAGTTGTAGGTTTTAACTTTTGTCTCACTATTGATATCCTCGAGTGCTTTGAACTGTAGGGATAATTATAACAGTACGTTTGTTTGTTTTTGAATTTCCGCGCAAAGCTACACGAGAGCTATCTGTGCTAGCCGTCCATAATTTAGCAATGTAAGACTAGAAGGAAGGTAACTAGTCATCACCATCTACCGCCAACTCTTGGGCTACTCTTTTACTAACGAATAGTGGGATTGAACATAAGTTATAACGCCCCCACGGCTGAAAGGGCCTCAGATCAACGAGTCAAGAGCCTTAACCATCTGGCCATGCCGGGTTTACCAACTGCTAAGAATATAATACATCTGCTTATTTTCCAGCACTTGTCATTAGTAACAAACTAACCCAAAGAGAAAGTATAAAAAATAATTATAAAATTTTTGTTTTCCAACTTAATAAACAAGTTTAGTAAGCAGGTAGCTAATAATATTTTCATTTCTATTGTCTAAAATAATGTTATTTCATCATTTAGATCCTAACCTACTGTAAGCAACCCTCAGGTGAATGTTGGAACAAATCGTTAGGTGTTGAATAGTGAGAAAAAATGTTAAAAACTCAAAATAATTTATCTGACCAGGAGTCGATGTGCGAAATATTATCTTGAAGATAATTTACTTTCATAACTTTTGAAAGTAAGAAATAGTCTGATATCATTAGACATTCAATCTTGGGTTCGAGTCCCGTCACCGAACATGCTCATCACCCTGTTAGCTGAGTGAGCGTTTTAGCAATACGTTCAGTCCAGCTGTTCGCTGGTAAATAGTAGTCCATGGGTAGTTAGTAAATGGTTTCGACTGTCTGTCTGTGTTCCCTGTACTTTATTGCTTCTTAATTAGGAACAACTAGCGCAGATAGCCCTCAAATAACTTTGCTCAAAATTCAGCAACCAAACAAAGCCAGTAAGAACTTACACAGTGCATATTGGGATACTTTTCTAATTTCGTTATCAATTTCCCTTGAGTTGAGTTACATAAATTACCAGTTTCAAAGCGTGTCCAGCAACGGTTAGTTGCAAGATCTCTTTGTTAATATAAAGATGACCAACGAAGATCGCAACGTAGTTCTGTACTTTAATTGAAGTTTTAATACCCATTGTTTGCTTTTGAATTTTGCGCAAAGTCCCACGAAGGCTACCTGCGCTAGCCGTCCCTAATTTAGCAGTGTAAGACTAGAGGGAAGGCAGCTAGTCATCACCACTCACCGCCAACTCTTGGGCTACTCTTTTACCAACGAATAGCGGGATAGACTGTGACGTTATAACGCCCCCACGGCTGAAAGGGCGATCACGTTTGATGCGACCGGGATTCGAACCCGCGACCTTCGGATTACGTGTCGAACGCCTTAAAACACTTCGCCATGCCGGGCCTTGTACATACAAGCGCTATTCGTACTATACCCAGAGATAGTATTCTCAGACTTACTACTGAGCCTTACTACTGGGTTAGGAATTTATTCTCTTCAATTCCTAAGGAACCTATTATTGACACTTTACACAGAATAAGAAATTATATTTACATTTTAGAGATAATGTATATTCTTGGCATTATATATTGAAGCCCTAATAAAACTGTTATTTGAGTAATATTTCTTGTGTAAAAAATCAATTTGAAATTGTATTTTATTTTAAGAAACTTAACATATTGCTTGCGCAGAGTCAATATTTGAGAAACTCCTATATTGTTCCGTATTTAATAACTTGAATTCAATGATTCTGATAAAAGAAATTTAAAAAGGAGAGCAAATTATTACCCTTTTTTATTAAAATTGGGTTGAGGAATTGACAAAGGATATTCTTATTTTAGCATTTAATTTGTTGATATGAGTAGCAATTATATCTCATAATGGATATTCAGTGCATGGATGAAGGCACAGACGTCCAGCCTATGATACCCCAAGACGTCCACATCACTCTTATGACTACAAATACTGTCCATTTGAGATGGTCACCACCAGGAAAAGGACCAGATGTAGTTGGTTATCAGATCCGATATCAGTTAACCCCAGAAGGTATCCCTCTCAAACCACTAGAGTTCACAAAGGTAAGTATGAATCTGTTATATTAGTTGAGGCACATACATTTAGAAGAAAGTGTTCAAATTGGTTATCTTTAAATCATATCCTTGTTGTTAATTAAGTGAAATTTAAGAGTATTAACGAATTTACAATAAGTAGACGATAAAGGAAGGAAAGTTTTAAAACAAATTTAGTCAGTCACTTTCATATATATATTGAGTGTGTGTGTTAAGCCATTTACTTGACAACTATGTTGCAGTTTAGCCACATCTTTATAGCTTGTATAACCACGTCCTGCTCTGGCTGACAACTATACAAATTGAAAATAGCTTTAAAAAGTAGTCTTTCATTGTAAAAGGCTTTAGGATAATGCTGTCATGCTCAAAGCACCTCAGTCATCTCTGCTTGCCTTAGATATATAATGGTTGAACTAGAAGTGCGAATGGAAGCCTTATCTTGTGAACCCGTAACTTTTTGTCTTTGTGAACAACTCCAGTAGTTCTGTTAAGAACAATGTGACCAGAACATTGTTTTGACAGTAAGCTTGACCTCTGTATACATTTTCCTGCTTTCTAACTTATTCCTGGTGAAGTATCCAACAATTATCGTGAATTATTTCGATTAAAAACTGTTTGACATATCGTGTACTGCTTTTGGATAACTTTTTTCATCTATTATTTTGCACACAATGATAAGATGCTGCAGTTATCAACCGCGTACACGACTTGCTCAGTGCCACCACTTTCTGCAGTTTTCCCATATACTTACCATTTTTTGCAGTTAATCTTCTTTGCCTGGATATGACATGAAGGCCTGGCATGGCCAGGTGCGACTCGTAATTCGAATCCCCGTCACACCAGATATGCTCCCCCTTTCAGCCGTGGTGGCGTTATTATGTGACGGTCAATTCCAATATTCGTTGGTAAAAGAGAAGCCCAAAAGTTGGCGGTGGGTGAAGATGACTAGCTATCTTCCCTCTAGTCTTACACTGCCAAATTAGGGACGGCTAGCGCAGATAGCCCTTGTGTAGCTTAGCGCGAAAGTACAAAACAAACAAACAAAATGTAACATGAAAGTATCTTGTGCACACGTCTCTTATGTCACTCTTCAGTATGTTGCACTACGTTTCTTGGGGCACGTGAAAGACTTTTAAAACCGACATTTGTTTTTATGTATTCCCACCTGTTACAAGACACCACAGTTCGAGTGTAATCAGTTGCAAATCTCTTTTTGAACAATCCTTATTTGTCCATATATATATATTTCCATACTGCCTGCCAAAATCTTAAGGCCAATGAACATAAAGACAAAATATGCATTTTGTGTTGTTTGATTCAACCACTCATTCAAGTAGAGCTTCGAAAGATGAAAATAAGAAAAGGGAAAATAAAAATAAAAAACTTTTTAGCATTTAATAGGAAAAATGTGAACACTATGAAATTAGCCTAAATACTAGCTGGTCAAAAGGTTTAGACCATATCAAAAGGAAGTCCTAAACAGGGTAGAAAATGCCCGACAAACGGTTTCACTGTAAAATTATTGTGATTTAATAAATTTATGAATAATTATTAATGTAAACTGGTTCTGTTCTGTTGGTTGGTTCCACTATCGATAATTTCTATCTTAACAATGGCCGGACACCTAAATCAAGCCAATGGCCTCAATATATATCTATTTTGCTTTCTGTCATCCATCCATAAATCACCTATTTTTAATTTCCAGCTATTCAGAGAAAAGCTTGTTTTATGGCTTTTATCAGTATCTTGGTATTGGATGTATGCAGTTTTAATTATCCATCAGTCTTATGCATAATTTGGTTGCTGCAGTAGATCTCTTGCTATCTGTGGTGTAAGAATCATTTGGAACTTTGTTGACTGGTGAATATCCACTATTGGTTTCACATAAGTGCAAGAAAGCTTTTCTTCTCTACTTTATTATGGATTATTTCCAGAGACACTAGTGACACCATATATTTTGTGTACATGAAGTTTCTAAGATCTTGTGATGACAGATTAAGTCTTTGGTGGCTGTATAGCCCCTAGACACCCACAAATGTTTCATGAGGCAATATTTAGGCAGCCCTCTAGTTACTTGGTATCTTTCAGGTCATTGTAGAACTAGGATGTCCCAATTGAAAAGTATAGTGGTTTGATGATGGAATAAATCATCTTTGCAGTGCAAGGTGCTTATGACGAAGTTTGCTTGTCAGCACTGTTGGCTTTCTGCAATGGTGCTGCTGAGACTTGCAAGGCGTAATAGGGCCTTGATAGAGTGGTTGAAGTACATCCTGTGTCTACTGGTTGTGTAATATTAAAAAAGTGCAAAGCTTACATAACCTTGATATAACACTGGAACTACAGATAAATACACTTGATAGCAAAATTAGAAATAAGATTAAACTTTTAAAGCAAAACAACTGGGATAATGCATTCTAAATACAACTGGTATGGGTATTTAAAACTATTTAAACTAAAGTACAGAACAACATTTTGACCTTTTTAGGTCATATTCAGGTCAACAGAAGAGTGTGAAAAGTTTTGGAAGAAACTAGAAAAGTTACTCAAAGAAGAACTAAATTTATTTGGACAAAAAATGTATTTTTTTTTTATAGAAAAGTCAAAAACTGGTAACCTAATACAACCAGAATTTGAAAATCATTTTGAAAATTTACAACTTATTTATTTTGAGCTTTGTTATTCTGTGGATAATATCTTGAGAAATAATAGATAATTGCTATAAACTGTGAAAAAATGGAAACTGTAAATGATGTTAGATGTAAATTAGTAATGAAGTGATATTTTTACTGTGTTGTGTATAAATATTAATAATATTCACAATAAGTGATATTTTTAATATGTTGTGTACAAATATTAGTAATATTTACAATAAGTGATATTTTTGTACTGTTGTTGGTGAAGTTTTGATATGGTTAAGTATTTTATTAATCAAAGAGGAATTCTTAAAAGAACATGAACTAAAAAGTATAACTTAGAAGGGAATAAGAAAATTTAACATAGGAGTAATAGGAGCAGGAGAAGAAATTTTAGTGTTTGTTTCATAAATTTAATTTTCGAAGGTGCAAAAAATGTATCATTTACTGTTTCAGTAGATGATTATAAAAGTTTAATATTTCCTATTTATTGACCCCTAAATTATAATTCTTATAATTATATTATAGATTTGGGAAATAATGGAATGGCTTAAAAACCTGTATGCATGTAGTATATTTTGGCTGCATAAATATTAATATTAAAGGAAAAACAATGCAAACAGTAATCTGATAAATGATTATTATTATTTGTTATGTTTAATGGATTTTAGTTAAATATAAACATTAACTCAAGATTATGATAGAAATGTGAAAAGTATGGTAAATCATGTTTAGATCACATTTAAACAAAACTAACTGTGGGATTAAGGAAAATATGTGATGTCATAGTATTGTTCTGGTAAACTTTTAAAAATGCAAAAACAAAATAAGTCAAGAATTTAAAAAAAAAGACTCCAATAATGAAAGACCAATTTGAACTTGTAACTTAAAAATAATTGAAAGACATGTATGTAACAAAATGTTGAACCTTATTTAAAATAATAATGTGACAAATAAATATAAGTAAGGATTTATAAAGAATAAAAGTACCATATTCCTCTCAGAAAAAAATTAAAGTGATGTGAATTTAAAATCAAATCAAAATAAACAGACACTTGTGTATTTTATTGATCTAAGCACAGGGTTCGATACATTAAATTGTAAAATACTGTTTGATAAATTATGCATAATAGTTATAAGGAAAATCTACATTATTGATTGAAAAATTATTTGAATAAAAGTGGTATTGTAAAAGGAATTTCGACAAAAATGAGTGATCCAATGACTAAAATATGGTGTTGCAGTAGGTTTTATTTAAAAACGATAATATTGAATCTGTTTGTTGGTGATGTTATAAGCATATACTTTTAAAGAGCAAAATATATTTACATACAGATGATACAGCTTTAACTATAACTCATGCTGATGGTAAAACTGCCAAAGAAATCCTACAAGTACAGGTCAATAACTTAAAGTATTAATGAAATGTGTGTGAATAGTGATAAAGCAAAACTATGATAATTCACTCAAATTACACAAACAGTGTTAATGAAAGAAATTTCAATGTCATGATTAAAGGTGTAAAACTTAATATGAACATTTATTTGTAGCAACTAAGCAGATGTTTATTGTAATTGTATGTATACTGAAAATGTTAATAATAAGACATACTTGGAACTACTTACAAATAATTGTTTTTAGTTGATCTAAATATATTAGTATTATCTGTAATAAAGTAAGACCTATTATAATGACATTATGGAGGATGTGAGATATTTTACCAATTAATATAAAATATATATTTATTCATCTTTAGCATAACTTGTTATTCATTATGGGTTGACGTTATGTGGCTCAACAGTTAACATTCACTATGAAAAATTAAATATAATTCAGAAGGTTTGTTTGTTTGTTTTAAAATTCGCACAAAGCTTCTCGAGGGTTGTCTGTGCTAGCCGTCCCTAATTTAGCAGTGAAATACCAGAGGGAAGGCAACTAGTCATCACCACCCACCGCCAACTGTTGGGCTACTCTTTTGCCAACGAATAGTGGGATTGACTGTAACATTATAATGCCCCCACGGCTGAAAGGTGAGCACGTTTTTGAAGCGACGAGGGTTTGAACCTGCGACCCTCAGATTGCGAGTTGAACTCCTTAACCCACCTGGCCATGCCGGGCCTTTTAACTGGATCCAAAGCTTCTTCAGTTGCATTCCAATAAATTGTTTCAGTGAAATATTCCTGAAGACGTTGTAACGCAAAACATTTAGTGTCCAGTTAAAGAAATGAAAATGTGTGTTACGAGGTCATTTACTACTAGTATTAAAATGTCTTATATGCACTACAAAAATTGAATAATGTCGTTATTTTAACGTAATTATTTTTATTTTGCCACACCTTGCACATTCTGGTGTAAATGTATTTTATTTTGTGTTTCTTTAGTTTGTGAACACTACTGAGACAACAGCAGTCATTACCGGTCTACAGCCAGGAACATATTATAGTTTCTATGTCTTATCATATAACAATTACGGATTCTCTCTTCCTTCACTTGTTGCTGCAGTTAGAACATCTCTTCTTGAGAACAAGACTGATCCAATAAAAGGTAAGTCACTAAAATTTCTGATGGCCGAAACAGTAACTCAAAATCAAATATTTTTGTTGTCTTTAACTGTAGCAAATGAAACAATGCACACAAATATATCAGATTTTTCATAAACTTTCTATGGCTCGATCTGTATGACGTACAATAATAGCATATTTAAAGACAGGAATTATAACAATTACAATAATAGTATTTATGATGACTGGAATTACAGTAGCCTGTTATCATGATTGAATCTATAATAAGCTTGTAAAAACAACAACCAATATTCGGTAACCATAAAAACAGTTGACTTATAGAATTACTCTGTCTCTGAAAATAAATTGATATTGTGCCATTGAATTTACAGGATGTATGATAAACGGGTGCCTATATCATTCTCGAAAGTACTCGATTATATAATTCATTATAATGAACACCTGCTTACATCCATGGAAATAAAAAGTTGAATCAAATCTTTAAGGATTTTGAAAAAAAATCCGATAACTCAGCTTACTCCCAAGACTATACCACCAGGTTGTAGTTTCAGTTTGTTTGTTTGTTTGTTTTTTTAATTTCGCGCAAGGCTACACGAGGTCTGTCTGCGCTAGCCGTCCCTAATTTAGCAGTGTAAGACTAGAGGGAAGGCAGCTAGTCATCACTACCCACCGCCAACCCTTGTGCTACTCTTTTACCAACGAATAGTGGGATTAACCGTCACGTAATAACGCCCCCACGGCTGAAAGGGCAAGAATGTTTGGTGCGACCGGGTTTCGAACCCGCGACTCTCGGATTACGAGTCGAACGCCTTAACCCACATGGCCATACCAAGCCTTGGTTGTTTCAGTTAGCTTAAAATAAATATTTCATCGCTGGTTGACTTGTGGAATGAGTTGTAGTCGGAACTGGTTTTACACACAATCTTTTACAGGAGTTCAAGAGAGAATCGATAATTTTCTGAAATCTACATGATGGGTTTGCACTTTTAATTTTAGTAAGACTGGGTGTGAAAAAGACCAATGTTATGTTATAGATTTATGTTATGTTATATTATAGACTAATGTTATATTAGTTATATTTATTTGTTCACATAAACAAAAATGTATCAAACAACAAACTTTTTTTTCATATGTTTTACCTAAAGTTTATTAGGCAAGACTTGAAAATGTGTTGAAACTATTGAGAAACACACGTCTGATTCAATATTTAGTTTAGTACAAATATCTCGCTGTATTCTCCTCCGTGTTATTCGTCAGACTTCACTAGTCAGTAAATTAAAGAACGTTCAGACTACATATACATGTAAATTCTATAAGAATGTGAGACGCGTAGGCAGATTGAAGAGTACGAAGTACAACACACTGATTGATATAGACAGATTGAAGAGTACGAAGTACAACACACTGATTGATATAGACAGATTGAACAATACGAAGTACAACACACTGATTGATATAGACAGATTGAACAATACGAAGTACAACACACTGATTGATATAGACAGATTTAACAGTACGAAGTACAACACACTGATTGATATAGACAGATTGAACAATACGAAGTACAACACACTGATTGATATAGACAGATTGAACAGTACGAAGTACAACACACTGATTGATATAGACGTTTAACAGTATAAAGTACAGCACACTGATTGATATAGACATTTAACAGTATAAAGTACAACACACTGATTGATATAGACAGATTGAACAATACGAAGTACAACACACTGATTGATATAGACAGATTGAACAGTACGAAGTACAACACACTGATTGATATAGACAGATTGAACAATACGAAGTACAACACACTGATTGATATAGACAGATTGAACAATACGAAGTACAACACACTGATTGATATAGACAGATTGAACAATACGAAGTACAACACACTGATTGATATAGACAGATTGAACAGTACGAAGTACAACACACTGATTGATATAGACAGATTGAACAATACGAAGTACAACACACTGATTGATATAGACAGATTGAACAGTACGAAGTACAACACACTGATTGATATAGACAGATTGAACAGTACGAAGTACAACACACTGATTGATATAGACAGATTGAACAATACGAAGTACAACACACTGATTGATATAGACAGATTGAACAATACGAAGTACAACACACTGATTGATATAGACAGATTGAACAATACGAAGTACAACACACTGATTGATATAGACAGATTGAACAGTACGAAGTACAACACACTGATTGATATAGACAGATTGAACAATACGAAGTACAACACACTGATTGATATAGACAGATTGAACAGTACGAAGTACAACACACTGATTGATATAGACAGATTGAACAATACGAAGTACAACACACTGATTGATATAGACAGATTGAACAATACGAAGTACACACTGATTGATATAGACAGATTGAACAATACGAAGTACAACACACTGATTGATATAGACAGATTTAACAGTACGAAGTACAACACACTGATTGATATAGACAGATTGAACAATACGAAGTACAACACACTGATTGATATAGACAGATTGAACAGTACGAAGTACAACACACTGATTGATATAGACATTTAACAGTATAAAGTACAACACTGATTGATATAGACAGATTGAACAGTACGAAGTACAACACACTGATTGATATAGACAGATTGAACAATACGAAGTACAACACACTGATTGATATAGACAGATTGAACAGTACGAAGTACAACACACTGATTGATATAGACAGATTGAACAATACGAAGTACAACACACTGATTGATATAGACAGATTGAACAGTACGAAGTACAACACACTGATTGATATAGACAGATTGAACAGTACGAAGTACAACACACTGATTGATATAGACAGATTGAACAGTACGAAGTACAACACACTGATTGATATAGACAGATTGAACAATACGAAGTACAACACACTGATTGATATAGACAGATTGAACAATACGAAGTACAACACACTGATTGATATAGACAGATTGAACAGTACGAAGTACAACACACTGATTGATATAGACATTTAACAGTATAAAGTACAGCACACTGATTGATATAGACAGATTGAACAGTACGAAGTACAACACACTGATTGATATGTACATTTAACAGTACGAAGTACAACACACTGATTGATATAGACAGGTTTAACAGTACGAAGTACAACACACTGATTGATATAGACAGATTTAACAGTACGAAGTACAACACACTGATTGATATAGACAGATTGAACAGTACGAAGTACAACACACTGATTGATATAGACAGATTGAACAATACGAAGTACAACACACTGATTGATATAGACAGATTGAACAATACGAAGTACAACACACTGATTGATATAGACAGATTGAACAATACGAAGTACAACACACTGATTGATATAGACAGATTGAACAATACGAAGTACAACACACTGATTGATATAGACAGATTGAACAATACGAAGTACAACACACTGATTGATATAGACAGATTTAACAGTACGAAGTACAACACACTGATTGATATAGACAGATTGAACAATACGAAGTACAACACACTGATTGATATAGACAGATTGAACAGTACGAAGTACAACACACTGATTGATATAGACATTTAACAGTATAAAGTACAACACACTGATTGATATAGACAGATTGAACAATACGAAGTACAACACACTGATTGATATAGACAGATTGAACAATACGAAGTACAACACACTGATTGATATAGACAGGTTTAACAGTACGAAGTACAACACACTGATTGATATAGATAGATTTAACAGTACGAAGTACAACACACTGATTGATATAGACAGATTGAACAGTACGAAGTACAACACACTGATTGATATAGACAGGTTTAACAGTACGAAGTACAACACACTGATTGATATAGACAGGTTTAACAGTACGAAGTACAACACACTGATTGATATAGACATTTAACAGTATGAAGTACAACACACTGATTGATATAGACAGATTGAACAGTACGAAGTGCAAGACACTGATTGATATAGACATTTAACAGTACGAAGTACAACACACTGATTGATATAGACAGATTGAACAGTACGAAGTACAACACACTGATTGATATATACATTTAACAGTATGAAGTACAACACACTGATTGATATAGACAGGTTTAACAGTACGATGTACAACACACTGATTGATATAGACATTTAACAGTATGAAGTACAACACACTGATTGATATAGACAGATTGAACAGTACGAAGTACAACACACTGATTGATATATACATTTAACAGTATGAAGTACAACACACTGATTGATATAGACAGATTGAACAATACGAAGTACAACACACTGATTGATATAGACAGGTTTAACAGTACGAAGTACAACACACTGATTGATATAGACATTTAACAGTATGAAGTACAACACACTGATTGATATATACATTTAACAGTATGAAGTACAACACACTGATTGATATAGACAGGTTTAACAGTACGAAGTACAACACACTGATTGATATAGACATTTAACAGTATGAAGTACAACACACTGATTGATATAGACAGATTGAACAGTACGAAGTACAACACACTGATTGATATATACATTTAACAGTATGAAGTACAACACACTGATTGATATAGACAGGTTTAACAGTACGATGTACAACACACTGATTGATATAGACAGGTTTAACAGTACGAAGTACAACACACTGATTGATATAGACATTTAACAGTATGAAGTACAACACACTGATTGATATAGACAGGTTTAACAGTACGATGTACAACACACTGATTGATATAGACAGGTTTAACAGTACGATGTACAACACACTGATTGATATAGACAGATTGAACAGTACGAAGTACAACACACTGATTGATATATACATTTAACAGTATGAAGTACAACACACTGATTGATATAGACAGGTTTAACAGTACGATGTACAAACACACTGATTGCTATATACATTAACGTATGAATTACAACACACTGATTGATATAGACAGGTTTAACAGTACGATGTACAACACACTGATTGATATAGACATTTAACAGTATGAAGTACAACACACTGATTGATATAGACAGATTGAACAGTACGAAGTACAACACACTGATTGATATAGACATTTAACAGTATAAAGTACAACACACTGATTGATATAGGCAGATTGAACAGTACGAAGTACAACACACTGATTGATATATACATTTAACAGTATGAAGTACAACACACTGATTGATATAGACAGGTTTAACAGTACGATGTACAACACACTGATTGATATAGACATTTAACAGTATGAAGTACAACACACTGATTGATATAGACAGATTGAACAATACGAAGTACAACACACTGATTGATATAGACATTTAACAGTATGAAGTACAACACACTGATTGATATAGACAGATTGAACAATACGAAGTACAACACACTGATTGATATAGACAGATTTAACAGTAGAACTACAACGCACTTATTGATATAGACAGATTGAACAATACGAAGTACAACACACTGATTGATATAGACATTTAACAGTACGAAGTACAACACACTGATTGATATAGACAGGTTTAACAGTACGAAGTACAACACACTGATTGATATAGACAGGTTTAACAGTACGAAGTACAACACACTGATTGATATAGACATTTAACAGTACGAAGTTCAACACACTGATTGATATAGACAGATTGAACAATACGAAGTACAACGCACTGATTGATATAGACATTCAACAGTACGAAGTACAACACACTGATTGATATAGAAATTCAACAGTACGAAGTACAAGACACTGATTGATATAGACAGATTTAACAGTACGAAGTACAACACACTGATTGATGTAGACAGGTTTAACAGTACGAAATACAACACCGTGAATTATATGTTGGTTATACCTAGAACAAGCAACATAGGGAATATAGAATTGGAGAAAAGTTTCCCTAATTGTAGAACTTTCAGATAAAGTAACTATATCATTTGATATAACTTGAATATTTTGCAATACCACATCTTCATATGGCTGACCCCTTTGTCCTAACTTTGCTATTTTTAAACATGGAAAATATTTTACTAACTTGTTACTACGCGCTTCACATTGCTGTTCAGTGATGTGTCTATTGCAGGGATACATAGTGTTATTTTACTAACTTGTTACTACGCGCTTCACATTGCTGTTCAGTGATGTGTCTATTGCAGGGATACATAGTGTTATTAGTTTGTTAAACTTCTATGCATGCTAGGGATGGTAGAGGCTTTAGTTACTTGCGTGAGAAAATGTAACATGTTCTCTGATTTCAAATCACGATGTTTTACAGAAAAACAAATAACGTTCATAGAAGAAGAGACAGTTGTAAAGTTTATTGTGAGTTTGCGCGCTGTAAAACTCATCATTTACTTTCTGATGTTAAAAATGAACTTTAAATGGTAAAACATTATTTCCCAAACGTATGTTGGGCAAAAATACTTAATTAATATGCCTCGTTTTGACAGTCTAGTTATGGACAGAAACACATTACGGGTATTGTGACTCCTGGTGGCCGAATTACAACTATTTTTAACTCCTTAACCTATGTCTGAATTCTACCTGCCTTTAATGGCTAGTATGAAATTGCTCCGCTGACCACAATCATCTTCCAAAACATGTACTGTATACTTTAAATATACTGCCTTTTGTCTCTCTTTATTATTTTATTGGTTGTTATTATCAGTTATTTTCGGTTTGTCATTATTTTTTCTGAAATTTACAAGTTTTATTTAAGCCTATATAAAACACACACTGACTAGATTTAAAACTTTGATTTAGTGCAATACATTATGCTTCACTTTACAGATTCCATTGTTTCATGTTTTTTTAAAGTTATTTATAAAACAGTAAATCAATAGCTTAACTTTAACTGATTGGTTACATAAAACTGGAGCCCGGCATGGCCAGGTGGTTAAGGTACTTGACTCGTAATTCGAGGGTTCGAATCCTCGTCACACCAAACATGCTCGCCTTTACAACCGTGAGGATGTCATAAATGTGAAAGGTTAATCCCACTATTTGTTGATTTTGTATCCCAAAAGTTGGCGGTGGGTGGTGATGACCAACTGCCTTTCCTCTAGACTAGCGTAGATAGCCCTCGAGTAGCTTTGCGCGAAATTCAAAACAAACCAAACCATATTTCTGTGGCAGATAATTCTATATAACTTTATTGTTTACAAAATGATTAAATAGAAGAATTACCTGTTTTTGGCCCCCCAGTTGCTCAGCGTTATGTCTGCGGAGTTACACGCTAAAATCCGGGTTTCGATACCCGTGGTGGGCAGAGCACAGATAGCCCATTGTGTAGCTTTGTGCTTAATTCAAAACAACATCCTGTTTTTGAAACAGTCATTGACAAAGCTCTGAAAGACGTACTTACCACAAAAAGTAACAACATTGTGATGTTTTGCAAACATTTTATAACTATTTGATGTTTCTGATCATACCATTCCGTAAATGTTTTTGTCTCTTTCCGTACGTGTAAACCATTAAATATATAGTTTTGCGATCTTTATCTCGAATTTTCGTTATGTTTCAGCAAACCTAAGTCCTCCTCATTCTGTCGTTGTTAATGAGAGAGAGATGAATAATGTGTTGATAACATGGTCACCACCGGAATACGTTCCCCTTGAGGCTTCTCTCTATTACACTGTCTACTACCAGCCTGCGAATCAAACAGAATCACTGATGGACAGCAACACTACCATCTCAACAGTCTACAACTCAGAAACTGTGGGTAATTTGAGTTTCAATACACAGTATGCTGTTGCTATCCAGGCACACACAGAAGAGTTGAACAGTCAGTTATCAGAAGTTGTGCTTTTCTGGACAAATCCAGCTGTTGCAGCATTTGTCCATCCTCCCGTTATTATACCATCTGGTCAAATAATGGAAGGCTCTAATATAAGCATTCTCTGCGTGGGTATTGGTATGCCCCTACCGACAGTTTCAATATATGTTAATGGAAAATTGTGCATTGAGGAGAAAAACCGACATCTTTCATTTACGATTCCTTATATTCGTCATAACGTCACCAGTGTTAGCTGTTACGCCGACAATGGATTCGGTCACGGAGCTCAAAGCACTCGGCGAATCTCAGTAAATTGTATGTTTATGCAAGTTTGTGTTTATATTTCTTCTGTTTTAAACTAATACGTAAATATTGCATTGTATCATAAATAATAATAACTTGTATTCATCAACGTATAATTATTACAAGGAAACAAAGTAACTTTAATATTTTTGAAACCAGTAATTTGAAATTTCTTTTCTGAACAACGAAAACAAAACCACCTTTTCTCAAGTCCTAAAATTTTCTAAAATAAATATAATATATTTGAAATATAAAATGTAAAATAAATAAAAATATTTTAAAAATACTCTTTAAAAGTAAAATATATATTGTTTTATCTGTTTTGAAAAGTTCGGCCCTATATTCGAGCAATAACACCAAACGTCCAGACGGCTCCAGGTTCTATTGTAACATTAAAATGTGAAGTGTCTGCGTTTCCTGAGCCAAGAATACTCTGGTACAAAGGGTCTGATCAACAACAACCAGTTAAAAGAGGAGACAATACGAAAATGAAGCTTATACCTAAAGACGAGGTGAGTACCTGTATGAGTGAAGTGAAGAAAACATGTCATTGGCTACTATTCAGTGCTTTACTTTATATAGCTGTAGCTACAAAGCACATTCAAATGTATCTCAGGACAGCTGATATGAATATTAACACTTTCACCAATAAAGAACAACGTTTTGACCTTCCTAGGCCATCTTCAGGTTAATTCCCGTACCAGCCATCCTGATATACGTTTTTACTTCAAGGGGGTTTCTCGTCATCACGAAAGTACGTTCACATCAATAGTGTGTTTGAGAGTTGATTATAGTTAAATGAGATTTAATGTGTGGATACATTTTCTTATATTGAAAGGTGTTTCCCCTCTATCAGTATTATCTTCATACATTTATCTAAGAAAATATATCTGTAGTTTTGATCACGGCTGTCTGAAACCGAAGTACAACATTAATTTCCGTAACTGATTGTTTTAAGTGGCAAAGCAGATCATGTTTTATGTCACATAATTCTTAAACACATTACTACGTTCATTAATAAATTTGTTCGTATATTTTTGGAATTATGCAAATAGCTACAAAATGGGTTATCTGTTTCCTGCCCACCACGTGTATCGAAACCCGGTTTCTAGCGGTGTGAGTCTTTAGTCATATCGCTATGCCCCTGGGGTATTCTTATTAATAGAAGTAAGCTTACATGTTCTGTAAACAAACTAATTTAATATTTAGTAAGCTGTTTTTAGGCTCGTTACCAAATTAATATAATTGAAACAACTGGAAATAGTGGTTTAAAATTGCGTTATAATGTGACGTTCAATCCCACTATTCGTTAGTAAAAGAGTAGCCCAAGAGTTGGCTGTGGGTGGTGATGACTAGCTGCCTTCCCTCTAGTCTTATACTGCTAAATTAGGGACGACTAGCACAGATAGCCCTCGAGTAGCTTTGTGCGAAATTCAAAAAACAAACAAACAAACAGTACAAAATTAATAAAAAATGGACACAAAAAACATGTATTCAGTAAATTCAATCATTATTTTAAAATCTGTTAACTTTTTCAAGAATACGTGTTACTTGGATGATGTAATGGTGTAAACTTGGTTTACTTAGATTTAACAAAGATCTTGTAAAATGTCACTAAAGATTTATCTAAAAAATCTCATCTCTAGGCTCGTAAATTGGATCGCAGGGTGGTTTGACGTAGGATTGTTTGTTTGTTTTTGAATTTCGCGTAAAGCTACACGAACGCTATCTGTGCTAGCCGTCCCTAATTTAGCAATGTAAGACTAGAGGAAAGGCAGCTAGTCATCACCACCCACCGCCAACTCTTGGGCTACTTTTTTTTACCAACGAATAGTAGGATTGACGGTAACATTTTAATGCCCCCACAGGGCTGAAAGGACAAGCATGTTTGGTGCGACAGGGATTCGAACGCGCGACCCTCGAATTACGAGTCGAACGCCTTAACCCATCTGGCCATGCCGGGCCATTGACTTAGGATAAGAAGAAATTTGTTATTAAGGAGTCCAGAGAAACTGGATCCCTGTAACTATTGAAGTATGTAGGGTTATCCATGTTAGGGTCTTTACATTAATAACACTGATAAGTAAGTAAATATGCTGCTCTTAATATCAGTAATGTAAAGAAGTTGTTGTGGTCGTGGAGAATGACTTGAATTGGTTGGTTTAGTTGGATAAATTTCAAATGCCGTGTAATGCATGTGGGTTATTATAATTTAGATTACGCTTTTAATGTAGTAAATGAAAACCCATTCCGTCGAAGGTAATGAAAAACTTAGCACAGTGGTGGTTAGACCATTCAAACTATGTGTTGATAAGCAACACTAATAAAATCTTAAGATTTACTTAAAAGCGTATAATCATTAAGCTAGTACAGAGATCTGTCAACGTATAAAGCACTAATTTAGTCTCACCTGGAATACTCTACTGTTTTTCTCTCATTGTCTAAGATAGGATATTGGCTTCTCATGAAGGATTCACAGGAGGGTTACTAGAATAATTCATGGGGTGGAGGGGTTATCCTACTTTAACGTCATTTTTAAGTTATTTGCATTTGATTTGATTTTTTAAAATATAAAGATTATAGGGGTATTGATATAATAAACTCTCCCATTTCTCAGTGCTGTATTCTGAAGACTGTCGTACGAAAGGTCACAAGTTTAAGATCTGAAAAAGGCATGCTAAGCCTCTAGTAAGACTGTTTTACACATGTGTAAATATTCTGTATTATCCTGACAAAACAGTCATTCCTTAAACTATTTAGTTAAAATATGATTTAATATACGTGCATTAAATACAAGTAGATTGTGTTTTCAAATTATTGTGGTCTCCTGGTTGGGCAGTGGTAAGTCTACGGACTTACAATATTAATATCTGTAATGACAATACTCTAATAACTGTATAGTATGATTGATATTGGTTCTCTGTTATGAATAGTATGATTTATATTGGTTCTTTGTTATTTTTTAATATTCACATCATCGTCTTGAAAGTGGTGTTACCATAAGTCGTTATGGTAACGTTATTACAAAGCTGTTCATATCAACAATGGTACTTTAAGATTGCCTACTAGCACCTGTTTGGATACAGTGCAATACAGAGACAAAAGTTAGAGTTAACTTACAATTCAAAGCTACATTCAAATGACTCTCTTTTTCCATGTTTCAGAAGAAATATCAAACTTTTATCAAGTTGCGGGAATCTGTCATGATTACACATGATTAAACAAATTCTTTTTTGCAGTTGTTTAGGCCTCATACTTGCAAGAAATTGTCTCTCAGTGGGACAGCAGTAAGTCCTCAGGATTACAACGCTAGAATCAGGGATTCCATTCCCCTCGGTGGACCCAGCAGATAGCCCAGATGTGGCTTTGCTATAAGAGAAACACACGTACATGCAAGGAATTTGTCTTCCTATCATCCAATACGTGTGAAGCTTGTGCACCAGCAGTTTATCTTAAAATACATATCTGAAATGGTTATATACATTTTGTTAGCAATAATTTCTGGATGAAATATGTATTTCCTAGTCCACAGCCTGTTTGAACTTTGAAAGTAGTAGTTGTAGTCCTGCACGTGTTGAAAACCTGCTCTAGTTGCTGCACGTTCTCATAAATTGGTGCTAATCTTTTGCTGTTGGTGATACTCGTTATGTTATAAATAGCCATCTTTCATATTGATGTGACTCGGATTTTGCTGTTTCATTAAACAAATATCCTTTTCTAGAAACAGGCCCAGCATGGCTAGGTGGGTTAAGGCGTGCGACACGTAATCTGAGGGTCGCAGGTTCGAATCTCTGTCGCACCATACATGCTCGCCCTTTCAGTCATGGAGGCGTTATAATGTGACGATCAATCCCACTATTCGTTGGTAAAAGAGTAGCCCAAGAGCTGGCGGTAGGTTGTGATGACTAGCTGCCTTCCCTCTAGTCTTACACTGCTAAGTTAGGGACGGCTAGCGCAGATAGTAGCTTTTGCGCGAAATTCAAAAACAAGCAAACAACCTTCAGAAAGGAATGCGACTGAAGTGAGCCCTGGTATCTATATATTTATTTGGCGAAAATAATTCAGCAATGCACCACATATAAATTTCAGGACAACATTGTCATAGTTCTTTCCAAGGAGTAATGTTGTCCTCAGATTTATATGTAGTGATATTGTTGAATTACTGGAAACCCACTGTAGCCAAATTAATATATCGGTGCCAGGGCTAACTTCAGTGCAGCATTACAGCACACTGACATGTGCAGAGTGTTTATATGAAAAAAGATTAGCCATTTTTATACCAAGCAAGCTAAGTATATTTCAGTAATTTAAG
Organism: Carcinoscorpius rotundicauda; assembly: GCA_011833715.1. NCBI lineage: Eukaryota > Metazoa > Arthropoda > Merostomata > Xiphosura > Limulidae > Carcinoscorpius > Carcinoscorpius rotundicauda. Next base: position 92,775,452 of record CM022396.1, on the reverse strand, counting down.
AAAATATTATTTTGTTTATGTTCTCTCATTATTGAGTGTAAAGCTGCACAATGTGCTACCTGTGCTGTGCTTATACTGTGGGTTTCATTAGTGTTATTAGCCTTCAGAGTTACTGCTCAGCCGCTGGATAGCAATTTATATTCAATACGTCTGTAATTTAACAAGTAATAAACTGTGAAACAATTGTCTAATAAAAGAAAAGTAATAAAAATATAAGAGGATAATTTTAGTACTAAACTTTACGTTTGATTTTTCCGAGATTGGTCGTATCCTATTGATGTTTTCCTTTCATGTAGTCAAGGAGACAGATTTCTGTAAACATATTTAATAAAACCGTCAACGAATGTCACTTTAGTTACAAGTTTAACCTATACTTTTATATTGATGCTTCTTTTTTACGATTTCCTCAACCTCAAATATCTTAGTTGAAAAAGTAATTCCAGCCTATTAATATTAAATTGCTATCAGAGTAAACTACCGACTTAAACTGTAAAGCCTGCATTTTCGTATCTATTTAGTTTTAAACTACATGGTGTTCGGAAAGTCACTGAGTAGTTTTGTAATCATATGTCTGTTCAGTCTATTTCAAGCAAGCAACTGATAACAGTGTTTAGAAACAAAATAAGAAGGATCCAAGCCTGTATTGATGCCAACGGGGGTCACTTTCAACATTGTTTATAATTGTCATTCATATTTACCTCCTGTATTCTATATTGAAACATGTCTGTTAATAAGTATATAAGTGCACAGTGAATTTCCGAACACCCTGTGTAATGTAGAAGAGAGGAGAACCACATCTGTAATGTAAAAATGAAAAGTGAATTTTTTTCTGTTTGTTGGCAGACAGACAAATTCTCTGTCAGAAACTACGTGCTGTAATTTAAACACACATAATTTTGAGTATTTTTGTCAGTACTTTATACACCATATTATGTTTCTGATATGAATCCTTTTAACGAAAATCGAGAGTTCATAATTCTTATAAAGATTATGATGTACACGTTTTGATTTTTTGTAATAATAATGATGATTAATAAAGTTTGGTAGTTTCTCATTGCAACATAGTGAGTCATAAAGGGTATCATACGTAGACATCAAAACTTATAAAAGCGACAGCTTTTCCATGATGGATTTCACCCAGTTATCACGTATTTAGGTGAAACGTCAGTAATCGAAACTGTGGTTTTAATGCTATAACAATAATAATAGTTTTGGAAAGTCAGGAATTGATGAAGATATTAAATTTTTCAGGAAAGCAGTTTAAAAGAGACATTTGTTACAAATGAGATAAAGGTAAGAATAACAGATGTCATAAAACCTGACATTGTTAAACAGCCGGTTAATGATCCAGGTAAGCAAATTTAAATGTCACTTAAGTCACAATATATTTTTCGGTTTCTTTTCCCATCTTGAAGGTTCCAGCAACATACATCTCGAGTCTCGAACTAACTGACTTTAGAAGCAATGACGTTGGAAACTTTGTTTGTTATGCAGAAAACATTCATGGAGTAGCCAGTGTTACCTTGCATGTTCAGATAGAAGAACTTACTGTCTACAATACCTCAGGTAATCTAAAAAAAACAACATGGATACTTAGTGTAGTATTATGTAATGTAGATAATGAACGTATTGGAAGTATTTATTGATATACCGTATTTTCCGCCTAATAAGCCGAATTTCTGGCTCTACATTTTGGACCTGATTTTTGGGGGTCGGCTTATTGGCCGATCACCAGCTTTGGACCAAAAAATACCGAAGACCAAAATCGGCCCCAAAATCATACCTTTGATCTCACAGTTACGGCAGAGTTATTTCAGTTGAATAAATTTTATTTATTAATAGAAAAAGGTCTATACATTACGAATGACATGTATTCATAGAAATAACAACATTCATAAAAAATACACACTTTAATCTCAGAAATTTATTAAAATCCATCAAATTCATCATCTTCATCGTCAGAAGCACCAAATAATAGCTCTACTACTTTCAATTTAAAAGCAGCATCATAACGCATTCTGTATTTTTGCAGGCGTAGATATCTTTGGCTTTTGACGGTACAATGATAAACCCCCACTACATACCCCTGGTATTTACACCCTGGGTTAGTGATTTTAATTACTGAGTAAAAATTCTGGAATTTCATTGGTTACCTAATTACAGTGAGTGGAGCCAATAACGAATGACATATTGATTCCATTTCTGTCTCAATACAACACGTTCTGCTTTACTACAGAACCCCAATGATCACACACAACATGCATACTGACGCTGAAACGAGACTAAAAAATCATTTTGAAGAAACTTGTCACTTCTTAAAAATGACCTCGGCTTATTGGGCGGTAATAAGCAAAAACCCTCATTTTCAGAGCTGAAAATTGGCCTCGGCGATTCGGCTTATTAACCGGAAAATACGGTAAATAATAGTCTTATAACAGTTGGAGTTACTGACACATATCGTTATATGTATTTTATAATCATAAAACATTCAAGCTGTACACCAAAACACATTAATGTGATTTTTTTTTAAATTGCAATAACCAGCTTGCTAGGCTTAATTATAGTTTAAATTTTGTGTCAAATTAAGGCTATTAAACGTAACTTCATGAAGTTTGAACAATGCAATGGAAGGTGCGACCATTCACATACGTTGAATAAATTTTAGTGAAAGTAAATAATTTATATGTAAATGAAGTTAAATGAATAAACAAAGTCCCGAGGAAGGACTATGCTATATATATATATATAAGATAGATCGATATATAATATATGACAGATGTATCCAATATTTCACCCAGGCTCGACATGGCCAGGTGAGTTAAGGCGTTCGACTCGTAATCTGTGGATCGCGGATTCGAATCCCGGTCCACAAACATGCTCGCCCTTTCAGCCGTGGGGGAGTGATAATGTGACGGTTAATCCCACTATTCATTGGTAAAAGAGAAGCCCAAGAGTTGGCGGTGGGTAGTGATGACTAGCTACCTTTCCTCTTGTCTTACACTGCTGAATTAGGGACGGCTAGCGCAGATAGCCCTCGAGTAGCTTTGCGCGAAATTCAAACAAACAAACAAATCCTTTACCCCTCTATGCTATTATATAGATGGCAACTACACTGATATTAAAGGGTTAGGATCGTTGTCGTGCTGCTTAACATCTTGATATTTATGTCCAAACATCATATTTGGGACTGAAATGTCAACTTGAGGGACAGTTTCACTGCTTCCCTCGTTGCAGTATAATGATCTAATCTTAAATTGGTTATATACTTTTTGATTATCACTGTTTTCAATGAAAAACTTCCTACATCTAACATGCAAACAGCGAAAGGCGGTAAAGATGTGGAACGTTGTGGGGTTAAACAACCATTTTTTTTTTCAGGAAAGCAATATTTGTTACAAATGAGATAAAGGTAACGATAATAGATATCATAAACCATGACATTGTTAAATAAACGACTGAAAATCCGGGTTAACTGTGACTTAAGTCATTCTTTCTGTCATATTTTTTAATCATGTGAGGCCAAAGAAAATGAAGTTAAACTGTATAGACTGTGGACCTCAGATGCATGTGGTGTGTGTTTTCTTACTGCAAAGCCACATCAGGCTATCTGCTGAGTCCACCGAGGGGAATCGAACCCCTGATTTTAGCGTTGTAAATCCATAGACTTACCGCCGTACCAGGTGGGGTAACTCCCTTATGCAACCTCACTTCCACCGAAACCTCAAAACACCCCAGCACGTTACGTAATGACCCATATGGTTATTTTTATGGTTATTTTTTTATGGTTGCGCTTTTGTTTTTGTATGTATAAATATATATTATTTTACTAATTTTTCCCTACTCTTCACACACGTGCTTATACACTCTCGCGTGTATACGCTTTTCCTTCCAGTAATTTTTTCTTGTTATGAATACGTTGAAAGACGCCAGAAAATATCTGTATGCGATATGTTTTATGAATATATATATATATATATATATATATATATATATATAATGTATAGACAATAAGTTTTGTAAGAAAAAGATAGATGTGTACATATATGTCAAATGCTGACTGTGTCATGCTTTATCTGTACTTCTAGTCTGTTGTCAAGAACAGAATGTAAGTCAAGAGTGTAGACACACCTGTTCCTTTGACGTTGACATACAAGCAGCATTGGGAAAACCAGAATGTCTTAAAGATCTAGATAAACTAATGTTTTGCGCGACAGGTATGTTTCAGTTTACAATTAAGTAAATATTGAAATTTTATGGTTAATGGTATTTATTTATTTTTCTGTTAGTATTTAATTTCATATCCGTTTTCATTAATTTATTTTCGTCCCGCATGATAACATTCTACGTTTTTTTTATTATTTTGTTATTTTCTAGCTTATCAGGTGACAAATGAGTGTAAGACTTGTTTCTCAGAAACATATTTTATTACTATATTTATTAAAGACAGTCTTACCAAAAATTATAGGAGTATGCTTAGCCTAAATAACACCTGGCTTACTAGGAGTTTGAATCATCTGCTGTTTCCACAGTGGAGAATCGAACCCCGATTAGCTCAGTTACCAAATATTATTTTAAGAACGAAAGCACGCTTCAGTTATTAAACTGTAATTTATAGATTAGCACATGTTCATGAGTTTAAATAGTTTCATACGACTTAGTTCTTTAGTTTCCATTATTTCCGATATATGAGCAATATATATATCAGGCCATCCCGTAAGTAATGTCTGATTTTAGGTTCAGAAAAAGAGAAAGGATTTCAAACGCTTTTAATGTTATTTAATCAGTAATGTATGTCCCATTATTATTAATTACTTCCTGCCTATGATTCACAAACTTCTGAATGTCACTTCTATAAAATTCTTGGGGTTTGGAGGAAAAGAACGTAGAGAGGGTAGTTTTGACATCTTCGTGTGTTCCAAGCTCTTTTCCATCAAGATAGTTCTGTAAATTTTGGAATACATGATAATCAGATGGGACAAGGTCTGGAGAATAAGGTGGATATGGAAGTTTTTCCCAGTCTTTGCACATGTGATCCTTGCTGTATTTGGTTGTGCATTACCTTGATGTAGCACAACACTTTTACAGTTGATCAAAGCAGACCTCCTTTCTTTCAATGCAACTTTCAAGACCTCTAACTGTTGACAATAGAAGTCTGATATAATCGTCACATTGAGTGGCAGCAACTCAAGGTGAATCACACCAACAATATCCCACCAAACGCTTAAAATATATTTAAGTCCTCCATTGGAGGTCAATTTTGGGTTGTGCTTAAATCAGTTTACCTGCACTGAGCCATTGTTTGTGGCGCTTAACATTTTTATAAAATAACAATTTTTTTCATTTCCAGTCGTTAATCTGTCCAAAAAAGGTGCAAATTTTCATTTTTCTAGGTCCTTTCCTCTTGAAGTTATGATGGTCACAGACATGCCCTTTTATTATTATAAATATACGTGTGAATTCTTATATAATAATAATAAAGTAGCATGACTTTAGCCTTGTATATTTTATTAGAAACTAGAAATAATTTATTTTAACAAAAAGTCGTACACATGTGTGCATTACAGAAAGAAATGTCTAATTCCAGACCTTTCAATGGCATTCTTCTTATATTATAGTCACTTTTAAGAATAAGCTTGTTATTTGCTCACGTGTCACTCTCTCCTGTCCTTTGTATTTTCATAAGAATCAAAGTGTATCACAGCATTTTAGTTGGATCTCTTAGAAAATATTAGTAAGAGCTTGGCATTCGTGCAAAATAATCGTTGTAAAAATTTTGATTTACACGTAAAGAAGGTTTATTTATAAGTTGTAGTCTAAAACAACAAAGTTTTATTAATTTTAACTGTATGGTACATTTATTTTTACTTCAAGTGAATATTATTTAAAAAGTAGTAACTATTACTATTTTAAATTGTTTCTATAATAATAAATGAATGGTTGAACTGCAAGTCACTTATTTATCACATTTAGTTATAGAAAAATTATTTATTACCGAATTTATTTGTTAAAATTAGAAATATGAATGAAAACAGAACAGCATAGCAGTATATATTAAGCCAAACATAACTAATGACGCGTGGGCTGCACACGCGTACATATGTATACATTTATAAAGTAGCTTCCGTGTTAAATTGTTGTAAATCACTTATAAATGTTATCGTGAACAATCTGAACATTTCCAAAGATAATTTTTAAAAGTATGTTTTGCAAGTGAGATATAAATATTGAAGCAAAAACTATATTACAGTATGTTAAAGGTATACTAAATCAAAAAGAAAAGTACAATTAACCATAAACAAATAATGTAACAGTCTCTTTTAATATTTACAATAACAAAACATTACGTATGATCCAAATCCATTTTAATGACAGAAAGTGTAAAAGTGTTTGAAGTAAATTATTAGGTATACTATAATATCTCCAGTGCTTAAACAGTGGATAAATTAACTTACTATGTATGACAAAAATTGTCATATATAATATATTTGGATGTAATTTTTTTTGTTAAAATAATTTTTTCGTGTAATATTTTAAAACACGTAATTAAATCTAGACTTTGATGACATAATCACGTGTTGAAACCAATACAACGTTGTTATGATGCTGTTGAACTATCTGCTAAGTAATGCCATCTACCTGTAGAAACAATAACTATAGAACCTTAGTAAAGCTATAGGCCTACTAACATCTGTCTCCCCATGTAATACATGTAGTGCAGTTAATTTAAGTTGAGATTAGTTTTTATGTGCAAACTTATAAAAAGTAAGACTGTTTGTCTATTTTACTGTCTACCTGTAGAAGCTTGATTATGCTGTCCACCTATACAAATATAACCCACCTTTGTAAAACACAAAGAGTACACTTTATAAAGTATTTGCCTACAGAAAAACTATTCTTAGTAACACCATTCGCCTTTATAAAACACACGTAATACATTTAAATATATAAATGAAAACTATGAACATAAGTCGAGACGTGTTGAAACCTGTATGTAGTCCTATGGAAGTGTAGTAACTCTGTCAAATACACACGACGCACTTTATAAGGCCATCTGCCTACAGAATCTTAACAACAACATCCACCTAAAGTAACAGATCTTTTAGTATCTAACTCTGATATCACCCATACCCGAAACTTTCTGGTACTAATCCATGATTCCTAGCAAAATGCTCTCCGTTGATCAACACTCGAACTGTGGAGTGACGTGACATCTTCTAGCAACATGCTCTCTGGTAGCAATCTTCCGTCATACAGTGTCATAACAACTTCTGACCCTCTAGTGCCCCTTTGCGGAACTATGATGTAACTACCTCTGGTGCGTGAGTTTATGACATCATCATCTAACCTTGACCTATCGCCTGAAGCAGCCAAATAGCGTGGTGTAACATCGGGATAACTACAATTTGCTATAAACTACAAAGGTTGACAATGGGCTATCTGTTCTGCATTGGCCCCAGCGACACAGCAGTGTGTCTGTGGTCTGACATAGGTTTCGATACCAGTGGTGGGCAGAGCACAGATAACTCTTTGTTCTCTGTTTACCACAGGTAATGAAACCAAGCGTTATAAGCTTTCTGGCTTATCAGCTGCTCCTTAGAGAAAAAGATGTGAAAATTGTCTCATGGTTTATATCATATAAAACTGACCCTTAATCGTTTCGAAGTGACCTTGTCCTGGCTGTGTTTTAGTGAACTGGTAATACTTTGAAATTGTTACGTTTTTTTATGTTGTTTATGTTTTACGTAGACTAAACGCAACAGAAAGACACAGATAACAGCTTGTATAATTTATTACAATAAACTATTATATATGTGACAGATATAAAATAAATTATATAATAACAATGACAGATATTCAGTTTCAACCTTCAAAGTTAATTACAATACAAAATGGTACTGGCCTGTGTCTAATAATATGATCCAGAATGAAAGTCCAAAAGTCCAGAACAGAAATCCAAAATTCCAGTCTAGGCGGTGAATTTGGGCCCACACAGAAATTCCGAAGTTTGATGGAGAAGTCCAGAAACAATTCACAGTCCAATAAATTTGACGAAGTTCTTTTTACGATGTTTTTGATAAATGTCTCAAATTTGTCGTTTTCCAATTTACTCAGTCTCCCCCAAACAGTCCTATACGTGTTGACTTTCGGTATAACCAGTAATTCGAATGAATCGTAAAGATTGACGAAATAAAATCACAGCTTTTGTAGATCTAACTCCAGTCACAAATTCAAGTTGAATAAACACACAGCAAACGTTTAAACTTTCTCAAACGAAGACACTATTTCTTGAATCAAATAAAAACGAATGACTGACTCTTCTTGTTCTCCTCGCGTCGCCGTCTGTTTTCATACTAGTATGCCTACTGTGTTCTCCAACAATCGCGTAACTTCCACAGAATTCCAGAGTAATCTGCGCATGTTTGTTTTTGCACGAGACTCGTCGTCTGGACACCAGGCCGACATACATTCTATTTACAGTCAAATGATCGATCTACCTAATTCTAGAAATTTCTACATGAATAACAACATATTTTATTGGTTTAAATTTCAAAACAATAATATAAACAACAACATGGCATTTCAAACGCTTTATACATAACAGTAATATAGAGTCACATTTCAATTATTATAAATTATATATGTATATAAATTATTATCATATAGAAATAAGAAATAAATATTTTCTTAAAATATAGAGAAAAATATAAAGATATAAAGCAAACAATTTTCTCTTCTAGCTACGACCTTTGAACTCTGTTGCTGTTGAGCGTAAATTGCAAAGCATTTTAAAACTATGCACTCCATGTGATACGAAACGAAAGATTTTTGAGGTTTTTTATATATATATACAGTTGAATTAACAAAAAAATCGTAAAGTACCATATCGATCTTATAGAATTCCACCATATGTTATCAAGCTTGGTGAATAAGCTGTATTTAGGTCTAAAACCGTCAAATTTTGACCAGACTAAAAACTTTCCTATTATAATAGTTCTACTTAAGTATTTTTGTAAACGAAAAGTTTATATTTTGATTCATCGCACACTGTAAATCTGGTGTTTCCAGAGCAGATGAACAAAGAGATGGTAAGCAAATTTGTATCATATTTAACACTAGCCTTGTATTACCCGCAGATTGTTGACATTTATAAATGTTAATGTGTACTTTGACAGATGGACGTGACCACAGAAAGTGTTGCAAGTATCGAAGAGTGCCCAGAAGTTGTTTAAAGTGGTGTATTGGAAGGCCAGTCTTCAGCGCTCCCATGTGTGTACTGATGGCAGCTAATGATATCGTATCATGTTTTGAGGAGGGTAAAGGTAAAGAACAAGTGTTCTCACCCTGCGCACTACGATTTGTCATATAGGTTAGATATGTTTAAGTAGTTCTAGTGGGAGAATAGAGGTTGTTTTGTACTTTACGAAGTTGTAGAATATTTAGCCGTTTTTAGGCTCATATGAAAACATGTTTATAGTTAAGAGATATCAGCCACTAGTTACATTCTGTCATGATATAAATTTAAAATGTTATTAATACAGCTTGCTTTTGAGTTTTGCGCAAGGCGACTCGAGGGCTATCTGCGCTAGCCGTTCCTGTTAGCAGTGTAAGACTACAAGAAAGGCAGCTAGTCATCATCACCCACCGTCAACTCTTGGTGCTACTCTTTTACCAGTGAATAGTGGGGTCGACCCTCACGTTATAACGTCTCCACAGCCGAAAGGGCGAGCATGTTTGGTGTGACGGGGATTCGAACCAGCGACCCTCGCAGTCAGGTGCCTTAACCACCTGGCCATGCCGGGCCTATTAATGTTGTAAATCTTAGAGTGTTTAAAAGATTTTAACAAACTCGTGTAAAAATTACAATAGACTACGTGGCTAAATTAACATCAGTAAGTAACTTTGATAGATGTATAACATTTGCGTACTTGTCATTAGAAGCTGGAGCTTGAAGTATCAATAAACAATTTATTTTAAATGATGAAATCTTTTTGGAAATCAATTAAATCACTTTTGCGTACATTATTCTTCCATATTGTAATGTATTCGTAATATAGTGTAATATATTTGCTGAATTGAAAACACTAACTTCTGATCTTTCCTTACCAGGGGCGTAGATTTTTTACACCCGATGGGGAGGATGATTTTTGTAACCACTTATATGGACTCTTCAATTTGCAAATTGGTAATCTCTGATTACGTGAGCCTGAAAGCTGTAAACATGTATTCACAGAGTAATCTTGTTGCCACGATACTTTCATGTATACTTAGGCCTACTAACTGATACTTACGAACTATCGCTTAGATCGAAAATCTTAGAATCACCTTCCTATATTAAAGATGTACATTTCGGCTACTGAAAAGCCTACATCTAGGCCTAATTATATAATTCGATTGGTAAGAACACGAGAATCACAAGAACAAACACACAATTTGTAGGCCTGTGATGTAATAAAACAATTCAACAGACCAAACTCTATGGGGGTATGATTGTATACCCCATCCCCCCAGGATCCCCTTTTTCTTACAAATGAGCAACCAATTTTCTTATTTAGATACTCTGTTCTTCATTAGATTTGACTAAGATATTAAAGAAGTTAAAATGGACGACGATGTCATATTCACCTCTGGCATGCTTACTTATACTCGGCTTAGTGGTAACTTCAGGTCAGCATATCCATTAATTCTTGTTAACAGTTTTTATATTTGTTTTTAATGGAACAAACGTGAAGTTGCTGAGTGCGAGAACAAATAAATCTGTAAATAGGATAATAAAGTCGGGATTTTGTTCTTGAATTTAAAGAAACATCTAAGGCGACAGTTAGGCTTAAAGCCATATTAATTTTGAGCTGGTTCTTGATAATATTAATAAGAAAATAATGTTTTCCCATATAAGGTAAACTAACAACCAAAGACAATGAATATTTAGGTACGTCAGCTACACATTATGTTACTACTTCGCTTATTTAAATACCTGTAAGGATGTTTGTTTCTGAATTCCCCACAAAGCTACTTTAGAGTTATGTGCAGTAATCGTCCCTAATTTAGTAATGATAAACCATAGAGAAGGAAGATAGTGGATACCACCCACCGTCAACTCTTGGACTATCGTTCCATCAATTAATAGTGAAATTTTAGACTATCAGGGAGTCGACCACGAATACTTTTCATGAGTTATCAAAAAATTCGCAAATTCCTTGCGACTTACGGTATCAAACATTAAAACTTACAACAAAGCTGTGGTTGATTTTTTTGAAGAAGTTCTCTAGAAATACATACAACCTAGAAAATGGTTTTGAATGTTCTCACGAAATACAACTGTTGAAGTGTACGTTGTGCTAGGCTTTAAAAAGTATCATTACACACGTGTACCGTTGAAACAGGTCATAAAGTTGAGTTTTTGGTTTGTTTTGAATTTCGCGCAAAACTACACGAGAGCTATCTGCGCTAGCCGTCCATAATTTACTGATGTAAGACTAGAGGAAAGGCAGATAGTCATCACCACCCACCGCCAACTCTTGAACCACTCTTTTACCAACGAATAGTAGGATTGACCGTTACATTATAACGCTCCCGAGACTGAAAGGGCGATCATGTTTGGTGTGATGGGGATTCGAAGCCGCGACCCTCGGATTACCAGTGGAGTGCCTTAACCACCTGGTCTTGCTGGGCCTAAACTTGAGTGCTGATTTGATGTACAATTGCAATTACAACTAACTTAGTGTTCCAAAATCAGTACTTTTATATTTCTCTTCTAATTTAATGAACTTATTCACTAAAAGGTCTTAATTTGTTTTGCATGGACAACACTGTGATCAAGACAACGGCGTTGTATGAATTCAAGACAAAAGGTAGTTCTTGCCAATCTGTTTTTTTATATTTTCACTGAAACCAATAGTTGGAAAACTGCCAACAATAGTTTAAACTACCATCACAGGTGTGTCACTTACAGTGTACATCTTAGATATTTATATGTGTGAAGTGTTGATACAACTTGAATAATTGATGTACATAAATATTCTTTGGTTATTGGTTTACTTTATATGGGTAATTATTCTTTGATTATCAAGAATCAGCTGAAAAAAATTATACGCAGAATATGCCCGAAAACACAGCTATTTGTCTATTTTAATTTGTTTAAGAACTTAGCAAGAGGCGATGATGAACGAAACTTCTATATATCTTCTAACTTGCACAATTAGAATATGAGGCCCGAATTCTCAATGTAAGTCTGCTGTAAGTCTCCAGGTATACTGCTGTGTGACTAGGGGACATTATACTGAGAAAATTAACTATTTCACGTGTATTCTAATACCAATACTTGGACTCAGATTGTATAAAGATTATTTCAACTCTATTTACAGATAATATTATGTCTACACAAGTATAATGATAACATTATAGAAAGGAAACAAACAAATACAATACAAAGCTTGCAACGCGCGTGTACCCGATTAGATTTTATTAGAGATATTTTGCAGGATCACGTAACGATTTTCAAAATGTTATCAAACAGGCAATATGATTTTACAAAAGAAATAATTGCCTTAATAACTTGTTAATCTATTTTTATCATATTATTTTGTGAATAACGTTAAGTAAGTAGATGTAATTTACTCGGATTTTGAGTAAAATTTTAAATAACTTAGGTGCTATATGAAAGGAAGTTTTGTTTTTTGAATTTCGCACAAAGCTACTCGAGGGAAGGCAGCTAGTCATCACCACCCACCGTCAACTCTTGGGCTACTCTTTTACCAACGAAAAGTGGGATTGACCGTCACTTTTAACGCCCTCATGGCTGGGAGGACGATCATGTTTAGCGCGACTCGGATGCGAACCCGTGACCCTCAGGTTACGAGCGCATGCCTTAACGCGCTCGGCCATGCTAGGCCAGATGAAAGGAAGAAAAAGCTGTTAATAATGACTCATTTCAGTCTAACTGAGTTAATATAAGAAATGGTGGCTTCTAGGATTGTAGATATCCCTTAATTACAGTATTATCATTGGATGGGAATACACAAAAAAATTTTTGTTGCTATTATAAAAAAATTGGATCTGAGAGAGTAAAATAGTGGATAGCGGGTCTGACAAGACAAAGAAAAGTGTGTTTACTTATGAAATGTCGAATCACCGTCACATCAAACATGCTTGCCCTTTCAGCCGTGGGGGTATTTTAATGTAACGGTCAATCCCACTATTCGTTAGTAAATGAGTAGTCCAAGAGTTGGTGGTGATGACTAGCTGCCTTCCCTCTAGACTTACACTGCAAAATTAGTTATGGCTAGCGCAGATAGCCCTGGAGTAGCTTTGCGCGAAATTCAAAACAAACAAACAAACTTATGAAATCATGTTATTAACATTATAATTTGGTTACGAATAATTTCAATTTTATAAATGAAGAAAATAATATTCGTCTAGTAGTTAACACAATTCTTAAGCCTTAAAACAGTGTGCTGATGTAAGTGGTAAAGTTAGCATACTTTTAGCCCCCCGCTAGTACAACGGTATGTCTACGGATTGAAAACGCAAAAACAGGGGTTCGATTCCCCTCGGTGGGCTCAGCAGATAGCCTGACGTGGCTTTGCTATTAGAAAACACACACATAGCAAACTTTTAATGATGCTGGTTTACTTATGTCACAGGTTTCATTCAAATTATTGTACGATTCAGTTACGTTCCCTTATCTTGAAAAGGAAGATTCAAAGAAGGATAACTAAAATTATTTCAGGGAGTGATGGGTTATCACTTGAGGACAAGATAGGATCTTTAAATTTGTTCTACCTTGAAAAGAAAAGAATCAAGGTGATCCATTAGAAATATTTGAAATAAAATATAGAGGACAGAAGGACAAGAGAACGTGGATTTAGAGTTATGACATAAAGGGACAATCGTGGAAATTTCATTTTCCCAAAGAGAACAAATCTCTCATAGGAGAATGAAGTGTAATATTGCAGGAGTTTAATAAAAGTGTCAATGAGCGTTTGGGGGGGTCAGAGTTTAATATTTGCTGAAGGAGGTTGGGAGTCATGACATTCTACATGCAACAAAAGGTACATTTTCATCCAATACTTACAAAAAATATTTTAATAACTCATTTTAAGACTGTTCAATTCTTTTTGACAGCTGTCATACCTGGACCTCCAAAAAATGTTCGTGTAGCCCAGCTTAGCCCTAGAGTGATTCAAGTGAACTGGGATCCACCTCTTCAAAATCCTCAATTTGTGGAATGGTACCGAGTCATATGGAAACATGAAGGCTCAGAAAGCAGGTCTACAGTAAGTATGATTTCTATATTCTAGCTACAATGATTAAGTTCAAAAAATTAAAGAATAACTACCCATGTTAACGGAAATGCTCTTAATTGTGTTTTAAAAGTAATACAACCACTTTAAGTATAAAAAAACTTTAATTCATTAATTCTATATTTAATTATATTTTTTGTTTTACGTTGAAAACTTTTATCATAGCTAAGGTTTTTTATATTGATGTCGAACAAGACGACTGGTTTTGTTTTAGTATACTGATTACAGTTTCAGTTTCAGTATTTAGCATTTCTATTACAATTATTCAAGTATATTTCACCTTCACCAGTTTGTCTTTGTACATATATTTTACAATGTTTATTTGACTAGAAGTTATCATTACTAAAGTAATGTTACTTCAAACAAACATTGTTCATAGTATTTTAACACACTGGCTATTTCGCCTTCACAAGCCAATGAGATAACTATTATAACATAAATTTGTTTTTGTTTTACATTATTTAAATGAGGCAGTTATTATAACTACAATTTTCTTTATATGCTTTTATTATCCTGAACAGGACGCTTATTTATCTCTCTATGTGTTATTTCCTTTTGCCATAACTAAATATAATAAATGAACGACTTGCTGTTTAACTTTACTCTTACTTAGAATAGCAACACGCACTATTCACTTGATATTATATATGTAGAACTTAGAGATTGTCCACTGTCAAGACTACAGTTTGTTAGGAAATTTAAAGGTCGTCACGTGGTCACGTATACAAATAGGGTAGGCACTGATGTCAAGATAGGTGTACGTTAGATTATACAAAGGTCGTCACGTGATCACATATTACTATGATAAGATTACGTAGTTTGACCACATGTTTTTCTAAACTAACAAACACTTTCGTTTCTACACCTAGAAATTTTATTCACATACTTTTCAAAACTTCATTGAAACTTGTTAGTTTGCCAAACACACAAACGAGTATAATAATGAAAAAAAGACTTTTATTTATAAGTTGTCAATTATTTCAAAGATTTTGAAGCAACATTTCGGTAACATGAATTATCTTTTCAATTAAAAATTATGTAATTGATATACAGTTTTCGTATATAAAACTAGCTTTTCTTCAGAGCCAAATATTCTATCTTGCATGTAAAACTAACAAGCATCACAAATACATTTTTGTACCATAAGCATCATAGTTAATAAGTTTACTGAAATAGCTTTCATACAAATTACGCCCATATAACTGTTTGTTCATTACAGGGTCATATGTTTCACAAAGGCTGATGTGATGGCATGGCTAGGATGGTCTTACAGGATGTATTATATGATAATCTCGTATGATTGCATACACTCTTCAACATATGCAATTATATATAGTTTCATACGTTTTTCAAAGGTTGATGGTCTTTCTGTGGGCAGACAGTGTTATTATTACCAGATCTATAGACATAAAATGTAAAACATCTCATTAATACGTAGAATTCGGTATACGTCTTAAGTAAAATCAACATTTTAAAAAGACACCTGTTATTCCACATTATGCACACGTGTTATTCATTATTTTATCTACTATTCATCTACAAGACACTTCACTAATTCATTAGTTTTTGCTTTTATATTGAATCATACTTTTTACATTTATTGGCATTTTTCGTTTCTATATCTTCCGGAAAAGGTTTCTTCTTTCCATCTTTAACTTTTATATAAATCAGCAACGTTTAAAAGATGCATGTATTAATAGCTACAGTTGTTACCTCTTCGTCTAGAGCTCGCTTATTATTATGTTCAGTTTGTTTTCCGTTGACATGATCTATTTCGACTTATTCCTGACATGAGTCATATGTTTCATATTGACTGACTGGCTCGATAAACAGGGCAGGACGTTAAGTTTAAAATGTTTTGACCTTTTACGTTTCCTAAGCATGTTACACTTTCATTTGAATGGGCCCGGCATGGGCAGGTGGGTTAAGGCGTTCGACTCGTAACCTAAGGGTCGTTATAATGTTACGGTCAAGAAGAAGTCAATTATAATCCGTTATCACTATCTATATGGGTGGAGAAACAAACCTTCAAAACGTTGTTAATAAATAACAGAAAAGTGTATATTTTCAGATCTGTTTAAATATGATCTCAAATCCTAATTTTAACACTGGCTTCAGTAAATTCCTGAAGTAATTTGAGTTACATTTTCTCATAAAGTTTTGTACAGCTGCTGGGGTCTCTTAGAGCTTATTTAGATCAGTTAGCCTACAAAAGGATTAAACAAATTTCTCTCTAATAATCGAATGCAAAAAAATTAAACTCAAAATAACAAAAACCAGCTTTACAAGTTAATATTTGGTCAGCATTTCTTGGATTTCAGTGTTGCTTTACATCGACGTGGCATGCTTTCAGTGAGTTTATTCAGATATTCGTGAGTTACTGACTGCCATCCTCCTATAGGTACTTCAAAAATTATTCTTTAATGTTTGGTTTGCGACCTTTTTAATTTGTCTTACTCAGCTCGTAAATGTTCGATCAGCCTGATGTCAGGTGATTGACCTTGCTATTCCATAACATCAGTTCTTTTATTTCTAAGATATTTTAACGACTGCACAATCACACATATAAAGATTAAGGGAAGTTACCGAACTTCATCAGGACAATTAATAAATGAAATGGACAATACTTAGCATCTATTGACTCTCAAATAGATGAACTATTTTCCTTCAAGATCAGGAACAGTTTTGAAAATCTGCTATTATGAAGCTAATTTTCTTTGCATATGACCAATCAGAAA
Source organism: Carcinoscorpius rotundicauda (assembly GCA_011833715.1). Lineage (NCBI taxonomy): Eukaryota > Metazoa > Arthropoda > Merostomata > Xiphosura > Limulidae > Carcinoscorpius > Carcinoscorpius rotundicauda. The sequence continues at coordinate 92,758,414 of CM022396.1, read as the reverse complement.
ACAGTACATCACGAAACCGTTTTATAAAAACAGCAGATGGTTTTCCTGGAATGACCAAGGAATAAGGAGTAGCCACCTCTGGCTGGACTTTTATTCATGCTCTCGACCAGATTTCATATTAACCAAATTAGAATTCTAGGGAGATTTAAGAATTTCGTGAAAACGAAATATACTGTCAGAGAATAATATATGTTGAATTTACCCAATAGTATACCTCACAAAATACACAGGTTTTTATTTTATATTAGCTTCTAATCTTCAATAGACTCACTCACACTTTTCTTGTCTAGAGAACAAATACGTTAATAGATATCACACCGTCACTATAAGATATCCTCATCCATTATGTCTCTGTATAACCCTCTTCCGAGTCCTCTCAACCATTTTCAAGAAGCAAATATAAGTAGCAACTTATAGATACTTTAATTCGATCTCAGTACTCAGTTTTTACCTATATTAAATGTATAAGACAAATTAGGGTTAACAAATGCACTGTCTTGCACTTACTTTAAGTTATGTAATTCGCCAAATATACGTCCAATTTAATAAGTCATCTTAGTCATTCAGCAGTAACTAAATACAACTGTAAGTACCCGAAAAACTTTACTAAGCAAATATTATATAGTAATTATTATCACCTTTGATATATTTAGTTTCACCAATTTGATGGTTCTGGTTCAATATTCCTTTCTGGTCTTATATTTTGTAAGTGTAATTCATCTTTGTGTTTTGATCGACTGTCTCGAAGTTTCTGAATAGAATAGTTTTCTCAGCTTTCTTCCAACTCCCTAAACTTTCATTCAGGGTATTACTGACATCACTCTTTGATGTATCTTCCCTTGAGCTCTTGTATTGACTGAAGATGTCATGTAAATCTTTAATGTGTTTAGTTCCTTCAGGTTTATCCTTTATATTAGTAAAAATAATTATCATTCTGTATCTTTGCTGTTACAATACAAATTTTACATTTCGCCACCTATGACTAAACTAGCAATAACTTAGTTTAACTTCACTTTTACTAACTTACTTTAACTTGATCTTTTTTATTCAACTCTATATTTGCACGTTTCTAAAAGACGCGACAGAAAAATATAGAAATAATGACAACAATATACACATAATGAAATAAAGTTAGAAGCATTGAATAAGATGACATCAACAGTATTACAAAAGCCTAGTACAACAATTAAATTGCATACACAATTGTACAACTCGCATAGAATTACGCAACAAAACCTATCACAACTATCGCCCTCAAAATAATTACTCTTTAACACTTGTCATGAAAAGTAAATAACCATTAAGTATCAGATCACTTAAAAACAAATAACAACTCTTAAACTAATGTCTCGTACATCCAATAGAATTATAGCTCACTTATTACACCAAAAACCCATTATGATGAAACTGATCTAATGATATCAAATGATATAACTTCATAAGCTTCCTGCCACACTTCGAAACCTGCGAAGATTTACACTACATGGACAAAAGTATGTGGACACCCCTTCTAATTAGTGTGTTCGACTATTTCAGCCACATCCATTGTTAACAGATGCATAAAATCAAGCATACAGCATAGGCAAACATTGGCAGTAAAATTGGTTGCACTGAAGAGCTCAGTGACTTTCAACGTGGCACTGTCATAGGATGCCACCTTTCCAACAAGTCAGTTCGTGAAATTTCTGACCTTCTAGAGCTGCCCAGGTCAACTGACCTCAACCCCATCGAACACTTTTGGAAGGAATTGGAACACCGTCTGCGAGCCAGGCCTTCTCACCCGACCTTACTGATGTTCTTGTGGCTGAATAGGAGCGAGTCTCCGCATCCATGTTCCAAACTCCAGTGAAAAGCCTTCCCAGAAAAGTGGAGGCTATTATAACAGCAAATAGGAAACCAACTAAATATTAGTCCTGATTTTGGAAAGTTTGTTTGGAATATTTGGAATTTCACACAAAGCCACTCGAGGGCCATCTGTGCTAGTCCTCCCTAATTTAGCAGTGTAAGACAAGAGGGAAGACTGTTAGTCATCATCACCCACCGCCAACTCTTGGACTACTCTTTTACCAACGAATAGTGAGATTGACCGTCACGTTATAACGCCCCCACGGCTGGGAAAGCGAGCATGTTTGGCGCGAACCCGCGATCCTCAGATTACGAAGCGCATGCCTTAACGCGCTAGGCCATGCCAGGCCCCTGTGCATTGTGTATAAATACACTTGTGAAATTAACAGTCTGACTGTATCATGGAACATTGATGCATGTTTGTTTGTTAATCTCGCGCAAAGCTTCACGAGAGCCATCCGCGCTAGCCATCCCCAACCCAGCAGTGCAAGACCAGAGGGAAGGCAGCTAGCCAACACAACCCACCGCGAACTCTTGGGCTACTCTTTTGCCAACGCCCCCACGGTCGAAAGAGCGAGCATGCCTGGCGCGACGGCGATTCGAACCCGTGACCATCAGACTACTAGTCGAACGCCTTAACCCACCTGGCCATGCCGGGCCAGAACATAGATGTAATGTCATGATGTTATGTAAGTTGTGTTATTAGTGTGCGTACGACGTGTACTTTTTATGATGATGCACACCACGTATCATTCTATCACTGTTTGGTTTTGAATTTCGCACAAAGCTACACGAGAGCTATCTGCGCTAGCCGTCCCTAACTTTGTAGTGTAAGACTAGAAGGAAGGCAGCTAATCATCACCACCCACCGTCAACTCTTGGGCTACTCTTTCACCAACGAATAGTGGGATTGACTGTAAAATAACAACGCCCCCCACGGCTGAAAGAGCGGAAGTGTTTAGTGGGACGGGATTCGAACCCGCAAGTACCTCAGATTGCGATCCGAAGACCTTAACCACCTGGCCATGCTGCGCCCATGCTGTTGTTACAATAAATAAATAACTTGAAAATGTTTTCGTTGTATAACATTGTGTTTGAATATTAAGAAACGTGTAACTTTTCTTACTAGTTGCCCCCCGCTAGTACAGCGGTATGTCTCCGGACTTACAATGCTAAAATCAGGGGTTCGATTCCCCTCGGTGGGCAGAGCAGATAGCCCTTTGTGGCTTTGCTATACGAAAAACACACAAACACACACTTCTTACTAGTTACAAATGTGACTTCACGTCACTAAAAGTACAAATTTCACAACTAATCAACGAACCAAGAAAGTGAAAAACGGTTATAAAACTTCAATCAAGAAACAGAGAAATACAACAAGATACAAAACACAATCTTTCAGGTAGCATTCATTATTCGTGATATTTAAACATATGATAAACGTATTGAGAGAAGAGTTGATTACTTGTGTAGCTACTAATAACTTTCAAATTGTTTCGTTTCGTACCAAATGGTTCTTGTGATGTCATGTTCAGAGCAGATGTCAAGAAATTCTTCAGTTAATCTAACGAATAATTTATTAATAAATTTGATTTTCTGTAATTATTATAGCGAATGGTTTTCAAATTTTTTATGTCTGTCAAATACAAAAGAGTGAAAACAAACATATGCATTTCTCCAGTTTGATTTTAACGTGTAGATCAGGTGATTAGGGCACTTGTAATCTGAAGGTTTTAGGTTCGAATCCGCGCTACGCCAAGCCTACTCGTCCCCCCAGCCATGAAGGCGTTATAATGTTATTATCAATTCCGTTATTTATTGGAAAACGAGTTGGCTTTGGATGTTGATTACCAGCTACCCTCCCTCCAGTCCCACACTACAAAGTTAGGGACGGCTAGCGTAGACAGCCCTCGTGCATCCCTGAGCGAAATTCACAAAAACTTTAAAGTGTACAGATGCTGAACATGTCATGACAATTAAGGCAGAGGTAAACTTCATGTCGGAGTTTGTTTTAACGTCGTAAACGTACCATGAATTCTTGGAGTTTATATTCTTTAGTATTATAGTCATACCAAGATGAGTGTCAGAGATGTACTTTGTTGCATCAGTGTCTAACTGTTTGTAATCACGTCTTTAATGCCTAACAAAATGTAAACTAATTACACGTTGTACAAACAAAACTTGGAAACCGGGGATACGAGTTCAAACATAATTATACAGAACATAAACACAATCATTATCACTCTATTATTCATTTTATCTAAAGTATGAAGCTTTTAAGACGTACAGCTGAGCTGTGAGGATGAATTGATTACGTGTAGTTAGTCAAGCTTTCTAAAAGTCACTGAACCACGTCTCTTTAAATAATCTAAAAAGTTTACAAAATCAACAATAAATCATTTACACTAAATAAGGAAACCGTGTAACTTTATCATATTTATTAGAACTTGAGAAAAATGAACGTTTTTGTAAAGACATTATGTGGGTTTAAAAAGAAGATATGATGTTTTTAATGAACATACGTACCTCTCCATTATCGTAACTAAGTCAAAGACGATAAACAAATCTCGTTATCACTCGGTTGCTGTATCCTGATGGCGTTATGTGTTGTGTGTGAGGCGCCAACCAGTATATAACAATAATATGTTCGGAGAACGTTGTTACACTAATAACATCTGATGAAAAGCGAAGTAAGAAAGACGTATTTTATATGGTTTCACGTACTCACAAAGCTACTCGAGGGCTATTTTTGGTAGCCGTCCCTAATTTAGCAGTGTGAGACTAGAGGGAAGGCAGCTAGTCATCACCACAAACCGCCAACTCTTGGGATACTCTTACCAACGAATAGTGGGATTGACCGTCACATTATAACGCCCCCACGGCTGGGAGGGCGAGCATGTTTGGCGCGACGCGGGCGCGAACTCGCGACTCTCGGATTACGAGTCGCGCTTGGCCATGCCGGGCCAATTTTGGAAAGAGATGTTCAACAAACACATATGGGTGTGACGGTCGGGTGTGCACACACTTTTGGCCATGTAGTGTGCATGAGAAAAGATGCAAAGAAAGCGAAATACACAGAAATCCCATTCGAGCACATACCTATTAAGTCCCCTAGTTCAGCACCAATAAATTGTTGCATCTTTGCTCAGCTTAAGCATGGTCTTGTAATCTGACGTACAACAGAAAGCTTGAGTTATGAAGAGTGTGTTGCTTTTGCTCTTCTTGAAGAAGCTTGCTAGAACAATGATTTGAGTGCCAGAGAATAATGTGTAATTGTGGACATCGGAATGCATTCGATGGACGATGAAGGAGGTTGGTTCAAACGCAGCTTAGAAACTGAAATATTTTTTTTTATTAATTGAGGTTTACCTCTAACTGAGAACTCAGTTATGGTTAAATATATGTTGGCCATTTTGCGAAGTTGTTTCCAAAGTATGTTTACATTCCACTCGACTTGTATCAGCTAGGTCCTACATGATGTTTGATGATTGCACCAAACGTCCACCATTACTTGATCATTCCAGTTATAACTTTACTGTGAACTAAAACTTTCCAAAGAACGTGTCTGCTTTTTCATTGAAAAATTAACCACGCAAAATTAAGAGCTAATTTAATTTTCTAAAAATAAATTAAACAAAGTACTAACTTTTCTTATATTTGTAATAGGGAACCTAAATACCACCTTTTATTCAAAGGTAAATATTGTGAGTGTCTTCGTGTCACAGCTTGGTCGTATTATCGAAAATTTGGTCCTGCCATGGTTTACTTTTTGGTTTTGCGAAGTCGCATACACAGTTAATATTTATTGAACAAGGTGAATAGGTGTACTAAGTTTCCTTTTCTATTTCTAATTTATTTATATTCATATATATTATTTATATGGGAGAGAGACACTGAATATGTATGTTTTATTTTACTGCCGCAAAAATGTACTCACAGACTTGTTTTCCACTATTTCTAAACTGCATACATTTACCTCCATTCTAATTACAAAAAGAATCGTAATTTGCCGTTAGATGTCAATTTTGTGATACTTTTTCTGGCATTTCCATTAATTTAACCTTGAAACGTCATGAAGGACAGTCATTGTTTTATATCTCTAAATCGAGCTATGAAGGCATATTTTCCTTCCGTTGTGAAAGATTTGTTGTTGTTTTTTATTTCACGCAAAGCGACTCCAGGGCTATCTGCGATAGCCATCCCTTATTTCGCTGTGTAAGACTAGAGGGAAGGCAACTAGTCGTCACCACCCACTGCCAACTCTTGGGCGACTCTTTTACCAACGAATAGTGGGATTCACCGTCACATTATAACGCCCCACGGCTGAAGGGGCGAACGTGTTTGGTGCGGCGGGGATTCGAATCCGCGACCCTCAGATTACGAGTAGAACGCCTTAACCGACCTAGCCATGTCTGGCCCCGTTGTGAAAGTATCAGTTGTATATGTTTCCCCATAAAATACTTAATATTGCTTATTAAAAGTAAGTCGGTCCCCCAGTGGCTCAGCGGTATGTCTGCGGACTTACACGCTAAAATCCGGGTTTCGATACCCGTGGTGGGCAGAGCACAGATAGCCCATTGTGTAGCTTTGTGCTTAATTCAAAACAACAACAAAAGTAAGTCTTACAAATACAGTTTTATCTGTATCATCAATCAGTCATTGTAAGCAAAAAACACTTTTTATACAAAATCAAACACCTTAAATAACATTCACCCAACATTTATTTGTTCATTTTCTGCGTTCACATGAATAAAATGAATACGAACATATTATACCTGCCTTATTTTTTAAAATATATTTTTAGATCATTGTTACAGTGTGGTTTTCAAATCTGTCGTATGAATAAATATAAGTTTCATTTCAGGCTTCTCTTTATGATTCTAGACGTTTAACTTGCTTTCTTATGGAATCTATAAGTTCATATTAGGACACATTTTGATAATATTGTTTCAGATAAAATACATTCAATAAACTCTAGCTTTTAATATTTTGCTTTCATAGCCCATTATAGAAATAGTTATAAGTACCAATAAAACAGGAGAGATGAATGGACTTTACAGAAATAGTTATAAGTACCAATAAAACAGGAGAGATGAATGGACTTTACAGAAATAGTTATAAGTGCCAATAAAACAGGAGTGATCAATGGACTTTATAGAAATAGTTATAAGTACCAATAAAGCAGGAGTGATGAATGGACTTTATAGAAATAGTTATAAGTGTCAATAAAATAGGAGTGGTGAATGGACATTATAGAAATAGTCATAAGTACCAATAAAACAGGAGTGACGAATGGACTTTATAGAAATAGTCAAAAGTACCAATAAAACAGGAGTGATGAATGGACTTTATAGAAATAGTTATAAGTGTCAATAAAATAGGAGTGGTGAATGGACATTATAGAAATAGTCATAAGTACCAATAAAACAGGAGTGACGAATGGACTTTATAGAAATAGTCATAAGTACCAATAAAACAGGAGTGACGAATGGACTATAGAAATAGTCAAAAGTACCAATAAAACAGGAGTGATGAATGGACTTTATAGAAATAATTATAAGTGTCAATAAAATAGGAGTGGTGAATGGACATTATAGAAATAGTCATAAGTACCAATAAAACAGGAGTGACGAATGGACTTTATAGAAATAGTCATAAGTACCAATAAAACAGGAGTGACGAATGGACTTTATAGAAATAGTCATAAGTACCAATAAAACAGGAGTGACGAATGGACTTTATAGAAATAGTCAAAAGTACCAATAAAACAGGAGTGATGAATGGACTTTATAGAAATAGTTATAAGTGCCAATAAAATAGGAGTGGTGAATGGACATTATAGAAATAGTCATAAGTACCAATAAAACAGGAGTGACGAATGGACTTTATAGAAATAGTCATAAGTACCAATAAAACAGGAGTGACGAATGGACTTTATAGAAATAGTCAAAAGTACCAATGAAACAGGTGTAATGAATGCACATTTTATTTTGCAAATTAGAAATTGCGTATGATGTGAAACTATCAGCAACCTCAAATCTGTTATAACAGTTTTTCAAACTTGTTACAAAACTCGCTGAAGTATAATGGAATAAAATGAACAAAAGTTTACATTAAAATAATTCGCCCTTAACACTCCTTCGAAAAAAATATTTACATCCACTAAAGTGATATCCTCAGTGGATGTTTAAAAAAAATTATATATTATTTCGCAAATGTCTGAAAAGTCAAAATATTATTGTTCCTTAAAATATAAAGGGATAGGGTCAGTTAATGGCAATTTCATTTAAATACAAAATTATTAGTCTAATATTAATAACCTTTCAAGTTGCTCTGGGGCCTATTAGGCCCCAATTTTCGAAGGAGTGTTAACAAAACAGTATGGCGCTTTTGTGTTAGTAATATGAACATGTATCTAACTGTTTAATGGAAGAGACAATCATTTGCCTTGTTTTAAGGCTGTTTATTTGAAATGTTTTTTCTACAGAACCAAACCACAAAAGCTGCACTTCAAGTCAACAACCTTACGCCTGGTATTACGTATCAGCTTTATGTGAAAGCAGGAAATCATTATGGAATTAGTGATAAAACAAAGCCTGTTAAATTCACTGTCTCTGGTATGTATTAAACTTAAATATGACTAAAATTCGTGGAACTTTCTTCATGTTTACTAGTTTATTACCTACAGCATAATGTTAAAAGTTCACTATACTGTTTCACTTGTGAGATTAAGTTTTAAATATTGTCACTAATGAGTGAAGGATACACACATATAATTTCTTTATATGCACATCGGAAAGCTCATTACAATAAAACTACCGTGTTAATGTGTGCTTGCTATGTCTCAGAGCGTTATATTCACTCTGCTACACATTCTCTCTCTATTTATTGAGAAAGACGTGTATATACGAGTGTTTTAATTTTTGCGTGGGTGTGTGTTCTCTTATAGCAAAGCCACATCGTGATATCTGCTGAGTACACCAAAGAGAATCGAAACCCTGATTTTAGCTTTGTAAATCTGAAGACTTACCGTTGTACTAGCGAGTAACATAATGTTTGCGTTTTTAATGGAACAATTTATGTTGTACGTCATACAGATCTTTTTCACTGATGCAGTAAAACTAAAGCGTGTTTGACAGATTAGAATAAGTTTACGATTTATTCCTCCATAGAGTATCATAAAGTCCACTTTGTGCTGTATTCCCTCGATATAAAAGGCCTAAGTGTTAGCGTATGAACACAATTTCGATGTGACTGTGTGGTTTTTTTAGAAAACGTTTTTATTAACAATCAATATAATTTCGATATTCTTGAAACACGTGTATAATTACAACTAAGATACCCTCTGTTTTATCTCACCCCATAAGCGTTGTACGATAACCTTTTGTGTGTGTTTCGCGCAAAGCTACACGAGGGCGAGCTGTGCCAGCCGTCCCTAATTTAGCAATGTAAGATTAGAGGGAAGGCAGCTAGTCATCACCACCCACCAACGACTCTTGGGCTACTCTTTTACCACGAATAGTGGGATTGACTATAACTTTATAACGACCCCACGGCTGAAAGGGTGAGTATGTTTGATGTGGCGGAGAATTGAACCCGCGACTTTCAGATTACAAGTCGAGCGCCTTAACCACCTGGAAGAAAAAATAAGTAGATATTTGAACATTTTATAGTTTAATATTCCACTTTATTACATTTGAAGATTAAAATAATTTAAATTTAGAAGAAATATCTTGCGAAATGTTGCGAGCCCTATCATAAGTTCATGAAATGGAGTACTTAGATTCTGTAAACAGAAAATATGTGTGTGCTTTCTTTCATCAAAAGTCACACCGGGCTATCTGCTGAGTCCACGGAGTGAAATCGAACCCCTGATTTTAGCGTTGTAACTCAGTAGAGTTATCCCCATATCAGCGGGAGACCAGAAAATCTATTAATGAACACATAAAGTTTGGTGTGGTTAAGGCACTCGACTCGTAATCTGACCAACGCGGGCTCGAATCCACGTCACACAAAACATGCTCGCCTTTTCAGCTGTGGGGGCGTTATAAAGTAACTATCAATCCCACTATTTGTTGGTAAAATAGTAGCCTAAGAGTTGGCGGTGGGTGTGATGACTAGCTGCCTTCCCTTTAGTTTCACACTCCTAACTCAGGAACGGCTAGTGAAGATAGTCCTCGAGTAAATTTACGCGAAATTAAAACAAATATTGGCAACATTTGATTGAGATTTAATTTTAGGCTTAATCATAAATAATTACTCAGAAAATACGTACAATTTACTTTAACCAATGTGTGTATGTATAATATAGAGATACGTCAGTACGTTTCGAAATTGAGCTACGGTCTCCTTTTCTAAGTTCTACAGAAAGAATAATACAATGGTTAGTACTTTAAGTAGTGTTTATACAGAAAGAATAATACAATGGTTAGTACTTTAAGTAGTGTTTATACAGAAAGAATAATACAATGGTTGGTACTTTAAGTAGTGTTTATACAGAAAGAATAAAACAATGGTACTTTAAGTAGTGTTTATACAGAAAATAAAACAATGGTTGGTGCTTTAAGTAGTGTTTATACAGAAAGAATAATACAATGGTTAGTACTTTAAGTAGTGTTTATACAGAAAGAATAATACAATGGTTGGTACTTTGAGTAGTGTTTATACAGAAAGAATAATACAATGGTTGGTACTTTAAGTAGTGTTTATACAGAAAGAATAAAACAATGGTTGGTACTTTAAGTAGTGTTTATACAGAAAGAATAAAACAATGGTTGGTACTTTAAGTAGTGTTTATACAGAAAGAATAAAACAATGGTTGGTGCTTTAAGTAGTGTTTATACAGAAAGAATAATACAATGGTTAGTACTTTAAGTAGTGTTTATACAGAAAGAATAATACAATGGTTGGTACTTTGAGTAGTGTTTATACAGAAAGAATAATACAATGGTTGGTACTTTAAGTAGTGTTTATACAGAAAGAATAATACAATGGTTAGTACTTTAAGTAGTGTTTATACAGAAAGAATAATACAATGGTTGGTACTTTGAGTAGTGTTTATACAGAAAGAATAATACAATGGTTAGTACTTTAAGTAGTGTTTATACAGAAAGAATAATACAATGGTTGGTACTTTAAGTAGTGTTTATACAGAAAGAATAAAACAATGGTTGGTGCTTTAAGTAGTGTTTATACAGAAAGAATAATACAATGGTTAGTACTTTAAGTAGTGTTTATACAGAAAGAATAATACAATGGTTAGTACTTTAAGTAGTGTTTATACAGAAAGAATAATACAATGGTTGGTACTTTGAGTAGTGTTTATACAGAAAGAATAATACAATGGTTAGTACTTTAAGTAGTGTTTATACAGAAAGAATAATACAATGGTTGGTACTTTAAGTAGTGTTTATACAGAAAGAATAAAACAATGGTTGGTGCTTTAAGTAGTGTTTATACAGAAAGAATAATACAATGGTTGGTACTTTGAGTAGTGTTTATACAGAAAGAATAATACAATGGTTGGTACTTTAAGTAGTGTTTATACAGAAAGAATAATACAATGGTTAGTACTTTAAGTAGTGTTTATACAGAAAGAATAATACAATGGTTAGTACTTTAAGTAGTGTTTATACAGAAAGAATAATACAATGGTTGGTACTTTGAGTAGTGTTAAATTTTTGGCAGATATTGTAAGGTACATTTGTAGCAGTAAATGAAAATATTTAGTTACTTATGTGAACACTGAAAACTTCTTTCTTACAGATGATCCAACTTTCTTGAAACATTCAGATGGTAAGTCCAATAAAGCATAATAATAAGTGTAGTTTATGATGTAGATATTTATGATGTTTCAATTAGCAAAATAAAACCGAATGTAAAGTAATCCTGATGTTAATATACATTGGTGAATTATCTGCTTTTCACCACAGAAACAGCCACTAAGCAAAAAGCTTTCAATCTATCAGTAATGATACAGTCTCTCCTTCTCTTTACAGAAAGCTTTCATCTATCAGTAATGATACAGTCTCTCCTTGTCTTCACAGAAAGCTTTCATCTATCAGTAATGATATAGTCTCTCCTTGTCTTTACAGAAAGCTTTCATCTATCAGTAATGATACAGTCTCTCCTTGTCTTTACAGAGAGCTTTCATCTATCAGTAATGATACAGTCTCTCCTTGTCTTTACAGAGAGCTTTCATCTATCAGTAATGATACAGTTTCTCCTTCTCTTTACAGAAAGCTTTCATCTATCAGTAATGATACAGTCTCTCTTTGTCTTTACAGAAAGCTTTCACCTATCAGTAATGATACAGTCTCTTCTTGTCTTTACAGAAAGCTTTCAATCTATCAGTAATGATACAGTCTCTCCTTGTCTTTACAGAGAGCTTTCATCTATCAGTAATGATACAGTCTCTCCTTGTCTTTACAGAGAGCTTTCATCTATCAGTAATGATACAGTCTCTCCTTGTCTTTACAGAGAGCTTTCATCTATCAGTAATGATACAGTTTCTCCTTCTCTTTACAGAAAGCTTTCATCTATCAGTAATGATACAGTCTCTCTTTGTCTTTACAGAAAGCTTTCAATCTATCAGTAATGATACAGTCTCTCCTTGTCTTCACAGAAAGCTTTCATCTATCAGTAATGATACAGTCTCTCCTTGTCTTTACAGAAAGCTTTCAATCTATCAGTAATGATACAGTCTCCTCTTGCCTTTACAGAAAGCTTTCAATCTATCAGTAATGATACAGTCTCTTCTTGTCTTTACAGAAAGCTTTCAATCTATCAGTAATGATACAGTCTCCTCTTGTCTTTACAGAAAGCTTTCAATCTATCAGTAATGATACAGTCTCTTCTTGTCTTTACAGAAAGTTTTCAATCTATCAGTAATGATAGTCTTTTCTTGTCTCTACAGAAAGCTTTCAATCTATCAGTAATGATACAGTCTCTCCTTGTCTTCACAGAAAGTTTTCAATCTATCAGTAATGATAGTCTTTCCTTGTCTCTACAGAAAGCTTTCAATCTATCAGTAATGATACAGTCTCTTCTTGTCTTTACAAAAAGCTTTCAATCTATCAGTAATGATACAGTCTCTCCTTGTATTTACAGAAAGCTTTCAATCTATCAGTAATGATAGTCTTTCCTTGTCTCTACAGAAAGCTTTCAATGTATCAGTAATGATACAGTCTCTCCTTGTCTTCACAGAAAGCTTTCAATCTATCAGTAATGATAGTCTTTCCTTGTCTCTACAGAAAGCTTTCAATCTATCAGTAATGATAGTCTTTCCTTGTCTCTACAGAAAGCTTTCAATCTATCAGTAATGATACAGTCTCTCCTTGTCTTCACAGAAAGTTTTCAATCTATCAGTAATGATACATTCTCTCCTTGTCTTCACAGAAAGCTTTCATCTATCAGTAATGATACAGTCTCTCCTTGTCTTTACAGAGAGCTTTCATCTATCAGTAATGATACAGTTTCTCCTTCTCTTTACAGAAAGCTTTCATCTATCAGTAATGATACAGTCTCTCTTTGTCTTTACAGAAAGCTTTCACCTATCAGTAATGATACAGTCTCTTCTTGTCTTTACAGAAAGCTTTCAATCTATCAGTAATGATACAGTCTCTCCTTGTCTTTACAGAGAGCTTTCATCTATCAGTAATGATACAGTCTCTCCTTGTCTTTACAGAGAGCTTTCATCTATCAGTAATGATACAGTCTCTCCTTGTCTTTACAGAGAGCTTTCATCTATCAGTAATGATACAGTTTCTCCTTCTCTTTACAGAAAGCTTTCATCTATCAGTAATGATACAGTCTCTCTTTGTCTTTACAGAAAGCTTTCAATCTATCAGTAATGATACAGTCTCTCCTTGTCTTCACAGAAAGCTTTCATCTATCAGTAATGATACAGTCTCTCCTTGTCTTTACAGAAAGCTTTCAATCTATCAGTAATGATACAGTCTCTCCTTGTATTTACAGAAAGCTTTCAATCTATCAGTAATGATACAGTCTCCTCTTGCCTTTACAGAAAGCTTTCAATCTATCAGTAATGATACAGTCTCTTCTTGTCTTTACAGAAAGCTTTCAATCTATCAGTAATGATACAGTCTCCTCTTGTCTTTACAGAAAGCTTTCAATCTATCAGTAATGATACAGTCTCTTCTTGTCTTTACAGAAAGTTTTCAATCTATCAGTAATGATAGTCTTTCCTTGTCTCTACAGAAAGCTTTCAATCTATCAGTAATGATACAGTCTCTCCTTGTCTTCACAGAAAGTTTTCAATCTATCAGTAATGATAGTCTTTCCTTGTCTCTACAGAAAGCTTTCAATCTATCAGTAATGATACAGTCTCTTCTTGTCTTTACAAAAAGCTTTCAATCTATCAGTAATGATACAGTCTCTCCTTGTATTTACAGAAAGCTTTCAATCTATCAGTAATGATAGTCTTTCCTTGTCTCTACAGAAAGCTTTCAATGTATCAGTAATGATACAGTCTCTCCTTGTCTTCACAGAAAGCTTTCAATCTATCAGTAATGATAGTCTTTCCTTGTCTCTACAGAAAGCTTTCAATCTATCAGTAATGATAGTCTTTCCTTGTCTCTACAGAAAGCTTTCAATCTATCAGTAATGATACAGTCTCTCCTTGTCTTCACAGAAAGTTTTCAATCTATCAGTAATGATACATTCTCTCCTTGTCTTCACAGAAAGCTTTCATCTATCTGTAATGATACAGTCTCTCCTTGTCTTCACAGAAAGCTTTCAATCTATCAGTAATGATACAGTCTCTCCTTGTCCTTACAGAAAGCTTTCAATCTATCAGTAATGATACAGTCTCTCCTTGTCTTTACAAAAAGCTTTCAATCTATCAGTAATAATACAGTCTCTCCTTGTCTTTACAGAAAGACTTCAATCTATCAGTAATGATACAGTCTCTCCTTGTCTTTACAGAAAGCTTTCATCTATCAGTAATGATACAGTCTCTCCTTGTCTTTACAGAAAGCTTTCATTTTATCAGTAATGATAGTCTCTTCTTGTCTTTACAGAAAGATTTCAATCTATCAGTAATGATACAGTCTCTCCTTGTCCTTACAGAAAGCTTTCAATCTATCAGTAATGATACAGTCTCTCCTTGTCTTTACAGAAAGCTTTCAATCTATCAGTAATGATACAGTCTCTCCTTGTCTTTACAGAAAGCTTTCATCTATCAGTAATGATACAGTCTCTCCTTGTCTTTACAGAAAGCTTTCAATTTATCAGTAATAATACAGTCTCTCCTTGTATTTACAGAAAGCTTTCAATTTATCAGTAATGATACAGTCTCTCCTTGTCTTCACAGAAAGCTTTCATCTATCAGTAATGATACAGTCTCTCCTTGTCTTTACAGAAAGCTTTCAATTTATTAGTAATGATACAGTCTCTCCTTGTCTTCACAGAAAGCTTTCATCTATCAGTAATGATACAGTCTCTCCTTGTCTTTACAGAAAGCTTTCAATTTATTAGTAATGATACAGTCTCTTCTTGTCTTTACAGAAAGATTTCAATCTATCAGTAATAATACAGTCTCTCCTTGTATTTACAGAAAACTTTCAATTTATCAGTAATGATACAGTCTCTCCTTGTCTTCACAGAAAGCTTTCATCTATCAGTAATGATACAGTCTCTCCTTGTCTTTACAGAAAGCTTTCAATTTATTAGTAATGATACAGTCTCTCCTTGTCTTTACAGAAAGCTTTCAATCTATCAGTATTGATACAGTCTCTCCTTGTCTTTACGGAAAGCTTTAAATCTATCAGTAATGATACAGTCTCTCCTTGTCTTTACAGAAAGTTTTCAATCTATCAGTAATGATACAGTCTCTCCTTGTCTTTACAGAAAGATTTCAATCTATCAGTAATAATACAGTCTCTCCTTGTCTTTACAGAAAGTTTTCAATCTATCAGTAATGATACAGTCTCTCCTTGTCTTCACAGAAAGTTTTCAATCTATCAGTTATGATAGTCTCTCCTTGTCTTCACAGAAAGCTTTCATTTTATCAGTAATGATAGTCTCTTCTTGTCTTTACAGAAAGCTTTAAATCTATTAGTAATGATACAGTCTCTCCTTGTCTTTACAGAAAGCTTTCAATCTATCAGTAATGATACAGTCTCTCCTTGTCTTTACAGAAAGATTTCAATCTATCAGTAATGATACAGTCTCTCCTTGTCTTTACAGAAAGTTTTCAATCTATCAGTAATGATACAGTCTCTCCTTGTCTTTACAGAAAGTTTTCAATCTATCAGTAATGATACAGTCTCTCCTTGTCTTTACAGAAAGTTTTCAATCTATCAGTAATGATACAGTCTCTCCTTGTCTTTACAGAAAGATTTCAATCTATCAGTAATGATACAGTCTCTCCTTGTCTTTACAGAAAGTTTTCAATCTATCAGTAATGATACAGTCTCTCCTTGTCTTCACAGAAAGTTTTCAATCTATCAGTTATGATAGTCTCTCCTTGTCTTCACAGAAAGCTTTCATCTATCAGTATTGATACAGTCTCTCCTTGTCTTTACAAAAAGCTTTCATCTATCAGTAATGATACAGTCTCTCCTTGTCTTTACAGAAAGCTTTCAATCTATCAGTAATGATACAGTCTCTTGTCTCTACAGAACGCTTTCATCTATTAGTAATGATACAGTCTCTCCTTGTCTTTACAGAAAGCTTTCATCTATCAGTAATGATACAGTCTCTCCTTGTCTTTACAGAAAGCTTTAAATCTATCAGTAATGATACAGTCTCTCCTTGTCTTTACAGAAAGTTTTCAATCTATCAGTAATGATACAGTCTCTCCTTGTCTTTACAGAAAGATTTCAATCTATCAGTTATGATAGTCTCTCCTTGTCTTCACAGAAAGCTTTAAATCTATTAGTAATGATACAGTCTCTCCTTGTCTTTACAGAAAGCTTTAAATCTATTAGTAATGATACAGTCTATCCTTGTCTTTACAAAAAGCTTTCATCTATCAGTAATGATACAGTCTCTCCTTGTCTTTACAGAAAGCTTTCAATCTATCAGTAATGATACAGTCTCTTCTTGTCTCTACAGAAAGCTTTCATCTATCAGTAGTGATACAGTCTCTCATTGTCTTTACAGAACGCTTTCATCTATCAGTAATGATACAGTCTCTCCTTGTCTTTACAGAAAGCTTTCATCTATCAGTAATGATACAGTCTCTCCTTGTCTTTACAGAAAGCTTTCATCTGTCAGTAATGATACAGTCTCTCCTTGTCTCCACAGAACGCTTTCATCTATCAGTAGTGATACAGTCTCTCATTGTCTTTACAGAACGCTTTCATCTATCAGTAATGATACAGTCTCTCCTTGTCTTTACAGAAAGCTTTCATCTATCAGTAATGATACAGTCTCTCCTTGTCTTTACAGAAAGCTTTCATCTATCAGTAGTGATACAGTCTCTCATTGTCTTTACAGAACGCTTTCATCTGTCAGTAATGATACAGTCTCTCCTTGTCTTTACAGAAAGCTTTCAATCTATCAGTAATGATACAGTCTCTTCTTGTCTCTACAGAACGCTTTCATCTATTAGTAATGATACAGTCTCTCCTTGTCTTTACAGAAAGTTTTCATCTATCAGTAGTGATACAGTCTCTCATTGTCTTTACAGAACGCTTTCATCTATCAGTAATGATACAGTCTCTCCTTGTCTTTACAGAAAGCTTTCATCTATCAGTAATGATACAGTCTCTCCTTGTCTTTACAGAAAGCTTTCATCTATCAGTAATGATACAGTCTCTCCTTGTCTTTACAAAAAGCTTTCAATCTATCAGTAATGATACAGTCTCTCCTTGTCTTTACAGCTGCAGCAGACATCGCTGTGAAAGTCGTTAGTTCTATTGTGGCAGTTGCATTGGTAATTCTATTAACGGCAGGTGGAGTCTATGTTTGGAGGCGGAAGAAAAAACGGGCATCCACTGGAGTGTCTTTTGAAAATCCAACATTCCTGAAAGATGGCATCTCTCTGCAGGTAGAATGTTTATGATTCATCACTTTCGATCATTATTAGCATTATATGTTCAAATATAGTTATCTTCTAATCGTAAATTACTTGAAACTCATGCTTCTTCAAATACTTATGAGAAACATACATATATTTTATGTTAATTACAACTTAATACAAGTTACGTTCCTAAAAAACCTTAACATTAGAGCTGAAACGTTGGTTATAAAAAATCTGTGCGTGTTTGTACTGGAGTCCCTTGATAAATATGTCTGCGGACTTACACGCTAAAATCCGGGTTTCGATCCCCGTGGTGGGCAGAGCACAGATAGCCCATTGTGTAACTTTGTGCTTCATTCAAAACAACAACAACAACCCTTGATAAAACTGTAAGCTTTAGAGCAAAACATACAAAAAACAAACAAAGGTTTATTTCAACAGCAGTCAAAGGTTACACAGTGACTTCAACATCTTTATTTGTAGTTAAACACAAATATAGAATATGTTGTCTGTGATCTGCCCACCACGGATATCGAAACTGGTTTCCAGTGTTACAAGTATGCTGACATGCCACTGCGCCGTTAGGGGGCACTTCAGTCTATCAAAAATACTTTATTTTGCCTTATTACAAACGGAGAAATGAGATAATTTTTACTGAATAAATATCACAACAACTTCAAAACTGTTATTTGTTAAAATTTAGAATATAGTACACAGAAGAATTATGTGCATGCTTGAAAACGTCATATAGTAACGAACATGCACGTGCTTATTTATAAATTTGTTTGAAGTACAAAGTAAATCTGAAAAAAAAACAAGGCACATTTAACATAACCGTAGTTTTAAAACTAATAGTTTAGGAAAACTCGTCTTCACTCGTAGCACAACGAGAGGCATTAGTTTGTCTGCTTAAGCAGAAAGCGGAACAATGGACTATCCTGAGTCGAAATCCTGAATGGTGTCCATGAACCCTCATTTATAACGTTTGGTCAACGACGATGTGGAGGTTATGGAGGGTCATTAGTCTTATTTTAGTTCTAATGAAGTTTCAAATCAAACTGTTATCATAGTATTTAGCAGATTTGAAGAATCGTTTGAACATGGTTTACGATGTGGCTTGAAACTCATTGCTTGGTTGTGTAAGGTATAACAGTATTTCAAGGAACCTGAAACCAGAGGTTTAGTTGGAACTATTGTTATAAGTAGTCATGATACATTGTAGTTCTGTAATATTAGGAAAGAAAAGGAGTGGATGAAACTGTCATAAAAATATTCCTCAAATCTTGTAGATGCATAATTATAACATATTTTACCTCTAAGGTCATAATTATTCTAAATATCACAAGATAACATCAATGTAAATTAAATATCAGGCGTGATCTTCAAACATCCATCAAGAAATGTGTTATTTTCGCCTCTGTTGAAGAAAATATAATTTTGAAATCTATTATCTCACAATATTATATATTTTCAAATGTGTTTTCCTTTGTGTATCTTTATGATTTAGGACAAAATTCTGGCGTAATTCGATAATCCATCCGTTGCTTACCATTTCACCTTTCAGTATATTTTATTTATCCAGTTCCGGGTAATTCAATTATTGTTCACAATGTTGGTGTCATTTTCAGAACACAATACCACCGACAAATGAACCAGGACTTGACAAAATCGGTGAACTTGGTAGTGGACAGTCAGACAACAGTGAAAGTCAAGTGAACAACACCCGAGCTATTTCTAATCTGTATGAAGAACCGAAACACATATGAGAAGTAATTATACAACTTAATAATAACCATTTGGAGACTCCTAAATAAGCTCAGCTATCTTTTCATTTCTCCTTTTAACTAAGACATATCTCGGAGTACACCTAAAGGTTGGCAAGTTATTCAAGTTTTCCAGAGGAGAAGAAGCCATTATTTCTCCAACACATTAAAGTAGCGGTTATTCATCAAACGCACCAAGAAGTTTGTGCATTTTGTTATATTTCATGATATACAACGGAATGTGGTTAAAACGTTGGAACTGTAAAATGTTTCCATGTTGAGATACAATACTTCAAAATGGTGTAGGGTTCAGGGTAAGAAAACAATATGAAACTCAGCGTCACGTATTTGACTTTTTAAAAAATTATCTAAATGAAAATTGAATTGATTATATATATATATACACATTAATGTTTGTTTTTCTATTAACTTGAGAATTACTGAATGTAATATACTAATTAACTCTGACCACTAAGTCTTCACACGAGTAAAATTTTGCGAAAACTCGTATGTCCAATCGTAGGTCAGTATCGCGTGCGTAAGTGGCACAAAGTGGTTATTTGTGAGAAAAACTGATTAAATAATATCACGCCATGGAGGTAATAAAAAATTAATTACAGGTAATATATCGAAAATTATGCAAGGAAAATGTTTTCTCCAAAGTTTGCATAAAAGTATTATTACTAAAGCAGAATAAAGAGTGAATATACCTGGGATTTTGCGCTTGTTCATTTGTATTAATTTCGAGTGACAAGTCTTCATGAGAATACACTATATATACAATTGTATTAAAAAGTTACTTAACTGAAAAAATACTGGTTATACTAACTAAATATAACTGTAACCAAGAATGTGATTCTCCAAATAAATCGAACTAGGAATGACACAGATGACGTCAGTCACTGTCTGTTGCTAATCGTTGTTATCACAAGTCATAGTTAACAAAGAAAACTAGTCAAATGTTACAGTTATTCTATTATATTATTAAACATTGTTAATTTAAAAGGGGCGAATGGGGATCTTCAAAAATACAGAAACACGATAGGTAGCTCAAAGGTCGCATATAAAGTAAAGAAACAGGTTTAATGTTTAAGACATCAGAATTGATTGATTTGATTTGAATTTCGCGCAAAGCTACACAAGGGGGGGCTATCTGCGCTAGCCGTCCCTAATTTAGCAGTGTATAACTAGAAGGAAGCTGATCATCACAACTCACCGCCAACTCTTGGGCTACTCTTTTACAAACGAATAGTGAGATTGACCGTTACACCAAATATACTTGCCTTTTCAGCCGTTGCGGTGTTATAATGTGATGATCAATCCCACTTTTCGTTGATAAAACAGTAGCCCAACAGTTGGTGGTGGATGTTTATGACTAGCTGTCTTCCCTATATTCTCACACTTCTAAATTAGGGACGGCTAACGCAGATAGCCCTCGAGTAGCTTTACGCGAAATTCAAAACAAACCAAAAAAACACCCCTAAATTTGCAGTTATTAACGCTTTCAAATTTTGTACGCAACTATACAAACGTTGTTTTTAAACAAGAGGGTAGCTTACAAAATCACTCATTTATGTAACCATAATTTTTATAAGAAATTAAGAAGTTCCAGAGATGCTTAAGAACATCAAAATCGTCCTGCACTAAAATAAAATGCAACGTGTGTCCTGTACTCAGGACAGAAATTTTGAAAAACAAAATGTCCAAGAAAACTTGTCCTGACCGTTTAATGTAATAGAAGAATGCAATATAATAATACACATCTGTAAAAAACATAAAAATTGTGTTTACGAAATTTTAAATACAAACTATAGTCAAACACGAGATATTATAAACTATATTCTAGTGCTTACTTTAGAAAAGATATTCTATTAGTTTCGTGTAAGCTATGATTTATATTTTAAACATTATACTACAAGAGAAAACACTGTATACAGCAGTAACGAAGAGATACCCAGGATACCCTACAGGACTTAATTTTTGTCATCAATTAACTCATGTAACCATTGGTAACGTAAAAATTACGTAATAAATGTTTTCAATTATTTTATTAAGCGATGAATAAACTTAGTTTCAGTAACTGCTGAAAACTTGCAAATACAAATACAATGTCATTTGACAACTATGAATTTGTGTTAGTTGAAGACTGACATATTTCACTCTTCAATATCTAGGAAAGAATTTGTTCAGGAATAATCAAATTTTTGGTACAGACCATCTCTATATTTAGCTATAAATCTTTCGAACAGGATATAATTAGTCATAACTTAAGTTCCCGCTTCAGAAAAAGGTTTGTTTTGAATTTAGCGTAAAGCTACACGAAGGCTATCTTCGCTAGCCGTCCGTAATTTAGCAATGTAAGACTAGAGGAAAGTATGATAGTCATTACTACTCACTGCCATTTCTTGGGCTTCTCTATTACCAACGAATAGTGGGATTAACCGTCACATTATAACGCTCCCACGACTGTAAGGGCGAGCATGTTTGGTGCGACGGGGGATTTGAACCCGCGACCCTCAGATTACGAATCGAGTGCATTAACCCACCTGGCCATTCCGGGTCCATAAAATGTGGCGACGTAATAGAAGCAGCTTAATGCTGGATATTTTAACGAGTCTTACTTTTATAACTATTTAATTCCCTAATTCAAGTTATACAAAATATACTACAGACTTTACGGGAAAAGCAGGAAAGAGTGGATCGTTGGTTGGCGCAAAAAAGGCTATCTGCGCCAAACAACCGCTAAAAAGCATAAAAAGTAAAATTGTTATAAACTCTAGTTATAATTCGATTTAATTTTAAAGAAATTAGGATAACAGAATTAAATAGGCTAATGGTTCGTAGAAAATTAAAAATAAAATCAAGTCGTGCCATCTATTTTCAAAGAGCATAGCTCATTGAGAAAAGAATACACAATCCCAGGTGGTATGTTGTGGTAAGGATCAAAGTTCAGAAGCATACTAGAAAAAGTTGCAAACAATGGAGGCTTGCAGTACTCTGTAAGGAAAGCTCCCTTGCAGACCCAAGTCCACTCCACAAGAGATGGAAGGAAGAGCACAGGGGATATTCAGTGTCCTTGTACATTTGACCTGTAGCTGCTAAATGTGAAGAATAAAAGTATATTATATTAATAGAAAAGCCCCCAAAACTTTGTTTCAAGGACCACAGGCTTGTTTGTTTTGATTTTTTTGTGTAAAGCTACACGAGGGCTATCTGCACTAGCCAAATCTAACTTAACAGTGAAGACTAGATGGAAGGCAGCTAGTCATCATCGCCCACTGCTAACTCTTGGGCTACTCATTTGCCAACGAATAGTGGATTGACCACCACCTTATACCATTCCATGGCTGAAAGGATGAGCATGTTTGATGTGATGGGAATTCGAGTCTACGTCCGTCAGGTTAAAAGAAGCAAATTGGTAGCAAAAGTGCATGAAGGTGGTTTTAGAGAAAGAAATGGGAAAACCATTTGCCGTGATCCACTTCAACAAGCAACTGAGGGTTGTCTGAAGATGTCGCTCAAAAAATCTCATGTTTGACGACTGACATGAGATATGTAAATCGTTGACATAAAGCCCATTTAAAACAGTAGTAAGTTGTGTAGCGATAGCGTCAATCTTAATAACTTGAAGTGTGACATACAAGATACAGCCCCGATGGACTCCATGTTACTATGGAAAAGAACAGTAACGTGTTTAATCCACTCGAAGTTGGAATCACCTGTCCAGTAAAATATTCAAAATAAATATGGTTAAATGGCTATGCAATCCATAGGAGTGAAGGTCCTGGAAAATGTGGTACCTTCACATAGTGTCATAAGCCTTCTTAATTGCAAACAATACAGAAACATAATGTTCCTTCTTAAGAAAGGCTTCTCTATTCGACGTTTCAGGTTAAATCAGGTGGATAGCTGAAAAACTAACTGGGTGGGCGAGAAGATGGGCATCAACCACCCTATCTAGCACCTTACAGAAACAAATAGTCAAAGTAGTTGTACGATAATTAGAAGAAGTATTGCGATCCTTTACAAGCTAAGAGAAAAGAAGAAGAATAGTTGGTATCAAGCATAAAGAAAAACATTATCCTACCAGATCTGGTTTAAAACAACGAAAATAATAGCAAGACAGAGAGATGGTGCAGCATCTCATAGTAAGGATTATCAGGTCTGACTGATGTACGGCCAGAGTAATGAAGAGCAAGTGTGAGTTCTGGTAGTGTTGATATGTGTAGAGACGATCAACCCAAAAGGAAAGAGGTGACCACTCTGTTCACAACTTGATGGCCAAGAATGCGAGAGAAGAAACAAAAGTGCTGAATGCATGAGAAAACTCTCAAGATGAATACTGGCAGTGTTCTACACATCAGAAACTTCATGATCATTAAATAAGATGGAAGGAGGATAGGAAGCATATCTCTCATTGACCTCCAGAATCTAATTCCATGTGATTTTAGATCTGATTGTAGAAGATGTGCTAAGTGTGATCTTAATCCAAGATTACTTTTAGCTTTGATGCCTGACCTGCTGAGTGTAGTCACGGGCCTTTTGATAAATGATGCAGCTGGAAAGGGACAGCATCAGAAAGTATCCGAGACCCATTTTTTGAATCAACCATAAACGTGGATATTGCTGAAAACGTATCAAGGTCTTAGTAGAGTGAACAGTGATCTGGACAATACAGTCACTCACTGCCAGCATGCAGTTGATTACTGATGGTTGGATGAAGTTCTGAGAAAGTGGTGAAAAAGGGCCAGTTAGCCTGGTTAAACTTCCACTGAAGCACACACATAGTCATTCTCCCTAAAAACGGCAGGAAGATGATAAATTCCCCATAGGTCACTGGCAACCTTTCAAGAAAGGTGAAGAGAAGCAGATGAGAGATCAATAGCAGTAAAAGACTGACAAGGTGCATTACAGTAAGTATACGAACCGGTATTGGAGAGAGAAATGTTATTATCTGCATGCAAATATTCTACAGAACGACCTCTTTAATCAGAACCACTCTGTGCGAATTGATACAATAAAGTGTCAGAAAATTAAAACAGGAAATAACTGTTTAAAAAGAGCATGTAGGTCAAATCGATCATAATTCTCCAGGACACAAGTAGAGAGAACAAACAGTTGTGGGACAACCCAAGAAAAGAGGGATGGCTATTACCTCCAAGGGTGTACTGACATGCTGGTCAACCACAGCGCCACCCCTCCATGCACTCGCCCATGACACTACCTGTTGTTCCTGTGTAGGAAAAACTGCTAAAAGGTTACTGTATTGGCAGGTTTCAGAAATGTTTACTGTAATAAAAGGCATGGGATGATAAACCAAATCCTTAATGTTATCTAGATTAGAATAAAAACCTGAACAATTTCACTGTATCAAAGTGGGTGGATAACCCTTCGTTTTACAACCACGTCATTCTTCTTTATTAGGAGGAGGTCTGTCGACCTCCATGAATCCTGCCCTGGGTCGAGCAGGCAGGTCTTTGTTGGTATACATAGATTTCCGCGACTGGGGGCGTTAACAAATGATCATTCCACCTCTCAGTGTCAAGGAAGACAGACTCAAGAGGATGAGGCTGAAGAAAGTGGGCTCAAGCAGACACTGAAAGAATTGGCAGGGGCTGTGACAGGAGCAGACGTTGACTTGTCTATTCAGTTATTCATTGAGGTTAAAAAGACTCTTTACCCGATGCAAAAATACACTGATGGAGGTCTGCAAACCCAGTGTAGCAATGGAATGTCGTGCAGCAGCATAAGAAGGGGACAACAACTTTCAAGCCTCGAGAGAAGAAATGTTATAAACGTCTTTTAAATACTGTACGTCTATCTCCTCTGCCCATTTAGTGCAAGAACTAAAGTAACAGGAGTAGGAACCATTACAATTGACGCAATGAAAGCCCAGTTGACACACGTATACATAAGGTCTCTGCCATCATAACAAGCACACGTCACAAAACTACGAGAAGATGCCTTCATTTGACCAAATCACTGACACTGGAAACATCAAAGGGTTGGGAATATATGGCTGTACCTTACAACTCAGATAACCTGTCTTGACAATGGTAAATGGACATGGCAATATAAATATCCAAACAAGAACACTGAAAGGCAGCATAATTCCTTCTTTATGAGTGGAGATACATCACATTGCAGAAACACCTTTGTTGGAAAAAACCAGCAAGAATTTCCAACTTGGGGTTGTTTTTCAAATTCTTCTCAACAATAACTGCTAATAAAGAATACAAAGTAACACAGGAAGTACCCTTAATGCATGTATCCCCAATGGCCTTTGAATTCAAGGTATACGTTTCCAAATGTCCCCAAGACATAGCTTTTTGACTGGTTTTGGAGAGCCAGTAAATCCCTCTAATCTCTTCTGAATAAAAAGGGTGATAACTGTTCTAAAGGTTTACCTGACGAAGAATGTGGTATGATAAAACAATGTACAAGTGCAGAATGGGGTGGAGCTTTCTGTTCAGAATCTTTAAGACATAATATTTTACCAGTTACCAGTTTTTATGGGGTTTTTTTTGGAGGACTTGGGGGTCCATAAAGAAACGAGAAAGCTTTAGTTTTCATCAGTCTCATCCACCATGGAATCCTAAGAGGAGATACACTACAATGCCAAATAAGCAAAGTGCAGAAGTACCAAGGCTTCTTGAGCACTAAAACGAAACACCAGCATTGGACACAATGTCCACAACACCTGCTAAAAACGTCAGACACTGGTACTCAGTTGACCTTAGTCTAACAGGGCCAGCCATTTGACCCTGGGGGCTCCACAAGATCACCCATCAACAGGAAATTAAGGCCAAAGTGGTATGTTATGATTGGACCCTTCAACCACCAAGATCCTCTCTTCCCCATTATGAGTTGACATGCATGGCAAACACGAGAAGAGGTAAGCGCTAATAAGACACGATCTGAGAGGGGAAAGAGTGGAGTAGTTCAAGTTTTATCCTGACTTCAGCATTTTGAGTTCAGCTCAGTTTCCAGAGGGCAGCTTAAAAATTAAGCTGATACAGGCAAAAAAAAAAAAAAAAAGGAATGGATGTACAAAGTGCAATTTTTCATGATAGATGCAATCTCTAGAAAAAGATAAACAGATACAGATATGCACATTAGTATCCTCAATTGGAATGACAAAGGGATTAGGAGGTAGATAATAAAAAAACAAGTTTTAACATCAACATGCTGGTTATGGCATGTGGACCATGATATGCATACCCATCAACCAGAATGGTAAAAAAACAGGGTCATACATCAAGCAAGTGGGATTATGAAGTGGAAGCAAGCTTCTGGTTGAAACCAAACTCTCAAGACAACTGTAAAAGATGAAAAAAAACAACAACAACAAAGAAAACATGACATTACAGGGTCATGTCATTTCTCAACTCCACCATAAGAACCAGGTGATAACTACTACCTGTATTACATGCAAAATCATAACTCACTTAACTATAAATGCAGGAAAAGACATCCTGCATCTGGCATTAGAAGAAGGACAACAGAGCATTTGTCCAATTGTAGGAACAGTGTGCATATGTTTGGTACTGTTTCCATTTAATAACTATTTAAGATGTGTAACAGTGCTTAAAACTTCGTTTGAAAACAATTTTTATATATGGAAATATATAAAATATATGGCAGATGGATTTTGATAATTTCGATGGAAATAACTGTGTCATGAAAGAATGTTAGTGTAACAGTCATAATCAGTCTCTAAAGTCATCCAAGCAGTGTGCTGTTGTCAGTGGTAGAGAAAATAGGATTTTAGGTTGTATCTACAAAATATTGAATGCAAGTCTAAAGAGATTATAATTTCATTGTATAAGTCACACTGAATTGTTGGAAAGTGTTCAGAGTAGGGTTAGGGTTACTAGAATGGTGCCTCTGACCGAGGGGTTGTCACACAAGGAGAGGCTGAAATCTCAAGTTATTTTCTCTTGAAACTGAAAGTTTAGGAGGATATAACAGAGATGTTTTAGATTGATAGTAAAGCCACTCATAGCCCTTCTTTAATACTTTATCACTATTAACTAGCCTGTAACACTATATTAAAAAAAAAATGTCATCAAAATTGTATACAATTAACTATGCTTCAGTTATACTCATCATATCAAAGTCTTCCATTCCTACCAGTGCTCTAAATTCATCTGTTTTATTTCTTATACTTCTAGCATTACAACAATAAGAATTAAGCCTATCCTTTTAACTATTTCTATACCTTTTCCTGTTAAACATTTCTCTGCATTTTATTCTTTTTTCATTTACTTTTTTAAAGGCCCTCATCACTATCTAATACCAGTTTTAAAAATTCCCTTACAGCTGCATTAATAGCCTTGACAAACAAATCAGTTCCTTACCATATTTTAAATATAAACCATCCACTGAACTGATCCCACAAATCCAATTATCCTTTCATACTAACCTAAGCCTCGCATTTAGCCCTTGACCACAAAGAATACAATTTGGATGGCTGTCCTGTTTATGTCATATGCACTTTTACTGCTGTCAAAAGACTGTTTCAGTTAAAAATGGTAAACAGTTTTAAAGAACTTGAAATTGGTGGTTGTTTCTAATTTAATAATAGAAATATATTTTGGTAAGTGAAATAAGATTACAACATAAATTTACTGACAACAGTGAAAAATGTAGCACTTACAAAGTTAACTGGGTCTTTTTTTACAACATGATAATACATATTTGTTGCTGAAGCCGAATAACCAAAGCTCAAAGAAGTACCCATGTATATTTGTTATATTCAAGTCAAGCACTTTTACTATGTGCAACAGAAGGTATTCTAATTGATATCACAAATTGTAATTTACTTTAATAAGAAAACCAAAGCCTGATCTCAACAAAGGTGCTCTATTCTATCTTTTATACAGAATTAGTTTCAACACTTTGATTCAGACCTTCAGTCTATTTATATATCCACACGTTTGAAAGATCATTCATAAATTATTTAAGTTTGCAACTGCTTGGTCACATGCTTGTAGAATAGTACTGGACATTCTTACACAATTGTTTTTAAATTAATTTCTGTTAGCATCAGTTTTTGTGTCTCACATTGTGAACAAAATAAATATTTTACTATATGCAGCTAATTAAAAAACTTACATTAACAAAATCATAGAACAAATTACTGGAAAGTTTTTATTATTATTTCTATATAAATATACATACATATATATATATATATATATATATATAAACAGTTTACAAATCATACAAAGGAAACAGTTTTATCAATGATTTCACAGCATTCTCTTTAACAGTCAAACTGGGTTTCAAATGTTTCTTTACTTATCTGCAAAACAAAACACAATGAGTTATGAGTATATCTTACAAAATATTAATATTTTCAAAATACATCCATACACACTTAACACCAATACATCTAGACTTTACACATATTCAACACTGAAAATGTTCATTAATAACCTACAATAACAGCACACAAACTGTGTTGTTATATAAAGTAGAAATTTTAATATCTGAAAATTAATGTTTGGTTAAATTTCATGCACAGATTCATTTAACGTTTCAACTTTTTGTCAAACTTAATTTTAGAAGTAAATCATCTTAAGATTGTATTGTCCTTTAAAACATGACAAATTTACATGCAAAGAAACACTATTAAACATTTCTTGTAGTCTTTAAATTGAAAACGAAACAAAAGTAGGATCTCTCAAACTACGAAAGTACACTTTCAGTCATTATATATCATATGCATAATTAATGTGGCAGGAATAAAGAAATACATAACAAATTATTTTAACACCATAATTTACTGAGGAATTATAAAAACTGGTACACATGCTGATATGGGCTTCAATAATTTAAGAAATTGGTGACCTCAGTAATCAGTTAGTACAAGCGTACTTTCGGAAATCACTTCCACTTTGTACTCAACTTGAAGACTATAACAAATGTTTAGTTAGCAGTGTTTCCTCAGAATACAAATTTGCCCAGTTTTAAGGATTGATGTTAAGTTTCAAAAACCATCAGTGTAAATTCTATTCTTATAACTTAATAGTCTGAACAGATTTATGCAACCATTTACAAGAGAACAGCGTATACTGTGTTCTTATTTTAAAGTATAAAAACAGTCTCATGTCAAAATGAGTAACGTTTCCACTAAGGAAATCATCCTTCTTCGTCAAACAAACTACGTTTCAGATTTTCAGTCATCAAAAGAAAGTGGGCTCTTTTAACTGATTCATTATTCAGGTTATAAATTTCATTAAATTCTACAGGTACATAATATGTAAAAGGAAGTTTCACAATCTTGTCACAATATACACATCCTCAAGTTCATTAAGTGTACGAACAATATTAATTGGACTTTTGATACTAGAAGCTTTTCATTGTGAAAGTATACTATCACAAATATTACAATTAGTACAGTTAACTTCAGTGTTAAACAACGCTTCTTACACAGAGTGAATAATAGGTCTATTTTTTAAAATGGTGTTAAAATAGACTAGAATAAAAAGTAAAATACAATTAAGTTATTTTGTTACTTAAAAGATTACAACAAGTACATGAACACAAGTTTGAGTGTTTTATACAAGATTTACTGAAAATTTGTGAAAAGTATAACACGAAAAACTTTTAGATGAAGAATTAAACTTATAAGTCACATCCAGATATCATTGTAGGATGTAAGTGTATTTGTTCTAAAAGTGTGATTAGTGAATTGTCAAAATCATCATTAATGCCTATTCAGGTTCTTTGCATAGGCAAAGATATAGATAGTACTGTAAGGCTGGATTGTAATGAGCTAACACCTGCTATTCAAGGTTATTGGTAATGACAAATGGTGAAAAATCACATCAAATGCAAAAGTTTTTTGTTTTATTCAACACACAAGCTCTGTACTCTCCCCTTCTATCTGTTATGGGTACAATGGATTCCATGTAAACACCATATTTTAAAAACTTGTGCTGAAGGAGACAGCTCATTTCATATGATAACCTATAGGAGAGGCTTAACTAGAAGGATAACACTTATGGAACACTGCATCCAACTCTTTGCCTATATGGAAACATAAAAGAAAGACGACAAAATAATCCAGTGTTTCAAAAAAAAAGTCATATTTTACCAAAAAAACAGCATTTTCTGTAAATTCCATTGCAAATATTCAGATTTATTTACCTTTTCATGTTAAATCAAAATTATAAAATAGTTTACTGAAGAATTAATGAGATTAAAAATCAGTCATACTAAGTTTTCAACAAAATATGAAAACGGCAAAGATATTTCCATGTATGGATAAAATTATACCACTGCAGTTTCATTCACATAATGAACTTCTTGTAAAAAAAAACCTATTGAAAGGAAAGGAATGCTCCACATGCATCTCTTCAATTTGTGTTTTTACCTTATTTTGGTGCAAACAAATTGTTTGATGTAATTTCATTTAAATATAAATTTGGTGTTAATCCCACTAATTATTAACTAATTAACGTATGTTGAAAGCAACTAAGAAACCCTCTCTGTTTAATATCAGTATAAACCACTTAATGCTCACATTCATTTCAAAGAAGTAAATTGGATTTCAAAACAATTTCAAATGTGATCCAATTTTAGAAGCTATTACACATAAACACTTTTTCTCACTGGCTTTCATTTCAACAAAAATTACCACGTTTGGTGTTTCAACAAGAACTTAAAAAATAAATAACTTTTTTCCATTTCATTAGTTATACGTCCAATAAAGTCACTTCCCTTAACAATAAAATTACACGAACACTGAGTCACAGAGAAAACACTGAACTATTAGGTACAACAGCTCAACTAAAAAATGTTTGTACACCTCGAGACACAATACCTTCGATATATTTCATATAATTTCAAACTCATAACTTCCAATTTTTGATGCTTTTTAAGAAAAGAAAATCCATTAGCTACAGGACAACAACAAAAAGTCACCAATTCACAGTTTCAACAATTCAATAAATACTATAAAGATGAAACAGCCAAGATCAAAATAACACTGAAATGAGCAAAACAGAACTAAACATAGAGCCATGGTAGAAATAACTAAAACTAAGGCAAAACATCTCACCAACTTCACTTAGTGATACATTGTGCACTATTTTTGTGGTGTAAATAAATTATGCACATATAGTTATTGCACAGCTGTTTATAATACTTAGTGTTTTAGATGCTTGTGCACTTCATGTGAACAGTCATGTAACTATTTAAGTTATATTTCATGCAGAATTTCTTCCAAATCTAACTTCACAACACCTTTTTTTTTTTAAATATCCTGGGGTGAAGACACCCCTGCAACGTTAACATGCTTTGCATGTTGATTGTGTTTCACATGACATGTGTTGGCTTTTGATCTAAGAAACTAAAAATTCCCTTCCAAACATTTTGAGTATTGCCATGTAGCTATATATTTAGAAGACAAAAAACATTTGTAACTTTACCAAAATGTTAAGAAATTTCAACTGAATTTGGAGAGTGATAAAGGACAGAACAAGTGAAACAGGTCAGTGTACCATTTTTAGCCAAACAAAATTTTTATTGTGAATCTTAAACATTGTTCCTGCTTTTAATTTTCCAATTTTTGTGCAAATTGCCTTAACTGATTTTTCAAAACTCTACTCTGACACATAAAAAACAAAAACAAAAAATTGGCTGTTTTCGTCTTAGCTAAGATGATTATTTAAATGTCACATTCATGTTACCCCGTAAAATTATTATTATTGTTATCCATAAATTAACAAGAAGGTACACATCATAAATTATAAGTTGGGGTATAAAAATTTTGTAACAGAAAATTTCTTAAGCATTACAATAATCAAATAATATACATTTCTGTAGGAAAACCCTATTTTACTAAATGCCAAACACTTAACATGTTTTGATAGAAATGAAATAGAAACCCTATAATCACATTTCAGGAACAAACATTTTGTAGGCTAATTGTAACAAGAAGATCTAAGAAACTATAGCAGGTACACAACACCTTTTGTGAGAAAATGTAACTGAAATCATAAACATTTCAGGTATTTACAAAATCCAGTGTTCAAATTAGGGTTTGAGATCATATCTGAACAGACGTATTAAGTGCATTTTGAAAACACACAGTTTTAGATATTTTCCTCATCTTATAAAATATGCAGCAAATTAACAATATCTTGAAGGGGAGCCACTTTTCTGTCAACCCTCTGTAAATATTTGCATAATTTTGGTTATGAACTCAAATACAATAAGATTATGTATCTACCATCAGCAATAGACAGTGAAAAATTTTGAAGCTAACAAAAACACTTGTGTAAGCTTACATGAGATACCAATAAGATTTAAGTTCTGAAAATAACACACTGTACGCAAGTATAAATAATGTATATGCACTGAAACATTATTATATCATGTACATAACTATTGAGACATTATTATATCAGGTACATAACTATTGAAACATTATTATATCATGTACATAACTATTGAAACATTATTATATCACGTACATAACTATTGAAACATTATTATATCATGTACATAACTATTGAAACATTATTATATCAGGTACATAACTATTGAAACATTCTTATATCACGTACATAACTATTGAAACATTCTTATATCACGTACATAACTATTGAAACATTATTATATCACGTACATAACTATTGAAACATTATTATATCACGTACATAACTATTGAAACATTATTATATCACGTACATAACTATTGAAACATTATTATATCACGTACATAACTATTGAAACATTATTATATCACGTACATAACTATTGAAACATTATTATATCATGTACATAACTATCAACTTGTATTACTCTACCTTTCCCTTTTTAAGCTTTTTAATCAAGCGAGCATCATGTGCCAGGTCTTCTAATTCATCATTACTCCAACTCCAAGACTTTCTTTTCTTCTTCAAAGCATTCATTTCCTTTTTACCAAATATCTTTTCTTTAGTCTTTATTCTAGGTAACTGTAAATGCAAGGTTCTACTTAGCATCTTTTACAGTAAAAGAATCAAAACTACAACAGCAATATCGTTTCTACTCAAAGTGCATCATTGTCCAAAACACCTGTACACACCATTTCTAATTAACTACAGTGTAAGGGTATATACACAAATGAAAACAAAGAAAATAAGATATTTCGGGAAATCATAATACAGAGCTTTATATTTTCCCACCACTTTAAACCAATTAACTTCTGACTCACTGTTACAGTCCACATCCAACAGTTGAATGCAAGAGGTAACAACAGTTTGCAATTTTAATTCTGTCCTACTATGTGCAATTGTAATTCTGCATTATCATAAACATGAATAAATTTAATAGATCTACAGAATAATAATTTGAAACTACTAACAAACTTTATTTGCAAATCTAATTAAAAACAAAAACTTCTAATTTATACAAGTCACATGACTCAGCACATAATCAGTTAGTACAAAATCATTCCCAATAAAAATGCAGCAAGATAAAAAAATTTCAAGTGTACATAATTTAGAAACACATTCCTTAAAATGGCAAATTCTGTAGACACATAACAGTACTTTGCATAAAAAAGCCAAATGAGACAAAGATTTATTAATGTATAAAGATGTTAAAACGAATAAAAACATTTGGCCCCTTTTTTCATTGCTGTTTCAATAACTTTTGATTAAAGAATCCTCTTTCATAATTACATTCTATAGTTTGTAGATGACGATGGTTTATAGTACAGTTTTGAAGCTTGTCACTATATGAAATGCTCTGCTACAAATTTTCAAATGTAGAGGATACTAAAGGCTCATTTCTTCAACACTTGTGAACTTTAGCATATGGGTGATAGAATTAGTTCATGCTGAATTCCTGACCATACGACAATATCATTTTTGCACTGGGAGACTTCTGACTGGAGGAAGGATATAATGTTAAATGATACAGAGCCAAAAAACACATATTTACACTGATATATATCACCAAATTTACCAAACCATCCATAGAAAGTGCAGTTAACTTTCTCTACACAAGAGGATACAGAACACCTGGAGCATCAATCACATATTAAAATCTTTCTAAGTGATGAACATTTACTGTTATTTAATATTTCACTATAAATACAAAGAGTTTATTAATTGTAGGAAAGTACAAAACAGATAATAAAAATAGATTTCCAAGATGTATAAGATAAAAATTATATAAACCTACTTATACACAACATTCCTGGTCAAAAGTCGCTTTCAAAAATGAATGGCAGAAATCCAGTGATGAAAACTCAGCCTATATATTCCTGGAGTTAATTTGGACTTTTAGATCATGAAAGAGTTGGCATCAGTTTGCAGCATGCACGGAAGAACAACTGGAGAAGACATTTTCATGA
The DNA here is from genome assembly GCA_011833715.1 of Carcinoscorpius rotundicauda. Taxonomy (NCBI): domain Eukaryota; kingdom Metazoa; phylum Arthropoda; class Merostomata; order Xiphosura; family Limulidae; genus Carcinoscorpius; species Carcinoscorpius rotundicauda. The sequence continues at coordinate 92,723,460 of CM022396.1, read as the reverse complement.
AGTACATAGAACTTTGCAAGATTATAACCTTCAGTGGAATCATCTTAGAGGTGTAACAGTTGATGGAGGAAAAATCATGGCTGTAGTAAAGAAGGATCTGGTGGGGCTGATCAGGAAACAGTTGAAAGATCTTCAACTCCCAAGTGCTGTGTTCATACACTGCATCATACATCATCAAGCACTCTGTGGAAAGACTCAAATATAGAGCCAATCAACTTCTGTCGGATCCAAACTGGTTGTCAAAGTTATCATGTTTGTTTGACATCACATCCCATATGAATGAATTGAACTTGAAACTTCAGGGAAAGAATAACCTTGTCTGTGATCTCTACAGAATTATTAAAGGATTTCAGAGAAAGCTGTCACTGTTTGAAGCACATCTGAAAGGAGAAAACCTCTCTCATTTTCAGCATTTCAACGAGTTTCATGCTGGAACCACACAAGATTATTAGTGATTTAAATAAGCATTTTTAGATAGATTTTCAGATCTTGACAGAATCAAAAGTGACATTCTCCTTTTTTAGAATCCTTTTGATTGTGTCATTGATGACGTGACAGTGGAACTTAAGCTGGAGGTCATCAATTTGCAAGGAAATGGCTTGTTGAAAGCAAAACACAGAGAGAGGCAACTTATTGAATTTTACAGCTGCATACCTGAAGATGATTTTCCAAAGCTGAAGCAGTTCGAATCTGGTATGACATCAGTATTTGGAACAACTAATGTCTGTGAACAAGCATCTTCAAAAGTTACGTTTGTGAAGTCAGTACATCGATCAAGGTTGACTGATGAACACTGGAAAGCAATTCTAATGATTGGATACAGCAGTTCAAAACCAAATATTGAAGATATTTTGAAAGCCAAATGCCAATTTCATAAATCTCACTAACTTTTTTTGCGACTTAGTGAAATTCAGATATGTACTCACTATGTGTGATGTGACAATTGTTTTTGCTAATGTCACCTTCTTTGATAACCTTTTGGTAAATAAAAATGTTGGTTGTATTTGTTTTTTTATTATATGTCTATTGCATGCTCCTCCCACATGGCTAATGTAGTATCCTAAACTTTGTGTCAAGTTTTTTACACATTCTAGTTTATGAGTATTGAACATAATGATCACGTGGTCCGTGCTTCTCATTCCCCAAATAATCTAATCCCTGTGAAAAAAGTTTGGTGACCCCTGCTCCAGAGGATAGTTCAGTTTCATCTGTATTCATCCCTGCACATAAAACAGATTCCCTAATTCATATATACATAGAAATGTCATTAGCAGTGTCATCTAATAGCAGTGACTTGATCTGGTTTGTTTTGAATTTCACACATAGCGAAATGAGGGTTATCAGTACTAGCCATGCCTAATTTAGCAGTGACAGACTAGAAGGAAGGCAGTTGGTGAACACCGTTCTCTAGCGACTCTCAGGGCATCTCTTTTACCAACAAATATTTTGACTGTAACATTATACCACACACACACATAGCTAAAAGGGCAAGTATGTTAAGTGTGACGGGGATTCAAACCCTCAATCCACAAGTTGTGAGTCAAGTACCCTAACTACCAGGGAATGGAAGGCTAATTTGTGACTTTCTAATAAATATAATACAACAACTTGTAAGGTGGAAACCCACACAAAAATACAAGTATTCCACAGATATCTCAGACATGATGAGATGTGGATAAAGGACAACAAGCCATCACACAAAAATGACACATTACAACACATGAAAATCCATGTTATAATTAAGGAGACTATACATTTTCTTGTAATGGTCACTTTACATACAAAATTTCACTCAAACACAGAAAGAAACTACGTATCTGTTCAAATGAGCTAAGAGCAAAATATACCAAATGAAGAAAAAATAAGTAATATTTCAGACTAAAGATAAGTTTTCTGTTTCTAATTGAATATATTTTGTTTACACATTTTCAAATGCATGTGCGTCTTTTAGCATTTTCAGATCACAATTTATTAATATGAAGAAAAAACAACTATGTCATGGGGTGGAGTCAAAGATAAGAGGAATCATTTTACTTAAATATTAATAACTTTCACAACAGAATTATTGAAATAAACTTCAGAACAAAGTTCGTACCTTTTTTGTCAAGTAGAAATCATTCTTCTTGGGGCAACTTTCATGAACATTTTTCAGATTATTCTGACGTTCTTTTTCTTTTCTTTTGTCCCTGCAGATGTTCAAAAATACTAAAAATTAGATATTTTCTACCTTCTGATCCTTAGAGCATTTAATGTATGAAAAACTTGGATATTTCATTAAATGTCTCATTAGGGTAATAACTACTAGCCTCAAGAATATAACAACCAAAGACAAATAACAGTTGTTTTTTTTCCATGAATTAACAACTGGTTTTAATCATATGCTTCAAATACAATCCTGCAGTTGTCTTAATAGGAGCCCTGAAAAGAAATGCATATGGTAGGTAGCACACTTGTTTTTCTAACAAGACCCAGGTTCAAATACTGTCTCTAGCTTTAACACACATTTTAAAAAATTCATATGAAATGCCAACAGAATAGGATAAAAGAAAATGGTAATTACAAGAATATTGATTTGTAATTACACTTATGTAATAGTATAAACTACTAACAATGACAACCATTTTTACCTGATTGCAACTGTTCAACTACATTCTACATAAGTATGCGTAAAGGTACAAAAACATTTACAGATTATTTCCTCACATATCATCCCTTGTGCACAAAATGAGGCATTTTTATGGCAAACCTTGATGTAAAGTATAGATCAACCAGTAACTGCTCAAAGACATTTAAAGGGATATGCAAATTTAGTGACAAATAACAGCTCAAGTGTATGACCACTTATACTCAATGACTGTGATGCTGTCATACATCACTGTAGTTTAAACTCTCACAAAGGGGCATGACAAAGAAGTTACATGAACAAATGTTGTAGATTAATAGCCTAAAACAGTTTTTTTAAACCAGTAATTTTCATTTGTATGTACTTTTACTCCACTTTTTATTATTAGATTTTATTGTAACCAAATGAATCAATGATCCGAGAATGTTCTATACAATTAGGTCAATACTTTTAAACAGATGTAACAATCAACAGTTATATGTTGTATGTAATCTTCTCTCAGTTGGCCTGACTTCTGATGCATTTTATTCATCTTTAAATGGTCTTGTTTATTCACAGAGCATGTTATTTTTGGCAGAATGGTTACCATATACTAAGATACATCACCATCTCCATGAACTAAATTATTAGATTTTTCACAAAGCCAAGTGACCAGCCTTAAACAATATAGAAATTCTAGAATTTACTCTTCCCAGTAAATGAATCTACTAAAAATGTTTAAGATTTAAAATTAACTAAGAGAAGTTGTCTGTTCATAAAATTTTCTATTACTGTTGCACAGAGTCAGGTTAACCCTAAAAGTTAAATGGTGACTCAATATCCAGCCTACTTTTAGTGTTAAGTACAAACAGTTGTGTTTTTGATGGAAAATCTGTATCAGTTACATGGAAAAGGAGAGATTTGAAAGAAAAAATCAAACATCAAATATAACTTGCATGAATTAAGAAAAATACAAATGATAAAAACTGAAAAAAATGATAGAAACTTCAAATATTTTGTACAAGGATGCACATTACTTTTCAATGTATACACATTTTCACTTGCTCTTTACAAATATTAATGTACAGAAGGCTAGTGTTAACTATGGTATAGTTAATAAAGTTTACACAACAAACCAATTTAATCTAACCCAAAATATCGACCTACAACTCAACCTTTATTAATAACTTAAAATTTTTGCCAAAGCTGTCAAATGTATGTTTGTATAAGCCCAAGTATCAAATGCTCTCTTCCCTACCTCAACAGACCCCATACATTTACAACAACATATACAAGATTTTCCCAAATAGCGTATTTTAAGAACTGTTCAGTTCTCAGCTTAATTCATTGTGGAAATACATCTGGCATTTCCAAATCTCAAATCTAGCATTTTTTACATCTGCTCAATTCATCACCTAATCCAGAGCTGTCATTCTAAATATCCAGTTGCTCTAGCATTTCATAAATATTGAAGTAATGGGCGTGAAGTCAAATTTCCAGGGACTGTTATAATCAACGTTCATAATTATTATATTTATTTCTTTGATTTAATGGAGTAGGTAACATATAAACCACTCATTTAGTTTTTGTATTTTTTCCTTGAAGTTAGGAGTAAAGAACACTTTACTAATACTTGAAAGATGGGTCAGTCTATCACAAAATATAAAAAGTACTTTTTACTTGTAACCCATTTAAAAGGTTTGATCTGATTTATTTTTCCAGTTAACAGTGTAAACCCAACTACTTTTGCCAAGGTAACTTCAAAATCAAATTAAGCACTCATTTTCCCTATTCTGCTTCATCTATTTACCACCTTTCACTATCCTCTTCAATGAGAAAAAATCACACATTTAACCCTTCTTGTAACCAGTAGAATGTGATTTGTCCCATAACTAGATCTACAATTATATGAAACATCACAATCAAATGAGTTGATAAATCAAATGTACCAATGGATTTAAATTTTCAAGAAAATATTTATAATCCTCAGTCAATGAAATAAGGGATGTGATTCTAATGAGAACTATTATACTAATCTTATCAAATTTATGTTTCCTTTGGATAAAAATACTCAAATCACTTTTCAAATTTTTTTCTTCTGAGAAGTTATTTTCAGTATAACTTGTTGACAATAAGTAATACATATCTGTTACAAGTAAATTTACATATCATTATAAAACTGTTTTAAATTAAATTTTATGCAATATTTTTTATGTAAAAATGAGCCTAGAACACAACTGGTACATAGTAATAACCTTTATTATAAACTTCAAGGTAAACCAGTCCAAATACTTAACAAAATATTTAAAAATTAAGAATTTTTCAGGTCACTACCAAGGTCATTCTCCAAATTCAAGCACTTTTCAATATATGTAAACAAGTAACAACAACATAGCATTTTAACAGGTTAATAAAAGATAAATTTAAAGCAATGGCTACAAGTTTACCACAGGTAATACATTACTGCCAAATAACATAGTGCATTAGTGTAATATGTATGTGGCATTTCTAAGGTTCCTTTAAAATACTAAACCAATACAGAAATCAAACTAAATCCAAACTTCAAACATAATGTACGAGTACCATACATCACCAGGTTTGTTTCTTTACAAAATGTCAGATTATGTTCTTGTGTAGACACATTTGGTCCTTAAACCAAACTGAAATAGGAAAAAACTGGGCCTAATATGTCAGCAACACAAGTTTTTGGTAGTCAGTATAATAAGCCATACTGATATTATTGGGAATTAAAAAGAATGGATAAAATCAGTTTGTCAAAATGCTGTAAACATTTTGGTAAACTACTTTTATTCATGTATTCTAAGTACCAGTACACACCATAATAAAGATTTTCATCTGTTAATGTGACACAAGTCACTTGTAAACAAACTGTTCAAAGACAAAAAGGAGGAATAGTGTGCTTTGAACATAACAAATTTATGACAGTTATTTTGTTATGAAAATTATGCTGTAGGGAAATCGCATTCGTGTCCGATAGTTCACATGCCAAGATGTGGCACATGGACTGTTAGGATATGGTGAACTTCAAAATCATTTGAATATAACATAAAAATTTGCTTATAAATATTACAATTTTTATTATTTACAAAACAATTTAACATGTACTTGTGAGTTTCTTCTTCTCAATTTTAAGAGAAAATAACAACAGTAAAGATACTTAGGTAAAATGACACCAAGGTACATACCTGAAAGGAATATTCTGGATATCCACTTCAGTTTCAACAAAGCCTTTCACATTTTGTTTTTTCACTTCTGGCATGTTCGGCATTTTAAGTAGTCCAAATCCTTCGGCTAATTTTCCAAACTCTAAATCTGAAAGTTTTTGTTCTTGTTTTTTCAATGAGCCAAGTTCACATCTATAAAATCTTCCATTCAATAATTTAGAGTGAAATTGGTATTACTATATCATAAGACTTAAGAGTTATGCAAGACCAATTTTCATTCTGAGCTTGTTTTTCTTTCACGTAACTTAGCATTGTAAACTTATATTATTTATCTAGAAAATTAATCCTAAAAGGATCATTGTTATGCAGCTGGATATTTTAGTAATTAAAAACATTTACATCAAAATACTTATTACTTGTTTGTAAGTTTAATTTTAAAGATTAATATTAATTTCTTTTTACACTCACTGAACAATAAAATACTCTCCTAAGAGAGGTGAAATACCATAACAGATGATATTCACACATTCAAAACACAAATATATATAAAAAAAATGCTATTGCAATTTTTCCTAGCAGTAAGTGGATTCTTTTCTATCTTTCAGGAAAAATAATAAGGTGTACTTAATGCAAGAAAGCATTCTATTTCATATACTGAAAATTTTACAAATTTCAATTTCTTTGATGCATAAGCCCTAATTTTCCAAATAAATACTACTAGCTGAAAGTTACAGAACCAGAATCAATCAACATGGTTACAAGGCTTCTCATGATGAATACAAAGACTTGTGGTCTATTTTCATTACGTAATATACTCCTTATTTCAACTGAGACAGACAAAGCATTATACTCTTTTCAGGATGTCATTTTGGTTTATTTTCAAAATTATTTTTAAACACAAACTCTAATATAAAATCTATATTTTTCATTTTTATAGCTCTTTCCTTATTCTGTCAAGCTGTGAGAAGTAAACTGCAGAGCAGAGGATATATCAACTGAGATTTAAAAAGACATATTACCAAAAACTGTCTAATTAATATTTTTATTTTCATTTCTCCTAGACTTCCAAGATTACAGGTTTTGCACATCAAAACATATGAATTCAAGCTTCACACACCAGTTGAATGTTTGCACAGGTTCTCAGAGTTTGTTTAAAGTGTATGTTTTTTTAACAAGAGTGAAACAAGAAGCATGTTTACATGCATCAATCAGCAATATGCATCATGCCATTTGTAATAACAGTTATTCATTCTAGTGGTAATTTTCAACTTCTTAAAAAAATCTGGGGTAAAATGATTAATGTTTCTGGATTTATATATATATTTAATCAAAAATCATTACATTTAAATAGAGAGAATATGAAATCACTTAACACCACACTAACTAAGTGACCAAAACTTCAGACGTCTTGAGCTAAACTAGAATTTGCAGACCTACATCTACATTACAATTAACTGTCAAAAATGAATGTTTCACTAATTTGAACATTTTTGACTCAAAGAAAAGGAGGCATGCCGATATCTTGCACGTAAACAAACATGACACCAGATGTTATCTGTTTGTAATGAACAAAATGAAATTGTTCAGAATTATGGGATACATTTAATCAGAGTACACAATTTATTTTTGCACATTCAAATATTGCATAAATATTGACTTTTTTTTAGACTTTTATATTAATATTATTCTATTTTAGTTACCAATGTTGTTACCTGTCAAAAATAACTTGTAATTACAGATACTGAATAAATATAGTTATTTATTGTCACTTATTTTCTATCCCTAAGGCTAAGTTATCAATCCTATCAAATTTCAGTAGCTTTGTATTGTAAAACTATAAAAAATAAAGCTTTCAACTTTCAAGTAATTCATTGATTTATTTAATGTATTCAACAATTATGTCTATCATATTTATACATTTATAACAGCTTCCTATGAAGAGGACTAACTAAAGTGAAAAACAATAACCATAAAATTTATGGATACACGGTTTAACTACTACCAAGAACAAATCACATACAATGCATACTTTGTGCTAATAAAACTAAACCAAACTAACCTGGCATAAGATATGCAAAAACCCTTGTACATTAATAAACTACAATTTTTCATTAAAAAAATATGGTAAATTCCACTTGTTTGGCATTACACACACACATTTATAGATATAGATACATGCATATACACACACATGTATGTATGTATGTATTGGCGAAGCCAGCAAAATGTGACACCTTATATGTCTATAAAAAGTAATTAAAGTTAATCACATAAACTGCAGATGACATCAATGAGTTTCTAGGTCCAAGGCCACAGTGAAGAATAACAATTTAAAACAAAATTGTGCATACACAGCTGACTACTTGTTAAATGGTGGATATCAATATTATTACAGTTAGCGAAAATAAACCTAGTGATTAATTAAGTACATATACATCTAACGAAGTAATTATTCACAAATCTGTGTGCAAAAATACTGACAGAGCTAATATCTGGGCACAGTTTTAAACAAGAGTGAGGGTAAATGGATACTTCTTTCCTATTTAATTCAAGAAACAGTGTTATAAGTGTAAACAAAGAAACAACTTGTGTATTTTCACATTCAAGAAGCCCACAGAATCAATAACTATACGTTTTATATAAATTTATCATCATCAAACATTTGAACACCTAACTTTACATTATGTTATCAAATAGTTTTTTAAAATATATTTGTATATAAATAGCACAAAAGTTATCAAAAAAATTATGCAGGATTAGCAAGTTTTATTTCCGAACATTTTCAAAAGTTAAATATAGTTGAAATTTAACCCTCTTGCCCAAAATAGCTTTTGCACATGACAGAGTTTTAGTGTCTTACACTAAAAACTTTATTAAACTACTTTTTATGTTACACCAATAGCATAGCATAAAATCTTAGCTAATAATGTATATTTTAAGAATATAAAAGTTTTAAGTTCTTGATTCTACAAGGCAATATTAAAGTAAAAATCCTGAATTTTCCCTAGTGTAATACATTTTCTCCAGGCATTGTCTTTCCTATTTTATCCATCACCTCTTCAAAATGTATAAAACGAAATATAAAGTACTCACCATAAAATTATCGTTGCTCAGACAAATCATAACTTTTATAACTTTCAATTTTGTTTTGTTACAGAGCAGCCTCATCTTCCAGTCACATCCTCTCCTTCAGGATGTGTTAATAGTTCTCTCATGTTTAATTATACATTTCATATAATCGACAGAAATTCTCGGTTTTCATATATCAAATGATGTATTACCTTGTGTTCTAAATAGATAAAGGTTAATTTCACTTATAATATGACACAGGAGTCACAATAGCAACCATGGATGAATTTGTAAAGGCTCTTACCACACGGTTAGAAAGCCATAAAACTTGTAATTGTCAGAAGTTGTCTGCTTTTAGTATATTATCTGTGCATGTTGTCTGGTGCAATTAAATAAAAATTTAATGCATTACTATTATTAGCATAAAAAAGTAGACTTGAGTGTTCTAAACAATCAACAACAACAAAAAAATTAAGTACATAACTTTCTTTATTTTTAAACATGGAGCTATACAAAAGGCCATCTGTATTATGCCCACCACAGATATCAAAACCCAGTATCTAGCAACATAAGTCTGCAGACATACTGCTGTACTACTAGGAGGCAGTAAGTAATTTATTGTTTTTCATGTTTATTCTTCATTTATTACTTTGAAATTAAAAATGTTTCACGAGACACGCACAAGGGCAGCTTGTAGTAGCTTGTGGGTAAAGTAATTCAATAGTGTAATGGGAGCTGCATGTTTCCTGAATGATTTGTAACTTATAATGACTTGAACTGTAGTTACATACAGTTCAAAAAGCAATTGATGAGCAATAAGACAATAAAATTTAATTATAAATGCATGTATGCTGTTAAAAACTTAAATCTACTTAGGATAAATGAATGTAGGTTCACATTATAATGTGAAGTCATTTTAGAAAGACAAAAGGGTAATTTAGGTTTATTTCAATCTTTTTGTGATGGTTACGAAGTTGGTCAAATTGAATGATCATGTAAAAAACAGGGTAAAGTAAATAACAGATTATTTACTTATTTATTATCACAAAAACTTTTAAATTCATTTAGATTTTAGTGACTGATTACACAAAGAAAATTAGAGATTTTTGAGCTGAAGAGCAGTATTTAACATTAAAATTACTTTGTACATGGACAATTACAAAAAAATACTCAATATATTCATAAAAAAATTTTTATTTTAGCTTATTACAAATACTTCACTAAAACTATCATTTTTTTTGTCATTGGAAAGACTGTCAAATTTTGTAAATGCACAAACACTGAGTAGAAAATTGTCATGTTGTTGGTTAAATTGACCACACCTATGTATCTAATAGAAATCTAGGTGGCCTAATTATAAGAAACATCCAAAAATCACAATGCATCTTTATATATACATATATATCTCAAGAATATTCATCTTAAATTTACACTACATGGTATTCTTCTATAAACATAAAAAAAACAGAAAACTTGTACTCACCTTTCACTTTAAACAGGAGATGACATTCATGTTTGGAATAAGCTTGAATATATGATACAAATGCTCTTTTCCCTTTCTCAAAGATGTCTCTGAAGTTTTAAAAAATGCATGTCACTGATTTTGTTATGCAATGACTAAAGAACTTATTTTTTTAAATGTCTTTCATCAACAAAACACCAAAGAATCTAAAATTACACATTTTACTTCCATTTTTAAATTTATAATTTTAGTACCTCCTGTCATGACACTTTTAACAACTCCTAAGTGTCTTAACAACAAGTATAAATGTCAGCCTTTTAATTCAGTTCAGAAACATTTACATGGTGTGTGAGAGAACACAAGTATCAACAGACTTGTTTTTTGTTTTCTTTAGAGATGCGATTCTTTCCTCCATTTTACCACATCAAACTCAAATCACTATCTGCAAGCTGTCCATTTATAATGGTATTTTATGTAGAATTACCACCATTATGGTACTGGAGTCAACCTTCCACCCTTTATTCTAAGAAATGTGCAAAGTCTGATTTCACTAATAATAAATTTATTAAGAATTTGGAAACACATTTTTATCCTTACCAGATATCTGAGAACAAATTGGTATAAACTGCAGTCTCACATTTTAGGTCAGGGCTAATAAAATGGAGGAAATCACTAAGAGCAGAAATTGTTTTGAAAACATTTGAGAATTTAGGGATATCCAAATTAACCCATACACAGCTGCATTTCATAAAAATAACTTAGCACATGAATTTTTTTTAGTTGAAAATACACTTGAAGTACAAGAAAGAACACTAACGTTTATTTAGAAAACTAAGATTTTATAAATTATGGAACCCTAAAACTACAGAAATACAGATAGTAAAGTCTTTGCATATTTCCTGGTTAATCTATCAGTAAAAATATTATTACGGACAAAAATATGGTAAAGTCCAGAGACATTCTATAAACCACTATGCTACAACTAAAATTACATTATATTAGGTTGTCCAGAAATGTTGGAATTTTCTAAATGACATTTAGAAGCAGAATATTGTGTAACTTATCATTTGGTTGGTTGGTTTAATCCAATGATTGTTGCTTACAAGGTGTCTTAATTGTCTGCTGTTTCAACTCTACTCACAGTAAGTTTTCCAGCCCCCAAGGCAGCATGGATAAGAAGTACTTTTATCTGATTTTTGTCTATGACTTTAAACTTGGATGAAAAGCTACCAAAACTACATGGAACATCAACCAGACATTCGGCCATGGAACTGTTACTAAATGCACAGTTCAGCATTTATTCCAAAGGTTTCAACATGAAGATGAAAGTCTTGATGATCACAAAGGTTGTAGAAGGAAGTCATCTTTAGATGAAAACACATTAAGGGAAGCAGTTGAGACAAACCCTCGCACAACAGTACACAAGCTTGCAGAAAAGCTAGGCACAACAAGTCAAGCATTGTCAACTGCCTGAGTGTGATTAGAAAGAAAAAAAAAAGTTGGATAAATTGGTTCTGCATGAGTTGGCTGAAAATCAACAAAATCGATGTTATGAGACCTGTCAAGGATGATGCTCCAAAAACTGAATGAATTAGGAATCAAGGTTCTGCCTCATCCACATTATTATCCAGGCTTTTACCCTACAGATCTTCATTTTTTCAAGCACTCTGACAACTTTTTGAACAATAAACACTTTCAAAACCAGGCAGCTGCAGAAAAAGCTTTTAGAGTTCACTGGCCAAAAAAACTCAGGGGCATAAACAGCATTGTTACACGTTGGCAAAAGTGTGTTGAAGCAAATGGTGCTTACTTTGATTAAAGCACATTTTACAACACTGGTTTAGTCTTTTCCAAACTTCACAGTTTAAACACTCAATTTATTTCTGGACAACCTAAGAGTAATTTGCTGATAAATGTTAAAGCAGGATGTTGCTGAATACAACAGTAAATTCATTAGTGAAAAATTAAAATTTACCACATAATATCATTATTTTCCCACTAAGTTAAAAGTACACCATGAAAAAGTGAATGAAATTCTCTAATGGGTTGATTGACTGCTGCATTTCTTTTAGGCTTCACCATCAGTTGTTGTTAAGACTACTGACTTCAGGTTCTGTGTGGACTACTGAAAGTTCAACTAGGTTTGCTAAACTGATAAATGTTGTGCACCTCATAAGTGATATGCTGTATGCCTTTTCAGTAGCAACATGAGTAAGCACTCGAAATATTTATTTAGTGGATAATAGAAAACACACGCAAGTATTAAGGATAGGCCTAACACTGCTTTGATAAATTACAATGAACTAAATCAATTCAGTTATTTCTTTTAGATTAAAAACTTCGCCTGCAACTATTCAAAGACTAACAGATAAGGTACTTAAAGAAGCAACAGTAGTCAAAATTATATAATGAGCACGATTTCAAGAACACTGAGCTAGGTATAATATACTGACCTAATGAAAAACATTAGCAAGATTAAAACACTTTTCTTCATGTAATATTTGTTAACTTTTGTTAACATATTTAATCTCTTTTTTCCAGTAAAACTGTAATTTTACCTGTTAATTTCTCTACCCTAACTCTACACATGTTCAATTAAATTGATGAACATCATAACCACCATAAAAAATAAACCCAAATTACCTTTATTTTTTCTAGAATAACTGCAGATTGTAATAAAGGATACAACTGTTTATCCTAAATACCTAAAAGCTCATTACAGTAAACAACTGCATATATTGCTCTTTGACATGTGCTTAACCAATTATCCTGTTATACAAGTTATAAATCACTGAGCACAACTCAAGTTACTATGTTAAATTATGTAAAGCATGAGCTGCTTGAAAGCATAATTTATAAATTATAAATTACATTTATAAAACTAATAAATGACATATATGCAGTTATGATTTTACTAATTACAAACCTGTCTCGCATGTTCATTTTCTTCACTTTAGGTAGAACATTAAAAAATGTCTCTCCCAGGTCCATCTTCTCCAAAATTACCTATAAAATCACAAGTATGTCAAAAAATATATGTAACACTACATACCTATTATGGTTAGACTATTTGAAGTAGATTAAATCCAAGCTATTAATTAAGCCTCTTAAAATCATTGTATATATGTATAATCTTTTATAAATACTACAAACATGAATGAACAATAAACATACAAAACAACACAATTACTTTGTACATTATAAAGAACTTTACAATGCTTGCTGTTAATGTTAAAATATTTCAAAAGTTTGTACTTTTATACAGAAGATATGCACCTTTTGATTCAGTTGAAGAAAATTCACATATGTTTCTTCCATTGGTAACAACAACAGTAAAGCTTGTCCTTTGTTTCCTATTCTGGCAGTTCTTCCACAGCGATGAACAAAGGCACTGTTGAATAACGTGAATCTCCAAGTATAGTATCATACAACCAAATTGTACGCAGATAAAGATATGAGGATACATTGAAATATCAAATTAACAAACAGTGAAATTCATCTTTAAAATTAAAAGACAATTCAAATAAATTGTATTATGAAATTGTAAACAACAAATCCCACTTGGCTTATGTCCTGCCTGATGTTTAAAACTTGTTTACTTTATATTGAAACATAACTACAAAAATTATTATTATTAATTCATAAAACCAATGTATCCTTCTCATCATCCGAGGTTGTGAATATTTCTGTATCTGTCACAGCTTTGAATAATGGTTCTGCTCTGTACAAGGTTTTTACTTGGTCTGAAGCTGTGAAGCATTTTCCTCATTATTACTTATTTTAAATTTATTTTAATGTTCATTTTATGTTCAATTTTTCATATTATTTTCATGGTTGCTTAATTTTGATTTTGCCTATTATTTCACACACAGTCTTTTCTACATTGAGCTTAATGTATTTTCAAAAATTCTGAGATTTTTTTTTTATAAAATTTAAATCATTCTTTAAATTTACATTTATCATTTCAAAATATATTGCTCCCCTAAATTCATTTCACTAAAACTTTAGTTGGTTGTGTGTTTGTTTTTGTTATATTTTTTTAATAGTAAAGTTGCATCATTTAGCTGCTGAGTCCACTGAGGTAGGTTGGTTGTTTGGTGTTTATTGGTACAAAGCAGCTAGAATATCTGAGCCAAACAAATGGCAAAAATTACAAAAACTAAAATCGTTATAAAATGTGAAAATGAATCAATGTGAAACAAAATAAAATTTTAACAGCTGGTAAAAACATAAGAGTTAAAAAGGCTAAAAGCTTTTAAAAATTTTGGAACTTTATTGAGGTGGACAATGTCACTGTCCAACAATAGGGGTGAACCTACAGTAAAAAAAATATCTAAAATACTGCTGTTGCTCACACTCGTGACGACGACATGACGGTAGAATATGGGTTATTTTGACTTAAGTGTCACACAGATCACACATTGCTGCATCAGTCCCAGATAAAATAAAACAATGAGTTAAAAAACTGTGATTAATGTGTCGTCTACCCAGGACAACTATCTTCTCCTGATCCTAACAAAAGCAAGACAGCCAAAGAGCAGCAAAAAGCTTGAATGCAGGACCACAGTCCAAATAAAGAACATGCACAGCAGTGATAACACCAGAAAAGTAAGACTTAACTGCACTTGTTTGTAAACTTGTTCCCACAAATGTCAACGTGGCCGGCATCCAGAAAAAAAGTAGATGTTAAAGAGAAATTTGGCCAGCTGGTTGTGAATAACAATGAGAACAGTGAGAGAACTAATGTTAAGTGATTAGAGGGCTAGTAAAGAGCTTAGAAAGTATAAATAGTACAGTTCACATACTGCATAGCTTTAATGTGAACCAGGGCAAGAGAAATGGTATACAATTCAGCAGTGAACACAGAAGCTGTAGAGGGGATTCTGTGTGCAACCATAGAACCACAATAAATCATGGCAGAGCCCACAGAGTCACCTGATTTCAAACCATCCGTATAAAATTGAATGGAAGGATGGTTCAAAAGATGTTTGGCAAATGAAAAATAGTATTTCCAATCGGGAGTATCCACCTTCTTCAGATGACTCAAAGAAAGGCACATTTGGAGATGGTAATAAACCATGGTGAGATGGGCTGACCACTAGATACAGCGATGCCATCCAAGGACAGACCCAATTCATCCAACTGCACCTGTATACAAAGGCCAAAAGGAACAATGGCAGACTGCATGTTCTGAAAAAGCATCATGCACTGAGAAAAGCAAACACAATCTCAGGTGTGATGCTGTGGTAAGAATCAAAGTTCTGAATAATTAAGTGAAAAGGGATAAGACAAAAGTGGTAAAAAGAAGGGAATGAACCTCCCCAAAAACACTTCTGGAGCAAGATGAGGTATATAGAAGATAGTCAGTATACAATTCTCTGTAAACTCTAGAGAATATAATGTGTGATAATCCCAGGAGGTCAGCAGTTTCCGTGAAGCTGGAACAACAACGTCTGGCACAAACAACCATTCAGTGGTCAAACTTGCTCAGATTACAGATCTTCCCCATTCTAATATTTGGTCAAACAACAACTGAGCCCCTTAACCACATCTGCATGCTTTGCATATTGAGTTACAGACACAATATACGTTTGGCTATTTGTGTTAAAGAGTAAGTGTAACTACTGTGAATAATGTAACTGGCAATTTCATGGCAGGAATTGGGCTATCACACTCCTTTAGAAGGATAATAAATAGCATTATCTCTAACGTAACTGAACATTTCTACTTTTATCATTTCATCCTTACAATACAGCATTTCTGCAATGACCAACAAGAATTCTTGCTGAATAATAATGTAATAATTTGCTTATATTTACAGTCTCTAAAATTATTTAAGAAAAGTTCAGCAACAATTTTGTAATATTTCTAAATCACTGGGTCTCAATCCAATAAAGCAGCTTTGGAATAAACTTTAAAATTAAAGATACCACTAACTGCAAATATTGAGCTCCAATCACAAAAGACACCATACACCATTTTGTGAACTGCTACACTGATTTTGGGCTATCATCATGATAAAAGGTGGTCCAATCCCATAGTAAATGATGATCCTAATGAAGCGTCCAGTCATAATATTACAGGATAAATTTACCATAAATGCAAAATGCATTCACATGAAAAGGCAAAAACAATTTAATTATATTAATAAGTAAAAATGACAGAGGTTTGAATACTCACTGTATTATATATATTCTGATTAAGCAATTTATCAAAAATACATAAAAATAACACTATGAATTGCTGCTAGAACACACATTAATTTCACAAACCAAGTTTCTTAAAACTAGATCTTACAATTACAAAACAGTTGTAAATAAGATTATTACTCAAATATTGACAGATTTTAAATTTTTACAATAGTCATTTTTTACATATCAATTGTGCATGCCCTCTATAATATACTATTTCAAGAGAAAAAAGAAAGTTGAAATAAAAGTATTTGACAAAAACTGACCTTGCTGAGCAAGGGGGATCATACTGAACAACCCAGTGGACATCTGGTACATCAATACCTCGAGCCATGACATCTGTACAGAGTAGAATCCCTCTAAAAAAGTATTAATTACTCCTTCATAATTTCACTTAGAATTTCAAGTACACGATGCATTCTCATCAATTATTACACACCATTACACGTCTTACTTAATTATTAAAAGTTTTTTAAATTATTAGCAGGCACTACAATTTCCATTAGTTGATATATTAATAAAGTACAGTCTTTTCAAACAATTAGATTAATTCAGTTCACAAATGTATGATAAGTAAACAAATATATGTGATACCTTAAACTTACAACTTATAGCTCACTGATCTTATATCTCAATTCATACAAATATATGATTTAGGTTGAGGATATTTTTCATTTCTGTCTTTAAAGAAGTATGCTCCAATATTTTATTTTTAATTACAAAACACGTAAAGACCACATGAATGCTATAATTATCTTCACATTCTAAAAAGTGCTAATAACATATAAGAACAAGATCTAATAACACCAAAAATAAACATATGCATCTGAAACAAATCGTGAGAGCAAAAGAACAGAGAAATGGTAAAATTCTAGTATTTTTATGCAATTAATAAATAATTGCATACTACAGAAAAGTTAACCAAAATCTGAAAGAAAGAAATATAGATTTCTTGCAGGCAAAATCCAAAAATTTAAGAAAGGTTCTGCCCCCCAGTTGCTTCAAAGCTGATGAAAAAAGAATGTACTAAAACTAGCCAAAAGGACTTTTCCTTTTTTTCTATTTATATTTTCATTACCAAATACTTTAAATTTATTGGTTGGCAAGTTCTGCAAAGGTACACAGTGTTTCAGAATATATATAAACTTTACAATAAAGAAGATACAAATGAATCACTTCCAAAATACCTTTAGATTCTTTCCTAAGACATATTTAATGCAGACTAGAAATTACACTTCAAATATAAGTTATATATACAAATTGCAATTCACAATACAAAAATTTAACAACCTAAAATCTTCTGAAAATTTCTCGTAACCAACAGTCATAAACAACTTGAGAAATAAACAGTTTAAGAAGGATTAAAAATTCCCCATTGATAATTCTAGAGATAATAAAGTTTCATACTACACTAAGTCTTGAAAATAATAAACAGATTTCACTATGATATATGAAATAGGAATAACAAATTTATTGGGATGTTACAGAGAATTTCAAGTGCTTTAACAGTTATTAATCATGGTTTACATTACCCCATAGTACCTGGAAAAATAAAACAAGTCATAAATGGGTCATGACTCTTTAAGAAAACTGAAAACTTTAAATGTTTTGAATCAAATCAGTGTTCTTAACATATTACATAATGTTACAAAATGACAACTGTCCATGAAAATTAAATAACACTGCAGTTATAAAAATGCCACAACAAGATAACCGTTACACACAGAGTTGTTTTTCAATGCTGTGAATATTGGGTTTGTGCTTTAAACAGAGAAATTTATTTGTGATAAAAATCTGTGAATTGGTTATAAAAACATGTTTTATTTTTAATTTGGTTGGACTTTTCATTACTTTTTTTTTACAGAATAATCCAAACAAATACTATGAACACAAAATATAATTAAATGTGAACTACACAGTGATACATTGTACACTCACATATTTCTGACACAGTAAAATCATTTTGTTAATACTACACTGTAGATATACATCAAGATGCAGCGTACATTATTCTTAGTTATAAAAAAAAGTTTAATGTCAATATGCAACCCTTGAATTAACTGATCAGTACAACAGAAGTTAGATGTCTTTTTTCAAAGTGAGTACATTGCGTACTAACTGGTTTAATTTTACTGGAAGTAACATTTATGACTCATTAGCCTACAGATGTCTTACAATTTTTTAATTACAATTTAAAATTTGTAAGCCTAACTGTAGAAACAAAGATGTAACCAAATCATCCTGTTTAGACTGATGAACCTATATGTTTTACATGTATGTAGTTTCAATCCACAAAATGAAATTGGCCTAACAGTCCTACACATTTATTAAAAAATAATTTAATGAAAAAAAATATATATATTTTCAACAGTAATTTACATACCATCATTATAAAGTTACACTTACAAGTAAATGATACTGAATTCAATTACAATAATTATCAAATTGATTTAACTCTATTTAACACCACACAGAAATGATTTCTGAGGCAGATTTTGACTATGGTGATACTATTGCTACATATGAACATATTGTTGTGATAGTAATGCTTTTCGTTGTCACTGGTCACTACTGCAACAGTACTGGACAGCTAATATTAAACAAATTAGCTGTATAACTGAGTACCTATATAGTACATACATATATTTGTATTTACTGAATTAATTTAAAAATTGTTTGAAATCAAATTTGTTTCATTTTTTATAAAAATTATCATACCCACAAAAGTTACAAAATAGAATTTGCTGACTTGTTTGATTTTCTAGCCACAGGAAAAGGCTACAATACAATTTGTGACCATGTAGTGAAAAAGAATGACAAATATTCAAACAAATTGAGAAAATATAATATGGATAAACAGTCTATGATCAACTGAGACTCATCATACTAATTTAGCTTACGATGTCAAGTTTCCAGCTCTAACATTTGATAAAACAAAATCCACTGCATGGCCACTATGTAAGGAGGGGTGGAGTAAATAACAGACAAATTTGGTCATATGATGATAGCTATATTATAGTTAAATATGTCTATACTAAGTATTAGTAAATATAACCTATTTATTTCTAACTTTACTATAAACATCAGTGCTCACTATCACAGTAAATACAGTAATAACAGTTTATAAGCATCAAAAAATCCTGGGAAGTGGTCCTGCCATATACATGGTAGCCTCCTTCAATCAGCATCACCAAAACATCTTTCAAGTTTGCTGTTATGATGGAAAAAAGAGCAGGAAAGTCATAGCCTGTGTAACATTTATTATTTACCAGTGTTGTGTGTGTTTGAGGAGACATTAATCAGAGGCAACCTATCAGTGTTAGTAATGGTTCTTCCAGTGTTTATTTCCTACCTCTGCCACATGGTATTATTGACAGATAATGAGATTCATGTTTTACTTTAACCCTTGCATTTGTTAAAATATATCATACTGTCACTCAAATTTGAGCAAATTCCTTAGATTACTTAACTGTTAATATCACTAATAAATCAAACATTTACCAAATAGATATTGCTACTAACTGGAATAAAAGACTGTGAAAAACATGAAATTCTATTATGGGTATTAACACTTCAACTAATAAAGCAGAGAACAATGTTTCAACCTTCCTAGGTCATCTTCTTTGTTAATCTGAAGATTACCTAGGAAGGTTGAAACATTGTTCTCTCTTTTATTAATAAAGGTGTTAATACCCATGCCAGCCATTCTGAGATACATTTTTTATTCCAAGTGTGTTTCTCATCATTATTAAGAAATTCTATTACATTATGATTATAAATATATATTGGTTTTCCCAGTATAAAAATTAATGTCATAACTTATAGATTAACCACTTTTGATTGGAACTAGTTTTTAAACAAAAAACCAGCATAATCTACTGCTAGGTAGACATAAGAAAAACTGATGTGAATATGACCACAATATAGCAATATTTTTACACAGGAGATCAAAATAAGCAAAGCCAAAAAATAAAATACACATGTATTCATGACGAAAAAAAATCCACTTGAGATAAAATTATGTTCTTAAGACAGCTGGTATGGGTATTAGCACTTCAATTAAATAAAGTACAGAACAACATTTTGACCTTCTTGGATCATCGTCAGGTTGACAAAGAATTCACAAACACAGTGTTTGTTCTGCAAGGCTTAAATACATGGGCATTATGAAAACAAGTTAAACCGTATCAAAATCAAGCATCCTGCTGGAATTTGGAGTAGATGGATGTGAAAAGCAGATAAATAACTATGCAAACATATGCTCTTCTAGTAGTGATAACATAACATTTCTTTAATCACATGATTAATGCTTAATGTTTATACAAAATAGGTACCCAAGATGCAATTATATTTCATGTCACACACTATTTTTACATGCAGTTTACAGAAATATGCAATATTATATACAAAGCTGACTGAACAAGAAAGCAATACTGCATTCTCAATTTTTTAACTGAAATAACAACAGTCAAACATATAAAACTTTTTAAAGTTTTCATGTTCACTGCATTTTATGAAATTTAGCACCCTTCAGTTGAAAACAATTTTGGGTTAGACCTTAAGTGTTATTTCTGTAGCTACACAGTTGCTCAAACACTTTGTAACAAATCAAGATAAATGAATAATCATTACTAATTTCATTATTAAGCAAACGAGTACTTAGTCAAATTAAAATTAGTACATTTTGATACTATCCAAGCAATCTAAAATTAAAATCAAACAACATAAAATTAGAATACAATCAATTTATTTTGTAAAAAGTAATTGTAGCTCTATCTTAATAAACTTGAAGATCATCAGGGAATGCACACAAATAAAACCATATTCAGAGTATTCAAATAATACAGTATATTGTTAACAAGTAAAAACAATGTTTATCTTCATAGTATTTGAAGTAATGTTACAGTGGTATGATACTAGTTAATTTTTTAAAAGTTACCTAGTTAACACTAGCCACATGTTTAGAATTTATTACCTGAAGAAAAAAAAAGGCTTTCACAATAATATTGTAGCATTTTAAATAAATCAATGTGACCACATAGTTATAAAAAAAAAACTATATTAGGCCAAACAAAACTAAAATAACACAAATAAATAAATAAATTCTGTAAATGATTAGCTCAGGTCGTATACCAGCAATTTCAAAACTTATCTTTATTTCTAGTGATGTAACTGATATGAAAATAAAATGGTTAATAACAAAAATCTTATTTTATTAAACTTAAATTGTTATAATTAGTTATAGTCATATTTAGATAGAAAGTAATAGCATTGGTAAACATGATGCCTGTTTGAAACAAAACAACAAACTCTACTTCATTCATACCTTTTGTATTTTCACTTACTCTGTACATGAACAAAAAAAAAATTTTCATACGAATTCTGACATAAACAAAATGAAAAAAATTGATTCTGTGATAAGTCTATGTTGCAACAGTTGCAAGTATATAAACAATATTAACATTAACCAAATCTCCAAACTAGATACATTGCTAGTGTCTTTAAAAAAATGAGGCACCAGAAATTACCACAGCAATGTTTATTTAAATTTCATATTGTTGTATTAGCTTTCAACAAATCAATTACTGACTGAAGCCTTAACTCAATTACTATAGACTTCAGCAATGTTGATTTCAGTTGATTTCAGAAAACATTGTTAGTGTGATTAAAAAAAACACTGGCACGTAATGTTTCTTCTTCATAATATAATTAAGAACATCTGAATCTTTTAATTAATTTCTTGACAAAAAAGTTCAATTGCTACATAAAACTTACATTTATAATATTTACTCCTTTTATTTGTTAAAATTGCTCTTTTGTGGTACTTATAAATTTTTCTGTTTGCATAACTTTAGTTGCCCCTTGTATACTTCTCAAACAAGAAATAATTGACGATTCAAACTTACATAATCAAGCATTGTCTACTTTAGTATTTCTGAATAAAACCTCCTATTTTTACTTTCAACAAAGATTAATTTCTTTATAACAGTATCAAGAAGAGACAAGTTTTTTCTTAAGAATGTATTAATTTTTTTAGCAGTATCAATAAAAAAAAATGACAGTTAACAAAGAATTTATTTATTAGCAGTGTCAAGGAGGCAAACAGATTCACTCGTGTTTGTAAACCTTCAAAGAAGAATGCTGGTGAAGAGTCTGAAACAGTCTCTTATTTACTGATATATCATTAAATCTAGAAACTTTCACACCATTTATCATAAGGTGAATTAAAAAAATCTTACAACACATGATAAACAGCTTTGGTTCTGATGAAGGATGTGACAAACATTGAAATCGCATTTATCTTAAATTAAAATGTTACGTACCTATTCATATAATGTGTTTAAATAATGTAAGCAAATAATAACCGATTACTCTGTCACACCTGTTTCAAAATTAAGCAAAATGAACCCAGTAAAATAAGTCAAACTAACACTTTGATGAATTAAAAACACAAATTTTAGATAGTATTTTTTTACAATAAATATTAAAAAAATTATTACAGACTGGTATAAAACATTCTTTTCTTTTAATATTTGTAATAACTATTTAAAACTAAGATTAGCCTCAGCTTTCTTACCTATTTAGATCTCTGAATTGTTTAAACAGTTTGTGACGTTTGTGCCTCATCTTTCTATGAATGCTAATGATGGCGAGTTTCTTCAGTATTCTAAAATATAATTATCAAACATAAATAAGGAATAATGTTAAGCACATTATTCTTTGGACCAATGATATAATGGTAAAAATAGCTATTTAAGTTATTTCTATCAGAATAGTATAGTTTTTGGTTTGTAGGGTCACACATCCTACTCAACATTAACTTAATGTAACTTATTAGTTTAGTTACTATTAATATATATCAGAAAAATAAATGACTTATATTTCAAGATAATCTGTCTAAAAAAAAAAAGAGACAAACCCTTTAAGGAGTCCAGAGAAATAGTCAACAGAAGCACAAGTACTAAAAAAAACAATAAGTTTCTCTTGCTGATGATCACGAAGAAATGACACCAGACAGTTGAGTTTCTTATCAGGATCACAAATCTATAAAACACAAAAATAATGAAAATGTTATAACAATATTGTAAAAACATAAATTTTGCATTTCAATAACTTTTTTTACATGTGATTTTTGTAAGAAAAACAATTCCCTGAAATCTAAGGCACATTCCAGTGTTATTCTGAATTATCACGGTTTTGTTTGTTAGAGAAAAAACCAAAAAGGTTCACCAATGCTTTCTATGAAACATGCACACATCTGTCCAATTCTAAAAATATAAGATAAAAATCTTAAAATTATAAAAACTACAATAACTATTACTCAAAATAAGTCCACCAGTCGGTATTATACTGTTTAGTACTCAGTAACTGCTAATTATATTTTAATTACAGCATAAATTAGAGTAATAAAATGAAACTGAATGGTGAAAGAATAAATAATCAACTTAAATATTTCCTACAACACAAATATAGTTTAATGCTTTCTTTTGAAGTAGTGCGTGCATACAATAAGGTTAACTTAGGATTAGCAAACTTTGAGTAAAATGCAATTATCATAAATATGCAAAAAATGTTGTGGCACATGGCAAAGCAGCTTAGTTTTGACAGAAGATTTATGTGTTGCACCTGGAGTGAAATTTTATCTCAACTCAAAATATATATCTATTCAAGCTGTTACACAATGTAAGTCAAAGGAGTAATTTGTTACAAACACAAGTTACTCAGAAGTTTTACTGAGAGAAAAATCCAACAAATTGAATTGAACTACTTATGTGTGTGTAGTGTGTGTGTGTGTGTATTGATAAATTAGGTACAAACTTTAGTAGTCTGCTTGTTTTTCATCAAAAATGAACATTGTTTTGTATAGAGTATTTAACTGGTGTCTGTAAGCGTGAACTTGAAATATGAAAAAACTTAAAATTTTGTGAACACTAATCATGCCACTAGATCCTTCTATAAGTTAAAACACTTTACTTTGAAGTAATACTTTCTTTCTAATATATGAAACCTAAACTATACTATTTGAAAAAAATAAATTAAAGAAAACTTTATATAGTTATGATGCAGTTCAAAAAAAATCAAACACACACTGTCTTGATGGTTATTTATATGCACTTTTTCCTGCAATGAAAATGACTAATATAAAATAAGCAACCAGTCTTATTTTTCAAAGACTTTGATGTGATAAAAACAATATATGCCAATCTAAGTAATGGCTCTTCTTCCATTTATCTTTAATTGTTACTAATACATTGTAACATCTGACATTATTTATAATGTCATAAAGTATATATTTATAATCACAGTTTTAGTGTTACATCTTGAAGACTTAACAACAGCTTCTTTGCAGAAATAACCACACTGATTTCAGGCCCTAACTTGTGAATCAAGAGACTCTTTTCATTCAATAATAGGCTTAGTTTAGTCCAAAATTTCCTAGCCAATAGATCAGAAGTTCCCAACCCCTGGGGGGTCACGAAGCCTTGGCAGGGGAGTCGCGTAGCCTTGTTAGAAGTAGCTTGAAATAACATTAATTTTATTTCATCAATTACATTTTCAAGTTGCAAGTGCCAAAAGGTTGGGAACCCCTGCAATAGATGTAGTAGGTTTTAGTTTGCTTCTTTCTTTTTTTTTTATCTTTGGAAGAAGAAGCTTTAGAACTTATCTAGTTCATGCTTTATGGTTTACTTTGTATTAAATAGTTACTTAAGTTTTAATTTTTATGTCAGAAAAAATATTATTGTACAGTGTTATGATAAAAACTCATTTTCATTTTTGTGTTATAACTGGGGTCACTTTATAGTAGTAAAGACATTTTCTTTCTTTCTCTACTTTTGTTTGGTATTTTTTTGTTTTTTTTTTACAGTAGACTGAGGTCAGAACATTTAACAACCCAACCTTTCCAGTTGGAAATATATGTAAATATTTCTTTTTTATATACTTTTCTTATTATTGAGAAAGTTAATAAATAAATGCAAACTGGAAAAAAAATGCACAAAAATTTTATGTCCCAATTTCTTTGATAAAAATTAATAATGTAATATTATATTTTTCTAAGTATGTTATAAAAGATTTAAAGAGCAAAATGCTAGGTCATGGTTTAAAGTTCAGTATTTATAATAGGTTTAAGTTTGAAGTTATAATTTTCAAAAGAAAAATTTATTTAAGAATAGGTATTTCCATCTTTTCAGAAAATTAACTTTTCTTGTTTTGTGCTTCTCTCTATTTGAAAAATTTTTGAATACATGCTACAAGCCTTCAATCTTCTCTGTCAGAATCCAAAGTTCCAACAAATTTATCATGTAAATCACTAAGAATCACCTTTCTACCAATAGCATAATTCTACTATCGTGACCTAGGTGACTCCCTCTACATGTCACTACCAAACCATCACTTTGAAATTTGCCAAAAGACTCGAGCACTGGAAAATAGTGTGGAAGTAGGACTGGAAGTGTGAGAAGAAGGATATATCTATTGGTAATACATTTTCATTTAGGAAAATTATAACTTTCCAATCTGGTAATCTCCCTCTTCTCCCACTATCAGCTTGAATCCTACATTGGATTGGAAAAGCAACTGGTGTGAGGGAAGCAAATGGGTATCTGAAAACATCCACAGGACACAAGTCTCTTAATCAAGAGGAACAGATCAGAAGATCTGAGTAGGGGCACAGTATCACATCTAAGCCAGGTATCTCTTCATCATGAAAAGTGAAAATGTCAGGAGGACCAGATGTGGTGGAATGAGAAGAAAGTACATCCACATAGAAGAAGATGGTGCAACAAAGAGAAAGAAGTAGAACCAATCACTCCGATGCTAAAAGATGAGTAAAAGATAATGTAGTCACAGATGTACAGAATCTAGGACATGATGGACAACAATTGACAAGTCTATTACATCTAAAATCACTCTCACTTGGTACTAAAATCTTCTTAAGGGTACAATGAGGACCTACACAGTCTTCACTTCAAGTCCTAGAGTCCAGAAAAATCTATCAGAATACTCTATGAACACAGGGTGGCCTAATTTCATGGACAAGGGAATGTGCCATCAAAAATCTGAAGGAAATCCATTGTAGGCACTCAACCCCTATAACAATGAACAAGCCTAAAAAAACCCAAGTCATCAACAACCTCATAATGAGAGAAGACCCAAGACAGAAATGGAAACATGCTGCAAAAACACTATGTGACCCACTACAAAGAAAAGCAATTAAAAGATGAAGATGTAAACCAGAAACCTGTGCAAGGGCTTGAGTGATTGGTTCATTCATCTCTGAAAACCTCACTCACTGGGCACTGAAATCTATGTGAAGGAACATCCAATTAGAGGGATGAACTGAATTTTAGGTGTCTCAACTCAAGAAAAGTCTCTACACTAGCAAAACACCACCACCCCACTCTAAATTGAATGGCTATAAACATCTGTGTAGAACCCATCCAGGAGGTTGCATCCACAATCAACAAACTCATGGGCTCCCATACTCCAGAAAGAGAAAGGGAAACAAAGTTGTGATGAAGAGTCCAGAGGGATTACAACACTCAAGACAGTGCAATGGGTTATGATAAAATCCTAAATTTAAAAGCATACCACACATATTTATTCAACTGAGACACAACAGGAATGGGCAAGAGTTACTTCCAGTTTTACCTATGCAATAGTGCAGTCCAAAATGAGTATATTGTGATGCAAGTACCATGAGAAATTTACACTTCAGTGATCTTGTGAAACACCTTATCTGAAAGAGAAGTGTACATAGCCATGGAAGTAAAGGGATCAAAATGGTCTACTATGCAGATATGACAGAAGGATGTCTACGAATGGTTATAGCAAATGGAACCCATTCAGAGCATGTACAAAATACCTGGTCAGGTACCACTTCCCACAAGGTGAGATCCAATGTGAAGCTGAAGCAGGTATTCTTGAAAGAAAAAAGGATTAGTTAAGACTTATGTCACAGCTGTGTCAAAGCCAGGAGAAAGAATGGACACAGTTGGTAGACAATACTCCATGGAAGCAGAAACAATGATGTGGTGTAAGTGGTCGGAGATGAATTTGTAAATAGTCTTCCACATGCTCTATAGTAAAATCTACTCCATTGACTGACAAAGATGAGAGGCAAGAGAGAATAGAAGTTGATGAAGTTGATGTGAGGAAATATGCAAGAGATCTTGCCAGGAAAGATTTAAGGAGAAATAAGCCACTTGGATCAAGCATCAAACCCAACTGGTTAAGATAATTGAGAAAAGGTCACAGGAAGAAGAATGTTGCAAAAGGAGAAACACGTGAGAATGAGAGCCCTGAAAGGGAGCAATGTGAGCAAGAAAAACAATGGAGGGCATGGATAGAACAGAAGAGTCCATCCAGATCATGAGGACAGAAATGGAAATGGAAAACATGCAGATAGAAGAAAAGTAAACCTGAATGTCGTGAGATGCAAGGGATGTAGGAAAAGAAGTGGTACAAAGACTTGATAATGTCAAAAGATGAAATTATCCAATCTAAAACAACCACAGGTTGGGAGGAGGAAAACTACAGCATAAACGAGTTGTGAACAGAAAACACAAACAAAGGTTAGATGAGGATATGAAAGATTACACTAATGTTCCAAACCAGAAGCTATGGATGTTTTAGTGGCCAATAAAGTCAGAAGGAACAGATCAACAAGGAAAGGACAAAAGAAGTAAGGACCATATAGAGATGGGAAAAAATGTAAGGTATGAGATAATGCTGCCCCACACCTGAAATCAAGCAGACTGAATAACCACTCTCAAAAAGCAACATGAGACACTCAGATACAGGGATCAGGTGAAAAGCATGGAAAACCAAAGTTAAATCCCAGGAGCAATGGATGCCCAACTTGTATACATAGATGGCCAAAGAAGAAAGAACTGAAACATGCGAAATGCAAAACTATTCTCAGAAAGAAACCAGAAAACCCCACCAAGGACATGATAAAAGATGGGTGTGAAGATGGAGAATGGATGGTTAAGGATGGAGCACAAATAATTGGGTTGATGAAGCAGGCCAGAACAGAAAGGAAAAAGGAAGGAGAAAAACAACCTGTTGCTGGAAGAACTGAGGAAACCAAAGTTCAGCAGGGCAGGAAAGAGCAGCCAGAATGACCATACATGAGGGAGCAAGGATGAAGGAGACCACCCAAGTATATGGATGAGGGAGGGGGGGGGGGTAAACATAGAGGAACAGATTAAACCATTCCTAGCTGAAGACCTTAACAGCCAAAGCTCCAAAATGGGGAGCTAAGTATCAAAACTGAGGTAATTTAGATTGAGAGCAGTGGTCAAGCCAACAGTAAAGGGCATATCCAGGTGCAGACAGAGTCACCAAAAATAGTTGGATGAGGTGTGGGTCTAAAAAAGAAGATACATAGTGAAAAAATAGAGGGATCAGGTGATTGACAGTAGATACTCAATATAAATTTCAGCATGAAACAAAACCTGCTAGTTATTAGAAAGAAAAAAACGAATGATCCAAGCCTGACAAACAACCAGTAGTTTGAAAATAGTGGTTTGAAATGTCCACAAACCAATAACCCATAACCCTTGAAAATTGACCCATGCATTCCATCAAGGGAAAGGAAAGTGAATAGGAACTCTCAAGGAATCCCATGCAAGATTATACTTGTCATGAAAGACCCACTGAAATAAATGAATACAAGCCCTGTAAAGGGGTATGAAACATGTCAGAGGTGTCCAGTCATCTCAAAATCTATGGAACTTTATAAGTAGGAAGTAAAAGAGCAGACAGACAGTCTGAACAGCCAGCTTTATAGAAAGGAATCTGAAAGGAGTTAGGTATTGACAAGTATTGAAGAAAACAGCAAGACATACAAAGTTTCAGGGAGGATGAAAGAAGGGCCTCTCCAGTGAGATCAACAATCCCACCACACATCTTTGAGAAAAAACTAATGAGTAGGAGTAGACAACTCCCATTCAGAAATGGCAAGAAGCAGCTAGTTGTCCATTTACACTTGTAAGTGCAGTCCCCAGGGTATGACTATGCCAAGCAAAATGGCAAATCACTCTGCAAAAACATTGGACCTTAAAAGGTACACCTTTCCATCACAGGCAAATTAATGGGAGAAAATGATCTTCTGACTTGTGTGTGAATTATTTTCTTTGTTATAAATTATTCAGAATAATTTAAGACACATATGACAACCCTCTAGCTTCATAACAGTTGCATGCATAAGTAAAAAAAAGAAAATATCTATATTTAAATAGATAATCTTTTAACATCAACTGCTCATAAATTCACAGAAGCTGCATATAGCACAACATACATCACAATTGACTGAACTGTTAGGATACTCTTGCTTTATAAGAACTTATAGTATGACAGCTAAAAATGGACTGAAGTAGAAATATATCAATAAACATTATCACCTACTCTGTAGTTGGTGAAATAATCAACTGTTCATAATTTTATCTATCATAAATTCTGATTGCCTTAACATAAAACATCAAATACATTTGTAATTTAACATACTGTGTAATAATTTGTAAGAGACGAGGGAGTCCGTAGTACATTATTTTCATTGCAACCTTTCTCCTTCACGGTGATACAAACTGGATTTCGAAGACCAGCCCGAATTAACTGATCAACTTCATTTGTCTGTGTAGCCGAAAACAAACCAGTCCTTCGTTGTTTTGGGAGATACTTAAGGATCATATTCAACCTAAACAAAACAAAACAAAATTATTATGAACATATTTTTTTACCTGTCCTGCTTGTGTCACTGCTGAATTATATCTCAATTGACATTTCTAGAATTTTAAATTAAGAATGAGATGATGGCAGTGACAAAAAATTAGAAGACTGTTTATCATGAAGGAGGGTGGTCAAATATCATAAATACAAAAGAAACAGCCTTTTATTAGCTTCAAAAAGCATCTATTTATTCACTTTAATCACCAAAAGTTCCAAAATTACTTCAGGCTTTGTTTTATTTGCACACATCATGCAATCTGATACTGTTTCAAATTACCAGTAAACCTATTCTCTTGGTCTCATCTGATTGAAAACACTTCTTCAGGTTCAAGTTAACTAGTAAGACTACTTTGTCAAAAAAAACAAAAAACATTTTCACATGAGTGAGGAAGAATTTAAAACAAAAAACTCATTCCTGATATATCAAATGTGGAATGTTGCTGGGAGTAGGGCTTTCAAATGATGAATTTCCATCCCAGTGGACACACCCATATCTAAGAGGATTTAATGTCCATGAAAGTAATGAGAAAAAGAATTAACATCAATTGAACAAGAAATTAAGATGTATTTCATATTACAAAGAGAAAGATGCAGGAAAATGTCATACATGTTATCTCATTTTAAATGTGTCCAATTCTTTTTAACTTTAAATATAACTATAAAATACAGAGAATACCTGGAAAAATTAAAATAATTTAAATGACTACTGTTGCTTTTTTTTTAGATACTACTCACTATAATGCTTCAAAAAAATCCTAAATGTAACAACTTAATAAAAACGAAATGCAACAAAACTTTCAATATTAGTAAATTATAATGATTATGAACCTCAACAAAACTAACAAAGTTAGCATAAAAATACTTTTACTGAAATACGTATAATGGATCTATTTGTACCACCGATTTACAATTATTTTAAATACCTTCTAAAAACAAACAGAATAGAACTAAAATAACCTGTATAAGAGAAAACATCTATTATAATATGAAAAAAGGTACACTTATATACATTCACGGTTGAAAGACGTGATGAATTTATCTTCATATGCACCAAGATTTCTGGGTGTTTTTATGCCAGTGTTTAATATATTGTTTGTTGGTGTCCCTGTAAGTTTGTACTTAGAATGTTGTTTATGTGCTTATTATCACACAATCACAGAAATAGGCAACTTCAACTGGTTTACGTATGCTTGCAGTGGGAAGGGTTTGAACACATTCTCAAACAAATGCTATGTACATTAGAGTAATTGTTTGTTTTAGTGCAAATCAACAAGTTAATTGGACTCTGTCCACCACAAGAAATGAGCCCCAAGTTCTAGCATTACAGATATGAAATTTACTGCTCAGGCACCTGAGGACTACAACAGACAGACTGGAAGGTCGATTCTGTCACATATCACCATTATTTGTCACAAAGATCACCAGTTCACTGTCCATAAGCACAACACTGAACTTGATTTAGAAATTATTATCAATTATAAATCTCTGGTTTGAAAATGGAAAGACCTGTTTTAGCCCATACCTGGCTTCACAGCATTACACACTGCTCATTTGAGATCTGCTGAGAATGCTATAATTGGTTAGACATCACTGGAAGCTTGCAGTGAGTTAACATTTAATTTCTCTACCAATGATCAGTAGATTCATGTCTAAAGAACCACTGTTGAATGATATGTTCATTGCAACATCAAATGAAAATGACTGTTTAAGTGGTTGCTTAGTTATGGTGCAGAGAAGTATTAAAACAAATTAAAGGGGCCAACATTCACAGGTGAATGCAACACGTCTCCACCACTAAATCCTAACATGGCTAATTTTGATACTAGAAAAATCATGAAAAACATGGAAAAATCAAATATTGTCAACATCAATGATTGGAATTTTTGTACCACATCACAGGGATGTTGTTTGGCATATACATAAACAGGTCATGAATACTCCAAATTGTGCTTTCTCACTGAAAAACTGTGCAAAAAACAAAAATTCCAAAACATACAATCCATAAAAAATTCTTTTTACCAAATTTCCTGTAAAATTAGCCAACATACAATAAATTAAATATGTTTTTTGTGGCATCTTTACCCTCTATAATTACTAAAAATATGCAAGACCACCATTTTTGTTTGTCAGTGTATAGGATTAGAAGATAAATACCATTATACCAAATCCCATCTAAACTAGTTAAAATACAGCCAACTGACTAAATTCTCCAATTTATGCCTTCTGTTGAGTGAACTCTGACACCCTAAAAAGATTCAAAATCAGTAAATCCAACTTTTTTGCATGTCAATGAGTGGGGTGCATGAAAATATTTATTTATACCAATTTACATCTAGATTGCTATAAATATGATTACAAAAGAACCAAAAAATGTTCATATTATTGGGTTGTTTTACCTTTGGCCCCATAAATTCCTTAAAAGAGCCTAAAAGAGAAAAATGAAAAAATCTGGCTGAGCATATTTCTCCCAGATTAATTGTACCAAGTTCCAAATTATTACACTGATAACTGAAGGAAAAGTGGAAAAAGAGAGAAATAACATTAAAACATTATGCTTGTGTGTGCATCTTCCTCCCTCTCTTTGCAAAGACATAAAACAGCAGATAAATTTAACAATTAAGTGATACCAATAAAGTGTAAAATGAAAATATCATAAAAGAAAAAACTTAATTCACAACCAATAAAAATGGTGTTCTACAGAATTCATACTAGCCACAGATACTGCAGAATTTCCTCCAAATATACTGCTGACTACTAATGCAATAATTTGTTTAAAGCAAATTAAAATTATCAATTTTTGTGATGTTTGAAACTGTATTATGATTATGATTTTTTAGTAAATTTGCATTGTTCAAATAAGATTGACAACTGAAAACTAATCATAAATATACACACATCTGTAGACCAAGCTATAAATTTAACTGCAGAGTAATGCTTCTGTATTAGAAATATAATGTGCATCAGGACCCCATATTATTCACCATCCCAGTGCCCCAAGGTGTCTTAATTTTACCACAGCTGTTGAGAAGATTTGGTGTGAGCCTAGTCCTGAATGAAGCTCCTTCCCATTCACCTTTTAACATGCATGCTTTGTGTCAACATCTGATCAATAATCACCATGTGTATTATAATGTGAACGAAGGCTCATTCTATTCCTTGGAACTGCTTTTGATGAGGTTTTTGTTTTTGTATTTTTAGAATGCATTTAAACAACTCCTCAATCCCACTCTAAGGCTTTACTCCTGTATTTTTGTTTTCGTGCATGTTCTAAAATTTTATTTGAAAAAAAATTACTTTGTGCATTATCAGCAAACCAGCCAATAAATCCAGTTAAGTTTCAAACTAACTAAAAATATTAAATTAGAAACTTAAGTTTTTAAAAAAAACTCAGATGAAAAGAAAAATCAAATAAAACTTACTCTTCCAGCTTATGAAAAAATTGGTCGATATATTCTGGATGTTCTTGTGGATGTAGATATATTGGAACAGTCCAGTACAAGAATGAAAATAAACTACTTCTGTTTTAAGGTCAAAAATTATATACTCTCAAACAGGTTGGCTTTATTCTGCTTCAAGGAAGTGAAAGCAAGTTTGTTGAAATGAGAAACCATATTAGCAAGACGACTGAGCGAAAACTGTAAATCAAAATATGCTAAATTTTACCTCATAGTTTGTTGTGCTTCAGCAGAAGATTCAAAATAAGTAGAAACAAACATTTCTTAAAACTGCAGAAAGTACTCAAAGCAATTCCAGAAAGAGATATCAAAAGTATTAATGGGAGGCAAAGTAACATCAAGGTGAGCATCAATTCTGGAATTGCACTTGATAAATTCATAATAGAAACACAGATTGATAAAGGCTTTAGATTTGTGGAATATTGTACAATTAATTGTTTGGTGATTGGAGTACATTCTTCTCACACAAAGAAATTCATAAAAGAACATGAAGGAAGGCCTGAATATTTAACTGTAAATCAAACAGATTATATAGCCATAGCCTGTAGGTGTCCATCTTTTGTGCATGATGTCAGATCATTTAGAAGTGTAAACACAGAAAATACTGGTCACTATTTGGTTGTTGCAAAGACAAAAATGAAACTGTGCAAAATAACTATGCCTAAATAGTTTGATTTTGTTAAGAAACAAAATCACGAGATAAAAGGTGCATTTCACCTAGATTTTCAAAGTAGATTTAAGATACTGGATAATAGTAAGTGATTAAAAGAAAAATGGACAGAATTTATGGAAATTTACACAATTGCTGTCAAAAAAACCTTAGGTTTCCCTAGAAAACCAAAAGAAGAATTGATTTCACATGAATCTTGGAAATTAACTGAAGATCGAGCTGGAAAGTTGATCAGACACAGATAGAAGAAATGCTTTTTAAAGATCTGAATGAAAAAAAGGCAAGTTCAAAGAATAATTTTAAAAGACAAATATAGATATTACAGGGGAAAAAAGAATCTGGTGAATTTGATTAGCATAAACTACTAATCAATACTAACTTTAAATGGCACCTACTTCTTCGCATCCTTTTAACATTCATCATTTTATTACACCACGGCTAATAAATCCAACACTGAAAGTCTCAACTCTTTTGAAAGAAATCAACTAATGAGAAAGAGATAAGTGGTATGTTTCTATTTTAATAGCATTTTTATTCAGTTTCAAACCCTAATAGTTAACTGTATCATAAATAAAATTTCATGAACAAAACAGTTCCTAGTATGCAAAATACAAATTCAAGTCTGCATGAAAGACCAAACATCTAGTAACTTTTCAGCAGCAATTAACCAGATGAAGAAGTGACTTGAAAATATTACAACTGAACAAGGTTGCCTCAAACTGTTTTGTTTTTTTTGTCAAATTAATCTTGTTTATTTCATGTTTATTTTCTGACTTCAAGATGCAGTCTCTTTGGCTTTTTGAAGAAAACATCTGGTAACTTTTCAGCAGAAATTACCCCTCTCACCACAGACATCCTTTACTAGTCAGTTGTATTCAAAACTTAAACTACTTTTTGTTTGTTTTAAATATGTTGTGTAAGTTGTTTCCAATTTTTACATTGTAGTTTCTTTTATAATAATAAATAAAGAATATGTGCAAAAAGAACAAGAAATACTATGAAAATTATGTTTTGTCTGAGCAGTTGATGATATAGCAAGCAATTTATATGTTACATTTTTTACTTCTTGGAAGAGTGGTAAATAAATTAGAGAAAAGGAGATGCTCAAAGAGAGATAGTGTTAAATTCTCCTACCAGGAGAAATTTTTTAGTACTGCCTTATAAAACTAAGGTTTATGTGTCAATATTTAGATTATTAGCTACCCTTTTGTGGCAAATGTATTTATACACCATGATAATAACAAATTAGATTTATCAGATTTTGAATGTACACAACTAAACTTTTTGGCCTGTACAAAGGAAATCTGCTGTGAGAGAGCTGGGTTAACTTATCAATGTATCTGTCTTATTATTTCTTATCAGTAAATACCAAATAATGTATAGAAATATCTGAAGAAAGAATACATTGTGCACCTGATTCCAAATGTACAGGTTTTATACAGTGCTATAACAAAATTAGATTTTACTAATACAGACTTAACGCAATTATTATATTTAATGAAAAAGTAAGTAACTGCTAACTGATCATCAGTCTGAAAGTAAAGTACCCATTTTTTTTAGTAGTAGTATTGTTTTTAAGAATCAATTTGACAAAAGACTAATACTGTTGATTTGAAGTTTGTTTCAGTAAAATATAAACCATATACCGTATTTTCCACCTAATAAGCCGAATTTCTGGCCCAAATTTTGGACCTGATTTTTGGGGGTCGGCTTATTGACCGATCACCAGCTTTGGACCAAAAATTACTGAAGACCAAAATTGGCCCCAAAATCATACCTTTGGTCTCACAGTTACAGCAGAGTTATTTCAGTTGAATAAATTTTATTTATTAATAGAAAAAGGTCTATACATTACGAATGATATGTATTCATAGAAATAACAAAATTCATAAAAAAATACACACTTTAATCTCAGAAATTTAGTAAAATCCATCAAATTCATCATCTTCATCATCAGAAGCACCAAATAATAGATTCCAATCCTCGGCAGAAACCTGGTCATCGTACGGGTCATTCTCTGGTGTTATTAGCTGAGTGAGTGGAATGTTGTCTTCCTCATCATCATCCAACCACAACATATCATCTTCCGTTCCATCCATTGCATTTGAGATGCTGCATTTTTTTAAATGGCTTCTCTACAGTTTCAACACTAATATTGCCCCACGATTTCACGACCCACTCACAGACGGTAGTGAGTGATGCAGCGCGCATATTTCCGGCAGCAGTAAAACTTTGATTGCCGGAAACCATCCACTCATTCCAGCATTGACGGAGCCTGTCTTTAAAAGGTTTATTTAAACACACATCTATGGGCTGTATCAGAGATGTCATGTCAGCCCACCAGGAATAACTGCAATATCTTCTTAAAAATGGCCTCGGCTTATTGAGTGGCAATAAGCAAAAACCCTCATTTTCAGAGCTGAAAATTGGCCTCGGCTTATTAACCGGAAAATACAGTAATACTAGTTCACTCAAACACAGCCAACACAAGGAATACTGAATCTTAGTTCTATATAATTGGATACATAACACAATGCACATACACTGCATCAATGCAAGTTAAGTATGTTAACTAGGCATGACTGGAAGGTAAATATAATAATAAATACGTATATAAATATATATATATAGCATTATGAGACTAAACATTTGTACTTTAGTGTTATAATGTATAATCATTCTAGCATGAAAAAACAATTTATAATAATTTCTTTATGATAGTTATAAAGTTGGTCAAGTGATAGACCCTCACACAGAGTATAAAAAGTAACAATATATGAAGTCTTACTCAAAACAAACATTAGAAATGTATTTAGGAGATTTTAGCAATTATAATACTGGAGATTCGAGGGATGAAGAATATTTTATTTATCAAAACATGAAATCCCTTTGCACTCAGAATTGTAACAAAACAGACTATTTTCACAACAAAAGTTTAGTAAAAAAATTCATTAAAAAAATGTATTTTTTTAATACAAAATACTTGTAATCTTTACCAAAAGCCTACTAAATTTTGTACAAATACACATGCTGTATCAAAAGTTACAGTGAAAATAATGAACTTGTGCAAGTGTGTAGTTGTACTCTTGTATATTATAATGAACCCTTAGGGAAAGGATTAAGTGATATTTTGAAGTGTACAAATTTTCATATCCTTGCTGCACTAAGATGTTTGTTTGATCCACCATTAGGTGTTATCAAGAATATAACACTTGGCAGCAACAACAGGAAAGAAATCTCATACAACTCAGTACATTAAGTATAAAAAAAAATTAAATATAAAGTTAGAATTTTAATGGACATTTTATTACAGTAAGTATAGCTAGAGATAAAATGAAAATTTCATTACTACAAGTTTGAAACCAGCCTTAAACTAAAAGCATTGGTATATTCTCTCCTCTTCATATTTCATCCCATTTAATTTATTCTTCTAATTTATTAACTCTATCATTGTTGTTGCAAATTAGTTTGCTAGGATTTAGTAATCTACCTTGACTAACTACTCACCAGATCATAAACCCATCAAACCATTATCACCCAAACAAGACTCGTGTTACCATCATAAAGATGGAAATGTTTCAGCTGAGATGCAGTATCATCTTCCTACTGAAACTTTTTCATCACTTCTGATCTCAATTAGTATCGTCTTGAAGACTTACTGTAGATTATCTACTACATACCTATATTTTTTTATTGACATTTGTATTTTTTGTCAAATCCCAGCATATTTTCACAAAAGAAAAATACCATCTGGACGCTGACTTTCTCAAATAATAAAAATTTACTTTGGATGAACTTGATTTCTTGAAAAAAGTTAATTGAAATGAAAGATAAAATACTGAGATTTGAACCCAAGTTACAATAGTGTTAAAACAATTTTGAAATGAGTACAAAGATGAAAATCTATCAGATGCTTAAAACTATTATTTCAATTTCGTCCTAAAAAGGTTACTGTACACAGTGTCTAGTAAAGTTGAACAGCCAATACCAGATTAATGGTGTATTTGAATGTTTTAAGGAAGGTGTGTTCAAAATATGGTATGTTGACTGTGTTGTCAACTAAGAAGATACAGAAAGCACTTTTTTCATATATGATTTGTATCTATTATCATCGTATAATTATATTGCATTGTATGATCTTTACTGACATGATTAGCTTCTACAGATAGATCAGTATTAAACTCTTGTATGCCTCTTGGTACTGATATTTTTAACTAGTTAGTACTTAAAATTATCAGATGATTATAACTAACATTAAATACTAAGAAGCAAATCTAGAAATTACTTTTATTCTTGTACAGCTCAGACTTGTTAGTCAGAAGTCCAAAGTTCAAGTCCCAGTCCTACAGTCACTTTTTGCTTATGGTTTTTCACATAAGATATTCAGTATACACATTACTACCTCACTGCTTTCCAATTAGAAGTAGGTGATCATACAAGTTACTAGCAGTGAATCAATCACATTGAATACTAAATTATCTTGCCTTGTCACTTGATGAAAATAATTATACGATGAGAAACTTTCAAAATCAATTGCTAGTTGATTCAATTTTTATACATTACATCAGCTACTCATTAAATTTATATATTATGTTTATTGCCACTAGAATTAAGATACGAGAAGATAAACAAAAAACAGTTAAGGTTATATAACCATGGAAGTGGCCTTAAAAAACAGCAGAAATGTAACTGATGTCTATAATAACTTACGTAGTTTCAAAACCCAGCTCCAACAATCTATCTGCTTCATCAAGTATAAGAACTTCCTATATAAAAAGAACATTTCAAATATAAGAGAAACAATATAATAAATTTACCTTCTATTACATAAAACTTCTTACAGAAAGAGAATAACTTTTCAGAATTGAAACTACATACACATATCTGTATGTTCATCACAGAAACTCCACAAAAGACTATTTTTGCTCATTTTAAACTATTTACAAATTACAACGGCTCATCAAATAAAGTATTTGAAACACAGGTTTCGACACTTAATGTTTATGAAATTGAAATACTTATTTCTATGTAACTACAATTGATAACCTTGAGCCAAAAAACAGAACTTGTATGAAATAATTAAAACGTATAAATAATTATCAAAAGTACTGAGAAAAAAAATGTTTAAATGTTAACTTTAATACAATTGCAAGAGCATAATAATGCTTTAAGTATTTCAACCTCAGTTTCCCATACTTGTCTCCATTCTTCAAACTTTTTGGGCACAAAGGTTTCCTGCAGTAAATTCATTTACAAGTTTTGCATACTACATGTAAAATTAAAAAAAAAAAACATTCACTTGTCAAAAACAATTTCTTGAATACTTTAATAAAAATTAATGATAAACATTAATTAATATTCTTCTGTATAATAAGATAACCCCAATCCACCAGTATAGCATTATACATTTTAATACTTCATATATAACTGTAACATATTTATAAAGTAATTCTGTCTCTTTAGAGTAAGCTTCAAAGCAGATGGTTAAGACAATATATTATAGCAATTGTGTTGGCCTTTTAGCTGTTTCATAACCAGCAATCTTTTAAAGTATTATTCTAAATGGCTGATGTAAATTGGTAAAAGCAGTCAAATGTTAAGCCTAAGTTTCTGTTTTTGAAAACAAACATTTTACGCATTCAAAATAAAAGCTGTTCTAATATGCTTTATATTACTATCATAATTTCAAGCCATTATCTTATCATTCAAGTACTAAATTGGCCAAGTGCAATATACATGTACTAATCAGACTAAACCAGCAAATAATTAATCAGTAAAAAAATAACTGAAAGTAAAATAAAGATCTGAGTGCATTCAAATTTAAACTAATTACAAGATTTTTCAAATTTAAATTTTTCAGTTTCAAAACAGTTGAAATGAAGTAATTAAATACACAAAAATGAAAGTTTATCTATATTGCATTTTTCTGTTAAAAATTCACTTATTTTAGAATTGTGTAGCTCTGCATATAAATCATGTTTTGAAGGAAGTGATGAATTCTGCATATTCTCTACTCCTTAATGTATACAGATGGACTCTACACAACAAGCTTACATTCCCTTTAACCTGCTCACTTTTATATGCACATAAATCACACTACAATGCCATTACTTTGTAAATTTTAAAAACAGAATAATAGGTTATACTGTTAATATATAGCTTCACTACTTCATAAACTGCAATCCTGACATATCATACATGTTGTTTTAGTGTTAAAAAAAACTATTTCCCAAATAGATCAGTTTCTTATATACTGGAGTATTTACAAGTTGGTAAAATATGTATTTTATCGATAAAAGCTAAAAACAGGTATTCAATTCTGTTTTATAATCGACTACTCACTTTTTTTTTTAAATTAAAAATCATAAAACAAACACCTTCACTGTAGTGCTCTGCCTAATTGTTGATAAACAATCTAACAAAAATATCAGTTTTATGAACATTATAATTTTATTTTTAAAAAATAAGAACCGGTCTAACAATATTCTCACAGTTTCTTGATGTTAACTTATCAGTCAATACCCTACAGTATTATATGTAAAAAGTGTACAAAATAAAAACATCCAAAACAAAAGCAGGTAATGGTATTGCTACAAAAGCTAGTGTGAGATGGTTTTTTTTAGCTGTTAGTTTTTTTCCATAAACCCAAAATCTCACAGAAAACAAATTTCTGATTTGAGTATACCTACACAAGCTAACACTGGCTTAAAACATGAATCAAATGAACTCTATCATCTATCGCGATTATGAGATACTCCTCAATGAACAAATATTTACTAACAAAAAAACTATATTAAAATTTATCCTCATTTTAACACTATAATAAAGTGTGAAGGTTTGTAAAGTCACACATTTTATTATTATGCATCTCAGAGCTACTAACTGAAGTTTTGGTTTGTCACTGTTTTTTGTAGTGTGTGCTGAGTGGGATGCTGCTGATGTAGAAAACATCTCATGGCAAAATTACATGAGCCCAAATATAATGAAAATGATGACACAGAGAGAACAAC
Source organism: Carcinoscorpius rotundicauda (assembly GCA_011833715.1). Classification (NCBI taxonomy): domain Eukaryota; kingdom Metazoa; phylum Arthropoda; class Merostomata; order Xiphosura; family Limulidae; genus Carcinoscorpius; species Carcinoscorpius rotundicauda. The sequence continues at coordinate 92,682,085 of CM022396.1, read as the reverse complement.
TGTAAAATAATACTATGCATATAAATTACACCTTGTCACTGGTGTTCAACGTTGCAAATTTCCCTCTTGCAAGAACCTGCAGTAAAGAGATGGTAAGGCACATTTTGTTAAATTTTCCAGTGTATGAATACTGACCTCTAAAACCCATTTATGCAGGCCAAAAGCATGCGAGTGTGTCAAATCTATATCACAAGAATGGATATACATGTGACAGGATATAATTAATCATGTTATTATTTCAGCTTATCTCTTCATCTTGTGAAACTGGCCTGATTTTAAGATGTGATTGGATGCATTTGGCTTATGAGCATTATTCGTTAATTTCAAAAACATGTTTATTATTTTTAGTTGCACTAGAAGATAACACAGAAGCTCTCAAGTTTTTTGTAAGGTCATAATGCTTTCTTTTGCAACCACATCCTTACATCTGTGGATAATGGCACTGTTCCAGATTGGTGTGGGATATGGTTTTGACTCCAGTTGATGTCTTAAAAGCTTATAAAAATTCCATGTTGAAAAGTCCTTTCTGCAAACCATTGCAAGTTTTGCCTCAACATCATGAGAACACTGAATGCTATTCACTGAAAAGGACTGTAGCATACTTATCTAGACATAATATTTAGTATATAATTGTCAAGAATTTGCTATAAATCAAATGTATATGGTTTGCATCTGAAGCAGTGCACAAATGTATTTGGAAATTTTCAGGCACAAAAACTTCATATAAAGGCAAAATTCATTCTTCTGAATTAATCAGTATTGTAAATTACAGGTTGAAATTAATGAAAATTAACTGTAACATCAAAACAATTATATCAAAATTCGTAACATCAAAACGATTATGTCAAAATTTGTAACATCAAAACGATTATGTCAAAATTTGTTTCAGGCGATTAACAGATTTTAATTAGCAAAACTGCAGTAAAATGATGATTTATTTATTAGTTTATGCTCAATTTATAGCTCATATACTCTAATAAATCTATCATTAATTCCTAGAATATGGTTGAAATTATCTAAATATGAATTTAAGAATTTTGAAGTGATACAAGCACCATGGTATGCAAAGAACATAATCATGATAACAATATAATGTGAAGGTAACTTTTTATATTTAGAAAACTATAACTTGGAATTTATTAAACAAAATTTTTGGGGCTTTTTGCTGAGACATCTCCTTTGATTTCACGCAATGTAAATTGAAGAGCTTGTCAAAAAGTATTAATGTAATTAACACAAAAGTATTACAAACAAAATACCAACTTACAAGAGATTTTACATGTGATCCAAGGTTGAAGTCTAAATTCTTGCTTGTGAGGAGATCCATCAACCTACCTGGAGTTCCCACTAAAATATTTCCTCTAAAATAAAATAAATATAAAATCTTATTGTTGATGAGTTTCAGTTCTAGAACTTCCTTTTTGTTTTTAGTCTTTGTGATGGATAATTACTAAAAGGCACATTTTTATACTCTATTTAGTTACTTCCCTAATATACAATAAATGTGGAAAATCTAAAACCACTTAGAAAGATTTTCAAAAATTCTGAATGTTGTTTTTGAAAACTCTCACAACCAACTTTAACACAAGAAATTAAATGTACATCCAAAACATAAAACCAGTTTTAAGTTCTGGGAAAGCCCTTAGTAGCAGAATAGCAACTTGTTCTTTCAATCAGAACTAAAAATACATTATCCAATGAGAGGCCAGTATTCTTTATATTTATTTTACTGGAATTAAAAACCAAAAGTTTAAATATGGTTTTATTTTTCTTTTGTTAGGTTTAGCACATGACTGCTGTATTTTTAAAAAGTGAAATAGAATCTGAAACATAAGCCACTGTTAAATTAGTAAACAAATTTATACTGAAAGAAATTTAAACGAACTTGTGTTTTGATTACTTTATGATATCAAAAACATTACAGCAGTTCATCCATAAATGTTTCTTACAAACAATAAACATTTTTATAAATTTTATATCACTAGAAATACACAATAGTTATTTCCAAAAGAAAATGTAACCAATTTTGGGATTATGTTTTATTTGGAAAGTTTTATATTAAGAAAATATCAGACCTTCTATGAAATACCTGAAATAAAAAGTGCACAATTTTTCATAACAGCACTTTATATGCATATATAACCAAATCATGAAATTATATGATAATTTTAGACATTGAATTAAAATAAAAAAGCAAATAATTTGAAGCATATCACACATAAAAGATGTTTTTATTTTCAACAAATGATCAAAGAAGCAGATACTGTTTCAAAAAGTAATTCATTTTACTAAGTTTTGTTGTTACTTCTAATTTCCTTGTAAACAATCTAGTTTATAAAATTAGTGGTGCATGCTTTTCATTCTTTATATTGACAGTTCCCCATAATACATTTTAAGTTTTCTAGGTGTTGCTAGATGCAAGGAAAATGTCTAAAAAAAGGATTTTAATACTTATAGAGTTGGTAAAATAAGTGGTATGTGGCTTTTAATTATGATAAATGCAAGTTAATGCATATGATGTATCACAATTTGAATTTTGAGAACAATTCTTAATGGAAATAATGTTAACAGTGTGATGGAGGAAAAACATCTTGGAGTTCTTGTTAATCAATCTCTTAAACTATCCAAGCAATGTGTTGCAAGTGGTAGTATAAATAGGAGTTTAGGTTGTATCTACAAAATTACTGAATAAAAGTCTAAACAGGTTATAACGTCATTGTACAAGTCATCAGTTCAGTCTCAAGCTATTTACCTCAGAAATGGCAATGCATTACTTGCAGTTTCCATATTGTATTCGCATCACCTCTGAAATCTTCCAAACTAATATTAAATGTGGTTTTCTTGTAAAATTTAAATCTTAACTGCCCTAAATACTGAAATTGTCAGTGTATAATTAAATTAAGAGGAGAAAAATATGAAACAGGATCAAAAATACCTTTATTTTCTGTAATCACTACAGCTTGTAACGAACAATTACATTATTTGTCCAAACAGACTAGCTTTCCAGCTTTTTCACATCTAGTTTTCTTTAGTTTTATTGATTTAAAATGTTATTAGAATGTTTCACTGTTTGAAACTAACCATGTCACATGACAGATTAGTGTGAATCTTACTCACAGCTTCACATAACGTGAATTGTGTGAATCAGTCAAATAAATATTTTAACATTTCTTTGTTTCATTTTTCTTACACAACCTAAATTATTTAAATTCTGAATACAAGTCTTTGACTCACCAATGTGCACAGGATTAATATACGTTCTCAGTTGTTTTAACACTGAAAAAATATTCTATTGTTCTAACTATTCATTTTCTCAGTGAACAATAAATAAATCACAGAAAAAAACTTCAAAACTTGTGAAATCATCCTACCTTAACTTCAAATGAATCACTTTCAAGTTCTGACTTCAAAAATGCAAATAATGAATGTTCTATTTTTAAGAAAAAACTATTACTGGTTTGTCCCTAGACAAACAAAGGTCCATTTTTTAAAAGATTTCAGGTTATGGGATATTAGGTTGAGTTGATTTCTTAAAGTGTTTTCCTAATATCATCAATGTACTGCAGTTACCAAGTTTAAAAATAACAAAGCAACATGCTACTTTTATACCATAAACTCTCCACCTGAAATAATTTACTTCAGAACTAGTAAAATGCAGTAAAATTATCTGCATAATATCTCTTTTCACTATGAGAATGTTACTATCTAACTTATAAAAATAATTCTAAGTTCTAATCACTTGTTTTTCAACACATTTGGATCAAAATAACGTTGCTTATTGACAAAATTCCTTCAGTTAAATAACACAAGCACTTTTCACTGAACTTTTTAACTAATAAATAATCTTCCTTGTATGTACTCTCTGAACCATACTACATTCTCCATGACCAATGAAACAAATTCTGTGTATTTAAAGGGTGTAAAAATAAGATATTTATAATAGAGGGTTTTTATTTTCAAATTCTGAGTGAATAAACAGATTTATACATAACCATTTTGCACTTTTATTAAGAAATTACATTTTTATCTTTCCAGGCTTTGATATTACTTTTAGTTTTCTTATTAACATTGCAGTTGACAAAACTAGTGATGACTGACTGCTTTTCAATCTTTGTACTAACACTTCCTTACTGCACTTCCACTTAAGCTCACTGTTGTAAACACTATAGTTTACACTATTGTAGGGCTTATTAGCTCTTTCACCCATTGTATTCAACTAATAGATAAATGAAATAAAAAAACCTGTGATGCTAAAATATGGTTTTCAATACTAACAGTGAGAAAAGCACAGACCATCAACAGCTTTGTGTTTAACAACAAATAGTAATATTTTGATTACTAGATAGTCTAGGATAATCAAAAACACTAATTTTGACTAGTTTATTATTTTAACGAGTTGTGACATTAAATGATTAGGCTGAACATGCCTAAATTAATTTTAAAAATAATGGCAAAATTTCAGAAAATTGTAGAATTAGAATGTATTTCAAAACAGCTGGTATGGGTATTAACACTTTTATTGATAATCAGGGAACAATAATCACAGGTTTCATTAAAGTCTAAAAATGATCGATATTTTAAAAATTTGATAAATTTTACATGAAAAAATAATTTTGATCTTAACATGAAAAGCTGTCCACACTGACTCCATATATTCAGTGAAATTTTGAGTAAAAATACTTCATTAAAAATTCAGATCTTTTGTCTATAAAAAAACTTGTTAACTAGAAGCTTGAAAAATTGTGAAGATATGCAAACCATATTAAACGTTATAGCACAGAACTCTAACACTCGATTTGGGGTTACAAATCTGGTCAAACTGACGAAATCCATAAGAATTATCAATGCTTATGGATTTTTTTTGTGATGCACAATTGTTAAAGATCCTATATTTATGTGTTTGCTTACATTAGTGTTAAAGGATTTATTTTTGTATTATACCTTGGTTACTGTTACTCTTCACTGTATCTCTACATTACAGGGTATGTTTTGTTAATTTTTATTTTGTGTTGTTTCCTTTGCTTTATAATTGTGAAGTCTATGTGGCCTGTTTTCAAGGGTGAAAGAACATTAATGCATTTCTTGACCAGAGTCCAATTATTGGGCTAAAGTTTATACCTGAAGTTGGGAAAAAGAGAAACATGTGATATACATGTTTTTATCTTCTTGTAATATTATGCCATTTAGCTTTCACATATTACATGGTCCAGAAAGCTGTTCAGTTTCAATCTTGATGTCTCTGTTCCTTCAAGTCCCCTGGTATTACAGTAATATGTTTAGAATTGCAACACTAAATTCTAAGATTTGATTCCCTGCAATGGACATTACAGATGATACAATATGGCTTTGCTCTAAGAAAATAAACAAATAACTATTCCTTTTACATTCTTTAATGGATAGTACATGTTCTCTACAGAAATACTGCTGTAATACTGAATATTGAATGGATAGTACACTACAGAAATACTGCTGTAATACTGAGCATTGAATGGATAGTACACTACAGAAATACTGCTGTAATACTGAACATTGAATGGATAGTACACTACAGAAATACTGCTGTAATACTGAACATTGAATGGATAGTACACTACAGAAATACTGCTGTAATACTAAACATTGAATGGATAGTACACTACAGAAATACTGCTGTAATACTGAGCATTGAATGGATAGTACACTACAGAAATACTGCTGTAATACTGAACATTGAATGGATAGTACACTACAGAAATACTGCTGTAATACTGAACATTGAATGGATAGTACACTACAGAAATACTGCTGTAATACTGAACATTGAATGGATAGTACACTACAGAAATACTGCTGTAATACTGAACATTGAATGGATAGTACACTACAGAAATACTGCTGTAATACTGAACATTGAATGGATAGTACACTACAGAAATACTGCTGTAATACTGAACATTGAATGGATAGTACACTACAGAAATACTGCTGTAATACTGAACATTGAATGGATAGTACACTACAGAAATACTGCTGTAATACTGAACATTGAATGGATAGTACACTACAGAAATACTGCTGTAATACTGAGCATTGAATGGATAGTACACTACAGAAATACTGCTGTAATACTGAGCATTGAATGGATAGTACACTACAGAAATGCTGCTGTAATACTGAGCATTGAATGGATAGTACACTACAGAAATGCTGCTGTAATACTGAACATTGAATGGATAGTACACTACAGAAATACTGCTGTAATACTGAACATTGAATGGATAGTACACTACAGAAATACTGCTGTAATACTGAGCATTGAATGGATAGTACACTACAGAAATACTGCTGTAATACTGAGCATTGAATGGATAGTACACTACAGAAATGCTGCTGTAATACTGAACATTGAATGGATAGTACACTACAGAAATGCTGCTGTAATACTGAACATTGAATGGATAGTACACTACAGAAATACTGCTGCAATACTGAACATTGAATGGATAGTACACTACAGAAATACTGCTGTAATACTGAACATTGAATGGATAGTACACTACAGAAATACTGCTGTAATACTGAACATTGAATGGATAGTACACTACAGAAATACTGCTGTAATACTGAACATTGAATGGATAGTACACTACAGAAATACTGCTGTAATACTGAACATTGAATGGATAGTACACTACAGAAATACTGCTGTAATACTGAACATTGAATGGATAGTACACTACAGAAATACTGCTGTAATACTGAACATTGAATGGATAGTACACTACAGAAATACTGCTGTAATACTGAACATTGAATGGATAGTACACTACAGAAATACTGCTGTAATACTGAGCATTGAATGGATAGTACACTACAGAAATACTGCTGTAATACTGAACATTGAATGGATAGTACAGTACAGAAATACTGCTGTAATACTGAACATTGAATGGATAGTACACTACAGAAATACTGCTGTAATACTGAACATTGAATGGATAGTACAGTACAGAAATACTGCTGTAATACTGAACATTGAATGGATAGTACACTACAGAAATACTGCTGTAATACTGAACATTGAATGGATAGTACACTACATAATACTGCTGTAATACTGAACATTGAATGGATAGTACACTACAGAAATACTGCTGTAATACTGAACATTGTATAAAGACACTGGTGGCAGTTCTTCAGTAGTTCCACTTACCTTTTGAGGTTATAACCTCACCATCACTGGAATGAGAATGACTATTCATGTGAGCAGTGCTGGTCATTCAGAGAAGTAACAGAGATGCCAACTATTTCAAATGACTGTAGACAGAGCCGTTTCACAGTTATAGTTTTAGCTTTGCTAGAAACAAGACAATCTGGTAAACGAGACCTCTTTTTTCCATCTTGTGAACAATAGCACTGGTGTTTCTGTGCCAGTTAGAAAACAAGAAATACCAATCTATGTGAGCTCTATTTGGCTGACAAGCCCTGTGACGTAACTATGGATTCCCCCACGTACCCAATATGGAAAAGCACTGCACTCAAACTATTGGTACACATTGGAGATACAAATATTTTTTATTATTAATACAAGCACAAACATGATTATTGCAAGTAGCCATTTAGACTGTTTTTTATTTATTATCAAAATTTATTTGTTTCTCACTAGAAATTTTCTTTTCACCTCTTTCAAGCCCTGGAAGAACAATTTATCACTTTATTGTATAAGCCTATATAATATATAATTATTTGGGAATTGCGACAAGTCATAATATTTGTCTGTATGAGCATATAGTCGTAATGTATACACCAAAATTGTAATGATTACACTCAAATCATAACAGTTGGCATCTCTAAAGTTAGACATTTCTTGTAAACTAAGAAATGTTGAATTCAGAAAGAAAGAAACAGGATCTTAAAGAAAAAAAGTCAGTTGAAATAATCCAGCAAATTAAATAGTCCATTGTCCCATGAAGTAAAAACATGCATTCTAGTTGTGTTTAGGGTTTTAATAAAAATTTTGCATGTGTACTGCCTCATTATTCCATCTAATATAATCACTCAAATATTTAGCATTAGTTCACAATGAGCATCTTCAACGAATCTCTTGTTGCTCAAAGATTAATTCAGTTTCACCTAAATATACAATATTAACATATGATGTTTTCTGGTTAGTGATCATATTTATATACAATATACCTAGCTAATGAAATGTATAGTGAACCTATAAACATAACTAGGGGTTGCTGTGGGCAAAATTTGTCATTTTGCTGTTTCAAGTTTCCATTTCAATGTCTTAGAAATGTCAGTTAAATTTTGTGTGTTAATGTTAGGTTACACCTTATATTATAAAAATCATGTTAAACATCTGTATATACAGTGAAATTAAATAATTATAACTAAATAGAGATAGATGAGTAAAGAAAATCATAAGGAAGGACTGCATTACAAAGAGCAAATCCTAACCTCTGATTAATTATAAAACAACCATAAAATTTTCAAGCCATAAAAAGAAACACATTAACATGAATTTTTTTTTAAATATGCTGTACATTAAAAAAACAAAAGGAATCTAGTGTACGAGCTAAAATGTGGGATTATAAAATATAACCCAGGTTTTGGAGGTGATTGCGAAGTAGAACCCACATTGAGGTGGAAATACACCGTCTATCAATCTTAGCCTCCAATTTGCTAATCTCACATGAGAAAATTAGAAATTAGGAAAGTCAGATGTGGGTGCTCAAGCCCACAACCTCCCACGTCTACATCACCCTTCACTGCCTGCAGACAATTGTGGGAAGGTGACTACTCTCCAAAGTTAGAATAAGAAAAAGATAAACATAAAAAGATGAAAAATAAAAAATGAAGATAAGATGCTACCATTTGAGGGTAAGTAAGATAAAACATCTTGAAGTTAGCATTCCTATGGTAGAGGTAATAATTAATATGACATCAGTAAAATGATAGTTTGCCGTGACTGTCATGCTTTTATATGTGGCTTAAGATGTGCATCCACATAAAATAGTGCCAAGTTCATAGATTACCTAATTTTTAACTAAAAATAATTTTTAGAATTTCTATGATTTTACTTTCTTTGTATTTATTACAGAAAAAGTTAATAATTTTATCTAAAATTTATTTATTAAATCCATTTACTATAATTTGTAGTATCAGTATATGAACATTATTAAGGAAATATTGTAACTTATTACACATTTAACAATATCTGAATATCTGCAGTTATAATATTTATAATAGATGGGTATGGTACATCACTATGTAAGGAGGGTAGACCATAAATTGGAAAACCAAAGTATTTTCTTTTATAAAAAATATTTATATTGATATCCTTTATATCAGTTATTTTAACTTCTAAATCTAACTAATGTGAATCTGTATTAGAAACTCAAGTTTTTTCAATTTATTATTGTGTTGGATAAATAGTGCAAACAAAACTATATATATTTCAGAATTATTTATGCTGATTAAATCATCAACTTATCTGTAAGTTAAGATAAAAATATCTGGATTTGCATGGTTTTCAATGAATATATTTTCATAATAATATAAATATAAATTTCCTACACAAGTTGAATTGGTCGTTCCCATTGGAACACCTCTCACTTGTTTAAAAATCTGTTTAATGAAAAATATAAATTATAAATACAGAAACTTAATACATCTTTTATGTTTTTGTAACCATATTTTCTTTCTTCCAGTTCTGTAAAAGGATAACAATACTGTTCTATAAATAAATTTAAAACAAAGATTAAACATTTGCACATTCTCTCACAGTACTGAACAGTTTGTCCTCTTATAACGGTAATGTGTAAATTATATTTATTGAGTTCACGAGTCCTTTGCTGTATAGTTTGAAATAACAGATTGGGCCAATACCATAACATTATTGAAAAACCCACCCTAATTTAGGTTACTAAGTGGTATGTTAAAATATTATTTATACATCACTATTAGAAGAGACCTAACTATATTTCTTCAGTTTGCTTGTCTGTGCTGTTCTAATGAACTTGGAACAAACCTAGAATCCACAGCAGAAATGCAGTTAATCAAATAAAACATTAAACCTCTAAACCACAGAGATTTTAAAGTTTACCTTTGGTGGAAAGAATTCTGTAATAATAAATAAACTAACGATGCCATAATATTAAGACATCTAAAATGAATTAACACTACTATAGGGCGAGTTAAAAACTATTCAAAAACTACATAAATATTGTTTCCAGAATAAAATCTAAGGTGGAAATCATATACTTATTCTGGTTCACACACTTGATAACAAAATTTACGACAAATACAGAAATAACACAAAGCATACATTAAACTCACCCAGTTTCTTTAAAGCGTTCAATATCAATCACCGGATTGTAACCACCTGTCACAAGTTGATGGGTGTACTGAGGTAACCGTTTCAGGAGCTGTGCAAGTACTTCATCAATTTGCAAAGCTAATTCTCGTGTTGGTGAAATGATGATTGCTCCGACCTACAAATTAATGTAAATGCAAATATAACTTCATGAAAGGTGCTAAAATATATCACAAAGAACAACTACTTTTTTATTTTGCAGTTTGTGCACTTTGAACAGCATCATTTACCTGTTTCTCTACTGCTAAATAGAATGGTCATTTACGAAAATGAATACAATAAATATGAGAACCTGTGTAATGATGAAAGTATCAATTATACCACACCTGTCAATCTGAATTAAATATTAGTAAACATAAAATAATGTATGTTACTTGCACAATATGGTCAAAACTACATATAAAACAATTTTTCTGTACCAATTTCATGATATTCATCAAAATATTGTAATAAATGTAGAAACAATGATGCAGAAACAAGGACAGAAGATAGTTTCAGTTACTGTAAGAAGTTTCTAAAGACAACATTTCTGTCAGCTGTACATATGAATAACAAATAATTACTCTTACTTATACATGCATCTATCTGGATGCAAATAGGATTAAACAATTTCTGAACTATTTTTATAATTTGGTTGCTAATAAGCAATAATGTTCAAATTATGAGGTGCAAAAAGTTGATAACAAAATCAAAAGAATAAACCAGTTGGTTACACGACTTTAGACAATGTGATGCCATACATAGTGATGTGATACCTAGTTGACATAACAATATCGCATCTCGTTGACCACAAAATGGCACTCTCCAGTGCCCAAACCCATTTGTACATGATATAATAGATGGGTATGGTACATCACTATGTAAGGAGGGTAGACCATAAATTGGAAAACCAAAGTATTTTCTTTTATCAAAAATATTTATATTGATATCCTTTATATCAGTTACTTTAACTTCTAAATCTAACTAATGTGAATCTGTATTAGAAACTGAAGTTTTTTTCAATTTATTATTGTGTTGGATAAATAGTGCCAACAACACTATATATTGTTTCCAGTACAGATACTCAAAAGCTATAGTTCTCAACCTTTGGTCCATAAACCCTAATTCATAACTTTAAGAATGTGCTTCTTGAGTTCAAACATCCCACCATAGGACATGATACTTGAACACCTTTTTATCCTTGTGGGTCCACAAGTTTATCATTATTCAAGAAATGATCCATCAGAAGAAAAAGTATGAGAACTAATGATCTAAAAAAATTTTATTTACTTAGCACTCCAACAAAAAAAATACTTACATCCACTAAAGTATGTTTATTACATAAACCAACACTGTCTTTAGTTGTCTCAAAATGATACCTTTCAGTGGTTGGTAAAAGAAGACGTTTTTTTTAGTTTACTTTTAAATCATGTCAAAGCATAATTCTTTGACATGGTTACCTAGCATAATTCTTTGATATGGTTACCTAGCATTTTTTTCACATCACTTCACATGCAAAGATACTGAAGGTAGGTCATATTCATTCTTAATCATTAATTCTTGTTTGAGATAAATTTCTCAAATATATACACATATATGCGCAAACTTTTTTATAATCTTCAAATAAAGATCAACAGTGAATTACTTCAACAAGAGAGTAATTATCTTTACACCTTTTGTTTTACACTACTACTGTTTACTCTGAGAGCCAATATCATCACTAGAGATACTTTTGTCCTTTCAATCTATTAAAAGCACATTCTTCTACAGCAGTATCTTCATGTTTCAATCTGCTTCCATTATGAGTATCATTCTGATTAACGATATCCTTTTATTAGAATTATTTAGATTTTGGGTATCGTTCTGATTTGATTGTTTATTTTCTTATCCATAAATTTCATGCTAATCTTTGTTCTGTCTTTTACTATTAGATTTTGTGTTGTAAAGTAGTTTATACAAACTCTAGAATTGGAATAATTAGAGAACTTTGCAGGGTATAAGATCATTGCCTAAACAGATACAAATCACTTTTATACTCCAAGCACTGGTGAGCATAAGCGATACTTGATCACAATGAACAATTAGTACATACTTATGATTCACAACTGACAAGATACAGTGAAAAGTGAATCACAAAAACATTTTAGTAACTCACAACATACATCAATAATTCACAATGGACTTACATGCAAAACATTTATTACTCACAACACTGAAACAATTTTTTATTTATTCATAAGATACTCAAAAGCTATAGTTCTCAACCTTTGGTCCATAAACCCTAAAAATTCTTGAGGAGGGAAAAAAGTTTTCTGGGTAGGGAAGCTTCAACACACATTTATTATTACAAACCTTTAAGATTCGATCTCCCTATACATCATCATACAAAACAACTCTGTTACTTTTCTCAGAGTGGCAAAAAATGCTAATTAGTTGACTGAAGTACACATTAATTATATATATTCCATAACTTTAAGAATGTGCTTCTTGAGTCCCACCATAGGACATGACACTTGAACACCTTTTCATCCTTAATTTTAAACATGGGATGCCAATAGCATTTTAAGTCACTTGCCAGACAAACTTTATCAGACTGTTTTCAGGAGTACCATTTTTGAAGTTTCATCTTCTGAGCTACCAATATCTTTTTATTTTCATGAATATATTTAAAATTTGTAAAATATTATATTTTGTTCGAGCACATAAACAACTATACCTGACCTATCCACAAGCATTTTAAAGAGTTTCTACAACAGTAAAGACTGTGTTTCAATACAACAGTTACCCAAAACAAATAATTTTTTTCAAGTGAATCAAAATATTTTATTGGAAAGTTTAATTTATATATTTATGTAGGTGTTGTAAAACCAACTTTTGAACATGAGACTTATCATAGAATGTGGGTCCACAAGTTTATCATTATTCAAGAAATGATCCATCAGAAGAAAAAGTATGAGAACTAATGATCTAAAAAAAATTTATTTACTTAGCACTCCAAGAAAAAAAAATACATCCACTAAAGTTAGACCCTTAGTGGATGTTTAATTTTTTTTTTTTTTATATTATTTTGCAAATGTCTGAAAAGTAAAAATATTATTGCTCCTTAAAATATAAAGGGATAGAGTCAGTTAATGGCAATTTCATTTAAATACAAAATTATTAGCCTAATATTAATAACCTTTCAAGTTGCTCTGGGGCCTATTAGGCCCCAATTTTCATAGGAGTGTTAAGAGCTGTCCATGACACTAATCATAGCCATAAGTATTCTATCATGACATGAATGACTGTTTAGTGTAGATATTATTAGTTTATTTTGTCAGTGAATATTTTATGATTGTTTAGTTTTTGTTCATAACAAGCAAGTTAGAAGTAATTATTTCAAAGTTAATGTTACAACAAGTTTAGTTATGTAGCTCAGTAAAATCATACGTAGTATTTATTACTCATTGATGTTGAGATTATAGAACATAACATGAAATTCATTGATGTTGAACATATAGAGAGAGCAGATGGTTTAGTAATAAACATAGAACTAGTACAAGATGAGCAGAAAACAAGAAACAAAGTCATGTAAAAGAGATATTCAGACAGAGAAAAGCCTATTGATTAATACAGGCCCAAAACAGTTCATATATATCAGAGAGAGAATAAATGTATTGAAAGAGATATGAATAACTTATTTTGTCAAAATAATTGAAACCCCCTTTGTATACATTTATTGGAAGTAGGCCTAAATATGAAGAAAAAACAAGTGATTTTACAAGTATAAAGATACAACTACAGTAGCTCATGAAATACAAGTAAGCTGTGATCAGATGGTTTGGAGAAAGTAACAGAAAAAAATATTTTATCTTGTCAATTGAAATTCTAAAGCAATTGAATAGGCCTAAGTGGACTTTAAACGAGAAGAGAATTATACATTGTTTATGACCTGCCTATGATAATCTAGACTGTAAAGAATTTGTTGTGCACATATTTAACTAGTTCTAAATATATACATATTTTCAAAACAAATGAGGTGAGTGCTGTTTGTTTATTTTTTCCAAAGTTATTGCAAACAAGTCATAGATACCTACTATAGAACAATCCTTGGACCAACAACACACAGTACGTATTTTTGGTGCAGATAGCCTAGTTGCTTTGTGCCATAAAACACCAAACCAACCAACCAGTACATATGTTAATTTACTTTATAAAATATAAAAAAAGCTTCCTGACAATTGGCAAGTCAGTCAGGAGTACACAGTGGTAAACAGTAACAGAAGAAAACATGATCACCAGCAGAAATAAGTTGGCCTATAAATGCTCAAATGGAGTAGTATCACACAATCAAGCTGTGTAACAATGTCAAATTTTCATACACTGCTAAAAATTGGGGAGAGTCTTGGGTTTAAAGACAGCAAATTATGAGAGTTTAATAAGCAAAAACAAGAACTAGAGAGAGAAAAGAGTATAGACAGAGAAGAGAAGAATTATACTCAGGAGCATTAAGCTAAGGCATTATACTATGAAGTGAAAAACACAAATAAGTTGAATTAAAATGGTGATCCCCTTTGCCCATTCTGAAACTCCTTTACACACCTCTCACCCTGTCCCCAATTATCTGTTTTTATAAACAGACCCTTAATTATCACTCACAGATTTAGCTTGTAATAATTTAAACCTAAATTACCACAACTTGTACTACTTGAATGTTAATTATACAGTTAGAGATACACACCTGTTTTATAATCCTACATAAGGGACTTTTCTTGCAGAAAAGTGAGTTGATTTGTGATTCAAATCCATCCTACCCTAATCATGGTGATAAAAGCATTACAAATTCTATATATTCCCCTCTAAAGCAAAATTGATGTAAAGAAGAACACAAGGGAGTTCACACAATTTGTTCTGTAATTTGTATTGAAGAATGTAATTTACTCTTAATGTTTCAGTTACAGATTACAACAAATCTCTTGGTTGTGTATAATGATATATCAAAATGACATAACTTGAGTATCTACACTAAATATATGCATAAAGGAGATCACATATTTAAAAACTAACTTTATTACAAACTCTAAATGGACATACCCAAAATCTCTCTTCATACCCTATGTTTGTGGTATGATCAAATCAAATTAGATTTCACAAATACATTTTAATTTAATCTTTTTATTTACTTAAAAATTTATGATTATTGTCTTGAAAATAAACAAACAAAAAGGAGAACATGATCGCGACGACAAATTATTTTCAATATTTTTATATGTTAAAAGTAATGGGACACACAGCTAATAACAAATTTTTGAAACATATATATTTATCAATTATTCACAATAAAGGATTGAGTTACATTTAAAACTTTGCATTTGTATTATTGTTTTGAAATTGAATTTTTCTGATGGTAATACACAACTTTTAACACCCCACTATTGTTTAACTCCTTGGTTTGCTGGAAAAACTTCATGCAAGCTCAACATGTATGTTTGCAAAGCTCTGTCCATCATTTTATCATTTAAAAATTATGTGTTTGTGGGTATCCACTCAGAGAAACTGACCAAAGAATGCTAGTGACATCAAACTGGACACTTAAGAAAGCCTGGCCCTTACTGTTGAAAAATAAACTGCACCCACTCTACAATTTTCAGATATTAAAATTGTTAAATTAGGAAAATATTTTGAAAATAAATCTCACCATAAACCACCATTTACTGGTTTACATTTTAACTTAGATAGTAACTTACGATCTTGAGAATTTAACTGACATTTCATATGCCAAGTTCATAAAATAGTATTTTTCTGTTTTGTGAAGAAGTGGTTAATATAAAGCGTTTGTTAGAAAAAGATGGTTTTCTTCTTCATTTCATTGATAACAAACTATTTACATTTAGATTCTTCATATACTTTTAAAATTAACAAATGTACTAAAACTTTAAAAACAAGTTTCATTATTTAACACATACAAGTAAACATGCTTTAGAATTAGAGAAAAATATTAAGTTTTAAATTGTAAAATACTACGTCAGCTTTAATTCAGAATATTTTAAAAATCAGGTATTTTATTCAAATAAGTGAAAATATAGTTCTCTTACTTCATCAGTAAATTTACATGTTAAAGGTGACCACTGTTATTTAAGTTCTGCAATTCTTTGAGTTCACAGAACTAACAGCATGTACAAAATACTCCATACAAAAACCTAAACACCATTTATGTCCCTATCAATAGCATTTAGCCGCTATGGGTGTTCTACTACTGAAAACTTAACATGCACAATTACCAAATTTGTGGACTAAACTTTCAGATAGTATAGATTTATCCTTTTGCAATTCACAAGTGACTGTTCAGCCAGCTGATACCTCTCTCTCCCATGTACCATGATGCAACAGTAAAAATTACAAACATGATGCACAATACAAAAGTAACACTGACCTCATGTTTCTTTAAGTTCTTGGATCTTTGCAGTAATATTTCTAAAACTGGTATGAGAAATGCCAGAGTTTTCCCACTACCTGTTACAGCTTCCACAGCTACATCTTTTTTTGACAGAAATTGGGGTATGCAAGTGGCCTAGAATAGAATGTTAAATTTCTCTTTTAATACATCTTATATGTTAAACACAAAATACAATTAATAGTTAACTTCATTCAAAAAAAACTGCATGCAATAAGCAAATACCAGAACTGACCTCTGTTAATTAATTTTCATAATGAAACATTATTTAAAAATGCAATAGTTCTTAGATTAACCTTTTTAAAGGGCATTAAAGTTCCAAACCATTGACCTATAGTTACGTACATTTAATCATTATAGAAACAGTGATTTTGTATGACTTACATTTCTGGATCACAACAACAGACTAAGTTTTTAACTTTTTTTTTTTAAAAGTTAAGATAGCTTTAATACTAACCAAAAAAAATTCAAGACATTGAATTAAACACCTTAATTTCTTGAAAACAATAAATACATCTTATTGTATTCAGATGTGAGAAAAAAAGAAAGTTTATACGTAAAATACTATTCTATAAATATTTTAAGCTTTTCTCAATTATCAAGAGTAAAGTTGTTAATAAAGAATTTTAATGGTGATGTTAAGAGACAATTAACAAAGCAATGGAGTTGTACTTATTTATGAATGTTGAAATCTTTTTTACCTGGTAATGTACTTTACACTACTGCCAAGATATGATGGTCCATGTCACAAGCCATGAATGAAACTTTTACCTTCATGTGTGATAATGTGGGTTGTGCAAGCTTAGAAATAACAATTATAATTCCACATTGAAGGTGATGAAAGGAGTGGTGTAAATAATGGAATTACAAAACTGAACTGCTTTCTAAAATTATAACTAATACATGAAAAGAATCCATAGAATGTATCACCCACTGAAGCATCCATGCAATGAATACCCTTTACCTAATAAAAGTGAAAAGGTATGGGGTATTTGTCAAAAAAAACAAAACATTCTGAATAATGTTCAAGTGTCATACAAGTGCACAAAATATAAGATTGCTCAATGAGTCAGTATCTCTCAAGCTGTCAACTCTGCTTGACTATGGAACATGGCTAGTGCATTAAGTCAGACTGTATCATAATGAAAAATATTTATGTGAGATACCAATGAAAATTTTCAGGTATTCAAAGTGGAATGCAAGACCCAAAGGACCAGCTTAACCACTGAAAAATGACCTGGTTCAGTGTAGTGAGGTGGACTATACTGCACTTCCAGGTAACACCACAGCTCTACTCGACACCAAAGCTGTACATCAACGTGGTCTCATGTCAAAAGGACTATACATATTCAATGGAGAACTCTCCATATTGATTCTATCATCTTGGGGAAGCAAGGTTTTTCCTTGCACAAAAAGAAAACATAAAAGGGAAAACAGTATTCCTGGAAGTTAATTTCTTGTTGTCAGTGGATGTTAGTAATTACAGTGTAGATGTCTGAATGAAACAGAGTAAGACCAGACAGGAGAGTCAGAAAGATGATGGCATGCTGGTTGATCAATCTTGAAAACGTTGATATAGAGGTGGATTTCTCCAGAACACACTCCTAAAGTGAAAAAGATATCCAAAACTACACCTCACCTGAAGAGAAGCACACTGAATGAGAATTTTGTGTGCATGTCTGGCTGTTCTCAAGTGTAAAGCTACACAATGAGTAACAAGTACTACACTCATTACAGGTATGGAAATCCAAAATTTAAGCATAAAGAACCTTCAGGGTTACTGTTAAGCCACTAGAGGTTCCAAACTGATATAAGTCTGCATAACCTGTGGGGAAAGGAATATCCAAAGTTGTGTGTGATCAAGTGAACCACATCAACAGTTTTTAACTTTTGTGTCTTCAATGATTTTCCTGATGCCAAAATTTGTTATATCCCAATTGCTTGGTAAGGACATGTTACATTCACCCACAAATGTTGGCCCCTTAAATGTAATTGCATGGTTGCATATTTCTCTTTATAGTAGCTACAATTAATTTTTCCTTTCTTTATTTCACATTATTGATACCATTTAAAATGTAAACTTGTCCATGATTTTTTCATCTCCTCCTTTTCAATTTCTTTGTTGTGAGGGTTACAACCTGATACAAAGTTCTTTCTCCATACTTGTGAATACATGTTCTTCAATAGATTCCAACTTCTAAATGAACATGATTTTTCAAGGACCCAAAATTTTATTCAGTATTCTGAAAACATTTGAGTATAGCTGAAATGCAACTGCAGAAATATAAATTCATAAATAACTGATCCACGATGGTGTCCTTGCTTCATTTCATTCCATAAAAAAAACCAACAAAGACAAAAAATACAGTAGGCATTTCTACTGATTGCAAGAGAATGTTTCTTTCTCACAACTGATTAGATCTTTCAAGTGCAAAAAAATGAAGGAACTCTGAATACAATTTGACTGAGACAGAGTGAACCACAAGACAAAAACCAGAAGAGAGATGACACTCCAAATAAGTCACTTGATTCATTTTTGGTTATTCCTTAATCAAAATTAACAAGGTTACTACCTCCTGGCACCACAGAATGCATCAATTATTGTCAAAATCTATATATTAAAAGCAAATATAAAAGCAATATGTTGTTTAACTGAACAGTTGGAACAGTCAATAATAGTTGTAACTGTAAACCCTACTTTCAATTAGTTGCAACTTTATTTGACAAACTCATCAAAATATTGATTAACTGACTGTTGAAGGGCACAGAAACATTATTTAATCAATCAAATTGTAATTTCAATGATTTAATCAATGTACCTGACACTGATCAATGCAATGATTGCTCAAATGTAATCAATTACGTTTATTAACTAAGTTACTCAACTCTAAATAAAATCAGGAAATTTCAAATATTTCAGTGCAGTAAAAATTACAAATATTAATGACAGAAGAATACCAACAATAATTGTTTGTTTTAGAACTTTTGTGCAAAATTACTTAAAATCTGCAAATTAGGGACAGTGGGGATTTTTGACTTTTTTTTTTGTCACTGCCAACCCTTAGATTATCTTATACGAATGAATTAAAAAAATTAACCATCACTATGGTTATACATGTATGTATAATATGTACCAAGTTCAAACTTAAAATCACCAACATCAAAGCAATTTAATATTTATTCTCACCTTACTGAGCAACTTAGCTGTATGTTAACAAAAACTTGATAAACATACAGCTATATGTTATTTTTCAACTTAATGAAGCTCTTTATTTTATATAATTTAAAAGTACTTTATATTGCAACAATATAATTATCTGGTCTTTCAGTATTGTACGTTGCTTGAATGCAACATTAAACAATATTAAACTAGTGTAATGTGATCATCTTCCAAGATAATTGTTGTTAAGTGTTTCTGGATATGATATGCTACAAGTACTGAAATTATCAATGAAACAATTAAAGTAACATCATATCTTAAAAACAAAAGATAAATAATTGTCACTGTTGTTTTTTTTTACTGTACATCAAAACACATCTATTAACACTTTATGTTAACGTATCAAAGTATGCTACCTATATAGATCAGAATTCAAAGTTAATAATTACTACTGAACATAGCTAGGTAAATATAATTCTCAAACAATGTTTCTTACAATAATCACAATACAATGTTTCATCATTCAAGTGCCTTTTATGTTAGCAATATTTTCTGCTACTTCATATTTCCCAGGAAAGATCAGTATTTCCCTTAAAGTCAACATTTTCCTTACATGTAAATGTATTTCCAATAGAAACAACTTTACACAATAAGCTAACTTCCTTGCATGTCTGCTTTCCTTTTACATGCCAATAAGATTTTAACAACTCCCACCTAATCTTGTGATCTAACATGAATTCTGCCACTGCATGATGATGTAATCATGTAGCAAAGCCCCCTAACAATAGGAGTGCAACAGATCTCCATGTGCACTAACTCCGTCTATGCATTTGCACTTATGAAACTTCACTTTTTGAGGAAGCAAATCAGAAAAATATGCACCATAAGTAGAAAGGATAGGTGGGAATGTACATGTGAAGAGGTATGTATAGGAAATACATCTTCAGGTAAATAAAACATTAACTTCAGAGATTTACTCTTTACACAGTAAGCTAAAAGACTGCATTGAAGTAATAGAGGAGTCAATGCAAAGAATGATCTAGAAAAGATCCATTCAGAAAAATGCCCAAAGGAAACTCAGAGTATACGACACTCAACGACAAGGTCTCCATAAATATACACCTATGTAAGGCTACATCTCATCTGTTCTAGGTTATTCTCTTTGCCTGGAAAGATAGTACACCAACCCAAAGAGTAGGAACTGGTAAGTGACAAAGGTCTCCCATACCCCACTCATTAAGAAAAAAGGAAAAATTGACAAACACTTCATCCCACAACAGACTTATATAAAACCAGAGGAAAGGTTGTATGAGTATATTCAATTATCCTGGCTCAATATTGATTTTGAAAAATAAGTATACCTAGAAGGCACCACTAGCCTGCTGGCAAGATCATATATAGGATCCTATTATTGGGCTCAAACAGAAACTGTACAAAATAGTGGAGACAGAAGAATGTCAATCTATAGAAAGAAAAACCACAGGAAATAAAACAGCCAGAAGGTGTAGAGGAGATAAATATGTGGTAAACATTCACATACCTGGCTGAAGGAACTTATCCTAAAGCCAGAAGGAGACGTAAGAAAAGGAGAGAGGCAACAAATCAAATGAGAAGAAATGCGAGTCTAAGTACTCCCAACATGATATGCCAAACAAAGAAGGTAAAAGACCCATCAGAAAAGAGAGAAGAAAAAGGAGCTGGATAGGTACACACAGCAGCCCAACAGGTCATGGAAGTCAACCAAGGTTCAAATGGTAAGTCACAAATGGAAGGTATGTGGGAAAATAGAGGAAATCTCCTTAACATTTAAAGATTGAGGAAGAAAAGATATTACAGGGTAAAGCATACAAAAGTGAGGTTGAAAAAAGTGCAATAATAAACCACATGACAGAAATCCAAATGGCAGAAGAGTAAATGAAAAGGAGGAAACAAGTCAGGATAAAGAGACAATACAAAAAATAGGAAGTCAAAGGCTCAAATAGAGTGTCCATCAAAACATGTACATCCCCCCCCATTAAGGTCACACTAAGTCATGGAAACAATGTGAATAGGGCAAAGAAGGATCAAAACACAGTGGAGAAAACAGAGTGAGAAAGAAACGTCAACAGGCAAGACTCCCTGATAATTAGTGGAAAAACAGACTGAAAGACTAATGGCAAACAGCCAGGAGAAAATAGCAAAAAGGAGGTCAGGGTATGACTACCAAGAAGAAGTGAGTAGCAAAAATGAAAATGACAAAATACCTACCAAAGTCACTGAAGGAAAAGGACAACAGAAAGAATGAAACAAAAACAGAAAACGCAGCTAAATAGGTGATAGGTTTGGTAGGTTCCATATGCAAGGAGGAGGGAAGTTAACTCTTAATGAATGGAAGAGTCAGTATGTAGCAAAAGAACAGAAGGGAGAGTCCAAACACAAGCTAAGCTGGATGAAGAGGCACCTTAGACCTTCAGAAAGAAACTAACATGTATAAAGATCAAGACCTCAGGGAAAAATCAAACAGATGAATGGCACATTAGAAATGTATAGGCCAGACCAGCCTAAGAAAACAGACAAAAAGAGTCAAAGTATGAGGACATGGATCATAAGATAGGATGCTCAAAGTTGTGAAGGGTGGTGAAAGTATTGAATAAGAGTGTGGCCAACCAAGAAGAAACTTTACAAAAGACCTGGGGTGCAGAAACCACTGTAAATAAAATGCAAACTATTAAAGTGGTCTGCTATCAAAATATAAGCTCATGACAAATGTAAAAATAATGCCTGAAGTAAAAGTATACAGAAAAATAAATGTGAAAAAGTCAAAAATGAAATAATGGCCCAAAATTAAATAAAAATATGATTATAAGTAAAGATGCTAATAGCTCTCAAAAGAAGCTGAAAATACATTCATGTTGGACAATGTCACCATTGTAGTGTGATTCAAACATATAATGGTGACACAAAATATGAAAAACTGTGACTTTAGTGTCATAAAGGCCACTCACTGGCAGTTTCAGTCCTACTTTAAAAAAAACACAATGGGTTAAAAAACTCACCAATGCAAAGTCTCACCAAGATAACTTCCTCCCCCAAATGATCCTTAAGGAAATTAGATGGCCAAATAACAGGAACAAGTTTTATCTGGAAGAGCTTGTTATAAAGTTTTTCACCCCAAATCAACTTCCAACTAGCATCATAGAACCATAATCCAAATGGAGAACAACCACAGCTTCAATGGCACAAGAGCAGACAGGGTTAGCTGCTGTGTCAAAACCATTATTCCTTGAAATACTGGATAAAGGTGGATCATAGAGAAAACTGTTCCATTCATTTCTAAATATCTAAGAGTGAAGGTTGAGAACTTACATTAAGCAATTCCATAACCAGTGAAGCTAAGAGAGTCCATATAAATAGTACAGTGTAGTGCTTTGTTTCTACATGATCCAAGGCGCGGGAAATAGCATACAACTCAGCAGTGAACATACAAACTATACACAGAGCCCAAACAATCACCTGCTTTTGAACCATCTGTAAAAAAACACAAACAGAAAAATAAATGAAAATATGTTTGGCAAAGAGATGAGAGCATACACTTTTCTCAAATGGCTCAAAGAAAGGTCACAGGTGGGGATGATATTGAGCCATGGTGGGATGAAATAATCATTGGACTCAACAACACCAAACAATGACAGACCCAACTCAGATAGCAATGGCAAGATACAAAGGCCAAAAGTAGAAAGCTACCCTTCCCATCAATATCAGCACTTCCCCAGAAGGGAAGATGTCCATTTAAGTCCTCCAGGATTAAAAAGGGAGATGACAACTGTTCAATGAGAGCATCAAGGTCTCTCCAGGTGACATATATAGAGAACAAATAGTGATGGTATGACTACAGAAAACAGGAATGGCTACAGCCTCCAATGGTGTGTCGAGTGGGGTGGGCACATGCTGATCAACCAACAGTGCCATCCCTCCATGCACTCATCCATCACACAGCCCTTCATTTCTTTACAAAAAAGACTGCCAAAAGGCAACTGAATTGGCAGGTTTCAGAAATATTTCCTGTAATGAAAAACATACAGGATAGTAGAAAGCAATCAGTGCTTTTATGTCATCCAAATTAGAGCATAAACCTTGACAGTTCCACTATATCAAGGTGACCATTTTTATTTATGTGTATGCAAATTGGGTGGAGAGCCCTTCTGTTCATGATCACATCTTTTTTTCTTTAATGTCTTTATTTGAGGGGAATCTACTGACCTCCATGGATTCTGTCATGAGTCAATTGGGCAGGTCTTTGCTGTTGGAAGAGAATTCCAGCAACTGAAGCTGTGAATGAATGATCATTTTGCATCTTGGAGTGGGAGAAAAAGATATACCCAAGGAAATGCCTGTACCTGGAGCCAAAGGAAGTGGATCTTGGGATTTGCTGGAATGTATGTTAGGGAGAGAGATGGGTGTTAAAGTTGATTCATCAACTTTTTTAACCATGGAAGTCAAAAGACTTTTAATTTGGTTTAAGAACCATTCTTTTGGAGGCACAAAGAGATCTGTTTGCACTCCCACTGCAGTAGTGGAATGAAGTGCAGCAGCATATGTCCAAGATGAAGTGGTGGACAGCAACTTTCAAGTCTCAGGGTAAGTAATGTTTTGAATCATTTTCAAATGCTGCACCTCTTTTCCTTCCAACCATTTAGAGCAAAAACAAAAGAAGGATGGTTGAGAGCCATTGCAACTGATGCAATGATGGTCCATTTCACACTCGTAGGCATCACTGTCCTTGCCACTGCAACAAGTACATGTCAAGGAACCACAACATGATGTCTTCGAGCGACCAAACCTTTGACACTGGAAACATCGGAGAGGGTTTGGAATGTATGGCCATACTCTCCAATTAAGATAACCTGCCTTGATGGTGATAGGTGGATGTGATGATGTAAATGTGAGGAGGAGGACACTGTTCAGCACAATAATTCCATCTTTGCAAGTGGAGATACACCTCACTGTAGAAACTCCTTGAGTGGAGAGACCAGCGATAATCTCCAATTCTGGGATGTACTTCAAATCCCTCTCAACAATAACTCCCTGTGATGAATTTAAAGTACCATGAGGTGTAACCTCAATATGTATATCCCCAATTGCCTCTGAATGCGAAAGGAGTTTACTGTTTTGAAGTCTGGATGTTTCCACCAACATGTTACCAGATCGAAGCTTTTTCACTGACTTTGGAGAGCCAGCAAGTCCCTTCTGAATGAAAGAGAACGACATTTGCCCTAAAGGTTTGTCTGAAAGAGGATGCAATAAAATAAAATGAGGTACAGGTACTACAGATGGTGAGGATTGCTGCTCAGAATCTTCAAGATATGGTCATTTATCTATAAGACTGTTTTTTCACTATTTTATTAAGATTTTCAACTGGAGTATCCACAACAAAAAAAGGAAAATTTTGATGCTCCTGACCCCACCCACCATAGAGCACTACAATGTCAAACAAGGACACTGCAACAATGCCAGGGTTTCGTGAGCACTATACCCAAACACCAGCAATAAATACAATGTCCACAACACCTGTTGAGAACATCCAACACTGGTACTTGGTTGACCCTAGCCTGAGTGGACCAGACATTTGACCCAAGGGGAGCCACCCCAAGGCTGCCCATCTATAGGAATTCAAGGCCAAAGTGGTGTGTTAGGGTTGAACCCTTCAACCACCAGGATCCTTTCCTCCCTTTCCCAGGTCATCACACGTGGGTGGATGTTTAGATCCCACAGGAGGTAAACTGAGAGAACAGAACCACTAGGATCCTTTCCTACCCTTCCCAGGTCATCACATGTGGGTGGATGTTTAGATCCCACAGGAGGTAAACTGAAAGAACAGAGCCTTCCCTGGGAAGTCTCCTCACCACATGCAGGAATCCATACTGAGGGAGCCTCCATATAAAAAATGTTATTAATAGTTTCTAAATGCTGTACCTTTTCCTGTCCCAGGCATTCAAGGCAAAAACAAAGCTAATATAGAGGTGAACCACTACAATTGACACAGTAAGGATCCAGTTGATACCTGTAGGCATCACCATCTTTGTCACCACAATGAGCATGTCAAAATACCACAACAAAATGTCTTCAAATGTCCAAACTGCTGACATTGAAAACACCAAAAAGAATTAGGAATAGAAGGTCATACCCCACAGTTCAGACAAGCTGCCTCAACAATGACAGGTGGATATAACAATGAAAACATCAAAATAAGAGCATTGCTAGGCAGCATAATTCCATCTCTACAAGTGGAGATACGGCCCACATAAGAAACAGCTTCACTCAAGAACTCAACGAGCATCTTTGACTTAAAAATGTTCTTCAAATTCCTTTGAATATTCACTCCTCAAGAGAAATTCGAAGTACTGTGAAGAGTAACTTCAATTGGTATATACTTATTGACACTTTTGTTTTGTGTACACTACAACCAGAAACTATATTAAAGCAAGTAATTTTGAATATACTTAAAAATTATACCTGAACTGGTGTCATACACTTGAAGTTAAATTGGTTTACAGCTGCAAGCAGTTCAACATTTAAGTTCAGCGATTCCCAGCTATCTTCCTCCACACCTTGTGTGGCGATTCCCTTTGTGATATCCATTAACTCTCTAAATATAAGAATGACAAATATTTATATTCACAAATAATTATTTTAACAACAAATTACTGAGGAAAAAACATTAACATATGAAATGGGTAATCTGGAAGTAGATGAAGAACTACACAGGTGAAGAAATTACAAAATGTAAAAACATGTGACATTAGTTAAAAGCTTGTAAAATTAAAATAACTATTGGTAACACTGAAAACATTTTAAACAAGAACCCTCCATAGAGTTTCTGGTTTGAATTAAAACCATTAATAAAAGAGTTATGGAGAAATAAAGAATGAACAGGTAACACATGGCTCAAAAACAAGCTAAGGGAAGTAACATGCAAAGATAGTTAAAATAAGTATATGTACTAAAGACGTGTCTGCAAATTTATGAAGTCAAACACTGAACTTGACTAGTCTGATTTAAGGCCATTTTTACGCTAATAATAAAAAATACTTTTCATCTATAATTTCATATTTTTTTTGCATAACTTCCAAACCCTCTAATTTGAGATCAAAGTTGTTTTCAGTAAAACTTTATTTTATCTTTTACTTCTTCGACCCTAATGCCAAATGAATTGGCCTTAGTCATATGAATATCAAACCCACACATAAAAAAAAGAAATAAAACTAAATTATCCACTATCTTTCTAAAATAATTGTGCCATGTAATATACAGTAACTTTTTTTTTTTTTAAGGCCAAAGCTAATAGATGTTTCATTTTGTTTCCATTTCAGTATATATTCGCACTCGGACACTCTTGGATTACACAGCTATTTATCATGAGGCAGACAGCTCTGTGTGAAAATCCATCAAATTATATGGTCACATTCATACTGAGTGTGTATTATTATACAAGTATTTTGTTCATTAACATTTTCTTAAACTTAATAAGTTTACTGTTTATGTTTTAGTTACTTTTACAACAATAAATAAAACTACATAAGAAATTTTTATTATTTATACATCTGTAATATTGTCTTTTGCAAATCTTTGTATTCACTCAAACTGTAGAAGTATACATCAACCTCTTATGCCTAAATTATAGTTAAAACAGTATGGTCTCAGAAATTAGAAAAAAAATCTAATATGGAATTTAGATTATCAAATACTGCCACTAACACAACAGAATGTCCTGAGACTAATATAAGGTACCAGGTTTTCATACTAAATAAGAAGATAATTGAATAATTCACATAGCTGGTCAAGTAATTTCCATCTGACAAACAGTGACAACAGCAGCAAAACACTAAAAACTGATAACCTCCATGACTTATAACCTTTTGATAAACAGGAATCTACCATTTCTTTTGGTTAGAAATAATCCTACAGTAAAAATCATTTTGTGAAAGATAAAAGGGGTGTGGCATATAGCCTTCAGCTTATTACTTTTATTTCTGTTAGCAGAAAGGTAGCAGTTACAAATTTAAATCTTAAAACAGGAATATCTACTTTTGGATCTTTTCTTTAAAAGAAACAAAAGTTTTTGTTATCTACTGGTTAGCAAGAAAATTTTGAAATAAAATTCGTTTCAAGGTTTAATTACAAGTTACAGAGGTACATAGTAAGTTGTATAACACATGAAATTACAATATATCTTACTTCATGAATTCTAATTTATAATTATATTAATGTGTTTAACATTTAGTGAAGTTCCAACTTAAACCATACAACGAAATATATCATGCACTACTATCAGTACCAGTAGTATATGCGAGATTAAGACTACGATATAATAAAAATTCCTGAAACACGTAAATCCGAATAATACTGATAACACTAAAGCAGTAACCTTATTTCCTTACATTAAAAAGAAAACTTTAAAAAGTTAAATCTAACTTCAAATATCCACATTACACTTCATTTCAACTCATCATTTTGAAATAGCATAATCACCTGTACAATTTGATTTAACCACTTATTTCACTCTTCAGTACCACGTCTTACCTATTTTAGAGTTATACCACCGGAATGTTTTCGTTTGTAAATAAACTAAGTAATTTAGTAAATTATATCCTCAACCATTACTACGGAACTTCTATATATTTTGAAATAAAAAGAATTACACTAATTTCGTAAAATAACGGGAGACAGCGAATTCTACTTTAACTTTCGTAAAGTTTTGTTAGCTGTTCATTTATTATTCCTTTTATCATTTTGCTTATCTGTTAATTTTGGTGACAGCAAAATGCCAACTAACTTCCCACTTCCACCTAAACCACGTTGTTTTTCAGAATGTATGTATTACAAAACTGACACCTATCTTCCCTAACAGTCATGTATTGATATTGGGGAAGATTTAGAAAAATAGTTATCATATAGTACCTAACTTTGTGCTATAGCCAAGAAATAAAAATGCTTAATTGAGCTTAAACGAGTTATTGCTTGGAATAAATATGCAAAAACGGATCGTTTGAAATGAGAAAATATTTTACAAAGAAGAGCGAACTTACAATATAGTAAGTTACTATGCGAGCCGTTTTTGCATATCTATTTCTCTACAAGTCGGTTTTCTCGACATCACTGAGTTATTGATTGATATTGTTACAGACTCTAAGTAGTTAAATTAATTCTGATATATTGTGTTTTTGTTTGTTTGTTTTTCGGAACTAGAATTTTTATTTATTTCCGCTAAATCACATGTTTATTGAAAATAATAATACTGAGATTTATGTTTGTGTTGAATTGAGACAATGAACTGAAGGTAAGAAAAACTCTTTGTCTTTTTAAATACCAGTAATCTGGTGTGAGTCTCGAAATTACAAAAATGACTGCTATTTTTGCTCATGTAGCGTGCACAGCTACAACACTCGAAATGAAAAGGAAATTTCTTATTCAAATCTTCAATGTGCTATAGTTCCCCGCTGGTACAGCGGTAAGTCTAACGATTTACAACGCTAAAATCAGGCGTTCAGTTCTCATCGTTGGGATGAGCAAGTAATTGAATATGGCTTTGCCGTAAGAAAACACTAACACTTGGTGTTTCTTTATCTACTACACCAGAAACTATTTTTTGATACAGTTTCATCTCATGTGAAAAGAAATGATGATAGAGATTCTTTTCATTCTAAATCTCTTCTAAACTCCAAATTTTCTCACATGGTAAACTAAATAAACAAAGAACCCAAACTGAGAAAATAGTGTCAATAACAAGATTGAAATACTCAGAGAGTTGGGTTACAATATGAACTTGAAAGTTCATTTCTTACTCTCAAATATTAACTATTTCCTTAAAATTTCGGTGCAGTCAGCAAAAACATTTTCCTTGACAGAGAAATTCGATTGATCTATTGTTTAAAGTTAAGCATAAAGCTACACAATGAGCTATCTGTTCTCTACACTTCACAAGGATCGAATCCCCGTCTTTAGCAGCGGGAGTTCACAGATATGCCACTGTGCCGCTGTGGGGAAGGGATTCGTTTTAATGTTCTGAAACGTGATGCTCCAGATGCAATGTATAAAAAAAAGATTGCAACACGCAGTTTTGAGTCTATAAAGCCCAGCAGAGCCACGCGGTTAAGGCATCCGACTCGTAATCTGAAGGACGAGAGTTTGAATCCCCGTCACAATAAAAATGCTCGCCCTTTCAGCCGTGGGAGCATTATAATGTGATGGTCAACCCCATTATTCGTTGGTAAAAGAGTGACTCTAAATCTGGCAGTGGGTGATGACTAGCTGTTTTCCCCCTGGTCTTAAACTGCAAAATTATGAACGGCTAGCGCAGATGGCTTTCGTGTAGCTTTGCACGAAATTCAAAACAATGAGAGTAAAAACATAGATTTCACTTAGAAAAAAAATCAGGATGGATGAGGATGCATTTTCGTATAACATCAGTGTTCTTCCAATTAATTTTTCAGCTTGTTTGTACTTTTGTTAACAAGCATAATGATAAATGTTTCTTGTTGTAAACGGAATAATAATTTGATCCAAGTATGAGTTTTTCTTCCCTGTTCATAAGAAATTCTTACGTCATAGAAAAATTGAATATCATTTTTGAAACCTGCGTTGATGCATTATGGAAAATCCCTTATTAAACACAATACAACAAGTTTAAATTCGCATGCCTGTGTAATTCAAGTTCATACAATTGTCCAGATTTGTCTTGCTTCACTTAACAGAGCTGAGTATATTTTGGTTATTATGGGAAACAAGTAAAACTTCCAAACGTTTTATTTACAATCTTTGAATTGCAAAAATTTGGCTGTCGTTTGAGTTCTATTCAAAAAAATGACCCAGCATGACCACGTGGTTAAGGTACTCTACTCGTAATCTAAGGGTCGAAGGTTCGGATCCCCGTCACATCAAACATGCTCCCCCTTTCAGCTGTGGGGGCGTTATAATGAATGATCAATCCTACTATTCGTTTGTAAAAGAGTAGCCCAAGAATTGGCAGTGGGTTATGATGAACAGCTGCCTTCCCTCTGGTCCTACACTGCTAAATTAGGGACGGATAGCGCAGATAACCCTCGAGTAGCTAGTCATCACCACCCACCGCCAAAGTTTGGGCTACTCTTTTACGAACGAATAGTGGGATTGGCCGTACATTGTAACGCCCCCACGGTTAAAAGGGCGAGTAGGTTTGGTGCGATAGGAATTCAAACCCGCAACCTTCGGATTACGAGTCGAGTGCCATAAACACCTGGCCATGTCAGGCCTGTTCATTTAGGATGAAAAACATTAACAGATATGAAAAAAATTCCTTGAAATTAAACAGTTATTGCGCTGGCATAGCTTAATATGGACAAGTAAAGAAAATATTTTTCAAAAAATAAATTAAATGTAGAGATATTTAATAACAGTTGCTCAAATAGAAAGGATGGCATTTGAATCATTCCTACATAAGATTACAAGCACACAGTGTATTAGCATGTAAACAGACAAACAGGATATATTATACTGTTGTGATTGAGTAGTTATAAATATTATTACGTTAATTCTTGCTTCTGCTTTTATGTAAGAATGATACAAATACTATCACTCCAATTTTGTATACATTGTTTTTGAAGGATTAATATTATTCATCCCTAAGTTTACTTTTTTTTTTTTGAAAATGTTATTTTTAATGCAGTATTTCGATAGGCATAGTGAAGTTTTATTTATAATCAATTTTTAAATACCATGAGGTTCCAACTTTAATATTTGTTGTTTATTTGTTATTGGTTGATAATTCGTGTTTTACCCTATAATTAAGCTTTTTAACAAAGAGAACCAAATTTCTGTAACAAAGCTAATTTCGGAAAATCGTTTACTCCATGTATTTTCAAGACGGCTGGTATGGATATTAAAACTTCAATTCAAATGAAGTACAGAACAAAGCTTCAACCTTCTCGGGTCATCTTAGGTCAGAGTTTGCAAGCTCTTTTTGTTAACCTGACGATGACCTGAGAAAAAATAACAGGTTTCGTGTACTTTATTTTAATTAAAGTTTTAATACCCATACAAATATATGTGCTAAATATTATGACTGTACATCAAGCCGTTTGGAAATGACAGTGGAAGTAACAGTAACAATTCTTATAGACTTTAGGAGACCCTCAGGGTATTTGAATTGTAACTTCTGTGCAGAAGAAATGATCTTACTCAAAAACCGGCCTGGCATGGCCATGTGGTTACAGGTTCGAATCTCCCTCACACCAAACATGCTCGTCCTTTCAGCCGTAGGGGCATTACAATGTTACAGCCAATCCACTATTCTTTGATTTCAAAAAAGAAGTTGGCGGTGGCGAGCAGCTGCCTTTCCTCTAATCTTACACTGCTAAATTAGGGACGGCAAGCACAGATAGCCCTCGAGTAGCTTTTCGCGAAGTTCTAAATAAACCAAATACTCAAAAGCTTTGATGCTCTATCATTATATATAACCATAATATTTAAAAGCCACAAGAAGACACATTAAAATCAACAAAATACGATGCATTTTTTAAAAAAATATCCTAAGGTACAAACTACAACGCTGGATTATAAAATGTATCAAAAGTTTTGGAGGTAACTGAAAAAGTAGGACCCACATTGCGGTGGTGATACAACGTC
The DNA here is from genome assembly GCA_011833715.1 of Carcinoscorpius rotundicauda. Taxonomy (NCBI): domain Eukaryota; kingdom Metazoa; phylum Arthropoda; class Merostomata; order Xiphosura; family Limulidae; genus Carcinoscorpius; species Carcinoscorpius rotundicauda. The sequence goes on along the minus strand of CM022396.1, from coordinate 92,649,514 downwards.
TATGAGTCTTAACCTCCATTTCGCTAGTCTCACATAAAAAATATACAAAATTAAACTGGAAATTAGGACAGTGAGATATTGTAATTTATTACAAATTTCACAATAATATCAGCACAATATGAATGACCTCATGAGTCAATAGCATCGGAACTGCAAATTTATGGAACAGTAATTAAAATCAAACATGAATGCTACCAGACACTCCCTTGGGTATGTACCGGCAATAGAAGTGTTTGAATATAAAACATACTGTGCCAAACTTTCTAAAGATCAAAGGCTTTGCGGTGATAATAAACTACCCTGGCATTTGTTGACACTGTGGCCTCGAATGCCACTTGTCAGGAAGCTGTGACAAAAAATTTTTGGTTTGTGGATATAAGAGTAACACGTGTACAGTACAGTATCCCGTGTGTAATGGTGATCACACGTCATCCCTGTGTCCGATGCATGTAACATCATATGCAAAGTCTCGGAAATAAATCACAGCAACAGGGAGGCCAGTCTTCATCGAGACGATCCTTGGCACTGGCAGGGGAAAGAGCAAGGGCTTCTTTGATGGCCAAGGAGGGAGTGGAGCCTCTGAGGAGATTTAGGCCTCTTCACTGGTCTGAGAGGAAACTGAAAAATGTGAGATGGTCCTCTTAATAAGTCAAGAGGAGGTTGGGGTTTCTAAAGAAGCTCAGACACCCATGACAATCCAGGAAGAAACTTGGGCATTATCTGTCCAGGGCAAAGTTTGGGCTTCTGAGGGGGCTCAGACCTCTTTGCAGGTTCAAGAGAAGGCATGGGCTTCAGATAGCCACCTAAATGATCCCATGACTAAGTCGAGCAGTCTGAAAAAGAGTTGGTGACCCTTCACTGCCTGATGTAATATCAAACCTACAGCTGAAGTAAATTAATTCCTCCAAAGACGTTGGTGGGTCTATCCTGTCTTACACTTAATATCCAGAGAATGTGTCGCCATGGAAAACAGTTCTATGCATATTCTCTTTTCAACCAATTTCTGATTGATGTAATATTTCTGCAGGAGATTCATTTTGCCTCTAGGAGGGATTTTTCCTTCATCAATCGTTTTACTGTCAAAGCTTTCTAGTCTTTTGGTTCAACACATGCACGAGTGGTGGGAATTCTCCTCACCCCCAACTTCTTAGGAAGTATTCTCGTATCACATAGTGATGCTGATGGGTGGTTTTCTGTACGTTGATGTTATCACTCAGGATCGTAAGATATGGCTTGTTAATGTCTGTGTGTTCATCCAGGGAAGAGAATTAAAGATGTTCTTTTCTTCCTTGGACAGGTTCTTGATAACACAAACCAATATTGTCCTTGGTGGAGACTTCAACTGTGGAATTCTATCGCCACATATGGCACGTTATCGGACACCTTTTTTTAGACTTTTCAACGACCGTCTGACCCGTGGTTCCATGCCTCTGGGTATACTGAATGGGTTAATCATACTAATCTGTAAGGATCTCACCTAATCCTAAGATCTTTCCTCATTGCATCCCATATTGCTCCTGAATGTGGATGCAAAGATTGTAAAGTCCTGTGTACCCATTTGAGTGCTGTCATACCCACTCTTGTGGTGTGATATATGTGGTGTGCTGCAGAGAAGTAGCCAACAAAACTTGGTGCTTCTACATGACTTGTTACATTACGTCACAGACAGGAACATCCCTGCAATATTTGTGCAGCTCAATCAGAGTAGAGACTTTGATACAGTCCACCACAATTGTTTGTAGTATGTTCTGGAGAGATATGGTTTTCCTACAGTTTTTTTGGTTTGGTTTGTTTTGAAGTTACGATAGTAATAATACCGAAGTTACTCTTTAAAACAGTATTATTTTTTCAATATATGGTGAAGACTTGTATGAATCAAACTTACTTTTGAACTATTAAATTAGCGTCAAAGTTTGGTCTGGATCAGGCAGCTCATTTAGGTTTGTTTGTTTTGAGTTTTGCACAAAGCTACTCAAGGGCTATCTGCACTAGCCGTCCTTAATTTAGCAGTGTAAAGGTAAAAGGAAGGCAGCTAGTCATCACCCCCCCCCATCAACTCTTGGGCTACTCTTTTACCAATGAATATAGAGATTGACTATCACATTATAACACTCCCACAGCTGAAAGGGTACGTAGATTTAGTGTGACAGGAATTTGAACCTGCGACCCTCGGATTACAAGTCGAGTGCCTTAATGACCAGACCATGCTGGACCATACAAGAGAATGATACCCTCTAATATCACACTCTGGATATCTTGTAATTTGCATACATTTACTTAAAAAAAAATGAGTAGTTTTATATTTCATATTTTGTTATGATGGTTACAAGATAAGTCAAACTGATTAACTCTGTACAGAGTTAAGACAGAGAAAATAAAAGTTTAACTGAAAAAAAACATTTTCAATTTATTCAAGTTTTAGATATTTGCAAATGATATATGATAATTTTCAGACAAAGAAAAGTATTTTTTAATTTGACATGAAAAATCACTTTGTACTCAAAGCACTTTGACTCCAAATATTTACAGAGAAATCTGTGTTAAAAATAATTTAAAATTCTGATCATTTGTTAACAAAAACAATACTTAGTGAAGAGCTTGTGAAAATATACAAAATATATTAAAAGTGATAGCATGAAAACTCTTTAAAGATCCATTTGGGGTCAGAATGTTTGCTGAATTGACCGAGCCCATAATGAGAAACTTCGTATTTTATTTCATTTGTGTACAATTTCTTCCTGGTTGAAAACTTCAATCAGAGTTTGGGAAGAAACACAACGCTCACTCAACTTCTTGAATATGCACTTAACAGGCGGTAACTGGCTTCCCCAAAATAAATCAGCCAGCTAGAAAATACCACATTTATATTTTATTGAATTTCTCATGTTTTATTGAAGCTACTTTATGTTTTGAATATTCTCATGCTTGTATTTTGTACTGTTTGATTTTATAATCATCTGGCATTTAAACAAAATTTTATTTATCTGTCGCATAACTGATACAAATATATGAACACAATTACTTTATTAACATAAAAATGCACATTGTCTAAAACCTTGATACAGCTGTATCATTAACTAAGAAAAATGATATAAAATATTTGTATATTAAATTACTCTTGCAATATTTTTACATAACCATTATTTGGAAGGTTTCCATCAGGTCCATCATGTCGTTGTAAAGTTCTAAGATTCTGAAGTTCCTCCATCCAATTGTTAACTTCAGCAGAATTGAAGCTACCTGAAAAAATAAATCCAAAAACTATCTGAATTTATTAGTTAACATTTCTTTAAAATGAAAATGTATTTCCAGTAATACTTACCTAACTTGCTCCAGTCTTTTATATGCCACTTAACTGTTCTTTATTGATATCCGTCTCATGACTTTCTCCACCAACATCAATATATCCTCTATCGTGGCACTGTATACAAGAACCTCATTCAGAAAATACAGACATTTGTTTGAGACTGATTTAATCCCAGTCTCTAACACTGGATCTTAAGTGGAGAGTAGATATGTAGTGTATAAACAGAGGGAAATATTATTGAAACTATATTTTTAATTTAAGAAAATGTTAACTTCCAAAACACATCTTCTTTTAAATGTACAGCTAGAATCCCACACTAACAAGATGGAGGGCCCAATGAGGACATTATCCACACAGAAAACATCTGCATAAATTATGGGTTTGTGAATAAAAGGTTGCTTGTGAGGGAACTGCATTACACCCAGAACAAGTACACTTTTTACCATAAACTCATGTACTGTGTGTGAAATTTTGCTGATTTGTCATCATTAATGGCCAGGTCCCAGCCAGAAATCTGAATTTCCATTAGTGGGGGTTGGATTTATAAAGCCATGGTTCCTACATCCACATTGGTAAACAGTCAATTATACCACGATACACACACAGACTTATGAGTAGATCCCAACCTGTAGCCACAGAGTGATGCATTCTGAGCCACCAGAATCATGATAAGGTGAGTAACACCACAGTGGACAAACTTGCTCCTTCACCTGAAAAGGTCTGAAAGGCAACATCCCATACTCAGTATGATAGGATCATGTGTGCTTTTCTCAAACTGAGGAAACAGACTTATCTGATCATTAACTCTGAAGCACATACTGATTTAAAGTTAATGATGAGCAGCATGAATGTTTATGCAAAAACGGCTCATTTGGTTGAGAAAATATTTTACGTAGAAGAACGAACCACGTTTCGACCTTCTTCGGTCATTGTCAGGTTCACAAAGAAAGAAAGAGGTAACTGACCGGAAGCTGACCACATGTTTGGAAGGGGTTGTGTAACTGAGTGTCGGAATGTAGAGGGCAGTGTTAGATGTTTGATATGTTTCTTACTTATAAGACTCAAGTTTTTTGTTATAATGTTGTTTCATCCAGACGTGTTTCATGAAAATCATGTGTTGATAATATGATCTTCACACACACACACACAAAAAGCTTTGTAACAGATGTGCATCAAAAGGAAGGAGAGTAATAAATAAAACATATTCAAACCTTAATTTTCTGAAGGGAATTTCCAGTATATGGTCTTTACTAGTTTATCTCTTTGGATACATGTTGGTTAAATGAGTGCACTATGACCAAAAGGTTTGTTTAAACCCATTACAAACATGTAAAAACAAATGTAGTTGTGCCCCTGTTGGCACTAAGTAACATTTCTGGTATCTACATTATCATTTTACCCTTAACATACCTCTGTAACTTCACTTTCCTAGGCCATACCATTTAAGAGATACAATACTCTAAACAACAAAATTTTCCTTATATCAGAATCAATGAATACATGACTGATATCAAAATCTGAAATAATTCCTTAATGACTACAAATGTTTTTTCCTACAACTGAGGGTCTTCTTAATTTTGACCAACTTTTATTTTTTTGCATGTTAATCATGTAACAAAGTTGTTTTCTTATTTACTTGAATTTTTTCATCTTAACTTTTTCATGATATTTTAAATATGAATTGTATATATTTGCACAGTTATAAAATATAAAAAAAATCTGTTTGAATCTTTGTTATTATATACTTTTGCCACATATTTTGTACAGAGGTTGAGAATATTAAAATGATTTTGAACCCTCTTCATGTTGTTACAGTCCACATTGCCATTTCTGGTCATGTTCTATCTCACAAATGTGCATCTACAGAACAGCACTGCAAAGCTGCCAACATCCTAAGCACAACACTTCTCCCTGCAGGATTTCCATAATCCATCTAGTGATGAAGGACAGTAGTTTTCATGTACCCATTTTAACAGAATGATGGTAAAGAATTTCACAGGTGCTGCATCAGGTTGACTTGACCAGTATGCTTCTGTATGAAATAGTATGAATACCCATTTTATTTTTAAGGTACTTGAAGTCTGCAACTGTTTAAAGGATATGTTATGGACACATCTTGTGTACACAAGCCTAGTGCACTTCCAGAGGAAGATATTTTTTTTATCATATTTCATACTATTATCTAGAAAATGTGGACAGCTTTTGCCACAAGCCTGGGATTCATAGTTTCTTTCCTGTTATAGGACACTTTGTTTAGGCTGTTTAAGTAAAAGTTGATATGGAGCTGTCTGGATGGTCCTCGTACCCACAGCTGATCTATATTCTTATGTTTTCCAATACCATAGAAAAACAGTAGATGTCCTCATGTTGTGTGTGTTGTGAGGATATTTATTTAAAAACAATTTTATAATCTGCACTGTACAAGCCAAACAAGATATGTTTTTTTTTATGAAGCCTGAATGATTGTTTGAAGGCATTATGATTTAAATTGTTATCTGGAATGCTGGGCATGTCTATCTCACTCTCTCTCTCTGTCTCTGTGTGTGTAAATGTATATTAAACTGATACATTTTAAGGGAATTGGTAAAGTTCTAATACCTTAAAATGGCCTACTCAGAGTAAAGATGTGAATTCTATATAACACATTTTACATTACCTCAAGAGGCCAACTCAATAGGTTATATTATATCACTCAAATCATCAATTACTATCCAAGTTTTTGAAACTGCTGAGAGCAACATGATTCATAACATTCACTAAACCATAACAGTGGTTACTGAGGACAAAGTTGGTTCTACACCTCATTAGAACACAAGCAAATAAATACACAAAAAATGTACACGTGCTTAATTTACAAATATATACGACAATAACGTTTCAGTTTATAAATACAAAATAACTAAAACAAATCACCTTTGTTGTTATCAAAAAAGTTTTGCAACTTTTTTGGAGATTTTAAGAGCTTTTCGTATTCAAATGCTTGAAGAAGCATGTCAAATTTGTCTAAGTCTTTCACTGCCTTAGATTCTGCTGTAGTTTGCTGTGAATATTCCTGTGAAGAAAACATTTCAAATATTATCATCAATTTTACCCACTGATTTACTTGTTTCTAACCAAGGGTGTTCTGTTATAGCTACCTCTATAGCTTTTGTGTATACTAAGTAAATTTACATGGAATGTAAACTATGCCTGTAAAGGAACTAATGCTCTGCCCGATCTTTAACTTGAAATAATCATATGTGCAAACACAGATATTTTTATATCACAGGTAAAGATTAACTTAAAACTGTTAGTTATAAAAAAAGTGTTTTTATTAACAAAACAGATATGTTAAAAATATCTAAGTTGTAAAAATACATGGTAGGAGGAGAGTGTTTATTCTTATAAAAGGAAATTAAATATGATTTTTTGGTATATGTCACATAAAATACCGCCAAATATTGTAAAGATAAACACACTATATTGAAAGTTAGAAGTATTAAATCTACAAAGACTTTAAATGAGTGGAAAGAGGTCATGTGGTCTGTCATATAGGCCAACCTTTTATTGAGAGAATTAGCTAGATGAGGTGATCTGTAGCATGAATAATTCAAGAAGGGACATCAGAATAAGCTGTCCTATGGTGAATTCAGTAAGTTAAAATATATTTCTATTGATTATAAATAATCCAACAATAAATGCAAGAAAAAATTAATGAAATATTTGGAATGACAGAATGTAATGGAGACCCTGGCATACGGGTTGATATTTCTGATATATAATCTCAGTACAGCTAGAAATACGGAGATCATAAATTTATGTATTAGTAATATCAAAACTTAAAATATTTAATTATTATCAAACTCAGAAAAATACATAACAGTAAAAACGCTGGTAATCAAATCAAACATAATTTCTATGGTTTTTGAAAAAATATTACAACAATGAAAAGTAAGCCTTATAAAGGTACTCTGAAGTACAGCTGTAAAATAAAATAGAAGTTTGGACGTCATTTGTCATTTCCTTTAGGACTACTACATGTATTAATAGAATGAGAAACAAGTCTTACCTCCCACAACTCCAGTATTTCCTGACCAGTTTGGCCTCCTGCTAATTTACAGAGCTTGTCCATGGCATCCTGGAGAAAATTAAAGAAATTCTAAACAAGTAATAATCACCTATCGCATGTAAATCAGAGTTCAACTGCAAAGCTACTTCTCAAAGGTATATATTACTGTAAAAACTTTAATCCATGGCTTTAACTTGTAGAGACAAAGTCCTAAACATTCTCGTTATTCATTCAAAAACCTATTGTTTTTGTATCCCTTTTTACGTTATGATTAAAGATAAAATCTATGCTTCATCCCAAAAATCTCTGAAACCTCCTAAATACACTTCAAACAATTGTTTTCAGAAAGATTTTATATTTTATTTTCTATACTCTAACCACAAGGTGGCCTGCAAGTCCCTACCCATCCATATGTTATTATGTTATCTTCAATATATCATGTATTATAAATTTGTTTCTTTTTTTTTTTTTTAGAGAAATGTGGCCAATGTAAGCCCATTTACACTTGAAGAGCATATTGTGACATAATCATCGCATAATATTATGCAGCGAGAATGAGGAATAGCACACAAATACACTAGATTCATAAGATATATGGATGGGTAGGGACTTACGGGCCACCCTATGCATGCAATCTGTCACTTGACCAACCTCGTGACCATCATAAAAAAGTGAAGAAATAATTTTTTTTTCATGCTTGAATGCCTACACGTTATAAACACAAAAATACAAATGTTTAATGTCACAATGATATAAATATATATATTATATTATATTGTCCTTCTTCTTGTGCCTAGCAAACATTACATACCCTGCACTGATGTGATGAATGTGCACTCGTGTTATCATATCCAATAACATAAAACTGACCTGGTCTTGGCTGTGTTTCAGTGAATTTGTATTTTGTAATATACAAATCACATTTTATTTATTATAAACACATATAATGCAAAGAATTGAAACATATTTAACCATTAATAAAATCCTTCAAATTCTGTAGAATTATCCTTAATTTAGTTTTCAGTCTCTAATATAATTAAAAACAATTCTTAATTCTATTTAACTCATCCAAATTTATTATTTATATTCAGTAAAATATTAACTACATTTTTTACAGGCATCTCTTTGGTTAATTCAAGTGGAGATTTTTAAACGTACAAATAACATCAGCTCTTAGTAATTCAAAATCAGTCATGATTTTGTAGATACTTTGAACTTCAACATAATCTCTTTCGTACAATTCATCTTTTGCTTTAATGGAACAAAAATAAAACCTTTACTAACCCTTTCTTGCTGGTGCTTTTCTTCCTTACTAATACCACACCATGGAGTTATATCACCAACAATGCATTCTGCCATATCATGAACAAGAGCCATTTTAATACATCTGTATAGGTAAGAAAAACAGAAAAAGAAATTTACTTTATGAAACGTATTATTGTACAAAAATAACTCGTGTATTCAAAGGTATTATTATTTAGAATGATTCTCAAAAACTAATAAAATTTAACAGAGAATAAAAAGTATTATGATCTCTACAGTCTAAAGTTAGACATGTAACAAAGAAGCCTTTTCATCAAAGCTACTGGATCTTTATGAAATTGTAATAAATATGAAGCAAGCTTTCTTTACTCAAATAAATACTGATGACACAGACAGGGAAGCATTGAACTTTAAATTAGAGATAGTCTGGTGAGCCAAAAATTTTAATTTTGTGAAGGTTGATAAAGGATACAATGGATGACCACCATAACTCAATATGTTATATGAAAATATGAAATACGTGAGCTCAACATGCCAAACTGTAATACACGTGTTCAGATGTAATAAGGCAACTGTAACCATAAAATTATATATAACTTCAATGCAGTAAATACATCCCCACAAAATTTAAAAAGCTTTCAGTAAACATCGAGTCTTTTTAAATTAAAAAAACTGATTTTCTATGTCAGTATTTCTACTAAAAATATGTCTGTGAATTTATGGAATCAGTCTAACTGAGACTAATTATTCTTAGCACAAGCTGAGTTTCATGTTGAGACAAAGTACTGTTTCACCTTACAAACTTTGTTTGTTTAGCTCCTAGATCCACCTATGTGAATATCAAAAGTTTTTTCCGATATAACTTCAAATAAATAACTAATATTTACTCCATCCTAACACTATGAGAATAATTTGTGTGACCAAATCTGCAACTATTATACAAAAGTACAAATCTGAATTACCTTTTTTTTCCTTTTCAGAATGAATGCAAATTGTAACAGAAAACAACAAATCTTTATCTCAAAGAACTTCATACTTCTGACAGTTCACAAAAGAACCTCAGACTTCTGACAGTTCACAAAAGAACCTCAGACTTCCAACAGTTCACAAAAGAACCCCAGACTTCTGACAGTTTACAAAAGAACCTCAGACTTCTGACAGTTTACAAAAGAACCTCAGACTTCTGACAGTTTACAAAAGAACCTCAGACTTCTGACAGTTCACAAAAGAACCTCAGACTTCTAACAGTTCACAAAAGAACCCCAGACTTCTGACAGTTTACAAAAGAACCTCAGACTTCTGACAGTTTACAAAAGAACCTCAGACTTCTGACAGTTTACAAAAGAACCTCAGACTTCTGACAGTTTACAAAAGAACCTCAGACTTCTAATAGTTTACAAAAGAACCTCAGACTTCTAACAGTTTACAAAAGAACCTCAGACTTCTAATGGTTTACAAAAGAACCTCAGACAACCAGAAAACGTACAGTTCAACCTACTGTATAAATTATATGCACAAGCTTCTCATATGCATACCTGATGAAGAAATGTAGTTAGCTCTTTACATTAATTTTTTCACATCTAACTTACCAAGTTCCTAGTTTTAACATTTTAATTAATTTTATAACAAAAACAGTATACATAAAAAAATAAACCTGGTACTTATTTGTGGGTCTTGTACGTTCAACAGTCAAATTCTCAAAGTGTCTATACATTTTATCCCTACATTTTTACTATGGTTTTTGTTAATACTTGACTGAATTTTTATTTATTTCTACAATTCAGTTTAGAATATAAAATAACACAAGGGGTAGAATGTCCTAGAACTATTGTAGTGTAACTGTTTTTGTTGGGTTTTTTTTAACTAAGCTTTCAATGTGTTAAAATAATTCCCTTGGTTAACTGAGCTAAATATTTTTACTACAAAATTTCTGACATGTTTTAAAGACAGTATGTGATAGGAAAATATGGAACATGGGTTGGGTTTCCTAGTTTATATCAAAATAAAAAATAAAGACTGTAGACTATAAAGTTTAATTATGTTAGCAATATCTGTAAGTTATTAATCTGCACTAAAACTTAGAACCATAAATAGAGATGAAAAGATTATCTATGTACAACTTCATGTGAACAAGTGTCATGTGATACAGAAAAACAAAGAACAAAGGCTGTGAGAAACTGCAAAACTGAAATCTTTATAATATTAAAGTTTTATTTACAAACAATGTACTAAGTTCTCAATTTTATCAGGAAATTTTTTTTTTAAATCCTTAACATCTCTTGGTATCAAGATTGTGACATTCATTATCAAAGGTCTTACTTTTTATTTAATGTACATAGCATACCTCTGAAAACTATAAAATGTAATGCAAATTATTCATTATAAACATAGATATCACTAAAACAAAGCACAATTTTTATAGCCTTTAGATTTTGTTTGTTTACAGAATAATAAACTAGAAAAATCAGACCTGTGTGAACACCCAATTGTCACATTCTATTATTCACAAATAGTTCTCTTTGACATTTTAATATTCATAACCAGGAGAGAGAAAAGGTTTTAATCTTTTAAATAATATATTATATTGATTTCTATATAGCGTATTGTCTATTTCACTTTGAAATTTTCTCAGGAAATTCACATCAACAAGTACAAATCAATTTTTAAAGACTTTTATTGGATAGTTAGATGTCATTGGATACTGTTTTCTTTTTGTTCGTTATTACTCTATATTCTTAGGTGCAGTATTTAACTAAATAAAAAAAATTAATACAGTGGTACCATTAGTTTCAGCAGCAGTAAAAAAAAGACCCAGGTAAGTAATATGTTTTGTTTTTCATGTGGATTATTTATTATTATAAAAATAATTAAAATGTAAAAATTTTAAACTCATAAAGGCTAGTGTAAGTAAGATAATGGATAAATTACAAATCTTTCACAAGGTATGCTAGTGAGCAGCTCATATTTTACTTAGTTCAAAATTGACAACTTAAGCTACACATTCACAAAATGTGTTGCAACTTGAATGGTAGGATTACCAGTTAGACACAAGTTAAAAGACAATAAAACAACAAATTTTAAGTATAAATAGCACATATAATAGTTTCCACACTTCTGTTCAACAATGTTGATTTTACGTAGTCAGAAAAACTGTTTCAGTGCACCAACAACATTGCTTGATATTCTATTACTCACATTACACACATTTGGAAGTGTTAACTTCTTTAGCATTTTAAAGGATTACTACCTTTCTCACAGGTTAGCTATCATGTCTTGGTGGATGGTATAACATGTCATCCAGAACGAGTTACAAATATTGTATGTATTTGACAGTTTGTGGTGGTAACACTTCACCTTGCTACACAACAAGAATCAAAAAAGCTATATCTGGGTCTTCAGATGCTTTTCCTGAAGATCATAACTGATTAATAATGGTGTCCTTTCAAACTGTCATTAACTGTATGTTTCATCAACACTCCCACAGCAATGCTTTGACTACTGCATTACTCCAGGATATAAACATTAAATGAATAAACAACGAATAACTCACTGAAAAGATAATTCATTTCCACTTCTATGCTGATGGCTTAGGCATTGTTGGAGAAACATTTTACTCTTGTTGCATCTTTATTCATTATGTTCTCATACTTAAAACAATTTGAAAATTGATAAATAATTTCAGTAATACATAGTCTATTTGTATGATGAACTCCTTAACATACCAGTAGTTGTGGTAATCTGTGACAAAAAATTATAACTCCAAGCTCTTCCTACTTCGCAATAGAGTATCAGTTATCAGTAAGCACATACAACTTACACATGTGATCAGAAGCTTCAAACCATCCTGTATTTGTGACAAAATTACTTTAATTACATTATCTCTGGTATCAACATTCAGGCTGAATGAACAATCTTGATAAGGTTAAACAAGCATCACAGCTTTGAAAAACAGCATGTTCCACACACTGGAACATTCTCTTCACATTCCCTGTTCATACAAACTGTGCATCAATCTCAATCCACATAGACAGTAATCTTGTTAAAACTGTCACAAAATACTGAAAGTATGATACAAAAGCCAGAAAGCTAAATAATTTTCCCTTGAATTAAACTTTGGGCAAGTCCTTGATCACTGCTCTCTTAGCAGAATCTGTCGATACTCTTTTCCAAGCCACCTACTATATAACTGAAACTAATTTTGCACTTATTTTCCTGGTTTCAGTTTCAAGAACTACCTCTTTGATGTGCTGAAATACTATTCTCAAATTCTCAACTGTAGCTCTAAAAGTAGGACTGCAAACTAATGTGTCATTCACACAGATGAAACAGCCTTCTCACTGGACTCCTCTAACATAAGCTATCATTTTGAATCACTGGCATTTTTCAGAATTTATGCAGTCAATTTTCATTTTTAAGCAATGAAAACAGTCTTTGATTTATTTATTTTCCATCTAGATCAACTTGCCAGTAACCAGAAATCAGGTTTAATGTAATGGAATCACTGGTGCTTTCCAACAAATCCACACATTCATTTGTATATGATGAAGGAAAGGCATTTAAGTATGCCACTACATTCAGCTGTCTAAAATTAAAAAAAGAACCTTGGAGTTCTTTCCTTCTATCTGCAATCACAACTAAAGACGACCTAGCATTTTTGAGAGTTATTTTTTTTATTTCAACCTTCAACAATTGCTCAACTTCAGCAATGGCAAGAGCCCTGATGCTTCAAGGAAAATTAAGTAGCAGTTGTTTACTAGACATCAGTATCTCTGTGATGATATGTAATTGTTTTCCAATGAAATTAACCATCTTGTCTAACAAATACATCAGCAAAAACTCTCCAATAAATTCTCCAAGTTCATGTCTCTATTTTGAGTTTGAATTCTAAACAGAATCAAAAACTAGTCTCTTCAGATGGTTTAAAAGTTGCAGATTTGTTATTGGATACATTGCAGTAGTTGTAACACTACTTACTCAGTTTCTCAGCATTAATTTTGTCTCTGTCTGTGCCAATGACATTCCAGTTGTAAGATGAATAACCAAGTTTTTATAATTACAAACTATCACTAAAACAACACTCCTACTCAGACATTACTACATGAGAAAGGCAACCTGCTTTCCAGAAAAGAAGCAGTGTTTTATGTACTGGACCAATCACAGCAGTAATAACATACTAAATTTCTTCCATAGTATACCATTTGCACAGACAACAATCTATCTTTCTCAATATGTAAGCCTGCAATCCACTGTTCTCAGACAAACCTGACTGTCACTTAATGTTTTGTAAAAGAACAGCAGTTCATCTACTGCACAAATAACACTAGCTGACAATTTCTATACCAAGCCCATATTACTACCTGAACTTGGATCACAAGCAACTACCATCATCCAGAAAGTGGCACAGCAAGACAGACCTCAAAACATGCTTTATTACTCACACCTAGTTTGTAATTTTTATCCAAAATAAAGCTGGTGCTCAAACTGGTTGGAATGATGGCTTGATACATAATAAGTCCAAGTAAGGTTCTATCAGATACTGTATCCACTAAAAATTCAATGCTGCATCCAAATATATTTATGGACACACTTAGTATCTCAATAATAAAAACTTTTTTTTTCCCCAAATGAGAGTAAACATAAAATAGATTATCACACTTCAAGGTGCAACTACCATTTAAAACTTACTTATCTTTATTTATTCCACCTGTTTTACCTGGATCTAAAAACAGTGCCATGATTCCCATACGGTACATGTGGTCCGCTACACTCTCCACATTTTTTAATCCTCTCAAAATCCAACCAGTGCGTTGAACTTGCTAAAAAAAAATGATAAGTTGCAATAAATTTAGTATCAGTCATAGTGAAAATTATAGTGAGGTCTCAAAGTTAATAAAATGAAATGTCAACCCCCATTAAATAACAAGTTAAATGGTATAAATAAAAAGCAATTTTTGTAAAACATGGATAAATAACAGGTCAAATAACTACAAAAAATTATACAGTTTATTAGATTACTGTATGTGCTTTTTGAGTTCATATGAATTAGCTAGTTGTCACCAATAATGTGTCACCAAAAGGGTGGAAACATTATTTGGATCTCAAAGAAATTTACATAAATAATGAAATTGCTCAGTGGAACCACTAGGACATAACAGACCATAAAGGGGTGATGTTGAGAAAATCCACTTGTAGAGAAATATGTAGAGGGCAGTGTTATGGTCCATATGGTCTATATTTGTAGAAATGGCACGTTTGGGTTGAGAAAATATTTAGAGTAGAGGAGTGAACGTTTCAACTTTCTTCGGTCATCATCAGGTTCATAAAGAAATAAAGAAGTAACTGACCGGAAGCTGACCACATGTTTGAAAGGGGATGTGTAACTGAGTTTTGGAATGTAGAGGACAGTGTTAGATGTTTGAATATATAATTTTGTATTATTTACTTTATTATTTTTAATATAGGTGTAAAGGTGTTCCTTTGTATTGGTTTATTTTAGGTTTAAGTTGTTGTATAAGTAAAGCTTCTTTAATTTTGCATTTGTTTATGTTTGTTTACTTAGTATTTGAATGTTTTCTGTGGTTATGTTGTGTTTATTTGACTTGCAGTGTTCGAAAACGTGTGAAGGTGACTTTTTATGTTCTTTGAATGTGGTTTCCATTTTTCTACTTGTTTCTCCAATATACAAGCCATGGCAGTTATTACATTGTATTTTATAAATAATGTTGGTGTGGTGTTTGTCAGTGTAGTTTTTACATAGTATAGACCTCAGTTTTGTGCCTGGTTTTTGAATAAATTTGGTATTAACTGGAATGTCATATTTTGTTACTAGTTTTTGCCAAATGTTGGTTATTTTTCTGCTGATGTCGAGAATATATGGTATACAGCAGTATATGGTTTCGTGATTTTTTTTATTTGTGAGATATATTTACTTTTGTTGGTTGAAAGAATCTGTGTATATTAGAGCAAAGCCACCCAGGACCACCTGCCGTTTCCACCATACAAGAGGTCAGAATTAACCAGGAGGAGAAATGAGGACAAAAGGGTGTAGGAGAGAAGGAAGGTCAAGTGAAGTTAAGTAGCAAAGTTGATCTAAGTCGGGGATCCAAAAATTTGGGAATCCCTCCTGCAAAAAAAATCACCTGGTTCCAAATAAAAATGCCAAACTCTATCCAATCCAAAGCACAAGCTATATCCCAATCTTGAAGTTAAGGACAGAAAGAAAAGTGATGATATTCAGTGATGTCGAGAAACCCACTTGTTGAGAATTTTATATGCAAAAACGGCTCGTTTGGGTTGAGAAAATATTTTAAATAGAAGGTCGAAACGTTGTTCGCTCTTCTATTTAAAATATTTTCTCAACCCAAATGAGCCGTTTTTGCATATAAAAAAGTGATGACATGCTTGATCATGGTTAAAGTATGATGTGTAGGTCAAAGTATGTGCACCCTCAAACTTAACCGGTTCCCAAGACTACACTCAAGCTCTTAATAACCCTTGAGAGTCAGGTAACAATAAAATTGAGCCTACCAGTTGTTACAGAGAAGACTGGAAAGAAAATGAAAAAAAACAACAGAGGTAATAATAAAACATATCTAATTTAAGAAGACAGAAAGCCTGGACATCTCCTCAGAAACAACAAAAATTTGAAAAATTTATAGCTATGAAAGTGCAAGCTTTGAGAATTGAGCAAAAAAAATCTGGTTAAAAGCACATCCAAACTGTCAGAATACTTACTAGAAGAGGTTAACAGCAACAAGATTAGAAAGAGGTGTGTTAGGATAGGGGTAGTGTCACACCTTTTTTGGTGGAATGATGCTACATAATTATTTGCACATTAGTATATAAAAATCTCATGCCATTATTTGTGAGGAGAGGTGGAGTCACCAGGACTGCAAGATCCTTCCAAACAGCAGAAATACTTCACAAATTTTCCCAACACTGTATTCACATCAGTAAATTATTCAGAAACATTACAACGTAAAAAAAAAAGAGATAAATGTGTCTAAATAATGATATAAATAAAAAAACAAAACATATAACAGAATACACCCATAGTTACAAAATAATATTCGCAATTAAGGTTTGGTTTTAGGACTATATTTGTAATTCACTTCTGAGCTTTTTCTTGAACTCAAAAATGATTGAGATCAACATAAAACATCTTGCACTGCTCCTAATCCAGAGCATAATGTAAATCAGGTAACATACACATGGATCAAAGAATACGTGTGCTTTCATGTTTGTAAGAATGTGCTCGATCATAAACTGTAAAAAACGTATTAAACAAAAAGAGAAAGCCCTTTCTAAAATAATATTGAGATTTTATTAATGCAAGAATTTCCAAGGTTTCATTCATATACAGAATTGCCATACTGCTGTCATTTTGACTGCTACACATTACAACATCAGTATTAAAATAAAAGACAAATCAATACAGTTCAAAAGTTTATTACGGAACACTAAATCAAATGCAATTACAGCCAAAGTTAAGATTCTTCTTTCCTGAAAATGTATTTTCAATAAATACTAACCTAATGCACAGAAGGCTATCTTCTCCATAAGTCTGTCTTAGAGATTTACATGCCACTAGCTTTTAGGCAACTCCCACCTAAACACAGGAGAGTTCTCTATTTATACTACTCTATAGTGATATGCAGCAAAAGTCTGCCACTAAAAAGAGCATAATACAACCTCACTTCTCACTAACACACACTGTGCTTTTGTATTTATGACCTTCATTCCATGATGAGGCAAGTGTTAACAAGTCTCACTGGAAGTGGAGATGAAGTGTGAATAGCTTAATACCAATTGGAAATAAATTTTCCGGCAAGGAAGATGTTAATGTTTGAGGCAATACACACCTCTTCATACAGAGAATTTGAATACCACATCAGTAAAGTGGAGAAAAAGTGTAAAAGTTACTTATGTACGAGTTTCCTTCTTACAGCACCTGAACCCAAAAAGTGTGACACCCATGTTGTTGAACCTTGATTAACCAACATGTTCATTTTAGACCAGCATGTCCCAAAGTTTTCCAACTAAGAACTAATTTATTTTTGTAATTTTCTATAAAGCCCAGCCTCCTCAAATACCTAATAAGATAATCCACTAAGATAGTTTTGTCAGTACATCATCAATATATAGGTGTTTTACTACCATGTAAAAGCGATCTGAAATTATACTTCATTGTTATTTAATCTTTATATTAACTGTATATGTATTGATGTTCTTTTAAGAAATAACTTACCTAATAAGAAGGATGATGCCATTTTTCATCACATAGCAACTTCAAATTAGGAGGAAAAGAAGTCAGTTTGATCCTCAAATCTGGCTTGAGATCTAATCCATTCCTGTATTTGTTTTTAAGAAAACCAACATTGAGAAGCCTGATTAGCATATTCAAAACAAAGGGCATAAAAATCTCAGTGCTTTTTCTGATAAATTTGAATACTCGGCACAACAGCCTAGACAAAAATTAATAAATGAAACTTGACTAAAATGGCCTTTCAGTGCACTGTGACAGGACAGTTGAATAACAGAACCAATTTCTGATTCACTGAGTCGTAATCCTTTGCCATTTTTCATATCAATAGTAAAAAGTTTCCTGATCCACATTTTGCTGCTGTAAATTGAAGGAAAATATTCATCCAAGCATGATTTCAGCCCCAAAAGATGCTCTTTAATTGATGAGAAAGTCTCATCTGGAATTACCTTCTTCATCTTGGTTTTGTAATTCTGTTAAAGTAGAGAAAGACTTATAATTTCTCTTCTCAACTTATTTGTTCTCACATTTAATTGCTTTTATCTTTTCCTGGACCTCAAAAATATTTATGTTAGCACCTTGTAAATTTATATTTAACACATTTAAGAAGCCAAAAATGTCAAATAAATAGACTGCCTTAATTAATCAATGCAAATTATGAAACCTGTCTCTGAATTTTAAATATTGCATTCTCTACTGATGGGGGATGTTTCTTCAAAAACAAGATAACTTCATTCTTCATTTTGATGAGTCTTTAAAGACATTTCCTTTTGATAACCACTGAACTTCACAGTGTAATTGGAGATGATCATGTTCACTGCCTAATTTTTTACACAAACCAGCAAAGATTCTAGAATTCAATTAACTATATTTTACATAGGTTATGCATTTAACACATTCTTGCAAAGTTGAATTCAAAAGTAACGGTATTTTCTTCACATCTAATACCACTCTAATACACCTCTAATAATCTTACAAAGTGCATTACATAAGCATTGTCTGGTATGTCTGTGCTTTCATTCACTTGCAATGAAAAAACTATGGCTGAGCTCGGCATATAAAACATTCAATATTTTTTGTCATATCACAATTCTATGCTTTAAATAATTTTCTTGTGTTTTATCAGCATAAGACGTAATTATTTCTACTGCAGGAAGTATTATCATTTTACCAATAGTATGCAGATAACTTATCTCAGCTATTAGTTTTGAAATTTCATATGAGGCCATAACCAAGTCTTCACTGGAAGATCTCGTGGACAAAGTGTGTTAAATTATTTGTTTGGGAAAAACTATTTCATTTTTCTTATTTACAAAAATATCTATTGGCTTACCAGCATCCTGAATATTTGGTATCCAAGTGGCACATTAGTTTCAATAGTTTCATACTCTCATTTGATAATGTTGAACAACAACAAACACAATGATAAGTCACTATTGCTACCACCATTTATAAAAACATACTTCAAATATTCATCACACCACCGTCAAGTCCAATAGATCTTTCTCTTCTTTGATACCAAGCTGCTGCATATCACTCAAATGTTTATAATCGGATATATTTTCACCAGCTTCAGATGTTGCATTTTCACATCACTTGAGGTATTCGTGTGTGCCGCTCATTTCTTCAGTCATCTATCCTAATTGGAGAGAATTTTTCCTAAGAATTAACAACTTAAAACAATTTTCAGTTAGTACAAACTAATTCACAAATTTCTTTCTTCTCAGAACAAACTGACACTTCTAACACAAGCAACTTATCAGCTTGTCTCCTGCCACCTGGCACTACCAGACATAAGACTTAGGTCTTGCATGGCTGTCAATTTCCATTAACAATGTACCCAAATTTAACACAGCTGGTATAAATTTCCTAAAACTTTAGTGTCAAAGAACAGGTTAACTTGAATGAACAAATGGTCCTTTTATGTAAGACAAAATCCCTTCTTTGATCCTACCTGCAGACAGGGAAAGATAGGCTTTGACTCAGCATGAGACATGTCTGACTAGTGGTGGTTTAAATTTACTGCATTTCACAAGAACCTCAAGGTTATCAACACCATAAAACTTAATCTTGGGCTCTCTAAACTGCAATTTAATTCCTGAGTGACTGAAGGTCTAAAGGCAACCATCAACTTGTGAATTCTATAGTTTCATAGCTTTAAGTACAAACTTTCACTTTTCCTTCCTGTTATATTAGCTTTGTTGAAATACTAAGAAATTCAAGTTAAATGAAATGAATATTTAAATTATAATGTATTTGAAAATACTAATTTTATAGAATATATTTATATTAAATGGTTTAATTACATTCTTTTTTAATATATAATAAGAGCCTAGAGAAAATTAAAAAAAAAAGAGAATTAGTAGTGAAGGGGTCAAAATTTAATATTTTTAGTTTTCTACAGACCAGTATTTTTTTTCATGGACTGGTACTGGGTCACAGATCACACTATGGGTAACACTGTTTTAAATCATAACACTGGGGCTGAACAGATGAATGTTGAGGAAGAAAGGACCAGTCCATTAGTGTAATGAAAAGGTTACTGGAAGAGTTACGAGAATAAAGTTGTAAACAGCTTCAACCATAACCGAGAGGAAAGAGGAATATGTCCAACCATAAGGCATTAGAAGTTGCAAGTTGCCAATAGCTGGAATGGGCATATATAAATATGTGCAGGATGACACTGACGTCCAGGTCGAGTACCAGAGCAGGGCAAGAGAGCTTGTGGATAAAGGACTGAAACAAAGTAGAAAGGGAAGCAGCATTTTGCAGTACAAAACAGGTACACAGAAGTGAATGAGGCTATATGTTAACTGGTACTGTTAAGTCAACTTAACCCTGCAGTACAACTTGGAAAAGAGAAAGGGGATATCTGACAACAGACCTATTATGAAGAAAATAGTGACTACTGGACCAACATCTAATTCCATACCCCTACTTGGGTAAAAGAACCATGTAGAAAAATGCCTGAAAAGGAAATATTTTCCAGATGGGTAAGTCAGGATAAAAAAAAAAAACAACAGACCAAATGAAACCAATGTGAAGATAGAAAAACAAGATCCTATGATGAAAGAAAACAGGAGATGTTACATCAATAGTAGAAATTTGATTTGGGAAGAAGGTTGGTATTTCAGGAAACAGAGAAGAGAGAATCAAGGATAAGAAAACTAGAGGGTGCTATCAATGAAAAGTGATGAAAATATTCACTAGTCAAGACCAGGACACAAATGAAATGCCAGAAAGGTGAGTGACCATTATATCCAGTAAAAGACTAGACCTGAAATAAAGCAGTGGCACTCAGAGTCAAAGGGACAGATAACAGAGGATCAAAAAATGGGAAGCATGAGAGAGGGTTGGCAAGGCAAAATGAAGGAGTCTTCAACATATTGTACAGCCAAGAAAGGCAACCCACAACCCAGTTTCCAATGCCTGATACATGGCAGACAGAAAAATTGACCCCATGATAAAGTAAAAATGTGCACAGTGTGAAAGGAAGAGGTTCTGGATCAAATTACTCACTGATAGCTAAATTAGAAAAATCCTGAAAAGCATTTGTTGGAACCAAATGAACTCCTCGGATGGGTAATAAGAGGATCATACTAAACCTTCAACCAGAAGGTCAAGAGTTTAAATATATAGAGAAGAGCCATTTGCTGAATGGAAAACATACAGCCAAGCACATGAAGAGGTGTAGGTACTGGAACCAGATGGTGACAGGGAAGCAGTCCAACCACCCATAAAAATATCGGAATGTAGAGAGGGACAGGTGAACACTAAGGTAAAAGGATCATATGAAGCATTCTTATGATCACACAAGGACAACCAATGAGGAGTATATGAGTATTACCTAAAGAGTTAAGTCATCCCCATAAAACCATAGCCAGCAAATAAGGCATAAATCCCAGTAACAGCAAGGACAATTAATCACAAGCAGATGAAACAATGCTGATGCTAGCTCAGCAAAAGCTGAAAACACCACACCAGAATATGAAATATTGAATGGGAGTAAAGAGTTGCTAGAAATAGTGATAAAAACAGCCTCAAAGAGATGTTGGAAGTAGATGGGAGTGGAAGGGAAAAGGGAATTAAGCTGAAGGTGGAGAGGGAAATATAGGGAAGTCTAAAGGTAAAAAGTGGAAACCATGAGAGTAAAGAGAAAGCATAATCACAAGACCTCAAATTGTCACAGTCAAGTATTTACAGGATCCAACACAGGAGAAACATCACCAAGGAGCTCAACATTTGAAGAAAGCTGGGTTAGGGACAGTATGGAAATTACTAAAAAAAGTGAGGACAAATGATGGGCAGCCTCAGCCCATGCTTCAAACAAATTGAGAATACAATAAATCTTCAGAGTAAGAAAAAGGCTAAGCAAAGGGTCCATAAAATAGAAGTCAACATAATATCCCCACCCAACAATCCCTACAAGACAAGTAAACTGGAAAGGTAGAAAGGAATGAGAAACACCTAAAAAAGGCACTGGGATATGGAGTTCCTTATGCTCAAACTGGAGAGTTTGAGAAAAGCAGTTTGGTAAAAATTATACAACCAAATCCATATGTGAAAATCATAAAAGAGGCTACAGAATGGCAAAAAGTGAGGAAAAATAGGATCAAACAGCTGGTAATGGAAAGGCATAATGTCATGCATATGGTCCAGGAATGGCAAAAAAATGAATTGTGGTGAAGATAAGAACACAACAGGGTAAATAAAAAGAATGGTTCATACCTAATGAACATGGATAACAAAATGCGATAAAAATTTGCTGGGGCATAGACAGGAAAAGAAACAATCGTACATGCCCTCCTCATTCATTCCACAAATGTGGGGAAGGAACATTTGATGAAAGGACTGAAGCTAAAGTACTAAGTAGGACAAGAGAACCCACTATCCCATCCACACAGAATGTCACACCATCCCCAGGAAATCTCTCTCCATAAACCATCATTATTTCCTAACCTTTGTGAGGAAATTAATCACTTATATAAGTAGTTAAAAATTGCACGAACAAGTGTTCCCAGTTTGAAGAATAGAAGGAAATTAAGTTCCCTAAATATTGCAAATATCATTAAATTGACAAAGAAAAAATACGTCCAATGTCTTCAGTGCTGAGGAATGAAACAATGATCACAAGTAAAAGAACACAGGTGAAACTGCTGTACCAGACTATGTTGCCATCTTAGTGGTTGTGGTCTTTTGCTGCATACAAATACCATTATACAATAATGCAAAAAATCAGAAATCTTATACTTAGATAGAAATTGGCTCAAGGTTAGTGGCATGTGGAGGATAACTTTCTATGTGTAGAGGTGTGTATTGCCTGTATTGCCTTGGAAACAATGTATCAAAATAAACAATTGTATCAGAAAACAAAACAAAAAACTTTCAGGAATTTAAATATGATAATAAAATAAGCAGGTAGAAAGAGCTATATGTATATAAACAACTTCAAACACAATCTAGTAGATACATTATTCTAAACAGCATATGTTGCAAAACATTGGGAAGAAAATTTTCACAGAGAACACAACAACCTGAAATTCAGTTGTTATCCCATTTAGCTTTCTAATATCATTTCCTTTTAGATGTTCTACTGGATACCGCACTGATTAGTGTTGGAATTTTTGGAAATATCTTTTCATCTACAGTAATGTTATCTCCTGGCTTGTAGCAGACAATGCTGTTTTTGAAGAACCCATTCCAAATTTCCATTGCCAGAGCAAATTTGTCTGTTTGAAGTACTTATCATTTCTCTCAGGTCAAAATGCAAAAATCTTAGCATTTCTCAAAATCGATTCTTTAGCACTGTTTCTTTTTCTTTTTCAAAAAAAAGAATTCTTCACTTCACAGACCAAACACTTTCCAGGTATATACTTTTGTCACCATAGGCCCTACGAACAAATACTAGTGCAAGAAATGTTTGTAATTCCTCCAGTGAGATTTTTCCAGGAATCATTGCTTTGCTCTTCATGCACCTCTCCATCAGTACATCATAGGATAGGGTATGTCATTCACATATCAATAAGTGATAAGCACTGAGAGAAGTATAATTTTGCATAATGTGAGATCTGGAGTTTCTGTCAAAACATTTTATGTAAGCAGTCTTCAAGTAGTGTCAACAGCTGATTGATAATTTCTCATATTGTTCCATTCTTATGTCAGATGACACAGTTAGAATCACTGTGGTTAACAGCATAGTGGGTGAAGGAGTTGACATGAAACTGTTATAGATGATACAAGTTAAATGGTTGGCACTAAAAAAATTGTTCAAGACTGCTGCTTCTTCTAAAACCTCTTCTGCATCTGGAGAGCTATTTTGGTGACAGTAGCACCTTTACCTGCAGGACTGTCTTGTTTCACAAAATCTGAGACTCATCACTTTCATGAATGCTCACACTCCTTGTATCAGTGTCATTTTCTGGTCATCTCTATCAGTTGTTGAGTAGACATTCATGATGTTCGAGCAATTTTTTGAGTTTTAGAGTCTGATAGATTTTCTGTTACTAAATATACTCAAATAAAAAAGCAAGCAGACATCACCTCTCACAGCAATTGAAAGGGCTATAGATAATGTTACAATTTACTCAAATCAAGACAAGTGAATGCCACTTCTCAAAGAAATCATAATAATTATATTATGCTAAAATTCATTCATATCAGCTGGAAAATGGACATCTGTTTCTGAGACTTCAGAAACCAAACTATAATCCAATACCAATGTCATAAAAAACTAGAAGCTCCATTGGAGATTGAAATTACAACAACCTATATACAGTGAAACTGCAGGTTATTTTGTAATAGAAAATAAAAAGTGAACTGTCTGTTATAAATAAAGGGATTTATTGACAATACCAGCCAAACTGATGGGTCTTTGATAATTTTAGGTATAAATAGTTATGATTTTGCAATTTTGCCCTTGAAACACCATTAGGGTATTAATGTGCAAGTTTAGGAAAAATCATTAATGGACAAAAGTACATCTTTTATACATGCAAGGACAGATCAATTTTAAAAGAGAAACAGCTAAATTAAAGACCTCAGCAGTTCTCCTCATAAATTTTAATGAACCAAACTATTTTTTGAACTACTTCCAATAATAGCATAATGTATAGACAACAATACAACAATTGGTCCTTCGAGGCTGTCAATATCCAACTACCTCTGAGAAAAATAAAAATCATTAATCAATTTTTTGTTGTTCATGGAATCATTGATTCTTTTATTAAACTCCCATAAAGTGATAGCTTTCACTACTGCAGCAATAACTCATTTTACAAGTCAATCATCCTGATGAAAGAATAAAGGATATTGTCTCAATCAATGCTTACACAGCCTTTCCTAATCCTTAATCTTGTGTCCTCTCATTCAAATATCTTCAGAATACTGGACAAAGAAAGCAAAGGTTTTACTTTATTAATCTCCCAAATAATCTTGTAAACTTTAATAAGATCGCCACTTACTGTTCTTTTCTCAAGATCCTCTAAATTAAGAAACTTTAACCTATTCCAGTAAGATAACCAAAATCACAATAAGTAGCCTTCCTTCAGCTCTTTCAAGTAAGTGAATATTCTTGATGATACTTTGCAGAATGGACGACAACTGCCTCTTGTGGAGAGACAAGTGTAGAGGAAGTTTCAAAAGTCTTCCGCCTTTTGTCTTCAAGTTGCAAAAATGCGGAAGACTTTTGAAACATCATTCTCTACACTCAATTTTTCAACAACAGGCAGCTGCTGTACATTCTGCAAAGTTTCATCAAGAATACTCTGCCCAAACAATCTATCAAAAGAAGTCAATATTCTTTCTAAGTATTATAAAAAAAAAAAAAAGATAGACACCAAACCATGCACATTCTTCTATATAAAACCTTATAATTAAATTGTATTGGAAAAATTATCTCTTTTAAGTTATAAACAATGCTATAAATGCAACCTAAAATTCTATTACCTTTACTTCAAGTTTAAGCATGGAATCAGTAGAATTTGCTAGACATAATAATCAGTTTATTAATCTCTCACATTAAACTTATCATCAATTACTCTAATATCAGTCTTGGATAGTTTGAATAATACAAAAAACATATAATAATAAAAAACATAAATTTTAATTAGTTGATTAATTTGTGAGTTTGAACATTGATTAAGCTGAATGAATTGAACTGAAAATAGCAGAGATGAAATGTAATAGCAATATTTTGATTACTTGGATAGATGAAATAAGTGAAAACTAATCAAAACACCAGTTGATTACTTTCATAGCATTAAGCTACTTTGTAACAATTGTGATTATTCAATTACTTTGCATAATAATGATCACAGTAATTGATACTCTTAGACAGGCCCACAAAGAATCTGCAAAATATTTAGAAAAATATAACCTTTCATATTTGCCATCACAGTGCAACAAATGTTGTTTTAGTGGACTCGGTCAGTCCTTGATGAATTTTAATGAAAAGTCAAAACTGTAAGATCATCATACACAAACAACCATGTTGAATAATACTGCAGATTTTATAACCAAAGACCTTATGCCATGCAATATAGCAGCTTCCACCACTTTGAAAGCCCAGTGAAAATGTGAAGTTCCAAATAGAAAACAGTACTTACAAGCTGTAATGTCAGCCATGTACAACTAAAAAAAATGACAGAATCTAAACTAGAAGTTATACACTTATTTTTAAAGATGTCTGTGTAACAACTGAGAGACCTGGCATTTATTTCCAATATTTTTAACAAAATAAGATTGATATTTATTATTAAAGTTAAGTAACCTTCTTCTTACATTGTGTTAGTGATATCTGATTCAATTTTAAAAACCTGGAGCGCTTACTTTTGAATTAGAGAAAATTATAAATAATGTATGGCAGTGATGATAATATATGCCGTTCAACTAAAGACGTTTTGTATAGAAAATATGTCAAACACAAAGAATTAGAATTCTATTGTATTACTAATACTCGTACCCCTTCTGTGAACTTTTCAAAAATGAGACTGAAATTATACACAGTGTCATATGCAGTGCATTAAGTGAAATATCTTTATCCACGTATTTCATTTACTTGGTAATACCTGAAGTATACATGCCCCGACCATGGTGCAACAGTCAGGGAGGATCAAATTTCCAATCATTGGCCAACTGTCTGATTCCTAGTTTTTCGTTAAACTTAGAAATTATAATTACTGACTTACTTTCAATCGTCCAACAAACATCATAAATTCAATCACATTCGAAGTGCTACTAGCGGCCATCTTAGATACATTAATCTAATTACAACGAATTTATTTAGAAAGAAACGATGTATTGTGCCACAAAATACAACTTTCTAAGAAGAGATTTGTGACAATATGAGTGCACATTCACATTAAATACAATTCGCAAAAAAAGCCTACCTCCCACTTAAAATTTACTGAAGTAAGAAATTGAAAAGGAAACGTAACGGAAATTTTTAAACGCCTAATTGAGGACAAAAATGTTTATACCAATGACAGTAAAAACAATAATTGCATTTACATTTCTTTCAGACAATGTAAACACAACTTAGTAAAAGAAAAAAAAAGCACATTTTGAGTGTATTATCAGCATACTGTGTTAAAAATACAGCAGCACTTCAAACTGCAATAATTTTATATGATACGCGATTAGAAGACTGAAAATATTTTATACAGATTAACATGTGCATTTTTTTCTAGTTGACGTTTAATGGATGCGATTATTTGCACCAAACGGGTTACATAAAACCTATAATGCGCAGATAGCCCTTGAGTAGCTTCGCGCGAAATTCAAAACAAACAAACAAACCTATAATCGCAGGAAAACATTAAGTGGACTGAACTTTAAATTATTTACTAGCGAATAATCCAAAGGAACCAGCCAACAATGAAATAACGATTTATTCGGTTTTATAACAAATAGATAAGTTAACAAACGTGTTAAATAACGTATTAAAACGTTTTTCAGATGTTACGGTACGTGGATGAACCTTCTCAGAAGAATACACTGACATAACCTTGCCATCTGTTTGGTTTGTTTTGAATTTCGCGAAAAGTTACACGAGGGCTATCTACGCTAGTCGTCCTTAATTTAGCAGTGTAAGACTAGAGGGAAGGCAGTTAGTCATCACCATCCACAGCCAACTCTTGAACTACTCTTTTACCAACGAATAGTGGGATTGACTGTGACATAATAACGCCTCCACAGCTGAAAGGGCGAGTATGTTTGGTGCAATAGGGATTCGAACCTGCGATCGACGGATTCCATCTGTTTGGAAATATAGCATGGAATTTGCTATCTTATTGGTTTGGTTTGTTTTGAATTTCACGCAAAGCTTCACGAGGTCTATCACTGCTATCCATTCCTAATTCAGCACCCATCGTCAACTCTTAAGATACTTTTTATCAGCGAATAGTAGGATTGACCGTCACATGATAACACCCCCCCTGGCTGAAAGGGAGAACATGTTTGGTGTGACGGGGATTCAAACCCGCGACCTTCAGATTACGAGTCGACTGCCTCAACCACCTGGCAATGGCCGACCTCATTTATTATTTTTTATTTGTTTAGAATTTCGTAAAATGGATTGGCTATTTCCGATAGCTGAACCTAATTTAACAGTGATGAATTAGAAAAAAAGGCAACTAGTTAACACCACCCATCACTAATTCTAAGGCTAGTCTTTTTGTTTTGTTTGTTTGTTTGTTTTTGGAATTTCGCACAAAGCAACTCAAGGGCTATCTGAGCTAGCCATCCCTAATTTAGCAGTGTAAGACTAGAGGGAAGGCAGCTAGTCATCACCACCCACCGCCAACTCTTAGGTTACTCTTTTACCAATGAATAGTAGGAGTGACCGTCACATTATAACGCCCCCACGGCTGGAAGGGCGAGCATGTTTGGCAAGACTCGGGCGCGAACCCGCGACCCTCAGATTACGAAGCGCACGCCTTAACGCACTTGGCCATGCCAGGCCCCGGCTAGTCTTTTATCGACGAACAGTTGTTTTAATTGTTACTTTATAACGACTCCATGGTTGATTGGGTAAGCAAGTTTGGTGACGCGATTTAAACCTAAGACACGCAGATAACGAACTAAATACCCAAACCACCACGATTTTAATTTTTTATTAGCTAAAAATTTATTAAGACTTACCCATTATGTCATTTTCATTAATTTTACCAACTGAATCAGAGAGAAAGGGTGTGATGTATAGCTTGTAGTTGTAGGTATGACCGCATTAAACAGACTAGATCAAGTTGACCAACCTTGTAACCACCATAAAAATTGTGATACCTTGAGAGCGATGACTGGGGGCCATTTATTTTAAAAACCTCCATCGAACAAGATAGTCAATCTGTTCAATTTTAACTAAAATTCTGTAAGAAAACAACAGGATTTATACCAATGTTGAAGATTTATCTAATTATATTGTAGTAATGCAAACAGTAAGAAATGAAACTGCTGCTTTGGTGAATAATATGGGAATAATATATATTATTTTGATGACAGTGTTTTGATATAAATTTCTTCAAATATTTGATGCCACAAGTGCTACGCTTCAAGAAAAGAACATTGATTTGTGTATTGCTGTAGCGCTTAACGGTTTGCTGAAGGAATATGTTTGTTTGTTTGTTTTTAAATTCTCGCAAAGCTGCTCGAGCATTTGTTTGTTTGTTTTTTGGAATTTCGCACAAAGCTACTCGAGGGCTATCTGTGCTAGCCGTCCCTAATTTAGCAGTGTAAGACTATAGGGAAGGCAGCTTGTCATCACCACCCACCGCCAACTCTTGGGCTACTCTTTTACTAACGAATAGTGGGATTGACCGTAACATTATAACGGCCCCACGGCTGAAAGGGCGAGCATGTTTGGCGCGACGGGGATGCGAACCCACGACCCTCGGATTACAAGTCGAACGCCTTAACGTGCTAGGCCATGCCGGGTCGAAGGAATATGTAGATACACTACGTGAAGAAATCGAAAAATTTGAGAGTAAAGCTCATCAGAATATAGTAGATGAACTGTTTAGAATTAAGACTTCCAAAAAGGGAATTTTTTAAAATTCCGCACAAAGCCACTGGAGGGTTATCTGTTCTAGCCATTCCTAATTTAGCAGTGTAAAACTTGAGGGAAGGCAGCTAGTCATCACCACCCACCGCCAACTCTTGAGCTACTCTTTTACCAACGAACAGTGGGAGTGACGGTCACATTATAACGCCCTTAAAGCTGAAAGGGTGAGCATGTTTGGTATAACAGGGATTCGAACCCGCAACCCTTGAATTACGAGTCGATTGTTTTAACCACCTGGCCATGCTGGGCCATGAAGATATAATTAGATATTTTTCTTCTGCCAAAGCAAGGAAATACCGACTTTATGGTAATGTTTAGCATACTTTTGTAAATATTGTACAAAAACAATAACTATATTGTTTTTTTGTTATTTCATTTTTGCTTGCCACATTATATCAATAAATAATAATTATTAAAATCATTTAACTTTAACAGTGTTTCCATAGGCCAGGCACTCAGGATTTTGTAGAGCCTAATTTCTAAAGTAATTATGAATTATTTTTTTCTTATCTAACACTTTTACGAAAACCTGATTGGACAAAAAGTAGGTAATTGCCCTTGTGAAAACGGGATCAATGACTGTCACAAAACAGATATCGACATACTATCCACATTTAGTGAGTAAGAGTACTGATCTTGAGCAAATTAAAGGCATAAAAAAAAGACAAAAGAAAGGATTGAATATGTTATTCCATTGGAAAGTGGCGAGGATAAAATGTCTAGTGATACTTCTAAGGATTTTTTAGATTTTGAAACACCAAAGAAATTACACAGATTGTATTAGAACTTCAACCAAGGAATTCAAGATATTAAAGTAGTGTACGACGAAGGGCAGGTAGGATAGCCATCGGAGTTTTGACTAATTCTGCAGGCCCACACTTCAGTTACATTAATTGAATTACGCAGGGATGAGCGGAGCACACAAGCACTAACTTGAGGAATTTACAGTTACAGTAAAGGATCCAATTTCAAGACTGAGTTTCACACAATAATATTCTGTTGCAATCAGTTTGAAGAAAAACTTTTAATACTTTTTTAGACTATCAAAATTCTTTCACTACAACTAGCACACTTTAAGAATATTTTCCATAACAATATTAATTCTATATTTTAACTACATTATCTGAGCTAGGAATAATGGCCGTAAGTCACTTACAGAGAATTTAGGAGAGAAACGTTTAGTAAATTCATCATCAAAGTAGTTATAACTTTTGTTTATCTGGCGTCGGCTGCAACTGCTCTTCAACTGACGAAAATAAGTTCCAATTTATTCTTACTTTTCTGGCTTCAAATAAGAGTTTTTATATAAAGTATTCTTACAACTAATCAATATGCAAGTAGAAATGACACTTATTTTTCCTCAATCGTGTAGCAATTCTCAAAAACCCAAATAAAAATACTTGATCATTGGTCGTTAGATTAAGTATATCACCTGACAGCCTTCTTACTTGTATCCATAATCACACTTTTTAAAATGGATACTACATCAAAGTCCCGACTTACTTCCTTTCTTGGTCGTTTTGTGCATGATTACGAAAACATTCGCCTTAACTTCTCAATACTGCGGAAGTCTGCAGATAATAATCTACATTCTGTCTGTCTAATGAGGCTTTTGTAGCCCTTTTCACGACCTTGATCACTATCTTTTGCAGACAAGCAGGAACGTTTATCAACATGTCTCTCTTTTCAGGCAATCACTATTTTAAAATCATTTTTTGTCCATTGTAAATATACATCACACTTCTTCATGCATATACGTGCTCAATACTTGAAGCATTTGAAATGCCCTAAGTGCCGCAAAATTCTTCAGTAGTGCTCTTACAGAACACAGAAATAATATATATTAAATTCGGTAGTTCTTTGGTTTCGAATTCACAGCAACATCAAACATTCCAAATGAACAACTTTGATGGAAGACAATAAGTTTCCATGCCATTGACAAGAACAATCGATTATTTTCGTTTTGCCTAACTGTATCAAAAGTGCTCTTACTCTCAGTAGACTCAGATGGTCTTATCAGTGTGAGTGGAAACGACATTTGAAAGAAATTTGACAATATAAAACTATTCTATTCTGTCAACAAAGTGCAACAAACTCTGTCAGAGAAATGTATTCAGAATAAAGTTTTACTTGCACTGGCATATTAGTCGATGGCATTAAAAGAAGTGTAAGAGAGACTAGTGTTTAGAGAACAGTCTTTTTAAACGCCTAGATGGCACTTTCATTGACTAAAGTTTGGGTTTCAGCTAGAATCTTCAGTATGATCTGTCCAGCGTTACTGTAAGCAAGTTGCTCTGTAAGTGGTACAGTGCAGTGATAAGAATTATTGTTGACTAGAAACCCACGTGAAATAAAAATGTATCTCAGAACGGCTGGTACGGATATTAACACTTTTATTGATAAGGAGAAAACAACGTTTCGACCTTCATATCTACTCTGAAAATAAAGAATAAGAACGTTAACAAATATTCAACAACTCAACAAATTATGTGTGATCTTAGCTAAGAGGTCGAGAGGTTAAGTCAACAGCATATAACACGGTCATCTTCTAAAGTGGACTTATACCGAAAAGACTAAGTTTGCTGCTGTGTACTATAGGAGTCAAAAAATGTCATGGAGTCACTAAACCTGCGAAAGTTTCAGTAAAACTTTATATGGAATTTTAGTTCAACCTGAAAATGCTAAAATAGTGTTTCAGCTCATTCGGAAATAATATTACATTAAGACCTGCCACACAACCCAAATCCTCGGTTCCTGACCTATGGGAACACTGTAAATATATCATATTCTAATATACGGCCTGGCATGGCCGAGCGCGTAAGGCGTGCGACTCGTAATCCGAGGGTCGCGGGTTCGCGCCCGCGTCGCGCCAAACATGCTCGCCCTCCCAGCCGTGGGGGTGTATAATGTGATGGTCAATCCCACTTTTCGTTGGTAAAAGAGTAGCCCAAGAGTTGGCGGTGGGTGGTGATGACTAGCTGCCTTCCCTCTAGTCTTACACTGCTAAATTAGGGACGGCTAGCACATATAGCCCTCGAGTAACTTTGTGCGAAATTCCAAAACAAACAAATTCAAATATACTTCAAGTAATTAGCTCATATTCTGTAATTAACTTAATACGGATCAATTATAATTAAATTCAAATTTGTTTGTATCCTATTCAAGGGTCTCAAAATATAGGTGCACCAGGGCGTGAAACAACTTTTATGAAGGCACGGTTGTAGGTTATGGTGAGGGATTTCGCTACTTAGGGAATTTGAGTGGGGATAGATGCAAGAAATATTGTTTAATAGTATTATATTTCCGGATAGACGTCGATACATAATAATCTATAATGATAGCATAGCGTTATCTATGACCATGAAAGTTAGTTGCACCAAGTTAGCTATATTCTTTATTTGATGCTTAAGAAATAACATATTTAGGTACAACAAGGGATCTATTGATTTGTCCAGGTTGTTTCATCCACTAGTTTCAACTGAACCTATTTTTAAAAACCTCAAAGCTCGCTCTTGTGTTTTGTTTTGTTTCGGAATTTCGCACAAAGCTACTCGAGGGCTATCTGTGCTAGCCGTCCCTAATTTAGCAGTGTAAGACTAGAGGGAAGGCAGCTAGTCATCACCACCCACCGCCAACTCTTGGGCTACTCTTTTACTAACGAATAGTGGGATTGACCGTCACATTATACACCCCCACGGCTGGGAGGGCGAGCATGTTTGGCGCAACTCGGGCGCGAACCCGCGACCCTCGGATTACGAGTGCACGCCTCTTGTGACTGAAATATTTATTAACTCTTCCATTAAACTTACATAAATTTAATGCTTCAACTACACCCGAAGAAATGCATTCCAAAGGCCAACTACTCTGTCAGAAAAAAGAAAGATGTCGTAACATGTGATGATTCCTATTCTTTCAAAATTTATCTTTGTGCATCATATTTCTTCCAGCAAAGTCCACTGGCAATCAAAGACAGCGGCTGGAAGTTTTGCTGGTAAATTATTTCTATCAGTCAGAATTTTCACCATGGCAGTTGACACAATGGGTACTCATATCTGAAAATCGTTACCCATGAATGGAAATATTTCTCATCACATCGATAGCAGCTTATAACAACTTCAGTTGTGCGATTATACCCTTCACCTTAAGTGGCTTGTTGACCTGTGACTATGGACCAGGGATAACTTGTTTGTTTGTTTGTTTTTGAAATTCGCACAAAGCCACTCGAGGGCTATCTGTGCTAGCCGTCCCTAATCCATCACCCACCCCCGACTCTTGGGTTACTCTTTACCAACGAATAGTGGGATTGACCGTCACATTATAACGCCCCCACGGCTGGAAGGGCGAGCATGTTTGGCACGACTCGGGCGCAAACCCGCAACCCTCAGATTACGAAGCGCACGCCTTAACGTGCTAGGCCATGCCAGGCCCTCCAGGGATAACTACCTATTAGGATGTAATGCCTAAGAATGGCCATCATTCAGAACGGAAAACATTAACATTATCCCTTCCTGACATTTGTCGAATTATAAGAAAGAGGCTGTTACCAGGCATTTTGATATTTAAAAGGCAGCAAGGAAGGACCAAAAATAATTTATATATTTTTCAGGCATGCCACAGCTTAGCATGGATAGACTCAAGAATAAGCTGTCAAACACCTGGCCCTGCGCTTAGATAGTCCCTCTCTCGACATTACTGAAAATAATAGATGATGAACAGCAAGAAGACTAGGAAATTGTTGTGAACGACAAGGCCATCAAGATAATCCAGTGGAGAACTATGTAATTCATCAGGCCAAATTAAAGACTTAGAAGAGGAATGGCAAAGAATTACTGACTGCCTGAACAAATAATTTGCACTGGCTGCATAAGATGGTATACCTGACAATTGTGCTTGTAGATCAGGACATCTTGATTTTTAAATTCACTGAGAGACTTTTCAGTGAGCTGATGCAAAATTATTTTGGAGTGAGGGATATCTTCAATATTGTAGAAGCCAATTTCACCATCACATGATTTGAAGTTGTCATTTCAAGATGGACATTATTGGAAGAAGCATGGAGAGGTAGCTGTAGTGGTAGTTTCATCATTGGCTGGTGTCACTCAGTTATCACGTTCATGGCAAGCTAATTTGAGTCAGTTAATTATCGACCAGCAATTCTATGTGACAGAAATGCAAATCTGTGCAGGGCCATACAGGTCCTCGCATGGTATGCACGCCACAGCAAGTTGTGTACTATCACATCATGAGGATACATACAACCACAAGGTCCATTCGTGAAATACATTCCACAGTATGGCCAATGCATCTACCTGTAAATGATCCAGAATGGGAAGAGTAAAGGATGTAGTTTGTTTGTGGATTTGTTTGGTACGAGTGAGGACTGTGCGTACTTTACCAAGCAGCAAAGACAGAAGTGCCATCCATATCAATAAATGGCTTAGCAAAAAACCGCAACCCACACTGTCAGCAATACGGTGAGCAGCAAACCAGGCTGTCTCAACTCAGCTGCTTTGGGATGGCAAAAACAATCAGTACGTTATGTGAAAACTGCTCTGGAAAATTAATGAAGCTGGAGCACAAGTTAGGCTTGGCTGCCAGCTTGAAAAAATACAGTTGGCAACTTTCAATAAAGAATTTAGTTGTTAGACTAACCATGTCAGGTCTGAGTGGAGATTGGTCCATGATAATAAGGATACAACTAAAATTATTGAAACTGCTCCTCATAAACAACAGTGATAGACATAAATACACCCTTTCTGTGCATCACAGGAGCAAAAGGTGTTATACAAGACTGAATTTGATGTGCAAGGTTAGGATTCTACATGTGCAGTTCACTACATTTTTGAATGTGCCAAAAGGTTAACACGTATCAAAATAACAGATAAAGTAGCACACAAGCACTGTGCTGCAGCTGCTCCCAAATAATCTAAATATTTACAGAGTATTTAGCTGAAGAACAGTTTAACATGGCTGTGCTGGATGGAGAAAACCACCAGAAAGTCCAGGTGCTGCTGACATCTTGTATGCCAAACGCTTATTGTGATGACGAGAAACTCACTTGAAGTAAAAATGTATCTCAGAACGGCTGGTATGGGTATTAACACTTTAACTGATAAAACAGAGAATTACATTTTGACCTTCATAGAGAGAGGAAATGCGTGTGTATGGTTGCGTACTACAAACTCGTTTACACTTAAACACCATAATGACAAACTAAGCAGTGAAGCAGTTGTTTGGGAATAATTCTAACACAACTATGGATTGTTTGATACTATTTCATACTATTGTCACGATGTTTATTTTACGTGTATTGACACTTGTAACTGTTAATGTTGATGAGAAATATTTGTAATTTTTTGTTTAAAGTTATTGTCTATATCAACATATTTGGCATATAATATATACTAACATTTCTAAGGACATGACCTAGAACCAGTAATATTGCCACTGGATAGGTTTACAATGCTTTATTTCATCCTGTTAAGTTAAATGAAATAACAATGTTATTTTTAAAGTATTTACCTCCCAATGGAATTTCTGATGTAATTATATGATAATGATAGGCACCCGTGAATAAATTAGTTGATCAACCATGAAACCTGTCTTCAAATCCCATTACAAATGTGATTTTTATTTTTTGAAATAATTTTCAGTGACATGTATATCAGCTTGTATTGTTAAATTGGTGCGTGACTTTTTCCTATCTTAATTGAAACCCGAGTAATGTTTTTTCATAGCATTTCATACATCAGATGTAACTTACTCCTGATAAAGATAAATATTGGTCTTATGAGCCTGCAAATATATAGTTCATGACATTTTGTTACTTGTCACAAATAAAAACTTTCTAAAGGTAATCAAGAAGTTACTTACTGAACAAGTAATAAAAAATAAAACAGCTGGGAACAACAAGACCTGAACAAAGATACAATTTAGCTCTACCAGCAATCTATCACTTTTAGTTATTTCTTTCAATGGATAAAAAACATATCTATGAGAATTTGGTTATATATTACAGTATTTGATATATATCTTTCTTCAATTTTTGCAGTAAAATGAAAAATAATTTCTCATCACTTTTCACATTAATCTATTTTCTTTTCTTAACGCAATGCTACACAAGAGCTATCTGCACTAGCCATCCCCAATTTAGCAGTGTAAGACTAGAGGAAAGGCAGCTAGTCATCCACACCCACTACCAACTTGTGGGCTACTCTTTTACCAATGAATACTGGGATTGACCATCACATTATAACACCCCGACAGCTGAAAGGGAGAACATGTTTGGTGTGACAGAGATTTGAGCCTTCATCCCTCAAATTACGAGAGGAGTGCCTTAACCATCTGGTCGTACCAGGCCCTTATTTATGGCACAAATACATTACACTATATAAGAAAACTTTTACTTTTTCTTGTTCCTGGGCAGAAAATGTTATTTCCCAATTACTTATGCCTAAAGTAAATGTAAAAAACATATTTTTCTCTTCAAACTTTGCTTTTGTGACCTGGGTAATGAAATTTTCATATTCACTCATTTTCCAGAACATTCCAGGTAGATTCAATGCTGAGTAGCTAATAGAGAATTTTCAAGAACTTTCTAGAATGCTGTAGAACGTATGAGAATTTTCAAGAACTTTCTAGAATGCTGTAGAACGTATGTGAATTTTCAAGAACCTTTTAGAATTTTTTAGAACTTTCCACAGTAATATATATACAGGGGCTCACCACTTACTTCACTTTAGTTCTAGCTGCCTAAGTAAACACACAGACCTATCTGATTTTATCAGCAATGGCATCAAAATGCTGCAAGCATTCTCCACACACTTGGCTATGTATGTGGCCAATGTATCAAGACAAGAGCGAAAAAGTACTCTGTGACAGCATCTGATAAAATGTGTGAAGCCTAAAAGGCATATTTCAGCATGCCTGTCAGGGATCAAGACAAACCCTAGGCACCTCATTTTACCTGCAAGCACTGAAAAAATACTCTAAATGGTAAGACAGACAATTTTTGCTTGCATGAATAGTAAGATTTTATATTATACAAATTTTAAACCTTTAAAATTTTAAATATCTTTTAGTGCACCTCAAAGAGGAATACAACAGCATCAAGACCTTGCTAGAAGACTTAAAGTATGATGAGTACAGACAGAAGGTCATTGGAGACTTCAAAATGGTGACATTTCTGATGGGCCTCCAAAGAGGCTTTACTAAATTTTCCTGTTATCTTTGCCTTTGAGACAGCAGGGACACTGCAGTACACTACAACATAAAGTGCAGGCCACAATGGACCGTGCTCTTTATGGGGAGGCACAATGTCAAATGTGAGCCACTAGTAGATCTCCAAGAGGTGTTGTTCCCACCGTTGCACATAAATTGGGTCTTGTGAAACAGTTTGTCACAGTTCTTTACAAGGAGTCTGCACTCTTTAAGTACCTTTAAGACTTCTTCCCTGAGCTGTCTGAGGCAAATCTGATGTCTTCGTTGGACCACAAATAAAGATCCTGGAGTGCACAAAATTCCCCAAGAAGCTCAGTAGAAAGGAAAAAAAAAAAGCTTGGGGCAGAATTGTCGCAGTGGTTCAAGGCTTCTTGGGCAATCACAAGGCCAAAAATTATGTGGAAGTGGTTGAGGCTCTGACGAAGAACTATGACAAAATGGGCTGCAGGATGTCCCTGAATGTCCACATCCTTGATGCTCATCTTGATAAATTCAAAAAGAACATGGGAGCATATTCAGAGGAGCAAGGCAAGCACTTCCACCAAGATATACTGGACTTTGAATGTCGCTACCAAAGAATGTATAATGAAAACATGATGGGAAACTATATTTGGGGGCTGATACGTGAAAGTGATTTACAGTACAGTTGCAAATCTTGAAAAACTACTCACTTCTAAACAATTTTGTATAATTGTAGAAAATTACATATGGCAAAATGAGCTGCAGGATGTCCCTGAATGTCCATATCCTTGACGCTCTTCATTTTCTGTACTCTTAC
Source organism: Carcinoscorpius rotundicauda (assembly GCA_011833715.1). Lineage (NCBI taxonomy): Eukaryota > Metazoa > Arthropoda > Merostomata > Xiphosura > Limulidae > Carcinoscorpius > Carcinoscorpius rotundicauda. The sequence goes on along the minus strand of CM022396.1, from coordinate 92,610,581 downwards.
AACATAAGCAATTAAGAAATAGCACATACTATCAAGGAACAAAATTTGTGTTACATAGTGTTATTATTTCATAAACTTGTTGACTATAAAGTGAAACTTTTAAAGACATTACATGGAATCATTCAGGAGTACTCCATAGTCTGCAATAAACCCTCTTAATTTAATATGTCACTGTGCGAGCAATTTATTTTGAATCACAAGCAAGGTATAGTGGTTTACTAACTTGTAAATATAGTGTTCATTTTAAATTAAAGTTTAATATAAAAACCAAAGGAAATGAACTATATATCATATTTTTTATCACTTTTTTGTCACAATAAATTATCCATGATTGCCACAATTCAATTAAAGTGTGGTTCATAACAGTGTATGCCTTTTCATACCTGCAAACTACAATTTTAATGTTTTTGAGTAATTAAAAAAATTCTGTTTTGTTTTAAAGAATGAAGAAGTTATAGTGGCAAATGTAGTAACTTTAATCTTTCAACTTGTATTTCTTGTCTTGTTTTTTCATTTAAAAACATGTGGTCTAAAAGAGTTACAATTTAGACCTAATTAATAATGTGACACTTTTATTTTTTTTGGTTTGCCTAAACACTTTATTAATTATGTTTTAAAAAAAAAATAAAAGAACCCAAAAATATGAATAATGAAAGATAAATATTATGGCAATGGAGATATAAAACCAAATACTGTGTTAAAGCTATAATTATTTTCTTTATTCATTTATATATATATATATATATCACACTCCATTAGCATATTACAATGAAAAACTTTAAAAAAAACCTTCTTTCTCAAATATGTCATTTGAAAGGCATGCAACTAGCATTATGTCCTGGGTAAAGGTGGGCACCACTTGTTTCCATTACGATCAGGAGCCTTAATGTGGGGAATATCCCAGATCCAAATTTCATCTGGAATAAAGTAGTGAAATATCTCATAAAGAATATTACATTCAACAGAAAACACATCAGCTGAAATGTTCATTACAGATAAGAATTTCTTGTCATTAGTTCAATTCTGCTGAATGACAGAAGCAACAGAAAATAATTTATATTGTAAACTGAATTATGAGAGATTGCCTAATAAGAATATATCAACAGATGCAGATTAAAACATGAAGAATAAAAAAATTACATTCACCAATATTGATAGAGTTAAAAGAAATACACAGTGATGGCAGGGTAACCTGCATGTAGGAAAAGTGAACTTACATATCTTGACAGAGAACTTACCTTTGTCAGAGTATGGTGTAAGAGGGATATCATATGGAACAGGAAATGAAACAGTTTCCATGTTAAAATTTCTTTCCTCAACCTCTGGAACCCCAAAAACTTCCCTAGATACCTGTAATATAGGTATTATTTAATAATCAATGAAAAATAGTAGGGGAAAATGAATTTCTTTCACAAAGTGAAGCTTTCATAAAACTGAATTTATTAATCAACATTTACTTTGTTTTAACAGGACCGAGATAAAGCATTACCTTTCGAGTGTTTTGAGACAATTAAGAATAATAATAATACTGCCATTGTCAATAATTCATGTTTATTAATTCATCATAAACTCTGACCTACAATGTTTAGAATCTGTTTAGACTTGTTAATATCTAGCAGTTTATTCATTTGAAAGAACTGTTAACCTAAAAGATTCAGATGTATGATTTAAAAGTCAATGGGAAAAATATATCTGAAATCTGCAGATTACAAAGTACAAAAGTCTATGAATAAAAATAAAAATGTGATTTACAGTCTGTGAATACAATCTGTAGACACAGGTGATGCCTATAATCTACAGTTCTTAACTAGAGAAAAACAAAGTCTATGATCCAGACTCTACAGTCCCCATATTATACAAGTGATTAGATATACTTGCTAATTGATAGATACACCACCCCCTACATCCCCTGTACACGGTAAAACAACGATACTGGCATGTGCTTCTTCTTTCATAACTTTCACAATCAGTGAGTTTTACACATCTCATAAATCTCCCTATTTTTGTCTGTTTTCTTTTTATGTAACTTTCAATTTACTTTTAGTTTCATACAATATACCTTTTCTTAAGGTTTTCATATGACCACCTTGCAAAAACATATTTTTTATCTGAAAGAATATCTTGCCACAACATTTTTTAAATGATAATCTTGCAATTTCCAAGTTCACAAATGAATTGTCAATGTTAATTAAGTGTCAAACTAAAAACTACCATATGGTCCGTTGTTATATTTTGAAAATATACAGTAATCTCATACTTCTATGGAACAAGTAAATTAATAATTAAACAATGAAAACAATTCACTTTCATTGATAAGAGTAATAATGTTTTCACTTAAAATAAATCATGATGAAACTTAGACACAATTTAATCTGCTTGTTAAGTCAATTTATTTATGCACTTTGCTTAAAATACAATAAACATAAAATTAATATTCAATGAAGATTTGACATATCAAAATATTATGCAGTGTCATATAAACTCAACAGCAAACTTAAGTTCTCTTCATTTATTAAAACTTTCAGTGCTGATTGAAGGATAGAAACCACTTTCAACAAAGAAAACAATTTCACGATAAATGTGCATTTATTTTACCAGACATTTTGGCTTATGTCTTTTTTAAAGGTCTATAAACAACACTGGTTAAAATACTGATTTTAAATGACAGCAGACAAAAATAATATAATAAAGATACAATAACAATATGGAACAGTGCAAAGTAAAGTGTACTGAAAGTATTGTTCTACAGGTTAGAACAGCAGATCCTAAAAGTAAATGTTTAACAAGTAAATACATGAATACATAAAAAATAAAATAAGCTTGTAGACTGATAAAAAAAAACTCATGTTTACAAACATTGTAACAAAAAAAAAACATTATTTCTATTAAAAAGCGAAAACACTTAACTTTAAACAAAGTACTAAACATCAGCAAGATATCTTGTTTCAAAAATCTATAGCCCCTGGCATCATTTTTAAATTCCCTTCTGTGTATGGTATTGGCCATTTTACTAGCAATACATGCCAATAAAATTAACATTACAATGTATGTTACACAGTTACAAGTTGGATTTTTTTGTTATTTAAGTCATAAATCCTTTGTTTTTTTAAAAAAAAACTTTCAAAAACTACTTAAACTGTATGTTCATGTCACATGATCCATAAAGTATGGAAAATCTTGACTTTAGTAGTGGTTCACTCTTATTCACACAGTGACATAATCCATATAGTATGGAAAATCTCGACTTTAGAGGTGGTTCACTCTTATTCACACAGTGACATGATCCATATAGTATGGAAAATCTCGACTTTAGAGGTGGTTCACTCTTATTCACACAGTGACATGATCCATATTGTATGGAAAATCTTGACTTTAGTAGTGGTTCACTCTTATTCACACAGTGACATGATCCATACAGTATGGAAAATCTTGACTTTAGTAGTGGTTCACTCTTATTCACACAGTGACATGATCCATATAGTATGGAAAATCTTGACTTTAGTAGTGGTTCACTCTTATTCACACAGTGACATGATCCATATAGTATGGAAAACCTTGACTTTAGAGGTGGTTCACTCTTATTCACACATTCAGGTGATGTACATAGATAAGTTTATTTGTTGTATTTTTTTTAACTTTTTGCAAAGCTATACAAGGGCTATCTGCCCCTAATTTAGCAGTGTAAGACCAGAGGGAAGGCAGCTAGACATCACTGCTCATTGCCAACTCTTGGGCGACTCTTTTACCAATAAATAGTGGGATTAATCATCACATTATAATGTACCCACAGCTGAAAGAGAGATCATGTTTAGTGTGACGAGGATTCAAACCTGCAACTCTCAGATTATGAGTTGAGTGCCTTAACCACCTGGCCATGCCGGGCCTACATGAGTAAGTAGATGAAAGTATGTGTGTTTGAAACTATCTAATGTGTGATATTTAAAATATGTAGCTGTTTTGTCTGGGAAACAACCTCAATGTTTTCAATCATTGACAGATGCCACTTTCACATTCTACACTATGTCTCAATAGACAACGTACACATAGTTAAGCATATAAAGTCACTAGAAATAGTTCATTTAACATAATACTCAGTTTTCCTAACTGTGTTTGTTTTATATGCAAAAAGGGCTCGTTTGGGTTCAGAAAATATTTTAAATAGAAGAGCGAACAACCAAATACTTGGTAATTTCTTACAATTTTCTTACAAAACCATCAACATAATTTCACAAAACAGAAAACTAAAAAACAACCTTACAAAAAGAGACATAAATTCCATTAAAAACCTAAAACAAGACAGAAACATAAAAATTCTAAAAGCAGATAAAGGTAACGCTATAGTATTAATGAACACGAATGAATACATACAAAAAATGAATAACATCCTATCAAACACGAACAAATTTAAACCAATACACACAAATCCAACAAAGACACACGAGACGCAACTGAAGAAATTACTACTACAAATGAAAGAAGCCAACACAATTTCACAAACACTTTATTCCTACCTACGTAAAACCGACTCACGCACACCGCAAATATATGGCATCCCCAAACCTCATAAACCAGATTGTCCATTACGACCAATAATGTCAACATATGAATCGTTTAATTACAATCTTGGTAAATACATAGCATGGGCATTCTCCAAATATGCAACATCAGCCAGCTCATTCATCAAAGACTCTTTTAATTTCAAGTCTAATCTAAATCAACTTTATCATAAAGCCTTAATGGCCAGTTTCGATGTTATATCCCTCTTTACAGAAGTCCAACCACTGAAGCCTGCAAGATAGCCTTAGAACTCTATATCCGAGACCCTAACCCAATTATAGACATTCCCAGTAACCAGTTAGCAACCCTCATAGAATTCACCACAATAAAGACAAACTTCATGTTCAACAACCAAAACTATATACAAACAAATGGCCTAAGCATGGGCAACCCAGTATCACCAGTTCTAGCCAATATTTTTGTGACACAAGTTGAAACACAAGCAATTAATACAGCATTACATCCACCACTATACTGGTACAGATATGTAGATGACACGGTTGCGGGATTCAAATCTACAGAACACATACTTAATTTTTTCACTCACATTAACTCTATACATCCCAACATTAACTTCACATGTGAACAGGAAGAAAGCAATCAAATATCATTTCTTAACCTCAAAATTATTAGAACTAACACACATTTCAAAACAGAAATCCACCGAAAAATCACCCATACTGGACTATACATTCCTTGTGACTCAGCACATGAAACAGAACAAAAACTCAACATTCTAAGAAACCAGATAAACACAGCCATAAAACCATGCTCACCAGATAAAATTAACGATGAATTAGACAAAATAAAACAATACTTCATCAACATCAATAAGTTTCCTCTGTAGAAAACATTACACGCACACACCTAGACAGAAAGCAAAATCAACCAGCAAAAGTAAATATATCTCACGAATCAAAAAATCACGAAACCATATACTGCTGTATACCATATATTCCTGACATCAGCAGACAAATAACCAACATTTGGCAAAAACTAGTAACAAAATATAACATTCCAGTTAATACTAAATTTATTCAAAAACCAGGCACAAAACTAAGGTCTATACTATGTAAGAACTACACTGACAAACACCACACCAACAATATTTATAAAATACAATGTGATAACTGCCACGACTTCTATATTGGAGAAACAAGTAGAAAAATGGAAACCAGATTCAAAGAACATAAAAAGTCACCTTCACACGTTTTCGAACAATGTAAGTCAAATGGACACAACATAACCATAGAAAACACTAAAATACTAAATAAAGAAACAAACATAAACAAATGCAAAATTAAAGAAGCCTTACTTATACAACAACTTAAACCCAAAATAAACCAATATAAAGGAACGCCATTATACCTATATTAATATTATACATAAAATTATATATTCAAACATCTAACCCCGCCCTCTACATTGCAACAATCAGTTACACAACCCCTTCCAAACATGTGGTCAGCTTCTGGTCAGTTACCTCTTTCTTTGTGAACCTGACGATGACTGAAGAAGGTCGAAACGTTGTTCGCTCTTCTATTTAAAATATTTTCTGAACCCAAACGAGCCGTTTTTGCATATAAAATTCTCAACAAGTGGGTGTCTCGACATCACTGATTGTAACTGTGTTTGTGTAACTGTCAACATGACTGTTGTTTGCTTGATCAACCAGATCACTTGAGGTGGTTTCTTACTTAGTTGTGCTACAGTCAGAGACATAGTTAAACTGCACTTAAGTCTTACTTTTATAAATCAGTTTATTATGTACTATTTGTTTTAAAAAATCGTATTTCAAAGATTTAATGATTTTTGTACATTCAACTTATTGTTACCTCAACTGTAATGGTGAATAAATAAGATGGCATTATTCGAGTCTGTGTGCCAGTCATTATGTAATAATAATAATAAAGACCTGCAGGCACTAGTCCACATGGTTGGTTGGTGTTTACTGGTGCAAACCAACTGGGTTATCTGCACCAAACAACATGTAGGAAAACGTAAAACTAAAATCCTTGTAAACTGTAAAAAAAATTAATCAAGATAAAACTAAAGAAACTTCACTTAGCAGAGAAAAACTTAAATAGATTTAAAGAGGCCAATGGCCCTTACAAATCTGAAAAAAAAAAGTAAGGTGAACAGTGTCACCGTTGCCAATGAAAGTGTCTAACGTTAGAGGTAAACCATCATTCGGAGTTGTGACGACAGCATGACAGTAAAGCATGGGCTGTTGTGATTTGTACGTCACAAAGACCACACACCGGTGCATCAGTCCAAGAAAAGGGAAAACAAAGAGTTAAAAAATGTGACCAATGCATAATTTAATGAGAACAAATTCCTCCTTCTGATCCTTACAGAAACAAGACAGTCAAAGAGCAACAGAAGGTTTGATCTAGAAAAGATTATTATGTTGCTCACTCCAAGTCAACTGCTAACTGGTGCAAAGATTAACTTTGAATACAGGACCACACTCCATATATGGGACAGGCACCAGAGTAGACAGAGTTTGTTCCTGTGAATGTCACCATGGCCTAATATCCAGAAAAACTAGAAATGAATGGAAGATAAAATTTCTTGAAATCGCTTCACAGCCAATAAAGAGCTAAGGGAGTTGGTATAAATAATATAGTTCTTGTACTGGAAACCTTCTATGTGATCCAAGGCAAGAAAAGTGAAATGACATACAGTTCAAAAGTGAACACAAACTGTAAAGGGGATTTTGTATGCAACCATAACAAATCATGGTAGAACCCACAGAGTCACCTGAGTTTGAATCATTTGTGTAAATGGGAATGGAAGGATGGTTTGAAAAATGTTCAGCAAATAGAAGATGGTACTTCCAATCAAGAGTATCTGCCTTCCACAGATGACTCAAAGAAAGGTTACAGGTTGGAATAGTAATAAGCCATGATACAATGGCGTGGTCGGGGACTGTAGATCTGAAACATATAGTAAAGAAAGTTGAAAATTGGGGAGGTGTGGAAGGGTTTGTCAGACTTGGTGTACAAACTCTGGATTGGAAAAGTACAGAAAGCCCTTGTGCAGTGCCAAAGCTCTAAACTGTGAACAGAGTTAAATATCTTCAAAGCTAAGGTCCTGGCATAACATAGACCACAGACCCATAGTTCAATTTCTATCAAATGAGGACACAACAGATTTTAGTTTGATATGTAGAATGAAGGTCAGTTTATAGTAAAAGATAAGTCCTAATAACTTTGTCTCAGGGACCATAGGAAGAACAACATCACTGAGATGAAGTTTGGCATCAGTGCGTGAATACCCCATCGGCAGTAAAAATGCATGCAAACGGTTTTAGAGATATAAAAGATAAAAATTGTTAACTGTGATCTACTTCAAAAAATGAATGATGGCAGTTTGAAGCTGCTAATTAATAAACCTCATGCTCAATGACTGACATGAGATGTAAGTTCATTAAAATATTTTTAATATACGTGGATAACTGGCCACACATCCCATACAAGTGGATGTCTTACAAAATGCCCTATTGCTACGTGGTATTGCAGGCCTTCTCAAAATAAAAAAATACACACATAAGATAGTGTCGCTTTATAAAGACATCTCTGATTAATGACTCAAGTTAAATCAGGTGATTCACAGTGAAGCAATGTCACTGGAACCATCACTAGATAAGAGGAGGTTGTTTGATTCAAGAAACCAAACAAGACAAGCATTAACCATCCTCTCTAAGATCTTACAGAGACAGCTCATTGAAACAACTGGACAAGAGTTCAAAGGAATCTTGGGATCTTTCTGTGGCTTGAAAAAAGGGAGGACAATACCCCAAACATCAGGAAAAACATTTTTGTGCTAGATATGGTTAAAAAATTATACACATAGAGAAGAGAAAGAGGTGATCACTCTTCCCAAGACTTGATGGCCATGAAGATGGAGGATGAAACAGAAGTGCTCTGGGCATCAGCAACTTCCTGGCCTTTGCAGAGCAAGGTTGAAAGGGGGTAAGAATTTTACTGCCCACTGACCTAATGAATCTTGTTCTACATAATTTTGTAACGGGTGGTAGAAAAGATGCTTGGTGCGAAATTAATTCAACATTCCTTCTGGCTTTAATGTCTTACCTACCAAGCATGGGCATGAATCTGATGAAAAGCAGTACAGTTTGAAAGTTTAAGATATTCATGAAAGGTATCCCAGGCCTGTTTTTGATACTTCCATGCCATTTGGCAGACAAACCTCCAACATGGATAAAGATACTATGGAAAACATGCTGTCTGGACAAAACAGTCAGTCAGTATTGTCACACAGTCATCTGTTGATGACATACAAACAATGGCAGGGTCAAGTTCTGAAAAACCATGGAAAGAAAGCCAGGTGTCCTGGTCCAACTTCCACTGAGGCAAGGATCATTTGGTATTGACCACAGCCAGTCTCCCTCAAAATGAAAGAAAAATGATCACTGCCCCATGGATCATTGTTTACTTCCAAGAAAAATTAGAGGAAAGTGAAGTGAAGATCAATAGAAGTAAAAAACTGACTAGGTACATGAAAATAAGTATAAGAACCAGCACTGAAAAGAGGAAGGTTGTGATCAGCTTTAATAAATGGTCCCTACCCTCAAAGTCCCCAAGAAGTGAAAAAGGAGTGACAACTGTTCAATGAAAACATCAAAATCTGATTAACCATAGGTCTCTTCAGAAGACAAGAAAAAAGAACAAATAGTTATGGTATGATTAAAGGAGACACTGATGATGACACCCTTAAAGGGTGTATCGAGTGACAAAGACAGCATAGGCATATGTTGATCAATCAGTAGTACCACCCCTACATCACACAATCTGTCATTCTAATATAAAGAAAACTGATGAATGGTGACTGTACCAACAGGTTTCAAAAACGTTTCCTGTAAGGAAAGATGCACAAGATTATTGGAATCAATCAAGGCCTTGATGTCATCCAACTAAGAATGAAAACCTCGAGAGTTCCATAGTATCATAAGTAGCCAGTTTTATTTAGGTGAAGGTAAACTGGGCAAAATGCTCTTGAATTTACTACGTTTTTTATTAGAAGGTCTTTTGACCTCCATGAATTTTGCTCTGAATTGAATGGGCAGGTGTATATCATTAGCTTTGGACTCCAGAGACTGCAGGCAAGAATGAATAATCATTCAACATCTTGAGGCCAAAGAAGATGGATCTGAGATATCCCAGAAGCCAGTATCGAAGGAAGTGGATCCAGGCAGTCGGTGATAGGAATGGTGGGAACAGAGACAGGAGTAGATGTGGACTTGTCAACACGTTTATTTAAAGAGGGAAGAATCTGCACATGGATTGAAGACAAATCTGCTGGAGGCAAATAAAGATCTGTCTTAACTCCCACTGAAGCAATGAAATGCAGTGTAACAGCATATGTCCAAATGGAAGGTAGGAACAATAACTTCTGAGCCTTGGGATAAGAAATGTTTGGAACCATTTTCAAATACTGTACCTCTTTCTCCTCCACCCACCTAGAGTAAGGACAAAAGCAAGAGGGATGAAAGCCACAACAATTAACACAGTGAGGACCCAGTTTGCACACACAGACATCATGGTCTTTGCCATCACAAGGAGCACAAATAAAAAAATACAATATGATGTCTTCTTGTGACCCAATTGCTGAAACTGGATACATTTGAGAGGATTGGGAGTATATGACTATACCTTACAGTTTAGATAACCTGCCTTGACAGTTGGACATGATAACATAAATGTCAAAATTAGGACATTGGTAGGCAGCATAATTCTGTCCTTTTGAGTTGAGCTATGCCTTACTGCAGAAACACCTTAGGTGGAGAAATCACTGAGAAACTCTGACTCAGGGATGTTCTTCAAATTTCTTAAAATAATAACTCCTCATGAGGAATTCAAAGTAGCATAAGGAGTAACCTCAGTGTACATTATTCTCTATGGCCTTAAAATGCAAGAGGAGTTCAATGTGTTTTGGGGTGGATGTTTCCACCAAAATGCCCCCAGAATGCAGTTTCATGACCGACTTAGAAGAACCAGCAAGCCCCTCTAGTCCCTTTGGAATAAAAAATGGGAGACATCTGCCCTAAAGAAATATCTGACAAAGAATGCAGTATGAAAAAATGAGGTACAGATACAGAAGAAGGTGAAGACTAATGTTCAATCTTTAAGATGTGGTAATTTACCCATGAGCTGTTTTTTTATTACTTTATTTGAATTTTGGGGATCCATAATAAAAGAAGAAAGATTCAGTACTCTCTGACCCCACTCAACATGGAGTCCAATGAGGCAATGAGCTACAATGCCAAAAAAGGACACTGCAGCAATGCCAGGGTTTCATGAATGCTACACCCAAACACCAGTGTCAAACACATAGTCCACAACACCAACTGAGAATGCCCAACACTGGTACTCAGTTGACCTTAACCCAAGTGGACCAGCCAACTGATCCTGGAGGAGCCACTGCAAATCCACCTGTCTTAAGGAATTCAAGGCCAAAGTGGCATGTTGGGGTTGAATCCCTCAAACACCAGAAACCTTCAAGGATTTCCATGTACAGCAAACATGTGGGTGGATATTTAGATCTCAGAGGATGTAAACTAATAGTACAGAACCTTCTCTGAAAGGTCCCCTCACCATGTACAGGAATCCACTTCGAGAAGCATTTTATTTAACAATCAGTAGCCAGAAGGTTTTACAGTTGGTGTTTTTGGCCAGCAACTAATTGCATTTGCTCCACAACATTTCAAACTTAATGACAGAAACAGATATCTTTGTGGGTTTGTAATAACAAATACAGGGCAAGGAAGTGTTGTTGCAATGGGAATCAAACCTGAGACCCTTATATCATATAAAAACAACAAAAACATCTAAGCTATTGATCATGGACAAACAAAATCCATATTTTATGGTTCCTGGATTAAAATGAAACTTGTAAATTTATCAATAACTTTAAAATGAACATCTTTGACTAGCAAATTGAGGATAAAAATAAAACCCTGTATCTACAAACATGATATTAACACTTAACCTGCAGCCTAACTAAAGTAAAACTAGTGTGTGAATACTAATAAGGTCTGTAATTTATAGTGTATGAATATTATTACTGTGAACTAAAATTTATGAATAAAGGTTTATATCCAGTGGATGAAAATAAAATATTTTTACAACAGTCTGTGGATAAATATAAAAACACTACATTAAAACCATGTACAATAATTCAACAAAAGGGTCTTATAACTGCCATTTATTTAACCACTGATAACTAACAATTTTCTCAAAAACAGCAGTAACATTTAAAATAAAAATTGATTCATCAATAAGAAACAGTAATACCTTATTTGGGAATTTGAACGACAAATACTTTTGCATTTCACAAAATTTATGAACAAGAATATTTATTCTAATTTTAAGTTATACAAGAATTCTGATTATGAACATATAAAACTAAGTTTTAGTACAGTCAATACAAACCAAATATTGGGGCATAAACAGAACTCCAAGTTCATATGACCGGATCATAAACTGACTTCCGTTCTTTTCTGAAACTCCCCAAGCAGCCTTGGATAAGTTGGCACTGGTAAAACATATCATGTTATAATAATATTGAAGTCACACTTTAAATACATAATTAAAAACTCATTTCTCAGACTTACTTTGTAACAGTTTTCAATGAAACATCTGTTAGAAGGAATTATTCCAAATGTCAAACTAAAAATGTTTCACAATGCAATGAAAAATAGTGCAAAGCTACTGGTTATTTAATGTTTGTTTGATACGTGAAAATACTGCATAAGCGCTATTAAAATAATTCTTAATATACATTAATAGCCTTAACCAACATTAAACTGTTTAAAATTCCAGTAACTCCTGAAGCCAATCACCTGATACTCTAAAAAGTAATTTTACACAAGTTTTGATAGTATTGCTTTAAAGTAATTGCAAGCATCCTAAATTGTTAGGAAAAACCCTTGTAATCCGTATATATGATTGAGGTGATGGAAGTTATAATGTTAATCTTGTTAGGTTTTTTTTTAATTATAAGTATAAAATGCACTTTGTAAGTTTTTCTAACACAACTTACTACTATGTTATATCGACTTAACTGCTCGATTACCTGGTAAGCATGAACCAAGCAATAGAGCTGTTGTCTGGTGAAACTCTGAGGTAAGTCTTGATATGAGGTGAAGCAACGCTACGAGATAATCTGTCACTCTTCCACTGGCTGATAACACAAATGAAACAGATGATAAAAATTCAGAAACCGTTCAAGATAGAGCATACCAAGAAAAGGTCATAAAACACAACTAAACAGAAAAGACAAAAAAAAATTCAAATCTCTACTTGAATAAAGTAATGAATAAAATACTGTATGTCTGTAAAATAATACCACTAACTACAATAAACATCTATGTACTTTGGCCTGTCAACTCTAGTAGGACAGGCTCAGGTGATTTGATTAGCCACATATCCTATTTGTACTCTTTTAAAGTACTTTTAGATTTAATACTTCTAACTTTCAATATAGTTTGTTTATCTTCATAAAATCTGGCAGTCTTTCATTTACTATTATAAATCTTTCACATACAAAAATCATATTTTTTAGTGATGTACTTTTATTAACATAAAATAAAGATTGTCTGTGAACATATTTCTTTTGAATAGTCCATGTGCAAAGTGAATTTGATGTTAAAATTAAAAATACTCCTCCTAATCTCCAAAATCTCAAATTTCCTTTGTATAATCCCTAAAGCCTCCTACGTGCATTTCATATTTTTTTTTTTAGTAAAACAATAATTTATCTGTTATTTTCTTTACCCTATCTCAAATTTGGTCAGTTTGACCAACCTTGTAACCACTAAAAAATCTAAATGACTTGTCTTTCTAGAATTACTTCACACTGTAACATCAAACTATATTCCTTTATCGTAAATACTTCTAAATTTTATTGTTTTTCGTGATGGTGAGAAACCCACTTGATGTAAAAATTCATCTCAGAAATGGCTGGTATGGATATTAAAATTTTTATTAATAAAGCAGAGAACAACGTTTCAACTGTCTCAGGTCATCTTCTCTTAACAAAGAGAAAGACTGCAACTGACCATTGCCAGACACATCTTAGGGACAAGAGTGTAAACTGGTATGGTATTGTAGGGAACATTGCAGTTAGGTGTTAGGTTATTAATTAATACACGTACAAATGTTTTCCTTCATATTGGTTTAATTCTGATTTTAACTGTTGTATAAGTAGTGTTTGTTTGATCTTGCATTTGTTTATATTTGTTTTCCTACTTAGTATCTGGGTGTTCTTTATGGTTGTATTATGTTTATTTTATTTGCAGTGTACAAAAAACGTGTGAAGGTGTTTTTTGTGTTCTTTGAACCTAATTTCTTTTTTTCTGTTTATTTCTCCAATATAGAAGTCATGGCAGTTATTGTATTGTATTTTATAAATAATGTTGGCATTGCATTTGTCAGTGTAATTTTTACATAGTATGAACTTTACTTTTTACCTGGTTTTTAAATAAATTTAGTGTTTACTGGAATGTTGTGTTTTTCCAAATGTTGGTCATTTTTTGCTAATGATGTGAACATATGGTATGCAGCAGTGTAAAATTTTGTAGTTTGTTTATCTTGGGACTTATTATTGTTTGTTTGTTGTTGACTGTGTTGTTGATCTAGGTGTGTGTGTGTGTGTGTGTGTATAATTTTTTTCAACAGTTGTTATTGTCCTTTGCACTGTCTGACTATTATCCATGACTTTTTAAGTTGTATATCACTCAGGACATGTACATCTCATATTACAATATTGAATGACAATACCCATATGCTGCATGGATGCATAACTCATTAAAAATTCATCCAAGTTATTCATTAACTTTATCATGGGAATGATGTTTTTCCTCCGATTGAAATTAACATTTAACTATTTGAAACATAATGTTAAATAATACATCATTTGTTACATGAAAACCTTGACTTCATATTAATTATATTATTGAACATAAAAAGAGAACTGTTAAAAAAAAGATGTTAGAAGTGGGTGTGGCAAGTGGAGTCTGATTTGCTTTCAATAACTCTGTAATTAAACAAAACTGAAAACTCAAAAATATAAAAACATACAAGTAAAAAATAATACATATGAGATCCAAGATATTTTAAAAATTACAGTTATCTATACTTGCTAAAAAAACATTTCTAAGATATGGCTCCTTTTCAGTTACATTTGAACATTGCCATCCTTATATAAAACAACTGAAGTCACTTCCAACAAAAACTAGCCTCATCATTACAATACACAAGATCATGTATTGTAAACAGAGATAAATAACATAATTTTAATCTGCATTTAAATTGTACTTTTTTGAGAGATGATAAATAAAACAAGAAAGAAGACAATGTCATGAGAAAATGTGAAGTGTGTATCACAATGTCAGAAATTCAGTTGTTTTTTTTAATTATTGTCTTGTAGAATTAACAAATTTATACACTCTTGTGCAAAGTAATTGAAACAAGATGGAAAATTACGATTTTTTTCAATTTTTTGCATTTTATTTCTGAGAATCCAAAAATTACTCACAAATTAATACATGATATGACCACCTTTATTTTTCAGAAGATCATTAATCTACTTTGGCATCGACTCCAAGAGTTGACTGCAATCTTTACTAATTTTTGGATCACGATACCACACCTCAATTAGCTTATCTTTCATAGTACAGTCTTTTCCCTGAAGTCTTTCTTTACAAATCGCCCAAATATTTTCAATATGATTTAAGTCCGGAGAGTTTCCAGGCCAGTCCAGCACTTTTATTCGTGTTGTAATCATAAAATTCTTCACAAGTTTCGATATGTGGAATGGGGCCAGATCTTGCTGAAAAATGCCAGATCCATCTGGAAGTCTCTTTTTCAATTCTGGCACGATTCTTCTCTGCAAAACTTCGATGTTCTGTGATCCTCACATCATACCTTCTACAACATGTAAGCCTCCAACGCCATAGTAGCTGAAAAAGCTCCAAAACATCTTCAGGGGATGTTTTATAAACTGATTAATGTAAGATTCTTGAAGTTTCTCATCTGGAGATCTGCAAACATGCAGACTTCTTTGACCCTGTACGAAGAAATGAGTCTCGTCACTGAATAACACCTTCCTCCATTGTTCTTGCATTTCAGACCCCACTGATACAGTTTTTTTCTTCATTGAGTTGGTAAGAAGTTGTTTTTTGACTGGTCTCCTTGCCCTTCTAACAAAATTTCAAATGACGTAATATTCCTCAAAATTTCGTCATATATCCCAAAAACAGATCGACTATACTGCAAAACACAGCTAATGATACCATCTGTGTGAAAGAATGACTATTAAAGGAAATCAGTGGGTCCAGCAAGCCTACACAGGCCACCATGCTGAAAATATTGTAAAATGACCATTTGTTTTGCTTAATTTGCACAAGTTTGTATGCTATTAAAATAGATTATTAGCTAAGATTTTATGCTATTCTAATTATTATAACATACATAAACAGTAGTTTAATAAACTTTTAAGTGTATGACACCAAAACCTTGTGTCACGTGTAATAAAGGAGACCTGTGGCAATTGGGTTAACTTCAAAATCTAGATATATATAAACACCCCAAGATATTTAACTTAATAACTATCAATAAATTTCTGTCTGAAGATTAACTCGAAATTTACTGAAAGTAATATCCACAAATCTTATTCAAGTAAAACTTAATGACTTATCCCCCACCTAACCCTTTATAAACACAACAACAAATCTGAAAGTATTTGTACATTACCATTCTAAGATGGAACATCTTAAGTAACCTCCAACAAAAGCCAAACTTATTAAATGTATGATCTAAAATATTTCATTAAACTGAAATAAATAAGGAAATATTCAGTTCAGAAATTTCAAGATTTAATCCAACAGAATGAAGAGTCAGCAACATAAATATTTTATAAAATATCCCATATATTTTATGTGCAAGTCAAAAATAATAGATGTGACTTTCAAGATATTTTAAATATTACAATTACCTACACTTACTAAAGAAAATTTCTAAGATATGGTTGCTTTTTAGCCACATTTATGCTATATGGAAGGGAAGTTCCAGCAGGGTAACCTTCTAGACTTTCTCGCACATTGTTTACACTTGGAAAAACCTGAAACAGAAATATGGAATAAAACACATATACACCACAAATCCCTCAGAAAAAAATCACACATTTTGAACAAAAAGAAACAATAAGAACACTACTTACCTACAGTAATAAAGTCCTTAGAAATTAGCTTTTTAAAATATATTTTAGCTACAAGTGAAATGCTTTTACCGACCCACTTAGGTACCCCCCGTGAACATGAAAGACAACAAAATAAACATTATAATTTTCATCAGGTCTCAAAAGTCACTGATGATATACTGAATACACAGTGAATGAGAAAAAGTGTAGGTGCCTGCTTACAGGTGTTTAAGTCTGAATGTCATAACTGGAAAGGTCTCCTATTTTGTGCAAAGAAATTCATCATAAGTTTGAATATTCTGTTCATAATGAAGAACATGTTTCTGAGTTGTTTCTTCTTCTTACTTTGTAGTCATTTTCTAAAGAAGCCAATACATAAGCTGCTAAAGTTAAATTGCAGTCACACCTATTCATTTGTGTACAATTAACTTCAAAATGTTCAAAAATAAGAAAATTAAAAAATATAGTTATGTGCCATGGTAGTAGTTCATAATTGGCATCAACCATTTGGTCTTCTTCAATACTGTTACACAAATTTATAACAAAAGTGGCTGTGTGTGTATTGTGTTAAAACCTGGACAATATTACTAAAAACATCATTGTTAGACTTCCTAGCAAAAAACAGTCATTATATAATTGTTGACACCAACTGATTTAATGTAATCTGAGGTATGTGAAGCCACATAATGTACTACATACATGGGTATTTCGCTGCATGCAGGCCATGGACGTTATTTAATGTTTATACAGCAAGTGTAACATATGTACCATAACACTTATTAACTTATTGTTATGACTATTGTAGTGTCGAATATCATTTGTTATATACTGGGTATCTGCCTTTTCAGACATCACGTTGTTGACAGGATAAGTTTTCTATATGATTGAATTGAACAATGCAAAACAAATGTCAAAAATGTTATGCAAATATTTAGGCTGTCTCCCAAAACACAAATCTTCAAACTTAGTTTCAAACATTGGATAGACAACCATGGTGATGGCTGATGGTAACTGTCAAATCATATCCAATACTATGTGACTCAAAATTTTATAGATATTACAGATGGATCATCTATCCTTGAAGTTGACTTTAAAGAGTAATAAGAACCATGCATGCCTGAAATTATCAAAATAACTGATTTTTGGAAAAAGTGAAAGGCAGAATTTTGTAGTTAAATATTTTATTTAGAAAATATTTAGAATCATATAAAGTAAGCAAAAACCATGGCGCACCACAGTTTGTGTATGTTTTCTTATGGCAAAACCACATTGGACTATCTGCTAAGTCCACCAAATGTAATAAAACCCCTGATCTTAGCATTGTAAATCTGTAGATTTACCGCTGTACCAGTGGGGAACCACTACAGTTTAGGGCCGCACATTGAAAGAGGGTTGTAGAAGTGTCGAAACCCAAACTTCATAAGAAATAGAAGGGGGTAAAAATATATTAACATAAAAAATTCATAATTATAAATTAATAGTTGGTAGAGTGTGGTTGGCCTTACTGTGGCCAGAGGAGAGGAGAAAGAAAATAGAACAACTATAAGAAACATTAAAAATGCTTTTATGAATACATATGCTATTATATTATGGCACACTGTATTATATTTGCATTGAATATATATGCATACATTTATACACAAAGCTCTACTCTTTTGTCGATGGGGATTTGCATCTGTCTATGATGTAATCAGCAGAGGCTCATTCTCGAAGAGGCAGACTTAATACAATGGATGTGGGAAGGAAATACAGAAATATAAATATCTATCTGAGATGTATTTTCAGGTAAGGTAACTTCAGAAATGCTACTCACCTATCTGTACAACAAAGAACTAGAATTCCACAATGAATATGGTGAAGGGCATTGAGAAAAAAATAACAAAGACGAGTTCTTTTCTGAAAACAGCATTAGAAAAAAAAGATGGAATGTGACATTCATGAAGCAGCACTCAATTGAAGACTGCATCGATCTCAAGCAGGAAATACCCTTGGCCCAGTGATACTGGTTGTTAAGAGAGGAGTTAAGCAGTTGAAATTGTCTCAACAATCTTTTGCATGGTGTTAAAGTGTTGCTAATACGGGTGGATACTAAAAATACTTATCTGAACATTATTTAACAGGTTGGTAACAAAGCATAAATGTGTGGTATGGCTAGTTTTAAGTGAGACTGTTTTGTAAAACAGAAATACATACCACAATAATAAGGTGCAATGAAAAGCATCCCAGATCTATATCCAAAGACAAACTCCACACCCAGCAGAATGAATGAATGTAGTGGAAATAGCTTGGTTCCTAACTTAGTGGAATATCTTATAATACACAACCAAGTAATACCCCAGCATTACTTCCTAAACAATGGTTATGTGTAGTCAGTGGAATAGCACACTGCTGGACGAGGAACTCTCCTAATAAATTTCCCCAACAGCTTGGAAGTGAAGCAAGAGTTCTCCTGTACTTTACAAGAGAGATAAAAACCATTGTCATGAATCAGACACTAAGATCTGTTTTACCTTTCCACAAGTGTAAGATGACCTGAGAATTAAAATATAGAGGCATTCAGAGCTGTTATGCAGAAAACCATATCTTAAGAGTGGGCATTGAGCAGAAATGGATGGGCTTAATATTTTACATATTATCCCACTTTATGTGGATGTTTGGTAATTATTCCTTGTGATGCAACAACTGCCAATCAGTGGGTTCCATTATTTCTATAATATATATGTATCTTAAATAAGGTAGTTGTGAAATCTGAAAATGAATGAAGAAAAATAAATAACTCCCCATCAGTGCCACTGTGATAATTGAATAACAGCAACTGGAGTGAGATGAAAGCTAGAGTAGATGCAACCTTCCTGTTGTGTAAGCAGTGGGATATAATGTGCTGAGATCATCTACATCTTCACCTGTATGATCTCATACAGAAAACAATGATGACTAGTATCAAGTGAAGCCATAAGATATTAAATGTGATGGGAGGTGACATTAAATATAATGAAAGGGCTATCACTACTAGGAGAATAAACTAGCTAGATAGGGTGTATAAGAAAGTAGAAAAAGATAAATGACAAAATTAAAAGGAATCCCTTGGCAAAAAAAAGACACTGGTAAGTACCCTTAAAAGGGACAGTATGAGTAAGATAATAACAAACAACCTATACAGACAATGACCTGGATCAGGCTGAGCATATAGGGAAGAAAAGGAAAGAAGAATGAATAGAGAAAATACCCATCCAAGCAACCCAAACTGTGGGATAATCAGGGACAAAGAAGAACCTGCTCGTTTAAGTGATGGTTTCTGAGAAGAAAAAAAATAAGTCACAAAGACAAAGAAATAGGTGCTGAGACTGCCCAAAATATAAAGGGAACCTCCTATCACTTCAAGTGAATGAAATACAAGATGATAAAGGTTGAGACTGAAATGGAGAACCAAATCATTCATCACAAATGAGGTGCCTCCTGAAGGAGATAGGAGGTCACAACAAAGGAGGCCATTGTGGAAAGTGATTAAAAAAAAGAAAAAAGATAGACTGTAGCCAATTCAAATGGAAAAACAGAGAACCAAAAGACTGGCAGAAAAAATAGGATGTGGAAAAAAACTGAAGACCAAAATCAGATTATGTGGAATAGACTGATATTTAGCTATCAAACCTCCACCTTCATGATAATGACAAAAAGAAAAGAGTATATCCCCAAAGAGGGGCTGAGAATTGTCCCATAGTATTCAACATACAAAAGATGGTTAAAAGAAGTATAGGAAAAACTCATCTGATTGTAGACCAACAGAAACTGTGAGAGAACAAAACCCCTGAAGAATTGGATCCAACAGGTGATTCCAGCAACAAATTTTCTCCAGGATCAATAATGGTTAGCTCTCAAAGAGTGGTGTAAGGGCCATGGATAATAGCAATAGAACAAAGAACAGAAGTGCAGAGGACACTATGAAAAGAAACCTGGTAGGACCCACTACACTGAAAGAAGAAATTCAAATAAAGGAGACTCATGAAACGAAGGAGTCTAAATTAAAGCAAAAAATTACCAAAGAAAAAGAATAGCACAAGACATACCTATGGAATTAAAAGCAGAGAAAGATAAAAGTTGGACTACCTGATCCACTTTGGAAAGAGAGAACAACAAGCACAAACGTGTGGAAACAACAGAGATAAAATACAATATGGGGCAAGTCCAGATGGCAAAAATCTTCAATCCAAAATCACAATGGACCAGCCATATAGTGCACAATGGCAGTAATATCACTGACCCTAAGGGTATTTCCAGTGACTGTTAAGAGTCCTGGATAATTCCTGTGAGGGAGAATTAAAAACCTTAAGAGGTGTCAGAAATGTGAACACATGAATGTATAATGTAGTTACTTCATAAAACTCATGTTGTGATGGTCCATTTTTGTAAAAACATCTAAAAAATGAAATCTGTTTTTTTATGGTTTCCAGTTAGAGAGAAAACGAGTGACGTTCTAAAAGAACAAAGTTGATTCAAACAAAATCAACTTGAAGATAATTTGAAAATTGTATCTGACAATCTTAAAATTTAGTATTGTTCTTTCACATACACACAAGAAAATAAATGAAAAAGGAGACCATATGTTGAGCAGTAATGACTATAAAAACAAAAACAATCAAAAGTTATTAATACACAAAAATCTTGATAAATGTTATGGAAAAAGAAACAAGCCTGAAGACAAGTAATGCTTATGAAAGAAAATGTTCAAATGCTAGTGTTCATAAAAAATGCCACTCTCATATTTATGGAAAGCTATAACCTAATAATGATAACGCTATATAGTCTAGAATAATATACATTGACACCTGCAGAGATGGAAGTTTGCTCAAAGGTTTTGCTGCATGCAGGAACTTGAATAGCAATGAATGTGAGGTAATAATTCTTTATAGTGTCAAGATATGAGTAGCAACACACTTTCATCCTCATTTTAACTTTCTTTCACCAGATAAAAGGTTTAATTATTGAAATTAAACTTACAAGTTTCAAAGGTGTTTTTGACGTCAAACTAGAACCCTTAACAGTTCCAAGACTAGCAAGCCATTCTCCACATAACCACTGATTCTGCTCAGTACCAAGTGATCCAATGCTGGAAAACTGACCAATAATTGGCCAAGAGGAAGTTACCAAAGATTTTTCTGGTCCATGTAAGTTCAAAACCTGAAAAACAAAAGAAAACAAAATGTGCAATTTCAAGAATTAATAATTCAGTTCCAAAAATTAATAACTTATATTGCTCAATATATTTAACTTGGCAGTACACATTATTTGTAGGTTTATTAGAAAACTTTGTTAATGATTTGTCTTGAAACTGGTTTTATGCACTACTAAAATATATTATATTACATATCTTACAGCAGTATGAATGATTAGTCTGCAAACAAGAAATTTACCCGCAGGCTTATTTAACCAATCTACATGTTCTTGACATTGATTCCTTTGTTGCAATGAGGATAAACAAACCACACCATTTATCTTAGAGTTGCTTCTCTGAGCTGTTCATTCACTTGTAAAGTTAAGGCTTACCAGTTCTTTTATGACTATAAAAGTCTCCAATCAACTGAACTGGCAGTCTTAAAGGAATTCCACATACTGTTCAACCACAGTTGTGATGGTGTATTTATTCTACATTGACTTGTTATATTTTAGCAGCTTCCAGCCAATCTACCATCCTCAACATTGCAAAAACACATAAATATTCTCTCATTGGTCCTGGCATCTTTCACTAGTCTGGATCTATTCATGTATATTGTTGTTCAAACTGCTGTGTTTTCTTCAGTTTTGTTGCTACTCAACATTTATTTTTTACAAAAATATAAATTTGTAAGATTTATGTTGATTATTAACAGTCATTATGCCTTGTTATAACTCCAGTATATGTGATTTCTTTGTCACACTAATCACTGTTAAAAGTAAGTGGTTAGGGCTCATAAAATTGAAAATCTAACAACTACTTTATACTATAAAGTGTGGTTTTTTTCTACACCGATTCAGAGACACATAAAACAGTTGTCTACTGTTGGAATGTTATGAATGAAGCTACAGTTATGGTTATTACACAATGGCTCATTTAATGTCAAATAAAAATAAATCTAAACAGTTAAAGTATGAAGAAGTTGACCTTTGTATGTTCAAACTTAACTTAAAGAAATCAGAAATTGTGAAACAACTTATCAGGTCAACTAAACTGGTAGGACACATGGTACTGTCTTGTGCTATGTACCATCCTCTGGTAGGAGACATGGTACTGTCTTGTGCTACTACCATCCTCTTCCTCATTCACGTAACTGAAGTAGTTCACTGTCACTTAATAATAACGTTTGTCCAATAATACAGGTTCTTAAGCAAACATAATATTATAATTACAATAAATGAGAGAATTAAATTGAAAGGCTGTGACACAGATATACCACTTTCTTTGGAAGGGATAGAGAATCACAATAAAGAGCACAAAAAGCAATAAACACTCTTCAAAAGTTAGTTTCTCTTTACGAAATCATAGCTAAAATTATGCACAAAAACTATAAGTAAACCTTGAAACTGAAAAACATAAAACATATGAATCCCCATCAATGAAAATAATTCCTTTAATGCAAAATTATATTTGAAAAATTCTTCACAGATGTACCTTAAAACATAAAAATATCCTGTCATTATTAAAACTACTTAAAATAAAACCTTCAAATAAAAACAAGACATAATACAAGACTAAAAAACCTTTTAAAATTAAACTGAACAAAACACACCCAACATAAATTATCTGTGTATACAAGTGCACAAAGAAATGCAACATCATTACATATCACAAGATCACATCATATACTCTTAAAAAGAAAATAGATGTGAACAAAATATTACGTAAATAAACTAATCATAAATCATCCCAAAAGAAATATACATGTGTGGTATTTTAGAGCCATGCAGTAGGTCTGTAGAATAACAAGAGATACAACAAGATAACCATTGTGAAGTAATACTGTGTTTTTCTAAATATCTTAGTTTATAAGGATGATATTAATGGACACAATGTATTGTAAAACAACTATAATTTTTATTACAATGTAACACAAACATAATGTGTTTGAGTGTATTTGCTTTGGGAGGGTTCACACCCAAGCAGGTAAAAAGATACTAAAGACTCAGAAGAGAGGAAAAGAAATGAAGAATGGTTGTAAGCAAGAACAAACTAGTCAAGCAGATGAGAAGGATGAAACACGTTAGTATGGGTGTATAGTTAGTTAAGAAATAAGTTGAGCAAGGAAGGAAAGGCACAACGATCTTGAGTGCTGATAGCAAAACAGAGGAAGAATTAAATAACATGATATGGAGAGAGAAAACAGCATTCTTGCAAAATGAAAGCAAGGAAGATATTAGAAGAGTGAGGATTTTCCAATACAGATAAAGCTATGTCTAGAGCAACCCCTGGTGGGAGAAAATAAATGGTAAAAATCATCACTACTCTGGTCATTTTCAATTTGGAGAGTAGGAACATCAGTCAAATGGGTAAGAGTGGGAGACCCAGTATGCATGAAGGAACCCATAACATTACTCTAATGGGTAGGAGCAGGATACCCAGTATGCATGAAGGAACCCATAACATTACTCTAATGGGTAGGAGCAGGATACCCAGTATGCATGAAGGAACCCATAACATTACTCTAATGGGTAGGAGCAGGATACCCAGTATGCATGAAGGAACCCATAACATTACTCTAATGGGTAGGAGCAGGATACCCAGTATGCATGAAGGAACCCATAACATTACTCTAATGGGTAAGAGCGGGAGACCCAGTATGCATGAAGGAACCCATAACATTATTCTAATGGGTAAGAGCGGGATACCCAGTATGCATGAAGGAACCCATAACATTACTCTAATGGGTAGGAGCAGGATACCCAGTATGCATGAAGGAACCCATAACATTACTCTAATGGGTAAGAGCGGGATACCCAGTATGCATGAAGGAACCCATAACATTACTCTAATGGGTAAGAGCGGGATACCCAGTATGCATGAAGGAACCCATAACATAACTCTTTATAAACTAACATTAGAGAAAGAGTAATTACTAAACTTCTTTGGTCACGCAACATTTTTATGGACTTCACATGTGTTCATGTCCTATTTTCTCATAGAAAATGTATTTCTTACACCTCTCACTTCTCAGTTTCCATTTACTTAACCAATATCTATAGCTGTGCTGTCCCTTGTTATAATTTCTATGACAACATCCGACACAATTATTTGAACAAGGACTATTCCCTCCACTACCGTAAGCTTGTTATGAAACAGCACCAGGTTTTAGCAGAAAAGGAACTGGGTCAAGACTGCAGATTGGTACCCACATATGAGCTGATTCAAGATTCTTCCAGATACAAGTTCATTACTAGTTAGGTGTGATTTTCAAAATTTCCCTGCACAAATGTTACTTTATGCCCTCCCAAGTACACTTGTCCTGTGTTTTCACTGGTGTTTAACTACAACTTGTACTAAAACAATGTTAAAAAATTATTTGAGAACAACAACAAAATACAACACTCAGTACATCACGTTTATATTTCTTATACCTAGACAACTGTCTGTGAATTTTAATTAGTCAGATAATTCACCAATATTTCAACACGGTCCAACTACAATGTTTTGTATTACTTTAATTAACAAACAAGATATACAACTGTACAAGTCTTTCCACTAATTTTACTATTTCAATTTACTGCTAAATAATTAATTTAATATTTGAAACCATGAGTACTTAGTAAAAATAATTACACAGCTGAGGTAAACAAAAGCAACTGTACATTTTATTTATTGCTGCCATGGTTTTCATCAGTAAAGGCATCATCAGACATAGACTGAAATGACTATTAATGAAGTATATATATTTAACCTAAGAACTGGTTAGGAACCTTGACATTCCTCCTCAGGCTGTTTATTTCTAAGATTTCCAGACTATTTAGTTTTTACCCTTTTTCCATAGATATTTAAAACTTTTTTTTAAATATAATTGATGTTTAGTTTCCATAAGATGGAACACAAATTTTGAATAAATATTCCTCCAATTTGTAGCTTTTGAATGTTTTTATATATTTTTTTCTCTAAAGGACCTCTTGTGTGACCTACCCTGTGTGTGCGCGTGCATGTACATATATTACATATATTATTTTGATATAACTTAAAAAACAAGCCTAAACAAAAATTGCTGCATTAATTGAAAAAATCCCAAGGCACAAGCTATAATGTTGAATTATACAATGTAACCTAGGTTTTCGAGGTGACTGAAGAAGTAGGATCCACAATGAGGTGGTAATACACCATTTATCAGTCTTAAACTCCATTCTCCAGACTTACATAAGAAATAAAAGAGTAGCAATAGATATAGTAATATAAATTAGGAGAGCGAGATGTGATTGCTCAAGCCCACAACGTTTCACATCCTTCTTCAATGCATGCAGACAGTTGTAGGAAGGTGACTGCTCTCCAAAGTGAAGAAAAAAAAATGAAATAAAAATAAAGTATTACCATTTGGAGGTAAGTAAGTTGAAAACTTACCTCTTGAAGTTAGCATTCCATCCACACAATCAAAAGATTAACGAGATTCCAATTGTCCCTACCAACTATCTAGCGAAATCACAGGAGATATCAGTGGGAGATGATGCTCTCTCCAACATGCCAATGTAGTCAGCTGCTGTTTGACGTCCCTCTATAACCTGAAGCTCCATTCTTCCATGGAAGGAGAAAGCACCCCAGATCATGATAGAACCTCTTCCACTGTGTCGTATAGAAAATGTCTCCAGTAGAATATCCTAATTGTGCCAGTAATGTTGGAAGCCATCTGGACCATCCAGGTTAAATTTTTTCTCATCAGAGAACAAAACCTTCATCCACTTTTCTACATCCTATGTTTGATGCTTCTCAACAAAGTTTAACTGAACCGTTTCATAGTGTGGAAGGAGGTGTGGCATTTGAAGAAGTTTACGGTTTTTAAAGCCTTTCTCTCATAGATGCCATCTTATTGTTCTTGAGCTTCATTCTGCATCTATAAGGGCCTTAATACAATTCAACGATTGGCTGGTGTCTTGCCAGACAACCTGTTGAATCCTCCTGCTCAACGCCAGTGAAATTTTCTTGGGCCAACTACTTGAAATTCTCGGTCCATATACCTCAGAGTCTTTTAAGAAATTTTCAACAACAGTTTTACAAACCCAATTTCATCAGCAATGTCACATTGAGAGAGACCTTGCTTTTGCAGCTGGACAATTCTGTTATGTTCAAATTCTGTCAACTTTTCAGCCTTTGCCATGTTTTTACCCAATGTAACACAGGAGATGTCAGTGGGAGATGATGACAATGCAAATGCTTGAACACAAATGACTACATTTTGTTATGTGTTTACCAATTAATGCTTCATTTCAGTATGGTCTTAAACTTTTCACTAACTAGTATTTAGGCTAATTGAATAGTATTCACATTTTCCCTATTAAATGCTAAAAAAGTTTTTTCTTTTTATTTTCCATTTACTTATTTTCATCTTTCAAAGCTCTACTCAAATAAGTAGTTGAATCTAACAGCGCAAAATGCATATTTTGTCTTTATGTTCATTGGCCTTAAGTTTTTGGCCAGCACCCACATTGATGTGGGGATACACCATCTATCAGGCTTAACCTTTATTCACCAGTCCCACATAAAAAATAAAAGAATAGCAATACATAGAGAAAAAGAAATTAAGAAACCGAGATGTGGGTGCTGAAGTCCATAATGTCCCACATCTGTACCACCCTTCAGTGCCTGCAGACAGTTGTAGAAAGGTGACTACTCTCCAAAGTAAAGAAGAAAAAAATTATTTGATAGATTATTTAGGCAGAGTATTCATGATGAAACTCTGTAGAATGGATGGCAACTGTCTGTTGTGGAGATACAAGTGTAGAAGATATGTAGTTTTTGAGTGTTTCTATACTTTTTTTTTCTCTAAAAGACCTCTTGTATGACCTACACTGTGTCATATATACAAACATACATCGAAACAACATAAAGTTCAAAAGTTCAAGATGAAAACAGGTAATTTAGCCTTGGAGGAAATACCTCACAACTGCATTACCCAGACAGAATCATCAGTTAGAAGTAACAATTAGTGTCACAAAGGATTGTAAACCTTGTTCAGGTGTGTGTTCAACAAAACCACTGGCCTGGAAAAAGTTTCAAATTTTGATAATACTTTCAGCCAATTTGTATCATACAACTCTGAAAACAAAAATCTAAGTAATATTCTTAATAAATATCTTATGCCATTAACAAGAGAGCTGGAATTAGCTTCTAAGCAAAAGAAGACAATATCACATAAAGAAACTTTAACCAAGTTTAGAGTACATCTTATGAAACAATCCTGAGGGAAAACCAAGGAAAGGGTGTTGCCAAACACAAAAGCAAGTAAACACTTATCAACAATTGAAAGAAAATATGTTCAAATATGAGAGTCGATAACACAAGAAATTCTATGTGCTGTTAATGAGCAGTCTGATTCTGACAGTAAAGACAGTAAATAAATGCAAAAAACCAACTAGCTTATCCTGAATGGTTGTATATTAGGCAAATGATGAATGTTACTCAGAGAGAAAACAGAATGATAGTTTCATAATTTTACACACAGCCACACAAAGGATATCTACATATAAACAATCTAATACACTAGCAATGATAAAATTAGAAAGATACTAATCAACAGCACCAACTGTAAGTTCTTAGGTTACTCTAGTCTAAAGAAAATGTGAGATTTTGTTATCATTCTTATAACATGCCATGGGCTCCAGGGTTCAGAGTGTATTTTTGCCCCAACAGGTGATAAGCCATGAATCCCCAGATCCATTACCCAGGTATGTGGTACAAATTAAAGATGATGAATGGTAAGAAAACATAATAATAATAATAAATGATAAAATAAAGTGAGCGCATAATTAATAAATGCTTATTAGAAACACATAAGATAAACACAAGTTTATTTTCCATTGAATATAATCAATTGTGTAGTATTCAAATTACATGCAAACTTCCTAACTAAAAATAAATCCACATAAATCTTACTTTGGTGTTACCTTTCTTAATTTGAGGTGGCCAAAAGATGTTTTGCGTTCAGCTAGGTGTCGACCAGGTATAGATCCAACGAGGAAGACACTATAAATAAAACAGGTTTATTTTAAACTTAGGCAAAATATATTTTCTTTGATTATTGGATGATTTAGTTGTTAAAACTACTGTGTGACATTTTGAACCAGCAAAATATTTACAGTACTATATATATAAATATATTAGTTTGTTATAGCCTAAAAAAGAAGCTGAAACAAAAGTAACTCAAAAAATAAAAAACAAAAAATGCTGTACTATTAGAAAAGATCCAAGGGGACAAGCTATAATATGGAATTATAAAATGTACCCTAGATTTTGGAGGTGACTGAGAAGTAGCACCCACATTGATGTGAGGATAAACCATTTATCAGGCTTAACCTTTATTCACTAGTCCCACATAAAAAATAAAAGAATAGCAATACATAGAGAAAAAGAAATTAAGAAAGTGAGATGTGGGTGCTGAAGTCCATAATGTCCCACATCTGTATCACCCTTCAGTGCCTGCAGACAGTTGTGGAAAGGTGACTACTCTCCAAAGTAAAGAAGAAGAAAAAAATTATTTGATAGATTATTTATGCAGAGTATTCATGATGAAACTTTGTGGAATGGATGACAACTGTCTGTTGTGGAGACACAAGTGTGCAGGATGACATTTCGAAAGTCTTCTGTTTTGAAGTTGAAAGGTGGAAGTTGCCATTCATTCTATAAAGTTTTATCAACAAAAAAATTAATTGAAAAATAAGTTTCATTAACTTTATCAGTATTTTCTTTATAATACACACACATTACCAGATACCTATAAAACATCTACAATCCAATTAGTATATTTACTGTAAGAGTACTTCTTAAATAAAGGATTTTTAAAATAGTACAAAAGATTTCTAATTGCAGTAATTTAAAATCTAAGTCCATTTGTCTTAGGCCTAACATGAATAAAGTCTTCATTCAGTTTAGACCATATTTAATAAAGAGATAAGTTAACACTAACTTATGCAATTAGAGATAAACTTAACTTCACATAGTACTATCAATAAATAAGTTTATAATATTATTCTGCAACCTAAATTTAGATAATTTTAAAAACTTTGATAAACTCATAAGTTGTATATTTGCATATACCTTTTGTTTATACTTGTTAAAATACATTTGTATTTTTAAGACAGACAAACTCTAACAAATATTAAAATAAATATATATTACACATACATACAAACACAGACACATATTTTATTGTTTTCTCCTTATCTTCATTATACTATAAAATTACTTATTGTTTTACCTTGAGCTAGATAAATCATGTCCTTTAATATGTTTACACCACTCATCAATATCTGGCTGTTTGTAGGAAGCCAAATATTCTAGCAAATCACCTTTGAAGTTAGTGGCACTATTTCCTCTATGTGCAGAATATTCACCCAAAAGAGAAGGGAAAAGTGGACTTATCCAAATCCTGAAAAATATATATATAAACACACAAAAAATACATAAATAGTTAGTCATAAAATTAAACATAATTCAGTTTTTTTCAGTGAACACTCACTGTTTTAAACATTAATGAAATTGTACAGTTCCTATATTAGGAAAAGAATCAAGACAGATACATGCTGATTTAATAATAATTGGTTTACTGATCATAAAACCACTTATTGTAATTAACTCATTTTACCTGGATAACTGGCTAGTTATATTACCAAAAGAAATTATGAATTTTGAGTCATTCTATATTCAAAATCTGATACGATAAATCAACTTAAATGTTGTCATAGTTTCTGATTATTGTTCATATGTTAGTCTTCTATGAATGACAGATAAATATTTACACACTCCTTAAACATAGCACTAATACAAGACATCAACAGTGAATATGTAATCATTTCATATCCTCACTTTGTAATTCTATAATTTTCTGCATATTGGCATCTAATGTACTTCACTAATTATGTTTAATATATAATAACTAAAAACAACGATATAAACAACTCGACCTTTAATCACTTCATTGTTATCATTACTTGGAAATTTGTAAATTATTGTGAATGGTAACTAAATATCTGCAGTAGAAGAGAACAAAGTACTACCATTCCAAAAATAAAACTTTCAACTTATGAAAGTTATGATCAGACAGAACATTATTACCACTTTTTTACAGAATTACGCTAAATCCTCGTGTATAAGCTGCCACCATGTATAGGCTGCATCCCAAACTTTGAAGGTTGTTTTTTGGGTTACAGGTATACAGCATATATAAGCCGCACCCGCCATGCCACACCAATTTTATCCATCCCCACATACGTTTTTCCATTCATTTAACACATTTAATTTAAACTAGTCATGTGTGTCATTTGCCAAGTCTACCGTCCCTGTCTGTCATCTGACAGTGATGGTATAGTGTGACAAGGCGGCAATCGACCAATGAGTGTTCTTAACTTTGCGGATAAAAAATGTTACACCTTCAGCAAACCACGGTACGCATGTAACAAATCAGTACAAGTACTGAATATTTCCTAGTATCTTTTTGTTGAATAAATTATTTTTAGCATTTGCAGATTCTAAAAGGTACCTTAACCACCTTTATCCATCCCCACATACGTTTTTCCATTCATTTAACACATTTAATTTAAACTAGTCATGTGTGTCATTTGCCAAGTCTACTGTCCCTGTCTGTCGTCTGACAGTGATGGTATAGTGTGACAAGGCGGCAATCGACCAATGAGTGTTCTTAACTTTGCGGATAAAAAATGTTACACCTTCAGCAAACCACGGTACGCATGTAACAAATCAGTACAAGTACTGAATATTTCCTAGTATCTTTTTGTTGAATAAATTATTTTTAGCATTTGCAGATTCTAAAAGGTACCTTAACCACGGATGTAGTGAGAAGTTTAAAGATATAATTTTTAAACTGCGTGTATAAGCCGCACCCCAAACTTTTGAACAAAATTTTAGGTTCACAGGTGCGGCTTATACACGAGGATTTACGGTAATACTTCACATAAAATAACCCACATCTAAGACGCAGTTTTTGCCAATATACAGTGTCAAATACAAATAAGCTGTCATGTTTCTGACTGTATAGTCATAAGTCTTACAAAAGACCACTGACAAAAGGGACTAAATGATTTGTGGAACATGGGAAAAATTGTATGAATGAAACTACTTCCTCTAACTGGTGGACTATGTTATAAGAAAACACACACATTTCATCTAACAGCTACCAACACTTACAAAATACGAATTTACATTGTAAATTTGTATTTCTATCAGAAAGGACCTTTTACTTTTAATTACAGTAACAAATTTTGTTGATTTGATACCTTCACATTTTATTATGCCATTTATTCAACATTTTGTAACTTTGTAGAATAATAATAGTCAGTTCAATGACTGCAAAACAGTTGATGTAATCCAATGTCTTGTTGCAACAGATGTAAGCAAGTGGATGGAAATAAATATTTGTAGCAGCTCTGAACAAATGAAACAAGTACACCCTGAGGTGGGTGTGTAGCAGCAGTCCTGTGATACCAACAGTATGGTGAATGGTTTGGATAACCACAACCTTGGCATCACCTAGTACAGGCCTACAATAATACATGGATGTAAATTAGATTTTATAACAGATAATAATTAAGATCACTGTTTATCAAGCACAAGAACTGAAGTCACTGCTTTGTTCAGTTACAACATGCACTTAAAACACTGTCTCCTGTTTTGAAACCAGGATACTTTAGTTCAAACAGTTATATACATAGTTAATTTCTAGAACTGTACATTTGTTCACATGATCTTTTACATTACGTTATTCCACTTTCAACTAAAATGGTTAATTAACACTGTAATAAGAGCAGAAAAGGTAAAAATAAGTTGTGTAGCTAATTTCATTAGATATTCTACAGAGGAAAGTTAATACCAAGAATTGCAAGCATCTAAGGTCACTGACTAATATGAAAAGAATATGTGAGCTGTCTAAATTCTCGATTAGTTGATGAATGTAAGTTTGCACAATGACAGTTGGGTAAAATGGCTGTGTGTCAGAACAGATGTTAAGTCAAAATATAAAAAGTAAGAAAGTAATACATGTCTAACTATTTGCATCTGTTCATGTTGGTATGTAGTTTTTGCATTAGGTTATTCCTAATGTGTAAAGGTGTCAAAGAGATGTTGGGTTAAAATATAACTATGAAAGTTCAAGCCTTGTGACTGAGGATGGCAATGGTACAAGCATAGATATTTGCAATGTGTATAAGCATGCACTGTAATGGGTACAAATCTTGGCATCAATAAGTATGAGCCTATAACATCATATACGTTGAGTTTATAACGGATACTAAAATGACACAAGTCTAACACTACTGTCAGTTTTTTATTCTTATAGGGTTAAATGCAATTTGTAGTTCATTACTATGTATCTCTAAAGACATTTCAAAACCAAAATTCACAGTAATACATTTTACATTGTAAAATACCAATGTAATGTTGTTTGATGTATTAAAGTAAACTTTGTTTGTGAGCTGAATTTTGAGGTTGTTTGTTCAAGTAGTTGTGTGGAAATCTTTCGAGAATGGAATAAATCGTTAGTGGGAATTTGTATTTCAGAATGGCTGGCATGGGTATTAACACTTTTACTGATAAACAGAGAACATTCTCTTTGTTAACCTGAAGATGACCAAGGAAGGTTGAAACATTGTTCTCTGCTTATCAATAAAAGTGTTAATACCCATATCAGCCATTCAGATATACATTTTTATTTCAAGTGTGTTTCTCGTCATCAAGAATTAGTGGTAATTTGTTGATGTGAATGATTGAATGCTTTACAGAGTTCATTTCTTTATCTAGTACTCATCTGAACAATGTCCTGAAACTATGCGTATCAGATTTATTAGTCTATTAGTTTTTTATTGGCTTAATTGGCAAACTACAAGGGACATAGAAGTTGAATGTTGGGTTTCATTGTGTGGTCTAAAAATGACAATTATAGCATAGAGAGCACAGTAACTCAAGGCTGATTATCACAGCAAAAATAATCTTCCTTCTGTCTTTAATATTTCAACTACATTAAACTACATTTGTTTATTTTGAAGATTCAACAGAAATTTTTTGGTTGCAAATTTTCTTCAAGCGTTGATTATTTTTGAGTTGGTGTCAGGAATAAATAGTAAATTACAGTGTAACAATGAATTATTGTTTGGTGTATTAATGCAAATTATTATCATGAGTTGAGTTTTGAAGGTTTTTTGTTTGGGTTGTTGTGTGGAAATGTTTTAGCAGTGGTTAGCGAGAACTTGTTGGTGTGAACAAAATAATGCTTTATAGAGTTGATTTGTTCCTCTATGTACTCAGACAAATTATTGAAGCACTGCATACAAGTTTTTTAGTGTATTAATTTTTTTATTGGATTCATGGGCAGAATTCTAAGGAAAGTAGAGGTTTGTGTAAATGATTTCAGTAAATTTTGGTTTAGAAATGTATGTTGAATCCAATAACGTAAAGGTTAAGAAAAGGCAACTGTTTATTATTTTTGTGCTCAAAGGTGAACTTAATGTCAGGTTGAATAGTGTTTACGTGTTCCACAGAAGAGAAACTGGTGAGTGCCACTGATATATATATATATGTGTACCACTAAATGGGAGAATAAAGTGCAACATGTATGGCTTATGTTTCAATCATAAGTATATTAACATATAAAAATCACTTTAAAATTTTTGTCTCAAAACATTTTGTCAAGTGGTGAAAATTTTAAAAAGACAGAAAATCCTGTCTTCATACTTCAGACACAATAATCTTACCTTCATAATCCCAAACTTTAATGTAAATGTATTATACCACAACATAAATGCACTGTTTAAGATTCAGTAACAATAAAAAAATTATTTACTTCTCAGTCACTTATTGAAAAAATATATTGTACACACTTTTCCAAACAATTGAATATGTTTTATATATTTATGACAATACTGAGTGTTGTATCCACAACAATGCAGTTATTCAAACAGTCAACCCATTCCACACCAGATTATTTATGGAAATGAACTTTAAAAAAGTTAGGTTTGTTATTTAGCTTTTTGATAGCTTATTCTTATGTCCTAATGAAACAGTACTTCTCTTATGATTTGTTACAATATTATATTATATAGTGTGATATCAAAATGACCACTTTTGAAAGAAATAAATAACAGTCTTTTATATGCAACATATTCCTAGACTCACATCATAAAAGAAATGTTCAGATTAGAGATTTAGATACTTTCCCTTGTACTTAAAAGCACTGGAAAAAAACGTATAAGGAGCAACTTGGGGCACCAAAACTATCTAGAAAGATAATTGCAACAATTCGTGTTCAAGCCATGATGAATAGAGCATCGTTCCTTACAACAGATGAGACTCTTTGAATGAAAAAGTTAGCAGCAAAAGTAATCCAAGTGCTTTAGCCAATATAACCATGATGGATTTTATTCTGGGAAAGTGACACAAGTACACGTAACTTGTTTCCGTGATATTCATTCAACTGTTACATACCTCAAGCAGCTAGAATATTAAATGAGTATACATACTATTCCATGTGAAGTAAAATTATCAGATGTAGCTCCAATGGATTTCTATAAAATCATATTGTTGAAATGAGCACTAAAGAACTGTCATTTTCATACACTAGATGAATTATGGAAGCATGCAAAAATGTTGTGCTTTTGACATGGCAGATATAAGAAAGAGCCTTCTGCAATTAAAACTAGGTTCCAGAGCCATTGTAATGACGACATTCATCAAAGAGAATACAACCAGCCAGACATACTGACATGGACTGTAATGATGTGATGAGGCCCCAAAAGTGTTTCACTATAATACACTCAACCATCTGTAATTGTATGGAAATATTATAAGCTAAAGTACTTGAAATATTATCATTCAAGAATATTAATATTCTATGGTCTTAATATTAGATACAATACAAAAATCTGTCTTTAGGCAAAACAGATTTATCAATGAGTCAGAAATAACAATTAAAT
Source organism: Carcinoscorpius rotundicauda (assembly GCA_011833715.1). Lineage (NCBI taxonomy): Eukaryota > Metazoa > Arthropoda > Merostomata > Xiphosura > Limulidae > Carcinoscorpius > Carcinoscorpius rotundicauda. The sequence goes on along the minus strand of CM022396.1, from coordinate 92,574,668 downwards.
GTTACGCATCAAAAGAATTTAAGTGATACCTATTATATTTGAATTTCTAATTTTAATTCTTTGTTAATGAAAGCATTTGTGAGAAAGGTTTTCACACCAGCTTATTTTGAAATAATAGAAGTTATTCACACCAGCATCATGATAAGAATGTTGTCATCAGTCCTTCTCAATCACCACCTGGTGCTCCAAAGCACATAAAACAGAACCAAACTTCTGACTACAGTAATCCTTTAAACTGTTATATAGATAATGCTGTAGTTGGGTTATTAATTTAATTACATATAACAACTGATAACACCAATTAGCAACACATAAAGTAACCAATAAACAAATCAAAATTACAATTAAAGTGAAGGATGTAACAAAAAGATCAACTATTAAACCATTAGTGTTTCCAATTATTCCAAACATTCAAGAAATTGAAATATTGTTAACATGATTTTTAATAATCATTTTAGATTAATTCAAGGTGTTAAGCTCAATCTATTATGTTTTTCAAGTTTCTCCTATTTTTGAGTATTTCAATCATTCAAGTCTGATGTAAAAACTACGAATTAATAAACATGATGATGAATCACTTACAAAAATCCACTAATCGGCCAGCTCTGAGCATAACTATTATAACTTAAATATTTCAACTGTCCAAGACATTCAAAGATGTTTAGACAGCAGTTTACAGAGTTGAGTTCTTCAATGTAAAACTTTATATTAACAAAAAGAAATGCAATTTATGAGACATACAAACTGCTCCAAGATCTACAAAACAACAAAAAAACACAACTTTCATTTAAAAGGTTTCTTTTTACAAACATATAACAGAAACTGACCCCTGTGTCTTTTGAAACCAGTCATTTTCAATCAAATTTGCTGTGTGAATTACAATTCTCAATCCAGATTCATAGAGCAACAGCATCATCTTTCTAAAAACAAGCACAATCAAATGATATAAAGATTATAAATATGAAAATAATTAACACTAATTTTATAAGGACATCTAAATGTCAGATAAAATTACCTCAATGTAAGATGCCAACTAATGTAAGAATTAAGTCACATGACACAATGAAAACATAACACTGGGGAACACTTTTTCAGTAACTTTGAGTTGCATTGGATATTTTAACTGATTCTGAAGGAATTTTAGGCGCTGATTTCAAATTTGAAATTAGTTTTTCTCTACAAGCTCTAGTTTGTATGCAATTTGAGGTTAAGGAAATTGTACAAATGTGAACTTGCGTAAACCATGTATATAGATAGCTTCTGATATTTTGATCATTCTTCTTTTGTTTCAGACCAAACATGGCTTCCGAAAATAGATATCATTGCAGAAACAAGCCTAATGCCTTCTGCTACATATCTGGATGCTACACACTCAATTGTCAGAGACGTAACATATCCTCGTTCGTCAAGCATGCCTACAAGGCATATTTTGAAGTTCATCTTGGTGATCAAGACAAGCAATGGGCTCCTCATGTTGTGTGCCACATTTGTGAGGAAATGCTTCGAGACTGGACCAAAGGAAAACGCAATGGTCTACCTTTTGGTGTTCCAACGATTTGGCACGAACCCACCAACCATGTAACTGACCTTTATTTCTGCATGGTAAACATAACGGGTGTTGGGAAGAAAAACTGATATAAGATTACGTATCCGAACATTCCCTCAGCTATTCGGCCTGCTCCGCACTCTGAAGAAGTTACTGTTCCAGTTTTAAAAGGCTTGCCTTCATTGGACAATAAAGACATTGGACATGATACAAGCAAACAAGACAGTTGTGACAGTGAATTGTCAGAAAAGTGTACACAATCGGAGAACTGTTCTTCAGACACTGAACCTTTCCCCGTCCCCAAGCCTCTTCCACAGGCTGAACTGAATGATTTAGTGCAGGATTTAGGTCTTTCAAAGAAAGCAGCAGAGCTTTTGGCATCAAGATAACAAGGCAGAAATCTTGTTGATCACTCTGTTAAAGTATCATATTTCAGAAAGCGTGACCAGCTTTTTGTGACCTTCTTTTCAGAAGACAGACAGTCTGTTTACTGCCATGACATCCAAGGGCTTCTCAAAGAACTGGATGTACCTTACTATAGTCCTGCTGAATGGAGACTCTTTTTAGACAGTTCAAAACGCAGTCTAAAGTGTGTTCTTTTACATAATGGGAATGTTTATGGAGCAGTACCTGTTGGTCACTCAGTGCATTTGCGGGAAAACTATGATGATATGAGAATGGTCATGGACTTATTAAAATATCATGAGCACAATTGGATCATTTGTGTAGATGGTCAACTTTCTTCTTGGACAACAGAAAGGTTTCACCAAGTTTCCATGTTTCCTCTGTATGTGGGACAGCCGAGCACGAGACAGACATTGGGTCCAGAAGGACTGGTCTATTCGTGACACCCTTGAAGCAGGCATGCCAAATATCATACAAGACCCAATTGTAAGCAGAGATAAGATCATCTTTCCTCCTCTTCACATCAAATTAGGTTTGATAAAGCAATTTGTCAAGGCACCGGAAACCGAAGGTGAATGTTTCCAACACATCATCACAGCTTTACCAGAGTTATCATTTGAGAAGATCAAAGCAGGCATGTTTGATGGACCACAGATTCGAACCATAATTCTTGATGATCAGTTTGTTGCTAAGATGACCGCTTTAGGAAAGGCAGCATGGTTATCCTTTGTGGCAGTCGTTCAGAACTTCCTTGGAAACAATAAGGCGGAGAACTACAGTGAACTTGTGAACAGAATGCTCCTCGCTTTTCATGATTTCAGGTGCAACATGAGCATCAAGCTTCATTTTTTGAACAGCCACCTTGATAAGTTCCCTGACAACCTGGGGGCTGTGAGTGATGAACAAGGAGAACGATTCCACAAAGACCTAAAGGTCATGGAAGAACGCTACCAAGGGCACTGGGACAAAAGTATGATGGCTGACTACTGCTGGAGCATTAAACAAGATTGTCCAGATGAAGGGTACAAATGCAAATTCCTACCTGAATAAAATACACAAACAAATTGATAAGCTATTCCTATAATTTCAATAATAACGAAAAATTAAAAAATAAATAAAAATGTCAAATTGCATAAAATCTGTAGCTTGCAGATAAAAACCAACTTCAGATTTGAAATCAACACACTCAAATTGACTATAGAAAGGTCTTTTTTTAAATGCAACAAAATAAGTGTTCCCCAGTGTATAATAAGAACCAACAGTAGAGTTCAGCTAAAATAAAAATGAAACATCTTTCACTACTTAATCCCTAACGCATTACAAATTTTTATATTATTCACATCCTGACATTTCCAGAATAATTCAGAGCAAAAATGTTCACACAAAATGTATTACAACTGCAATTGTGTTAATAAGTGAAAAACAAATTATTCGTTCCAAAGGAATTAGTCTTAAAAAATACATACACAGAAATTATAGGATCATAGTTAAATTATATTTGAAAACTGAATTTTAAGTTCTTCTCAAACAATACGAAACTTTCAAGGAGAACTTTAGTAATAAATAGAATACTTTATTTAGAAATAAAATTAGAGAAGAATATTGAACTTTAAAAAAATTAAATTTGTATTATAAATACCAAAAGACATAAAATGCAGAAACTTGTATGTCACTATATTAATAACATAATTATCAAAATTAACAAAGATAAAACCACCAACTTTTGAAGATATGTGACTTAATATTATATTAAAGTCAACAATATTCTCACTTACGTATGATGAGTTCCATAAGCAATCTCAAGTTTTGCCTGAAACAAAGCAAATATTTATTAGAAAAAATAGATTAGTGTACAAGTAAAGCAAAACCAAATAATTTTGTTTTTGAACATTAATTTTTTGTGAATGTTATGTGAACTGCTGTTATCAAAATACCCACTAGTGATCTTAACACTTCTCATGAAAATACTTATTAAAATAACGCAAGTTATATTGCATATTAATCAATGCTTTAGTATTTTTTATTTCATATAGCATTTTAAATATTTTGTATCTTTAAGAAAAAATTAAGTTAATAAATTTACTTGCACACTGTATACCTCTGAACTATAAGTCTTAACCTTACATACATTACACAGTGTGATATTTGGAAAAATCGATGCTGCCTTTTCAAGTTCTTTCTTGCTTGCTCTTTGTTCTCCATGAACGATCAACAAAGGACATGATCTGGAAGGTGTTAACAAAACTAATTCACTTGGGTACTCATTTGCTTCATAGCAATTCAAAATAATCTACATTAAAAAAAAGTCCAAATACTGCATTTATTATGGTTTACTGGATAATATCAAGATAGACTGCTAAAACCAACAAAGAAAATTAATGATACCAATGTGAAAATAAGCCCTACTGTCAATTTGCTAGAGTTTCTATAATATGATCAATACAGATCGAGAGAGAAATATAATTTAAAACATTAGATTAAGTGAATAAAAAAATTCCAAGTTGTTGGCAAATACTTCTTATTAAACGTCACAAACTGCGGTTAGAAACACACTATGAAAACTGAAATATAATTTTAGAGAGAGAACTTCAAGGTAGTCCTAACTTTTTGCAGGTTTTTCTGTATAGATTTTGTCCTTTTGGATTAGAGTAATGCACCACTGATGTTTGTACACTCCTTTCAGTACACATAATCTACCTCACCTTCTTATGATGGCAGTTTAAGTTACCTTTTCATGGAGGTTAGCATGTAGTCCAGAGTATTTAACACAACAATATTCAAAGTGTTGGTTGTTACCATACTCTAAAGGCTTGAATATTCAGAAAATAACAGACCATAGGCTTTGCATGTTATTTTAGGTTGCAATCCAGAACGTTTCATGTGAGAACAGATATAAACCATATTTCACAAGACTATTATGTTTACAACCCAAAACATTCAGTTCAAGAATGCTAGCACATTAGATGTACATTGATATAAGGTTTATATTCTAGACATTTCTGTTACATCTCACTCATAACAATTTTCACTGTGTCTCAATTTGATATCTGTGTTCCAAAAGCTATAATAAAAAAACAGATTAGTGATGTCGAGAAACCCACTTGTTGAGAATTTTATATGCAAAAAACAGATTAGTACCTTAGAAACCATATGAAATATAAAATGCCATACCAGCAGAAAAAACAAAAGGCTGTAAGGTTGTTACTTGTTTGAATACCCATATCAGTCATATCTAATACATATAATTTTAATTATATATTTTTATTTTGTACATTCATTAAATGAGATATTTACAAATTTAAATGCAATATTAATTTACTGATTTTGTTACTGTTCCTTGAAATCATATATTCATAGTTTACCGGTATCAGTAAGCAGATTAAAAATAATGCTTCACAAATGTTTGCTCTGAGATGATTCGAGATGCACCAATGCTTATCACAATATACATAAAAATACGAACTTGGGAGAGTAATAAGTGTGGTATTATACAAATATGTAGCATGCACAATGAAGAAAACATAAATTTACAGTTTACTTAACACTAAAGAATACAGTTACACACATTATATATTACAACATAACACTATCAGAAGGCAGTAATATTTACATATTACTCAATATTAAGAAGTATAGCTGGACAATTAATGTATACTCATAATAAATTAATTATTGGGCTCCTTAAACTCACTGATCATTCTCAGATAATATTAGATCAATTTGAATAATCACAAATAGCACTAGTTGAAAAATTAATTTTGAGTAATTGATTATTTCTGACCATTACACCATGAATTGATTGTCACAAAAATTATTTGTTAATTGAAATTAGTGTTTCAGATTATTAATATATTAAATTATTCTGGCTATCAAAGTAATCAAAACATTTTCATTACAATTTGTTTATTTTTATACATGGAATAATTTAAAATATTAATAACCTGAAACACTTATTTCAATTAACAAATAATATTTGTGACAATTTATTTATAATTTCAATTAATCAATTATTTTGTGACATTAATTGATCTATTAATGCTCATTATTGATTGATTATATCAATTAATACAGCTAACCACTAAACTTTATTTAGAATACAATAACACATTTACAAATTAGAAGCAAAACCCAATGTATAAACACATTAGTTATACTTTATTAAGCATTAAAGTAGCCTAGTAAATAGAAATGAGTCCTGCTGGCTGTTTCACTTCCTTCTGGTTAGCAGTGGACAATGACAGTTTGTCTTACTAGCTTTAAAATTACTTAAAACCAAATATAAAACCCTAAGGCTAAAAGAATGGGCATGTCTGATGGCAACTGAAACAATACCTTAGACCCTCAAATCATTTTATGAGTCACATTTTCCAAATATCATTTCTTCAGAAACTGAGATAAAACTGTATGACTTGTTGTCAATAAAATGAATGACATGAGGTAACGAGGTTAGGTTTATCAAGGGATTTTCCAAAACATCCCGATAAAAATACAATGTTTTTCAGAATTTTCTCAGCTTGAGAATTTTCCTGGATTTTCATGTTTCGTGTGACAATCAATTAAAACTTCCTAAAAACCATATCATTAACTGACATTTCTTACAATCTTCTTTTATAAGTTATGTAGACATTCTACAATATAAGATGCTAAAAAGTGGTATCATTGTGATCAATAATTTGTGTTCCTTAGTATCCTGCATATCTGTCACAAAAGAAATGGTGGTTGTTTTAGAGTTAACCCACACTGGGATATCTGTTGTGTATCATAACTCTGTAAACTTATCACTGCTCCAATAAGAATAAAAACAACATATCTTAAGGGTTGTCTGGAAAGCTTCCACCTTTTATTCCAAAAATGACAACAAAGAGGGTTGTGAAAAAGACCCCACAAATGTCAACTGTCATGACTTTTACCACACATTTTAGATTTAAATCAAAATTAATGTAAGTGAGCAGAAAATATTAAAAGAAAGGCTTCTTAGGCACTGACTTCTGGAAGACAAAAGATACATTGGATTTGAAATGATACTGCATGTCAAGCTGTGATTTACAATTCTTTGCTAGTTTCTGGCACTCAAGAAAACACAACTTATGATAATATACACAATCTATTAAATGTTCACTGTAAAAAATATAAATTACACTTTGACAAAGGCACTTAAAATGACACACAATGACATTCTATTTGTATTCCACTTACAAGTTCCTTTAAGTATTGAAAAGTGTTTGTTTCAGGATTATTCACAAAGATACATGTATTTATTCCTAAATTCTAAAGTGTTGGACAAGAGAAATAGGAAATGCCCAACATCATCCACCCCACATATTGAGTTACTCATTTCACTAAACAGTCCTTCTTACAGCAGACTAAAGTCCCAAAAATGAAGACTGTACTTTAATAGCAACTGTAAATTTTCATACAAGTTTAATGTGCATTCCATTTAACAACTTGGTACAAGCAAAAATAAATAACAGTTTTAAACTGCACTTCCAATATTCACTCTTATTGACTCACAATGAGTTCACAACTAGATTCAGAAGTAATTTCATCAGTATAGAAACCTATGTAGAAACTGCAATTGGATGAATTAAGCCAATAGCACAATCATAAAGCAACAGTTTCCAAGTATGGTTTAAGTTGCAAGTCTTTCCACACTTAGTTGTAATTAGAATTAGATTTAACAGTGCAGAAAATACTTCTATCATTAATGGTTTTAAAATTCATGATAACAAAAGAAATAAAAATAATTACAATAAACAACTGTAATACAAACATTCCATGCACAATAATATACTTATATAACCATAAGAACAATGTTTTTCAGCTGTTGCTTAAACTAACCTGTATTCTGATGGATATTGTTTCATTAGCCACGGAATATCTGTCATATAGTTAAACTGCAAAAAAATGTTAAAAATTAACTTTTCAATGACATTTTAAAGAATGCAAATTAACCAATCTTATATTTAATAACAAATGGATTCACTTCACTTCATTGTTCTAAGGCAATATATTCAACATAATTTTGAAATTATTTGACTTTTAACAAACATAAGAGAGAAAATGAAAAAGTTAATTCTGTCTACAAAATAAACTTTTGCTGCTAAACATTTTACTTTTCCTTCTAAAAGCCTTCCTGAAAAACAATCTGCTTAGTTAATGAGAAGTTGACTGCCTCTTGGTGTTTGTGTGTGTGTTTTCTTAGAGCAAAGCCACATCGGGCTATCTGCTGAGCCCACCGAGGGGAATCGAACCCCCGATTGTAGCGTTGTAAATCTGAAGACATACCGGTGTACTAGCGGTGGGTCTGCCTCTTGGAAACTTAATAGTCTGTTATATTTGCATGAAAGATATACACGAGTTTCACAAATAATATCTCGTAAAACCTCGTTATGAGTAGAAACGATAAAAGACTGGTTATACCTCTTTGTAATATACATATTTCAGGGATTCTTGAGCTAATATGCATGGAAAGGATATTTTAAGTCATATGATTTGAATTCTTTATCCTTCTGATATTACATAATTGTATAAAACTTGGTTAATCAAATCTCTTAAATACACGAGTAACATGTGATGTTCTGACAACTACTTGAACAAGATCTGAGGTTATTTTTTTATAAAATTTCAGGTGCTGATATTACAAACTCATGAAATTTACATTCTTTCCACAAAGAACATACTTCTAAAAGTCCAAGAATTTATTAATGTATTAAAAAGGTCCACTGAGTGACTAATTTTATCCCATTTCACAGTTAGTTATTATCTAAACTACAATAATTGAAGCCAACACCATGGTAAACACAAACATTCTTTCCTTTTCAATATATTCTCTCAGAAATTTTAGACTGTTTTGTATTTAAAGTTTGTTTTGGAAAAAATTAATTGTGAACCAAAACAGTGGTTTGTAATATGGATCACAAGAAATTAAACAAAACACTAAATAGAATGTTTGGACAAAAATTACCTTAAACAGTAAAGATTCAACGTAAACAACACTTTTTAACACCTTTACTACTGACTGCTAAGACTGTACACATAAAAATGTAAACAAAAGTAAGCATGTTCGACTTGCAAGGAAAAGAAAACCAGATTGTTTCTGATTATTATTATTCTCTTACTAGCCAACAACAAAACCGACTTGGTATACTGCACTCAAACCTTTTGTATAATACTAAATAAATTACCACAAAGTCAATTTGTTTCTCCAGTATTTTGTACAAGATAAAAAACAAAACAAAAAAAGCCTCATAATTCTGGTGTAAACAGCATTATAATTTTTCCTTGAAGTTAGTTTCCTTACAAATATCTTGTGTTCCTTCAAAAAACTTAAATGGTAAAACATGAATTAACAGCCAATAATACGTGAACATCAGATGACTATTAAGTGTAGATTTGTAGCGCTTTGTACATTATACAAGTGGTGTCTTCCGAGCTTCATAAGGTAAAATTACAAATTGCCAAAAGGGGAAACAATATTTCCTTCCTCAGATAGTGATGCTTAAAACAGTTAATTGTTAAAAATGTGTGAAAGTTATCCAAACTTGAATCAGCTTTCAGATATTATTCAAAAATGCAGAAAAAATAAAAAAAAACAATTTTGTTCAAGACTTACATAAAAATATTATGTCGCCAGCAACCCTGTCACTCGAACCCAAATAAATATGATAATATGCTGTCAATCATAGCAAATGATAATGATAATATGCTGTCAATCATAACAAATAAATATGATAATATGCTGTCAATCATAACAATTCAGTGTTAAGAAAACAATTTGATACACATGCAAAAAATCTCCAACTAAAGAAGTTACAGCAGATTGAACACTAAAGCACCAGCTGAACATTGTGTTAATACATCTGAATGGCCATTCAGTGACAGAAAACAACTTACGAAGAAAGGTCTCAGCTTTGCTGTTACTTTATAGAACAGCCTGGAAGATCTACACAGAAATTGGTTACTCATTGAATAAAAGATTGTTTGTTTTTTTTGGAATTTTGCACAAAGCTACTTGAGGGCTATCTGTGCTAGCCGTCCCTAATTTAGCAGTGTAAGAGTAGAGGGAAGGCAGCTAGTCATCACCACCCATTGCCAACGCTTGAGCTACTCTTTTACCAACGAAAAGTGGGATTGACTGTCACATTATAATGCCCCCACGGCTGGGATGGCGAGCATGTTTGGCACGACTTGGACAGAACTCGCGACTATCAGATTACGAAGCGCACGCCTTACGTGCTCGGCTATGCCAGGCCTTGTATAAAAGCCAAAAAAAGCTACTAATAACTTCTAACTACATGCAGAAATCCTAGAATTTAACAACCACACTTTTATAAAAGGTAACTGTAATAAAATATGGTTTCTTAAAGCTCCTAAAAATTATATTTTAACAAATTTTTGAAAAATTCTCTAATAAGACTATGGATTTAATTGACTAAAACTGTAAAATTTAAAGTAACCTCCCATCTATAACATGCAGAAAGGAATGAATTTTAGCTTTATTTACCTGAAAATGTATTTCAGATAGATACTAACCTCTACATGGAGCAAACACACATTACATTGCATATTTGCTAGAAGATTTTTCTGCATTTCACCAGCCGGTTAAGTGGAACTTCTACCCTCACACACACATAAACATACTGTACCATTATATTAATACTGTCATCATTATACTACAGCCCTGTTGTCATAGGAGCGTGGTTTTTGTTTTTTTTAATTTTGCACAAAGCTGCATGAGGGTTATCTGTGATAGCCATCCCTAATTTAGCAGTGTAAGACTAGAGGGAAGGTAGCTAGTAATTATCACCCACCACTCTTGTGCTACTCTTTTACCAATGAACACTAGGATTGACACTCGCATTATAAAACTCCCATGGCTGAAAGGGTGAGCATATTTGGTGTTAAAGGGATTCGAATCCATGACCCTCAGATTATGAGTTGAGCACCCTAACTACCAAGATACAGGAGAGTGCCACAACCCCCATGAACAATAACAGAAAAAATCATTGTTGATTACATAACAGAAACATACAAGAACTGAGAATGAAAGATGGAAGGTTCTTTAGAGAGGTGAGTACATATCTGAAAAACATGTCACAGTTTATTGCTTTCACATCATAACACCCTGTTGCCTATAGTCCACAGTAACTTTTTTCTGTAGATAAACCAGTAAACTTGGATTTAGACCATACCCAAAAAATATAGCCAAACGACCTGTCAAAACATGTAGTATGTGTTAAAATATTTAATAATGCTTACAAATCATACATACAAGTCTCCTAGTGTAAGGTGCATCCCTACACAAGTACAAATGATCAAAATGTTTCGAGATAGATTTATAACAGACACTACCCTCTCAGTTCAATGGGCTTTCTCTGTGCAGATTATTCAATTATCACTTTGAGATTAAGCAATAAAAGGCACACTTAAAATGGGGAGGATGGATGGGAAGTGTGAGCAGAGGTATGTATTGGTTTTGAAAAATGTTAATTTCTGACACAATACCTTACCTCTTCACATATAATAGCTAGAATCCCACAATGAAATGATGGAACAATGCAAAAGTTACACAGATGAAACCTCTTTGGAAAGTACTTCAAGGAAATCCACAGAATGCAACACTACAACATGTAAAAGTGTGGAGGCACACCCGTGGGAGCCTGTACCTCATATGTATTGAGGCACACATGCCTTTACTGAAAATGTGTCCCTTCCAGCAGAAAACAAGCATAGTCTAGAATCTAATCACAGAACACACACATATAAAATGGTGCATGCTGTCTAAGGTATGTCACACAATGCCTGGTGAGTCAATTCCAGTACAAAACTGGGAGCATCAAGTACTCTTCACCCAGTCTGTCTTAAAGAGAGGATACTTAGCATATTTACCCCAGCACTAGTAAACAGCAGGGAAAGTAACTTATGCTCTGCCAACTGAGGAAGTGTTCCTCTAACAGCAGATCAACTGAGAAACTGCAACAATAAGATGGACCAAAAGCATACATGGTGGGACAATCCAATCCACAACCAGGTAATATCAGGTATTTTTCACCCAGTCTGCATTAGGAAGAGGGTTCTTACCAACCTCCTGAGTTAGGGCTTATGGTGGCTGGTCCTGTGTCTATCAAACAACACACTGTCTGGGAACCAACATCCACTCGGTACTATGATGTAAAAAAGCAACCTATAAAAGTGAACTATACATAATGATTCATCTCCTGTCCAAACTCACATAGTATAAAAAATTTATTGTCCATTCCACAATGGGTGATTCTGCACCATCTACTCCAACAGAACATTACCTCTCTATTCTCTACTGAGTATAATTTGTCACACTTGGGAAAAAAACAGAGTTATAAACATCAAAACTCATTTTACTTGGGATAATAGTGTACACATAAGGGGTCTAGTCAGGTGCCTGATGATTCTGCTTTGGGATAACAAACTCACTTCAAGAGCAACATGGCTTGTTACAAATTTCAAAAATCCATATGTTGTCCAAGTAGGAATCAGAGTTCATTTCAGGCTGCTACCCTGTACCAATAATTTATAAAAAAAAATCCAACTGGCCCATTTTTTATCTGATACCATGTGATTTAATAGAATATACTTCACATATTAAAATAAATTGTGGATCTAAACATTTAGAAATTGGTAACATGTACCTTTCAAACACATACAGCCATGATTTTCTGGTGTTGGTTTTACTTCCCACAGAATCATCAACTGATGTTTTACAGCTGGTGATTCACCCATTTTTGTCAGAAATGCAGTTCTCAGTTAACAGCATACACATTGTTGTTTCTTTTTCCCTTTGTGAAATCACTGTCTCATATGAATTGACTGACTAACATGGTGAGTAAAGTGTTAGAAGAGTTTTGACAATTTTGAAGTAAGCACACACTAGAAGGCACAGTATTTACATGACTGTGACCAAACAGACTAAGTGTGAAAAGGAAACGAATGTGAACAGTTGAAAAATTTGTGCATACTCTCAAACACGAGTGTCATTTTGCACAAAAAAGTGTTTTGGAAAATACTCATTACATATTGAGTGTCTTTGCTGTAATATATAGTTAAAACATCTATCTTTGCATAAAAAGATGCTCCCTTCATAGCAGTGAGTCTGCACAGTAATGCTGCTTTATTATTTAATAAATAACACTATGTTAAAATATTTTTACTTTTTCTTGTTCCTGGGCAGAAAGTGTTATTTCCCAATTGTTTATACCTAGAGTAAATGGAAAAGACCTATTTTTCTCTTCAAACTTTGCTTTTGTGACCTGGGAGTGTATAACAAAAACATGATGGAAGACTATTTAAGGACTGATACATGAAAGTGATTGACATTTCAGTTGCAAATCTCGAAAAACTACTCACTTCTAAACATTTTTGTTCATTTCCATATAACTTTAGTATAAATACATGTAAATCTTAATTCATATGTTGTTTTATTCAGACCTTATGTAAATGGAAATTTAGAAAGAAAATAGGTTAATTTCTAAATTTCATTACCCAGGTCACCAAAGCAAAGTTTGAAGGGAATAATGGTCATTTTCTGTACGTTTACAACACAAGCAATTGAGAAATAGCACATACTATCCAAGAACAAAATTTATATTACAAAATGTAATTAATTGCAAAGCTTAGTATGTCTGTCAGGCAACCCAAACTTTATGAAACAGTAAACTTCTCACACAGAAATGCAGGCCTATAAAAGCCCACTTACAAGTGGCCGTAACACGATTTATCCACATAAAGCTATACTTTGAATAATCAGATAAGTATTTTAACACAAACTAAGATAAAGTAAAAAATAAGAAGAGAAGACACACATTTAATACAAATGATTTAACAAATTAGTAATGATGCCAAATGTGTCAAGTTACTTTTCTATTCAAATGAACAGATTAATAATTACAGAAATGGTTAAATATACATCACTTAGTTAGGGTGGCCATTAGTGGTTCTAATGAGATTTACAATTTATACATACCTTGAAGATACACACATTTACATCGAGACGTTTTGTAGTAACCTCAGGTTGTCCAAAAGCATATTTTAATATCCACGATTTTGTTTATCAATCATTTATTTGCCATAATGATAACACAATTCAAAGATAATTTTATTGTCTTGAAAGTTTTAGCTGCTCTACAGTAAGTTCTGCATGCTGAATTTAAAACAAAACAAAACAGAATCCATTTTTCTCTATCATGAACAGATTTTTGACAATATATCATAATGTTAAACATAAAAGACCACAACACAGGTTTGAGACTAAAAGATGATGATTTCACAAAGAAGATCAGGATGAATAAGGTTGCACATTATTTGACTTTGATATCACTGCACAACAATTTTATTTTTAAAGTTTTGCTTCTTGAAAAGTTTTTGGTGATTGTGACAGGTACCTTGGTGGGTATAGTTTTCATTTTGCTTCATCACGTAGGAACTCTGGGAAATGGATAGTTAACTGTTTACCGGCAATAACATATGTAATTGCATTTATGTTTCTAGTACTCTATTAATTTCAATTTAATTAAAAGTGTTTTGCTCCTGATTTTCATTTAAATTCATTGCCAGGTGCATCACGTTGAGATGTCCAACAGTAGCAAGCATTGACAGATTCCAGTTGCCCTGATATCGTTTTTACATTGTTGCAATGTCCTGGTGAAACCTTTCACTGTGTTTGTCACAGACAGCACCAAAATTTCTGGGTAAGAAGTCCAAGTGTGAGTGGAGGAAAGGAATCTTGAGTGACATGTTGCACTTCATTGTTTTGTATCCTTTGAGAAGCTTATCTACCAGCTGAATATAATGTGGGGCTCTGTAATTGTCAAGAAAATTGTCAATAACGTCTTTGAAGGGTTTCCAGGCAATCTTTTCCAGCCCGACTAATAGATCTTCAAATTACTTGTCACTCATAACATGTCTGATCTGAACCAACAAAAATGCCCTCTTTGATCTTGACATCAGTTATTCTTGAGAACATGTCTTAAATAACAAAAACCTTTGCCTTCTTTGTTCATTGCTTTCAATAAATTCTTCATAAGTCTGAATTTTATGTGAAGAGGAAAAAAAAAAATCTTTGCCAGGTCAACAATGTTCAATCCAGCATTCAAGTTGGTTTTGTTTATCAGTAATGACATTTCCATTTAAATCTTCCAATGGAGTTTTCTTCGTGGCTGGATCCAATTGCTCTTTTAATACCTTCATATATTTCATGGCTATCAGCTGTTTCCTGAATGCCTTCATTATTAGACATGGATAACACTGTCCATATGTTCTCAATCCATGGTAAAAAAGTTTTTGGATACTCTTCAACCAGACTGCATTTTGAATTATTTGCTCAATGTTCTCATGGCAGCACTGTACACATTAGTACAATGGCTCAGCTACATAAACTTCCTGTTAAAGCATCTTTAATAAATAGTCTACACTGTTCAAAGTCTTTAATTTGACTCATGTTAATCTAGGATGACAGGTAGATGACTGTTGCAAATAATTTTGGCACTGGTTATAACTTTGTAGTATACAAAGGTATCACAGTCAGCACTCTCATAAAACCACATGTGCATGATTTCTTTCAGGTGGTTAAGCTTGATTAGTATAAGATCTAATAAGTGCCAATGCCTTGAGTCTGGATGTTTCCATGAAATCTCTTCTATGTTTCTGAAATGAAGTGCTGGTAATACCTAGACTTTCAGTTGCACAGATTTCTAACACTAATATTCACCCAGAATACCATGTCAATTCTTAAAACTACATCCAACTCAAGCATTGAAGTTGCCTAGTTTTATAAAAGTCTTCCTTCTGTGGATTTTCTATACCTGTACTTGGTTTCTGGAAGTAAACATGCTCGTTTTCACTGTTAACTTAAATGGTAAACTCGTAGTCACTAAACACTGCAATAAAACCATTTTTTACATTCACTCTTTAGCATCACAAATTGAATGGATATAGCAATGGGGTTTTCACAAAATGGTATTAAGCTGTTTCTAACAGCCAACCCAACTTTACACTTTCTCCTTCCTCTTGCTGGTTTCCCATGTCAAAAATTGTGTTATTTTCTTGAATAAAATCTGTGTCTGAGAACCAAATTTCTGATAATGCAGCAGTATCAACTCCAGTTCTTAATCAATTTATAGTTTAGTAGTGCTGTTTCCATAAATTAAAGATCCAATAAAGGCATCAGAATAAAAACATCCAACAGCCAAGTAACTTTATTTCAATTTAGCTTTTAGGCCCATCTTTTCTTGGGACTTCCTCAAGATGAAAACATAGCACCCTGAAATAGAAATGTTTGGATGACTTGGTAGATGCTTTAAATTCTTTTTAAACCTTACAAGGGGTGAAAGCTGTCCTAAGCCTACCATTCCCTCCTCCTTAGATCCCTGAAACAGAATCTCAAATTTGGGCCAAACTAAGTCCAGATCTCAGTACCCCTATGATGATACCTTCTGCCAAACACCAACAGACTGGAGTTGCTGTTGACTACTTGCTTTATACTTGCCTTATTCTGAAAGTAGCCTCACTACATTGCCACTAGGACCTCTAGCTGGATAAACTTTATTAGAACCTCCACTAAACATAAAACAAATTGTTCCATACGAACCATAATAATGATTCACGACTCTTTGAACTATAGTATAAGCATGTACAAACTTGAATTCTCATACCATATGTAACACCTATAGGCTTCTTTTTTAAATATATCTACTTTCATAAATACATGACCAACTAAAAACCCTACAGACTACATAACAAAATTCACTTTTCACTGAAACTCCCATTGATGAAACTTGTATTACTGCACTTGATCATTACACCATTGACCTCATTCATTAATTACATTTCCAGAACAATTTTATTTTCCTCTTAGAGTTTCCTATAATCACCTTTTGCACTTCTTTTCACCAACATATTTATGACAAAGGTTGAAACAAAAGCAATAAACTGCAAACGAAATTTGGTATAAATATGTCAGTGAAATTTTGCCAGAATTCTATCAGACATGTAAAAACTTTATTTGAACACATAAATATCATTCATGCCACAATAAATGTGCCACTGAACATACACTCAAAGTAACAACAACAATCAACTGTCCTCATTTAACCTCAAAATTGTACGTGTGGTTGGATGGTTGGAATTTAATAGCACAAAGGAATGAGACTATCTACACCAAACAGGTAATAAAATAGCAAACCAACCTTTGTTTAAAAATAAGAATAGCTTCATTTACTTTTGGAAGTAAAACATTTCCCAAAAAATGTTAAAAAGATATAAATCATAGAAACAACTATACAATAGTTAAAAAGTAAACGAGGTGAAAATGGTGTGTTAAAATATGAGATTTTTTATTTTTGGTGGTGGTGTTTAAATCCCAGAGAAAGGTAAAACCTGAATAAAATTACTAAGGCCAATGTCCATACAAAGTTAAAAAACACAGTCAAGACAGACAGTGACATCATCACAAGTTACATCATTCAAAGTCAACAGTAAATTCTGAGTGTAAGGATGTCTAAAATGATGTTACAGCTTCCAATCACAGCAATGGCACATAAGTAAAATGTAAACTACTGTAAGATGAGTGTCACAAAATCCACACAATGGTGCATCAGTACCACATAAAAGAAAATCATGGCTTTAAGAAGCTGTGACTAACTTCCTCTTTGCAATCCCTGTAGAAGTTAGACAGTCAAAGAGCAACAACAGGTTTGATCTTGAAAAGCTTGTTGGAGTATTCTTTACCTCAAGCTAACTGCCGACTGGCACAAATTCAAGCCTAGATCACAGGACTGTAGTCCATATACAGAACAGATTTGGCCATAATGACACCAGAGCAGACAGACGTGCTGCAGTGTTGGTGAGTTCATTCCCCAGAATGCCAACATGGGCAGGGATCAATAAAAATTGGATACAAACAGATGACAAAAACACAAGACCAGGCAGTTAAAAATATCAAGGAGAACAGGGTGAGAAGTAATGTGAAACAATTCCTGAGCCTGTAAAGATCTAAAAAAAAGTCTATATAAACAGAAAACTCAAAGTACTGGTGAACTGTTATACGATCAAATAGCTATGGAGGGATGGTTCAAGAAAATAAAAGTTTGGAATATCTGCCTTCTTTGAGTGACTTGCAGAAAAATCTAATGTATGGAGGAATGAGCTGAACACTAGAATTAGAAACATCATCTAATGCCATACCCAAGTTAGTCATGTATGCCCAGATATGAAGGCCAAAAAGTGGAATAATGGACTGTCATCTACTGAATAGAAAAACCAACTGATGATAAAAACACAATCCCAGGTGGGACATTGTGGCTAGGAACAGTATATCAGCGTAACGCAGGAAGAGTTACAAACAAATTATGGACTGGTGAAGTACAGAATTGCCCCTTGCAAGGGCAGAGCCCCTAATGGTTAGTGGGGTCTAGCATTCTACATGCTGAAGGTGAGGCTGAAATACAAACCAGAGACCATAATCAAATTTTTATCTCATGAGTACACAACAGGTCGTTAGCACACAACATTGATTGGCTTCCCAAGATGTGGAAGAGACGATGCAGAGGATGTTTTCAGTGTCCTGGTACACCTGACATGAAGCTGCTTGACATGTGGAATAAAAGTTAGCATGCAATCAAAAACAAGTTCAAAGAGAATTGTTCATAGCACTATGGAAACGTCATCACTGAGCCACAAAATGTCTTTTAAAGAAGAAAAAGACACTGTGTGCAATGGTCCAATACAAGAAACAATTCACAGAAGTTTGAAGCTACCAAAGGCACAGAACAATTTTTAAGTTTTGATGACTGAAACAAAATGTGAATATATATACTGTTTGCAAAAGTAAAAAAAAGCTGAAGAGTGATAGCATTGATCTTAATGGTGAAAATTGGGACATTCAAGACATGGGCTCAAGAGACTCAAAGTTCCTGTGGGAACTGAAAAAGAAAATTTAGAGCTCACATGCACCAGGAAAAACTAAAGGAGTAAGGAATTCTGAACACAAATTGGCAAAAGGCCACATGAAATGACCCATACAAGTGAAGTTCATGTAAAATTCCATTATTTCTCCATATTATGTCATAAACATTCTCAAGATTGAAGAAGACAGAAACTAGATGTCCTCTCTTGAGAAAGACTTCCATGATCAATGTTTCAAGTTGAATCAGATGGTCCACGGTAGTGTGCTGTTGTCTGAACCCAACTGGGTGGGCAAGAGGGTTATTTGATTCTGAGAACCAAATAAGATGAGAAAGAATAATCCTTTCCAAGACTTGAAGTTTGTTGTAACCTTAAGATCCTTCCCAGACTTAGTAAATGGTAGTATTAAAGTCCGACACCAAGTATCAAGTAAGAAATCCTCCTGCCAAATGTGGCTGAAAAGAATTGGGTGGGTAGAGAGGCAGGAAACGAATGGCACAACATCTCGTAATGAATATTGTTGGGCCCAACATATGTACTGACAGACTGATGAAGAGTGACCTGCAGTTCCACCATGGCGAAAAGGTATTTGTACCTAGAGAGACCCACTATCTAAAGGGAAAGTGATAATCTCTCAGCTCAAGTCTTAATTGCCAAGAAGGTTGTGGAGAAGAAAGAAGAGGTAGAAAGGTAAGAGAAACTTTTTCTTTAGATATTAGCAATGTAAAGGACACTGTCAACTTCCAAACACCGGAAAACAAGATTGAAAGAAGTTCAGATGTGTAAAACCTGCCAACCTTCCAAATATGTCCCACACAACTTTGGAAATACTGAAACTAGTGATGTAGGAGGTGAACTTAAACCAAGATTCTTTCTGGTTTTGACATCTGACCTGTCAGTCATGTATATGAGGCCACAAATAAATAATGTGGCTATAAAGAGAGGGATAACATCAGAAAGTCTCCCAAGCTTGATTTTGAACTTTTCATGTGTGCTCGCAGGTAAGACAACACCATGGAAAACATGTCATGGTCACAGGAATAGAAAAAGTAGCTGCCAAAACTATACAGCTAGTCACTGCTCCCATGCAGTCATTAAAAGATAGCAGACAAATGATGGCAGAATCAAGTTACGATAGGGGTGAAAGAGGGCCAGTTGGCCTGGTTGAGCTTCCCCCATGGCACATAGGTCAGGCAGCATTGATCTATCATGGCCAGTTTCCTGCATGGTTTTATTATATTTCTCAATGTATTCAGGGGTAGAAATATTCTAAATTTTCAGCAAGACACATGTCCTGCTAAGCAGTGAAACTTGCCAGACATTTGAAATTTTAGCAGGACACCTGAAAATTGTCACCAGACATTACTGAAAACAAGAAATCAAGTAGAGACAATTATTATATAAAACAGAATCATTTTATTTATGGCACTGAAGCATTATTTCAAAGCAAGTGGCAACAAGCCTTGTACCCATTAAAAATGACACATCAATCAAACTGGTAGATTTAGTCATCCAGCACTAAGACATCAGCTGATGTAGGCTCAGTATCTCTATTGTCTCTACACGTGTGAGTTCCATGTGGACTCACAAATCGTCTGGTTTTTTACTGTCCTTCCTCCAGGATTCCACAGACTTGCATAGTAATTCTGTGCTTGCAAGATCACACGTCTTATTCTTAGCTAATTTTATTGTCATCAAGTCATTAAGAGAATCATTTATTAGTTTGGACCACCAGTCATCCTTAATAACTGCCATCTGGGAAAATCCACACTCTGGATCAGCAGATGACATGGAAATCATCTGCATGAGGCATAACAAGGCCAACACTGTTGATCCAGGGAAAGGTTTACCGTTCTCAACAGTAATTTGACTTAACATATGAACCCACAATCCCCTTGTACTACTAGCTAGGGACTCATCTGATTTGGCAAGTCTTGTTGCTTTGAGCAGTGCCTCATGTAAGTCAGCTTGGCAAATATCAGCTGCAATGTTGAAACCCTTAGCTTCTAGCAGACCACCAAAGTGGTCCAATAGTGTCTGGAGTTCATTATGGCCATAAGATAACAATGCTTCCTTGCTTTTAGGCCAGTTGCTTAATTAAAAAAATTGAAAGGCACCAATAAAATCCTCATCAAATTCTTCAAATCTCTCATTCAGATATGTGACAATTTTACCAATGAAATTGGCAGTTTCTTCAGCCATGGATTGAGCAACTGTCTCTTTTGTGGCTCTGGCTCTTGTCTGACCACTAAGAGCAATCATCTTTCCTCTATGTAACCACTTGCCAGTTCGTTCACATGTTGTGAGCTCTTTAACAATTTTCTGGGATTTCTCAACCTGATTCAGAATGCCCAGCTTATCTTTGCCAAAAGTGAGTTTGTCAGAAACAATATTCACAGTAGCAGAATTGTCTTGCATTTTGTGCCAAAATTGAAAAATTGACAGCTGCCCCATCAGCTGTCAGGCATACAATTGATTCAAGCCAGTTGGGAAACTTGCCATGTGTGGACAATGCTGCAAAAAATTAGTACCCAATATTAGTTACTTTCTGTAAAAAAAAAATAATAAAAAATAGTAAATTTGTACTTTGCAAAATTCATATTGCTCCCTTACCTGTTACACTAGTTGTGCTAGGTTAAGCCCCAATTCTGTCAGTGGTAAATACATGGTTCTTCTTGGTTTAAATCAACTGAAAAATGCTTTAGTTTTCACTGATGTATATTAATAATGGAATGACTATGTAAACCTGAATTAAAACACAAATGTACATGAAATATTATGCATTTTAACTTTTCTTAATTAGGAATTCAGGATAAATCCAGAAAATTCTCATCCCAGGTAATTAAGAAACCTTTAGTTGAACTAAGAGCCTGCAGCAAGTGTTCAGAATCAGCCTACTCATCTGACTGCAGACACAGGAAGTGGGTTACTGGGTAACAGTCACTGTCCAAGTGTCTTACATAGACTATCTCCTGCTCAATGTTAGCAGTGTCTGTTGCACCGTCAGTCATAATGCCAAAGAATAATGAGGTGTGCAGACAAGATCTGACATTAATTCTAATTGTTTCTGCAGTATACTTTGTAAAGATAACTGCTTGTTTGTCATTAGCAAAACGTTCTGTTAAATTCATGCTAAAGTTGTGCTCCTGCAGCAACAGAAGCTCTTGAAAATTGCTGAATGGTTTGGCATTCAAAGCCATATAAAGGGCAGTCCTGAACAGCACAAGCAAATGATTCTCAGTATGGTTAAGTTTGCTCAATTCTTTCATGGGAGTTAAATCAGGTGTTTCTTTTGTTGTCTTAGCTTCACAACTTAGACTGTGGGCACAACTGTTTTCATGCTCCTTAACAGCACTTACTCTCAGGTTGGAAAATCCTGATATGAAGGTGTTCCTCTGCCTTCCACTACTTTGGTCACATTCCTGACAAATTGAACAAAACATCAGTATGGTAGCATTATTATACTCCAGCCATGGTCAGCCTCCATTCCATTCATCCTGGAAACGACGAGTAGGCTTAGTGCCAGTACTAGTGGTAACATTTTTTGCTTTAACACTTGCAGTTCCTTGGTATTGTCTTCTGATTCATTAGTCTTGCTTGTGAAGCCAAACTGAAATAGACTGTGAGACTTTCTCATTTATTTTACTATTAAGCGCCATGGTCAGATTGTCGTGAATGTTTGGCAGTCACGTGACTATCCGGGATGGCACAGATAAGGCAGCCTAAAAAGCATATTTTGTGAATGTTCAATGACCGTTTTTTTTAAATTTGCTTTTTTTTTTGTCTTAAATTAAATCTTAAATTTTGCAATTTATTTTCCACTCATTGTAGAATATATTTTAAAGCAAAATCTTTGGGCTGTGCATACACAGCTCTTGCCTGGTTATTTCTGAGAGGACAATGTATTTTGTCCAAAATGTTAGGAATATGACCACCGGTCAAAATGTCTGGTGACAAATGGAAAAGTGCCCGTCAAACTTGATTTCTTAACAGACATGTCCGGCTTTAAATAGAAAATTTCAATCCTTGGTATTGTTGCAAGTTTCTCTAATTTATGATGCAATACAGTCAGAAATGAGAGTATTATTGGATTGTTAATCTAAATACCATTCAACCTTGTGGAATAAATCTAGATCCTGGAATCAATAACCTTTGATCACTGGTTTGTTCTTTGTTGAAAAATAACTTTTTTTCATATAATTTAAACTGTCAACATTCACCAAATTCTTCCTAATACTTACTATTTATTTATGACAATTTTCCATGCCTGTCTTTTGATCTTAGTCTGCTCAGCATTTCATTTTCAGTCAACCTACATGTATCACCTTTATTTTATTTTAACAACACTTAAATATAGTTTTTTTTTTACCACTTCTGAAGCCAAACATCACTAACACCTTTTCACATAATGATCTTGTTTTGGGCCACATTACACTAAAAATGAGACACTTAATTTGGTACAATGAAAAATATGCAAAAACAATTCATGACATCACTCAACTCTCTTTACGTATATCGCTCATTTGGTTACACCACAACTCCCAGTTTGTACTTGGAGAAGAAGAAAGATCCACTTTCCAAAAGAGCTTGGGTTATGTGGATTTTATCATTTTATTAGTGTAAGATTAACTGGACAAAAAAACTAAAACTTCACTGATTAATAGTTCTTCTGTTTAAAAACTCTAAAGCTATAATTAAAATAGATTTAATTCTGGATGATAAGTAGCTAGATGAATTCAAAAAAAGTTTGCAAAAAATATTATAAGTGAAATTGAAAAGATCTTGAGAAACTTGCAAATGGTTACAAAAAGATTTTAAAATTTTAAAAAGTTTGAAGGAACAAGATATGATTATTTGTAAAGCCAATAAATGTAGTCAAAGTATACTATTTCATGGAAAAGGTTATGATTTATGAGTTAAAGAATTATTGAAAAAAGGTCAATACAAGAACAAAAACTAAACCTAAAAATAAACTTTATTCAAAGGTAAAAATATTAAGAACTGTATAACCTCACACCCTCATGAAAAGTAAAGTTTAATTCTAAGAAACTGTCTTACTTACTAATGTCCAAAAATTGGCAAGTGGCCACATGAACCATACAATTGAAGATCATGTAAGTTCCATTATTTCTCCAAATCTTTCAACAAAAGTTTCATGTACTGGTAAGAAATACGTCTATGTACAAAGCATAAAATTCACACCAAAAATATTCGTTTTTAAGGGATAAAAATAAAGTTAAAAGTTCATTACATAATGATGAAAAAATATACCACCAGATCAGGATGATATTTTAATGTGTTTTGATAGTGTTTCATTATTCACTGAATCAGTTATGGGAAAAATGTCTGCTTGTTTTGATAATTTGGCTTTAGAAATAATTTATGATTATATTTATTGAAGCCAGGATCAAAAAGTTTTTTTTTTTTTTTTTTTTGCTAATTAAGAGTACAGTTTATAAACAAGAAGGTTTACCTATTGGTTCTTCATTATTCTGTGATCTGTTCATGGATAGTTTTGAAACTGAAGTTTTAAACACAAGATGAAAAGAAAATGGAAATTTGGTTGATATTCTGATGACACATTCTTGATGTGATGAAATTGTAAAGATAATTTAACTGATTTTGTGAATTACTTTAACATTAATAATTTTATTAAGTTTACATATGAAATTCAAGAAAAACTGTTTACCTTTATAAATGTTTCAGTAAATAAAAGTAAAGGTAAACTAAAAACTGTTTATTGAAAAATCTTTCTTTGTAATCATGCCCCCACATTAAAATCATATCACACTGATTCCCAAAATCATCAGTGCTTTTTGTTATTATGTAGATAGAATTTGGCACCTTAAGAATCTCAAGTTATTAGCCAATCACACAGCAGTAAAAAAGAGGTTTAAATTCTGATATTATTGAAAGAGCTGTTATGAAATATAAAAACAAAGAACAGGAATTAAAATACTACATTAAACCACTAGATGAAAAAACCTAAGAAAGAAAGGCTTGTATTACCATTTATGCTTTATCGTGTAAAGCAAGACAATAATTTAAAAAATTAAATTTTACTCTAAATATAACAAAAAATAAAATTGATCTGATGGAAAAAAACCCAAAAACACTATATACAAAACAACAGGTAGATACAGGAATACTTAACCCTTAAACAGCAGGAATGTTGTAGGAGTAGCATCAATTGATGATGGCTGCCATTTAAGGGTTAAATACAACAAACAAAAAGAAATTTAAAGTACAGAATAAATGTTTAAATAACAATACAAAGATGATTCTTTTAGCTGAACAGGAATGAAACTAAACATGATTCAATGAGAAAAAAAACTTATTATTTTGGTACACAATGCAGGTATTAATAGTTATATCCTTGAATCTACTGAAATAATCAAATATAATAAAAGAAATTTTAAAGTATTAAATAACAATTATATACCAGAGTGAAATGTTGTTAATAGATGGCACAAAATTCTGTTATGTTAAGTATGTATGTAAGTTTGATAATGTGGTGTGGGAGTAAAAGGTTTTATATGTCTTAACTCTTGCAAAAGGGTTCAAAATCATCACCCCTCATGATGATACAGTAAGAAATCAAAATTTGTTGAGTATAAAACTAGAAACACTTCCATAGTAATTTATTTTTATATGTTGAGTAATTAAGTACATTTTTTGTTCTATTTTAAGACTGAAGAGAGACTCGTTTAAAATACTTATGGTGCATTATTAATTGTTTTTCCTTTAAATACCCGTGTTATTTACAAATTACATAAGTGTCAATTTAACCTTATCAGAGGGATAGTTCAAATTTGTTTTTGAAAAGCAGAAACAAAAACTGATGAGAGGAAGATAAGTCTCATGTAAAAATATTTGATTAGTTTAAATTAAATTAATTAATGTAATGAGAATAATCACTTCATTGAAATTAGTGTTTCCAATTACAGTAAAATCTGTTTAAGGCAGAATCATGAGACCAAGTAAAATTTCTGGCTTGCATATAGTGAACATGCAATTCCTTAATTATATATAATTTCTAAGAGGAACATTATAATTGCTTGACTCAAGGGAAGTAGGACATTTGTGAATACAGTTATCATACTGTTTATGCTGTATTTATGAGAATTAGAACAAAAACAGACATTCAAAATATACATAAATACACAAAATCTTAATCAAATGTACTTGAATAAAGTGTACAATACAACTGTTTTAATTTTTTAACGAGTTTTCCCATGCAGTAAAAAGGGAACACTAATTCTACAGCCTTTTCGTGAAGTTCATTTTCCCCCTTTATTTGTGCATATAATTTGACAATGTTAATATAACTTAACACTTGCAATTAAGCAGGAATTTTTATTTCCTCATTATCATTTCCATTTTGTTCATCTTCTGAATCTCTCACACTGTTACCATCTTGCAATTCTATTATAGATTTTAAATCAATTTCATCAGTTTCTGTTAAAACATTCTTGTCAACGTTCACAGAACTTTCCATGTTCACAGAATCATCTGCATCAAGCTTCTCAGACTTTGGATTTCACTAGAATTGTCATAACAACAACTTTTCAACAATCTCTGCCATTATCAAGAATAAATCCAGTTTCAAAAGCACTTTATTACACATCCATCTTTTAGACATTTGACTGAATGATTTATAAATGCAACTGTATCTAACATGTCAATTTTCACAGTCATTTCAGATGCTCTCTTGCAGTCATCCATGTTTGCAATAAAATGCTAAAGCAACAATTTTCTGTATTTCAATTTTATACACTGTTTAATTCCATTATCTAGTGGCTGTAGAACTGATGTTGTACATGGAGGTAGAAAGACTGAACGAACATTTGAAAGTTGAACTTTTGTGTGACTAGTTGCATTATCTAGGAAAAATAAAATATTCCTATTTTCTTGTTCCATTCTTTTGTTTAATTTAACTGCAAAAATATATTTAGCCAGCTCTTACAGTAACAAAATGTCCAAGAATTTACTAATATTCAAACAAATTATTAACTAAATAAGAAATTAATATTTAATCAAAAACATTTTTTCCACCTTACTCATGTTCTAATCCTACTTGTTGATAGACGAGGTACATGAAAGATAGTTTTCCATCCGTGTTATGTAGGTTATGCCATGCAGAGGGCCTTTTATAAAGAAAATCTCAAGATAATGCTGCAAAATTTTGATATTTCTATCTTGTAAAGGTTTTACTGTATTAGTTATCAAATAATTAAAACATAACTATCATGATTTTTCTTTATTGTTGTTGTTGTTTTGAATTAAACACAAAGCTACACAATGGGCTATCTATGCTCTGCCCACCACAGGTATTGAAACCCAGATTTTAGAGTTGTAAGTCTCTGGACATACCACTGAGTTACTGAGGGGCTCTTCATTATTATTTCTGTTTAATTCAAATTTGTTCAGCTAATTTAATAAGTATTACGACTCACAAAGATACTCCACTAATTGATATAAACAATGGGCTATCTGTGCTCTGCCTATCACAAGTATTGAAACCCAGATTTTAGAGTTGTAAGTCCACAGACATACCACTGAGCCACTGGGGGGCTTTTTATTATTATTTCTGTTTAATTCAAATTTGTTTTGCTAATTTAATAGGTATTACAACTCACAAAGATACTCAACTAATTGATATAAACGTTTTTGATTATTAATACTTTCAATTATTCTAAATACAGGTAACTGAGATATTACTATTATGTTTATTTGATGTGAAATACAAACGTAAATACTGGGCCATGAGATAAATCAATTAGTTGAATGTAACTGACTGATGAGCCCAACGATTAATCAAATAGTAAAATATCATTTGTCACTCGGCTCTACCATCTAGATGTGTCCAATAGTTAAACCCTGTCAACACTAAAGAAGAAGTGTCATGAACACAGATTACAACATGTGAATAAAAAACATCTCAGCTGAGTGAAACAAAATGGAATCATTTATTTTCATAACTTTCTGAAGAAGCAAGAATTAATTTTTATTATGACTACAAAGCATTGGGGAAAATCTAAAATAAACTGATATTAAATAACTGTACGCAAGCACATACACATCAATCAGTTATACTTTACTTCTACCAATACAAGTACTATTATCTCATAAACCATCTTTGTTTTTGTTCAACTTTTTTTTACTCTTTCATTTCACACATTTGATTGACCACATCTTATTGTTGCAGTAATGAGATAAATGTGTGCTTAAAATACTACAGCATTCAAACAATGTACATTGGCAAAGTTTGTTATCAATAATGAAATAGATAAATGAACACACTGGCATGCAAAACAATGATATGATTCTGAGCTTTAAACATAAATTCTATACAGTATAATAAAAAACAACTTCTCTTTTATCAATTATAAGGCACAAAATGAGGGATAAAGTTTCACTGATAGCTGGAGGTTTGATAACTACCAACTAACTACATCGAACAGTGGAGAGCCCAAAGAAAATAATGTTGAGCACAGTTAATAATAATTACAACTATCTTTATTTTAGGTACAACTCGTATTCACAAAGAATAAAGCACAATTGATGAAGTTTGTCATGCTTTAAATTTAAAACAAATTGAAAGCTTCAAAATTCATCAGTGATTGAAAACATACATCCATAATGTATTAAATTTGCTTGTATACTAATTTTTAGCCAGTATTATTTAAAATGTTTTGCAAAGAGTAAAACTTTAAATTAGCTGGCATGGGATACTTTGAGAAATAGGCAAAACTTCAAAATCTTATATGTAACAAAAAAGTTGTGATACAGTAATGAACAAAACTACACGATGCATCATACAATACTTTTCATTTTACTTCTTAAATTTTAGATTAAACATAACTGAAGAAAAATCTGTATGTTTTTTTTGTATACACATACTTGTTGAATGAAAATCAGTGACTCGGAGCATAAAGTATCTTAAAGCAATATAGTTTTTTTTTTCAGTTTTTTATCTTCAGACTGATACACTAGCTAACTACTGAGATTGTTATATTAGAAAAATAAATGTTAAAAATAACATGACTGAAAAAAAAACTGGTTCAGTGACAATGTAACTGTTATCTAAATACACTGGTTGCAGCAGAATTATTTGTTGCATTATACCAGAAAATGACTAAGCTCCCACATTACGTCCAAAACCAAATCATTCAATGAATGGACAGTCTAACTTCTTGGTAATCTATCCACATGTTTGCATTGCAGACCCAATGGAAAATTTATGATTAAATCATACAACTACAATCTAGTAAGCTATTACCCCTTTAGGGATTATAAATTTTTTTAACCATGTTAGTGACGTACATTGGAACACTGAACTTTCAACCATACAACCAACACTGAAAGTAACATCAAGCAGTTCATTTTTTTGTTGTACAATCAGTAGCCATATGTATATTTCAATACACCTTCTCTTCAATCTTCTAACTGTAATAACTACTCTATTTCTACAAATCACCGATATCTATTTTTGACAAAATTCACAATCCTAGATCTACCAGTAATAGGGGTTTCTCACTAAGCATCATGGACATAGAATAAATTTGAGAAGAAGAGGGTTCCCCATCAATTTTTCACAACAGAAGATAATCTTTAATATTCAGTCCCATTACTGCCAAGTTATTGTCACAGTTTCTTCAATTTATAAAGAGAGAATAAGTACAAGTTTTCTTAGAGCAAAGCCAGATAAGGTTATTTGCTGTATTCACAGAGGGAAATTAAATCCTTTATTTTACCAATATAAATCCAAAGAATTACCAATGTCCCAACCAGTAACAGATAAAATTGGTAACAAGAAAGAGAGTTCATTAAGAATTGTTAATGTGGTTGCACAATGTACAGTGAACAGCAAAGATGTGGTATGAACAGTGCTCATGTTAAAATTTACCTTGAACAAGTCTCAGATTTCAAATAGCCGAAAATTGTAATTTTAATTTAGAAGTTAATTAAATATTAATATGTATCAAATTTATGATACATGCCAACAAGATTAATACACACAATTTTCTTTCTTAGCACAAAGATATTTTAATGTACAAACAACAATACAATTTGCAATAATGGTCATTACAAATAATGGTTTATAAATAAATGATTATTTGTACAAACTCACAAACAAAACTGAGTCTTTTCTCTGGTCTGGAACTGTTCACACCAAATGAATTAATTCTGTGTTTGTATTGGTACAATTCACTTAACTGGTTAGCTATCTCTCACTGCCAACTCACAAGTTTTTCACAGACAAAGACAGATAATGTCCTCACAGAAATATTAATGTCCAAAGTTAATTCACTGAAGTTAAGAGGTTTGTGATGTTCAAAATCTATAAATGTTCCTGGTCAAATGTCTGCACTTTCCTGATTAATAAACATTAATCACAATTACAGCTTCTGACGTTCATAGTATTTCAGCAACTGTAGCAAACCAACGATGCTGAACTGTCTCTCTACATGTTGCAATAGCTACCTTTTATAATAATTAAGCAAGGTTCTCAAAACTTCAGTTTCTTACAATGTAAAACATATACTCTTGATTTTTACACTCGAGAATCTTCTACAAATTTAGAGAACAAGGAGGACTTTTGCAATGCGCACACATTAGAATATATATATATACAGGGTGGTCGCTAGAAAAACGGAAAATTTGTCAAACAGCTATTTATTTTTACAAAGTTTTTTAAAGGCATATGTTATATTACACTCACAGATGCTCAAAATTATTAAAATCATGCATTTTATTCATGATGTAAAGAAATCAAAATAGAAATGAGTAAGCACACATTTTATTCATGATCTCATATGACCCTCAAATTTTCTGCTTTTCTAGCAACCACCCTGTATAATATTAAGTCCTTTACAACAGTCAGCATTGTCACGGGTAAGCCAAGTTTTTTTGTTTCTTGCTTACCATCACAGTGGGTGCTGTGTTGTATGGTAATTTTAGAGGAACTGAAAAACAATTATTTGTCATAGAGATGAAGCTAATAGTACAATGCAGTTATTTAAAAAAATTACTTCTTTTAACTGTATGTGACAAAATTGGTTGCCAATATGTTGTACTTTACTTACCTATAGCAATTTTTGGCTGTCTTGGGCCATCAGAGTTTTGTGATATTAAAAAAATCACTGATTAATACTATTAAATTAACCTGTTATATACGTGTAAAACAAAATGTATGTACACATATACTACCTTAAAATACTACTGATATTGAAAGAAAGCAACAAAAAATTTGTAATATAAAATTAAATGGAATAATTGACATTCTTACCTGAGCAGATGCCTTTAATTTGGATTTTGTTAGAGAAAATATATCTGAAATGTTTGTAAAAATTGTGATAGTGAATATTAAGATAAGAATTACAAATTATAAACTTTATGATGAGTAAACAGTAATATGTGGCAACTGCCTGTTATAAAAAAATGCAAATGCGGAAAATGACGTTTCAAAAGTCTTCCATCTTTAGAGGGAATACAAAAGACAGAAGAGACTTTTATGAAACATAATTCCCTACAATTGGATTGTTTTTCCTTTTACAACAGGCAATTGCCATCCATGAACACTCTGCTCAAACCAATCTACCAAAGAAAACAAACGAAAGTTTTATAGAATTGAAGGCTCCTTACCATTCGCAAAGCAAACATTTAACAATTACATATTTTTGCAAGTAAAATATTCTTAAATTGTTTGCTGTGAATATTATATGAAAGAAGTCAGAGATTGAAAAGGTATAACCTCATTATGATATATAACTAAGATTACAGTCTTTTGAGAAATGCTCCAGATGAGAGCAATAACTGAAGTTACACAGATAAGGATTAAGCACACAGATTACACAAAAACATGTATTTGAATACAAAACATATTCTATCTGTAATTATGTCCTTATAACGTGAATTGAAGGAATTACATATAAATAAAAGCATACATAACTGCTACAACTAACTCTTTTTAGCATGGGCTCAGACCCAGTGACCAACCTAGTAACCATTTTTGGCTTGTTATTGTTTTCACTCGATAACTTTGAATTCATAAGCTTATCTTTAAAAACGTTTGCATATTATTAGTAAACATTACAATACTTTTGTACAGAAAATGTATTTTTTATTAAATATTAAGATTTCTTAAGTAATGTTTTCTTGTGCCTTTTTATTTTCAAATGTTGACTTGCCAACATGTAAAGTAATTTTAATTTTTAGATTAGAAATACTTTTGTGCATCATAAAATTTTAAAATTTCAGATATTAGACCTTTATAATTTTCAGGTAATTATAAAATGAGTTTTTCAGAAAAACAAACTTTAAAGGATGGGATTGGTCAATTTGATCAACCTTGTAACCATCAAAAAATTAGGAATATAAATTTTACTTCTTTCCATTGAAAATAACTACAGATTATATAACACAAACACATAAATGTTAAGTTCAAATTGCTTAAACCTCATAACATTATACATTTATATATGCGTGTCTGTGTGTGTAATATTTTTTATTACAATGAAATTTCAGTCAT
Source organism: Carcinoscorpius rotundicauda (assembly GCA_011833715.1). Taxonomy (NCBI): domain Eukaryota; kingdom Metazoa; phylum Arthropoda; class Merostomata; order Xiphosura; family Limulidae; genus Carcinoscorpius; species Carcinoscorpius rotundicauda. The sequence continues at coordinate 92,542,251 of CM022396.1, read as the reverse complement.
GCCTGGCTAGCATTAAAGAAGTTACAAAGAGTTTGTGCATGTGCATTTGTGTTATCATACCCCAGAACATAAAACTAGCCCTTACAAAGTGGCCTGTCTTAGCTTTTTTAATGGACTAGTATTTTGTAAAATACAGTCACATTTCAGCCACGTCATATATGCATTATTAATATTTACAAATTAGTTCTTAAACTTATTTGCCATAAAACATTGAAGAGTAAATACAGAATTATAACAAACAATCATCTCGTTATAAACATTTTAGTCATTGCTGCTTGTCTTAGCTTACTAAGCCTAAAGAAATTTTACATGTGGGGGATGTAAAATGAATTTTTTTGGCTTTTTAACATACATTTTGAAATAACCCCAAATTAAAAATTAATACATCAATACCACAAAATTACACTGTAATTTATCAAGCTTAGTAATTAAGCTATATTTGAGTTTGAAAATGAATGAAATTTCAAGCTCATTAATGTCTTTCCCTACCACTTGAAATCTAGTTTAAAAGGAAAAAAAATTACCATGTAAATACTTTTCAGAGGCTTAAAAGACCACTTGAGGACATTCCAAATTTTAGACTGGTTACACACTCATCAAGTAGGTGTACTTAAGTATTTTCAAAAATTGTAAAGAGGGGAATGGGGTAGCCTTGGTTTATTCAATAAATATATTAATATATTTAAAAAATAATAAAGATATGATCTTATTATTTTACATTCTAGCTTACCATTATCAGTAATTTAAGTATCTAATTTGTAAAACTATAGACTTTGTATTCAAACATCACAAACTTCTAATTTGAACCAATGCTGTATTAAACACATCATGTGACACACAAAACTTGACATTTAAAATTTTTCTTTTAATATTTACTTTTAAATTAGGAAATGAACTAACATATAACAATAAAATTTGAATTCTGATCTACAATTATATACAAAACTCACTGACACCGATTCATAACATAGTAGTTTAATAAAAATTTGAATGCAAGGTAACAAACGTGATGGCATGACTTTTGATTCCTGTTAGTAAGGTCAAAGTGGCAACTGGAACTCAACTAAGATCTCTGTTGTGAATAATACATTTCATTTGCATGTTAAGCAAAGAAAAGTGGATGATAGAAATGGATAAAGCCTTGTGGTAAGTTAAAAACAAAAGACTAGAAAATTAAATAAAATAAAAGAAACAAATATATCCAAAGAAAGTGATAAAAGATAACATGCCTAATTATAAAAAACAAAAACCTTAGACCTATAGCGACTATAATTAGGTATATTATATGTGCTGTAGGTCTAAGGGTTTTGTTCTTTAAACACTGAATGTTTATTTAGTCTAATTTGTCACACACACATGCACATTACTGTCTCAAACACAGGTTTCTGGCTGAATATTGTCATGCTAAACTAAATTATGGCTGCTTTTAGTGTTTCTTTGATATAACTATCATGTAATAATTACCTACACTAATACAGTACTATATGTGGTAATATACCAGCATATTGTTTCTAATTTCTTTAAAGTACATTTCTCAAATTACTGAATGCAAATAAAGGAACGGCTGGGTGACAGTATCAGTTTCTGTGAAACAATGAAATTTATTAAAATATACAAATTTTGAAAACTGAGCAACGTGAGTAACTCTTTTGTTTCATACAACATACACTACTTTGATTTAATATTTGATTTGGCTACAGCACATTTATGTTTGTCTGCAGATTTTCAAACTGGATTAGTTAAATTGTACAAAACTTATAAGTCAGCTCAGATCCTGATTATGTGTACCCAGAATTCATATTATGTAACTGTTATTACCTTAAAGTTTTGTATGGTTAAATCTCTCACACAGTTTATCAATATGGATTAGCACGTGAAACTAATATTGTAGAGAAGTATTTATTTAAATAACATTTTAACACAAATGTTAATTTCCCACATGGTTCTCTATTTGTATCGTAACATTTAACTAGAATACTCACAATGTAATGGAGACAGTAATGACATTTGCGGAAAAGAGAAAGAAGCCTTATAAAACTGTCCTCACATGATATTAAAACAACATATACTTTCAGTGTTATGAGGTCAAAACTGAAGCTAAACAGATTGGCCACAACATTATAAAAGTAACTGGTCTTCATGTCAGATTAAGTCACTCCATGACAAGACCTATGACAACAAACTCTAGCAGTTGAAAAATATTGTGTGGAGGGAAAATTTTCATTGACTATTTAAATTAACCAGATAACAGACAAGAGGATCACCAGACTCATGACATAATGGAATACACACAAGACACCTGACTAAGTGTGACTTACAGCAGGAATATGTAAAATCTGAACCACCTCTAATAAAAACAAATAATTTCATATCATTCCTCATTACTAAGAGTAAACAGTGCTTCAAAATATTACCACATACATTATGCATGATTTAACACATCAAAACACTGGGTTCCTGTTGTCATCATTACTTCCCATCAATGGTTAAACAAATGTTAGCACAACTGTTAAAAAACATTTCTACAAACAAAACAAATTAACATTTATAAAAGAATGGCATTAAAAGACAAATGAGAATCAAACATAATTTCAGTAATTGGCCTAAAATTGGAAAGCAGTTTCATGAGAACATAAAGAAATGATCAATGTAAATTAACTGAATGTTTAATGAAAGTTTGATTCTACAGGAACAAATATGACAAAATCCACAAAAAGAAGCCACAATCTTGAAAAGTAACTAGTTTACAGCTAAAACAATGAACAAAAATCAAACTATGATTAACATGTAAAAATTAACAGATAAACACCAAATTCACTAAAGGAAAAAGAGCATGCAAGAAATAACAAAAAAAATATTCTCTACTCTTAAATTTGAGGCTCCATTAAGAAGATTGCATGATGTCAATAAAAACAGGCTAGCTTGACTTGAAAAACAGCACCTTCTGTCAGAGGTTCCAATATATAAAAAATTAGAAATGCATAACAAATAGAACCTAGAAATGTTAATGATAAATTCAGTTCAATCTTCCTAAAAATAAAATCCATCAACAACTTAGCATGCTTAAGCTATTAAATCCTCACTGGGTGAAAGAAATGGGTGTAAATTAACATTAAATCAATACAAGCAATTTTTACAAATACAAGTCATTCTATAATAAAAAGAATACTACAAAATAAGCATTATACTAGAAGTGAGTCACAAACAGCAAGAGCAGACCACCTGATATGATTTCGATCAAAACTGGTAATATAAGTCAAATGAGTCACCTTCACATGTTTTCGAACACAGCAAACCAAGTAAACACAACATAACCAAAGAAAACACCCAAATGTTAAGTAAAGAAACAAACATAAATAAATACAAAATCAAAAAAATCTTACTTATACAACAACTCAAGCCCAAAATAAACTAATACAAAGGAACACCTTTACACCTATACTAATAAATATATCTAACATCTAGGCACGCCCTCTACATTCTTACACTCAATTACACAACTGCCTTCAAACATGTGGTCAACTACCAGTCAGTAACAATTTCTTTCTTTGTGAACCTGATGATGAATGAAGAAGATGAAAACATTGTTCGCTCCTCTACATATTACTTTCTCTACCCATACCAGCCATTTTTAAATATACAATTTTTTCTACAAGTGGGTTTTCTCATCATCATGACTTAAACATCACAGTTTCCCTGAATCTCTAATTATACAACAGCCATAAACATTTCAGATCAACTCCTCAATGTGTTTTCCATGGGAATAAAGTATGAACTGAAAGCAAAACGGACAATTCAGAAAACAATATAATACCTCATTTGACAGATTAAAACCTTGGCTTTGTAGTGGTGATAAATAATATAGTATTAAACATCTCAGACAAAACTATTAGCAATTTCTGAAAGAGATTGTGTGATGAGTGGACATGGCAAGTGGACTTTGATTTTCTATTATATGGCTCTGTAACCAAATAAAATTGAAGGCTATAAAAGCCTCCTGATATGCAGACAAAATGATGCCTGTTCTGGAGAAAAAAAAAAAAAAAAAGTTAAATAATGCTGTCATCATTTTATGTAAACAGAAATGAAAGAAACAAAAGCTACTTAGCAAAATATGGAGTTGTTTTATTTAGATTTCAAATCAAGTGTAAAAACACAAAATGACTATAAATGAAATATATCTTTAGACATAACATTTCTAAATGTACTAAAATTAGAAATTTAGATACATTTTCTTCTCATGTGTTATATTGCACATCTAAATACCACACACATAAAAAAATTAACATTGAGACTCGAGTCCTCCTCCTTCACCATAACCATACCAAGAACTGTAAAAACCAACTTATTTCATTTGTTGCTTTTCAGTTAATTTAATTTTTCCTTACATGATGACAGGAGGTATTAAAGTGAGGATTACCTGGGCTGTAGCTTCAGTTCTGGATTCAAAAAAAGCCCCATTATTTAAAAAAATATTTTAAAAGAAAAATATATAATAACTGTTCATTACAGTTTACTTTTCTTTATAGAGAAAAAACAACAGAGTGCCAAACATTATCACAAGCAAAAACATCAGAAATAATCAAGTTGATGGTAAATCTCTGGATGCTGATGATCATCAGTCTTATCATATCACATCAAGCTTCTGTTCTCAATCAGAAAGGGCTGAATACTCAAACACAAGCCAAGAATGTGAAAACAATCATGTAGTGACTACAACTGTCAAAGCTGATATTATTCCCTCATGAAACTAAATTAAGCTCCTTCCAACAGGAAAAAATCAATTATTGCATTGGTAATGTCGATACTAGCCCATCTTTTACATTTGACATTGGAACATGGACATGAGTTTTAAACAATTTGAGAGATTATTTTTGTGTGTATAAGGTTACTCTTTGCCAGTACATGGGAGTAAATTTCAGTGTATCTACAAAATAGATTCTGAGTTTCAAGTATAAATGTCAATATTCAAAATCCTTTTTTTTATTGCAAACAATTGGTTTTTGTTGCTCATTACCAAAAGTGAATACATTCTCATTGTATGCAAATTGTTATTAACTTTTTCACTAGCAACTGGTTATTCTAACTAGAAAAAAATTGCAAGAGAGTTTAGTCAGCACAAAGCAGTGTCACTAAATTTGTTATTCATAAAACCAACTCTGAAAGAGCAGATGGAGTCAAAGAAAAACCAAAGGCACCATGTTCCAATGTGTATTCTCTCAGTTATAAAGTTTCTATCATCCAGAGAGGCATCTTTCAGAGGAAACAATGAAATAGATGGTTCAGTGCATAATGGCAGTTACTTAAGATCATTTATTTGCATATTCAAAAATGTGCAAATAAGAGAAAAGTTCATGTTTCATACTTATCCTCAACTGTTTGTAATGACTTCATAGAAATCTTACGTAAAAAAGCTTTCACCATCTTCATCTAGCAAATTAAAATATCCAAGTATTCAGTGTCTCTTGATTTTCCTCCAGATATTCCATACGTATCAACTAACAATAAAATTTGGATATGTCATAGATAACACAATATCACTTATTTATTTAAAGAGTAGTTCAATATTATCTTTTCAATTGTAAAATTTAATAAGATAATAACTAAAGAAATAGAACCATGTACTTTTCAACATCTTGTAACCCAACACAGTTTTTACTGACATGTCAGTAGACTTCTAATGTGTATACTATCAGTGGCTCTCAGCATGTCTAACCAATATTTGACTTCAGTCCACATTCTCTGAAACATGTCCACATGTTACAATAGCAACGATATCCATTTTCTGATGTTTAGCTCTATAGTGTTTGCTATAGATGTGCAATACATGATGTCTTTAACATACCCCCAAATAAAGAAGTCTGGTGAAGCAAGTTTTTATCTTATAATTTTCAATTAAAATTAAGTAAAACTATAAAAAAATAAATTTGTGCCATTGGGTACAGACAACAGAGAAAATTAATATTTTTTATATGCTGGTGCCATAATTATGTTTTACCATTTAATTATTGTTAGTTACTTTCCTTTAACTCATTTACTACCAGATAGCAATTATGTTTAAGAAACTAATCTGCAGAACAGTATGTAGTAACAAAATAAGGGATTAAAACCTGACTTTTTCTCTTTACAAAGATGGACTGACAGATGAATAGACTATATGGATATTTTCAGAAGTTTTATTCACAATTTGTTAACTTCTTCACTGGATTAGCTCCATGTGTGTATTATTATTATCACACACTATAGAATGCATACTTTCTCATTTCTTATATTTGGATCACACACATCCTATTTGTTATACGTCTATATATTTTTTATTTAATAATAATTATATGATCCTCACTGACATCATGGGTTAATGTAGAAAATGTCACATAGTTATTTGTTTTCTGGGATTCTAAGTTCTGACTTTTGTTTCTGTACTGTATTGCAATATACATTCACACAGAATGTTGTACGATATTCTTGCTTTCCATTAGGTACATAAATGGTTTGGTGCGTACTAACCAATAAAGTACATGCTAAAAATACTATATGTTTTCCACAACATCCAAGGTGAATAGACACTACCATTAAAAAAAATTAGTTTATATGTTAAAAATATTTCTAAATACAATTATCCAAAGATAAATACTTTTTACTATTCATTTATAAGTACCTTTCCATTATTTCCTCCCAGTTTTAATAACTTGCAAAAATAAATACATAAATATGTGTATAAAAACACATAAATGTTTTATTTATACAGCATATCTCCAATAAATTTCTAAAAGTATATTAATAAGCATTGTATTTTTAAAGTAAAAACTTAACTTTTACAGGGGTTTAATGGAACAATACCCATTATTACCATCAACAACATTAATACCATTAAACTTAGAATATTTACGGACATTTGTTGATTTTTTTGTTTTGGCAAATGATACATTGCAGCTAAAACAATATTCAAGAAAGATGATACCCAAAGATGGGCATTGCCTAAAACACTGTATCAACAATGGTGTGTGTGTGTGTGTGTGTGTGTGTATATACACACATTTAATACATATATATATATATATATATACACATTTCTGTAGTTAACTTCTTAGCAGTTTTACCTTCAACATTTTTCTTTTATCTCTTTCAACACCCACTACTCGTAATATCCTGTATATCTTTTCAGGAATTTTACAACAATAAAAAAGACACTCGTAGAGTAAAAATATTTAAGTGTTTGGATTTTTTACAGTAAGTTCAAACAAATTTGAAACTGTGAAACCATATACATATGAAGTTAAAAACTGTGCATAAGAAGCTTTGCATGACATTATATTTTGCTTATAAAATGTTCTTCTACACAAATGTATCAAGCCAGAATAATTTACCTTTTAAATCCAGTGCATTGTGTTGATTATACTCAGGAGATAACCCTCTGACCTTGGTTAAAAAAAACCCAAAAGATAGGTGATTTTCTTTCATCACTTTTGGAATCAGATTCTTCCGTCGACTAGAACTTGGACTCTCCATGTCATTGGTGTCTATTCTGGACTTTTTGTGCAGTGGTTCTTCTGTAATATTGAAAAAGAAAAAAAGAGGAACATAATATTATACTGTAACGTATGTTTATAGATAACAAAAAATCATTTGGTCTTTTGAAGCTGTGTACACTAACCTTTTAGAAAAATTACACATTTTAATCCATCCTATATTTTTCAAGAAATTAGAAATTCCCATCTCAAACTCTTCCAAAAGAACGGCTTCCAATACTGCAGAGAGCAATATATTCCATACCCAATAACTAAAACAATAAAACTCCTTAAATGAAGTTAGCCTGTCTTATTCAAACTTTAAACTCATGTTTTCTGCCTTCATAATGTAACATAACCTGAAGACAAGGTACTATTTCTTCCTTTAAACATGTCTTTGAACAATATATGTGCAAAAACGGCTCGTTTGGGTTGATAAAATATTTTACACGGAGGAGCAAACGTTTCGACCTTCTTCGGTCATCGTCAGGTTCATCGCTCTTCTATGTAAAATATTTTCTCAAACCAAACGAGCCGTTTTTGCATATATATTTCTCTACAAGTGGGTTTTCTCGACATCACTGATGTCCTTGAACACTTTTAAGAAAGGTAAAAACTTTCATATCTTCCATTTGTTATTCAGAAAACTATCAGTTCCCTCTTCCAGGAGTGCTAGCCTCCACTACTGCCAATGGTAACATTTCATATGTTAATGAACCAGTTAGAGAAATAAAATATTCTTAAACCAAAACATGTCCTGTCTTCTATGATTCTTAAACTTGTCTTTTTATTGTTTTCTTCAGAATAGGTAAATTATAAGGAAATCAGAGGCCCTTATCCAACTGATCCCTTAAATAATATACTAAACTTATCTCCATGAAAAAACATGTTAAAAAAATATCTCAAACTATTCTTGTAAGAGAACCTTTCTGTCCAAGAATCATTCTAGTACTAATAATTTTCAAATGAACCCTTTCTATTTGATCAATATCCTTTCTCACACGAGGAGATCAAAACAGTACAGTATTCAGCGAGAACTAGCTAGTAATACATACAGTCAGCTCCAATAGTATTAGATCTATCAGTACAGCTAAGAAATAACTTGTAAAAATATGTCTTATAAATGTACACAAGAGACTAGTTACAAAAATAATCTTGGTAGGGGTTGGGTGAGATTATTAAATTGGAGTATATGATGGTTAGATGAGAAAGCAAAACATTACTACTGATATCCTAAAGAACCTAGACTGATACCAGAGGAGTATTTTAGGGTTCAGTGATTTTTTCTTATATTAATGATAACAATATGAGCAAAATTAGTAAATTAGAGAAGCATGCCCATGACTTTAAGTACTTCTAGATGTTCTGAGAATGTTAAAGTATTATAGAACCAGGATCAATTGATAAAATGGACAAACATTAGGTAAACCTGTGACAACACTAAATGCAGAACCCACTCAGTAGTGTGACTGATGAAAATGATTTTATCACAATGATAGATAAATCACTCAAGTCAGTAAGCCAATACTGTGTTGCTAGGTAGGCTAACAGAACTCTACTCTTTATTCATAAAACGTAGTAATTTCTCATGATATACAAATTACTAGTCTGCCCTCATTTTGAATGCTATGAACAATTTTGACACACTGACTTACTGTTTGAAATTATTCATAGAAAGACCATTAGCATTATTCCTGGGATGGACAGCTACCTTACACTGTTACAGTGGTAAGTTGCTTGAACTATTTGCTCTTACAAAAAGGTTAAGAAGTTCTCTTATTGAAGTTCACAAAATTATCTGGGGAATCAAAAGAATATAGACCTCTGATTGTTTTGTGCTGTATTCTTAGCACGATGAAACAAGAGAAAATAAACCTACAATTTTGAAAAAGACAGGCTAGATTCAAATTTATTAAGTGTTTTAATTTTTACCCTTCTAAAACTGTGTGTAAAAATGTGCTTTGACAGTTAAGCATTAAAGGCCATATGGGTTGTTGTTGTTCAAAGGTTTTAAGTTATTTAGCTTCTAATTTAACAAAAAAAATAATTAACCATCTCTTTATACAAACCCACAAAATGTGAAAATTCTTTAAAATGTTGTGGATTCTTTCTGTAGCATTCTCTCCCATATTTACATCTAGGTAGATTATCATTAGTTGCAAGTTTAGTTTCTTCTTTCTTCGGACTTTGGTTACTATATTTGCTAATTGTGCTAATGGTGTTTCGAATAATCTTCTTGGATCTGGCACCTTCGTCGTATTCCAAATCAGACATTTCATTACATTTTTGAGACTTTTTACCGGAAATAATATCTTCTGTTTCAACACTCCTTTTATTGTCGTTTAACTTTACTTTATTAGCAACAACTACTACTCCTTTTCTATTTTCCATCACTAGTTCACCTACGTCGACTATACTGACTACGGTTATGTTTTTACTATACACGTGATATCACAAAATTCGAAAAGACGTTGAAGCGAAATAGTAGTATTAAAGATTTAAAAGATTCATGGTTATGTCACTTCTCTCAGTTCACGTCATATCGTTTAAAAAACACATGTTGTAGAAACGTATGGATTTTACATTATTTTGTGATATGTGTTTGACGCAAAATTCTATGTACTCAATATTCTAAGCCCGGTTGTAAGTTATACCAAAGAAAGATTTAGAATTCATACTGCAGCTGTAATATTTTTCCTTCGACAGGCCACCCAATGGCCGAGAAAAAGGTCAAAAGGCTTATAATTTGGTTTCAACGTTGACGGTGGGCACAGTGCAGATAGCCAAAATAGCCCATAACATACAAAACCTTTTCGACTGTTTCACATATTAATTTTGGTTTCCCTATTTATTTGAATTTAACAATTTATTTTTTATTGTTGTTTTGAATTAAGCACAAAACTATACAATGGGCTATCTGTGCTCTGCCCACCACGGGTATCGAAACCCGGATTTTAGCGTGTAAGTCTGCAGACATACCGCTGAGCCACTGGGGGGCTTTAACACTTTAACCCAGATATTACCACTGTTTGGTTAAAAGTTGAATACAGTTTTCTAAACTATTTGTCTATTTCTAGATTAAATTTAAAGGGACCCGAATAATACACGACAGAAACATAATTTAGAAAGACCTAACATTAACATAAATTAACCAAAACGTGATTTTATGCTCAGCGAACTTGGTTGTGATTCCGAGCTTGGGACATGGTTTGTTGCTGCAAAATATCGTTTCACACTTTGGGGCCATGAGTGTATTATAAGAGTGCCAGTCAAACCTCACTTCACTATTTGATGAGAAAAGAGTAGTGTATGAATTCGTAGTAGATGCTGCGTAGTAACCACTTATCACCTTAAAATGAAAGACAATGCATAATTGTATAGATTTGCGCTGAAATTATTATTGCGTACTTATATGTAAAGGTACCATGTATAACCTTCTATTTCTCCATAAATTATAAACGGCATAATTTCTAATATATTGACTTTGAACGCCCCATAATAACAGATACTAACTAATAAACTTAATAAAGCCGTATTTCAAAATGAGATCAAATATCACTATTGCAATGTGGTATGTGAGTACAGGACCAGTCGTTGAGAAAAGCGACATGTGCTGCCCATCTCAAGGAGCACCAAAATCGGGATTGCAGTTAGTAATTCATGTAAAACTTACAAAAGAAGGAGCGCCTGATACAAAGTTCAAACAAGCCAGTTCTGTGGGAATATGTGGTAGGTTTTGGTAAAAATGTTGAATTCCACAAATTATCAAACAGGTAAATCTGGTACTAATTACATATATGTATACATGTATATAAAATACAGAAATTGCACAAAACTCCAAAAAGAGAAAACGGAATTATTTGATTAGAGGTGAAATTCTGCAGGTAGTAAATATCAGGAGTTAATCAAGCTTCTTTTTTAAATTTGCATGCGTTCAATTGTTCCCTCAAAAAAAAATTATTCGTGACACTCAAATTATCATGTTTCTTTGTGTTTTCACGTATATTTTTTCATTTAAAAAATAGGACCACTTTATCAAGCTCAGTACATCTACCTTTTTAAAAAGAAATCCCCCCGTTGTTGTTGTTTTTTAGTTAAGCACAAAGCTACACAGTGGGCTATCTGTGCTCTGCCCACCACGGGTATCGAAACCCGAATTTTAGCGTGCAAGTCCGCAGACATACCGCTGAGCCACTGGGGGGCAAACCCCCCCAGATTTAACAAAAGAGAAAGAGAGGGACTTCAGCGTAAGCACTTGTTTATTCGAAAATACAATTTTAGTTTTTTGGTTATGCTTAGACACACTGCTTTATTTCTGTTGAGATTGAGCTCTTTAAAATTAAATACAATGATTTTTTGTGTAATTCTTTAATCACTGATCTCATAATAGACCTGAAACTAGAAAGTATGCTTTAATAGTTCTTATTCACGTGCCCTTCATACAAATTCGATGACAAGGCTCTTAAATACAAACAAAAGATAATGACATCCCATTATGGCCAGATGGTTAAAGCACTCGACTTATAATCTGAAGGTTGCTGGTTCGGATCCCTGTACCACCAAACCTTCTCACCCTTTCAGAAGAAAGGGGCGTTATAATGTTACGTTGTGATGTGGATTTGAACCCACGACCCTCATATTACGAGTGGAGTGCCTTAACCACCTGGCAATGCCATGCCTTAGATGTTAACAGAAGAAAACTGCGGATCGCAAAGCATTTGAGGCATCTTGTTGAAATTATAAATCCTTCATAATTTGATACAAACTTTCTGGATTTAGTGATAAACCTATTTTGAGATACTGATAGGTTTGTGGCTCATATCAGCAAGCAGGAACTCTTTGAGGGTTTTAGGAATAATTTTCGAAATGTTAAAAAATATTCGCTAAATGAAACGATGTATGTTTGTGTTTTTTCTTACAGCAAAGCCACATCGAACCCTTAAAATTTAGTATTATAAATCCGTACTTACCGTTAACCCAGCGGGAAACACTAAATGAAACGAAGTTTGATCCATATGATAATAATATTTATAATAGTGAAGAGCAATACATTACCTAGATTTCAGACCAATTTATTATAATTGGAAATTTTCTGACAGACGATTTTGCTTGTTTGTTTCGAATTTCGCGCAAAACTACACGAGGGCTATCTGCGCTAGCCGTCCCTAATTTAGCAGTGCAAGACGAGAAGGAACGCAGCTAGTCATCACCATCCACCGCCAACTCTTGGGATACACTTTTACCAATGAATATTGGGATTGACTGTGACGTTATAACGTCCCTACAGCTGAAAGGGCGAGCATGTTTGGTGTGACGAGGATTCGAACCTTCGGATCACGAGTCGAATGCCTTAACGACCTGGCCATTACGGACGAAAGACACGCATACAACTTAATAAAATATATTAAGAAAGATTTTATATGATATCTTTTATGATGCAAATAATGTGACTGTATATCATGTACGCCCTAGCACGTTCGAAAGACTGGGTAGCCGCCGGGCCAATATTTTGTTACATTAAGCGTTGGGCTTTTTAAGCTTTATCGTGAACTTGAAAAACAGTTTTTAGGTAAATAAATAGTGTTATAGCTGTACATATGAATCAGTATAACAATGAATAATAAATGGGCCTGGCATGGCCGAGCGCGTTAAGGCGTGCACTCGTAATCCGAGGGTCGCGGGTTCGCGCCCGAGTCGCGCTAAAACATGCTCGCCCTCCCAGCCGTGGGGGTGTATAATGTCACGGTCAATCCCACTATTCGTTTGTAAAAGAGTAGCCCAATAGTTGGCGGTGGGTGGTGATGACTAGCTGCCTTCCCTCTAGTCTTACACTGCTAAATTAGGGACGGCTAGCACAGATAGCCCTCGAGTAGCTTTGTGCGAAATTCCAAAAAAACAAAACAAACAAACAAACGAATAATAAATGACGTGTTATCTGCAAGTGTACATATTTGTGCTTGGTTGTAGCTGTGGCGAGTACAAGGTGCCAGCGACCTTCTATTATTTACGAATCATAAAGACGTGCTTCCAACAAATGATTAATACTTTTGATAAAGTATAGTAAAAGTTCAACAAAATTCACTCTCAGACCACGTATATTTCAAAATTTCCTGGTTATCATTCTTCCTCAATGGTATAATACTGGTATGTTTTGCACACTATTCTGAGTTGTCTGATCAATCCAAAATTACTTTCCTCCACAACTGGATGCGAAAACAAGATTCGGTAAAACGTATTCTGTTAGGCACGAATATTACGAATGTTATATGATAAGATCGCAAGCAACGTTTCTGTAACTTGCAAGTAACATTAGTGCAATGTTACAAGACTGCATACAACTTATTTTGTTACGAACAAATAACAAGTTTAATATGACAAGGCTGCACACAAAGTATTCCGTGATATACGAATAATATGACTACAGTGTGACAAAAAAACTGTGTCCGACGAATTCTGTGATGTCAAAATAATATGAGTGTAATACAACAATAGTGTATACAACGCATTCTGAGATGTACGAATGACATGAGTGTAATACAAGATGGCGTACGTTTTTCTGAAATGAATTGAGTGCAGTATGACAACAAGACTGCATACAACGTACTCAGTCATGTACAAATAATGAGTATATTACAACACAACTTCATATGACATATTCTATAATGTATAAATAATTTTTACTAGTTGTTTTTAAGCTAGACAATAAGCTATCTGTGCTGTGTTCACCACAGGTATCAAGACCTAGTTTCTAACATTTTAAGTTCACAAATATACCTCTGTGCCACTGGTGGCAATTATTTAGTAAGATATATTGTATAATGTACAAGCATTATAGAGATAAATGCTAGGTATGAAAATTGAAATTTATCAACTTAAGAAAATTTTAAATTAAGTTTTAACGCGAAATATTATTTTTAAAGTATGTCAGAGACTTCATTTTTTTTTAAGAAAACAACAACAAATAATGTCTTGTTTATATAACGATAACAATAATGTATTAATGTTTATGTATGTTGAATAATATTAGAAGATCTAAGATAATAGAACAAAATCAAAAAGCCTCCTTTTTGACAGAACATGATCAATGGAAAGATTTATAAACCTGTTCATAGATTAAATTTAGCTCTATTAACCAGTTCTCATCAACAGTATTTCTTAGATTTATAGGGGGTTTAATGTTGAAATCTAGCACTCTGTATATGCAACTGCAGCGGGCAAAGTATTTGCTATTGTTAAAAGAATTAGCATCCATGGAAATGCCATGCTGTAACATATGGACACAGCACTGATTGTTTTTATTTGGTCTGTTTTTCTTCCACCTTGGCTTTTCACATTCTTCTCCAACATGTGATTATTATTTGAACATCTCTCCCTACATTTCTGCATATTAATTATCTTTCAAAAATGAAATATAGAATACTATTGACTCATCCAACTATTGTAGTTTGATTTAGAAACAAGTAGAAGTTGTACACTTAGATAGATCAAATATTTTAGCTTTACAAGATACAACTCCAGTTGCTAATTCTTCAATTAAATGCTCAAGAAACAGCAAGTAAACTGATCACTCATAATACTTTTTGAAACTGTTTGAAAGTACATTTAATCTTTTTGTTTGACATCCAGCAATGCACATGATTCTTACATCAATGAATAAAGTACTACATTTTGCAGATACTTTAAGTATGTTACAAAATTTCAATTAAGTTTTAGATCCATAGGGTTTGAGCACATAGTTCACCTGTGGAACACAATACAAAATATATATATCAACTGCTTCTAGGTCCTTAGATAATACCTTTTTTAATGAGAAAATGTTGGACAAGATGTTATCAGAAATAAAAAATTCACAGTTAAAGTGCCACCACAAGGCAATTGGCAACAACTGCAGTTTTGAGGTTTTGTTGATTTATTGTTTTTTTTCGTTTAGTGGTTGAAATTGTTTAGATAAAAAATGGGTTAAAATTCTACAGCATCATATCTCTCAACACAAGGTGTTTGAAATGTTTCATTTTATTTGATTGTGTGTTGCTACTTGACTCCTCTAATACATTAACTGTGAATTTTTATTTCATTGGAGCATTAAAGAAAGCATCTACTTCTTTCATGGTGCTATGTGAATTTCTGACTGCTGGCTTTGGTAGCTATTATGCTTAAGCATTCATTGCACAGTGTATTGAAATCTATAATGGATGCTTAGCTTTCATAATAGGACTGAGAATGTAAGTATGGACTTGTAAGAATAAATAGCATCATCAAGTCCAATCTTTAAAAGCTGACTTTCTGATAGCTTCAAAGATTCAGAATAGCCTTAATCACTGATGCATGGTCTTGACCAATATATCATGAATCAGTATTACGATTCTTGGCTCTGTGAGCTTCTTTAAGAAGATCCATGAAACCAATGAAGTATTTTTTACAATATTTTATTGTGTTGAAAACATTTGATGATAACCATTAATTGTTCTTTAGTGTTGATGTGAGCAGTTTCATCTGAGATAACTGAAAAATACCTCACCTTTTACCTCTGCTCATTAATATCATCACAAAAGAAACAGTTAATAACTTTGATTAATATGGGTAGTTATACATGTACTCTGGTTATACAGGATGATTGGATGCCACAAGCAATAGGACAGGGTTATACAATGACCTCATAATGCTATGCACTAGAGACAACTACATAATAGTTCCACAAAGTGGCAACAATCTCCAAGGGAAGGGTAATATCATAATTCCACAAATTACCCCAGAGGGCACGTTGCTAGAGTCACAAAGTTACACAAAGTGGCACCAGAGAGCTGGAAGTTGTCGTACTCCCATAACACTTCATAATGGAATCAGGTGACAACTGCCTATAGAAAAGCTAAGAGTCAAAACTACTTGGTATCCAACTGTGATGTGTCAGGGTTTTATGTGTATTTGCTTATGTTATTCTACAGTGGATTTCTGTAACTTGTTGACAATAACAAAAAATAAACAATTGCTATTGTTATTGTTTTGAATTAAGCACAAAGCTACACAATGGGCTATCTGTGCTCTGCCCACCATGAGTATCGAAACCCGGTTTTTAGCGTTGTAAGTCCGCAGACATACCGCTGAGCCACCGGGGGGCAAAAATAAACAAACAACACACAATCTACTTGTCTTAAAATAAAATATTCAAAATAGGTAAAGTGTATGTACAAACATTCTTTTCATTACAGAATATCATAATTGTATTTAAAGCTCAAAATAATTCTCCTTTTTGCTGAAGATCTACTCAGGCTGATTCAATTACTTTAAAATCCAATTGTTAAGACAAATTATTTTACCTTTTTGGCTACCACAGTTGTGTCTCAAGTTTTAAATAATTTTCTGCTTTTTACCAAAATTCATACAGACGGGCTTAATAACTGAATTTAACTCCTGAATTTTGAAGGAGTTATACCTTTTGACTTATATGCAAAAGTCAAAACAATCCATATCGTCATACTGACTCAAGCGTTGAACAAAAACATTAAGCAAAGTCGTAAGTAAGGTTAACTATCAAACGCCCAAGCACAAAAGCATTGATGCTACTGCATAGTGCGTGATACACAACAAAATCAACGTGTTAACAAATTAAGTGTTTAAAATGAAATCAGATTAGAGAGAATAAAAAGAAAAATCCTTAGCCTCACGAAAGTACTAGTACTAGACAAAGTGGTAGTAGTGATGGTTACCAACAGGAAAAGTGAGGCAAATAAAAATAAAGGAATACAGAATAAAGTAGAGAAAGATAATTTTAGACAGGTAAATGGCTATACAGACCCTTCAGATCATTTTAGATCTGTGTCAGGCAACTGACCATCCCAACAGCTGTAATGGATTTACCATTATACATTGTATGGTTCACTTTGCTGCATGTAACATATTTTGTTGGATGTGTATTGCGCAAGTTTCTTCTGTTTTCTAAATATGTTGAATGTTCTTGAGAGTAAGAATGAACAATATTTGTCGTACGAAAACGCTAGCGTATTTTTGAAAATTGTTAACCATTCTAGAATCTTGCCTTAAACTAGATAAACCGACTTGCTAAGAGATAGTTTTATTATTATTGCTTAGTTACAGTCAGTGTGCTATAGGCATAGGAGGCTATAATTTTGATTAACTCTTATTAATAGGAGAGTCACAGCATTTGACCCAGAACGTTATAGATTTGTAACACTACAAAGCGTTTGACTTCAGTGAATTAACTTCGGACGTTTACATTTCTGGGAAGGTATTGTATATGTTGCCGGTAAAAAAAAAAACTATTAAACGGTATAAGGAAACCAAGCTAACTAAATTAAGTGAGATGTAACGGTATCAACTTAGAATTAATTTGCTTGTCATGGGTCCCCCAGTGGCTCAGCGGTATGTCTGAGGACTTACACGCTAAAATCCGGGTTTTGATACTCGTGGTGGGCAGAGCACAGATAGCCCATTGTGTAGCTTTGTGCTTAATTCAAAACAACAACAACAACAGCTTGTCATGGACTTGGATCGTTGATAAAATATTCATTTCTGTACCGGATATAACACTTGATATTGTCTGTAAGTTTGTAAAACTGTTATATATAAATCATCATTCATAATAGACATTAGTAATAACCGTTATTATAAATGGTACTGTTATTTGTATGTAAATTATGTTTGTATTAAGAACAAAAATTGTGTTTATCAATCTTGTTAGCAATCATCATAAATTTCATGCATACTGAGATTCAATTGATTTTTAAATAAAAATTTTCAGCTATCTCAAATCTTCATACGTAACATAATAAATCGGAGACTCGTCCGAGATTAATTATAATACTTAACACAGGCAAATTGGATCGGAAGAGTACCTGTAAGCCTGGTTAGAGTAATTGAAGTATCTAAGGGAGGTCAGATTTTCATTGATTTTAAAATAGACGTAGGTAAAATGCAGAAGTTTTGATTGAGCCAATAATTATAAAAGAAACGTTATTTTATATCGCTGTTTGCATCAGCAAAATGTCCAAGAAATACTATGCCTACAAAAGTTTTAAGTGTAAATGAGTAAGATACTACTGCCTAAACATTCAATAGTAGAGAAGATATAGGTGCAATAAGGTAGTATAATGCAGAATATAACAAGAAATGAGCGTGAATAAGGAAGATAAATTGAGGTCCCATCTTAGGATACACAGAGAAGAATTGGTGAATTTACTAGAAAAGTGGAGATATATTTGTGGGAGGACGTGACTTTAATCATTACAAAAATAAGGTGAAAAATAAGACAGTGTTAATCCTATTTCTAAGGATAGATTAAAGAGTGCATGTTTCAGAGAATTATCCTCAAAATTTAATTTAATAACATTGTGGTCAATTTACGTTCCCCCCAGTGGCAAAGCCGGATATCTGCGAACTCACACCACTAGAAACCGAGTTTTGATATCTGTGGTAGGAAGAACAGAAATAGTCCATGGTGTAGCCTTATGCTTAATTCCAAAACAAACAAATGAATGTATGTCAAAAAATTTGAATTACAATATAATATATCTCTCGATTTCTTAATTTAAAATAAAATATTAAAAAAATATTCCAAATATATTTTTATATTATATCGCAGTCCTCTTGTCTTATTATTTAGTTTATTATTTTGTTATATCTTCCACACAATGTACGTAGTTTTATCGAATTATAAGTTCAAACAAAATACATTTATGAGCAACAATATGAAAAACAGAATTTCCCACCTTTTAATTTGCTAAGATACCAATATATTTTACAAACATATTAGGTAGCTCCACCCATTATTCCATTACTTTTAATCTTATGTACTTGTGTATACTTTCCTTCATTACTTGTTTATAACCAATACGAACTAGGTATTTGGCAGACGTTTGAAATTGGCTTGAAACGGAAACTGGCAATGGTCTGGTGTGGCCAGGTGGTTAAGGCACTCGACTCCCAATCCGAGGGGCGCAGGTTTGAATCCCCCATCACTGCCCCCCAAACATGCTCGTCATTTCAGCCGTGGAGGCGTTATTATATGATGATCAATCCCACAATTTGTTGGTAAATGAGTAGCTATAGAGTTGGCGATTGCTGGTGATGACTAGCTGCCTTTCCTCTTAATTTTACACTGCTAAATTAGGGACAGCTAGCGTAAACAGCCCTTAAGTAGCTTTGCGCGAAATTAAAAATACAAACAATCACTGGAAATTTTGAAGTATGTTCACTAAGTAGTTGCTCTTAACAGAAATTAGATTTTTAACCCATATACAAATTAGTTTAAAAATACCAGATAAATTACAGTCATTTTATGTGTACCAGTAGAGTGATTTGATACAATTGTTTAGGTTTCTAAAACGCATTTTTGAAATTTAAAAAACTTAATTGGTCTTCCCCCTTCATTTGAAGGAATAAACGATGCTTAGCAAGTACAAATCAATTTCGTAGCACCGTAATATAGAATATTACTATTTGCCCATTCCGGTTTCAGAAAGGCGGTGCCGTGAAACCTTATAAATGTAGTGAGTGTTGATATAATAAGCCTAAAGCAAAGAGCAGTGTGGAATCACCTAACATAGAGCTAAGTGTATAAAATTTATCATGAGAGTAAAAATGTCGATTCAATTTAAAACTTAAATTATTTCTGACTTAAGCTATTTTCTGTAACATCACCAACGTTTTTAATAATAAAAAAAACTCTTTAATCAACCGAGACTAACCTCTTTTCAATTTCACCCCTGGCGAAAAACATAAAAAATATATTTAACACATATATGCACAAATACATAAACTACCCTATTTATTTTTGACGAAACTTCCAAGTTTCTTAACGGCATAAGACGTCGAAAGAGGACTCTGGTTGATATTGGTGTTTAAAGTTTGGGTATACTTCTTATTAATATAAACTTTATAATTTTTCTCTTAACGTAATTTTTAGTTTTATATATTGTTTTTTGCTTATTTTAAGTTAAGTTGTGATGAAGATTTTTCGTGTATAAAAATATATTAATTGTTTAACAATTTGGAACGTTTTTTCTCGTTCTATACTCTTGTTTACGTAACTAACTAAATACGAGTGTTTTCATCCATTAGTTTTTCGTATTATCTTGATCAAAAGCTTACTTCTTGTTTTTCTTGTACCCAATAATTCTAGTTAGTTTGGTAAAATATTTTAAACATAGATGTTATTCTAAATATATTTGACAATGAACAAATTTTAACAAACCCGAGATCTCGTCTGGCCGTGTCATATGCTATCACGCAATGTTGCCATGCCAACGTAATCTCTGTTTAAAGCTGCGTTACATCTTTGTTGTCGTCATGTGGTCTGTTGGAGGAGTGAAGACACAAT
The DNA here is from genome assembly GCA_011833715.1 of Carcinoscorpius rotundicauda. NCBI lineage: Eukaryota > Metazoa > Arthropoda > Merostomata > Xiphosura > Limulidae > Carcinoscorpius > Carcinoscorpius rotundicauda. The sequence goes on along the minus strand of CM022396.1, from coordinate 92,521,410 downwards.
TAGAATAGCTTACGAATTATTGAATAACGTCTAAATAGTTCAATAATATGACATTTTTGCTTAAAATAAATGAACAATAAGAATTAAAAGTATTCTTTATCACACACACACACACATGTATAGATATATACTATATCACCATCACTTTGTTCAGATCACAGTATGAATGAACGTTAATTTAAATGTTTCTCAATAAAATATGAACATTTCATTATTGGAGATAGTCTCTTTTTCATAAGCTGGAGTATCATTTATATTACTATGTTGTCATATTATTTTAAATTTATATTAACCAATTTAATCATTGACAAATGACCACTACCAAAAACTTTAACCAGTTTTTATAATAGTAGCTGTAATACTAATACTTTGTAAGATATTTCTTTTAATTATATAATGAAGTCAGACTTGCTTACCTAATTATGATATGGCTGTACAGAATGTGTATCAATAATAATATGACAACACAGTATATAATACATATATATGATATATATAAAATAAACTGACAACACATTCTATAATACATATATATATTATACATGTAAACTAAGCTGACAACACAGAATATTATATAGATAAAATAAACTGACAATACATTACATAACACATATATTTATGTTGGCTAATTAATTTGATTAATAAAAGGGTCTTGCATGTGTTCATTAAAATCATTTTAGGTAAATGTTAAATGACAAATAGCATGGGTTATTATAATTGTATAATCATACCATAGAAAAAACATATGTAACAATAAAACTGAGAATAAATTTATATACCAACCAGATCATTAATTTGAAATTGCAGAGAATAACATAAACTCTGCATGAAACCATGTAAACTGAGAAGAAATTTCAGATAAAAGTTTATAGTGCTTGTACAAAGTGAGGATCAAATAATGAACAAAGGTCAACTGGAGTAGTTGAACATTTCACTTGCAAATGAATTAAAAATCAGTTTAATTTACATTATAATAAGATCAGTCCAAACCCAGGGAAGTAATTATGGAAACTAAACACAAGGAATGTGCATACAACAGCCACAAACAACAAATAATGACAAAGAGGTGGTGAACTGGTTAAATGAGTGCAAAACATTGTTGCAAAAAATACAAAAAACTGAATAACTAGTAGAATACATTACTATCTTATTTGTAAGCCATTTGCTTTATAATGGTCAAACCACCTTTTATTTATGCTTCCTAACTTTTTTTTATAAGCAAAAATGGCTCATTTGGGTTGAGAAAATATTTTACATAGAAGAGCGAACAACGTTTTGACCTTCTTCGGTCATCGTCAGGTCCACAAAGAAAGAGGTAACTGACTGGAAGCTGACCACATGTTTGGAAGGGGTTGTGTAACTGAGTGTCGCAATGTAGAGTGCGGGGTTAGATGTTTGAATGTATAATAGATAAAATATAGATATAGATATACATAAAATTATAGATAAATAATAGATAGAATATAGATATAGATAAAATTATATATTCAAACATCTAACACCGCCCTCTACATTGCGACACTCAGTTACAAAACTCCTTCCAAACATGTGGTCAGCTTCCGGTCAGTTACCTCTTTCTTTGTGAACCTGACGATGACTGAATAAGGTCGAAAGGTTGTTTGCTCTTCTATGTAAAATATTTTCTCAACCTAAAACGAGCCGTTTTTGCATATAAATTTCTCAACAAGTGGGTTTCTCGACATCACTGATTATGCTTCCTAACTGTTCATTGATGTATGATTGTGGAATATTATCCCAAATTGCATTTTTTATTACACCTCACAATTTGGATACAATTTTTTCTTTTTTTTACATTACTTTATAAGTTCTTGCAACCTCAAAAGTTTTCATGCTGGGTGTTGTGTAGGTCAAGCCATAATTGTGAGTGTTGGATTTGCTTCTATGCCCCCAAAATTGTGTTAAACCACATTTGTTGGATGGTCTTTAGAATAAGTTGCCTTTATATGTGGTTGGTTTGATGTAGTAAATTTAAGGGAAGTTTTGATGATGAATATTTGAATGATAATGATTAGTTGATGTGAGCCAGGTTTAAGACTGTAACTCTCTTTTTTTGAACCAAATTCTTAAGTATAGTGTTCTTCAAAACAAACCCAGAAATCTCATTAGTTTTAGTTGAATTGTTTCTAATCAATTTTGTTATTATGTTTCCAGAGTTATATTTCAACTTTACTGAGTGCTAACAAGAAACTGATGACAGTATCAGAGATTTATTTTTTATTGTAAATATATTACATACTGTATGTAACAGAAACTCATTCTCAATAAATTCAACATATTGAAATGTTATTTTATTTTACAAACTTTATTGCTATAGAAAAGGGGTTCACTACACAAACTTATTATTCAAGGCATACACAAAGAGAAAAAGATTGGGAACTGCTGGTCTAAATGAACCAACAAGATCTTACTTGTTCTTAACTGGTTTTTTGTTTACTTTTATGTTCTTACCCAATTTATATGTAAATGTCTCAGGTGGGACAGTGTTAAGTCTATGGACTTCTAAAACTAAAATACATGGTTTTATTTCATATGGTGGACACACAGTAGATAGCCCAGTGTAGCATGGTTTGCTCGATAACACAAAATGGCATATAGTCTCTACTGTAATCAAGAAGTGGTTTTATCTATCACTGAATTATCTGGTAATGGGTGGTTAGGATGGTTACACATAAATTTATAAATTTAACTTGAAACAATTCTTGAAAGATATTTTAATACAAAAATAGAAGACCTTTTTAGTTGTTTGTTTTTTGTAATTGGACATTTAACATTCTGATTAATATTTTATCAGAAGCATTCCACTAAGTTAAACTATAATGGATAGGACAAAATTTCAAATAGTTTAAGTAACATATTTTAATTGAAATTATAGTGTACATTTCTACAGGTTTACTACATAATATGTCAAAAATATATTATAGGAATGCTATAGATTCAGTTAGAATTTATTATTTAAACCACTTAAAGCTGTCTACTGACATTATGGTGTATGTTTTAGTGGAATGCCCCAGAAAAAAGTTGTGAAATAAAGCATTGAGTGTCCAATTAAAGCAAAATAAATTGGGTGTTATAATTTTTTTTTCTAGTGTTAACATTTCTTTTATAGACCAGTATACACTACATTAATTAAATCATCATTCTTTAAAGACTTTTGAATTTGTATGTTTAGTTTTTATTTGTCAGTATATTTTATTGATCATAGTAAATAATAATGTGACATTTTTGCTTTAGCTGTTGATGGCAGAAGTACATATAATAGGACAGGTTGTTGGAGCTAGTGGTTTTCCAGATCAAAATCTCTTCTGCAAGTGGAGTCTGCATTTCGGTAAGTTGTTAAAAAATCGTAAACACTGATATTATATGGTGTAGTTAATATGCTAAAATGTATAAGTGTAACTATGTTTTGTTGCATTATGTATGTGCAAACTTAGTTTTTACAATAATAATGTAAATTAAGTTCTTGTTATTTGACAGTTTTGAAGAAACTGCATTTTGAGTTTGGAATTTATAAATTGTATCTGACTATGTTTGAAAATCTGAGAAATGATAAAAGTTGTAAAGGATGCAAAGGAATGTTTTCCACTTTAGCTGATCAGTGTAGAGCACTTAGCTTGATCTCTACAAACCTTAAGTGTTCTTTGTGTACAATTGTCATTTTAAGAAAAACAGGAAAATAGTTGTTGTCAAAGGTATGGAAAATTACTGGCCAAATGAAATACTCATATATGGTATGTTTTATGTAACCTATAACTGTTACTAAAACTGTTACATTGTTATGTTTTTTTCATACACAGAATACATTGAAATATATTTTTCATGTAATTTTTATTTTAAGATGTTGGAACCTTTTTATGAAACTGCTTCTATAAAACATATGTGTTTAATAAAATGAAGAGATAAAGGCAAAAGGTTTATTATTTCTTGTTTTTAAAAGCAAAAATAATGTTTACTGGAAATACTTATACCAATATTTTCCAAGTGTTATTCCTGAGAAGCTTCACATTTATCCATAGGTAAAACTTATATCAAAGTCTTTTAGGCATAATAAAAGTAATTAACTGTTATTATTTTTTAATTTGTAAGAGAAAGTAACTTGTTCAACTCTAGGTTAATGTTGATGTACAGTTACAGTCTGTTTTTAATTGTAAACTTACTGTTGCATATGTACAACAATATAATAATTAATTTATATCTTTAACTATAAAGTGTTCTCAAAAATTATTTTTTCATGTGCAAATTGTTATATATTTCATTACAAAATGTCTACGTGGAGAATAACTTTCATTTCTGGTAAACTCACAATATTGCATATTGTAAAAACATGATGATATATGATTTTAAGTAAAGTGCTAATTAATCTGTTTTCTAATTTTTGTTAAGCTATATGTGTAATCTTAAGCTTTTTGTTATTCTGTGCATCATTAAAAATGTGAACAAGTTTATTATGAACTTATTTGAGTGAGATGTTTGACAAAAGTAAAGTCTTGGTGACCAGTAAAGTGTTCCTATGTGGGAATAGGGGCATGATTACCCCCAAAAGATGTAGTCCCAGCATGGCCAGGTGGTTAGGGTGCTCGACTCATAATCCGTTGGTTGCGGGTTCAAATCCCTGTCACACCAAACATACTTGGCCTTTCAGTTGTGGGGGCATTATAATGTGATGGCCAATTCCATTATTCATTGGCAAAAGAATTAGCAGTGGGTGGAGATTACTACCTGTCCTTCCTCTAGTTTCACTTTGCTAAATTTGAACAGCTAGCACAGATAGCTCTTGTGTAGATTTGCACAAAATTCAAAACAAACAAAAATATCTTATTCAGTGAAACAAGATGGTATAATCTGATACATTTCCTGGATCAGTGTGAAGTAAGATGGTACAATCTGATACATTTCCTGGATCAGTGTGAAGTAAGATGGCACAATCTGATACATTTCCTGGATCAGTGTGAAGTAAGATGGTACAATCTGATACATTTCCTGGATCCGTGTGAAGTAAGATGATACAATCTGATACATTCCCTGTATCAGCGTGAAGTAAGATGGCACAATCTGATACATTCCCTGTATCAGTGCAAAGTAAGATGGTCCAATCTGATACATTCCCTGTATCAGTGCGAAGTAAGATGGTACAATCTGATACATTCCCTGTATCAGTGTGATGCTGAATTTGAGTCACTCAGCCTAATTTGACCAAAGTGTTAGATTTCTAAGCTAATACCTGTGAGCATGATAACAGTCTTGGATGCATGAGTGTTGGTGTTCATTTGATATGGGACAACAAGAGGTTTGTTGGTCCATGAAGGCTATCCAATTTAAGTAGCAAAACCTGATCATTTAATTATTTATTAAGTTTTTGTTTATAATTTGTTAAATTTAGTACATCAACCACATCCTAGAGCTATCTGTTCTCTAGGTCATACACTCTGTCAGGAAATGTAACAGTCTCTATTGAAGAAGGCTCCTACTTTGTAAAATATTATATTTGTGTCCTTTTTTTTGTGCCATTCTCATCTTTAATAAATTCTCACAATAACCTTGTTCACCTCTTATTTTTCTTCAAGAGAAAATTAACAATTTCAGAAATCATAACGTGGTATGACAAACATTTCATTCCAGTGGTCTTTCCTTGAATCATTTTTAACATTTATACATCCTTAAAGTAAGGAGCCCAAGACAGAATGTATTATTGAAATGAAGCTTAACCAGTGACCTATTTTGCGTGTTGGATATATAAGACTGTTTACTTTAAGAATTATAATTTGGTTTATTTGATGGTTCTGTATTTAATGACTGTTTAACTTTCATAACAAAAGTGATAAAGGTTGATTATTTTGAAAACAATGGTATGACAAGTTTTGTTTCTCAGCTCTGTGTGAGTTGTATGTTGGACATGCAGTTAAAATATTGTTTCTGTAATGCACCTGACATAATCTTAGGCAAAGCTTCAGACTTCTAATTATGTGAATATTGTTGTCTCTCGAGGGCAGGATATCACTACACTTTTTCTGTTGTGTGTTATAAAAATGTGCAGATATAAACTGCAAAGGGAAGTTAATGAAGTTAGAAAAAGTTAGTGAAAGCGAAGTTAGACTGCATCATTGTTAGTTTAGCTGTAGTGATATCTGAAGTGAGCCTCACAATGATATTGTAATGACAGGGAGAAAGAAGAATAACTTCTATTGTTACTGAATGTTTTGAAGTTATCAAACTTGCCTGTGTAGTCTTTGATGAAAAGAAGAAAATTTTAAAAACTCTGGATACAGCTGTGATATTCTATAGTGTGAATAATTTTTGTACATATGTTTGACTTATTTTGAATATATTATTTTAAAACTTGGTGAACTGAATGCTGTCCATTTATAGCACAGATAGCCCATTGTGTAGCTTTGTACTTAATTCAAAACAACAACAACAACAACCATTTATTGTTCAAATATATTGCTAACAAGTTACAGAAACCTACTGCAAAGAATCTCTTCCAACACACACACATAAAAATCTGACACAATGGAATGATAGCCTTGAACTTCTGTTTGCTTGACCTCTTGGAACATTTAACATTGTGTATGTGTTACTATTTTAAATTTAGAAACCAAGAATATATTTCTTAGGTAAAATATTTTAAAATAACTTAGTTTAGTAAAATTGATAAATAATCTTTTATATTTGTACCTTCATTCAACATAATTTATTTGTGTGACATTATAGATGTAAGATTTGAATTGTTACAGAGTCCTCCAAGATTTGATTGTAGTTCATTATATATTTAACATAGTAAAGCCTGCAAAATGATTCAATACATATTTGTCATTTAAATTAGGTTTAGTATATTATATAATTTAGAAAATATGTACATCTCTGTCTGTTGTTTTCATCCAAACTATGATTGTGATTATTATAAATAATGCTTACAAATGTTAGAAATATAATAGCTCAAATATAATCATGTAAATAGTAAACAGTAGTATACAAATAATTACAATCGTATGATGAATGCTTTCCAATTTGAATTTAGAAAACATTTATTCCACTAACAGAACTTCTGTCTTGTCACAAGATTAGCTGTCATCTTTTATTGATGTCCAATACATGCTAAGTTTTTATTAATCATGCCACAAGCTTTCTGCATCACCCTGCTAGGATCATGAATCATCTATCCATTATAGCAGCATAGTACATGTGGTGCATAAGATCATATTTTCTCAATGTGGTTTGATTTTATATGTGCAGTTTTTTGACACTGTCTAAATTTACTTGCCCTTTTTATGATCGCATTTCTTTTTTTCAAACACTTTTGTTGACTAATTCAGCATGAATTGCAAAGTTAATGTTACTACTTCAGGTGTAACACCATTGGCAACTGCATGCTTCTGGTGCTGACAACCTAGTGTGACATCTGCTAGGAGACTGAACATTATGTAAGTCAACCTTTATTTTTATACATCGCTCCTCATCTTCATCAGGTTGATGAATACTTTGATTTCCTGTTTCCTTCTTTTGATTTTACTGTGTCATCCCTTATTTTTACTGAGAATTTTTTTGACTGTCTGTCATTTTTTCAGAGTTTATTTTTCAGGTATGTGATGTTTTATTCCTTGCTCCTATATCTTATGAAGCATGTCTTATGTTGTGATAAGGCCATACCTCTCAGCCTTGTTTGGTATTTCTTCTATCTCCAGACTTTTCTGTTCATGCTGACCAGTTTGTCTCTTAACTGGGCAATGATGTTAGTATGCTTCATTCCCCTCAAGCTTCAGATCACTTTGCCCTAGCCTTTCATCTGGGGAGTGGAGAGTCCATAATTTCCTGTTAGTTTCACTTTTACCCTGCCCCCATCTTACTCTTGCGACCCTATTACTGTACCTATCTATTATCCAATCTCTTGTCTAAGGCTGTTTGCAGAAATCCTGAGGGGTTTACTGGAGACATTCTCTCCTTTCTCACCTCCATGTAGGCTTGTTTGTCATCCTCAGCTCTGGCTTTACAAATGTGGTTTATTTGTTGTTAAGACCTTTTGGGTTGTAATGCTGTTTTACCTTGAACCTATTTACCTGCTCCTTATTTCTGGGATTTCTGTATGGCTCTGTTTTTAAGATGTTTTGTCTTTCATACAGTCCTTGAATTCTTTGGAGGTGTCTGCCCAGCAGTAGCCTACCATTTTTCTTCTGGTTGCCCATTTATCTAAGTCAGAGCCAAGTATAGCACCAATTCCACTTTCCCATCCCTTCTTCTCAAGGTGCCACAGCTTGCAGTTTTTTCAGTGACACATGATACACAGCTAACAGCCAGTGACTACCTGGTGGACGCTTGTCTTATTGGCTTTATTCACTTGTGATGCCCTTCCATCTTAGATGTCTGGGCTCTTTTGGTTTTGTCAGAGGGATTTAAAATTCCATATCTTGCCCAAGTTTCCTGTTTCCTTCCATATTCCTCAGGATCCCATTACTTGCTAGCATCTATCAGAGGCAGTACAGGACCTCCTCACCCAACAGGCCATTGAACTTGTTCCACATTGTTCACTGAGGTTTTACTCCCATCTGTTTGTTGTTCTCAAAATACGAGGGACTGGTGGCCTGTCATGAATTTGTCCTGCCTCAATCACTTTGTTCCCATGTTTAATCATGGAATTCTACCTCAGTCTTTGTTGGCTTTTTCTCCAGGTATGAGGATAACCAAGATGGACACTTCCATTGCCTGTATGTTTATTTCCATCTTGGAATGGCCTTTTCCTTATCTTCAGTTTGAGGACTAGTATATTAATTTTGCACCACATCTTTAGGGTTGGCTTGTAGAATATTATTTATGTTTACTCTTTAATGAGTAGATAATTAAAAAGTCTAATAACTCAAATATTCATTAAATATTACTTTTATGTATCCTATTTAAACACTTTTTTCTTAATCATTAAGCAATCTCCAGTTGTATGACTTACTTGTTTCATACTGTATATATTTTTATTTCTGTGAAAGCTACCTGTTCCCAATGATAACAGAACGTTCTCCAGACATTGTACCTATATTACTATATAATGAAGTTTTCTTTGCTATTAATTCAACCCATTTCTAAAGTATATGAGCTTATATCAAATTATCTTGTGTTTTCTAGCTGAAGAAAATTTCTTTAGTTTTCAACAGATATAATTTAAACACTTTTACATTTCACAAATGAATGAAATTAAAAGGTGTAGTTCTTGTTCTATCCAATTATATGTAAACTTTCATTGTAACTATTTTGTAAGCTGTGTTTTATTAGTAAACAATAAAACCATTTAACATGACATCATAATAAGATTTCAACCTTCATTCATATTTTTATAATGAGAGTAAATAATGTCCTTATTATCTGATGAAGTGTTTACCAGAAACATTGCACAAAATAAAACTGTGACAGTATTTATCAGATGTGTCCATTTGTTCTTTATTATCTTTTATACAACATTTTTTTATGTGTGTTGATTTTTTTTCTTTTCTCCCCGATGTATATATGATAGCAGATGTTACATGTACGCTAGTAAAGTGACAGTGCCTTCTGCTTCATCCCATAATAGGGATTGTATTCCTAACATATAACCTGTGGGAACTAGTGGTTTATTTTTTGTGGAGGTTGTAACAGCTATTGTTTAACATCTTGTGGATTCATTCATGCACTCTTGGTCTCCTGCTTCCATCCATTGAGCTGACATCTCTTGTTCCAAATTTGAACATGACTAGGATGGTTATGATTCTGATCAGAATTTTTCTCCACAAAGTGTTCTCTAAGCATAGCTATATTCATGAGAGAAGATCTTCACTCTTCTAGCCAATTCCTTGACATGATTTCACGGGTATTTTCTTTCTCTTCCTCCCACAGTTTGCTCTACAAAATCCAAACTCAAGACTACTTTGTCTCCCCTTCTTCTTGAGACATTGGGGTTCATGTAGGCTTGTTTCTCAAACAGCTGTACACCTGAACTACCATGAATCTTTGTCATCATCTACTTGTCTCCTTTGTATTGGCTTACAAACAGTTTTCATTTTCATTCCTTGATTATCAGTCTTTGGAATATTTATGCTCTTCAGGGTGGTCCTCTTAGCTTTTATATCTCTTTATAGTGCTCAGTTACCCATATTTGTCAATATATTTTCATCCTCCAGTGTTACCTTTCATCACTTTATCTTATTTCTCAGGCACTTCACTGTGTCTCAGAGAGGTTTTCTAAAGAACTTCATGTATTTCTTCTCCTGCTATTTCACTTCTGTTACTCGTTTTATTCATGGATTAAAATGAGATGCGAGTACTACACAACTGACTTATCCTCAACCCTTCTCATGAGTCTCCTTCTTTTGCATCTCTATTATTTAGTGGACAGCTGCTTGGCTGGGCTAGCTTCTCAAACCTCCCATGGAATTTTGCACATCTACCCTATATTTGATTCATTTGGGTATGTTTTTCGACTTCCATCTCAGTCTGACTCAGACTTTACCAATTTACCAAATGGGAACCACAACAAGTAAGAAAGCAACACTCAATATTAACTAACATTAACTTTAGGTTTGCAACCCTGTTAATCAGAACGACCTATACCTTACAGAACCATCCAGATTCTTTAAAATATATGGTAACAGTCCTTTCTCTCATACAGTGTAAATAATTTCCTATATATTGTAACCATTAGTAAATTTGTACTTAAAAGTCAGCATTAATAACAGTTAATAACCATTCACTCATACAATTCTCTTGAAATGTTGAGCTAGAAACTGCTAATTTAGTTTTCTTGACCTAACCAATATTACATATCTGTATGCACTTTTTCTATATTTTTGCAGATATAAATCAGCCATCTTTAATTCAAGTGAGAGAAAACTAAAAAGCTATCTACTTTCACTGTTAGCTGAAGCTGTTGGAAAAATATCAAACCAACAGCTCATTTCTTTATGTGTAGCTTAAGCAAAAATTTTGGTCTAAGCTGAGGGGTTTTTGCTGAATAATTTTGCAAATATGGCTTATATTTAGACAAATTGACACCTAATTTTAGGCTCTAAAGATTTATCAGCACACTAAATTTGAATGAAGATTCATAAAAGTTAAGTATGTTTATTATTTGTCAAATTAATTACCATTCCTTTGCTGTAAAAAAAAAAGATTTTAAAAAGTTAGAAATTCTATTAAATTTGGTATGTGAAGTAGGGGTCCAGTAGCCGCACATCCATTAAAAATACATGATAATTTGTATTAGGACCTTCCAAGCTACAGAACATATGGAATTGCTAAACCAACATTCCTTTAAATAAAACACAGTGTGTCCTGTGGATTGTTTTGTCTCTAAAGATTTATCAGCACACTAAATTTGAATGAAGATTCATAAAAGTTAAGTATGTTTATTATTTGTCAAATTAATTACCATTCCTTTGCTGTAAAAAAAAAAAGATTTTAAAAAGTTAGAAATTCTATTAAATTTGGTATGTGAAGTAGGGGTCCAGTAGCCGCACATCCATTAAAAATACATGATAATTTGTATTAGGACCTTCCAAGCTACAGAACATATGGAATTGCTAAACCAACATTCCTTTAAATAAGACACAGTGTGTCCTGTGGATTGTTTTGTCTATGACACACCACCTTGTTTTTTGATTGGGAAACTGTGTTACTTAATGTCATATTAACAGGCGTGGATTTAGTGGAGAGATCTAGAGAATCTGTATTCCATCCCATCATTTTTTAATGTCATGTAAGTAGGAATGGGAGTTTCAAAAGGGGTATGGGGTTGCAGATCCTCTCGGTTTTCTCAGAAGTTAATAACAGTATTCTCTAATGTTGTTTCAGCAGGTATGGATCCAGAGGAGGAGTTCAGGAAGACACACCACCAAATTTTTCAGAAATTAATTATCGTATTTTTTAATTATTTCCATACAGTTGTCCCTTTTCTATGCATGTTAAAACCTTTCAAGACAGTTATATTCAAAATTTAATTAAACTGCTTTATTCTATAAGTTAGTTCTTAATTTTATAAGGAAATACTTCAGTCTTATGTTATTATGGTTCTTTCAGAAACTAACAATAAAACAGTTACACATTCTTACACTACCATATATCATCTAAAAAAATAGTTTTCATTCAATATTAATTTCTATAGTAGCTTAATTAAGTTTTGGTGATATCGAAATATTTTGAGTCTACAGTAATACAGTAAGTGATTACTGAGCTAATAAAACAATTAAAAATTGCTATGGTAGCTTAGTGCCGTTGTGTTTTAGACACTTGAACAATGCCTCTAGACTTTATTGGTTCATTTGTATCAAATTAATATTGTTTATGACACTTGCATCTCATAAAACATGGCTTGTTACATGCTATTAAAATGTTAGATATTTTATATATTCTTAAAGTCTAAAATAACTAAAAATACAGTTGGTATGACTGCATACCTTATAACTGTTTAAAACACTTTGAATAAAAGTATCCTTTTCACCAATATTCCTAATAGAAATAGATTTCAGTTGGAAGGTATGAAGTTTAAATTATTGTTTTTATGTCCTTAAGTTAAAACTTTTATCAGTGTTGTATGTTCATATGATCAGCTAACACTATGTAACGAAATTTTTACTTTTTCTTGTTCCTGGGCAGAAACTGCTATTTCCCAATTGTTTATGCCTAAAGTAAATGGAAAAGACTTATTTTTCTCTTCAAACTTTACTTTTGTGACCTGGGAGTGTAAAACGAAAACATGATGGGAGACAGTATTTGGGGGCTGACATGTGAAAGTGATTTACATTACAATTGCAAATATTTAGAAACTACTCACTTCTGAACATTTTTGTACAACTTTAGCACAAATACATGTAAATCCTGATTCATATGTTGTTTTATTCAGACCTTTGTTATTGAAACTGTGCAAATTTGTTTGTTTTTACTCAGAAAATAGGTAAATATCTAAATTTCATTATCCAGGTCACAAAAGCAAAGTTTGAAGGGAATAATGGCCATTTTCTGTACTTTTACAATATAAGCAATTAAGAAATAATGCAAACTATCCAGGAACAAAATTTGTGTTACGTAGTGTAATTTATCACATTATTTTTAGTTTTATCTATTATATTCTACTTTTATATAGTTTTAAAATACTTTTATAATGTTGCAATGTTGTTATCTTCTTTATTACAATTTTACAAGATCACAGACCTGTACAGTATTATTAAAATGTTATAATGTGTTGTATGATTCACAATGTCTCTTTCAAATCTCTAATAGTTCACATATGGATCTGAAGATGTGCAGTAGCTCAAAATGTCACCTATCAAAAAATTGAGCTCTATGTGGTACCACTTCAGTGGAACTTAAAATAAAATTTAAAATAACTACTCATAAGTAATACATTAATTCACCCAGCTCTATATATGGTATAGTTTCAGTTTTATGACACAGTTTCTGTGCTCTTATAAAATCTACACTATGTTTCACTTATACTAGGACATAAGCACACTTGCGGTAAATGATATTTTTATCACAAAAACAGTGAAAACCAGTTATGTAATATCATGAAATTGGATACTGTAATTAAAAGCAATGTAATGAGTCTGTAATTCATGTTATTATAGTCCATCCTTTAAAATATTTTTTTGATGTGCCATTAAAAATTTTGTTATATGAGCCAAAGGATTTTCTAAAAATAATGAATTTATAAAAACCACAAAAAAGACACACAATTCTTTAAATATCTTTAAAATATTTTAATTTCTTTTTTCTAACCACAAAACTAAAAAGTTTCAAATACGAATTTTAATGGGATTTGGCACAAAGATATTTTTGTATGTCCAAAACATATATACACAAAAGAATGAAATATACCTATTTTTTTATTATTTTAGTGAATCAAAAGATTGAAAACATAATTTAAGTGCTTTTAATTAATTATTTAGTCTTGTTCTGACCAGTTTACATAAAAATTAATATTAAGATACTAACAGAGTTCCCAGAGTTCCAATTTTGGAATTTTTGTCTTTTACCGAATTTTTCAGTAAAGAAAGTACAATTTGTAGTTTTTTGTGAACCATTCATACACATGTGGGATTTGGTACAAAGATACCTTCTTGGATGATCCAAGTAGTAATTTAAATGTTTTTTCAGTATTTTTCATGATTTTTTGGCACTAAAATGAGTTGTGATTGGGTCATTCCATGTTAAATCATTCAGATTTTGGAAGATTTTCCAGGTGACCCCCTCAGAATGCCTTGCATTTTTCATATTGCTCAAGTAGATCAAACTTTACACAATTCTGTAAGACTGATCCCTGATTGACAAGACAGAACTAAATGCCCTGAATCTGGTCCTTTGCTCAATGATGCATATCAGAGACACTTATAATTTGATTATTTATTGACAATTGAAGGCTTGCACGACCCACCAGCCTCTTCACCATACCCACAACTCCATCGCATGGCCTGAAGTAGGGCTATTTTTAGCTGAATCATAAAAAGTTGCATGCAGCTTAATTTTTTTACAGGAGATCTAACAGACTTTTAATTACAACAATTGCTGATTTGTCAACCGATATGTAATAGGATATTTGGAAAAAAAAGTCAGCTTTGTATCATATTACATCTTAGAGCTATGGCTTATTAAATAAACCAATGTTTTTTATGATTTTGGGTTTTCAGGTGATTTTACAGCCTCACTATGCAAATCCTAAGAGAGATAAACTTGGTTTGAGACCATTTTTGAATTCCATGAGATTAATTCAGTCAGTGTAGCAAATTTCAGCCTTCTACCACCATTACTCTTGCAGATTTAAGCAGCTAAAGTTGCCAGAAAATAAATTCGCCAAAAATAAAAAATTAATTAAATTTTACAGGGCTGTAAATCAGAAACTATTAGAGATATTGATCTACTCTTTGGCAGTTTTTCATTATATGGGTAGATGAGCACATGCAAATTTTTTCAAGGGATTCTGTGGGGGTCACCTGCAGCCGCCTGTATGATTTGACATGGAATGACCTGATTGCATCGTGGAAACATTGTTATTTCCTGCAAATGTTGACCTCTTTAATAATGAATATTATTTTTAAAGAGTCATGTTATTACAAATTATAGATGAGTAGCTATAAAGATTGTAATATTGGGTATGTGTCCAAAGATTGTAATATCGGGTATGTGTCCAAAGATTGTAATATCGGGTATGTGTCCAAAGATTGTAATATGGGGTATGTGTCCAAAGATAATAATAGGGGGTATGTGTCCAAAGATTGTAATATCGGGTATGTGTCCAAAGATTGTAATATGGGGTATGTGTCCATATCGAGAAGTGTAAGCCTCACATGACATGTATACACATAAGTACATTACATCACTAGTAAATTTAATTTGGGTTTTACTGCTTGAAAAGTAAATTTATAGAAATTTAGGATATTTGTTATTATGTTAACAGAAATGTAATGCATTGATGATTTTCAAGGAATTGTTTTAAATTTACTTTTATTATAATGGTAAATGTATTCTAACAGTGTAATGTTTATGGGAATCACGTAATAGTAATTATTTATTTTTCTCTAGGTGGAGGGTGGCAGGTATTAGAAGGTGCCAGAGAAGGGCAGACTCAAGTGGATATTCCTTATAATGAAAATACTGCTTATTGGTGCCATCCAGTTGACATTCACTTAACAACTAGAGGTCTTCAGGGTAAGTATTTGATATTTCATGAAAGTGCATTTAATAGATTTATAATTAACCCTTTGCATTCATATGTAACTATTTGGTGCATGTCATGATCTTTTACAGTGAACATTACATAAATTTGGCACAAAAACATAGTTTATAATTCAGATTTTCATATGATCTAAGTTTCAAATTCTCATTCTTTATTTTTCTTTGAAAAATAATGTGTCTGAGCTCTGATTTATCTATTTAGGAACTTTCTAACATGAAAAATTGGCCTTTTCATTTTATAACCAACTAGGAACACAAATTATACATAATTACAAACAGTAATATGGTTTTATCATTCATTGCAGGTTTTCACTTATTACATATTAATTTATTTAATTTCAGAATATTTACACAGTCATGGGCTAGACTCACACGTCACAAACAAAAGGAAAATTACATAAAGAATAATGAATGCACTTGGATATTGAAGTAGCATAAAAAACATGTTTATTTATTGTAACATTCACATATAATGTTTTCATCCATAGCTCAACTAATTCGATTCTCTTTAGCACTTATGACATGATAGAAAAGTTCTACACTACTAGACTATGTAGATACACTTCTGGCCAAAATCTTAAGGCCAGTGAACATAAAGAAAAAATATGCATTTTGCACTGTTAGACTCAACCATTTATTTGAATAGAGCTTCAAAAGATGAAAATAAGAAAAGGGAAAATAAAAATAAAAAACTTTTTAGCATTTAATGGGGAAAATGTGAACACAATAAAATTTGCCTAAATACTAGCTGGTCAAAAGTTTAAGGCCACACCAAAAAGAAGTCCTAAACAGGGTAGGAAATGCCCAACAAGAGGTCTCAGTAGTTAGTTGCATGACCATCAATGCGAATAATTTCAAACATTCGCTTTGGCATGGTTGATATAAACGTTTGCAGAAGGCTGGCTGGAATATCATTCCAAGTGGTGAAGATGGCTTCATGAAGATCATATACTGTTTGGAATTGACGTCCATTTCTACAGACTTTCCTTGCCATCCACCTCCAAACATTTTCAATGGGGTTCAGTTTGGTCAAACATGCCGGATGGTCCAAAAAAAAATCATGTTATTCACCATGAAAAAGTTCTTTGTCCTGTGGGAATTTTGGATTGCAGCATTGTCCTACTGAAACATCCACAAGCAAGGGCCTTCAATCAATGAGGATGCTCTCTCCAATGTGCCAACATAACCAACTACTGTTTGATGCCCCTGTTAACCTGAAGCTCCATTGTTCCATGGAAGAAGAAAGCACCCTAGATCATGATGGAACCGACTCCACTGTGTTGTGCATAAAATGTCTTCAGTGGGATATCCTTATCTTGCCAATAACGTTGGAAGCCATCTGGATCATTCAAATTAAATTTTTTTTTCATGAGAGAACAAAACCTTTATCCACTTTTGTATGTCCCATGTTTGGTGCTTCTCAACAAAGTTTAACTGAGCCGTTTTATGGTGTGGAAGGAGGTGTGGCATTTGAAGATGTTTACGATTTTTAAGCCTTTCTCTCATAGATGCTGTCTTATTGTTTTTGAGCTGCATTATGCATTTATAAGGGCCTTAATATAATTCAACGATTGGCTGGTGTCTTGCCAGACAACCCATCGAATCCTCCTGCTCAACACTGGCAAAATTTTCTTGGGTCGACCACTTGAAATTCTTGTTTTGTATCCCTCAGGGTCTTTTAAGAAATTTGCAATGGCAGTTTTACTATGCCCAATCTCACCGGTGATGGCACATTGAGTGAGACCTTGCTTTTGCAGCTTGACAATTCTACCATGTTCAAACTCTGTCAACTTTTTAGCCCTTGCTATGCTTATACCCAATGTAGCACAGGAGATGTTTAGAACGCTAGTGCTTGAACACAAATGACTAAATTTACCAATTACATGTTTACCGATTTGCTCTTCATTTCAGTATGGTTATTTTGAAATTTTAACATTCTCGTTATATGTGCTTCTCTACCACTTTACTCCTGACTTGTTTGGAGAGATCCTTGGTCTTCATGGCTGTTTTGTTATATCACTATGTGAGTTGTGGCTTGAACAGATGCATTTACTCTGAAATCGAGTTGAACCACTTTGATTACTCACAGACAGAGACCATAATACTCATATTGTGACCTTTCAAACTAATTTTTTGCACCTGAACTGATTTAGGGTTGCTGTAGGAAAGGGGTTAAACATTTAGGCAATTCAGAATATTATAACTTTCTTTGCAAACCTAATTTACATGTTTTTTGCAGATATGTCACCATGGTTTTTTGTTTTGCACATGTGACTAAAGCTTCTTGGTTTTATTATTTTAAATTTGGGATCTATTCTTTAGTGCAGCAACTATATTTCCTAGACATGTCTAGATTACAGCTGATTTGATATCTGATCTGAATGTGTTATTGTAGCATAAACATCCACTTTCTAGAGTTCAAATTAATAATTATCTAACATCAAAAATTGGCCTCTGCAGATTTCAGCCAACTAGGAGCACAAATTATTCATAATTAGAAACATGAATGTGGTTTTGTCATGTGTGCAACATTTCACTTATTACAAATTAGTAATTTGATTTTTGACCTGTATGTGTTCTTATAGTATAAACATTCACTTTCTAGAGTTCATATTTTCTTTCATGATTTTATTGTGTCTTCACCTCCAAACATCTTCTCTGGCAATGGTGTATAATGTCTCATGCTTTCCTTGACAACTGTGCATAATATTAAACATCGTTTAACTGGTTGAATTAATAGCATCTGTTTTACAGTGACGAAGTGAACCATATGTTTCCTTTCTGGTATATCTATCCAGGAATTTTGCTTTTCATCACACTTGTTCTTGTTAAAACTGAAATTCCTTGTTGCCTTATATAGTCATTAATTTGTGCTATATCTTCATAGTGTTCAGTCAAAAATAGTCAGTTTCAGAAGAAAATCAGAAAGTCTTTGCTAAATGACTGACTTTACAATATAAGCTTGAACCATGTTCATTCTTATTATATGTTGAGATATGAATAATTTGTCAAGCCCATCAGGAAACTCTCTGCTTTTCTCTTTCTAACAAGATTGCTTGCTGATCAAGTTTAGTCAAGCCCATCAGAAAACTCTCTGCTTTTCTCATTCTAACAAGATTGCTTGCTGATCAAGTTTAGTCAAGCCCATCAGAAAACTCTCTGCTTTTCTCTTTCTAACAAGATTGCTTGCTGATCAAGTTTAGTCAAGCCCATCAGAAAACTCTCTGCTTTTCTCTTTCTAACAAGATTGCTTGCTGATCAAGTTTACACGATTCTCTAGATTTTATGCTGTAAATTATTAGTAAACAGAATTATTTGGTTTGTAGTTGGTTATATTTTGCTTCTTTGCATGCTAAAATAATTTTTAATGTATTTATAGTTTACTCAGAAAACTATGTAAATTATAGTAGTTTTGTGGATTTCTGTTTTAATGACAAATACATTCTTTTTTTTAATGAATATTTGAAAACTACATGAATCGCTTTTATTGACTTTACAAGATCTTTGAAAGAATCCCTTAATTTTTTACTTGAACAAACAAGTTTGAGTAGCAATAAGTACTACTATTCCTTGTCCTTATGAATAGTGCTTTGTAAAAGTATTTATCCCTTGCAACGTTTTCATATTTTCTTTTCATCTAAGTTTACAATTATGAAACTTTGAAATGGGACTTTATATTTAGCATCTACACAATCTATTCCAAACTGATAAAGCTAAAAAAACACACAAAACATGTAAATTAGGGTTGCAAAGAAAGTTATAATATTCTGAATTGCCTAAGTGTTTAACCCCTTTCCTACAGCAACCTTAAATCAGTTCAGGTGCAAAAGATTAGTTTGAAAGGTCACAATATGAGTATAATGGTCTCTGTCTGTGAGTAATCAAAGTGGTTTAACTCGATTTCAGAGTAAATGCATCTGTTCAAGCCACAACTCACATAGTGATATAACAAAACAGCCATGAAGACCAAGGATCTCTCCAAACAAGTCAGGAGTAAAGTGGTAGAGAAGCACATATAAGGAGAATGTTACAATTTCAAAACCACTGATTATCCATTTAAGTTCAGTGAACCACATCGAGAAAAAGTGAAATGTGATTCATACCATCCAGTTACTACCCAGATCAGGTTGCCTTTCCAAACAAAAGAGCTGGGCAAACAAGAAACTGGTTAGAGATACCACTGTGAAGCCAATAGTGACTTTAATAAAATTTTTGTAAGATTCTGTGTCTAAAATGAGAGTCAGTGTTCATGCATTGAGAATATCCCAGTATCTTCACACAACTGGCCTATATGTCAGAGGAAACCCTACTTGAATCAAACAAGAATCTAAAAGTGAGTTGAAAATTCACATTTCAACAGGACAATGGCCTGAAGCACAAGGTCAAAGACATACTAGAGTGGTTTGAAAAGAAAAAAAGTGAATGTCCTTGTTAAATCCAATGAAAAATTAATGGTGAAATTTGAAGATTTCAATTCAATAACAACACCAATCAACTTTTCAGAATTGAAGCAGTTTTGCCTGGAAGAATTGCCAAAAATTACACTACACCATTGTGGAAAGATGGCAGAGAGGTATCTAAAGAGAATCATGGCTGTAATTGCTGCCAAAGGTGCTTCCATCAAGTACTGACTTAAGAGGCTTAATACTTATGTAATCAGCAAATTTCAACTTGAATATTTTCCTTGCAGGTTTTGCTGGCATTCAGCCCTTTTTGCACATAACAATGTTAAGTTTGATTACTACAGCTGTTAATAAAAACAAGTATATTATAAATATTGTTTACATTACTTGCATTTAATTAAAATATGCCATAATTAATAGGGGTGGATACTTTTGCAAGGCAGTGTATATGTTTTTAACAAAAGTAAATAACATGTAAAAAAGTAAAAACCTTCTCAGCTAAGCCTATCAATATTTCCACAAAATAAAACACCTAAAATTTCAAGATCTGGAGCAGTTTCTGAAATAGAAAGCATGACAGTAACTTGCTGTGTGTATGTAAGTTCCACAGGAAACAGTTAGTAACCTCTTGCACTGATTTATTGCTTTTGGCATGAAGATTACCTCTCCATACAAGCTATAAAATTAATAACAAACTAATGTGAAAAGATTATCTGTTGAAACTGCTAAGATAAGCATACTTCAGAATTCCAATACATACTTACCTCTACTTGTGTCAGTGTGTTTTTCTTAGCCTATGAAGTAATCATTATTACATTATAATTCACCACCAGTAAGAGGACAACACATTTTCCAGGCACAGTAACTTCCATGAACTCTAGAATTTGAAGGAAGGTTCATTCTTTCCTTGACACTGCAAAGATTTTGATACATTTTTCTTGGGAATTATTGGAATGTTTAATTAATTGCTTTAAAATTTGTTACCCTCTTTACTGAAGTATTTTTCCCTAATTTTCTTGTTTGTGTAAAAGAATTATATGTAATTTTGAACTTATCATTCAAAATTTTGATTCAAATTATTTTCAGTTTGATTTTCTTTTTATCAAATTTGTGCTTTTGGAAATATATCCCATTGTTTGTTCCTTTTGTTTAAACCAACATAAAGATTTTGCCCAATACTCTTTGCCTTTGTCATTAGACCTATGTACTCCAGCCATATCCCTGTCACACCAAACATGCTCCTTTATGCAGCCATAAGGGCATTATGATGTGACTGTTTGTTGGTAAAAGATTAGCCCAAGAGTTGACGGTGGGTGGTGATGACCAGCTGCCTTCACTCTAGTCTTACATTGTTAAATTAGGAATGGCTAGCACAGATAGCTCTTGTGTAGCCTTTGGCAAAATTAAAAAACAAACACACAATCTACTGTAATACAAGACTCAATATTTTCAACTACATAAAAATAAGAGAACCATCATAACAATATATTTTTATAGATTGTGTGAGTCAGACATTCATGTTCCTATAGTTCTGATATCACAATTGATATTCCTTAAGTGTCATCCAACATGGTAATGTAACAAGAAGTTAATGACTAGTTATATTACTGGCATTATGTTCAATGTGATTGTTTCCTTTCTGATCTCAGGTCCAACACTCTTGACTATCTACTTTGGTTACTTTAGCATAGCCTGCCCCATACCATGATGTATTTCACCACTGTTATTGCTTCTAGTTCCCCTTTCCCAGTGACATTTAGGTTGTCCAACCTTTGCCCTTCACTGCTTGGATTCTCCAGATGTGTATCTTTTTTTTTTATCTCACTCTATTGTCTGATTTTTTTTTCATTTAGGTGTCTTTTTTTTCCCTCTTTCTATCTGCTGTTTTTATTTTTTCTTCAACTTCTTAATTCACGACCATGCTTCACTTTTGTATATCATTATATGCACATACCTGTTTTCTGTTCTCTTTGATTTTTTCCAGTTTTTATTGATTAGTTTGGCTCCTTTGTTGCATCAGCCTCTTTTTCATTCATTATCACAGCTCATTTTCTTTTACATGCTTTATATCATGACCTTATCAGCTGACCTTTAGCAATTTATTCAAACACGTTTCCAATGTTGTTCATGAATTTCTTTAATTCTTTCTTGGCTAACTTGTTTCTTTACTTTTATGTTGTTGTTCATCTTTCTTACCTTATTTTATGCCATTTGTCTCCCTTACTTTTCTTTACAAGACTTCCGTCTCACCCTTTCTTTGTGATATTTTTTTATAGGCAATTATGATACTTTTGCATCTAAAACTGATATTTTACAATCTCTACTCACTGTAATATCATGACTTTGTGACCAATAGACCATGCGATACTATTCTTCATACATAGTGTTGTGTGTGGTTACCCCTCTGTTCTTTCTTGGTACTATCTAAGGATCTCCAGTTTTGTAGACTGGCTATCACTGGTCTTGGAGTAAATTTTTTTTCTCTCCTATTTTGTATTATGGTGGATTCCTTTTGTCACACCCTAATGGGTTCTTAAGGTACTTTCTTATGGAATTATTCTCATATTTCTACTCTTTGCTTCTTCCATTTTGAATACTGTGTGACGTTTCTTAATTCATTTTGGCATTTTACTTCTGTCTTTTTTCATATTCCCACAAAAACAGTAGTTAGTCAGTCAGTTATCAGTCTTTTCCACTTGTTTTTTTTTTGGTGTCTGCTGGACAATTTTATTGTTTATCAGTAGATACTCTTTCAATAATGGATGGCCAAGATTGAGATTTTGGATGCTTTTTCCACATCCCAGTTGGTTTGTCTGTCTTTAGGATTCTTTGGTTTTGTCTTTCCTTTCAAGTTGGCTTTAACCACATCTTTTTTTCACTGATTCTGATTAGGTTTTACTCAGATGTTAAATTATTGATACCTCTTGTTCCATTTTTTTGTGGATGTTTAGCCTTTACTTTTCTCTTCCAGTGTGGTTTCCAATGTTGTGATCTCCTTTTTCCTTTGAGAATCTTTTCATTTGGAGGAATTGGTTCAGCTCTTAACCCCCACCTTGTAACTCATTCACTTGGGGTTCTTTCTCACTTTTTATACAGTGTAGGCTCAGACTACTTTTTTATATTGTTTGAGACACAGAGACCTTTAGTACTTGCCTCTTTTACTTTCTACAGTACTGTACTGGTCTCTGATATGGACTTCCTCTTCTAGGCAACAAAATTTGTGGTGACCATTTTGATTACTCTTAATTTATGTATAATAAATAATGAATAAATTTTATTTTTTTTACAATTAATTATAAGTTATTTTATGTGCATGCATTGCTTGCATATACTAACGTTAACAATAATTTATAATAATAAAAGAGCTCATCTGTGGATGTGATCACTATAGCTCCAAGAGGAAAGAACGTAGTAACTTGAAACTTTGCACACATACTAAAGGGGTTCTGAGAATCTGCACATGGGTATTATATTTTAGACTTGACTGAAAATATTTTGGAAATTTTTTGCCTGATAGTCTTTAAGTCCCTTCCTAAAAGTTTATAAAAATTATATTTTTTTCTAATTGTTGTTTAGTGAGTGAACAATATGGAGAGGTTTTCTGCCAAATATTAGTTTCCAATACAAACATGAGAATAAAATACAAATGTAAGAATTAAAAAAAAGTTGAATTGAGCTAACTTTGGGAAACTGCAACAAAGAACAGGAATAGTTGTTGTTGTTTTGAATTAAGCACAAAGCTACACAATGGGCTATCTGTGCTCTGCCCACCACGGGTATCGAAACCCTTATTTTAGCGTCTAAGTCTGCAGACATACTGCTGAGCCACTGGGGGCAACAGGAATAGAAATGTGAATTGAAAAATATTGGAGAATGAAAATAATTCAAATAAAAACACAGGAAGAAAACAAAACGAATATGAAATGTTCAATTAAAACAATTTGTTTTTAAAAAAGATGAATTAAGTTAAGGAAATTGTAAAAGATAAATCAATTAAATAATTGGTTCATTGGAGTAACTATAGACATAATTAAGATAGTTGAGATGTTTGATTGGTACATTGAGACCTTCGAATCACACAATGGAGTATGAGTATTTTGTGTTAGTATTCAATAACTAAATATCTAAGACATCAAGATCCTTTGCCTTACTACATTACTCTCTAACTCTTAATGAGTTTTACCTGCTGTAATATTACAGAAGGATATTGTAATATTTTCAAACAATTATATTTTACCACAAAACATTTTCAAAATTAAAAGAATATAAAACTATAATTTATTTACATACATTTTGTTCAAAAAAGCATGAGAAACATTTTTCCAAAAAAACAATTATAGAGAGAAATAGCAGTTACTGTCTTTATTAAGTCAAATTAAATATGAAAGGAGACACTGATATTAACTCTTTTACAGGTCATTGTTATTTTGTTTCTGACCTGATTTTCAGATGTTTTGTTTGATCCTAAATCTTCTAAATTTCAGTTGTTGTTCTTTACTCGGTAAAACCATAAATACCTTCTAATATTAATATATTCACTCTCCATTTAGGTAAGTAAGTGGTTTATTTATAATCTGATGGAAACACTAATATTTAAACTTTATTGTTAGCTGTTTCAAAAGCTGAGTTTAATTAGTAATTGTTCAATTACTCATTATAAAAGGGTAGAAACCAATTGGCTGTATCAGTGAAGTTCAGAAAAAAGAGAATAAAATCAGGTCAGAAACAAAATACCAATGACCTATAAAAGAGTTAATATCAGTGTCTTCTTTCATATTTAACTTGACTTAATAAAGACAGTAACTGTTATTTCTCTCTGTAATTACTTTTCAGGAAAATATGTTTCTTATGCATTTATGAACAAAATGTATGTAAATAAATTACAGTTTTAAAAATGGAAGAATGAAAAGAAGTAATATCATTAACTTTATATTGACTCAGTATTGGTCTCTTGGTTCTGTATCTCCTGTTGAACCTTAGTTTGACTCTCACAAAATTATCATTTGTCACAAGAATATTAGAATTTGTTGAGACTTGCCATACAATGCTTATTGAATCATCATGCTTGCTAGAAGTAAGCTCTATAATACAAATGAACAACCACCAACACCGAGCATTTAACCTACTTATTTATTCACATAAGTAATATTCTAGATGACAAATGATCACTTATTCTTAAAACAAAACACATCTGATGTACATTTTGTTATGTATAAAGCATTTTAAATGCCATGTTGTTGTTTATATTATTGTTTTGAAATTTAAACCAATAAAATATGTTGGTATTCATGCAGAAATTTCTAGAATTAAGTAGATCGATCATTTGACTGTAAATAGAAATGTATGGCAGCCTGATGTCCAGATGACGAGTCTCGTGCAAAAACAGACATGCGCAGATTACTCTGGAATTCTGTGGAAGTTATGCAATTGTTGGAGAACACAGTAAGCATACTAGTATAAAAACAGACGGCGACATGAGAAAGAAGGAGTCAGTCATCCGTTTTTATTTGATTCAAGAAATAGTGTCTTTGTTTGAGAAAGTTTAAATGTTTGCTGTGTGTTTATTCAACTTGGATTTGTGACTGGAGTTAGATCTACAGAAGCTGTGATTTTATTTCATCATTCTTTACGATTCATTTGAATTACTGGTTATACTGAAAGTCAACATGTGCAGAACTGTTTAGGGGAGACCGGAGTGGAAAACAACAAGTTGAAACATTCATCAAAAACATCGGAAAAGAACTTCATCAAATTTATTGGACTGTGAATTGTTTATGGATTTCTCCATCCAAACTTCAGAATTTCTTTGTGGGACCAAATTCACACCCTAGACCAGAATTTTGGATTTCTGGTTTGGACTTTTGGACTTTCATTCTAGATCATTATATTGGACACAGGCCAGTACCATTTTGTATTGTAATTAATTTTGAAGGTTGAAACTGAATACCTGTTATTGTTATTAGATAATTTATTTTATATCTGTCACAAATAAATAGGTCATTGTAATAAATTATATAAGCTGTTATCTGTGTCTTTCTGTTGCATTCAGTCTACATAAAACGTGAAAAAGAAAAAAAAAACCTAACAGAAAATTGGGGGCTCGTCCGGGATTGATCAAACAATTTAATTCTATTTCAAAATTAGATTTACATTCTATACAGATAGACAGCTTGTATATTCAAAATGGCATTCGAACTCGAAGATTTTATAGACAAATTTAATCAGAATCCCTCTTTCGAATTGGTCAATGAATTAAAAAAATCTGAATTGCTTGATGTTGGAAAACATTTCAATTTAGAAGTGAAGCAAGCAATGAAGAAAGCAGATATCAAACGAATTGTTGTTGAACATTTGGTCAGCCAAAAAGTTGACCCAGATTTTGAATTAAAAAGAATGGAAATGGAAATGAAATTTTGTGTAGAAATAGAAACCAAACGACTTAAGACAGAACAAAAATGTATTGAGGCAGAACAGGAAAACAAATGTATTGAGGCAGAACAAGAAAACAAATGCCTTGATGTCGAAATACAAAAAGAATGCATTAAAGCAGATAAAGAAATCAGCATGAGAAAGGCACAGACAGATGAAAAGGTTGTCCAAATGCGGTTGGATAATTTTGATGCTTCCAAACAAATTCGTTTAGTGCCTCCATTCAATGAGAAGGCTGTAGATAAATATTTTCAGCAATTTGAAAAATTGGCCCTTAAGCTAAAATGGCCTACCGAATACTGGACAATATTACTTCAGAGTGTTCTCAAAGGTAAAACTCAGGAAGTATTTTCCAAACTCACGGCCTAGCAAAGTTATGATTACGAGCACATCAAAAAATGTATTTTGAATGGTTATGAATTGGTGCCAGAGGCATACATCAAAAATTTCGTGGTTACAAAAAGTTTGACAGCTAAACTTATGTCGAATTTGCTTGTGAAAAAGAAACTGTTCGACAGGTGGTGTGATTCCAAAGAAATCAGAGATGATTACACAAAACTCAGAGAACTCATGTTAGTTGAAGAGTTTAAAAGATGTATTCCTGTAGAGCTAAAAACTTACATTGATGAACAAAAAGCTTCCAAAATTCATGATGCTGCTGTCTTGGCAGACGAGTATGCTTTGACTCACAAAGATTTGTCATACAAAAGCAAAACAAATCACACAGCAAAGAAACCCAATGACTCATTCAAATGTTATGCAAATGTCGACAAAGACAAAAAAGAGCAAACTTCTGATTCTCAAACAAAGACTTCATCTCATTCTCAAAGCTCATCATCTACCAAAAACATGTCATTCTCATACAAAACATGTGCTTATTGTAGGAAACCTGGCCATCTGATTTCTGAGTGCTATAAGATCAAAAACAAGCCATCACCCCATAGTTTCATTTCAACCTCATTGGATACATCATTGGTTCCCAATAATTTTGACCCTGTCCAGTTTACTGTGGATTACAAGCCCAATATTCTTGATGTACCTGAAGATCTTGTTGAGGACGGATTTAAGCCTTTCATCACTGAAGGTTTTGTTTCTTTTGTTGGCGATTCACATCTACAACCAATTAAGATCCTGCGGGATACTGGGGCTTTTCAGAGTTTGATTTTGGAAAGTGTACTTCCGTTTTCTGAAAAGTCATCCGTTGGGGCCAATGTGCTCATTTCTGGTGTAGAAGGTGGTGTCGTTTCTATCCCTCTTCATAGATTGGATTTACATTCGGACTTAGTTTCGGGCCTAGTGACTGTGGGTATTAAATCTTCATTGCCTGTTGAAGGTGTGTGTATGCTTTTGGGGAATGATTTGGCTGGTAGTAAGATGGTACCAGAGGTTCGTGTTGTTGAAGCACCTGTTGTTAGTCCCAGTACAGAGCAACTTGTTGAAGAATTTCCTGATGTTTTCCCCGCCTGTGCTGTTACTCGTTCTCAAACACGTTCTCGGGAGTCCAAAGAGGATTTCCCTTTATCTGATACGTTCATGTCTCACATCGATGAGATTTCTGACTCGACTTTGAGTTCTACTGATGACTCCAAGTCATTTTTCAACTCTTTTCATCGAAACAAACTTGTTGAGGAACAGGACAATGATCCTGAAACTCGTTCTCTTCTACAACTGGCCGTTGATGAAAATGAAATAGGAACTGTCCCTATTTGTTACTACCAGAAGTCAGGTGTGTCAATGAGAAAATACAGACCTCCTGACGTTGCTGCTGATGAAGAGTGGAATGTTATTCACCAAATCGTCATTCCTAAATGCTATCGGAATGATATTCTTAGTCTTGCTCATGATCATGTGTTGTCAGGACACTTAGGTGTAAGAAAGACCCTAGATCGTATCTGACGGCATTTCTATTGGCCAAAGATGTGCCACGATGTTGTTGACTATTGTAAGACATGCCCTTCTTGCCAAATGACTGGAAAACCAAATCAGGGGATTCCCAAAGCACCACTGCAGCCTATTCCAGCCTTTGAAGAACTGTTCTCAAGGGTCATTATCGACTGTGTTTGCCCAATGCCAAATAGCAAAGCAGGAAATGAATACCTCTTGACAATCATGTGTGCTTCTACACGTTTCCCTGAGGCTATCTATTTGAAAAAAATCACTGCTCCCAACATTGTCAAGGCTCTTGTCAAATTCTTTACCATGTCCAGGATTCCAAAAGTTGTGAAATCAGATCAAGGCTCAAATTTTATGTCCAAGCTATTTCAACAAGCCATGCATGAACTAAACATCCATCAAGTTTCAGTCAGTGCATACCATCCTGAGTCACAAGGTGTCCTTGAACATTTCCACCAAATTACTGATACGAGCACTCAAAGGACTGGGATGAGGGTGTTCCCTTGTTGTTGTTTGCAGTTTGTGAGGTTGTTCAAGAATCTACTGGATTTAACCCTTTTAAGTTGGTTTAAAAAAAAAAAGTTTTTGCAAGTTCAAACTTTTTTTTTGCTTTTAAGGGGGAGAGTGTTATGTATAAAGTGTTTGAAATGCCATGTTGTTGTTTATATTATTGTTTTGAAATTTAAACCAATAAAATATGTTGGTATTCATGCAGAAATTTCTAGAATTAAGTAGATCGATCATTTGACTGTAAATAGAAATGTATGGCAGCCTGATGTCCAGATGACGAGTCTCGTGCAAAAACAGACATGCGCAGATTACTCTGGAATTCTGTGGAAGTTATGCGATTGTTGGAGAACACAGAAAGTATACTAGTATAAAAACAGACGGTGATGCGAGAAAGAAGGAGTCAGTGATCCGTTTTCATTTGATTCAAGAAATAGTGTCTTTGTTTGAGAAAGTTTAAATGTTTGCTGTGTGTTTATTCAACTTGGATTTGTGACTAGAGTTAGATATACAGAAGCTGTGATTTTATTTTGTCATTCTTTACGATTCATTTGAATTACTGGTTATACTGAAATTCAACACGTGCAGGACTGTTTAGGGGAGACTGGAGTGGAAAACGACAAGTTGAAACATTCATCAAAAACATCGCAAAAAGAACTTCGTCAAATTTATTGGACTGTGAATTATTTATGGATTTCTCCATCCAAACTTCAGAATTTCTTCGTGGGACCACATTCACACCCTAAACCAGAATTTTGGATTTCTGATTTGGACTTTCATTCTAGATCATTATATTGGACACGGACCAGTACCATTTTGTATTGTAATTAATTTTGAAGGTTGAAACTGAATATCTGTTATTGTTATTAGATAATTTATTTTATATCTGTCACATATAAATAGGTCATATTAATAAATTATATAAGCTGTTATCTGTGTCTTTCTGTTGCGTTCAGTCTACATAAAAAAAACAAAACAACGTAACAATCTCCAAAAACATTCGAGTGTGAAATTTGCTTGTCTTCCCCTGAATCCCTGTTGAAACATTTTTCTTACATTGAAAAAATATTTTAAAACAGAGAGATTACATATTAGCAGTTTTGGGTTGTGACTTTTATATTTCACAGAAAAAATGATTTGATAACAGGAAAAATATAAAGCTTTTATTTTGAGTTTTAAATTTTAATTCACGGAATTTGAATAATAAAATGTATAATATTATAGAGCTTTGTCATGAGTTGCTACATGCTGATATTTTAATGCAAAAAATGATTTAGGCTTTCAATTTTTGTATTCCATCTTTGTGTGTTTTACTAACTTGATATCCTAGAATCTTCATATCTCCTATGGATAATCTGTTCTCAATCTATCATGAAAACAGAAGTTGTAAAGATATTCTTCTGACTCCAAATGTTTTATTGATGATATGTATGCTTTCAGTTTTTTGGTGACAAAATTATATTATAGAATACTATTAGAATTGAATATTGACCAGTTTTGCATAAACATTTTGTAGCTGAGTGTTCAAATAATCTACTTTATCATTTCTTGGTGCTTTAGTATTTAAACCAATAATTTTCAAATTATTGTACATTATGAATGGACTTTTTAGGATCATGTGTGCATGTGCATTGTTTTATCTGTACAACTTTGAAGTTAGTTTAGCATGAGTTCTTGTGAATTATGCTTACAGAATTGTAAGCAGTTTTTTTTTGTTACATTCATGTTTATGTGTCACCATAAAATCTTTAACACATTAAAATAAAAAAACAATAGTTACCATGTGTTAATATGTAGGAAAAAAACATTACTATTAGGCATTCATACATAAGACTTAAACTAGGATTAGAAATAAAGTTTTTTTATTTTAAATTGTTAAAGATTTTATGGTGACACATAAAAACATGAATGTTGTTTTAGGTTTGTTTAAGAGTAGTGCTCTATACCTTATCAGCAGGGTAGAGAGTCACCTCTTCAGAGTAGTAGAAGCTAAGAGTACATATGCAGGTAATATCTACTTTGTAAATTAAAGGTGTCAAGTGAAAAAAAGCTTCTGAATATTATTTTTCATAATTTAATATTGTGTAAGTAACGAAGTTTTTAAAAAAATGTTGTACTTCAATTTTTTAAACTTGTGTTTGTGTCATGTGCATGGTCAAAATATTTTGGAATCTCTATAGGATGGCCAAAATTCAACTTTCAGGTGTGGCATCAGGATAAGCATAGCCGCTGTGAACTTTGGGGATATGGCCTGTGTCACGTTCCTACTTCACCTGGATTTTATCAGCTTGAGTGTGTGACCTGGAGGCCTCTGGGTACCCTTCAAGAAGAAATTTTCCGATATTTTCTTGGTGGTGGAATGCAGCTATGTACTCCAGATACTGTTTACACAGGTCTTGATAGATATCGCTTTCGAACAGTTGCCATGGGCAAGGTACACCTAGAAATCTCAGTTGTTTTCCGTAACTTTGAAAACTTTGGTGTTGAATATTGACAAGAGATAGCTATTAAAGAAGATATTGTAAAAAAATAGCAGATAAATTTCAATAGTTTTATAATGTATATAAATAAAGCATTTTCAGTTTTTATAAAAACTTACTGTATTTATGTTTTTGGAACAAATAATCTGAAGTTTGCTGCAACTCAGAGGTATTTGCTACATAAATAAATGCTACAACTGAAAGACATACTTAAGAATAATGATCAGAAACATTCCTTGAAAGATTTCTTTATGTTCTGAAGATAACAAGAAAACATTTCCCAGACATTTAACAACAATTAATGAGGAACAGTAAAGTACATATTAAATAGAATTCTTGAAAAGCTTTTTCATCACCTAAGATAACTTAAACATGTTGTACTGCCTGAAATAAACCCCTAGAATTCACGTGTTTACAAATAACATTTCATAAACCCTACCTGCATAGTATGCATACTTTGTAAACATTATTAATTTGTGTTTATATCATATAAATATTTATGTATGTATATATGAGGGCTGTTCAAAAAATACGTGGACTGATGTCATAAAACAAAATGTACTTTATTTCGAAGTTACAGGTCTGGGACCCCTTCAAAGTACTCTCCTCCCCAACGCATGCACTTATCCCAATGGTGTTTCCACTTGTTGAAACAGTCCTGGTACACTTCTTTTGTAATGTCCTCCAGCTCCTTCGTCACATTTGCCTTAATCTTGGGAATCGTCTCAAATCTTCTTCCTTTCAAGGGTCTTTTGAGTTTGGGGAACAAGAAAAAATTGCAAAGAGCAAGGTCAGGTGAGTAAGGGGTGGGGAAGAACAGTGATTAAGTGTTTGACCAAAAACTCACAAGTTCTGAGGCACAGATTTCGCAGCAACGCGGTGCATCTTCAATTTTTCGGTCAAAATCTCGTAACAAGATCAAACTGATATCCCACACTCTTCAGCAAGCTCCCTGACAGTCAGACATTGATTTGCTCGCACCAGGCTGTTGATTTTGTCGACGTGTGGGTCGTCAGTTGACGTGGAAGGACGTCCAGGAGGCTTACCATCATCTTCATTGGACTGTCAGTCATCCTTAAAATGTTCATGCCACTTGAAACATGCCGTACGCTTTATAGCAACATCACCGTAAGTCGTGTTAAGCATAGCAAAAGTTTCAGTTGCGGATTTTCCAAGTTTAACACAAAATTTCACAGCAAGTCATTGCTCCTTCAGATCATTCATTCTGAAATCCGCCAAACGAAAAAAATCGCACTTCATTTAAAACCGCGTAGCTAATACACAAATGAAGATATCTGCAATCGGGAAATGGCGTCGTAATCAGCTGATCTGTGTGAACCTAGCGACACCAAGCAGATTCCCCTGGAACCAACTGGAGCCATACAATTCAAACAGTCTGCATATTTTGAACAGACCTCGTATATACATTGCAGGTTATAACAAACCAGTATATATGTAGACACACACACATACAACTGGACATGCATATTTAAACTATCAAGCATCTCCTCTTAGATTGAATACATTCTCAAACACATCTTCTAGCAGGAGAAGAAAACATTCTCAATTGACATTTTACAATGCTTTCAAATTGCAGGTTCAAATATTTCAGTCTAAACAGACTTTTTCATTTTTTTAATTATCTTATGCAGTCTTCATTTCCAAAATGATATATGTGCTCTGCATACAGCAGCTGTTCTTCACATATCTGTCTTTAAGATTGTGCTCATGCCCCTAGCCTTAAGCTATTTCCCATCTGAGACATGTTATAATGTAAACTGCACTAGTGCATGACATAATAATCATGTGACAATACCTCTCCATCATTAGGAAAGAAATCTTTCCTGTGCAGTAAATCTCCATAGGCACTTACACTTGAAACTAACTTCATTCTTATCCTTTGCACTGTTTTTGATGGTTGTATTTCTTTAAATTTAAACGTAATCAATTTAATGAGATTTGTGCTGCCATTTTGCAGTGATAACTTTCTTTGGTTTCCTTTTAGTTTGTTCTTACAAGTTGAAGATACATCGTTTCTAAAATAAACTAAAGAAAATTGATCTGGAAAACTGTTGCATCGACCATGGATTGTCCAGTGTTGATAGGACTGTTACATCCTCCCAAGGTTCTACTAGTATTGTTAATACAAATCCTTATTTTTTGTGACTACTGAAGGCTTGTTGACTATGGAAAATGTTACACCATGGTTCATTGTGTTGGGAGTTTTCTGGTGCCATTTTTGCCTCACTTCACTGTCCATACACTTTTAAGTATATTTTTCTCTTCCTGAACCCAGCCATGATGATAATGATTCTCCTTCAAATCTTTTAGTATATATGATAATACAGGTTTGTTCTTTACTTAACCTCTCTCCTTTTTTATTATTTCCATTTTTTACTACATGTCTCTCATATTGTGGAGTGTTTAATTTTTCCTTCTTCTCCAAATATATGTGTCCATATTGTCATGTTTCTGGATTAGCTTTATTCACTCTCTCAAATGCTTATTCATCTTCAACTCCAGGATTTCTTCACCAAGGCTTCAAGCTGTTCCTCTTTTCTTTTCTTAGATTCTCAAGCCCTGGAATCCATTCTACTTGGTTGGGGGCTCACCACCTGTATCCAGTATAAGACTTCCTTTCATACCTGTTTTTTTAACATGGGGCTTTTGTTATCTTTTGTTACTTGTTATTACATGGTCTCATCAGCCACTTTCTATTTCACCACATTTTGCCTTGTTTTCACTGCTCCCTATAGGGTGATCCCTATACTTTCATTTCTCTTACCTTCACCACCCCTGTGTACCCTCTCCAATTTGAACTTAAAAGTCATCATGTCCTTATTCTTCTTTCTGTTCCTTATATCATCTCTTTTTAAAGACCTTTCCCTTGCTCCATTCACATTGATTCATTTAGTGTTTTTTGCATATTATATCACAAGACCTATGTGATCATCTGCTCAGAACAGTCTTTTCTATCCAAAACTTGGCTGCACATGAAGACAATTTTCCCTTCACTCCCATTTCTTACCTTTCTTATTGATCTAATATGAAGTGCCCTTTATGTCCTGTCCAAATATTTTAATGTTATATAGCTCACATTTGTTTATTCATTGGAATTCTACTATTTCTTGTTAAATCTCTGCAATTATTTGTACAAGTTATATTCTTCTTCTCCTGTCTCTCTTTGATTGTCATCTATTCAAAGTCTCCTCCCAACAACTCTTTCACCCTATATAGTCTCTGGCTGCCCAGTTCCATCATGCATTAGAAGATATAGTTCATCCCTTACATTTACTTCATATTATCTTCATCATATGGTCTGCTCCACTAGTTACCATCTGTCTCCATGTGTCAGTATGAATTCTTTTTGTACTTTTCTTTTTTACAGTGGCCTTTCTAGCATATTCAGATCCTGCTCAATGGTGAGTATATTGCCTGACAAGGTATACTTATTCTAAAACCTGCACTGTGTGACCATTTAGGTGAATAACACCTGTTACGTATCGTAACTTATCTCAAATGAGTCATTGATTTATTATGTCACCTATTACAATTTGTACTATGAAATACTTCTAGATTTCTCAGCAAATGCATTTCAGACAAAAAAAAGACTGGATATGACATAAACTACAAATCTTTATTTATACTCATAAATAATCAAAGTAATGTGTATATTGGATAAAGTACAAAGCCTTTACAAAATAACTAACTCTCCTAACAACTGGTTAAAAAGTTTATTAAGAGCTAGTTAATGCTACAGGTTAAACTTTGGCAAAATATTACTAGTTAGAGAAAGAAGTTAAACCTTGTACACCAGACTGGGAGTTTTAGAAAGCAAACTTTCTAATGTATCATTATATTATATTCCAAATTCTGTAATGCTATTTTCTAAAGATAAGATACACTCATCAAACATGCTACTGTTTGTCAATCATTTTAAAACATAAGAAAGGTTATTACCTCAAGGCATCACCTGACCTATCAGTGGAGAACACAACTGTTAACATTTTCACACAGCACTGCAAACACTTTCAGCATGGGCAGACCAGGTGCCTAGTGAAGAGAATGACAAAGAACGACAGGGTATTTGGAAAGTCACTGTGCAGTTTTGTAATCATATTTTATTCAGTCTGTTTCAAGCCAGCAGTTGATAACAGTTTTTAGAAACAAAATAAGAAGGATCCAGGCCTGTATTGATGCCAAAGGGGGTCACTTTCAACATTGTTTATAATTGTCATTCATATTTACCTCCTGTATTCTGTATTGAAACATGTCTGTTAATAAATATATAAGTGCACAGTGATTTTCCAAACACCCTGTATATTAAAATGAGAAGATAGGAAACATATGGTACACTTGTATACCACATTTGCCAAGGTACTTCAGGTTTGTCCTGAAGTCATCATTAATCTTAACTTTAAAATCCAATAAATAAGTATAAGCACACTGGCCAAGGAATATGGTAAATTTCTGTTTCTCCTTTAAACACTGACAACCTTCTAACAAAGGTATGTACATAATTGAAATCACATTGGAAAATAAAACAAAAATGTGCCACAGTATTATTTCATATTGAAGGAAAATAATTTTAACACTGATAAATGGTTATTATTTGATGAATTAGAAAAAGTAAAAAAATAAACCCTTAATACAATGGAGTTAAACACAAAATAGAAAAACAAACTTGTTATTATTAATTTGAAATGTACAAAACGAAAAATAAATCTTTCAAAATCAATTTTAAATACCAATCAAATATACTCTTGAAAAGTTACTCTAAAAACAAAATAAAGCATATCTGTACTCGTTTGATTAATAGTCCCACTCCCCTAATGGCACAGTGTTTCCTCTGTGGACTTACAATGCTAGAAACTGTTTTGTGTTTTGATATTTATGGTGGGTAGAGCACAGATAACATGTTGTATAGCTTTGTACATGGCTACAAACAAACAATTTGTAACAATTAATCATCACAGAGCATTACTCCCCATCACAAAAATACCTTTCAATACTACATTTACAATGGAAGAAAGAAAAATAAAACAACCCTTCTTATTCAGTATTGACTTACTTCATAGTGTTGCCCTCTATAAGCAAACTTTTTCTTTGTGCATGCCACAAGCCTCCTTGCACGCTCCTCTTATTTGTATTCCAATGTGTGTCTCATACAAATTATGATGCATCATTTTTTAACAAAGAGTAGCATGGCACACTCACATGACACAACTTCCCCCACCCTTCTCGTTTGGCAGTATTTGAATTTTGATATGCCTTTTTATGTATTTATTGCTGTGTGTTATACTTTGTTTTTCTTATTAAGTGGTTCATTGTAAATTTTATTTAATTTGTTCAAACACGTTTTTCATATTTTCCAGTTCATTCATGCCCCTTTATTTCTGTATTTGTAAAAGTTTCCTGTGCAGTGCATTCCAGTGTACATCTTACCAATTTAAGGGTCACAACAGCAACTATAATTTTTCAGGGACCACAGGTGCAGGTGATCAAACGATGGATTTGTCTGCTGCTGTGCAGCAGGAGGTCAAATATTGCAACTTCCAAACTTTCTCCCCAGATTCCTACTGAAACTGCTGAGTCTTCGTTGGCTGGTGAGGATTTATTCGTCTTCTTCCACCTCTCTGGAGATTTTCCAGGGCCTAATTTATTCTTATAAGAATTTTTGTCTCAGGTTTGTGCTGGTTTATTCTTGTTATATATTTCTTTTTCACCTTATCTTCCATTTCACATGTACCATTTTCCAACCTTTGGTTTCCTCTCTCACCTGATATTGGACTTATTGTTGTTGTGTTAATCTTGAATTTCCAACTGAAGATTAGTTTTAATTTCTGATCAGTTTGACCTTTCTAACCTGTATGTTTTTTAATTGGCAACTGTAGTTTTTTTACCTCCTTGGAGGAAGTTTCCAAACCTGCTTTTAGTCTTACCCGCACAATTCTCTGGTACTTTTATCTCTCACATTGGCTCTCAGAAGATCCCTACAGATATTCTGAGGAATTTTTGCCCATACTCTTCACTTTCTTTTCTCCACTTTTGCTTGTATTTTGTCCTCTACTCTGACCTTGCATATGTGATTTATTTGTTGTTAGAACTTTCTCGTTTTGGATTCAGTTTTTTTTAAAGTCATTTTTACCCTCCATATATCTCAGGATCTTATGTCATTCTCCTTTTCTAATGCTTCATGTATTTCTTTCAGCCCTTGACAATACGAGTCACTGGCATTGGTGACTATCCTGAGAGTTTGAGCCCATTGGTGATGGGTGGCACTCCTCTCTCAACCCTTCCCTGTTCCTTCAATCACTGACATTTCTTTTTGTCAGTTTCCGTGATGGAGTGCTGTTATAATTGATATCATTATTTATTAAGCAGTAACCATTAACAACATATTAAATATACAATGTTACTACACTGGACATAGTAAAATTACTGAAACTAAGATGATTTGACTAACCCAATAAGTATTAATACTAATTTAGTTTAGAGTAGTACTGTAGTTGTTAATGTAAATCTGAAATGATGTTTACTGTATTAAACATTAATACATCTCTTTGCAGTCACATCACCATTCTTTCTGTCTTGACATCACCATGAGGTTTCATTAAAAAATCATATAATCTGTGATGATAAGAAAACCCACTTGTGGAGAAAATTATATAAGTAAAAACGGCTGGTATGGGTAGAGGAGCGAACAACGTTTCGGCCTTCTTCAGTCATCATCAGGTTAACAAACGTGCTTGCCCATTCAGTTGTAGGCACATTATAATGTGACAGTCAATTCCACTATTTGTTGGTAAAAGAGAAGTCCCAAGAGTTGGCAGTGGGTGGTGATGAGTAGCTGCCTTCCTTAAAGAGTCATTAACAGATATCTCTAAAATAAGAGAACTGATGCTATGGGATAGCCAGATCAGTCATCTGATATCTTTCTGATTGAAGAGTTATTGATTGAGATTATTATTGTTTATCTCTGTTTTTACACTACAAATTGTGAAACCCACTTTAGCTATCACCCACTGTGGCTGAACTGACAATCATACATAGTCTAATTTCACTCTTTTCATTTTTGCTTTCATTAATTTACCGTAACTTCTTACTTGCTGTCAGAACTTATATTAAAATTATCTGACAATGTCAATATAAAAGTATTTTCTTTATATTTCCTGATAGTATAAAAACATAGTTTTGTTGTTGGGCTTGTAATTCTTCTACAATAGGTGTGTGTGACCTCTCCGCGACAAAGAAACAGCACACACTGTGCTTGTTTTCAGAATAATATATATATTTGGAACAGTATATGGAAATATTATGAACACCATATATATATATATATTTCTCTTCTTGTTGTAAAACTTTCATTTGGACCTGTTCAATTACTTTAGAGATTCAGTTGACCAGTCGAACTATCTTATCGAATACTATCACGTTAGTATTCTCTTTATAATTTACTTACAACATTACCGCGAATTATCGTCTTCTTTCTTCGAAATAACCCGTTTCTTTTGTGAAATTCGTTAAGGCTGACCCAATTATTTTACAATCACACTTTCACGTAATAGATTATTATTCTTATCTCCTTTTTTTATTATTAGCCTTACCGTAACATATTATTCACTAGGCCTATCATTTCTACAGTAGTTAATTTCATATCGTACTTTTCCTTGCCCATAACTTTATTTATTTGTTGTTATTGACTGTCTGCTACTTTCGCTCATCTCACATTATTTTATGTTTATATTATTGTATGCCCGCCTTCTTGAAATTTGTTTTCAACGTCAATTTATTGAATGCAATGTTTGATAGTTACAGCATTACAAGAGAATGTTTAATCGCATAAAAATTAATCAGTTAAATCCAAACTAAACAGACGTTTATATTATATCAACCCCTCTTCAAGATGAATGTTTATTATATTTTTTTTTTACAATTACAAAGAATGTTCTCAGTTCATACACAAAGTCTATTCATACAGATAGACAGCTCTATCACTTCCAATTCTGTGACAACTTTAACGTGGAGCCTATATTTCTGAAGGTATAATTCGTGATGACGGGAAAACCACTTAAAGAAAAATATATTCTAAATACGGCTAGTATGGATATTAAAACGTTTATTAAATTAAAATACAGAACAATGTTTCGACCTTCTTAGGTAATCTTCAGGTTAACATACTCGCCCTTTCGGCCATGACAGCGTTAAGTAATGCTAAAAAAGAGTACACTAAGAGTTGGTGATGAGATAAGGTGACTGACTACTTGTACTTCGTCTAATCTTATACCGCTAAATTGCGGACAGCTAATGCATATATCCCTCTTGTAGCTTTGCGCGAAATTGAAAACAAACAAACCTTCCTTTATATTTAGTTTTGGAACTTCCGAATGGCAAATATAATGGCCAAACACTTTCATTCAATTACAGAGTAGATTTTTCACTACTTAACAACGTTTTTACTTATGTATGTTACTGGAAACAGTCCATTTTCATGTTCTTGTACGAGTACTGCCCCAATAACAATGTTCGAAGCATCAACCTGAACAATGAATGATTTGTTAAAGCCTGGAATACCACCTAGTTTGGTTATTCCCACTTCACTTTGTTTGGCTAGCTTCTTTTTTTCAGGTTAGTCAAGGGTACAGTAATTTCAGTATAATTTGAGATGAATTTGCTGTTATATCCTGCTAACCCCAAGAAGGATCTCAGTTGCTACTTGGTTACTGGAGCTGGTGTATCTTGTATAATTATTATCATTTCCTTTTGTCATTGCTATCTGTCGGTCTCCAACTTTATGTCCAAGAAATTATAGCATAAAATATTCAATGTAACACTCGAATAGTCAGTCTGATGGGAAGTTCTGGTGCCCTTATTCGCTGGAACAGCTCTCCAAGACTCTTTAGATGGTTTTTCAGTTTTGTAGTATGTGTGTATCAAAATGTCCTACACCTAATGCTGGATGTTATTGATGTTGCGCAGCATCCTCCTGTGGTTGAATGTTGTTGATGAAAATGATCAATCCAAATGCCATCCACTTAAATGGGTAAAATCCATCTATTGTGAATAATACTGTCTTCTCCTCAGATCCAGTTTGTATCGGAATGTGCCAATAACGTTTACCGAGATCGATCTTTTAAAAGAAGCTGGCCTCATATAGTTTTGCCATGATTACCTCTGTGTTGGGCCTGGCATGGTCAGGTGGCTAAGGCTACGGGGTCGGATCCTCGTCACACCAAACATGCCCGCCCTTTCAGCCGTGTATGCATTATAATATGATGGTCGATCCCACTATTCATTGGTAAAAGAATAGCCCAAGAGTTGGCAGAAGATGGTGATGACTGGCTGCTTTCTCTCGAGTCTTATACTGCTAAGTAGGGGACGGCTAGTGCAGATATCCTTCGTGTAGCTTTCTGTGAAATTTTAAAACAAAGAAACAAATCAAGTTCTCTTCATGTTACCTGTATGTACCTCATACAATGAATTTTATGAAATTATATTTTTCACTTCTTGGGACACATGAAAATGCCTTAAAATGCTTCAGTTAAGTAGGGTTGAGGTGAGCAAACTATATTCATTTACTTTCCTCCTGCAGCCGTCTTCTATTAAGTTAAATTGAGGTGAACATGCATCAGAAAACTGTGCCCTTCTCCTGTAGCTTATATCTATTCAGTCAAGTTGGGGCGTAGACATATTCCATTACATATTTAATGGTGTGAATTCTGTGCCCTTTTCCTGTTACAAGCGTCAGTCCAATAATCTGATTATTTATTATGCTATAGGCTTACTAAAGTTTCACACAATTTTACGTTTCATTTGCTTGCGCTAGCATTAGCATCACCTTCTATAAATATCACTCAATACTCGGTATCAACATATGTCTCTGTTTTTTTCATTAAATTCACCAGCTTCTTTTCGAATTTAATTTTCATATTTCCTAGTATAGTATCAAAGTATATTTTTAATATGTGTTCACTGCTTTTTGACTTGTTATAGCAACGGTCAAACAAAAAAATATTAAGATCAACAAAATAAAACAGTTGTATGTATATATAAATCAATAAATCCGGTTTTGGTTAGGATTTGCAGAAACATTAATCACATAATCAGTGATGACGAGAAAACCCACTTGTAAAGAAAAATATATGTGTAGAAACGGTTGGTTTGGGTTGAGAAAAGTACATAAAAAGTTTTTCAACTCGAAGAAGCCGTTTTTATATATATATTAATCACATAAGTTTTAATATTCTTAATTTCAACAAATAAAGGAATTATGAAAATTAGCCAGAAGAAAGAAAAACCTAATTCGAAAAAACACAATATTCCAACATCAAACCTCTTCTTAAGAGTAATAACAAAATCGAACAACAGTACGCAATAATTCGTTTTTTAAAAGTGTTTAGACCATGAGTTTACACTTTTTGTGAGAAGCTAATGTACATAATATTTCACTATATTAGTATTATGAGTTGACCGCTAGGTGTCAGCTTCTTAGTGTTTGAGTAGAAAGTATCGTGTTATTTATGCTGAAGGACGCAATTTCGGAGTGTTATTAATATCTTTTGCTTATTTATAGTGGTAAAAGTTTTCATCTTCTGAATTGTTTTCGTAGTCTATTTTTCTGCTGGTTAAAATCTGAGGTCAGTCACACTTATTGTATATTTTGTAGCCTCTCTTAATATTTTTAAACAGGTGTAACTACTTTTTTTATACAACAGAATAACCTGAAATATATACTACCTGGAAAACACCTAATGTTTTCTTCTAATGCTGTTATCTAGTGTTTCATCATCATTCAGATTTCTGAAATTTCTTTATTATCAATTTCAGCAATGCATGGTTCATACAAATGGCGAACATTTCAACACATTGAGTTGTTAATCTGTTCATGGAAGAGAAAGTTATCACTTGCATCCATATAAAGTCATAATAGAACTAGGAGTACCCTCGTTTTTAACAATCATTAGAGATGATCAAGTAATTTCTGAAAGCTTTATGATCACATTTTTAAATGCCCACTGTTTCTCATCGCTAGCTACATCTTTAGTACTGCAGGGAAGCATGCATGGTAGTTGTTTAATTGGAAATATACCAACTGAAACTATTGTACAACTGATCTTCAACATATTCAAGGTTACATAGCATTGATTTTAGGTTGTTTGTAATCTCAAATATGTTGGTAATTGAGAACTTGCTTTAGGACAGTATATGATACTAAAATATTAATGCTACTGTATGCATAATTACAGAAAAAACCATGACTTCATCTATCTTGAGTTAGATAACTTCCCAGTCTAATGCTGGTTACATTTTGTATCGGAAACAACTTGTTTCTTTGTGGGCTCTATAACTGTTTTACTTGGCAATAACACACTAATTTGTATACAGAAAACTTCCAAATAACATTTGTGTATGTGAGTGAACTGTGACTTTTTCATCCTTTTACAATAGTGCAGTCTGTTCAGTGTTAAATAACTACCAAACAAAATTAGTTCAGTAGTTGCACAAGCAAAATCCTACTGAAAAGTTTCACACGCATTAGAAATCCACCCTACAGATGCTGGTGATAGATCTGAGGTCTTCTGAATATACCTTCATACTGTAAGTGATATTTCTTAGACATATTCTGAGATGCACCTTTCCAAGAACATCTTTATATTCTTTTACTGAGGTGTGGTTTGTGTTGAGCATCTGGAGAAGGGATTTTGCTTGGAATTCCTGTTATGTTCTGGCCACTTTTGTATCAAAAAAGGAATTATGTGTGTTGCTTTTGTATTCTGATAGGCATGTATCAAGATCCACCCAGCTCTGAGATTGAGCTAGGCTTAATCTTAAATATTTTGGTATAAAACATTCATTGCATCATACTAGTACCAGCTGAGCCATCAATCTAAGCTAGTAACCATGTCTGCCTTGGGCAGGGAGAATTCACTGGTTTATTTGTAGTACTATACACTGCTAATTATTCTGCCCAAACTCATCCTGTAAAAGGAAAGTACTTGCTTCACCTTTGGAGAGTTTATCACTTTTCTGTGTGAGGCTCATACCTTTCTACGTAAGCAAGGCAGATATGTGTCAGTGGGTGGTAAACCCTTAACTGGGCTTTAACTCAGAATATTTCTAGATAGGATTGTTTCTCTTTCACTTTTCTGATTGGTTCAAAGCTACTGTTTTGTACTGCATTGTTATAGAAACTGTTTTAGTAAAGGTGAAAGTGTTTCACACTCAAAATGTTACATCAGTGTCTTGTTGTGCAAAGAGTGCATATATAATAAGCCAAGTTCTTTCTGTTGTGGTACTCTTTTTGTGTCTTGAACACAACTTGGTGGATTGGTCAATTTGTCGGTGGGTTAGATCTTCAGCACAGCTTGGCAGTGACTGTCTTGCAGTCCCAAAGTTGTGTTTTGGTCAAGTGTTCAGTGGAGTCTAGGGGCAGATTGTCAAACTAAAGATCAGATGTGATTCAGCCTGTCTGAAGACTGGCCATTTTAATTAGGTACCTGCCTGAAACATTTTTGTTGAAATGGTATGATTGGTCTGCAGAACAGTGAGAGATTGGAACAAGATATTTGTTACAGTGTCATCAAATTTCTCTGATAATATATGCAGTTGTGAAAAGGAAATGAAGTAACATTTGTGCATAATACATAGTTTTTTTACTTGTTTTGGGTGATGAACATTTTTAATCTATCTGGGCTGTTCTCTTTTTCCGAAGTACACTAAATAATAGCTTTCACCAGATTTACACAGTTAAGATCTTGCATCAAACTGTTTTATCATAATGTTGCATAATTTGTAACTGATGTAGTATTTTTCTAAAGTGACTAGTATTCAATGTGATTTGTCACTCTTTTTCAAACTCAAAAGATATTACAAGTTCAAAGTATTGTTGCAGGACACTGATATTGACACTCCTGCATATTGCA
This sequence comes from Carcinoscorpius rotundicauda, assembly GCA_011833715.1. NCBI lineage: Eukaryota > Metazoa > Arthropoda > Merostomata > Xiphosura > Limulidae > Carcinoscorpius > Carcinoscorpius rotundicauda. The sequence goes on along the minus strand of CM022396.1, from coordinate 92,477,076 downwards.
AAGCATTACAGTCATCCTCCCATGGGTAGTTCCTCAGTGTGTGGGTTCCTGTACGTGGTGAGGGGACCTTTCAGGGAAGATTCTGTTCACCATGGTGGGTGGAGTTGGTGGGTACTGAAATTTTTCTTTTTTCCTATGGTCCCTCCAGCAAAAAATTTAAATAAAATAGTGAAAAAACAGCCAATAGGTAAATGACCACGTCTTGAAGACTCTGAGCAGCAATCTTCAAGATCTGTAACACCTGTACCCCATTTTCTTATATTACATTCTCTTTCAGAAAAACCTTTAGGGGAAATGTCTCTCTTTTTTTATTCAGAAGGGACTAGAGGGATTTACTGGCTCTCTCAAGTCTGTAAAGAAGCTTTGATCTGGAGATATATTGGTTGAAACATTCAAAGACGATTGGGGATGTACTGGTGGAAGGTGGATTAGGCAGACTGGCCCACTTTTACTGCTCTTGGAGAGCTTGGTCTTGCAATCATGAATCAGCCATCAATAGACGACTGTGTGGCAGCAGTAACTGACTGTATTATAAAAGCAGCTGCTCAGTGTATTCCTAAAACCTCGACACGTTTTCCATGATATCCTCATCCATGGTGGAATCCTGCTTGCCACTTGGTACAGTGGGCTCAAAAACAGGCTTGGAATACTTTCTGTAGATATCCCACACTTTTGAACCTCATTGCTTTCCAATGGGCCTGTACACATGCAAGGTGGGTAAGATATTAAAACTAGAAGGAATCTTGGATTAAGTTCACAAATAGCATGTCTTCTACCACTAGTTCCAAGGTCATGTTGGACAAGATTCAAAAGGTCAGTGGGCACTACAGTTCTTCTCTCACGATCTTATTCTCTGATGGTCAAGAGGTGGCTGATGTCTGGAGCATCGCTGATACTCTAGGTGAAAGCTTTTGCCGGGTATCTAGCACTTCTGCTTGTTCTTCCACCTTCTTGGCCATCAAGACTCTGGCAGAGCGTTTACCTCTTTCCTTTCGAACTGTCTCTTTGACTATAATTGTCCTTTTAGACTGGTAGAACTGAAAATGACTTTCATTGGTCCGGCAGTACATTTGTTGGACCTGATGATGTTCACTATGACATGCTGCACTATCTTTCTCCTGCTTCTCTTGATATTCTTCTAATTGTTTTTAACTGGATCTTGCAGGAGAATGTGTTTCCTGATGCCTGGCACCAGGCTATTATCTCACCTTTCTCTTAACCTGGGAAATATTCCAAGATTCTTTTCAATTACCATCCAATTGCTTTAACAAGCTGTCTCTGTAAGACCTTAGAGAGGATGGCTAATGCTCGCCTTGTTTGGTTCCTTGAATCAAACAACCTCCTCTCACCCACCCAGTGTGGGTTTCAACAATGGCACTCCACCACGGACCACTTAATATGACTTGAAACATCAATCAGAGAAGCCTTTCTCAAATACCAACATCTTGTACCAATACTCTTTGACATTGAGAAGGTTTATGACAACATGGAGGTATGGCATTTTGCGAGACCTCCATAAATATATATATATATGGGTTATGTGACCATTTACCCACGTTTATTAAAAATTTTATAATGGACAGGAGATTTCAAGTTTGTGTGGATTTTACACTTTCCTGTTCTTTTATACAGGAACTTGGAGTCCCTCAAGGCTGTGTTTTGAGTGTCACACTTTTCAGTATAAAGATAAATGCCATCACTGAACAACTCCCTCTCACTGTTGCAAATGGGCTGTGTGTCAGTGACTTTCACATCTCAGAACATGAGATATATTGAGTGGCAACTACAAACTGCCCTCAATCGTGGACTATGGTGAACAGCTTTAATTTTTCTCTCTTAAACCATTTGCATGCACTTTTGCTGCCAATGGGGTATTCACCTTGATACTGAACTCCGTTTCTGTGAAGTTTTGCTGCCAGTGGTTCCTGAGACAACATTCTTGGGGTTTATCTTTGACCTTTATACCACACTTTAAGCAGCTACGGGTCAAATGCACAAGAGCACTGAACATCCTTCATGTCCTCTCTACTGCTAGTTAGGGAGTGGATTGATGTTCTATGCTAAAGATACATTGGCTCTTATTCAATCAAAACTCAACTGTGGATCAATGGTCTATGGCTTTGCGAGACCCTTGGCCTTAAAGATGCTGGACCCCATTCATCATCAAGGACTTTGACTCTGAACTGGGGCTTTCTGCATTTCCCCAGTTCATAGCTTATACGTTGAATCTCACGAACATTCTCTGCACTTTTGCCTTTTGGCACTTGTTTTTACTATATTCTTCGAAACTTTATTCCTTACCAAAACACCCCACCTGGGGGATGTTTTCCTTCCTCAGTGGGCCTTACTTTATCAGAACATAGGATCTGCCATTGCTCCTTTTGGCCTTTGCATCCAGGTGCAATTGGATGAATTGTGGCTGTCTTTGGATAACATTGCAGAATACTCTGGTCATCCCATCCCCCTTATGGCTAATTACAGCCTCCCAAATGTGACCTTTCTTTAAGTCGCCTGAAAAAGGCAGATATTCCAGATTGGAAGCACCGTCTTTTATTTCCTAAACATCTTTTGAACAATTATTCCATTCCAGTTTATACGGATGGTTCCAAATCAGGTGACTCTGTGGGCTCTGCCATGGTTTGTTGCAGTTCAATGGTTGCATGCAGAATCCCCTCTACAGCTTCTGTATTCACTGCTGAACTGTGTGCCACGTCTCTTGCCCTGGATCATATTGAAGCTGAGCAGTACTCTGACTCTTAGTTCTCTACTGGTCTTGAAATCACTTCATGTTGGCTCACACCCTATTCTCGCTGATATTGAAAACCGACTGGCCCATTTCTCATTAACATATACTTCCATCCAGTTTTTCTGGATTCCAGGCCACGTTGGTATTCACGGGAATGTGCTTTCAGACACAGCAGCTAAATCTATCTGCTCTGGCACTATCACCACTGTGTCTGTTCCATACATGGATTGTGATCCTGTATTCAAAGCTTGGTTCCATGCCAGCTGGCAGTCAACTTGGAGTGAGCAGTGTGACAACAAGCTTTTTCAAATAAAACCCTTTATTGGGCTTTGGCCATCTAGGTTCTGTAAGGTTCAGAAGGAGGAAGTTGTTCTAACTAGACTACGCATTGGTTACAGTTTTTTAACTCGTTGTTTTCTTTTATCTGGAACTGATGCACTAATGTGTAGTTTGTGTAACACTCAAATCACTGTGAGCCATTTTACTTTCTTGCCATCGTTATGACTCTCAACAACGGCACTATTTTAATCGTGTTCTGTCTCAGGGTTTGTAACATTGGACAGTGTTATTGGTGATGGTGACACTGTCCACCTTGATAAAGTTTTCAGTTTTTTAATGGCCATTAATCTTTTTAACCTCATTTAAGTATTTGATATTTATTCATTACCTTTTTAATTGTGGTTCCCTTTTCAGAGTCTCAATCTCTCTAGTTTAATTTGACATTAGAAAATGGCCAGAACGTTAAATAACTCGACACCAGGACTGGAAAGGCCAACTTCAGGTGACTAATGCTGCTGTTTGAACTACCCGTTAATTGTCCTGGCGAGTTGTTATTGCAATTTTGTTGCATGTGCATGTCTTTTAACAATTTTCTTACTTTACCTTTTGGTACTGGCCATAATGACACATAACCCAGAACCAGAACTGGAAAGTCCAACTTCAGGTGACTGACAGTGGTTCTTGTACCTACCTGTTAGTCTTCCTGGCAGGTTATGATCATTACTATTATGCTACAGAAAGTCATTTACAACTTCTCTTACTCTGCTTTCTCTCTTAACATTATAAACTTGGTGTCAACATTGGTTTTATACTTTTTTCTGTTTTTCAATGATGTTTTATTTTACCTTCATTTTTTATGTGTTTTACAACATTTTATTTATTTTTACCTTTTTTACTAGACTTTTGTAGCAGATATCCTAGCTGCTTTGTGCCATAAAACACTGAATCAATCAATCAATTAACCCATGGATAGATCAGAAGTTGCTTCAAGAGGGTGAACAAGAATAAAGTTTCATAGAAGCAAATTAACTGCTCCTACTTAGAATAATTAAATTCAGAAACCTTAAAATAAGGAAGGAAAAACACCAGGTATACTTGTATATCATATCAGCAACACCAAACATTTCTATTTCATTGAAGATGAGTTTACTGGATTTTCTCTTGTCTGAAATTGCCACCTAAAATATGGAATTTTTGTATGATTGATTGACACATGGGCCACATAATAAAACAGAATAAAATGGTTACCGTTTGTGAGCCAGAGTTTCACTTTTGTACATTCACTCACTGTGTGACACAATATTTATAAGTTTCTATAATTTTCTTTTAAAGGAAATAATGGTGAATGCATGGTATATGGATGACTCCAGTGCTGATCAGAAGCTACAACATCATTTAAATCCTCCTGAGTTTATTAGCATTAAAGATCTTTATAAAAATTGTGGAGTTATTTATTATCAAGTAAGTTTGGGTGACTGTACAATCTAAATTTAAATTCAGATTGAAGGCTGTGCGAGTGTGGCACACCCTCACACTGTTAGTATAACTCTGGTTGTAATATAATTATTATTTAAGTATAGCAGTATTATGTTCCATGGATTATTGATGCAACATTGAGTACCTTTTTAATACAAATTTTTTCTTAGTAACTTTTACTAACATTTGATTTACTAATATCTGACAGAAGTATGATATAAATTGTTCTATAATATCTTAACACCTTCATTTCAGTGAGAAATATGTCAGCGAGTCAGCTTTTTACATGGCCTCCTACTTTTTATTCAATTAGTCATTCAGGTTTGTGGGAGTTTGAAGATTTCCTATATTTTATTGAATCTACTCCTTACTACTTGATAATGGAAAGGTTGTGGTGGGAGCTATGTACTTTTTCTTCCAATGCATGATTTTACTGATCCAACCCAAAAGACTGTCTTTTCTGATGGGATAGACACATCTTTTACTCTTGTATGTTTGCATGTTTTGGATTATCACTATCAAATGTATTATGTACATGAGTTTATGGAATCACCCAACTAATCTATAAGTAAATGTTTAAAATATTTTCAGGGTTTTTGTACTTTACAATGAATATTATAAAATGTTTGGATTTAATGTGTTTCTATTTAAACCTGAGAAAATATTGTAATCTATAACATTTAACTTTGAAAGATAATTCATAAATCAGTGTTTGGTAAAATTGTGTGATGATAAACCAAAAAAACCTGAAGTTTTGCCCATTTAATGTTTTTGAGAATATAATATTATGGACAGCTATTGTACAAGAATGTTCTATTTCATCTGTTTGAGATTATACTTTTTTTTTTTCTTACATTCTGTTTCTGAAATTCATTGCATGTAATCCTGGAATTTTGTTAAACATTTGGGAGAAATTACATTATTATTTCCATCACATTCATTTCTTCTGCATTACTAAAGCTGTGTGTCATGATCAGATACTGTATTGTATATAGTTATTTTAAATTATTTTCTTATGTATCTAGCCCCCTTTTTTTTCTTAGTTAGATGCCGACAACTATGAGGCAGAAGGAAAATTGGAAAAGTTAAAAAAATACAAGGGTTATAACTATGAAGATCGGGTTCATCTGTCACCAGATAAACTATCTGATTATGAAGAAAAGGTTTGTCACTAGGTTCTTGCAATAAGTAATGAGACAAATTAGTATCAACTGAGGATTATTTTGATTTAAAAAAATCAAATTACAAAGGAAAAAATGTGAATAAAACACTTAAATGGTTTTCAATCTCTAGAACTGTGATAAAACTTGTGTTTGATGCATTCCAGTTTTTCATCCTTGTCTGTGACATCATTATTGTTACGTTAGAACTGTTTATGGTTTTAAGTTTTAACAGACCCACAGTTAACATTTGATTATTATGGTGTTATATGTGATGCCTTTTTGTTTTTTGAAATCACTTTTTTGGTGTGGAGTCCTGCACATGGTGAGTGGGACCTTCCAGGGAATGTTCTGTTCTTTCAGTTTACTTCCTGTGGGATCTAAACATCCACCCATGTGTTTGACGTTCGTTGTGACACGTGAAGGGGAGGAGAGGATCCTGGTGGTTGAGGGATTCAACCCTAACTTGCCACTTTTGCCTTGAATTCCTGTTAATGGGTTTCTCTCCTTGGGTTAGTCAGCTGTTCCACTTGGGCTAGGGTCAACCAAGTACCAGTGTTGATGTTCTCAACAGGTGTTGTGGACACTGTATCTGATGATGATGTTTGGGTATAGTGTTTGTGAAACCCTGGTGTTGCTGCAGTGTCCTTGTTTGGCATTGTAGTGTATCCCCTTGTAGAGCTCCATGGTGGAGGGAGTCAGTGAGCACTGAAATTTTCCTTTTTTATGATGGATCCTCCAATTAAAAACAGTGTAGTCAAAAGACCATGTCTTGAAGATTCTGAGTAACAATCTTCATCATATGTACCACCTGTTGTACCTCATTTTCTAAAACTTTATCTCTTTTAGACAAACCTTTAGGGCAAATGTCTGTTTTTTGATTCAGAACAAACTACATGCTCTTGCTGAATGAACTTGGAGTCCTTCAGGGCTGTGTTTCAAAATAAAAGTTAATGCAATGACTGAACAACTCCCTCTTACTGTTGCAAACAGGTTCTTTGTCGACGACTTTCACATCTCATGTCAGTTGTCAAACATGAAGTATTTTGAGCGGGAGCTACAGACTGCCCTCAATTGTTTACCGAAGTGGACCCAGCTGACGGCTTTAACTTCTCTCTCTCTAAAGCCGTTTGCATGCACTTTTGTTGCCAATGGGTTATTCACCCTGAATCTGAACTCCATACCAGTGAAGTTGTACTGCCTGTGGTCCCCGAGACAAAGTTCTTAGGGCTTATTGTTGACTGCAAGATGGCCTTCATACAACACATCAATGAGCTACGGGTCAAATGTACAAGAACACTGAACATCCTCTGTGTCCTTTGTTCCACCACCTGTAATCTGTTAAGAGTACCAACTTTTGTGAAGATAAATGTGTAGTATTGAAAGTTATAGTACAAATATGTAAACAAATTTGTTTATTATACAGAACTATTTGCAAAAGGGTTAAACAAGGAGTAGCTTATTTTCTAATGGGATTGTTATATTAAGATTGTTATCTTAAATACCTGGCAACAAAAAAAATATATTTGAGCTGTCATTTTTGATTGTGCAGAGAGATCGTATTGTTTTTAGGTTTACTAATGGTGTGTCATCCTTTGATGTTCCAGTTGAGGTTTTCCACGTGATGTTAATGTTCAATTTATGGGAACTTTGCCTTTTTCTTACATTGGTTAATAAGCCTGATTTTTGGTTATATTCCTTAATGAAGGAGCATAATTTGTCTCAATTAATTCTGAAGAAACTATTGCATATTTTATTTCTCTGTTTTTCTCTATTTTTTTTTATGTATAAATCATGTTTTTCTTCCTACCCTTGTTATTTGGATTGTTGTTGATGCACTGAGAATTCAGTAGAAGGTTGTAGTTTTCTGTATTTCTTGTATTTGTTATGCAGGTGGTCTTTAACTCTTTCTACAGGCATCTTTTTTTCCATGTGCTATTTCCTTTTTCACTTGTACTGTTACTTTAAAATCAGCACTTTGATGTAACATTCAGATGCTATCACAAACTTTTTAGTAGCCTATACTATGTTTCTAGATTAGTATCAGTAACTTATCACTGTGAAACTCATGATTAGTATTTTTTTTTCAGTGTGTACTGAACTGATAATATTCAGGTTCACGAGTTAGAGTGATTTTAAAAAAATACAGAACCAATACCTAATTTTAGCTAAATGTTCTTTACCTATTGCTTAATGTAATTTAACAATACAGGCTTCCTTCTTACTCCAATTTTCCTTATGTGAGTACCACTCTTGAAAACTAAGATTTCTTTTAGTTCCTTCTTTAATACTGAAGTAGATGTTTAAAACTATTTTAATATATCAATTAATTCAGTACATTTATACTCAAACTTGCTTTGTATTAGACTTGTGTTTAACTAGAGAAGTATGAAATAAGAATATTCAGAACTTATTTTTACATGTGAAATGTTATCTGATCTTTAACTCTTTTGGAATATTATATTAAAAAAAAAAATGTGCTCACAGTTTCTACATAATTTGCTGTGGGTCTTTTTCCAGTATCTTTTGGAACTTTTGAGGAACAATAGTTAACTATAAAAAAATTTAAGGATATTCTTCACTAGTAGTAAAAGGGAACTGCACTGAGTGTTTAATGAATAGTTTTTCTAACTGACATGTTTTCTCAAATACTAAAATTTTAAAATAGTAAATTTTCATTGGGGTATATATTTTCAGTTAAAGATGTTTTACAAAGAACATCTGCACTCCGATGAAGAGGTTCGATTCTTCTTGGATGGTAGTGGTTATTTTGATGTAAGAGATAAGGATGACAAGTGGGTGAGGATTCAGTCAGAAAAGGGGGATTTGCTTATCCTTCCTGCAGGAATTTATCACCGTTTTACACTTGATACAAATGTAAGTATAAAGATTATTTCATAATATTTTGAAAACTATCACATAGGAAATACATTGTTCAATCATATATTTTAGTTGAAAAGATTTATTTGCTCCTTGATAATTGATTGGATATTCTTATGCTATTTAGTAATGCTTAACTCTAAGCTGTGGACAAAATTTTTCTGTGATGAGATTTCCTTGTGACATTACCAATTAATAAACATCCTAAATTATTAGTTAATTGTAACATCTAATGACATAACAGATGTTAGTGGCATCTGGTGAACCTACCACATCAACTGAGTATTTTGTTAATTATCAGATACTGGAATAAATGCAAGCAATTAGATTTAATTGAAACTTCATTTACTGATGTAAAATGTCTTTTTCACTTAATGTGAGTATTAAGTGTGGTACTAGTTCATGACTTTGGCATAAATGGCTAGAACAGATCTTCATACAAGGTGTGATGTCAATTTTTAGTGAAAACGTTTTGCAGTTATTCACTTATTTGCTTCACAATGTCTGCAGCTTTCTCATCAACTAAAATTGATTTTCTTACAATCCATTACTGTGTTAAATGCATTTTTAAGAAGAAATCATTAAAAGAAAACGTTTATTTTCTCATGGTAATTGTGCTGTGAAAAATCATGACATTAGCAGTGGTTCAACTCTTAACTAGTTAAGCTGTCAATGTACATGAATATGTAGTTGTAAAGTGTGTGCTTAAACTACTTGACACGTGTTGTCTAAAGTGTAACTGCTTTGTCTGGGAAACAGCTATAAATTTTCCTAGATGGTTGCCATGGTTGCAATCAGTATCTTGCCTTGAGATCTAAAATGTATGTATAGTTAATAGACACAAGTGTAAATAGGCATTAAAGATATTTCATTTTACACTATGATCCATCGATGTTTAATCTAAAATTGGTGCACAGTTTTCCTCAGTGTACATGTAACTGCCATTAGTACTGCTTGTGTGATCAACTACAGCACTTGTGATGGTTTCTTACGAAAAAATGCTGCAGTTAAAGAGACAATTAAATTGTATTTGTCTTACTTTTTATAGATTGTGTTTTAAAAATCGTATGTGAAAGGTTTAATGATATTTAACTTGTTGTGTGAATTGTAAAATAAACAAGATGGTGTCGTTCACATACGAAGTGAGTGTTACTGTACAATGATAACGATAACAAAGTCCTGTTGGAACCAGCTGACATATTGCTACAAATAATAAAAGACAAAGAATTGGAAAGAAAAATTTAAAATAAATTTAGTTAAATTGTGGGGGGGATTGGTTTCCAGAAGACTTCTTTGAAGAGCTAAAAGGTATGTGCATGATTTTAAACATTTCATTGTAGGGTATGTTGATGATAATAGATAGCTAGTGTTAGAGAAAATGGAAAGTAAAAACAATATTTACTTTAAAAAAATCTTTAACTTAGGATATTCTAGACATTTATTGCAAATGAAAGGTGAGAAAATACAGTATTTTTATTTCATATGAAAGTCACTTTGCACATGAAGTATTCAGTCTTGATTCCAACTTAAGGATTTTATTTTTCTGAAGCTCCAAACTTGTGCAACTTTCTTATCAGATACAAAACCGTTATATCCAGTACTTTTTGCAACAAGAGAGACATTAACTATTGAGTAATATTCATGGTTGGATCTAATAGGGCTAAACTGACTTGGATAAGCTCAAACACTAGGAAAGAAACAGATGATGATCAGAAACTTTCAGAGAACATTGACTGCTTTTTTATATGATAATAAATAATATATGAAAATAATGATGTACTAATATATACCTGATATCATTAATTTTTATGTCATTACAAAGGAAGTTAAAGTTCTCTTTTACATATTTGTTCACTTGTTAGTGTTCTCAGTTGTTTTGTTACTGGAAGTGTTTTATACCCAATAATGAAAAAGTGATTAGAAGTGAAAAGTGTAAAGACAAAAAAATGAACAGTCAGTGTTTAATCAGGTCCAAAGTGTGAAAAATGGAAGTTAAATGAACAAGATGATCCTAGAAAGTCACTTATTAAATGAAGAAAATATCCTGACAGTTATATAAAATGGCTGTACATGGATTGGTGATCTTGATGCGTTATTTGTGGTGATGTTATAGCAAATAGCAGCCTCAAACTTGTTCTCTACTTCAGTGCCATTTTAACTAGGTGATTATACTAATCAACATTACTGTCAAGTGTCCGAAGCAAAAATTAGTTAAGTGGAAAAATGGCAAAATTGCATTTCCATTTGTTTTTTGCATCCACACTAAGTAATTAGGATGCAAATGCACTTCAAGTGTGGCATCAAATGAGCTTCAAAACCACATACTCAAACAGAAAGTTTGATTGGTCTATGGATAGTTTGCAGGATGCTATATGGTTGGATGAATCAACTAATGTTGCTAATATATCTAATTTTTAAATGCCTGTACTCTTTGGGAGTGAAGATGCATTTTGAAGAATGCTTGTTGTTTTGCCATTTATTTAAAAAACATACAACTAGAGAAAATATTTTCAATCTGACTAATGCATATTTTTAAGAAACTGAAATAGTTTGGTCTTGTTTCTCTCAAATTATGAATATGTGGGTTTAATTCTTTTACAGTAGGTGTTTGTGACTTTGGAAGAATAAATTAGAACAATAAATGGACAGTGCACAATCCACTTGTTTTAAAATAATATATTTAAAATAAGTCTAATGTATGGGCAAACACACAAATATTATTTACATTATAAGATATTGCATATGTTTCTAAAACTAAATCTCTTTTTCTCCTGTTATCACAGTATAATCAGTGATAACTACATTTAGGTCACTCTGCAAGTTAATACAATTGTATATAAAGCTTTCAGTAGTTCTCTTTTAAATTAAAAGTTCACACAAGCTAGTTAAACTACATTAAAACTTCATTGACGTTATTTTTCTCTAATCTGTTTCTTCTTGCACAATCTGCAGTAGATTAATTTATGTTACACTGTGGGTTACCACAGTTACATCAAGAACTCTATACAACTCCTTTAAATTGAAGTCATTGCTTGCAGGTTCAGTTACTTTAGAATGTACTTTGACAATACAAATTATTCTTATTATCTCTGTTATACTGTGAAAAGCAATTGAAAGTGTAGCCTGTTGTGGCTAAGCTAACAATCGCACAGTCTGACTTCACTTTTACTAACTTAATCTTTTGCATTCATTTGGTTGTCCGTATACATATTTATCAACTGAAGCTTAAATTTTCTGCAAACAATGAGACTTAAGGAAATGAGAGAATTACAAAGAGGTTGAACTGCCATAACATCAATTTATCATGCAGTTATAAAACATTTGAACAACAGACACAACATATGATTTGTACCAAGTAACATTAAATTTGTCATGACTATTACTTCTAAAATAATTAAGTTTAAACAGTTATATAAACTAAATAATTATCAAATAAATTAATATTACACATACACAACATTAAAATAATTGAACAATTAAAAACAAAAAAATAGTGTACTTGTGTTAACATTATGTATTATTTTTACATTATACACAAGTGCCAAGAACTAAAACTTGGTTACTTAAGCATCTGTACTGATGGGGCCACATTAATAACAGGGAAGTATATCAGATTTACTGTATAAAGTCTGTATAAAGTATAAATTCTTTGTAGTATATATATATATATAGACATGCTCTTGAGGTATAATGCATGCCTGAAAGAGTGCTGGATAATACAGTGGAAATAGCAAATTTCATAAAATCACAACTAACAAATTTCAGTTTATTTCAAGCCTTTTTGAAGAATGATTAGTGCACACAATTGTCCACTGATCCTTACTGAAGTTAGATAGCTTTCACAGGGCAAAATCCTTGTGTATTTGTCAGCCAAGAATGGAAATCCTAGTTACTTCAACAGTCTCTTTCCACCTCATTATCTGTATAGATTTATAATCTAGCTTATGTAGCAGACATTTTTCTCAAAGATCAGTAACTTAATTTATGTCTCTAAAAGCTCAGAATAACAATTTTCAACCAGCAAGATTTAGTTGGATCTGGTATAGGAAGTTGCAGTTCTGGGATAAGTCTTTGTAAAACAACCAAACCGGATCTTTCAGTACTCCATGATTTCTTGGCAGAAAATTAATTTTGGGTGGATCAGTGCACTAAAACCAACATAATTGCACATCTGAAAGGACTGCACAACATCTGGGAAATAATTTCCAGCAATGTCAGATGATAATGACTGGATACACAACCTCTTTCATGGTACCAATTTGTCATTGCAGATATTGAGTTATTAAGTATACAGAAAAAATGAGAAACTTACTGGAGTTTCCTGTGATTATGAACTGAAAAGAAGTTTGAGAAATGCCACTGATCAATATTTGGCTCAGTTTAAGAAAATAAGTACCTTCTGCTGGCAGGAAAAGCTAATGCAGTTTTATTACTATTTACCACAACATACTTGTGCATGATAGCATTTTCCTCATGTGTACATCTGAAAACCAAAATTAGAAGTAGACTGAATGCCAAACCAAACCTGAGACTCTCTCTCTGTCTTCATTAGTTTTGGACTTTCAAGAGATGTAATGATTAATGCAACTTCATCCATCATTGTGTAAATTATAACTTCATGACTCATCATGAGAAATGGAAAGATGATGGGGAATATATTTTTGTTTTTAAAATTAAATAGTTTGCTAGTCTATTTAATTTAAATAAATCGAAGTGATGCAAGTTGTGAGAGCAAAATCTTGGAATAGTGTTGTTGTTTTCATACATGAATAACAACTAGTGTATAATAAAAGTGTTGTAAGAAAAACTACTTTCATATGTCTAAGATTACTGTTTTTATAACTTGTACTCAAGTAAGATAGAAAATCACCGGAAAACATTAATTTTTACGAGGGAAGGCAAAAGATTTGGCATTTTTATGTAAGGTGTTCTCAAGATGTTAGTTTGGGAACCACTAGTATAAGAGAAACTATGCCTGAAGGAATTTTTCATATTACTTCAACAGATAACCCGTTCACTATAGTGAATACAATGTCTTATTAATGAAATTATTAGTATGCAGAACAAAGAGTTTAATAGTTTTCAATTTTGATTATTTCAAGATTTGGAATCTTTTTAGAAGAATTGTTCAATAATTTAAAATATTGTTTGTTGTATTATGACTACCTTTTAATGAGGTTCTTAACTCTGCACACACATTTTTTTGATTTTGTGACTTGTATGCTTAACCCACAACTGCATAACCTGGATTTGAAATAAATTAATATGTAACTTATAAGTTGAAACTAACAATTACATCTACTAACCCACCTATTACACTTTGTCTAAGCTTGCTTTATTATGTACTATGACTTTCATTGTATGTATCTAATCTAAAACGTCTTTGGTGTGAAAAAAAAAGTGCAGTTAAAAGAGGATTGAGTTGACCACTTAAAGAAATGAACTCAAAATTGCTGACCAAATTGATAGCTACACTTATAGCATTTATAAGAATCTTGTAGCAAATATTCACTCTTCAGTTATCAAGGTTCTGTTTTTTGTTCAATTTGAGGCATTAATGATGGGTAAAATAAAATGTGTAACCTAGCTAACATTTCTTATTGGAAATCGTGACTTTTTGCTAGTACATATCAACAAACCACACCAAATAAGAAAGTGATACTTGATAGTAACCTACATTATTACCTGTAGGATTGTTACTTTATTATTCATAACAGACCTATACTTTATAGAACTAACCAGATCTGTTTAAAATATTAGGGTAATTTTCTTTCTAAAACAGACTCAATAACTTCATTCCATGGTGTTTGTATAAAAGTAGGTTAACGGTTTGTCATCATTCACTTGGGACAACCACACCAAACATCATTATTGTTTACACCAATTGTCCAAGCTGATATACAATACTACAAGTTCTTTAATGAAAAGAACTTCATAACATTTAGCAAATTTGTATTTAGTAGTTGGAAAATAATATAAACCATCCACCTCTATGATTCTTTTGAAAACTTGGATTAGAAACTGGTAGTCTAGTTTGCCTTGCCTAACTTTGCTTATACTTTTGCTGTATCATTTTGTTGCTGTAGTTCAGTTGTATTGTGGCAAAGATAACAAAATTACCTTCTTTTACTCTAAGATGAAGCTGTAGTAAAAAGTTTAAACCAATAAGTTGGGCAAGTTTCTGCTTACGTGTGTGCAAAAGTTTGTCAATTTAGATAGTTTTGTTTGGTAAGTTTGCACATGTGACTTATATCTAATACAACTTTGATGCTGAATTTTAGGATATAAAGATCACTCAGTGAATCAAATTTGAAAGCAATCCATAAAAGTTCTGTTTTTAAAATAAATAAAACTTGTGTATGTTTAGTGTGAAGAAGAAAGGTATGAATAAATTTGATCAAAATTGGGCATTTTATATCTTGTATCTTTTGTTAATGGATTGCTTTGAAATTTAATGTTTGATAATTTAGGTTACCACAGTCCAAGCTACAGAAAGTGAAAATCTCTATCACTCTTTAATAACACAGCGTGTCCTGCAGGTTGTTTCAGTCACATGATACACCGTGTGTCTTGCTATTACCTCTTCTTACCTAACCCTTTTACCAATGAGCCATAAAAGTGGTTATCTTATATGGCTACCTTGTTTACTAATTAATTAGAAAATTGGGAAATTATTTATTGAGGTGTATTATTGTAAAGCAGCAGTATATTGAATGTTAGACAGCTTTCAGCTAATGATAGAAACTTTGTTTTGCATAAAGTGTTACATATTAAAGGCATGACTAAAATCCCACTAATTTACCTATAACTTATGAAGAAGCAACATGTATTTGTATATTCAGTGTTTAACACTTGTGGTTTTGAATTAATATTTTGCATCTGGATTGACTCATCAGATGGTGGTTATTTTATGCTAAAGGTAAATGTTTTTTTTCATTTTCCATAGACTGATTTTAAATCATTAATAAATTTACTTCATTCGTCCTTTCATTCCATAAACGTAACTTTTGGAACAAGATCTGCTTTAATAAAGTGCTTGTTGTGTTTCCCATTATAATATTCATTGCAACAAGTGTGAAGTACCTATATAGCAATTGTAATTATTATGCCTTTAGCTACCTTCATGTGTGAAATATATAATATAGTTAGCAGAAAAGAAACTGAGAAAAAGGTAGATATGATCTATGAATTCATTCTAATCTTCATTCAGTTATAATTTGTTGTTGTTAATCTTTCATGAAGGCAACTGAAACCTACTTCTAAATCCATTTTATAACATCCACCATAAAATTGTTTGTGTACTTGTTTTAATGACATTTTATCTTAAATACAACAAAATACATCTTCAAAATTCACAGTTGTGATTAGAAGTTAGACCTGTAGTTAATTTTTTATCTTGAATGTTGCCTTTAAAAGATTTTCTCATTCATTTACAGAATTATGCAAAAGTCATTAGACTGTTTGCTGGTGAGCCATGTTGGAAAGCCCATTTTCGACCATCTGAGGAGCATCCAGCAAGACAAAAGTACAGGGAACAGTTAGAAAAAGGATTTCTTGAATGCCCTGTCTGAAAACCAATTTTCATTTGAATGAAATGATGTTAAAAATAATTTCATGTATTTTAGTTTTCTAACCAAGTTTCAGTTTTTATAATGAGGAAATGACCAAGTTTAAATAAACCTTTCTTTTTATCATGTTACTTGTAACACTCTAACTTACATAATAAAAGGAATATGATAAAGAATATGATTAAGAAGGAATGTTATATGTGTGCCTTGACTAACTAAACAGTTTTGGTTGGGTGTTATGCATTTAAGTGTAATCATTGATTTGATATGTTTTTTTAGATGTTTCCATCTTTTGTCTTCTATTTACATATAGTTTTGTTTCATGTCTCTTTGAAATATACTTGACTGTTATTCTGTGAGTTTCCTTCTGAAATTCTTTTTCATTCACAACATTTCAATAATTATCTTCAGGTGTTTCAGGAATGGAACTTCCCAGTAATCAGTGAAATAAACGATTCACCGTCATTTATGTTAAAGCCAACATTAAATGATACTTGTTTTGTTTGAATATCTAATCTTGTACCAAAATGATGAGCCATGTACTTTTTATTAAAACACTGCATAAGCTCAAACAATGTGTTCAAATCAGTATGTTCAAATTTCCCAAAGTAAGTTTCAAACTCTTGATCAACCTGATTATAACACCAGAGCAAATGCTGGACCAATCAAAACATACATATCCACAAAATGTTTATTTCTCTATATTTTGATAATTTCTCAGTTGTTGTTTTTTTTAAATTAAGATAACAGAAGTTCATACATAGCTGTACAACACTATTTGAATTTGGTTTGATGACATGACTGTGGTGACTTCAATATATAGTTGACTTGCTCAAGGTGTTTTGCTTCTTAAAGTTTGCAACTGCAAATGTTAGCTTTACAGTTTTAACTTTGGTAGTAAGGTTAGTGTTTACTATCTTTTTCAAGTTGTAGTTATTAATAAGAACCACCTTGTTTGTAATTCATATTTCATCAGTAACACTTGACTGTTTGTAATGCTCATGTTGGCATAATGGTTTGTCTCAAACAGAAGATTTGCGTTCAAAATGTCATTTAAGTGGAAACTTTCTAAGCCTTTTTATCACTTATATTTATTGTTCATATTTATCATATTTACAAGAAGCTCTTAGACTACTCAGAAAAATATGAATATAATTGTAGATTAAATAATAGATAATTTATTGCATAACAAACGTGTGACTGTATGCCAAAAACAACTTAAATGTCTTTTCCACACAGTACACATGGTGCTGTATACATTATTATTGATGCTTTGGGTAAGAGACTGTTAGAAATTTAGCAAAAAAAAGTAAGTATTTTTTGCAAGAAATCATACTTTTGTGCATTTGTTCTTTGCTATTACAGTTAATAAATAGCATGGATGAGGCATTTCAAGAAACCATTTTTTTTGTATAGTTCTGTCTCTTTTGCTGTATCAACAAGAGGAGTTGAACATAGCATAAATACAGGGTGTCTGAAAACTTACTGTGCGCTTCTATAATAATCAACAGACATGTTTCAGTATAGAATACAGGAGGTAAATATGAATGACAATTATAAACAATGTTGAAAGTGACCCCTGTTGGCATCAATACAGGTTTGGATCCTTCTTATTTTATTTTTAAACACCGCTATCAGTTGCTGGCTTGAAACAGACTGAATAAATGCTGTTGTCCCTGCTTTCAAACTGCACAGTGACTTTCTGAACACCCTGTATATGTGCGAGTGAAAATTATAATCATAGAAAACTTGCCAAAGATGACCAGATATACATAATTGTTATTGTGAAATACTGGAAAAAAACATTCTCCATACATATATTGTTACTACGATATAATTTGTAGAAAATGTCTATAACATTTTTAATTTTCAGAAGAGAAATTTAATGTTTACTATCATATGAGAGTTGGTTAGTGTAATGATAAGTGAAATAGATAAATCAGTATTAAGACTGTATTGTTTAAGATTTGTAATGCACTGTGCAAAACAGTTAAACAGTGAATGCAATTTATAATGTTTTATATATTGAAATACAAAACCACTTATACAATGATGCAATCCCCAATTATATAATTCTGGATAAATGTGATGATGATGTCATGTCTCGCATACAAATAATTGGTTGTTGAATATATAAATGTTTGATAGAGGTTACTTTATAGTATGAACTATTATTACCATAAAAATAAAATCATTGTATATATGTTACTTCCTTAAAAGTATAAAACAATGATAAAGTTGTGGAATGCATATACTCAACTACTGAAGCCTTGTTGTAAATCCAGTGTCCACCCACTTTGAGATTCCAGATTGATAAGAAGTGAAATCAGTTACAAATCATATTTAAAAGTTAAACCCCAAAATAGTTAAAAATTAAAAATCTTTTTTTAAATTTCAAAGTTGAATATTTTTACTAGTTAGTAAAATCTCCAATTGGCAAACTCGTTTTCGGGTTACTTTTATAGAGGTTAGCTCCAATTTTTAATCTTCATTTCTCAAGGGGACAATTGGAGTCATTATCCCTAAGCATAGCTGCAGTTACTACTGTATTACTTCTTTGTTTTTAATATTTACAACATTTATCTTTGTATTTGGAACCATTTGCCTTACAGATCATTTATATACTTCTGTATGGATATAAATGCTACTGATAATTTAGAACTCAGTTTGTAACAAATAGATAATTTACAAAAGTTTTTTGTGGATTTTGTATATAAAGAGAAATGATTTTACACTGTTTATCGACACCCTATAGGAAGGGGTATTTGTAAGAGACTAGGGATAACTTGAAAGAAAAATAAAATATTAACATAGTAAGCTATAAAATATCTCTTTGAGAAGGGCAGTGTTTTTCATTTAATAGTGGTAATTTAATTAACTTTGCATGATTCGTAGAAGCAAAATAAATAAACGTGAAATACCCTTTAAGATGCAAGAACATTATGTATCAATACTAATACCAGCATAAATATCACTTCAGATATTACCGTGCAAAGAAAAAACTGCAGAAAAAAGGAACTTTAAACAAAGATAAAATACTACAAATCATTATACTCTTAAAAATTAAAAACATCTTTCTTAGTTAACTTGAAAGTTTTGTGAACATTGTAAAATGTGGAATATATATATTATAAGATCTTACATATCACAAAATATCTTTTCCTGTTTTTAACACAAGGTAATCCTTCCATATTTCTAATGTCCTTAAATTTGGATTCACTCATTCTGTAGCTAATGCACTGTTTAAACAGTCTACTTTCTTTTAAAGGAACAGGCATTTGCTTGGTTTCAGCTTTAAACTGTGAAATAGATGTCTTGAGGTTAAGTGTACATCAAAACTTGAAGCAAAACAATGACATCATCTTAATAGGAAAAATATTTTTAATTTTGTAAATTTGGAAAATATTACAGCCATCAACCTTTGAAGGGCTGTAGGAGCACTACATAACCTGAATGACATTCTTTTAAAATGGTACTTCACTGTTGGAAATACACATATGGTACTTTACTGATAGCAATACAAATATGGTACTTCACTGTTGGAAATACACATATGGCACTTCACTGATGGTAATACAAATATGGTACTTCACTGATGGAAATACAAATATGGTACTTCACTTCTTCTTTTTCTATCTCTGCTTGCCAATATTCACTTTGTTGGTCTGTAGATAAAAAATACCTACTTTAACCTAATCCCACTAATATTTTCTGAATATTAGGCAGTAGGTAGGATTCGTAAATAGTAATTTTGTTTACCTTTCTAAAATCAGCACAAAAACATAAAGAACTATCATATATTGGAATTTATACAACTGGAGGTGTATAAGAACAACTACTGTTCTTTATTCTTAATCAGACAGTTCTTTCATCCACACTTTTAATTCTACTTTGTGCTTCTCTGGCTTTTTATAGAGTCTGTGCTACAGGCTTACGAGACACTGTTTTGTGTTTTGCTTTTTCCCACATATAAATATATACAGTGATTCAGCACATTCAATAACCAAAGCTATTTTATCTAGATTTGCATATTATTATTTGCATTCTATATATTTTATTTCTACTACTAGCTTTACTTATTACTGTATGCTTAGGTAGTAATTCTTTACTCTCATTTACATATAAAACTTTTATAGGCACTGTATCTCTTTCAGAGACTTTACTATTGCAAGTACTGATATAAGCTTGTGTTTCTTCTATCTCTGTTGGCTCAAATAAAACTTCTTTGCTTTGCCTAATGCCGTCTACTTTAGCTTGAACAATAATTTGATTTCTCTCATTTTCTTCAGTTATTGTACCTAACTTTATGGGCACTATTTCTATCAAACTTTTGTTGGAATGCTTTGTTGCCTGACCTAGAGATAAAGTTTATTTGAATAGTCTGTGTAATCAGTTATTTGCTCTGAAACTCTCTTTTCCAACTGTAGTTTGCTTTTATTTACCATTGTTTACTTTACTTCTATTTTTCTCTCACACTGTTGCTATCACTACTATTAGTATTTTCACTTAGGGCTTTTCTTTTTATTCGTATTTGTCTGATTTGTTCTTTAGCACTTAGTTCTAGTATCATCTGACTTTTTCGTATATCACTATACTTATGAGTATCAGTGGTTTTGTCTTTCAAGTTTATTCCTGTACGCATTACTATGCTTAATGCTAGTATTCGGCACTTGACTGTTAGCAAGCATTATTTGTCTCAACATTTGCACATAAGTCTAAAGATAATCTATTCAGAATGTAAAATCTCCATTTTTATGTACAGCTTACCCCTGGCAATGGGTATTTCAATGTCATAAGAAATCCTATCCTAGTATATCATGTCTTTAAGTCAATCTGCCTACAAATGTAAAAGAAACATTCAAGTTCTGAAGTACTTCTATTTTAATACTATGCTTATTTAGTGTTTTAACAGAATGATCTTTTATGGAAGTTAAAACTGTTTATGATGGTATAGCTAGGTCATTAGCACACTAGATTCTGATTGTGCAGGATGTGTGTTCAAATTTCTGTTCCACCAAACTTGCTCACCCTTTCAGTCATGAGTGCTATGTAACATGACAGTCAATCTCACTATTCATTGGAAAATGAGTAGCTCAAGAGTTGGTGGTGCATAATGATGACTAGCTGCCTTCCCTCTAGTCTTTCAGTCCTAACTTAGGAACAGCTAGCACAGGTAACTCTCGTAGTTTTGCACAAGATCCATATCCAATCTAAGCCTTCCTTTTATAATAATGTCAGATTTTCCTTTGTTAACTCTGCACTCACCATAGAAGATAAAGCACTCACGTCAACTATTAACTGACATTCTAAACCTATTTTTACAGTAATTACTGGGATGACTTTGTTAACACTATTAGCACTCAACCTTGAGTTTTCTTTTATTCACCATAGGGATCACATGCTTATATATGATGTGTACAATATGTAGCATTGGTGGATTGAATAACAGATTGGATTTCATATTTAGTTTTACATCATCTTTTTGCTTTAGCTCAAGTATAATCCTGTTTAAAAAGAAGATTTTTCAGTTGAATATTTGTTAACCACACAGTTTTTATTCATGTTTGTTTTTGTAAACAGGAACTCATGGTTTAGAATGCCAGTCATTAGTTGACATGAGTGCTTTATCTTTACAGAGAAGAGTTTTGAGTTGAATAATTATTTCATCATACAGTTTGCCATTCACATTCATTTGTGTTTTTGGAACCAAGAACTCATAGTTTTAATGTACATTTCAGCTCCATGTTGGCAGCTTATTCTTCATTTACTTTCTCAGTATAAAGTATTGGTAATTTGTAATTATTTAAGAAGTTTAAGAAAAGAAAATCATTGCTTTCACCTTTTGTTATGTCACTGAAATTACTCTTAAGAATATGGCTCCTGAAATTTGTACTGAGTGTGTAAACAACTGTAGAAAATTAACATATAAATCATTCATAAGAGAGGTAATAAGAAATTGGTTACAAATATGTCTCACATTCTGACCCTGCAGGAATTTTGTTGTGGCTAATGTTGTTTTACATATCCAGTTTAAATATAATTAATAATGTGTCAATTATTGCCATTGTATTAAAATCTTCCATTGCTACTAGTGCTTTAAAGTAATCTATTTTATTTTTCATACTTTTAGAATTACAATAGTAACAGTTAACCCTACTCTTATAACTACTTCTGTATTCAATCCCTGTGCTTAGTTTATCTCTGTCTCTTATTCTTTTTGCAATTAATTTTTCCTGGCCCTCACAACTGTCTAGTCCTAGTTTAAAACTTCCCGTACAGCTGAGTTAATAGCCATAGCAAACAATTTGTTTGATCTAAGTCACAAGACCCACCATAGAAAATGTATCTTGATATTCTGTGAACAAGATATGTAACTTTTGCCTTTGACCTATTGTCAGATCTACACAGTTCTGGCCATGTAACTCTTCTAAGTAAAGCAGTAAGCATTTCTCATGTAAGGATTTGACATTAAAGTTTCTACACCTTTTTTCAAAAGCAACTACTTATAATTTTCTTTGTGTAAGTACTACCCTGCTTGTAAAACTTCAAGTTTTGCAATATCTCATTCAGATTTAACTGGAATTTCATAGTTTGTTGTGCTCATGATTCTAATTATAACATCTTCAGATCCACAATTTTTTAACTACCGTTATTCCATCAGAACATTCACTGTTCTATTACAATACAGATACCAGATGTTGATTTATGTTTAACTAGGCCTGATATGAGTATTTCACTTTTTGGTGGTACAACAGCTCCACACCAAAAGCTGTTTTAATTGGTATATAATATTTACTTGAAAAAAAAAATCTTCCTTAATTGTGCCACTTATAACTGATTTCTATAAAACTATTCTTTAAGGAAATAATGTTTAAACATGCTCATGTAAATAAGCTAACCAATTCAGTATAATTATCATTTTTTGTTTAATATTTAGCATTCCACTAGTCAAAATAAAGTAGGCTATAATTTGTTTTACAGTGGTGAGGTATGGCTTTTATCATTTTAAAATGGTCATTAGTATAGTAAATATTTACCTTTACAGTGGTGAGGTATGGCTTTCATCATTTTAAAATGGTCATTAGTATAGTAAATATTTACCTTTACAGTGGTGAGGTATGGCTTTCATCATTTTAAAATGGTCATTAGTATAGTAAATATTTACCTTTACAGTGGTGAGGTATGGCTTTTATCGTTTTAAAATGGTCATTAGTATAGTAAATATTTACCTTTACAGTGGTGAGGTATGGCTTTCATCATTTTAAAATGGTCATTAGTATAGTAAATATTTACCTTTACAGTGGTGAGGTATGGCTTTCATCATTTTAAAATGGTCATTAGTATAGTAAATATTTACCTTTACAGTGGTGAGGTATGGCTTTCATCATTTTAAAATGGTCATTAGTATAGTAAATATTTACCTTTACAGTGGTGAGGTATGGCTTTCATCATTTTAAAATGGTCATTAGTATAGTAAATATTTACCTTTACAGTGGTGAGGTATGGCTTTCATCATTTTAAAATGGTCATTAGTATAGTAAATATTTACCTTTACAGTGGTGAGGTATGGCTTTCATCATTTTAAAATGGTCATTAGTATAGTAAATATTTACCTTTACAGTGGTGAGGTATGGCTTTCATCATTTTAAAATGGTCATTAGTATAGTAAATATTTACCTTTACAGTGGTGAGGTATGGCTTTCATCGTTTTAAAATGGTCATTAGTATAGTAAATATTTACCTTTACAGTGGTGAGGTATGGCTTTCATCATTTTAAAATGGTCATTAGTATAGTAAATATTTACCTTTACGGTGGTGAGGTATGGCTTTCATCATTTTAAAATGGTCATTAGTATAGTAAATATTTACCGACTGGAGCTTTAAGTGTATTAAAACTGATCCATCCTACAGGGTAAACTACTTGCTGATAAAATATCAAGATACTTTCTTTAGTGGTCTCATAAGTTCAGCCTTAGAAATGAAATTGTTCATAAAATTAACACTGAAAATGTGGATCCAGTAAGTGAGATGACACTCCTTTGTGCAGCAGAATATGTTTCAAGTAAAAATAGAAGCCATAAAAGAAAAAGGAAGTATGGTATATTTTAATAGCCTTTGGATACCACCGATTATATTTGTGAAAGTGTATATATTGAAAAGGTTTTGTATGCACTACCTGAAGGGAAATTGTGTCATGAATAACGACACAACCTTTGTTGAGAACTGACTGTGTTTTCAATGCAGATGAAAATGGTTTTCCAGCATTGTACATGAACATTGATAAATGTTGAAAAAAAGAAAAAAAACATTTTTTTATTTCAGGAAACGAGTTGTGACATTGTGTTACCATTTGTATTATTTACCTGCTACATTTAAGTAATTGAATGACTGATGGTAATATCTTTTTTTTCTATGCTATTTGATATGTCATAGACATTTATTTAGATAAGATAATAACATGAGAAAATATTCCCTGATATGTATGATGGGACAAGAAAAGCATTGTGTTAGTTAACGAGCAATAACCTATAAGTGAAGTGTGAATGTAACTTAATCCATTAGCATGCGAGTTCATTGGAACATACGGTGTAGAAGCATATACATACATAAGTAAAATTGAATGCGTTAAGAATTTGATAATTCCACAGAACCAGCATGAGATAAGATGATCTTTTGTGTTGTAATTTTATAACATGATATACATGAAAAATCCTGTTTACTGACGAATTTTACCTTTAACACACTAATCCAATTTAAACCACATCTACATTTTGGAATCTGCAATACACTTTTGTCGAATAATTCATATATTCCTGAATCATATTTATAATTAGACATGCTTCTCAAATAATAACATTCAGCATGTGTTGTCTCAATTATTACAACTTAATTATTTACTCATTGTACTGTAACATAAACCTTCAGTGGCACATCATTATGTTTGCATACTTACAATGTTAGAAAGGGGGGTTTGATACCTGTGGTATGCAGAGTGCAGAGAGATCATTGTGTAATTCTTGGTTCTTGATGATGAGAAACCCATTTGAAATAAAAAACTGTATCTCAGAATAGCTGGTATGGGTATTAACACTTTTACTAATAAAGCAGAAAACAACATTTTGACCTTCCCCAGGTCATCTGCTTTATTAGTAAAAGTGTTAATACCCATACCAGTGGTTCTGAGATACAGTTCATCGTCTAGTTTTGTGCTTAATTACAAATTAACCTTAACGCAATATAGTTTTATGTGTACATGTTTATTACAAAAACAAAAGCTTTCAGTATGTAAAGAAGTGATAATCACATATATTTAGTGTTAACAAAAATTAAATTATCCACTGTATACTTGCACAATGATCTACAATTAGCAATAATATATCACTCATGATATCAAATTTAAAATATACATGGAGGAAACTTATATTGGTAAACATAAGAACAAAGCTACACAATGGGCTGTCTGTGTTCTGCCCACCCATGGTATCAAAACCCAGTTTCTTGCACAATAAGTCAAGAGCCATACTGCTGTAACACTGGAGTTCATAAAGGACAATATTGAGTCGTATTGTTTTTTTTGTTCTAAACTATATTTCTAATGTTATAATTTTATTGTTTGCTAGAGAAAGCTTCTAATCACAAATAATGATGCAACATGATGTAGGGGTTCGACTCCTTTCTGTGGGCTTAGCAGATACCCTGATGTGGCTTTGCTGTAAGAAAAACACACACACCCTGATGTAATCAGGACAGTTCGTGGAATACAAATAAATGATTAGGATTTAAAACATGAATATCAGTGAGTGAAGTATTTAGTGAGTAATCCAGCTCAGTATTTCTGGAAGAGTTATATTACATCTATTTAGTTAATCTGTTAATTAGCAAGAAAATTCTTCAAATATATTTATTTGTAAGGTAGGTCACACTAGTCTTAAAACTTCTGTTCAAATGATGTTTGTGACCTTAAGTCTACAGCTTTCATCAAAGTTAACACAGTATGCAGCAAGCCTTATAAATGAAATACATTGATTTGTTGTGATTAACTTGACTGAAGTTTCCATTATTTTTACCAAAAACAAACAAACAACACTCAACAATAGATACACCACAACACAGGTGTCACCACTGATTATTTTGGTGATAATGTGATGGAACTCTAATTGAATTTTGACTTCAGCATGATGAAAACATGCCCAAGAGAGAAGATGGAAACTATATTAGAAATGATGAAACAGTCAAAGAAAGATCATGTAGGAAAAGACAGACACTTAAATGAACAAGAATGAAAATATACAATTAAGGGAAGAAGATTTGAAAAAACAGGAGAGGAAATAAGAAATTTAAGAGACAACAAAAAGAGATGTAATATTCAAATAATAATAAAAAATGATTGGATACGTACAGCTAGATTGTAAACACAAGACTCTGCAGGTACAGAAAAGCTGTAATTACAGAACTGGATAAGTTCAAAGGGACTGTAACAACAAAGTAAAGTAAAAAATATAAACAGAGCAAAAAATTTTAAAAAAGAACTAGTTAATTCCAAGATTAAGTCAGCCACAAATATTTCTGCATCCACCCAAAAGTTTCAACTAGAAATACCTTTTGCTGTTAAATGTGGAATAGAATAATCTGTGTGATCTACACCTGTCGCCACTGCTGCTGTGCCATCTAAGACTGTATGACCGATTTGAGTACCCCTAGTGGCATAATGGTACATCTGTGGGCTTAAGCCACAAGAAAGCGGGTTTTGATACCCACAGTGGACAGAGCATAGTTAACTCATTGTGTATCTTTTTGGTTAATTCTAAACAGACACACCTATCTGGACCTTTATTGCCATAATATTATTAAATCAAACTTCTGAAGTTATTTTCTAATTAAATAACATCTGCCAAATGAAATAACAATGGACTATGATGGAAGCATATAAGGATTGTTTTGAAGTAATGCCCAAAGTGAACGGATGAAATAGGATACAACGATGTTAATCTTGGTGCCCTTTTAAAAGGTCAAGCTTTAATAGCATGAGGCGACCTTCCAGCTGAGAGCCATAACGTCTATCAAGCATTAGTAGATACCTTATCCAAGACGTTCAAGGTGACATATGAGAATAAAGTATCAAGAGAAAAATTCTAAAACTGAGGAAAGAAGAGACATCAGCTGAACTTACAGATGATTCAGAGAAGTTTCTTCAGTTATTTTACCTGGATACCTCATGTGAAATTAAGGATATGTTGGAATGTGACCAACTTAAATATGTTATACTGGATGAGGATATGAAAATAAGATTGAAACGAAGTAGGTGCACATCTGTAAATGAAGCTTCTCTGTTGGTAATGGAACTTCATGGTATGTGATAGCCTAGAGAAGATGGAGAATAAAGAAGAAAGAAGTGTGGTATTTTAAGGTAAATGGGTAACGTTCAGGTAAGAATAGTAGAGATCTTAAATTTTAATTAATAATTCAGCAAAATAAACATTGCAAAATAAATCAAACTTTGTGGGCATAACATTAAACAATGTGAAGAACAGACATTTTTTATTTATTTGTACAAAAACAAAGCAAATATTAATTTTGTTACAAGTAAGATGAATGAACAAGACAAAATCGCAATACTGTTCTTTTTTTTTTTTTTTTTAGAAAATCTTGTGAAGTCTGAGAAAACTAAACATTGTATACATGTTACTACAGGATCAACTCTTTCAGAATACCATTATTCTTATGTCACTTGGTCATACACATAACTATATATAGACAGGATATAATTTTTATTGATCCCCCAGATATTTGCATGACTAGTATCAATAAAGAGCTACTGGTCTAAGAACATTTCAAGTTCCACCCCCCTTCCTGGCAATGTTCAGCTGCATCAAAAGAAAAATTACACTTGTCAGTGTGTAACTAACTCAAGAATAAGGTCTCTAAACTCAAAAGCTGGTACCAGTATGTTGTTTATATTACCTGTATGACAAATTTATGAGAGAGAGAAAATAAATCAAATTTTGGTTAATGTGAAATGTGCAGCTTTTTTACTGAAAGAAAATGAAATAACTAGTGTTTTTGACACATAATTCTTGTTTTCCTTTACTTTACCTTCAGGTCAACCCAGTCATCCTTAAATTTCAGTAAAGAAACAGCAGTCAAATATTAAAAATAAGAATGTCTGTGATATTTTATCCTTCACCAGGAAAATACACTTCATAACGTTATGTACACAAGATATGCAAACAGTTAGCACCAAGGCCAGATAAAAGGTTTTATATTGGCCCTAGGCATTTTAACTTATAGAGGCCCCCTAGAGACAGAACCTCTATGTGCAATACATTTACAGACTGCTTGAGGACTACCAATCAGTGTTAGGCCTTGCACTTCTGTGTGGTAAGCCCATTTCTTAATCTCTTTAACAAAGATTCAGTAATGGATATATTACAGAGTGTGAAAAAATACTTATGGTTAATGATACTGGTAATATTTTAAAATACAAAATGAACTATGAAGTCCTATAAAAAACAAACATTTTACAAAAACCTCTAGTCAAATATCCTTTAATATCTATGTTATGTAATATATACAAAAAAGTAACCATTTAGTATAGGCTTCCTGAAAGAATAAAAAATAAACTCTTCAAGAACAACAGACTGATAAAACAAAGACGTGATAATAGAATAATTATAATTTGCATTGATAATATAACTTTTCAAACACTACAGAAAAAATATCCTTATGTTTGGTAAACATGCACATATACAAACATTTTGGTTTTATAAAAATCAAGAAAACAAAACAGTTCATAACTAGGAACATGTAAACTCTTCATAAATGTAATGTTTTACTATTAAGTCATGTGAAACATTTTGGCTCTGAATTGGATGTCAATTCAGCATCACGGAGAGTTTTCTTCATTTTTGTACAGTTCAAATGTTTCACGTGAATTAATAGTAAAATATTACATTCATAAGGAGTTTTCATGTGCCTAAGTATGAATTTGTCTCAGATGATTTTTGGCAGTTTTTCTCAGATCTGACAATACTCAGGATCCATCTTGAACTGGGCAGTATCACCTTTTTTCCTTCTTTTTTAATCCTCTTCTATGCAACCTGGATCTTGCAGTGATGGAGACTAGTGCTGTTGTTCAGGTCTCTTGATGGTGTGCTCATATTTTCAAGAGTGCTGTTCATGTAAAGGTTGAAGACATTTCTCTGACATAGAGATGGTAACTGTAATGGCCATATTATTACAATATTATTCTCATTGCTGATTTGGATATTTATATATATTTTAACTATAATGAGATTTTAGATGGTTGAATTTGGCATTCTCATTTGTGGCATTCCTGTGGTATATATATATATATATGTATATGTTTATAACAACTTTTAAAGAAGACCTTATGGAGAACTGATATCTTTCTTTCTTTCCCTTTCATCAAGAGCATGCTACCATAATGAGCAGGCTTGGCTCTATGAGTCACCTGAAGTCTGTAGCAGTTTACTGTAGGGCTGAAGACATCATCACCAATAGTAGCAGCTCCTAGAACTGTTTCTCAAACTCCAATTTGAGTTTGTTTGTGACTTTCAAGATAACACAGACTCGTTACATTTCTGTGAGTTGGAGATTATGATCCACTGGTTCCTTTTTAGATGCTGTATTATTAATGTTTGCTTCTAGAGTATAAGACAGCAAGATATTCTTCTATCATGAAAATGTTAACACCAATTATATTATTTTCCATTGTAAAAGGAGAAAGATGGAAAGTCAGACAATGCAAATTATAAAGATGTTTAGTTGAAAAACAAGATAACAGAAAGAGTTAATAGCTTCTCACTATGTAATAAACATGGGTTATAAGTACGTCTAGTATCACAGATTTCCAAACTTTAATTGGTCAGTTACAGTTATGACCTTGTTTGAAACAAATTTTTCACATAAGGCACGAAGTGATTTTTTTCCTAGTCACATGTAATTTCGTCATGTATAAGTACAATAGACACATATATCATCACCTTGTCAAACAGGTTTCAAAGAGTTTTTTTATGTTTTTGGAATTTCGCACAAAGCTACTCGAGGGCTATCTGTGCTAGCCGTCCCTAATTTAGCAGTGTAAGACTAGAGGGAAGGCAGATAGTCATCACCACCCACCGCCAACTCTTGGGCTACATTCCCACGGCTGGGAGGGCGAGCATGTTTAGCGCGACGCGGGCGCGAACTCGCGACCCTCGGATTACGAGTCGCACGCCTTACGCGCTTGGCCATGCCAGGCGTTTCAAAGAGAACATAAAGTTTACTTAAACATTGTCATAGTCTCTGCTGGTTATTGTTTAGTTATAACTTCAGTTTTAACATGACTACCATGTACATTAGTCTTTACCACTGTTTGGCTTTTATGAAATAGAACCTTTGTCCAATGTGAGTAGAAGTGCAAAACTTGAAGTGCTCTTTTTTAAACAAGTAACTGAGATCAAGCTAACTATTATAGGAGCATTACCATCAAACTTCTGAATATTAGATATAATTTAAATGTGTTTGTGTTTTGATACAAGCATGTTACAACTTGAAGTGACCATAAGCAGTGATGTACCAGTGTCACCATTTACAACTGTAATTACAACTGACATTAGTATATGTTTTAAATGTAACTTGCAGTGACAAAAGAACATCACAAATTTATTCAGTAAAGTTATAGAGTTATGAAGCCTTTCAATCTCATGTATGCCAGTGTCTGTTGACGACATCTTATACAACTGTACAAATAACTGACTGTTAATAGTAGCCCCCTGATCTGTGTACATTTTTGTGGATGTTCCAAATAGTGCTATCCATTCTTAAGCTACCACCCTTGCGATAAATTGTACTAATATGTCACCTGGCAGATAATACTTAGTGAAGCATTTAAGGGCTTTCTTCTGTAATTAGTAACCAATAACATTCTCACAGAAAAGGTTAATACACAATAATATAACGTTACTGGCAACTTTGGGGTTTTCAAGCCTTGATTTGCCTTTCTGAGTTTGAGTTTTATTAAAATTGTAATCATGGTTCTTTGCAACACTTACAAAAGTCCACTGTCTTCTTCTAGGAGGACTTCTCCTGGACCTTGTCGCTTTCTCGGATTTTACTCTACTCTATACATTAAGCTTTAATTTGTGGTCAAGTTGGGTGTGTATTACAGAATTTATTTCTGGTTTTAGGGAGTTGAAGAAAAGATACTGAAAACAATCTAAAGCCTTTTGATGAGACTCATTACCTATCTTTATGGAAACAAGAGAAATGTGTAACTTTTTGAATGCAAGATAAGTACACGAAGTTAAAATATAATACTAGTTTTTATTGATGGAAACTTTAACTTGTAGAAAAACTTTCGAAAATATTGTTTGAATTTAGATAACTATCCACCACACAGGAAATTCACCACATCATCGAAGTTCATGAC
The DNA here is from genome assembly GCA_011833715.1 of Carcinoscorpius rotundicauda. Lineage (NCBI taxonomy): Eukaryota > Metazoa > Arthropoda > Merostomata > Xiphosura > Limulidae > Carcinoscorpius > Carcinoscorpius rotundicauda. Next base: position 92,445,537 of record CM022396.1, on the reverse strand, counting down.
TCCATATTTGACCATTTTCTATCTATTGATTTTACTTCTTGACAAGAGATCTGCAACATTTTCCAGAGAACAAGTTTCTGTCATAATTAGCACATCCAAGTATAGAATTTCTCTGCTTATCTATATATCTAGTGTATGATATAGATAAAGGTCCATTTCAAATGTCTCGGCCATCATGTCTTTACATGGAATAGCATTAATACTATTTTCATCATTCAGCTGCTTTAGGCGCGTAAGAGTTGAATAGATATATTATAGAAGCATAATTGTACATCATTGTGATATCACTTTTACATTCAAATTAATTTGTTGATTATGTTATGTACAGTTTATTTGGGTGCTTAAACGGCTTTTGCCACTAACCTTTGTCTTCCTGGATTTTAACCTGTTACATGATGCCATACTTTGCTTAACTTGAGTGAGGTATGACTTGTTGCAGGTCCATTTCTGGATATTCTTCGTTTACGAACTTTGTCTATATTTCTTTGTTATCATTCTATTAAGTACAGGAGTTGGTTTGTTTTAATTTCATCGAAAGATACACGAGGGGTATCTGCATTAGACTCTCTAATTTAGCAGTCATACACTAGAGGAAAATTAGCTACCATCAACATCAGCTGTCAATCCTTTGGATAATCGTTTACCAATTAATAATGGGATTGATTATCGTATTATAGTGCCTCCACAGAAGAAAGGTCGAGCATGTTTGGTGGGACGGGGATTCGAAGCTGCGACTTACATATTATGAGTCTAGCGCTCTAACCATCTGGCCATGTCAGGTCTCTAAGTAGAAAAAATATCCACGTCTTGGAAACTTTAAATCCCTACCTCTTGAACGCATGTATGATTTAAGTCAATACAAATTTTCTGTCCCGGTATGGCCAGGTAGGTTAAGGCGTTCGACTGGTAATTTTAGGGTTCCTGGTTCGAATCCCCGTTGTACTAAGCATGAGTCGAGCGCTTTAACCAGCCGGCCATACCGGGCTGTTTACATAAATGCTGCCGTGTCAATGGGGGACTTTTTGTTGTTGTTGCTGTTGTTTTTTTAATTTCGCACAGAGCTACTCGAGGGCTATCTATGCTAGCCGTCCCTAATTTAGCAGTGTAAGACTAGAGGGAAGACAGCTAGTCGTCACCACCCACCGCCAACTCTTGGGCTACTCTTTTAACAACGAATAGTAGGATTGACTGTAACATTATAACGCCCCCACGGCTGAAAGGGCGAGCATGTTTGGCGCGACGGGGATGTATGTCAAAAAATAAATTGGTATTCGTGTTACTCCATAATAAAATATACTATTCATGCCATCCGATACAGCACCTATTAATTTATGTACGATTGGACTGTTGAAATGTTTGTCTACAGTTTTTGAAAATATGTCGTTTATAATTCGTAATTTTGAAATTAAGAAATTAAAACGTGTATGAAACACATAACTGAATCACTACCCATACTACAAGACCAATCATACTGAGATACATTAATAATTAAACATAACTGAATTATTACCTATACAACAAAACCAATCATACTGACATCTATTAATAATTAAGTTATTCAATTAAATTTTGAATGAAACCTAAAAAAATGTGTCATGTGTATTTTGACCCTCAATGTTTATAGGGTTATTTGTTTGGGTTTCATTTTTCAAAAAAAATCTCCAGGTTTGTCGTGATTTTTCTTCATTTCCTATGCTATGCTGATTTATATACATATAACAATGTATCCTATTTTGTTCATGTTACGTAATTAAACCCCAATTTTGTTTATTAACAATAGCGTAATATTTTCATGTCCATTTAAAGATAAGAACTCTCGACCTTCTCTCGGGACAATTAATTCACAATTAATGGTGCTTAGTCATTATTTGTCCTCCTTGAACTACACTGCTGTGCAAATATGTTAGCACAAGAAAATATTTTGTTATTCTTTCCATTTCACGAGACTAATACTTCATTACAGAATATAAATACCAACACTGTGACAATGCTTCTCTGATCGCTGATGATAACTGAATGAACAACGGTAAGAATACTTATCGTATTTACAGAATTCCTTTTAAACTTGCACAGAGGGCGTCCCATGTGGATTATACTTGAATAAATACACTGATCAAATTTAGGGCCTGAACGTAACTTTCATGATATCCCCATGCAGTATCTCAACTATGTAGAAAGGAGTTAGCATATGGTACCAGTATATGCTATAATAAACCAATTTAGTAGCACTTCACAAAAACAGTGTTAAACGCTATATATTAAGTTTTGTTGTCATGTCATGGCTCAAAGAACGAAGAAGCTTTTCAGTAGAGCAAAGAGCTCCCATAAAAACTTTACGTGATGCTGGTTGGACTCTCTAACAAATTGCTGTAGACTTGAAATGCTTTTCAAACACTATCAAGTACTCACTAGGTCGTGAGACCGAAACAGGTAAATTTGAAATTAGGATTGGAAGAGGCAGAACTTCTAAACTCAATGATACCAATGTTAAGTATTTTCGTTTATGCATCCTTCAGGACAGAAGGAAGATTACCACCGATCTCAGTTATGAGATAAACGATCGTGTACTAAATGACAGAAAAGTATCCAGACCTTCATTATTATGAAAACTCGAAGAGATTGAAATATATAATCATATAGCAGTTTAAAAAAACAACAACAACAAAACAACTTTACTTCGATATCTAAATAATGTTAAAAGACTGAAACTTGCTAAAAAGTATAAAAAGTGGACTGTTGATAATTGGAAAAGAATGTTATGGACGAATTAGTCGATGTTTGAAATATTTGGTTAAAAGCATAGGTTGTATATCTGGTAGAAGAAAGATGACAGATATTACATGGCAGGAGGTAGTATGATGGTTTGGAGGTGTTTTTATGATGAAACGACAGATGATATTTGGAAAATAGATGGAATAATGGACCAGTGCAAGCTCCATTGGATACCAGTCTGTCACTGTATACTCAGTGGTTTGCTTTATATTAGTGAGGGATTCTATTACCATGAACATAATGACCCCAAACACTCATTCAACCTTACAGAAATTACGCAGCTAAGAAAGAAGCTACTGGAGTCATTCAAATGATATAAGGGTCATACAGAGGTCCAGTCTCAACCCCGTTGAGCAGATCTGGGATTTGATAGATAAGAATCTTAACAAATCAAAAGTTACTTCTAAATAAAATTTATGAAAGTGTATTAGAGACATTTGAAGTAAAATTCCAAGGGACATTTTGATTTAATATGTTGCAACAATGCCTGGAAGACTGTCTGCTGTTTTTAAAACGAAAGGGGAACACACAAAATATTAAATGTTTGCTGTACTTAAGCATTTACACTGAGTTTCTGCTGTATTAAACATGAAGATAAATACAATTTTGATATTTCATCTGTGATTTTCTTCCATTGTTCTTTGGAAGTAGTCTGAAATCTAATTTTCCACTTAGTCTGAACACTTTAATAGCACTGTATGCTTAAATGCTCACATTGTTTTTAGATTTCTAATCGATCAATAAGCTAAGTAGTGAACCTTGCAAGAATATTGTTCTTCCTCGTACTCATCTGTTCTGTTTTGTTCCATTCTGGGAACAGACGTTTCAAACAATATCTGTTCATAAAATTTCGTCCTTCTGTGGCACAATGGTGTGTTTATAAACTTTTCGCTCTAAACTCCGGATTTCGATACTTTTGGTGGGAAAAACACAGATAGCCAATTGTGCAATTTTGTTCCTAATTACAAACAGTCATAAATTTTCTTTTTCAATTTGAACTACAATATTAGCAATAAATGTGGAGAGGAAAAGTAGGTATACAAAGCAAATTATATTAACCACATATGCACAAACGTAAGGGGCCCGGCATGGCTAAGCGCGTTAAGACGTGCGACTCGTAACCTGAGGGTCGCAGGTTTGCATCCCCGTCGCGCCAAACATGACTGCCATTTCAGCCGTGAGCGGGCGTTATAATGTTACAGTCAATCCCACTATTCGTTGGTAAAAGAGTAGCCCAAGAGTTGGCGGTGTGTGGTGATGACTAGCTACCTTTCCTCTTGTCTTACACTGCTAAATTAGGGACGGCTAGCGCAGATAGCCCTCGAGTAGCTTTGTGCGAAATTCAAAAACAAACAAACAAACAAATGTAAGGACAATACATCATGACAGAAAATATGCAAAAGATTATGGATATATTTATATATGTACATATGTGTTGTTAAAAAAGTATAACGCTAAAATAATTACACAATAGATAATTTATTAAAGCAGGAACCAGCTGTAAATCATTCTACACGTTTGGGCTATTCTTATGCCATTATCTTCAAGAGTAACAGTTGCTTTTTCAAACAGTTATTGATATTGCTGTATTTAAACCCACCCGTTCTGAAACCACAGGTCAGTCACATATTTCATTCAACGATTTATCTCTCTCATCATCACAGGGTCTTCTGACTATGACCTTTGACCTTTACATTAATTATTTCTGATTTTTACAATAAGCCATTTTCTTGGTTTGGTAAATTGCTCTTCTATAACCTTTCATAATTCTGGTTCAAATTAAGTGCACTAAGTTTAAAATATATGATATTCAATTGTTCATAATGTACACCAACGTTTTTAGAGATTGAGACGTGACTGAAACCCCAAAACTTGAAGCCAATTATTCCTACTAAAACACTTGACTCATCGCAAACTATAAGAAACAAAAAAGTACATTTAAAAAGCCACAGGGCAATCAGTTTTATTCTTATGGATTATACAAAGGACATCATTTTTTCTTTTCAGTAGAACGTATGGCCCTTTCGAACACCTAACTTTAGAGTTTATATTTCCTTATCACAGAAGGGCCCGGCATGGCCTAGCGCGTTATGGCTTGCGCTTCGTAATCTGAGGGTCGCGGGTTCGCGCCCGAGTCGCGCCAAACATGCTCGCCCTCCCAGCCGTGGGGGCGTTATAATGTGACGGTCAATCCCACTATTCATTGGTAAAAGAGTACCAAGAGTTGGTGGTGGGTGGTGATGACTAGCTGCCTTCCCTCTAGTCTTACACTGCTAAATTAGGGACGGCTAACACAGATAGCCCTCGAGTAGCTTTGTGCGAAATTCCAAACAAAATTATCACAGAAATTCTTAAACAATAAAATATTAACTTAGCAAAATTTAGTCTTGCCTGCATTAAAATCACAACAACTTTTCATTTTATAACAAGCTGATTTAACTCTTTCTCCAAGTAAAGTCATATATTCCATTTTTAATAATCAGATTCACAAGCGCTTTTTACAATCATCATTCCTTCAGGAAATGCCTCACTCACTATATTATATGTAGATTTATTTATGAATAACTCTTGATACAAGTACTTTACTTATTGTGGTGCAATAAACACCTTCCTTGTTGTCACTGAGAGTTCAATGTCCAATATGGTAATTGTCATGCACTGTACAGAGATTTCTTTATTATATACTCTGAAGCTATTTGAAGCTAGTCTAACCTTTTATTTGTTTTATGTCACAAAGTAAGTTCCAAATATGCATTTTTTTTCTATGGCAACTGGTTATCCCAACATTATGAGGTGTAGAGAAGCTTCTTACATATAAAGCATCTTCCAACTTCTAATTTTTTGGAACCTTATGATTATCTACTGTTAGTATCCATCTCTAGAGGCTGTACCAAATCAATCACAAATCGGGTCAAACAGTTGTATCTACAGAACCAGTGCCAATCAAAGTAATTCAAGGATTTCATCAACAAGCTCATACACCCATGATCTATTTTCTTCAAATAGCGAACTTTTTATCTATTTCAGAAGAGACGAATTATTTCTCTCTGAACTTCACTTCATGAATCCAGTTATTTCCTGTATTTTTGACATATGATTGTCTTTATTATTTCATTGAACTATTTAAGCTCTGAAACATACCCTCAGTATATAATTTCTTTGTTTTACCAACAGCTGTTTATTTCTTATTGCAATAGTTCTTTTTCTCACAAATATAACAGTCCCCTCTTTCTCATATATCCTGAAAAGTTTTCATTGCATAGAGGTTTTAATCTACAGTTCCAGTCTATTTTCTTGTGGATTTTTTCTTTCATTCTGTGTTACACAGTTGTCTAACTAATCATATCAGTTCTTTTATAATATTGCCAGATGAAAATAATGTTTCAATACAACTTGATCTGATGATTCTTTAATTTCTAGATGGGAGTCTTCATTTGATTATGTATAACTTTAATAAATCCAAGATATATTACCAACCGAGGTGTTTCCTTTCAAAATGTATACTTACTTTGTCTCAATCTAATTTTTGCACCTTTCTCTGTCCATAAATCAATAAACTGGCTATGTTACAAACAACCAATAATTTCACAAGGAACATCTGAGAAAAATCATTGGGATAATCTTTCCAAGTCTTTCACAAGTTCAGTCAAGACGTTGTCATTCCTCAGTACTCTGTTTTGGAACCTTGATTTTGATACTTTATTCTGGAGTGGCACTTCGGACCTGTTAGATAAGGAAAATACCAACACTTGAAAGTTATTTTGACTCCCAACTAGAAGGGTACTTATTGCCATTAAAATTATTTCCTTTAAATATGTAGAAATATTAATAGCACGTTGTTCATTATTCCATCAGTTCACTTTGTTAAACTGAAACTGATGTGTCTTCTTGGTACTTTTCAACCATACACTGATTTCTCAATTAGACAACAATATTGAAGTGATCGGATAAATTCTGGAACTGTAATTGGTGGCGACATGGTTGGAGGTTACTGCCGTGACAGGTGGCACAGTAGTAATGGTGGTAGATGTATTCTTAAGAGGTTCTCCTATTTCATATTTTGCAGTAAATAATGTCTTATTTTAAACTCTTTGGCAGGTGCAGAAATAATACTAGTTGTTTTAATCTTGAATTTCCCTATTTCACCGAATGTTAAAATTTATCATTGATATAATTTTTCAGTCTTATTATTCTTACCCTCTGTGCATTTTCAATTGCTTTATCAGTTTTTATTCAAGGTTAATTTTGTTCTTAAGACTTCTTTGAATATTTTATTTCTTTCTTTTAACTATTTGCTTGGATTTCTGTTCTGTTCTTCGTGTTTCAAACATTTACTCGCCTTTTGTATTTTTTGTCTTTATATTTGTTCTTCTTTCTATTGTCTTTTCATGTGTAGTAGGTTTCATATCTCGATTTTTGCTCATATTTTCGCCATTGTAGACTGTTAAAACTCAGGTTTAGTCACACAGTTCTATTTTATATTCATCACACTAACCTACTTTTGACATTAGTTCTTATTACGTGTTGGATAACTTCAATCGGTTGGCTGGTTAGTTTCAATACAAACTGCAAGACGACGTACGCCTAACTCATCCAGTTAAACGAACACGTAACTCATCAGGAAATTGAATGTCAAAACAGGTACGATAATTCTTACTGAATACTAAATAACTTCAAATTAAATACTTCATCCCCAAACAACTACGGGGCACGATTTTTTTTTTTGAGTTGCTGGAATGAGAACAGTCGAGATATATTTAGTCCAGAAAACTGGGTGAAAAGTCGAATGGCCAAGCGCGTAAGGCGTGCGACTCGTAATTCGCAGGTTCGCGCCCTCGTCGCGCTAAACATGCTCGCCCTCCCAGCCGTGGGGGCGTTATAATGTGACGGTCAATCCCACTATTCATTGGTAAAAGAGTAGTCCAAGAATTGGCGATGGGTGGTGATGACTAGCTGCCTTCCATCTAGTCTTACACTGATAAATTAGGGACGGTTAGCACAGGTAGCCCTCGAGTGGCTTTGTGCGAAATTCTAAAAACAAACAAACAAACAGAAAAGTCGAAGAATTAATTTAAAAATAAATGTTAAATTGTAATATGTCAACTAAAATGAACCAGAAATAGCATAAGACGAAAAAAAAGAGAGTATGAACTAAAATTAGAAGAATTTTTAATCATAATAAAAGAAATATGAAAATTACAAAGGAAAATATTTACAATAAAAAACAATACAAACCCAGTATATTATTAATTTAATTAAATTAAAAATATAATAATTACGATATAATAAAGCAAGTAGGTTCTTTTGAGAGAAAGCATAAATTTGATAACGTAAAGATAATTTGCGTAATATTTGGTTTCTTATTTAAGATATCGTTAAAGAACAATGGGTGACTATAGCACCAAAGTTTTTCTTAATTTATCCTGCATCTAATATTCATATATCTTACATTGATTTTGTGATTTGTTCCTCTTAGTTGTTGCTATTATGAACATGGGCACCAAAGGAAATATTTTCAAGGGGAAACAACATGCATACAAGGGACCAGCTTTCACAGTGTAACAGTGAAAGAATATGTGTTATATGTACTTAAACGCAAACACAATTTTATAGTATTAATAAAAATTACCAAGAATGATTAGCTTAATTACGAAGTTAACATCATAAAACGTGGAGTTGTTTGTGAAATGTAAGGTCAGCAAATGCTCCCTCTTGCTCCTTTCTGTGAGCACTCATGATTGTGAGATATTTTAATAAAATCCCACTATAACTACAAACATTTAAACAATATAAAATATTAATCTTTATTGTTACCTCACATCCTTTTTGTGTAAAATAGTAAAATAAAAAAGGTTGGTAAACTACATTAAAAACTTCATAACCATTTTTTCATCTTGTTTTTTTAACAAGCTTCTCTGTTACTGGGAGGTATTTGTATGATTTCTTTTGGAGGGCGGGTGATGGTTGATGATCGGAAGAATGTTCTGAGTCGAATTTTTTAAAGAATTCCTGAAGGTTTGGAAGGAATTTCGGTTTGTTACTAAAATTGTTTATGCAAGTCAGAAACTTAAATATTTCTTTAGAAGTCTAATTTGAGCATCAAACAAAGATGTTGAAATAAGCTAATAAATTTTTTTAATGTGATTTCTAGTGTTGGATTCAGGATATTCGTTGCCATTATTTGGTGTCCGTGTGCTTCTTTTTTATTATTTTAAATGTTCAGAAATGAAAGTAAATGGTATAGTTGTAAAAGGTGAGAATCGTTTTTCGTTATGATAGGTAAAATTCTTTTCTGGAGTATTTCACTGAATGATATATTTAATTCAACGTTGTCTGAAGATGCCTTGAATTTCATATTTAGTTTTTAGGAAAAGAGGTCGGCCCGGCATGGCCAAGTGTGTTAAGGCGTTCCACTTGTAATCCGAGGATCGCGAGTTCGAATCCCGGTCGCACCAAACGTGCTTGCCCTTTCAGCCGTGGGGGCATTATAATGTGACGGTCAATCCCACTATTAGTTCGTAAAAGAGAAGCCCAAGAGTTGGCGGTGGGTGGTGATGACTAGCTGCCTACCCTCTTGTCTTACACTGCTAAATTAGGGACGGCTAGCGCAGATAGACCTCGAGTAGCTTTGCGCGAAAAATTCAAAAACAAAGGAAACCAGTTTTGTGTGTAATTTTACTAAGAGCCTGCTTATTGGGGGTGAAATTATAAACAGGTATAAATCCAGAAATTATTTAGTTAGGACTATTAATAGGCTTTTCACACAGGTTTTATTCAGTCTGCACGATAAAGGTAATTTTAATTTGAATGATAAAATTACGCTATTAATCTGTGTGATAAAGGAATGTTTTAGTGTGTGTAATAGGGTTTTAGTTCTGAGTTGTGAAGGTAGGGTTTTGAGCCTATGTAATAAAGGTGTAATTTGTTTTATTGTTAACAAGATAAACAATACGTTTTAGGTATTATGTTTGTTTCTGTTGTTTCCTTTTAGAGAATTTAGATGTGCTATGTCGGAATTTTTTTCAATATTATGAGCTGCGGAGTATCAATAAATAGTCTAGATGAATAAGAGGACATAAAGTCAGAAATGAGTCAAATATGCTCCACCTTTGCTGATGTCTTGATGAAATCTTCCCTTTATATTGAGTATGTCAGAGACGGATTTTTAAACTCGTATCAACCCAACTTGTGGAATTTATGAAGCATGTTGTTGATAATATTTACGTACTTTTAGTGTTGTAGCTCCTTTAACACTTTATCAATAAGACTAGAGGGAAGGCAGCTAGTCATAACCACCCACTGCTAACTCTTGGTTTACTCTTTAATGGGATTGACCGTCACATTATAAGGCTCCCACGGCTGAAAGGGCGAGCATGTTTGGTATGACGGTGATTCGAACCCGCGATCCTCGGATCACGAGTCGAGTGCCTTAACCACCTGGCCATGCCGGGGCCAATTCTTGTGCTGTAAAGATTTCTCACTAATGACAAAAATAGAATAAAAATGAAATAAAGTATACATTTTTACTCCTTATAGAGGGAGTGTGTGTTTTCTTATAGCAAAACCACATCGAGCTATCTGCTGAGTTCAATGAAGGAAATCGAATCGCTGATTTTAGTGTTGTAAATCCATAAATTTACCGCTATGCTTGAAGGGAACTTTATAGAGGACAAAACAATAAGTTTAAACCATAAGATATTACGATATAGTTCATCTTGATATTTTTATGGACAATTAAAAATATTGTTAGACTTTCTCTCTAATATATTTTTAAGTTATCCTTTTTATGCAACAATAATAGAAGTATGAGAAATAATGTAATAACAATTATTTTATGACTTTAAATGTATTAACAAGATGTTTGTGGGGAAATAATTGAAATTAAAAGAGATATAAGTTTGTAAAACTTTGTTTATTTCGAGGCTTTACAAAACCGAAGCTCGAGTATAGCCTATAACTTGTGTGATTCACAAATTCAAATATTTGATACCAATGAAGTTTTCATTTCTACCACATTTTCCTTTTCAGAGACTTTGGAACTTGAAAATAAAAAGAGTATAAATTAACAAGGTTTTTATGTATTTCACAAACAAACTTTAAAGTTCACTTACAAAATTGTAATATTTGAAGATAACAAACCCAAAATATTAATATGAGTTCTTTGTAAAGCTTTTGTATTTGCAGGAAGGAAGTCATAGTCTAAGCCATATGCTAAGACTGTGTTTCCAAACAGAATTAAGTTGAATGGAAGAAGTTGTTGTTTTGAATTAAGTACAAAGCTACACAATGGGCTATCTGTGCTCTGCCCACCACGGGTATCGAAACCCGGATTTTTAAGTCCGCAGACATATCGCTGAGCCACTGGGGGGCGAATGGAAGAAAAATTAATTATGGAATCATCACATTTGCTTAGAATAATTTAGGCACGGTTACAAAAAAACTAAAAAAACTTATTTTGCAAAGCTGTTCGGTGTTCCGACATTGCTTTAAAACTTTGTCAGAATTCTCACGAAGTTAAAAGACTTAAATTTTAAATTAAAGATTAAGAACCTAATAAAATAATATCATTTTTATAATAATGAAAATAAGTTAAAATCAGCTTCTTCCTTTAAACAAAAAACAACGTTTCAAAATATTGCAAGCCGCTTCCGTCTTACGACGCCCAGTTTGTGTGGCATAGTTTTCTCAACTGAGGTGTAACACTTCCTTGTATCGATCATTTTCTACTTTTCTGAACAGAAATGCTAATTAAAAATTAGCGAAATCTATACGTAGTTTTCGCGTACGCAGCTCACGTTTGTTTGGCCCTTATGAAATATTATTTGCGCATGTGTTGTCAACCGTTCCCCTAGCAACCAAAGATGCTAACTTTTCACGGTGGCTTGTACAACCCACATTTAAACCAAGACGTATAAGCTACCGATGATTATAATAAGCGGGTGCAGTAAATATTAAGTCAATTCTACCGTAGAAAAATTAAATGAAGATTGGTAAGTTGCAATATATAAATTTCTAAATCATTGTTTTGACGGTAGATTTGTTGTTTACAGGGGCGTAGATTCTGGGGGTGGTGGAGGGTATACACCCCCCTTCATTTTAGATGGGGGTATGGTGCATACAATCATTCCCCCCTACAGTTTGTTCTGATGTATTGTTTTATTACATCACAGACCTACAAATTGTGTGTTTTTTTTCTTGTGATTCTCGTGTTCTTACCAATCGAATTGCATAATTAGGCCTAGATGTAGACTTTTTCAGTAGCCGAAATGTACATCTTTAATATAGGAAGGTGATTCTAAGCTTTTCGATCTGAGCGATAGTTCGTAACTTCGTAAGGATCAGTCAGTAGGCTTAAGTATACATGCATGTACCGTGGCAACAAGATTACTCTGTGGCTGCATGTTTACAACTTTCAGGTTCACGTAATCAGAGATTACCAATTTGCAAATTGAACAGGCCACATAAGTGGATGCAAAAGTAATTCCCCATCGGATGTAAAAAATCTACGCCCCTGGTTGTTTATACAGTAATTTCTAGACTTTTATGTGTCTGCGTATGTATAATATGAAAGACAGGTCAATACTTACTTCCTTTGTCTCTTTATATTTGAGTTCTGCTAAAAATAGTTTAACAATAAATGTTTAAAATCAAACTGTTAAGAGTAATAATTTCATTTCGGGACTGTTTTAGAATGTTTTCGTTCATTTAAATTTCTTAAATTCATTTATCACTATAATATGTCAAATGCCCATTTTTATGTTTGTTTATGATTCATATAATTTTTCAGCAGGTTTGTCTTATAGATTTGTGTTTCCATTGTGGATTCCTTATGGATTGGCATTTTATTGAAAAACGAAGTTAAAATAGGATTGAATATCAGAACATAGCCTGTGACAGCTGTAATATAATGGTATACATATCAAATGACATTGGTAATGTTGTTGCAAGCTTTCTTCAATAAACGAAAACTTTCAATATGACGTGGAACGTTAGTTATTTGTTATTAGCTACAGCTATCACAGTAATAGAAATTTTCGGGACAAAAGTTGTGATCTTACAAACTTTATCTAGTAACACCAATTTCACTTCTCCATGTTTAAAAAGACCTTGTCTTCACGGTGTGTGTCAAGAGACTGGCTCGAACAACGAATTTCGTTGTTTCTGTGTTAATGGTTTTACTGGACTCAACTGTCAGACGAACTACGATGAATGTCAGAGTTCTCCTTGTTTCCATGGAGCCACATGCGTGGATGACGTCGCTAGTTTTAAATGTGTTTGTTCTGAAGGATTCACAGGTTGGTTTTATCCGTTTTCCATCAACATATATAAACTTCAGTCTTTTTTTAAAAAATTGTTTTCATGATTATTTAATATTGATTTAGCTACATAATTTGAATCTGTTTGCAGTCAAATACGTGCGTGGGGAGCTTGTACGGTCTTTTTTTTGTTGCTTATTAGTTTGGAATTTTTAAAATAAAGTTCATTTCGCATGCTTTTAAGTTAATACGTCGTTTAGTTCCTGAAGTAATAGTTACGATATTGTTATGTGTAAAATGAAAGAAAAAACTGATAAAATATATCAAAACGAACTAAAATTATCATTATAAATATTGAAAAATAATGTATCGAAGAAAAATCACGCAATTTTAATATCAGCATGAGCAGATCTGATAAGTTAAAAATATGATTGTTTACACTCTAAAAGTACAAGAATTCAAAAGTTAAATTTTTTTCATAGCATTAGCGTTGTAATTGACCCAGCATAGCCATGTAGTTATGGCGCTCAACTCATAATCTGAGGGTCGCAGGTTCCAGTTCCGTTACACCAAATACACTCGCTCTATCAGCCGTGGGGGCGTTCTGTCGTAACGGTCAATCCCACTATTCGTTGGTAAAATAGTAGCATAAGAATTAGCTGTGAGTGGTGGTGACTCGCTGTTTTCCCTATGGTCTTACACTGCTAAATAAGGGACGGCTAGCGCAGATAGCCCTCGTGTAGCTTTGCACTAACTTAACAAAACAAAGATTGTAATTAATGTAACTCCTGTAAAGCGTACATGTAGTGAACTAAGATGTATTTTGCTTTTTAGTAATTAATTTAATTTCGCATTGTAAAACTAGAGGAAAGTAGAGCTAATAATTACCACCACCCACCGCCTACTTTTGGGTTACTCTGTTACCAGCGAAAAGTGTAATTGACCATTGAATTATAGCGCCCCCACAGCTGAAAGGACGAGCCTGTTCGGTGTGACGGGGTTTCGAACCCGCGATCCTCAGATTACGAGTCGAGCACCCTAACCACCTAGCCATGTCAAGTCTAAATTCCGATCTGATAAACTAATTTTAGTGTATCATGAACAATATATAATAAAACCTGTCTTAGGCGGAATCGCACAGGACCGAGTAAAATTTATAAACAAACCAAACCAAAGCAAACCAAAGACTACATATTCGTGGTTGTTGATTTGTTTGTTATGAATTTCGCACAAAGCTACTCGAGGGCTATCTGTGCCAGCCGTCCCTAATTTTGCAGTGTAAGACTAGAGGGAAGGCAGCTAGTCATCACCACCCACCGTCAACTCTTGGGCTACTCATTTACCAACGAATAGTGGGATTGACCGTGACGTAATAACGCCCCCACAGCTGAAAGGGCGAGCATCTTTGGGGCGACGGGAATGCGAACCCGCGACCCTCGGATTACGAGTCGCACGTCTTAACGCGCTTGGCAATGCCGGGCCTAAAGTAGGTCAGAAAATTGAAAACGGTGAACGTTAATGTTGAAGTTTTAGCATGCTAAAATTAACTGAGTGAGATTTTGAAGGCGCAGCAAAAAATATATTTATTCTGGATGTATTGACAAATGTTTCGTTACGGGGTATAATAATATGTTGTACAAACAGTTAGGATGATAATTGTAGACTTGTAAAAGACTAGTGACAAATTCTGTTGTTTTCCGATAAATAGACTCTAATCACACTTACAGCTTCATAGGCCTATAGCAAGCATACCGACTATAGCTATCCAATGATATTCATTCGTTGACGTGTTACTTCTGTATAAAATCACGCGAGTCTGTAGTACATTGACCAAATTTCTCTTGTCAACTGTTGGGTAACGCGTTTTTGTTTGTTTTAGAATTTCGCACAAAGCAACTCGAGGGCTATCTGTGCCAGCCGTCCCTAATTTTGCAATGTAAGACTAGAGGGAAGGCAGCTAGTCATCACCACCCACCGCCAACTCTTGGGCTACTCTTTTACCAACGAATAGTGGGATTGACCGTCACATTATAACGCCCCCACGGCTGAAAGGGCGAGCATGTTTGGCGCGACGCGGGCGCGAACCCGCGACCCTCAGATTACGAAGCGCACGCCTTAACGCGCTAGGCCATGCAAGGCCTCACGTGTTTTTGTAAACAAGTATTATTGCCTCTCGCTTTCAAGACTTCTCTACAAGTTTGGAGAACAGGCGGGACTAGCGCAATATACAGTCAAGACTATACGTCACATACAAAAAAGAAAACTATAACAAAGCAAACGTTGGTACTAAATTAAACCTGTAACAATAAATCCGTTACATATATTTCAAGTAATTTTACATTTCAAAAATTTTAAACTGTTCTTTGCAGTTTCTAAATTGACGGAACACACAAAAAAATCAAGACGAATATACATAAATATTATGTAATTTACAAAATCAATCGGGAAATAGTTTGAAAACTGTGCTTGAAACGTTACCTTACAAGACTGAATTATTCATTAGCATATCTTTGAACCGAGGTCTGTGAAGTGTCTTTTGATTCGCTTTCAGAGATCAGATACTTTTTCAGTCTTTGAACCATTGCTAAAAATTATCAATGAACCAAACCTATATATTTGAATATTACCTTTTGGTGTATTTTGCTTCTATTTACTAGAATATTCTAAATACGTAATCTGACACTGATCGTCTATAATTTTAACTCTATCGCTATAAAAGTGAAAACGCCATGACTTTTGTTACAATGTTATACCAAAAAGTTAACTAATTATTTATATACCCCAGTCACTGTGGCACAAAAATATAATTAACAATTTATCGTTTTATACCATCTAAGTTTAATTCAATAATTTCAAAAACAAATATTTCAAAAATTTTCTGTCTTTATATTTCCGTGTAATATTACATATCTGATCTGAGCTATAATTTCTCTTCATCTAAAATCTGTAAGTACAGTAACAAGCTTCTATGGTGTATGATAAATTAGATCGTAATATTATCACAGCTGTTTGATTTTTACGGCTGTAATATTAGTTTGTCGTAGTTTGCTTTTACAAATTTCGAAATTTTGCTTAAACTTCTAAAGGAATTTTAAAGTTTACTTAACAAAATAAACTTAAAAAATTAACAAATTTACAATACATGCGTAATTGAATATAACATAATAACATAATGGATGGGTTAGGACTTACGGGCCACCCTATAGATGATATATATAATACGTCTAGTCTTTTGAGGCCATCTAGTGCTTGATATATGAAACATATTTGGAAGCCAGAAATCATATAATTTTATTTCTTGGTTGTATGCGTCTCTTTTATTTTAGTCATGGTTGAAGCTAACTTCCACTGTTACTACTATACCAATAAGTATTCATTGGACACATCATACTGACGTTCAAAACGAAGCTCTTTCTATTCGACATGATACTTTTACTGCAATTGTAACAAGTGTAAATGATTATTGAACAATGAGACACACAAAGGAATGGAAAAATGGATAAAACGGATATGCTGTAAAAATTTTAAAAAATTGTCATTTGAAGAAAACAAAATATTGTATTCAGAGAAATTCGAATATAGCCAGAATGTACGTTTTATGTAAAATACATAAGCCTAATGAGACCCATTCCAAGTAGTTTAAATTATACCATTAATTCTTTAGCTGAATTATTATTTAAGAAACTGTGTGATTTAAATATTAACAAATGAAAACATACTGTTCAAAACACTGTTGATTTTGTGAATGAACTCAGAAATCCAGGATAATATTTTAATATCTTATTTGTGTCACAAGATGTCTCTTTGTTCACACCTTTTTCCGTACGTAATGTGTAAAATACTTTATTCAACATATCACATATTCAGGATTTGTCATTAAAATATATCAAAGAATTAATTAATTTTTATAAAGTTTGGGCAGAATATTATGTATTTAAACTTAATGACAAATTTTGTCAACAAGTTAATGGAATAGGGATAGAAACCCCTTTATATTGTGTTTCTTGTGATGTATTTATGGATGCTTTGGAAGATTCTGAAATACAAAAGCTTTAATAAAACTTATATGATATGGGAGATATATTTGTGGTACCTTAATTTTTTTCAGATACGTGTGTAAGATGTAAAAACAAAATATTTGGAATAAGTAATCAAACCCCAAAACTCAAGAGCTACACAAAGTTGGACTTTTCTTAGCTATCACAATCATAAATAGCCTTTAAGTTTCCAAAACTGGTACGTAGTTTTATGTTGGACAGTATATTGATATTCTTTTAAAATTACGAATATATTGTCTCCTAGTAATTTTTATCAAACCAAGCAACATTTAAAGACGTGATGTGCACTGCAACACGACATGCTTTAAATAAAGTAATTGAATGTGATTTAACAGAATTTTTAACGAATCTAAAAAACATTTTCATCTAGTGGCTATTAAAATACTCTTAATTTAGTGACTGTTACAATACTTTTTGAAAGTAGGAGACTGGAAAATAACTTTGTACTTGATGTCTTCTTGCTTCGTTATTTTGAAATACGTTTTAAACACTGTTACCCGTCTCTCCAAACATGCTTGTCCTTTCAGCCGTAGGAGCTTTATAATGTTATGGTCAATCCCAATATTCGTTGATTCAAAAAAGAGTTTGCAGTGGGTGATGATAACTAGCTGCCCTCCTTCTAGTCTCACACTTCTAAATAAAGCACAGTTAGCACAGAGAATCCTCGCGTAGCTTTGCGCGAATTTGTTTGTTTTGAATTTCGCTCAAAGCTACACAAGGGCAACTTGCGCTAGCCGTCCCTAATTTAGTTGTGTAAGATTAGAGGGAAGGCAGCAGGCCATCACTACCCACCGCCAACTCTTGGGCCACTCTTTTACCAACGATTAATGGGATTGACCGTCACATTATAACGCCCTCACGGTTGAAAGGGCGAACATATTTGGTGTGACGGGGATTCGAACTCGTGACCCTCGGATAACGAGTCGAGAGCCTTAAACACCTGGCTACGCCGTCGCTGCTTTGCGCGAAATTAAAAAAACAACAACAAACAAACACTACATAAAAAGCTACAACCTTGTGTATTAAAACAGTTTGTTTTTTATCATTTTGTGTTAAAATATAATATTTTTGTGGAATCAATTTTCATAATGGTTTTTCAGGTCAGATGTGTGAAGTAAACATAAACGAATGTCTTTCCAATCCCTGCCAGAATGATGGGATATGTATAGACGATATTAACGACTTCATCTGTGATTGTCCACCAGGGTTCACAGGTAAGACAATAAATCTAAATATATATATTTCGAATAAAGACTCTTCGGGTAAAGGGATGTTCCGGTAAATTTGCACGCGTTTGGTCACTTTTATCTAGCCATTAGAAACGCTGTCACCTTAGTGAAACGCATATATTACACGGGCAGAAAACCTACGTTTTTGCTGCTTCCTTAACCCGAAGAGTCTACATAAACAAATATTTCCCTGTTTTCATTACGGTTTACTTGAAGTTATGCACAAAGCTACACAATGAAATATCTGTTTTCTTATCACCACGGGTATCGAAGCCCGGTTTGTAGCGTTGCATTTCGGCAAACATGCCGCTGTGTCACTGGGGGTGCTTTTTCTTACGGGAACAAGACAAACTGTTAAGCGTATTCTGTGAACAACGCACGAGTATAGATTGTTTGTTTTTTGAATTTCGCACAAAGCTACTCGAGGGCTATCTGTGCTAGCCGTCCATAATTTAGCAGTGTAAGGCTAGAGGGAAGGCAGCTAGTCATCACCACCCACCGCCAACTCTTGGGCTACTCTTTTACCAACGAATAGTGGGATTGACCGTCACATTATAGCGCCCCCATGGCTGAAAGGGCGAGCATGTTTGGCGCGACGGGATGCGAACCCGCGACCCTCAGACTACGAGTCGCACGCCTTAACATGCTTGGTTATCTGTGTTTTACTTTCAACAAGTCATTTCCTTGCAAATCGATGACCTCCAGCTGAAATTCCACTGGCACGTCATCAATGACACAATCAAAAGGATTCTAAAAAAGGAGAATGTCACTTTGGATTCTGTCGAGATCCGAAAATCTCTCTAAAAATGCTTATTTAAATCACCAGTATCTTTTTCTGAAACTCCAAGTTGACATCTTCTGTGATTCCAGCATGAAACTTATTGAAACACTGAAGATGAAAGAGGTTTGCTCCTTCCAAATGTGCTTCAAACAATAACAGCTTTCTCTGAAATTCTTTAATGGTTTTATAGAGATCACAGACAAGGTTATTATTCCCCTGAAGTTTCATGTTCAATTCATTCATGTGGGATGTGATGTCAACCAAAAATGACAACTTTGACAACCATGTTGGATCCGACAGAAGTGGATTGGCTCTATATGTCTCCATAATAAATATATATATTTATCTTCTCAGTTTATAAAAACGAGACAAGACTTTACCACAGCTGAGCCACCTCACCGCCGTGTGATAAGACAAGTCACAGAAATCCGAATCAATTTCTTCAAGAAACGCCTTGAACCGGCCATGATTAAGTGCATGACCCCGAATGAAGTTCACTGCAGAAATGACTAATTTCAGTATGCAAGAAATATCTAAATCTTTTCCACAGAGTGCTTGCTGATGTATGATGCAGTATATGAACAGAGCGTTTGGGAGTTGAAGATCTTCCAACTGTTTCCTGATCAGCCCCACCAGACCCTTCTTTACTCCAGCCATGTTTTTTCCTCCATCAACTGTTACACCTTTAAGCTGATTCCACTGAAGGTTATAGTCTTGCAAAGTTTTATGCACTTCTATGAAAATGTCTTCTCCAGTTGTTCTTCCGTGCATGCTGCAAACTGATGCCAACTCTTCCGTGATCTTAAAGTCCAAATTAACTCCACGAATGAACACGAGAAGTTGTGACGTACTCGAGAGATCAGTAGACTCATCCAGTGCCAGAGAATACCAGATTAAGTTTCTAGCTTTTTGGCGTATCTATAATGCGATGTTCTGTCCAATTTCTTCTGCTCTCCGTACAACTGAAGTTGCTGAAAGGCTGATACTTTCAAAGAAATTGTCTTTTTCAGGTCACAACTCATTTGCTGCTTCCATCATACACTCTTTGATGAAGTTGCCGTCAGTGAAAGGATTTCCTCGCTCTGCCATCCGATGCACTATTTTGTAACTTGTACGAGTGACAGATTCATTTTTAGCAGACTTTTTCGTGAAGATATTCTTTTGAGATTCCAAAACACGTTTCATGGTTTCAAATTTCTCAGAACGGAACTTTCCTGAAAATTTCAAACATGTTAACAGATGTTTTGTTTCATAGTGACACCTCAGATTGTGACACCTTTCAAAACGACAACACTTTCTGTGCATATCACACAAGTAGCTCTCTGGTTTCCACAAAGCACTTTTCTCCCCATTCTTCATTGAAAACACGACACTCAGAGTCCACTTTTTTCTTTTAAAAGCAGCCATAACGATGGGTGAAAAAAAAACAGGATCTTAAAATGAAAAACACAGAACGCTGTAAGAAAAGCATTGTACTGGTCCAAGAACGCACAAACAAAATATATTGAAACGTACGATTGCCACGACACTTACCTAAGAACGAGTTAAGAAAAGCAAATAACTCGACTTCTGAGAGAAATGAGCGGCCTGCCATGGCCGAGCGCGTTAAGGCGTGCACTCGTGATCCGAGGGTCGCGGGTTCGCGCCCGCGTCGCGCTAAACATGCTCGCCCTCCCAGCCGTGGGGGTGTATAATGTGACGGTCAATCCCACTATTCGTTGGTAAAAGAGTAGCCCAAGAGTTGGCGGTGGGTGGTGATGACTAGCTGCCTTCCCTCTAGTCTTACACTGCTAAATTAGAGACGGGTAGCACAGATAGCCCTCGAGTAGCTTTGTGCAAAACTCCAAAACAAACAGAGAAATGAGCTTTGTGAAGCGGTAACCCTAGGCCGCTGAATTTACAAGACGAGTCGATTGGACGAGGGTTAAGTCTGTACTTATCAGTGATGTCGAGAAAAACCCACGTGTATAGAAATATATGTGCAAAAACGGCTCGTTTGGGTTAAGAAAATATTTTACATAGAAGAACGAACAACGTTTCGACTTTCTTAGGACATCTTCAGGTTCACAAAGAAAGAGGTAACTGACCGGAAGTTTACCACATGTTTGGAAGGGGTTGTGTAACTGAGTGTCGGAATGGAGAGGGCGGTGTTAGATGTTTGAATATATAATTTTATTTATTTTAATATATTAATACTGGTATAAAGGCGTTCCTTTATATTGTTTTATTTTGGGTTTAAGTTGTTGTATAAGTAAGACTTCTTTAACTTTGCGTTTGTTTATGTTTATTTCTTTATTTAGTATTTGAATGTTTTCTGTGGTTATGTTGTATTTATTTGACTTGTAGTGTTCGAAAACGTATGAAGGTGACTTTTTATGTTCTTTGAATCTGGTTTCTATTTTTCTACTTGTTTCTCCAA
Organism: Carcinoscorpius rotundicauda; assembly: GCA_011833715.1. Lineage (NCBI taxonomy): Eukaryota > Metazoa > Arthropoda > Merostomata > Xiphosura > Limulidae > Carcinoscorpius > Carcinoscorpius rotundicauda. Next base: position 92,424,022 of record CM022396.1, on the reverse strand, counting down.
TATAGGAGTCGTGGCAGTTATCACATTGTATTTTATAAATAATGTTGGTGTGGTGTTTGTCAGTGTAGTCTTTACATAGTATAGACCTTTACATAGTTTTGTGCCTGGTTTTTGAATAAATTTAGTATTAACTGGAATGTCATATTTTGTTACTAGTTTTTGCCACAATTAAACACAGACGAGATACATCTACTTAACAAAGGACTAAACTTCGCAATAGCACCTAGGTACATTCCAACCATAGAAATCAAAACATGTTTAGAAGATTTAGCCAGGAGTCATGTGATACTTTCTACAGAAAACAAAAGCAAGGAAACAACCAACAGAAAAAAGACAACTTAGATAATTTTATTGACATCCAACAGCCAAACTTCTCAGGTAAAATTAAAAAAATATATATTTTTTTCAGAAACATCTAAAAACATCTTAAACGATTTTTTCAAAGAATTTTCTCAAAAAACCATCAACATAATGTCACAAAACAGAAAACTAAAAAACAATCTTACAAAAAGAGACATTAATTCCATTAAAAACCTAAAACAAGACAAAAACATAAAAATTCTAAAAGCAGATAAAGGTAACGCTATAGTCATGATGAACTCGAAAGAATACATCCAAAAAATGAATAACATCCTATCAGACACGAACAAATTTAAACCAATACACACAAATCCAACAAAGACACGAGACGCAACTGAACAAATTACCACTAAAAATGAAAAAAGCCAGCACAATTTCGCAAACATTTTATTCCTACCTACGTAAAACCGACTCACGCACACCACAAATATACGGCGTCCCCAAATCTCATAAACCAGATTGTCCATTACGACCAATAATGTCAACATATGAATCGTTTAATTACAATCTTGGTAAATACATAGCATGGTCATTCTCCAAATATGTAGCATCAGCCAGCTCATTCATCAAAGACTCTTTTAATTTCAAGTCTAATCTAAATCAACTTAATCATAAAGCCTTAATGGCCAGTTTCGATGTTATATCCCTCTTTACAGAAGTCCAACCACTGAAGCCTGTAAGATAGCCTTAGAACTCTATATCCGAGACCCTAACCCAACTATAGATATTCCCAGCAACCAATTCGCAACCCTCATAGAATTCACCACGATAAAGACAAACTTCATGCTCAACAACCAAAACTATATACAAACAAATGGCCTAAGCATGGGCAACCCAGTATCACCAGTTCTAGCCAATATTTTTGTGACACAAGTTGAAACACAAGCAATTAATACAGCATTACATCCACCACTATACTGGTACAGATATGTAGATGACACGGTTGCGGGATTCAAATCTACAGAACACATACTTAATTTTTTCACTCACATTAACTCTATACATCCCAACATTAACTTCACATGTGAACAGGAAGAAAGCAATCAAATCTCATTTCTTAACCTTAAAATTATAAGAACCGACACACAATTCAAAACCGAAATCCACCGAAAAATCACCCATACTGGACTATACATTCATTGGGACTCAGCACACGAAACAAAACAAAAACTCAACATATTGAAAAACCAAATAAACACAGCCATAAAACTATGCTCACCAGATAAAATGAACGACGAATTAGACAAAATAAAACAATACTTCATCAACATCAATAAGTTTCCTCCACAAACCGTAAAAAACATTATACGCACACATCTAGACAGAAAGCAAAATCAACCAACAAAAGTAAATATATCCGACGAATTAAAAAATCACGAAACTATATACTGCTGTATACCATATATTCCTGACATCAGTAGACAAATAACCAACATTTGGAAAAAGTAGTAACAAAATATGACATTCCAGTTAATACCAAATTTATTCAAAAACCAGGCACAAAACTGAGGTCTATACTATGCAAAAACTACACTGACAAATACCACACCAACATTATTTATAAAATACAATGTGATAACTGCCACGACTTCTATATTGAAAGGCCTGGCATGGCCGAGCGCGTAAGGCGTGCGACTCGTAATCCGAGGGTTGCGGATTTGCGCTAAACATGCTCGCCCTCTCAGGCGTGGGGGTGTATAATGTGACGGTCAATCCCACTATTCGTTGGTAAAAGAGTAGCCCAAGAGTTGGCGGTGGGTGGTGATGACTAGCTGCCTTCCCTCTAGTCTTGCACTGCAAAATTAGGGACGGCTAGCACAGATAGCCCTCGAGTAGCTTTGTGCGAAATTCCAAAAAAAAACAAAAAAACAAACAAAAGCAGTGTTCGAAAACGTGTGAAGGTGACTTTTTATGCTCTTTGAATCTGGTTTCCATTTTTCTACTTGTTTCTTCAATATACAATTTTGTTTGTTTGTTTTGGAATTTTGCACAAAGCTACTCGAGGGCTATCTGTGCTAGCCGTCCCTAATTTAGCAGTGTAAGACTAGAGGGAAGGCAGCTAGTCATCACCACCCACCGCCAACTCTTGGGCTACTCTTTTACCAACGAATAGCGGGATTGACCGTCACATTATACACCCTCACGGCTGGGAGGACGAGCATGTTTAGCGCGACGCGGGCGCGAACCCGCGACCCTCGGATTACGAGTGCACGCCTTAACGCGCTCGGCCATCGAACACTGCAAGTCAAATAAACACAACATAACCATAGAAAACACTCAAATACTAAGTAAAGAAAGAAACATAAACAAATGCAAAATTAAAGAAGTCTTACTTATGCAACAACTTAAACCCAAAATAAACAAATATAAAGGAACTCTTTTATACCTATATTAATATAATAAAATAAATAAATTTATATATTCAAACATCTAACACCGCCCTCTGCATTCCGATACTCAGTTACACAATCCCTTCCAAACACGTGGTCAACTTTCGGTCAGTTACCTCTTTCTTTGTGAACCTGACGATGATCGAAGAAGGTTGAAACATTGTTCGCTCTTCTATGTAAAATATTTCCTCAATTCAAACGAGCTGTTTTTGCATGTATAAGTCTGTACTTGTTTTCGAAATCCTTATGCTTTTATTGATACGTGCCTCGATATGAATAAATGGGCAGCAAGGACGAAAGAAGAATTTTCCTAATGGTTAAAAATGCATGTGACAGCCTTGTTTCTTTTTATCATAACGTCTTGTGTTTGCCAGCTCAAAGCGACCATCGGTGTGATTTATTTTGTTATGACAGTCGGACATTTGATGAAATGTCACTTTTTATTTCCAGGCCGCTAGCTGCTGGCGGGTCGGACAAAATGACCTCGAGGGCCGTAGTTTGGTGACCACTGATATAGAGGGACGGATAAATGGAGGTTTTCACCCGTTTAGAAGTGGAAACGCTCAAAGCAAATAAATTTAAAGATCTAAATTTCCAAAGTTATTAAAGAATTATGAAAGTAAGAGGTATAGAAAACGTTATTCACTTCATATTATACGTGACAAAACATTCCATTTAATTTGCACTTCGACCCAAAATTATATACAAAAATATTAACTTACTTTGTTAATTTATTGTTTCCTAAAACGTGTTCATGTTTCTCAGAGTATTACAAAACTCATATGTGGAATTAGGATGTTTCGTTTTATGTACGTGTATTTGTGTGCATACTTTCATTGTGTTACTGGATTCATGCAAACAATAACCGTACAAAGAATGTTGATATTGTTTTACATATCCACCATAATTAATTATAGCACAGATTTCATATTAATGAAGAAGGCTGTTAATAATAAGTTGGCAAACAAAAAGTTATAAACTTGTGTTCCCTCAAAAGTAAATTACTCTATTATGCTTGTAAGTCGTTGTTTTCCAACTTATTATTATATTACCATAAGAGGGCTATTAGTTCTTGAATGAGAATCAACTTTCACTTTTTTGCTTGCTGGAGGTGACAGTGTTTTTAATGTTACATATGAATCATTATAAACCGAAAAATTTTGTAAATACCACAAGACGTATTTTTGAAGAATCATTGTCAGGTATACTTTACATAGAAGTGTTTTCGAAGAATCAGTGTGTGGTACACCTTACACAGAAGTGCTTTTTGAAGAACCAGTGTGTGGTACACCTTACACAGAAGTGCTTTTGAAGAACCAGTGTGTGATACACCTTACACAGAAGTGTTTTTGAAGAATCAGTGTCAGGTACACTTTTACATAGAAGTGTTTTTGAAGAACCAGTGTGTGGTACACCTTACACAGAAGTGTTTTTGAAGGATCAGTGTCTGGTACACTTTACACAGAAGTGCTTTTGAAGAATCAGTGTCAGGTATACTTTACATAGAAGTGTTTTTGAAGAATCAGTGTGTGGTACACCTTAAACAGAAGTGCTTTTGAAGAATCAGTGTCAGGTATACTTTACATAAAAGTGTTTTTGAAGAATCAGTGTGTGGTACACCTTACACAGAAGTGCTTTTGAAGAACCAGTGTGTGGTACACCTTACACAGAAGTGTTTTTACCACAACTGTTTAAAAGAAGAACAGTATATATGAATTTATTGATGTTAAATAAAAAAAGTTAATTTTTTTCATGCAGAAATGGGTAACTTTATATTGTGTAATTATACCTTAAGGTACGTTTCGAACCAACCATTTTTATCAAGAGGAAAAGTAATGAGCTGCCATAATGAAATATTACAAAGAAAGACTAAAAGCACGAATTATCTCAAATTATTAATAGGGTTATATTTCAAAGAAGTGGTTGTGTCAGTCAATAACGACATGAACAACATCCACTGTTATGGTATTTTTAGATCGAAACGTTTTCCCATGGAGTATACCGTGTTTAGTTGCTTTATATGCTGGACAATCACTTTTACTGGACTTGAGTTGGTTTCTTTCCTGTATAATATTACTTAGATAACCAGTCAGAATGACTAGTACTACCTTGTGATTGGTGCTCTTTTAAACACAAATGATGTGACTTCGAGGAATCACCTAACTCTGCTGTTGACATTCAAGCACAGAGTTCAGCTTCACAACATGCCTTCAATATGCAGACCAGATGTTATCTCAAGAGAATGATAAAAACCAAAGTAGCTTGAATAAAGGGAAATTACTGGAAGTTTATCGATTATTCTGCGAATGTGGAATTTTCGCATTACTCATGGTTAAAATAAAAAGTTTAAAAATTGGCCCGGCATGGCGAGGTGGTTAGAGCGCTCGACTCGTAATCTGAGGGTCGCGAGTTTAAATCCTCCTTACACCATACGTGTTTGTACTTTCAACCGTGAGAGCGTCATAATGTGACAGTCAATCCCACTATTCATTGGTCAAAAAAGTTGGCGGTGGGCGGTGATGACTAGCTGCCTTCCCTCTAGTCTTACACTGCTAAATTAGGGACGGTTAGTGCATATAATCTTCGTGCAGCTTTGCGCGAAATTCAAAACAAAGAAATATGTTTTAAAATACATGTAATGCTTAAATAATACATTGTAAGTGCGAAAGAGAAATGTTAGTTCAATTACAACATTATTACACACGTTAATTTGTATATATTGAGTAAAAATTCAAGTAATTTTACAATATTAGTTTATTGATTAAAACACTGCAAAATATTAAGTCCACTTTCTGTGACACAACAGGTCAAAGATCTTATCAGCTTCGGAAGCATTTTTAAAAAGATATTTACACCACAAGTTGTCAGTGTTCATAATTTTGTTCGTTACAGGTCCCATGATAGAATATGAATAGGCCCGGAATGTCAGGTGGTTAAAGCACTTGATTCGTAATTTGAGGGTCGCAAGATCGAATTTCTGTCGCACCAAACATGCTCGCCCTTTCAGCCGTGGGGGCATTATAATGTGACAGTGAATTCCACTATTCGTTGGTAAAAGAGTAGTCCAAGAGTTGGCTGTGGGTGGCGATGGCCAGCTTCCTTCCCTTTAGTCTTACACTGCTAAATTAGGGACGGCTAGCGCAGATAGCCCTCGTGTAGCTTTGCGCGAAATTAAAAACAGACCAAACCAAAGCGTATGAATAATGAAAAGTAATCAAAAATACCATCACTGTTTTAATTAATATTACTTATTATTGCTGGGGTTCCTACGTAATTCACAGACAAAGTGAATGACTTCATTATTATTTGTCAGTTCCTTACACGAAGAATACTTTGTAACATGTAATAATTTATAACATCATATCAAGTCATATATTTTATTGAATGACATCTTTCACAGGTAATAAAAGGCTGGTGAAGCTAGTGCAAAATATATTCAATTTCAGACTTTTAAAATCACTTTTTCTGACAGTTTTGTAGTCAGTAAAAATATATTCAAGGATCAAGTGAAGGAAATCATTTGATTTATCTTTTAAAGAAAATATAATGATAAAAATTCAGATAAACACTGGACTGATAATTATCGTTTGATGATGGAAAAGAAAAACTAGAAGTGCATTTGTTAGAAAATAAATAAGTGTGGTGGTTAACAAAAATGAATACACACTGAAAGAATTGTATTGAATAAAAATGGAACATTTGTATTCTGTGATAGATTTACTGTTGTACATTTCTTTTGGTGCCAACGTTTGTTTCTGTGAAGTTTTTTCTTTTGAATGTGACGTATATTCATGATTGTATATTGTCTGAGTCCTGCCTGTTCTCCAAACTTGTAGAGAACTCTTGAAAGCGAGAGGCAACAACACTTGTTTACGAAAATGTGTTAGATCATTGTTGACAAACGAACTTTGGTAAAGGTTGTAGAGATTCGCGTGATTTGTATGGAAGAAACACATCAAGGAATGAATGTCATTGGGCAGCTACAGTCGTGTGCTATAGACCTTTGAAGATATACGTGAGATTGGCGTCTATTAATCGGAAAAACTACAGAATTTGACCAAGAACGCTTATAGAGTACGAACATTACAAACCTTTCAACTTCAATTAATTACTTCGGACGGTAGAGTTTTTACAAGAATATTAAATATCTCCCTTGGCTAGTGGTGAGAGGCCAATAAATAAATGACATCCAGCTAGCCTGAGCAAGGCGCAAAGATATCAACAATAATTTGCTCGTCGTGTTCCTGGATCATTCATAAAATATTCAGTTCTGGACCGGTTATAAGTCTCACTTTTGTCTGTAAGCTTGTAAAACTGGTGAATATAAATCATCATTTATAATAACTATTAGTGATAACCGTTATTATAAATTGTATTGTTTTTATGTTCGTATGTTAAAATATGTTTGTGTTGAAAAGGGAAATTGTGTTTATTAGTCTTGTTAGCAATTAAGAGAGTTTTGATTCATATTAACAGTTAATTAACTACTAAATTCAAATTTCCGATTACTTGTAATAGTAATCCGTTAACATACGTAATGTAATAAATCGGAGACTTGTCTGAAATAAAATTATAATATGTAACAAGCCTAGCAAATGTTTTTTCTGCATATGGTGCATGCCCAGCTGTGGATTTTAAGTTTGTTTATTTGTTTGTTATGAATTTCGCACAAAGCTACTCGAGGGCTATCTGTGCTAGCCGTCCCTAATTTAGCAGTGTAAGACTAGAGGGAAGGCAGCTAGTCATCACCACCCACCGCCAACTCTTGTGCTACTCTTTTACCAACGAATAGTGGGATTGACCGTCACATTATACACCCCCACGGCTGGGAGGGCGAGCATGTTTAGCGCGATGCGGGCGCGAACCCGCGACCCTCGGATTACGAGCGCACGCCTTAACGCGCTCGGCCATGCCAGGCCCCATGTGGATTTTAAGTCAAAGAATGTACAAAACAAACATCTTTAAAATTATGACGTTTTTACATAGGCAATGGCATGTAACACATTTTATGAAATGTCAAAATGTCTTTAATTTTATAATACTGAATGATGTAGAAGAAATTTATCTTATGAAAATCATCTTTAATGAAATAGTGCAGAATTTTTTAGCGGCTGCATAACGTAATATAATGTTATCACCGATGAAAACCTAATCAATTTTCATGGCAGAGTATATCGACAGCTAGCCTGAAAATATAGTGGGTGTATAAAGGAAGTGTATATGGACCGTGACAGGAGAAAATTAAAGTAGAAATTGACAACAGTTGTTGTTGTTGTTTTGAATTAAGCACAAAGCTACACAATGGGCTATCTGTGCTCTGCCCACCACGGGTATGGAAACCCGGATTTTAGCGCGTAAGTCCGCAGACATACCGCTGAGCCACTGGGGGGCTTGACAACAGTATAACATTACTATGTTACACCAGTTCCAAATGTTAAGTGGATTCGTCTGAATTGTTAAGAAGTTATTTTGCTATAAGAAGGACAAACACGTTACCAATTAATGTATTCTATCAGATATTAAATGTATACTTCCTAAATTCTTTAGTTTTTTTTAATTCATCTTGACTTTGATTGTAACAATTGTGTCCAACTGCACAAAATTGGACACCAACTGTACAATCTAAGTTGTTAAAACATATGACTTGGGCTTTCGGTAAATGTATGTGAAAAGAGCTTTATGAAGTCTTCTTTTTTTTTTTACTACGGCGTATTTGGGCAGCAAATTAGATTTTTTTATATGAGGTCTGTGGTACATTTGACGGAGCTGCCGTGGCCACGTAAAAGTCACCAATACTTCCAGAAAAACAAAATTTATTTAGGTAACGAGTTTATAATGTAACCGAGTGTTTGACTGGGATGTCCAGAGTCTCATGCGAGGTGTCTTTTATCCTCCATTTGTGGACTTCTTTGACTGATGCGATGTCAATTTAGGACCATCTTTGACTTACGTTGTTTTTGAAAACTCTTTTTCATTGAGTCTTAAAAAAGATGTCGGTTCCTAACGTCCTTGCAGATGTATGAGTCTTTCTAACGGGTTCTGGGAAGTTGTATCCGAGATGTGTCAATTAGATCGGAGTTTTCAAAGTATTCATTAATCGTGGTCGAAGGACTTGCTATAAATCAGTCGTATGTTTTAATAATGGTATTGTGAAATGACAATATAACAATTGTGATTGTAAAAGATATCTGTCTTAGCTTACCCATACGTCTTGTTTTTCATATTACTCACATTTTTGGATTGATATTTTCAAACTTCATGGTATTATTATTATTATTTCTTTGTTTGTTTTTGAATTTCGCGCAAAGTTACACGAGGGCTATCTGCGCTAGAGGGAAGTCATCACCACCCACCGCCAACTCTTGGGCTACTCTTTTAACAACGAGTAGTGAGATTGACTGTTACGTTCTAACGCTCCCACGGTTGAAAGGGCGAGCATGTTTGGTGGGACGGGGATTCGAACCCGCGGCTCCCGGGTTACGAGTCGATCGCCTTACCCCACCTGGCCATGCCGGACCATTATCATTATTATTACTGTGAAGTAATTTTTTTGTAATTAAGCAAAATATAAAAAGTGTTTGAAGTAATATATAGTCTCAGTTTTCGTATGTAAGAACAAGGAGTGCACATGGATATTACAGTAATGATTGGTATGAAAAGTTGAACATTTGAAGTTTATGGAGTTTTTAAGTATACAGAAATGTGTTGGTAATTTTAATCTTTCTGTTACTTACGTATGTCAATATTTTACTCGTTTTTTACACTTATTACACTTATGATATCTACATTATAAAATTGAGCATAAAGACCATCACCAGTTTAACTTATTTCACAATTTGCTGATGTCCACACAGATCTCTGTGTATTTTATACAAGATGAATGACTTCACCCAATTTTTTTCTGGTCACTTATTTCCAGGGCTCATCATCTGTTGTTTATTTTGTGCAAGGTACAAATTTCAGTATATTTATGTGTATAATAACATACGTATTATATACTATGTTATACATTTTTAATACACAGGGGAAGTTTGTGAGGTTGACATCAGTATGTGTAACGAATCTCAAGCCAACAATACTGTCCGCTGTTTAAATGGCGGTACCTGTGTAGATGGTCTTGGAGAACAATACAGCTGTAGGTAAGAAAAGTTTTACGTATACACATAAGGTATCCTTCTGTAAATAGGTTTATAATATTATGTCATAGAAACCAGAGATACTTGAAACTGTTTACTTTTTAAACTGTCATTATAATTTGATTTTAAGGAATGTGGATATTTAATGATGAGAAATCGAAAATATATAACCACAGACTAGGACTTTGTGACAGGACTGTTAGGCGAGACGTGTCTGTTATCATCTGACAATATGTTTCAGCGGTAATACCGATAACAGGAAACTGTGCACATCTAAAAACATGTTTGTCAAAGATAAACATGAAAGTCGGCATAATAATCAAAATTATTTCTTGCCACCAAAAGTTTTATTTCTAATCATGTGACTTCTTTCTATTGCTAATTTGTTGTCTTAGTTACCAATGTGTAAGTGATGAGTTTACACAAATGCCTTTTAGTTAAAAATAATAGTTTATTCTAAGCAACTTCTTAATGATCAAATAAAGTACTTCGGCGTTTACGTTTGTCTAGTGCAGGGGCCACCAAACTTTTTTCACAGGGGCCAGATTACTTGGGGAATGAGAAGCACGGACCACGTGATCATTACGTTCAATACTCATAAGCTAGAACGAAAGCTCTCTGTAAAAGACTTAACACTAAGTTTAGGATGCCACATTAGCAATGTGGGAGTAGCATGCAATACACACATATAATAAAAAACAAATAGAAATACAACCAATATTTTTATTTACCAAAAGGTTACCAAAGAAGGTGACATTAGCAAAAACAATTGTCACATCGCACATAGTGAGTACATATCTGAATTTCACTAAGCCGTAAACAAGTTTGTGAGATTTATGAAATTGGCGTTTGCCTTTCAAAATATCTTCAATGTTCGGTTTCTAATTGCTGCATCCAATCATTATAATTGCTTTCAAATGTTCATCAGTCAACCTTGATCGATGTACTGACTTCACATACTTCATTTTTGAAGATACTTGTTCACAGACATTAGTTGTTCCGAACACTGATGTCATACCAGATGTGAACTGCTTCAGCTTTGGAAAATCATCTTCAGGTATGCAGCTGTAAAATTCATTAAGTTGTCCCTCTTTGTATTTTACTTTCAACAAGTCATTTCCTTGCAAATCGATGACCTCCAACAGAAGTTTCACTGACACGTCGTCAATGACACAATCAAAAGGATTCTGAAAAAGGAGAATGTCACTTTGGATTCTGTCGAGATCCGAAAATCTCTCTAAAATGCTTACTTAAATCACCAGCATCTTTTTCTGAAACTCCAGGTTGACATCTTCTGTGATTCCAGCATGAAACTTATTGAAACACTGAAAATGAGAGAGGTTTGCTCCTTCCAAATGTGCTTCAAACAATGACAGCTTTCTCTGAAATCCTTTAATGATTCTATAGAGATCACAAACAAGGTTATTCTTCCCCTGATGTTTCAAGTTCAATCATTCATGTGGTAAGTGATGTCAACCAAAAATGACAACTTTGACAACCAGGTTGGATCTGACAGAAGTGGATCGGCTCTATATTTCTATATTATAAATATATATATTCGTAGTGTGGTGACCCCTGGTTTAGTGTAACGTTTTATTGAAATCACGATTATCATAAAGTGAAGTCATCGAGTTCTGTTTTTCATTACTGAACTGTTTTAATGAAATGATTTTAATATGCATTAAGAAGAAAGCAGTTATAACCAGTGATGAAAAGGTAAGATAGTTATCTTCAGATTCACTGACTTGAAGTTGGTGAGTTATGAGCCATTTATGTGTTGTCATTCAAATTACGACAGTAAAGAGAAAAGTGAACACAATCATGAAAATTTTAAATTTAATTGTTGAATTTCTTCCAGAGATTACAAGTGATGATGATAGAGTAGAAATCTGATGATATTATATATTGTTGGATGAGACAAAATCCTAATGTGATATCCTATAATTCTAGGTTATCTACGTCAGCAAAATTTCCTATTATTCATATGCAAGATAAATCTCCACCTCATTCGAACTAAATAAATCTTTGTACTACACTTCTCCTTTGGCGTTACCAATACCCAAAAGGAGTACTGATTCACGAACTGTGTCAGTATAGAATAATCACTCTAGCATGAAACCTTTGTAAGAAACAGAAGTGGAAATATATGATCTGGCATGTCCTATGTACAGAATGTCAGTTACATAAAATACACATGAAAATATTTAGATATTTTTATGTATTACGATTTCAAACAGCCGGAAATTTTAATTTCGAAGTTAATTAAATGTTAATGTGTATTAAATTAATGTTATTTGCCAACAAGACTGATACACACAATGTTCTTTCTTAACGTAATTCTATTTTAATATACAAACAAAAATTCAGTTTATAATAACGGTTATTACAAATAGTTAAAACAAATAATTGTTTATATATAAACAAAAATCACAAACTCACAAACAATAATAAGTCTTCTATCTAGTCTAGAACCTAATATTTTACCGACGGTCCAGGATGAGCAAATTACTTAATGTTGATACACAGATAAACTTTACTTTGAGGGACAGCTAGCTAACTTTATTTTTGTTTGGCCTCAGTCGAGTTACAAGATTATTTTTCACAAAGAAAGATGGATATCTAATGTCCTCGTAAAAATAATAATTCCGAAGTTAATTGTCTGAAGCCGAACGCTTCGTAATGTTCGAAATATATAAACGTTCCACGTCAAATTTTGTACTTTTTAATAAGGGTTAATCACAGTATTTAGATAAATATGATATCGACTGCTATAATGAAATACACATCTCTAGAGTTAATTCATGCATAATTATATAAAATCTAATGGAATGCGAATAAAAGTTGAAATTGGAATCTTTCAAAACTAAATCTGTCAAAATAGTTGATTTCAGAATTCATTTTATCAGTCCACTCTTACAAGGAATTAGTGAACATTTTGAATCTATAATTAAATGATTACGAACTACCGTATTTTTACACTGAATGCATTCGAACAAACGATTTTTTTATTATTTAAAGCCGCATTCAAACGATTCAGTTCTCACATCTTTAAACAGACACAAGCCAACGGTGCATGGTACCTTTATTACATTAATGGCGTACTTTTGCGGCGGATTTATCGTTATGCGCTTATTTTAATATTTGCGCTTGTTTCTGTATAGTTTTATATTTTTACATGTGACGTTTACTCATGACTGTGTATTGCGCAAGTCCAGCATTTTCTCGAAACTTGTAGAGAATTCTTGAAAGTGAGAAGTAACAATATTTGTTTAAGAAAATGTGCTAGAATACTGTTTTAGGTAAAATTTGGTGAAGGTTCTAGAGACTCGTGTAATTTGTATAAAAGTAACGCGCCGAGAAGAGAATATTATTGGACAGTTACAGTCAGTGTGTTATAGGCCTAGGAAGCTACAATCGTGATTAGCGTCTATTAATTGGAAAACTACAGAATCTGACCAGGAAGGTTTATAGATTTCGAACATTTCAAACTGTTCAACTTCGGCTAATTACTTCCGACGTTAGAATTTTCACGAGAACTTGATAAGCGGCGTGAGGCCAATCATGAAACAACACTTAGCTCGCTTAACGAGGTGTGAGACAACATAAACTCAGGATTAATTTGCTCATCGTGGACTTGGATCGTCGATAAAATATTAAGTTCTAGAATATAGACCAAATATTAGACTCTGTAAGTTTGTAAAAACGTTGTACATAAACCATCGTTTGTTATAAATATTAGTAATAACCGTTATTGTAAATTGCATTATCTTTATGTTTGTATATTAAAATTTATTTGTGTTAAAAAAAGGAAAGTGTACCAATCTTCATGACAAATAACATTAATTTAATACATATCAACATTTAATTAATTACGAAGCTTAAATTCTAATTTGCGGTTATTTGATATAGTAATACTTAACGTACAAGATGTAATAAATTGGAAACTGGTCCGAAATAAGTTACAGTACTTAACAATTTAGTTTTTTTAAATTTGAATATCGACACATTACACACATTAACAAGAAAGATACCACAATACTTTAAAAATAAAACATAGCGTTACCTAGCAATTCGAATTTTCTTGGCATAGTTAAGTCCACTTAGTACATAAAAATGTTTGACTAATACAGCTACCTCAATTTAAACATTACTTTTATAAATCAATCATCTTCCTTAAACGTTTACAACAAAACAACATGAATATCTTAAACAAAATATCCCAAATATAAACCTACAGCTACTGACTAGATTTTGTTGTAAACTGGAAGATGTTATTAACAAACCCCGAACACTGACGTTTTAACTTCGGAGTAGAGGGTTTTCTTTCAACAAGTTGTACAAGATTCTTTAACCTCTTTGTGGTGAACACATTTATATTAATTATAACATAAAACATTGTCAATTTTTCCACTCTTCGAAAATCTTCATTTAGGATATTATGAAAATTAATTTCACAAATTAACCTAATAGTTATTGATTATGCACATTTTATTTATCCCAGCCTAACATAAACCCGAGATTTTTGTCATACAAAGTTATCATTTTTTTCCATCTCCTACATATGTTAGGCTGAGTCAGTATTTTCCAAGGTTGACAATTCAGTATAAATCAGCGTAAATTAGTATAGCCATTGCAAAATATAAGCAAATTCCATCGTTTAAAACATATATATTCCAACACATGCGTAAACATTTCATCTTTCGCAGTTGTTATCTCATTCAAGTCCACCAAAAGTTACGCAGGGTGAATCGTTTGCCACGTCATGGTCATTGACTAAGCATATATCACATAACTAACTACGCCGGGCATGGCCAGGTGGGTTAAGATGTTCGACTTGTAATCCTAGAGTCGCGGGCTCGAATCCTCGTCGCACCAAACATGGTCGCTCTTTCAGCCGTGAGGGCGTTATAATGTTACGGTCAATCCCATTATTCATAGGTAGAAGAGTAGCCCAAGAGTTGGCGATGGGTGGTGATGACTAGCTACCTACCATCTGGTCTTACACTGCTAAATTAGAGACGGCTAGGGCATATGGTCCTCAAATAGCTTTGCGCGAAATTAATAAAACAAACAAACATAACATAGTTACTGTTGAATATAAATAACTTCTTTAAACTAACCATTATACATACCAACACAAATGTAATCATTTAACCAATGACTAATTTCCATGCCAGCCTGCTATCTTGGTATTAGTTGGTCTTTATTTAGCCCAATTATTGAAAGTTGTTTTTTAGAAATCCCCCCCAACATCTAAATTCGTTGTTATTTAATTTCTTGGCACTAGCCACGGAATTCGATTTACAGATCCACGCTTTTCTGAACTGGCTGTCTGTGTGATTATTTATGGCATCCTTGTCTCATTCGTCTCTTTCTCCGTACGTGTGTTTACTTGTACTCATACGTATATACTGATGCGTGTAAAAAACTATGTATATACATGTTGTTATTATTATTTTATTCAAGTAATAAGTAAACATATATTTTGACTGGATCGAAGGAGGATTGTTGAATCCTCAGGCTATAACACTTCAAATTCCTGTGAAATCAAGTACTAAATTATATTTAGTCATGTAGTTTACACCGTTAAGTACAACTGATTCAGTATGTATTTTGGTTATCTGTAGTATTTGATAGGTTTGATATTTAACATTACACTTTTAAATGGTAGTACTACATGGGATAAATTTGATAGGCATAGCTTAGGGGGCTCTACATGTGATAATTCCGTTCGGGTGCAAATTCACTCAGCAGGCCGCAGTCTTCTAGATGTTTTTCAAACAAGGGAGAAAAACATGTATAACAGCGAAACTATTCAACTGATGACTTAGAAAAAACCCTTTCAGTGGCGCAGTGGTTTGTCGACGGAGCTGTACTGCAAGAAATCGGGTTTCGATAACCGTGGTGGGCGTAGCACAGATAGCCCTTTGTGCTTAATAACATACAACAACGACTTAAGTCAGAGTGATCATGGAAGCTTTTTATGGTTTGTTTATCAATGGTTATTAATTGTAATCTTCATTAAAGAATTTTGCAACTCTTCTGATTGAAGCCATTACAAAACTATTAACTAAGTTACCTAAATATTGACACACCAATGATATTTTGATTTCTCTTTTCGTGCATAATTAATAGGGAATACATTTGACGAAATTCGTTATTGAAAATATGAAACAACTTCGAGAAGAATATTACAAAAAAAAATTTGAGTGGCAAGTACATTTGGAAAAATATTTCAATTGTGAATAATTAAACAGATAAATATTTGCAGTACAAATACTGCTGAAAAAAAATTAGATCTAATTATATGTGAGGGAAGTTATTGTATATAACGTGGAGGAAACATATGAATGGATAATTCATGGGATATTTATTTATATGTTTAAAGTTTGCTCAGCCCACCACTCGGTTTATAGAGTTGTAAGTCCGTAGATAAATCGCTGTGCCACTGCTGCAAATGTAAGGGTTATAACGAGGTATAATTCTTGAAGTCCATGCAATCATATTTCCAATATTAATTGCTTTACCTATTTTATTGTAAATTAAATTATTTGTTTTAACCTTTTTGTCTGTCGGGAGGTAAGAAAGCAGGAGTAGTAAACTGATAAAGTACTATTGATTGTAGAAGCAAGGAAGTTTGTTTGTTTGGGAATTTCGCACAAAGCTACTCGAGGGCTATCTGTGTTAGCCGTCCCTAATTTTGCACTGTAAGACTAGAGAGAAGGCAGCTAGTCATCATCACCCACCGCCAACTCTTGGGCTACTCTTTTACCGACGAATAGTGGGATTGATCGTAACATTATAACGCCCCCACGGCTGAAAGGGCGAGCATGTTTGGCGCGACCGGAATGCGAACCCGCGACCCTCGGATTATGAGTCGCACGCCTTAACGCACTTGGCAGCAAAGAAATATCGGTGTCAGATTAACCTTTAATTTTTGCTTTTTTTCCATTATTGGTGATGCATATTTATATCGGAAACTTTTTTTGGTATTCAGTCTCTTTATTACTTATGTTTGTTCCGAGTGACACGAAACCTGTACTACTCTTCAGCAAATAGGATTACGTATAGTACTGATTACTATATTAATTCTTGACTGTAAACTTCCGGACACGTGAAACAATAGAGTATTTTTGTGTATTATACAACTGATGTTTTAACTGAAACATAATAACAATTAATTCCCGATGGTGTGAGACTCGAGCTTCGGACCCCACCCTTTGGCCACAGTGATGATTGAGCACTGACGAGTAACTTAATATGTAAAAGGTGTTATGTACTGAAAGGTACTGTAATAGTTGAAATCATATTTTACGTTATATAACTGTAGTTTATTTGAGGATGTAATAAGGTATTATTATCATATTCGATTTATTTTACTGAAATGCAAAGTAACTCATTCTGTAAATAGTAGTAATGTTGAGTGAAGACTGAAAGTTTAAAAACAATTATTCTTAAATAACGAACAAAATTGTTATTAAAAATCCTAAAGATAAATTATTACAGCCAAACTACGATCTTAATTTTGAGAAATAAAATTAAAAATAAATTTTACGTGTGCTAGTTAACTTTAATTCATAAACATTTGAAATAACTTTCTTTTCATGTCCAAGAAGGGTTCACCTATCCATATCAACACAAAGTTTAAAAGAAAAAAAGAAAGTTTTTTGACGGATGTAAGCTGTTACACAAAATGACTTCGAATTATGTTTATTTTTTTGTTTTCCAGTTGCCCTCTAGGGTTTACAGGTTTACATTGTGAAGTGAACATTGACGACTGTGAGTTGTCACCGTGTCAAAATGGTGGAATTTGTGTGGATTTAATCAACGGATATTCCTGTGTTTGTCAGTTTGGTATGTCGGATATAATTTTCGCTTACTTTTAACTTATCTAAGAATTGGTTTTATTAATTTAACCATTTAAATTTAAATACTCAAGGAATTGTTTTTTTAAAAAAAAAACGCTACTGTTACTATTATATTTAAGTATTTATTTACGTCCTCCAGGTTGGACAGGTGTTAAATGCGAGGCTGAATTATTGTTATGTAAAAATAACTCGTGTGAAAATGGAGGACTCTGTCTGATGGAAAGATCTGTTTTGGGTGGAAATGAAACATCTGACGACTTTCTGTGTTTTTGTGTGCCAGACTTTCACGGAAAGTTTTGCGAGTATCGCTACAATGAATGTTTACCTCAATATCCGTGTCACAATGGAGGGACGTGCATTGACGGTGTGGACGAATTTATCTGTATTTGTCCACAAGGCTACACAGGTATCCCATCGTTCTGAAGTTGTACATTTATCCACTAAAACTAAAATACATAGAAAAAAACCAACATTTTAAAATTAGTTTTTGATATTTTACTTTCACTCTGCCGACAGTCTTGTTAAAACAAATGAAAATCATTTTGGTCTTGACAAGAGTTTTTTCTTTGAAACAGGAGTTGAATTGGTTTGAAATACTGTAAACACGTGCGATTGATATAAGTTATTTTCTCTTAGTGTAAATGATTATCATTGTTCATGATGAAGATTTGAAAACTGCATTTAATTTTAAACCATAGTTGAATAATAATTATGGTAATTTTTAGTTCTGAAACGACGTTTAACTTATTGTGTTCCGATAGCAAATTAAAACATAAGTTTTAAGAAAGAGAAATCACGCTACTCTGAAATTTTTCTGTAGGAGTTACGTGTCAACAAGAAGCTAACTGTAGTAATGACTTCAACTCTGATTGTTGGGACATCATCATTACAGATGTTCAAATCACTCATTCAGCCATTCATCCAGACAATGAATCATGCACGTCATCACTGGCACGAAGTGAAGATATAAGCGACAACAGTGGTATCTTGATTTCTGAACCATCCATGTCTGTTTTTACCTCGAAACTTCAGCCAACAATGTTGTTTCCAACACATAGCGTTTCGGAAACGACAAGAGATTACTTTATTTCAGCAAAATCTCTTTCTTCTATGGATTTGCTCTCGTTTATCAGTTCTCCATTTATGAATACTTTTACGAAATTTTTTGATTTAATTACCTACAGTTCTGAAACAGAATCAGAGAAACTTGGTTCATCTGTTGTTTCTAGTCCCCTAGTGTTTGATAATCAGGTCAGCAGTTTGACTTCAACTACCGCTGGCCTTTACCCGCCGCTTAGGACAAGTGTCGTATCAACAAGCAATAATATTACCTCACAATGGTCAATGCATTCGTGGTCTGATGTAATAACAGATAACCACACTCGAGTGGTGGAGTTATCAGACGACGTATTTTTGTCACAACCTACTGTGGTGTTTAGCTCTATTACCGATATAACATCTTCTGACTTATTCTCATTAGATCACAGCATTTCTCCATCTCCAACAATTCCCAGCGAATTCAATACTTTACAAGTTGAAATGACAAGTTTACATTTAGTTTTAAGTACAACAAACCACTCTACGGATTATTATGCGTCATTAAGCCCTCATGAGGCCGGTTCTGAATTATCAACTGTTTCTTCCATGGAGTCTATTCGTGCACCACCTTTTCAATTTTATAACATCGTATTGACTTCATCTTCCATGTTGTGGACTAGTTTTAACCAACCTGACACGACGTCAATCAGTTTGTTTGCACAAACTCCAAAATCTAGTGAAACAGAAGAGCAATATGAAACGATAACAGAAAGAACATCACTGATCCTGAATATAACTCAGATGGTAACTTCTAATATATTTAACATCTCACCCACGTCAGTAAATAGCATGGGTATAAGAGAAGACTTAAGTTCAGAGTTAACACGTAGTAATCGGAATCTCGATTTCAGATCAACAGACAGATATAGTGAAGTCACTTCACCATTTTCTGCACAAAATGTTACGAGTCTGAGGCCAAGAAGCGACGGTTTTATTCCTACCCCTGTATCCATGACTGTTTTTTCAACTGATGATACAAGAAGGTTGTTTCAATCATATACATATTTTTCTAGTTCAACACTTTCATTCACATCTCAAACCTTTACCAATAACGTAATTTTAGCATCATCAACATTCTCTTTGGCAGAATCATATCAGATACCAACACTGGCATCATACCCAGACACGACACTTTATTCTAGACGTAAAGAAAACGTTACAGAAACACAAATAGATGCAGTCATATCTGATACACGCCAACTATTCTCAACTGTACTAGACCCTAAGTTGCTTTCATGTACTGTGCCATTCTCTGAAACGACATTTGACTCGTCAGCAAAAGACACATCGCGATTTTATTCATTTGTACAAAACAAAGCCAAGTCGGAGACGGCTGTGCTCTCTCCAACAAAATATTATATTACAACAGTGATATCGGAGGTACCAGACTCAGTAACACCGAGCCAATTAGTGGATTCAATATTGCCTTATGCTACACTAAAATCGTTTTCAGAAGAATCTACAGAAGTAATGGTAGATACAACAGTATTTCTCCCAACAGTATCAGATAGGACAATTCAAATTACCTTTATATCACCAACGGCAGCAGTTACGAATACACAATCGGAAGAACTGTCTCCTCTAATAACGTTATCACCATGGGGAACACTTGACAAAACAATGCTGCTAACGTTAGGCCTACACGCAATTACCACACCTACTTTAAACTCTGACGAAACAATGTCGTTGAGTGAGGAAGGAAGTTTAATGGTATCGTCCATGATAAAAACAGGTGACACATTTTATTCCACAACTCAAGACTCTTCAATTTTTCTTTCTAAACAACTAGATACAAACATTTTCACAGAAAAAACATTATCTTTCAGGCAAGAAATAACGCCATCGTCTGTCATTGGTTTAGAAAGTACATTATTATACCCTTCTTCACCAAGAAAAGATGTATCACTACAATTTCCGACAGTAACACAAACAAACTTTCTGCCAACTATAAAAACACAACCTAATTCACTGCATACAAAGATGTTTGAAACATTTGCATTACTTACAACAGTTTTAGAGACAAAAAGCATGCCAAGTTTAATAGGAAGCACAACAATAAATGTGACCCCAGAGCTTCCTACATCCACAGAAGCGATTCTTCCTATGGATTGTCAGGAGATTACCTGTGACAATGGAGGTAAAAATATAGAAGTAGCGACACCTGACGGTTTTGAGTGTAAGGTAGGTATGATATAAAAATAAGAGTAAAATAAGTAATTAAATAATTTATATCGTATCAAAATACTCTGTAGTAAAGAAAGAATAAAAGTAGCTTGTTATGATTATATGACAATAGGCTTGTACTTAATGTACGAACGTTTGTGTAAAAACAAATTAAACTGCACTAAGTCGTATTAATATTATTATTTTTATATCATTAATATCCTGCACAATTTGAAATTTTATTTTCATTAAGAAGAAATACAATTGAATAATTCATTTTCTTTATGTATATTTATTTATTATAGTGTTTATAAATGCTAACAGGTGACTTTAAAAAAAACTATTTTACAATGTACAAATCGTATATCAGGCCTGGCATGGGCAAGCGCGTAAGGCGTGCGACTCGTGATTCGAGGGTCGCGGGTTCGTGCCCGCGTCGAGCTAAACATGTTCGCTCCCCCCCAGTCGTGGGGTCGTATAATGTTACGGTCAATCCCACTATTCGTTGGTAAAAGAGTAGCTCAAGAGTTGGCGGTGGGTGGTGATGACTAGCTGCCTTCCCTCTAGTCTTACACTGCTAAATTAGGGACGGCTAGCACAGATAGCCCTCGAGTAGCTTTGTGCGAAATTCCAAAACAAACAAACAAATCGTATTGAGTAGTCAAATAAATAACACAGGTCCGCGAATTTAAAGTTCATAAAAGTTGTTTTGGTTTTAATAACGAATTTTTAATAATTCAACTACCCAAATTTCGAAAATTATATTCATATTTTTATCATGTAAGTATTTTGGTCTGTTTACAAATTGCGAAGAAAAGTCTTACTTCGACCAAATTATTACTTCATTTATCACAATAAGCATTTTTTATTATTATGTTTATAAACAGAAATACAGTCAAGCTGAAGAAAAGGAAGAACACTGATGTAAAGCGATTATGCATCCTTACTTATCCTTATTTTACTGTGAAACCCACGTATTTTAGTCCCAAAACCACTCGTTGAGCTCTTTTCAATTTAAAATTTCGTTTCAATGACCAGCAAGTAATCAACCACCATGCTGACGTTCTTAATGACCATTAAGTAATCAGTCAACCACCATAGTGATGTTCTACCTTTCCTAATACCTTTTATCCGTTTCCCTGATGTTTGATGAAACTTTTTTCTCTTTTTCTTCTCTGACGACACTGAAATTTTAAAGTAACTACTTAATACGTGAGTGTAAGAAATGAACTTTCAAGCTGATATTAAAACTCAACTCACTGAATTTATCGGGTTTGTTATTGACAATATTTTCGTAATTTGGGTCTTTGTTTCTTCTTAAAAATTGTCAATAATATGTTTAAAGGAAGTTTATCTTCCTTTTCAACTTTCCTCATTGTCCATTCGAACTCTTCATCCGAAGCCAATTTCCTGGTATGAGATACAAGAAAAATCTCTTGTTTAAATTTCTCTCTTGAAAGAGCTGGGAATTTCTATCTGAAACAGTCGCTATCTTTGTCTAAAGATACTTCTTTATGAAGCTTATGTTTTTGTAAAGTGGAAGTAATAGGACTTTCTTTGTTTTAACCAAACTTTCAAGTTCAATATTTTTTGATCCTGATATCAGGGTGATTCTGCGTGGCCATTATTTCTTTGGCCACTGTTGATTTCATGCTTTGCTGTCCCATTAACACAAAAACATGGAAACTTTGGATAACTGAATTACTGACCCAACAACATACAAAAGAATTTTAAGTATCCACAAAGTAGCCAACCACGAGTTTTGTGAAACATGTAAAAATTAAAAATTTCAAGGCAGTGAAATACTGCAGGCCTGTGTGACTACAAATAATATATATTGTTGGTGAACGGTTAAAATGGACACAAAATCATTATATTCCTTCTCAGACTTATGAGTGTTAGCACACTTGGTAATTAGAAGCAAACGAATTGTAATTTGACTAAGTGATAAGGAAGCTGTCCAGTAATTAAGAAAAATAACTGAACTGCTAAAAAACTTGAATGAAGAATATTTCCTGTATACATCATTTGCATATTTGCTTGTAGTTAAATAAGAAGCTATAAAATGACTTATGTACTTTACCCATCACAGGGATGTAACTACGAATTTTAGTGATGTAAGCGCTTAAGCTAACCTCTAAGCTACCAGAAGATGAAATACTATTTTAATGTAAATATTAAAGGAACATATACTCACTGTTTTTGTAAGTCATATCTTAAAATGTACAAAAAGCCATTTGGAATCAGTTTTTTGAACCGTTATAGAATGTACATACAAGAACTTCTGGCCAAAATTATGCGTTAGGATCATATATCTGTTCAACAGCAATAACGTACCTTTTCGTGGATGACCCAGTGAAAGATGGTTTATTCTCATTTTACATGTTTTGTTTGTATTAATACTTTAGCTGTCAGGTTTTGCGTATGGATGGACCGGATTCTTTACATTTGGTTTCTGTGAATTGTTGGTGATATAATTTTAGCCATAAACAAACAGTCCACACTCCATTTGTCTTAACATAAAATGAAATTAAAACAAGTAAATCGTGCATAGAAATGTTTGTTACACTGTCGTTTATATCACAGTTGTATTCAGAGTTTTAAATAATTGTCTCTTCTTCGTCGACGTACACACAGGCTGGTTTCATTACTTTAGAACACAATTTTACAAGATGAATTGTTATCATCTACTCTGTTATTACAATACAACCTGTAGTAATTTTAAGTTAAAGGCCGCCATTATACACTCTTCATGGCTAAACTTACATTCACGCAATCTAGTTCTACCTATGTAACGAACTCTAAGTATCTTAAGCTACTTTTGATAAGCGTATTATCAGACTGACAGATGTCTATAACATTCCATAAATTACTCGATCTCATTGTGTAGTAACACAAAATTAAAAAAAGGAGAAGAACTCAGACGTTACTACAGGGTGTTCGGAAAGTCACTGTGGAGTTTTGTAATAAGCGATAACAGCATTCATTCAGTCTATTGATAGCAATGTTTAGACACAAAATAAGAAGGATCCAGGCCTGTATTGATGCCAACGGGGGTCACTTAACATTGTTTATCATTGTCATTCATATTTACCTCCTGTATTCTATATTGAAACATGTCTGTTGATAAATATATAAGTGCACAGTGACTTTCCGAACACCCTGTAGTAAATGGAGTAATACAAGAAGGCTTAGTTCAGAGCAACTGAACCACACAAAGTATGATTTGTACAAACTGACACAAGCAAGCTCGCAATAAACTACCACTTCTAAAATTAACTAAATGTAACTATCACTCAATACTTTAGTTGTCTAAATCCTAACACTCATTTATTTAAACAGTCGTGTGTGTATATATATAATAGTAGCCTTAGTATTGATTAAAGAATTATCTTGTGTTTTTATCCAGTGTATTTGTCCGCTCCAGTTTACTGGCTGGCGTTGTGAACAAGAAGTTACTGTACATATTCCTTACTTTGGAGGTAATTCCTTCCTGCAACACCAGTTTCGAAGCCGGAGGTTCCAGCAAGGCTTGAACATAGATATTAGTTTCAGGACAACAGCCTCAGATGGCTTGATTATTTATTCTCAAGGTATCGATAGTAGTGGTGCCTTTGTACAGCTCGTGCTAAGCAATGGGATGTTAAAGTTCAGCTTTTCTTGTGGTAAACAGACAATGGTGTTTGTTCAGTCTCACCAAAAAGTGAACACTGCTTATCTTGTGAACATCAACATTATGTAAGTTATTTAACCACACTTATAATTTATTTTATCTTTGTTATAATGTATATTTTGTTCTTCATTTTATATTCTAAAGAAAAAATTTCTAATGTTATTACGTTTCTTTGTGTTGGAACCAACGATACAGTTAACAAAATCTTTATATACCAACGTTACGGTGACAACAACTTTCCATTATTTGACGACAACGGTTTTTTTCTGATTGTATGATTTAAAATCACAAGGAAAACGCGGGCCAGTAGCTTTTCTGTCTGGCCCGACATGGCATGGTGGGTTAAGGCGTTCTACTCGTAATCTGAGTGTCTCGGGTTCAAATCCCAGTCGCACCAAACATGCTCGCCCTTTCAGCCGTGGGAGCGTTATAATAATACGGTCAATCCCACTATTCGTGTGTAAAAGAGTAGCCCGAAAATTGGCGGTGGGTGGTGATGACTAGCTGCCTTCCTTCTAGTCCCACACTGCTAAATTAAAAACGACTAGCCCAGAGGGCTCTCATGTAGCTTTACGCGAAATTTAAAACGAAACAAACCTTACAATTTAATTGAATAAATAAACAAACTTTTGGTGTTATGATGGGTACTAAAATGGATCCAACAATGTTATTCGTTAGAATGAACACGAAACATTTTAACAGTTTTATGGCAAGATCCCTCCCTACAGAGTAACGTAGATACGTTAATGACTATCTTGGCTGTATTTGTCACATGACTTGAATGGTTTACATATTCAATAAGCTTTAATATAGCGGACACAACCCTCTGTAAATAGCAAAATAAAGCGAATTTGTTTTCTCCTTTACACGTCAAACAGTTCTAATTTATTATAAAGAGCTCATTTGCTCATCATTTGAAGCGCGACCGTTCCGAAAAATAAAAAATAAGTTTTCCATTCCTCTTTTCTTTGGGGGTTGGCGGGGGCGGATAAATAATATGTATCATGATATTATTTAAACGAAAACATGTCTTTGTCACTGAAAAATTAGACTCAGAGTTATTTCTAACAGTACATAGACAGTAAAATTATATTTTCGTAGGACCACAATATTGTACAGAAAGAAAGGTTAAATACGTGAAATACAAATGCATCTTTCAGACTCAGTTGGATTCCCGACGGCCGTGGAAGCGGGGAATGCACGGCTTCTCTGCAAGTCAACGGAACGGCTCCCATGAAAGGTTCACAATATGTCGTCTCTCCTGTCTTTAACTTTACAAGTTTTTACCTTGGAGGTTTTCCTCACGGTTCGAACGTTTTAAACGCTCCCATGGTCAGCGTTCCTGGTTTCGTAGGATGTATGAGAGATCTCCAGGTAGGGAAACAAATGTCAATAATATATATCTTTAACTGTCACTACCCTGATGGTTACTGTCTTGTAATATAAAGTGCAAAGTTAAATTTTCAGAAATTATTAAAATCACAGTTTACTTTCATCGCTGAAAACTATTTTTACCGATTTATGCTTCCTACTATAATTACAAAATTATATACTTTTATGCTGTTTCTATAAAGTAGTTAAGGCACTCAACTGGTAATCCGAGGGTCGCGGGTTTGAATCCCGGTCGCACAAAACATGCTCGCCCTTTCAGCCGTGGGGGCGTTATAATGTGATGGCCAATTCTACTATTCGTTGATAAAGTAGTAACCCAAGAGTTGGCTAGACTAGCCAAGCTAAGGCTAGCTGTCTTCCGTCTAGTCTTACACTGCTAAATTTGGGACGGCTAACGCAGATAGCCCTCGAGTAACATTGCGCGAAAATCAAAACAAACAAACAAACATTATTATGTGCAAATATAATTCTTTTCTCATAAATTAATATTAGAATGACATTGTTCTAATATTAGGTTATATCGTGACAGTTATGATATTAAAACAGTTTTGATTTGGTTGTTAGTAGTCGATGTAATCACATTTAAGTTTCTACTGTTTGGTAACATCGTAAATGTTACTACAGTTGTTTTTTAAGATATAAACTTTAGTTGGAATATTCCTTGTTCGTGATGATACCTCTTTGCGTGGTTTTGTGAAAAAAAGGGTTCTTTATGGTTGTTCTTTCAATTGATGAACTTGCGTCTTCATTGTTTTGTTAAGAGTAGCAATTTCATTGGGTACAACAAATGCCGTGATAGTTTTGTGTTTCACAAAACCATGTTCTTCTTTATGACAATAAAATGTTAAGTTTTGTCGGTTACACGTCGCAACAATTATAAGCAAAATTACATTTTAAACCTTAACTTTCGAAATGACTACAGCTTTAACCACGTGCCACAAAATTAACAATGTAAAGGATTTGATCTTATGGAAGGTATTTAGGGCCAAACAACATTATAAAATAAAAAGAAAACATAATATATGCGGAATATATCATATTGATTGTCATTTAACTGTATAATAATTAATGCGAGTGGTCTATACTGTCAAAGGTGGTGATCTATAATAGTAATAAAAATAGGTAAAGTAATGAAAAAGAGTGAATCGTTATTTTCATACGTTTTATGTATCGAACTAGTAATTTAATACAACTGGAAGTGAACTGACTGTTCAGCCAACTTTTAGTGACGAAGCCCCGAGTTTTTCAGTCCATAAAACCTCCAGCATAGTTCTGCCGGCCCGGTATGGCCAAGCGTGTTGAGGCGTTCGACTCGTAATCCGAGGGTCATGGGTTAGAATCACGGTCGCGCCAAACATGCTCGCCCTTCCAGCCGCGGGGGCGTTATTATGTGACAGTCAATCCACTATTCGTTGGTAAAAGAGTTGCCCAAGAGTTGGCAGTGGGTGGTGACGACTAGTTGCCTTCCCTCTAATCTTACACTACTAAATTAGGGACGGCTAGCACAGATAGGCCCCGAGTAGTATTGCGCGAAATTCGAAACAAACAAACAAACAAACAGTTTTGCCATCACACGTTTCTTTAATTAACAGTTTGAAGCCTAAACATGAGTAGATCATTCACGTTGTGTCTGACGTCATTGTACCCGGATGTTAAAAATGATGTGTATCAGTACATCCTACATTAAAGTATGCTTCAACAGAATAAGGATTTTCCAACGCTACAAGTCCACAACATTTATACTCTCGAAGCCAACTTCTTGACCTTCCTCGTTATCAGTGTATTTGAACATCTGTGGAATGACAATTGTTTAAGGTCACAATTGTCACAGTAATTTTCTAATGATGTTTGTAAACTAATTATTTATCATACTATTTAACGAATGTAATTAACCAAGACGCATTTTGTGTTATTGTGGAATCCTATCGAACATTAACTGTGGGTTAGTGTTAAACTAGTTACTCTGTGCAGAATAGTTATGTAATAAACTTGCAAATTTTAAAATGAAAACTTTATGTTAAAGAAGATTAGCTTTATTCAGGGTTGGTTTTAATAATTAATGTAAAATATGACCCTCCCACATATGAACATCGTAGCTAAGTACTGGTGTGAAATACTTTATTTTCTAGATAAACGGCAAGGAAAGGCATATCGTGGCTGATGCTGTAAACGGAGCTGGTATTTCAGAATGTGAAAATAGCATCTGTTTATTAAAGCCGTGTCGGAACGGAGGCCAGTGTAAAAGGTTAGAATAATTATTCTTGCTGTGTGTGTTTTAACACTTAAAATAAACACAAGATGGCGGACGTAAGTCAGGATTATAAATAAATAATGGCACATCATTATACCTTCACACATTTTCTAATTCAGGACTGAATTACAGCGTTTGTAATTATGAAAATTGCAATTTAATCTCTGAGCTAATGAAGTGTACCATGTGGGATATTCTTTTAACATAAGGCACAAATCCGATATTTCTTCAATTCACTTGCATATTTGTGAAACTAAATTGAATGGATGACAATTGTCTGTTGTACAGGGTGTTCGGAAAGTCACTGTGCACTTATATATTTATCAACAGACATGTTTCAATACAGAATACAGGAGGTAAATATGAATGACAACGACAAACAATGTTAAGTGACCCCCGTTGGCATCAATACAGGCCTGGATCCTTCTCATTTTGTGTCTAAACATTGCTATTAATAGACTGAATGAATGCTGTTATCGCTGATTACAAAACTGCACAGTGACTTTCCGAACACCCTGTAGTAACACAAGGGTAGAGGACGACGTTTCAAAAGTCGTTGCCGTCCATTCAATATAGTTTCGTCTAGCTAAACAATATCACGTAGTCACTTGTGTGTTGTTATTCACTGAGGAATAGATAGTTGTGCATCACCACAAATTCTGAACAGAACTGAAGGAGATGGAATGAAGTTTTTAGTTATTTTATTCGTACGTGAAGAATTGTTCACTGGACATTGTATGAGATTAAGGCATAATTGTAATACAGTACTTACACCTGTCTGCTTAAAGCTAACATTATGACATAATAAGTTCGTTGAAACTTTCGATGATTACGAATTTATACCCAAGAAAATATCTGTACTGGAGAAACCATTTCAAAGCAATGTGTCAGGATCTTTACTGCATGTAAGTATAACTAAGTTTACTTGGTTTAATAGTGTTCAGCCTTAAGTCTACTGGTTTGTAAAACTAAAAGCTAATTCTCAGTTTTCCTCGGTGGAAGAAGCAGATATCCTGATATGGCTTTGCTATGAGAAAAACACAGACTAAATAGTGTTTATAGAAAAGCAAATTAACTATAGAAAGGCGAATATGATAAAGAAAGCTAACGGGCTGCACGAGAATGGTCATGGAGAAGAACGAGCTGTAGAATGTGGAAGAAGAAGAAACGAGTTTCGAACTCCGGTGTAGGATAATGATGGTAGTGAAGACGAATGAGAAAAATAACAACATGGAGCTTCAGAATACTGAGTGATGCTGAACGACTAAAGTTTTTTATTGTGAGCCAGAGAGTTACACTCGCGATTACAGAGACAACTGCTACTTACCAGACAACTATGAGGGTGGTTAACTTTAGGAAGGTAGAAAACCAGACCACCATCGCTTAAACTGTATCCACAGACTCCTTTAAAACCAGACCACCATCGCTAAAACTGTATCCACAGACTCCTTTAGAACCAGACCACCATCACTACTACTGTATCCACAGACTCCTTTAGAACCAGACCACCATCGCTAAAACTGTATCCACAGACTCCTTTAGAACCAGACCACCATCGCTAAAACTGTATCCACAGACTCCTTTAGAACCAGACCACCATCACTACTACTGTATCGACAGACTTCTTTAGAACCAGACCACCATCGCTAAAACTGTACCCACAGACTCCTTTAGAACCAGACCACCATCGCTTAAACTGTATCCACAGACTCCTTTAAAACCAGACCACCATCACTACTACTGTATCCACAGATTCCTTTAGAACCAGACCACCATCGCTAAAACTGTATCCACAGACTCCTTTAAAACCAGACCACCATCACTACTACTGTATCCACAGACTCCTTTAGAACCAGACCACCATCACTAACACTGTATTCACAGAATCCTTTAGAACCAGACCACCATCACTACTACTGTATTCACAGAATCCTTTATTTTATTCCTACTTTTCTGGATTTACGAATCTCCTGTGGACCAAATTTTGTTGCTTATATTTACATAGTTGGTCTCTATTTCTTGTTTAAAATTACTTTACATTTTAATTTTATATTTTATTCTGTTTTGTCAGCTTGATAAACATGTAAAATAGTTTCCTAATGTTTACAAAAATATGTACAGAATATGAACGCTATGCTTTCGTTTAGAAATATAAAGTAGTGAATGGTCCTGAATGGTTTTATATGACTACAATCTATAGGCCGTTTAACAACATCAGACTGAATGTTTACGTGTGTTAGTGACACTGTTTGTGAAAATAGGTCCTAGTTTTTGTTTCATTTCAAGAATATATTTTTTCGAATTATTGTGAAACTTATGTTGTATAAGGCATGGCCAGGTGGTTAATACACTCGACTCGTAATCTGAGGGTCGTGAGTTCGAATCCCCGTCGCACCAAACATGATCGCCCTTTCTGCCGTGGAGGCATTATAATATGACGGTCAATCCAACTATTTGTTTGTAAAAGAGTAGCCCAAGAGTTGGCGGTGGGTGGTGATGACTAGCGGCCTTTCTTCTAGTCTTACACTGCTAAATTAGGCACGGTTAGCACAGATAGCTCTCGTGTAGCTTTGCGCGAAATTAAAATGAACTTAACAAAAACCAATGTTGAATACGGATTTCTCAGTAAGCACCGGAAGTGTATTGTGTTAGTAACCGAGAGACGGAAGACAAACACTTTCTCCATTTTTTTGTAACATCTGAGCTCACGTACATACGTATATCACGCAACACTTTAGGCGCAGTAAGTGCTTTCAATGAACAGCTCGTTTTGAGAATTCCAGAAAATAAATTGAAACTCTCCAAGCGTTATGAAGTTAGCGTTGAAATGATTTTAAGTGATCGATGCTGCTGTCTCTAAAACTTGTTTCGAAAGCATTTCCCAAATATATTACTACGAAAATGTACTTTTGACCTTACGGACTGAGGACATTTATAACTCTTATCAGATTATACCATAAGTAATGTCCGAAAATTGAATACAGAAATTGCATCATCATTTCCGTCTTTGTAGAAGACTTTAATGACTAGAATATGTGGTAAGACGTGTATAAAAATGTTCTGACACATAAAAGAAACTAACCCAACTCCATTTTTTCATCAAATAAACCCTTATTAAGATGAATGTGTCTGAGAAGCACATTAGTCATATAATGTTTTATGAGTTTGAAAAAGGCAATAGTGCAGAAGAAATTACACGAAACATTCAAGGTGTTTATGGTGCGAAGTCTGTCAATGAAAGAAAATGTCGAAGGTAGTTTCAAAAGCTCAGATCAGGTGACTACAGCTAAAGTGATGCGCCACGATCAGGTCGTCCTGTTGAGTTTAATAATGACTTGATGCTGGCTGCACTTGAAGAAGATTGTGTTGTAACTGTTTAAAAACTAGCACAGAAGCTTAATTCAACCCATTCAACAGTCTACTGTCACCTGCAACAACTTGTAATGGTGTCAAAACTAAGAAGATTAGTCCCCCATGATTAGCCTCCCAAGCCAACTTTAGAGCAAGAGTGGACATTTGCACCTTTCTGCACTCTCGTGAAAGTAACTCACTCTATTTGGACAGGTTAGCGACTGGAGATAAAAAGATGGATATATTATAAAAATGTTAAGCGCCGCAGACAATGGCTCAGTGCGGGTAGACTGGCTAAAATACAACCCATAATGAACCTCAACCCTAGTAAAGTCTTGTTAAGCGTTTGGTGGGATGTTGTTGCCTTTCAACGTAACGATTACATTAGACGTGAAGAAGAAGAATGTCGTCGGTGTTTGGGTAATATAAGTTAATAACCTGGAGGGCCAGATTCTCTACAACCTCTTCCTCCTCCCCGTACTAATATTCTTGGCTGATTGTTATTTTGACTGTGTACTGAATTTTTATTTGGTCCTTTTCAGGGCAATGTCCATGTATTTTGACTCGTATACAGTTTTTATTCTATTAGCAGAATGTCAAGTTTGCTGGTGGCTTATTTTTTTAAATAAATAATAAATAAACTAAAAAGATTTTTTAAAATTATTATTGTGATTATTATTATTATTTAAATTTATATATATATATTATTATTTATTTTTATATTTGAAATACAAATTAACTGGGGAGAGATATTTAGGACTAGCTTCATCATGTATGAGGTACCCGTCTAGTTCGCACATTAATTCGTTTTTCATCCAATTCTTATTAAAGTACCTAATTGTAATATGTAGGAGTCTATCTGGTATGGTTGGTATGTTCGAGTATTTGTGAATGAATTGAGTTGATATTGTTCTCTGTATGCAGTTGTGAGAAGTGTGTTTTGGATTGTTTGTAGTTTAGTTTTAATTATTTTATTGCTTACAGTTATCCATGCTGGAGCTGCATAGTCTATTACAGGTCTAATATATGTTTTATAGATTTTTAGTATGTTATCTGTAGATACTCCACTGTTTTTACCAGTTAGACTCCTTACATAGTTGGTTCTTCGCCAGATTTTATTTTTAATTTCGTTTACATGATTGATCCAAGTTAGTTTTGAATCATAGGTCAGACCTAAAAATTTTGCCGATGGGGCAATCTGGAGTAGAGTGCCATTCATATATATTTCTGGCTGTTGTTTTTTGTGTTTTGTCGATTTCGTAAAGACTATGAGCTGTGTTTTTGCTGTGTTTATTTTAATTCTATATTTTTGACAGTATTCACTAATTCTATTTAATTGTGGTTGTATGTTTGTAGCTGCTATCGTGGGTGTTGCGGCACTTTTCCAGATTGCCACATAATCTGCGAACTGTGATGAGAATCCATGATTTGGATCCTTCAATGGCATATTGTTTACATACATGATGAAGAGTATAGGGCTAACCACCCTTCCCTGAAGGACACCAGCTTGTGGAGTAAAGTATTCGGAATAAGTTCCTTCTACATTTACTCTACATTTTCTATTTTCCAAAAAGTTAGATAACCAGCGAATAATTCCTCGCGGTAGTTCCATTTCATTCATTCGGAACCTTAGACCATCGTGCCAAACTGTGTCGAATGCTTTCTCGATATCGAGGAAGAAAGCGACTGTACATTCTTTTTTGTTAAGCTATATATTATGGTTTCTGTTAATCTGATTAGGTGGTCTGTCGTTTGTCTGAATTTCCTGAATCCATTTTGTTCTTTTGGTAATTTTGATGTTATCTCCAAGTATGTGGAGAGTCTATTACTGATTATTCTTTCAAGAATTTTGCCTGCACAGCTGGTCAGGTTGATTGGTCGGTAGCTATTAGGTTTATTCGCTGGCTTCCCTTCCTTATGGAACATTAAAATATTTGCAAGCTTCCAAGAAACTTGGATGTATCCTGAGGATAGAGATAGGATAAAAAGTGAATTTAGGTGGTCAAACAATTTCGGAGTGCCCTTTTGTAGGAGGATAGCTTGTATTTCGTCTTCTCCTGGTGCTTTGTTTTTTGGTGTTTTTTATTGCTTCTAGTAATTCTTGAAGGGATATTTCGTTTGTTAGTAATGTGCTTTCATAATCTGTATCGGAACTTGTATTTGTATCAGTTATGTTTACTAGAAATATTGGTTCAAATTGATGTTTATTATTTACTATGTGATTAGTGACTTTATTGTAGAAGTTTGTATTCATTTCTGGATCTGTGTGAGTTTTAAATGTATTTTGGAGTTGATCTTTGAAAGCTTCGGCTATTTCTTTATTTGTACGTGCAATGGTGTTATTATGTTCAAGTGGAGGATATTTCTTTGTGTTTGTGTTTTCACTTGTGAATCTTTTAAGATGTGACCAGAATTTTTTTGGGTCAGTTATGTCGTTTAGTTTATTGCAGTAATTGTCCCATTTATTTTGTTTTTATTGTTTTATTTGTGTTCTGATGTGATTTATAATGTTGTTTATTTGCGTTTTTGTTTCTCTGTTTCTTGTAATCATGTACTGTCTTCTTAATCGTCTTCGTGTTTTGATTAGATTGATTATTTCTGTGGTAGGTTTTCATGTGTTGTTTTGGTATTGTTAACTTGGCTGCTTTTTGAAGGCATTCCGTAATTGTTTGACAGTAGTTATCTATTTCGACATGTGTTTTAACTTCTTTTATAACTTTATTAGGTAACAGATTATCTCATTCCTGTTTAAAATATTGCCAATCTGCTTTTCTGTAATTAATTTTTTCTTTCCTGTATGTTATATTTTTATTGGAGGTGAGATCGAAGACACAATATATTGGGAGGAGATTACTGTCAACATCCTTTCCCACTTGAAATTTTATTAATTTCTGGCTTAGGTTATATGTACACATACACAGATCTAGTATGTCATTGTAGTTAGTGGCATACACTGTTTGTGTGTGGGTGGTATCATTTAAAAGAGCTATGTTATTATCGTCTATGAATTTTATTAGTTTTCTACCATTGGAATTTGAGCTTCGGCATCCAAAGGTAACATTTTTACTATTTAAGTCCCCCATAACTATGGAGTTTTGGTTGTGGGAAAGAATGTTGCTAAGTAATGTTATATCTATTTGTTTATTAGGTGAACAGTATATTCCTGCTACTGTTACTTTAGTTTTATTCATTTGCAGGATATCTACAGTAATATGCTCATTGCCACTGCTAAGTTTAATTTCTTTTACTGAAAGCTCCACTCTGTAGAGCAGCATAATGCCTCTATTTTCATCATTTCTATTTATTCTATCTTTTCTTATGGTTAAATAGTTTGGTATTTTAAATCTATTGTTATTATATATCAGAGTTTCGCTTACTATTATGATATGGGGGTTAGTTTCTTGTATTAGGTCTTCGATCTCATGTTTCTTGGGAGCTATTGCACCTTGGATGTTGATATATACTACTGTGAACATTGTGTTGTGAGCATGTATCCAGTAAGTGTTGATATTATATGGGGTATGTGTGGTGTTATGTTGATATACACTTCTGTGAGCATGTATCCAGTAAGTGTTGATATTATATAAGGTATGTGTGGTGTGATGTTGATATACACTACTGTGAACATTGTGTTGTGAGCATGTATCCAGTAAGTGTTAATATTATATGGGGTATGTGTGGTGTTATGTTGATATACACTTCTGTGAGCATGTATCCAGTAAGTGTTGATATTATATAAGGTATGTGTGGTGTAATGTTGATATACACTACTGTGAACATTGTGTTGTGAGCATGTATCCAGTAAGTGTTGATATTATATAGGGTATGTGTGGTGTGATGTTGATATACACTACTGTGAACATTGTGTTGTGAGCATGTATCCAGTAAGTGTTGATATTATATGGGGTATGTGTGGTGTGATGTGTTTTTTGAAGATATTGATCAGAAGCTCAAAACAGTTAATTATCTTATTTGGTTTGGTGTATTCTGTTACTAATTCTGTAATTATGTTTTTGATTATTGTTGTGAATAGGCTTGTTTTATCTGATGTGTTATTGTTCGTTTCTTGTACGGTGGTGTTGTTTTCTTTTGGTTTTTGTGTTTGTGTTAAAGTGTTCTTGTCCTGGGTTTTAATGTTTTGTTCTTGCTGTTTGTGGGGTTGTTTTCATTTTAACATTTCTGCGTACTTGGTTTTTGTTGTTTTATTGAATTCTGTTGATATGTCTGTTTTAGGTAAGCTGTTTATATTAGGTTGGTTTTGTTCTGTTGGTGTTCTGATCTGATAAATGCGTTGTTTTATTTGTTTGTATTTATCACATCCTTTACATTAGACTTCTATTGTCAACAGTTAAGCACTTGAAAGTCGTATTGAAAAAAGAGAGGCCTGTTTTGACCAATCGTAAAGGTGTTGTGTTACACCAGGATAATGCACAGCCCCATACAGTAAGGATCACATCTGCAAAGTTTGAATAGCTACACTGGGAGAAACTTCTCCATTCCCCTTATTCTTCAGATCTTGTCCCATCTGATTATTATCTATTCCGAAGCTTGCAGAACTATCTTGATGGTAAAAAGCTTGGAACATATGAAGATGTGAAAACTGCCCTCTCTACATTCTTTTCCTCAAAACTCCAATAACTTTATAGATATGCATTCAGAAGCTTGTGAATGTTTGTGAAAAGTATTTGAAATCCTTCCTGTTTTTCTCAACCTTAAATCGGACATTACTTAAAAGATGACCTGATATTTCCCGCTCATATTCAACATCTTCTGTTGCCCGTTGGCAACAGTATGACCAGGTAGATAAGGCACTCGACTCATAATCTGAGGGTCGCGGGTTCGAATCCTCGTCGCACCAAATATGATCGTTCTTTCACGCGTGGGGGCGTTATATTGTGATGGTCAATCCCACTATTCGTTGGCAAAAGAGTAGCCTACGAGTTGGCGGTGGGTGGTGATAACTAGCTGCTTTTTCTCTAATCTTAACTGCTAAATTAGGGACGGCTAGCGCAGATAGCTCTCGAGTAGTTTTGCGCGAAATTCAAACCAAACCAATATTTTGAGTGAATCGGAACGAACAGAATCATTACCTTCTAGTTCTTTTCCTATTACTTCGTCAATTTGAAGTTTCCACTCTTGTCTATTACAGTAATGTTTTAATTTTTCGATTTTTTTGTGTGTGAAATATTATAGAAGTGAAGATGGAAGTGACGAAGATTGTGAATTCCTACTTTTTATTATTTCTAGCTTTAAATTAATGTTACTTTAATGCATCTTCGAGAATATTGTTTTATATTATCATACACGTTAAGATATTTTAATTTTCGGAAAGCTATAATGATTTATAAAATGCTCTTCTTGCATTTCACGCGTTTGCTTTGGTAGTTTCTGTAATTTTTTTTTGAAAGTCATAAGCAGTATATTTATTTTTAAGCCAATATATAATTTAGCAGAATTCCAGCTTATTGAAGAATTTTTTAGAAAACATATGTAGAAACATTCATTCAGTGTGAATATGAGAAGTGTTTAATCATATATTTATTTAATTCACTCTAGTGACGGAGAAGGCTGGTTCTGTGACTGTAAAGAAAACTTTACTGGTATCACATGTGAACGAAGAAGCTGCCCTACCAATCCTTGCCAGTACGGAGGAACGTGTCTTCTTACTGGTCATAACAATGAATTTGTGTGTCTTTGCCCATTTGGTCGTCATGGAAAGATTTGTGACATGAGTACTATTGTTGTCTGATAACATTGTTTTTAGAGTTTTACTGTACACGCTCTGATACGAGAGGTTGCTCAGAAACAAATACGATTTTGTTTTCGATAGGATAAGACATATCAGTTGAAATCTGATGATAATGGTGTGGGTAACCAGTGCTCTTTTTAATATGTCTTACTTTTGTTCAGTCACGTGTCATCTATCGTTTACTGGGGTTTATCATGCTGTTTCACTAAAATCTAATATTATTATTTCAGTTGAATATCGTTATTTTTAGTGCAATGCTTATCTTAAAGTTTTGTCAACGTCTTGTCATAAGAACCTGGGATTATAGCACACCGTTTATAACCGATGCCATTTTCAGTTATCAACATGTGGTTATTATCTTTGATGGAAAGAAGTGGTGAAAAGTTGACGTATTAATGCATCAGTTGAATTTACTCACTTTCAGTACAAACAATCCTATTATTTTTACCGAATACCCACCTTTACCTTACAGTAGTATTATGCGTTTTACCGAATACCCACCCCTACCTTACCGTAGTAATATTATGTCAACAGAAAGGTTTAGTTTTGATGACAGAAAACTAGTGCATGTGAGTGAAACTAGTTTTATTTAACTTTTCAAGAGGTATTAAACAAACTTTGTCTTACATTGCATAGTCTAGTAAATAAGTAATGTAAGCCAGGTCACAAAAGGTAAACTTAGGTAAATCTCAGCTGATAACTGAGTGTAAGGTCTTTTCAAAAACATTTTCCTCTTGTTAGTAGCTTATGAGATCATCTAAGGTGATTACTAATTAGTCATGTTTTTTACATCTATACAATAATTATCAATTATTTGATGTAAGCTTCAGAAAGACATATTCTTTAGAACAGATACTAAATAAAATAATAGTAATTGTTTTCAGTTGTTATTTTTGTAACCCTCTTCTTTTGTACGTTTTTTTTAAGCTGTAACATGAAAGTTCTGAAGTTCAATTTGTATTGCACAGTTTTATTTTAATAGGTTTCTCAGTATAATATCTAGAATTATTAATAAACTATTTGTTTTTAGTAACGTCATATTCGTGGAAATATTTTCACGGTGACGTGATGGGATATTCTTCCTACTATAAAGTTCCTCGTCCATCCAATATTAGGGAATACCTCGAAGTTAGGTTTCGCTTTACCACATCTGACTTGCAACAGATTGGTCTACTCATGTTTCTGGGTCAAGATGGTGAGTCAACATAACTGTTATCAAAACGTAAGAATAATTGTAAATAAAACATTGTCAAGTGATAGATATGAGGAATTGAATAGGTGATTATGTTAAGGGTTGTAATTATTTCTTACTTAAATGTTCGAGGTCTTGAAAATAATAAAGAAAGTTCAAAATTCCAGTATCTTTCGAGATGCATTTGTGACTTTTAATGCAATAAGTAAATACTTTTATATGACTTTCATAAAAAGTAATATATTATGCAAAACATTAAAGGATAATTGGAGAGTACAATATTTCAGACTATGTCTAACCATTATTCTTAAGTAATGTCAGCTCCTACTGTAATTCATTACATTGTAAACCAGGTAATTGACGATCAGTGATGTGATATGATATTCATATGACTATGAATTCAGCAAATGCTCATAAATGAACATTTGATAGAAGTGACTTTACAAGTTTAAAAGTTCATGACAATTCACCCAGACTTGAACAAGGATCACCCGAAACAGCAAGGGAACTCAAGGTTCTACAACATAGTCAAATATTCTTTTAAAATGGAAATGTCCAGACTCTTTATAGCATCTGGACCTAGAGAACAATTATGCATCTCCAGAAACATTCAGTATTTGTTCAAAGGTATAAATATTTGCTGACCATGCAAGCCACTCCATTTATGTAAATCCCACTTTTTTCAAGGAATATTTTGACAAGTTGAACACAGTGGAAATGATAATAATTATCAACTACTCCAGTAATACACAAAAAGTTGGAGATTATGGTCGCTATAATGTGTTGCTTTACAGTTACTATTGTCGTATCCACGGATAAAACTGATAGAAATGGTTAGGAATGAAAGATGTAACATTGAAGATTTGGAAAAAAACTTGTGTGTAAAACAAGGAACAAAATCTTTATTAAAAACACATCTATTGATTAATTAATGTTAACCAGTGTCTCTTTCATTAAGGTCTAATTGACTTTTGAGGCAGAAGAGTAATCATGACCTTGTTGTTTTTTTGGGGACTTAATGGATTATTTCTACTACACCTGTTCAGGCAGTATCTCACAATTCTTGGTTTCCTAGTTTACTGGTTATTTTCACTAATATAAACTAAAGAGGAGAAGAACTAATAGCTCATGTTAATTTGTACAAACCTTTTCATCCTGTCGCCTAGGTATGGCCTACAGTAAAGATAATACAGAAACTTGTTAAGCGACTATAAGTCTGTGAAAGGATCACCGTTGTATGTTATTTTAGCTCAAAGCAAGGATTAAATGATCCTGTTTATAGGGATATAAAGTAAGTCGGGCAAAATATATAAACTTTTAAAAAAATGTGATTTAAGTGGTTAAGTATATTTTATTTCCTTAGTTAAAGAATACAAAAAATCTGGAAGTTTTTGTTGATACATTTACCCTTTTCTTAGCTTGTGGTTTTCTTAGGTCAAAACGTTTAAATTCAGTTCTAAATGGTCACAATTAATTCTTAACGAACGTAATTATGAATCCCATAATTCACCTCTTTAGATGACGTTTCTTCATGAAACGTACATATGAATAAAAATAGAAAAATAATAATCAGCCAGCAAACAAGAAACTAATAAAAACAATACAATACTAATAGAAAGCAAAACTAAATAAAGTGCAGGACAAACCGCTTAAAATATTTAAAAGTGATAAAACTTAGATTTTTTTTCGCAATTGTAAAAACATAGAGAAATAAAACAACATGATCTTCGGTTGGTAAATATGAGATGGACTAAAAAAACTTGTAAAACAAGATAAAAATTAAAACAAATATTGTAGAAAAAATGGATTATATTTGATTAAAAAGTAAAATTTGAGAATGAATTCACTTTAAAATATGCTAAGTATATTGTGAAATTTATTATGAATCAATTGAAAGGTAAAGTAAGAAGATTTGGCACTGATAAATGAGATACCATGAAAAAAGAACTGCAAATAAAACAAACTGAAGTGCATTCACGGGTTAATATTGAATTAGGATATTACAATAAACTTGAAAGGCTATCAACCTATGGATTTAGAATAAATTAAAATATTACATAACATGCACACACTCATATCGAGTAACAAGAAAAGTATCTGAATATAATGTCGTTCGTTTCTAATTGAATGAGATCTTCTGGTAAGCCTCTTCGCCATCTGAACACCTTTTCTTCTAATGTATCAACTCTTTGTAGGATTGGAAGGTCATCTTTTATTTCTGTAAGGTATTGTCTACTCAAATGGTAAAAGTCTTTTCATACAACAACCAGTAGCAATGTTTGACAGACATTATGACTAGAAGTATGATTCTTTGTTATAGAATATTGAACTTCAGAGTTCCTGATTTATGGTTCACATGTGTGATTGTATGTTGCATGTGTCCTTTATCTGTTACAGTGCTGCTTCAGTTTCACTATCACTTCAATCAGTCTACAAGGTCGATGAACAGTCCAGATGAGAAACATGAAGTACTTATTTCTTGATCTGAATATTCAGATTAATATTAATATTCAGGCACTCAGCGTCAACATGAAGCACCTAACTAAAGACATTTAAAAGCGTTAGAAACTTATACAGACTAAACGACATGATGTGGTATTCATTAAAGCCTTTCCAAGACAGCCATAAGTCTTTCTTTGTCTTTCATTAAATATATGAATAACTAAAATCCAGATCTAGTGTCTGGACCAGCAAGTGTCTTTCAACACTATACCACTCACATCTGGGTGATCTCTGACTCGATAGAAAAACTGCAGCATTGAATTAAATAAATCAGATGATTTTTTTGTTTTTCCCAAAGCCATAAAAAAGGCGACCTGTGTTGTGCTCAACGAATGTATCGAAACCCAATTTTTAGGTTAATAAACCATCTAACTTACTGTTCAGCCATCAAGAGACTGTAGTCATTATGAGACACTAATGTTTTTAAATACTTCAAACTTACAATTTATTGAAGAAAATGGTTTGATTAATCAATTTGATACATAAAAATAAATCTTTTCAGTGGTGTGTAGGTTTATAATTCTAAAAACGAGGTATTGATACAAGTGGGGGATATGACGTGTAGTTTAACAATAAACATACAAATATAAAAGATTAATTTTTGACTTTGTGTCGATTTCAGCGTGCTCCAAATAAAAAACAAATCTGTTTGTGAACTTCATGGAAGATATCTGAGCTTTATACGGTACTCAAAGACTTTTATGATGGAAGCCGAAAGTTTTCATCAAAACGGTGTCAATTTTAGCCTTTTAGATTCAATACGTTCGAACTAGTTACTGTTTCTGAATGTGAATTATGAATTTTGATGAAACTTACTGTATCTCAACATTGAGAAGATAGAATATAGTAAACGAAATACATAATAAACTCGCTTATTTTTTGCTTGTTGTAACCTAATGTGCCAATAAAGCTTTCAGTTCAGTGAGATTTGCATAGAGACTGAAACAAAATCATTAATGTTTATCTTGTTTGGATTTGAGAGTTGACATATCGAGTTATTTGTGAAAATGGAAAGACGTGTTACCATATTCATCTACCTATAATTCATATCTTAGCTTTTTGTTCCACTCTGGCTTCATGATCGATACAATAGATAAGAAGTCACTTTCTAATGGTTATATTAAATCAGCTTCCAATGCTAGCAACATTTTTATTACTTACTCTTAAATAGCTTGCATGGCCCATATCTGTAAGGTGACGAATTATTGTTACACTACATATTCCTATATGCAATTCAATAATCTCTATAAGGAAAATACTCTTGAGATCACATTGGTGGCACATTATTCAAACAGTGACCTCAGATGTTTTGAAAGATACGTATTTATTTTCAGGTGCAGTGTAGCTTTAGCAATTCCAGCTGTATAATTGTTCTTTTTCATATCCACGTCTATCACTTTGTCAATGGCCATTTCAGCTTGAAGTTGAGTAGCCAGATGTCTTTAATTGTCACTAGTACAACACCAGTACTTAGAAATGTTATTTCTCTGAAAGTATATTCTGACGTTTGGATAGAAAACATTATGTTTTGGGCAGTAGCTCTATTCCTACCTCAGACATTCAGTAAGATATGTCTTGCATGGTTGAAGGCATCATTTGTCTTCCTCAACCACCTGTCTCATGACAAGTATGAAAGATCTCATATCCACTGTTAAAACAGGCGTTTCAATACTTGTGCTCTAGGCAGTTTCTTGGAGGCTTTTTCTGTTACAGCAATGGTACATTTATGGCAGTTGACTGCGAAGAAGTCAGTTTAGACACGAGAAACTGTGAAAATAGCATAATGGCATTCAGCCTCTGTCACAATGAAGTTGTTGGTAAACATGTTTTTTTGAACCATAGTGGTCACTGTCGATTTCAAACTATTCAGAAGTGTAATCAGTCACAGAACTTGCTTCTGGCCATGGTTATAAAAGAAAATCGTTCTGTGACTCAAAAGACATTGCAATAAAATTGACATATATTCTGCTTTCATTATTAATACAATAAATAAGTATTTGAAGATGAAAAAATGTCCAAAAACGGAAATTTTATAACTTCCAACTAAATTCGGAAATCAAACGAAAGATGACATGAGAAACAAAATTCATTCATGTTACACTCGCGTCTCAATAACTGATATTTCATGTGATTGAACTTGTCGATGTCCTTTATGATCAATATGATTTTATGGTCCCACTCATTGATTTCTCTAATTTTTCAAGACACTTTAAAAGATTAGACAAGATGCTAGAAAGAATGGTGAAAGATAAAATATTTCTGAACATTGAAAATGAAAATTCGAAGCAAAAGTCGTTATCTATAACCTGAAAGAAGGGGAAAAAATCTAAGATACCTAAAGTCACACTGGATGAGGTCATTAATTGTAACAAAAACGCAGTATAGGCTCATAAACCAGAGGTTGTCCATATAAGTTTAGTTTTCAAACTTAATCTATGGAACTATGATCTAATAATTTTGATTGATTGTTTGGTTTTGAATTTCGCGCAAAGCTACGAGGGCTATCTGCGCTAGCCGTCCTTAAATTAGCAGTGTAAGGCTACATGGAAAGCAGCTGGTTATCACCTCCCACCACCAACTCTTGGGCTACTCTTTTACCATCGAATACTAGAATTGGCCGTCACATTATAACGCCCTCACAGCTGAAAGGGCGAGCATGTTCGTCGAGCTTAATAAGTTTGAAAGTAGGGTTATATCGGATCAACTTTCTCTTCATATAACTTATCTGTTGTGTGGGGCTCGGCAGCTAATTGCTCACAGACAGTCTTCTGCCTATTCGTATCACTGTAAGCCAAATTATCAGTCTTCTGCATGTATTTCGTCTTTTGACAGCTTTTGTTTTTTTTATGTGCTCACCGTCTTGAAATTGACGTATAGATTG
The DNA here is from genome assembly GCA_011833715.1 of Carcinoscorpius rotundicauda. NCBI lineage: Eukaryota > Metazoa > Arthropoda > Merostomata > Xiphosura > Limulidae > Carcinoscorpius > Carcinoscorpius rotundicauda. The sequence goes on along the minus strand of CM022396.1, from coordinate 92,380,016 downwards.
TAACTAATCTGTGCAGATCTACAAGTAAGAGGAATGCTATTATTTATTGGTTGAAAAAATGACTCATCAGAGAAGTGATTCAAAGCATAACTTTCTTTTGTGCGACTTGTAGACTTTTAAAATCGAATTACTTCCGGACTCGTTTATTTTGCCTCATTCAAAAACAGTAATTTAAAGCTTTGTTGAATCGTCTGAAAAATCAACATAAACTGGATTTAAGTTCTCATTGTAGCTTGAGTACATTGTTATGTCTTTGTTTTGTTTAAATGTATTTTAGTAATTGATATTGAATGTTTGTATAAATGTTGTCAGGATTGTGGTCTAAGATTGAAGTAAGAAATAATTAAGTAATTTGCTACCTCTTGGTAAATTGTGCAATTAACATCGTAATGACAAATTTACCTTTATGTAAGATTTATTGTTCTAGCATAACCTATTCAGTTAATCATTGAAATACTGTTACTAGTGATTTATTGGTTTATTACAGTTTTAATTGTTGGGATGCATTATCTATCTTGATAAATGCGGTTTTGTAAAATCTTAAATAACAAAGGTACAGAGTTACAGTGAAGTATGAGTAACACAGAATTAATATTAACTGTTTAGTGTTACATACATCATTTTGTTGTGTCATCATAATCAAATATGAAAATTAACATTTCATACTTCAGACAGTGACCAGGATCCAATGGAAGATTTTATAGCTGTTGGCTTAAAAGATGGATATCTCGTTTATCAGTTCAACCTTGGATCAGGTGAGCATTAAATAAGTTTGTTTTTTTACCATAGAGGGCCTGTTCTGTTTGTATTTACCAGAGCTTATGTTTTATATTATGGTACATTTCGCCAACCTTTAGTAGTGAGATGTGTTTACTGCTGGTTTTATTTTGAACATACCTTTCAAATTAAATGTTTTCTGCTAGTATAACATAACTCATTTCTTGGTAGTGCTTGAAAACAAACTTTTATAATGAGTAACATGGCCAACATGAAAATGGTAAGTGGTTATGATTTAGGAACCATGATCGGTACCTGTCGCTGGTGGCCCAGCATGGCCAAGTGGTTAAGGCACTCGACTCGTCATCCGAGAGTCACGGGTTAGAATCCTCGTCACACCAAACATGCTTGCCTTTTCAGCCGTGGGGGCGTTATAATGTGACGGTCAATCCCACTATTCATTGGTAAAAGAGTAGCCCAAAAGTTAGCGGTGGGTGGTGATGACTAGCTATCTTCCGTCTGGTCTTACATTGCTAAATTAGGGACGGCTAGCGCAGATAGTCCTCGTGTAGGTTTGCGCGAAATTAAAAAAACATGTATACATACTTGTTGCTGTTAACTAATATATATTTGAATTTTATTACTAGATAGACAGTTGTCTTTCACTATGGACAGTATAAGAAGTTTATATAGAAAAGAGGATTTAAATTTTCAATCCAACATAAAAGGAATGCATTGTAATTTTAAGAAAAATGCTGTTTTTCCATTGGATAAAATAACTGGATAAAGAAATAAATAAATTGAATAATTCACAAAATTTGCCAAACTTAGTAGATAATATAAAATGTCTTCATCAAGTGACTAAAGTCGACAGTAATTGAATAATTATTCTGCATATTTTCTAGAATTCAAAGATAATAGCCAATGTGTGATTAAATAGTTATTTGAAAGTAATTGTACTGTCAGTAAAGTAAAAGATGCCAAGCGCAGCTAATTAAGTTATGGATCTAAGGTTCTGCAGTGCCCATCTTGTTATTGCCAGAAACAAAAACACACTCTGCACATTAGGGTTATGGGTGCGATATTGCAGCTATAGTCAAATACCACTATTTAATTAGAATAGCCATTGGGTTTGGAGTGTGTAGTGTCGAATAAGCGCTTTTCGCGTTGGCTGTAACTCCCAAATTAAAGACTATATTCCTCGATTAGTGCATGAAATTAATCCACAACCAACAACAAGGAAGGAGTCTTTCAGAGCTCACTGAAGTAATTCTTAAAGTATTCTTACTGTATCTTCTACTAGGGTGCTGTTTATTTCCACATGAAATAGCTTAATCGAGTGATTGCTAGAGCCCTATAAATACATAAATGTAGTCATATTATTATCAGCTTCCATGGATAGGAAAAGCTGGAAATTTAAAATACAGAATAGTAGTATGTTTATATGTGTGCTAAACTAGTAAACGTGTACCATTTTCTTTACCAGCTTTTCAAAGACATTTGCCACCAGGATTTATCAACAATACTAATCCAAAAGAAAATTGGTACCTCCCTGGAAAAAGTGTCTAAATTATTTATGTCTGACTCAGTAAAAAGAGAATTTTGTTGGCTTACAGTTTCAATGACCGATTCTATTTAAGGTAATAAAAATTTTGCTTTCCCTGGTCTTAATGTGAAAAAGTTGTCATAACAGTCAGTCATAAGTCCAAAAGCTGCTTTACACGCAAATAGAAAAGCATGGCTTTAATGGTGCTTAATGTGCAAACTTGGGGCAGTGACTAACTGAAGGCATGCAATACAGTTTGATGAATCTTACTTCACCACCTTCCTGTGATTGCAATACAGTTTGATGAATCTTACTTCACCACCTTCCTGTGATGATCTCAGAGCTTGACTTGTTCTTCATAGTTATTTGTAATTCACTGGCGATTCTGTAAATCTCCTTGATTAGAGCTGTACTTTTTATTCTTTTTGAAAGGTAACGAATATCTAGAATTTATTCAAAATGGCAGCCAGTCATGTCTATCCAGCAATCCGGCATTTTCATTTTCGAAGGAATGAACTAACATAAAATAAAATAAAACACATTCTGTCATGTTGTGGAGTTTGTGTGACACTGAGTGCACGCTATTATCATAGTAAAAGGGAAGGAAACTCGATATCAGTAGTCCTAATAAAATGGAAAAACCCATGCACCAAACTGCAAACACACTAAAAATGCCTTTTATGATGCATCCATTTTATTAGGACTACTGATATCGAGTTTCCTCAGGATTTGGCTATTAGATTACAGCTTTAAAACCTTTTTATCCAGAATTCTATGACAACTAGTACCATATACACGTACTTCACCTTATTATTGGCTGGGTGAAAAACAAACTTCGCAGTCTCTAGGTAGTTTAAATCAAATGATAGAGAAAAAAGAACTGTGTAGAAACATTAAAAATGGGTGTAAAATATTTTAACAGTAAAAGAATAAGTGCTTAAGCCTTATAACTTCTCCTTCCATAACTTCTGTATAATAACACCGATATTTGTCTCTTGTTATATGGTATAAATTCTACTGAAGGAGACTTTATTACATTAAAATTACATATTACATTATCTTAAAATTTATATTGTCCAGTCCTTTTTTCGTGTTTTCGAAGTTCATCAAATGGATGACAACTTCTAATTTAAGCAACCTATGAGCACTGAAATCCATACAAGACATCTTTGAATGGTATATTGTATACTCTTGTTTGATGGAAATGATATCTTATCTTTGTAGTTCGTCAAGATGGGACTATATGTTCTCATAATTCAGCCCTAACAAATACAGTATTTCCTTGTAGTATAATGCTTTCAGTACTGTAGTCTGATAGCGAGCAAAGTCCATCTTTATATTTTATTTTACATTCTGGATGTTTAACTAGTTTACTCACTATTATATCTTGAAACCGTAACTATCGGAATGCTATGTTCCATTTTTTTAAATGTTATTTTGTTACTAATAACTTGCTTGAGCCCTTACAGACATTTAAGCAGATCTGTGTTTCATTGAATGCCAAAGAAGACTTCAAATTAGCACACACCAGGTACTATTGATACAATTTTTAATAACTGATTTTCTATTCCACTTGGAAGAAGCTGAACATGGATTTTGTGTCACTTTTATCGACATAGTGGCACATTTATTATTTTTGTACTTCCAAGGATATTTTGTTTTAACTCTAATATACCATCATGTTCCTTGGTAACTCTATACAACAATAGTTGTACAGCTTTTCTCACTGTCTCTGTTATATGACTTGTAGCTGATCGTAAAGTAACTTATATTTGTTTCTTCTATAATCACTGCGTTCCTCTTTTCTCTTGTTTGGTTTACCTTTGCTTTGGAACGTAAGAAATTTGCCCTGTGCTTGCTTTTGTAAAAACAGTATTGAAGATATTTGCACTGGAAAAAGTAGTTCTTCCGGAAATGATCAACTTTTGGCACCATTTGTACTTGCAAATCACTGCGCTGAAGTAGATAAGAACTTTTAGTTTGTGCAATTACAGTCCATATTTTAAGATGGTCACTATCATACGGTGTAATTTTTGTTTGTTATTAAGTGTATAAAGAAAATGCACAATTGTTTTCATGCGCCATGTCAATTGTAAGTACTAAAAACAAATCTTTAAAGTCAGAAGTGTTCAATAATTTTGATAACTTTTTGGGCTAAAAGAAAAAAATATTTATGATTCGTAAGAAACAAGCAATTTTTAGATTCGTAGGTTGTTTGTGTTTGAGAGTTATTTGGAGTGAGAAAGTGTTTTTTTTCCTTTATGTAAATATGAAAATGAAATATGTATAACATGTCTTTAAAAATAGTAAATGTAAGAAGAAAAAGATAATGCCATCAACCTCAAACCAACTTAAGATTATCAAACTAATATTTTTCTTCTATGTATTCTATATAGGTACTCGAGAACTACGATCACTTCAACAAATCAATGCCAGTCACTCATCCCACACTGTTAATTATGGGAGATACAAACGATATGGTTGGATAATAATTGATTCTCAGCAAAAAGTTGGAGGTTATGCTCCGGGACACTTAACAGCTTTGGATGTGGCTTCAGACTTGTATGTTGGAGGCCACATTAGCCAGGATCTAACCTTACTGCCTGTTAGTGCAAGACAGTTTAAAGGTTTTCAAGGTTTGTGCAAATATGTTTCAGACAAGTCAGGTACTTGAGAAAGTTGTGTGTATATTAAGCTAAAAATTAAATATGAAGTGTTTAATTACAAGATTACGTGAGAAACAACACAAGTATTGGTCAACTGCATGAGAAACGACACACGTGTTTGTCTACTTCTTGGGAAACAACACACGCGTTGGTCTACAACATCAAAAACATCACACGTATTGGTATTATTAAATTTTGTAATTGTGATGGTGTAATTATTAAAGTATTTTACACAATAAAATAAAAACATCAAGAATGTCAAATGAAACTTTCCACAGAGGTCAGATTATTATTGTCTGAGTTACTGCTTTAGGACAAGAATGTTAAATGAAGCCTTCCACAGAGGTCAGATTATTATTGTCTGAGTTATTGCTTTAGGACAAGAATGTCAAATGAAACCTTCCACAGAGGTCAGATTATTATTGTCTGAGTTAATGCTTTAGGACAAGAATGTTAAATGAAGCCTTCCACAGAGGTCAGATTATTATTGTCTGAGTTATTGCTTTAGGACAAGAATGTCAAATGAAACCTTCCACAGAGGTCAGATTATTATTGTCTGAGTTATTGCTTTAGGACAAGAATGTTAAATGAAGCCTTCCACAGAGGTCAGATTATTATTGTCTGAGTTACTGCTTTAGGACAAGTTTTAATTTTTGATATGTAACTAAACTGCTTCAGGTGCAGTGTGTATTTACACGATAAAGTAACATGACTACACATCACATTATACACCCTACAGTGAAATATATAAATATATTCACCTTTTTATGATACACTTTACGCAATCATTTCAGTTAGAAATTTTCTAAGAAAGTAGACAGCAGTTTGACAACTTAAAACGCCATATAACATATTTTTTCAAATATTGGGTTCTGATGTTGTTATTTATGTCTATCTTTCTAGTTACTCCAAAGTTAACTAAGACATTCGAGTGTAAATTAAGAAATGTGTCCCCAGGTAACTAAAATGAAAGCAAACATAAAAGCACTGTAATTTCTCGTATCAGGCGAAACTTATATTTCATGAATATCAGAGAAGTACACTTAATAATGGGAAGGTTGTTCGGGAAAATTACAAAGTAAATGTGGATTTGGTTATGTGACTGGGATTTAAGTTAAAAACTGAACACATGAAGTAATGTGTAGACAACCTTTATTATTACTTAAAACACAAAATACTGTCTATGTACTTGTATGGACATTGAACTGCCACTGTCTACAAAGTCTACAAATCAGAATATAGTTGTTTTTTCTCAGGGTTTTTTTATGACTGGCTCATTTTGAAAATCAGATATAACTGTACCAATCTTAGATCAGCTTTGAACAATGCGCATTATTGTGGCAATACCCCACCCAACAGTATTGTTTACCTCAGAAAAACAAAATAAAGATAATAACTTAAAAGTTTAATGAACCACGTGATCACTAGAAATTGCTTAAAATCAGAATACTTAAAAAAATTGAAAATTTCTGTATTAAATAATAAGAGGGTGGAAAACTCGTGGTCTGCTCGAATCTCGCGCCTTTCCTTCTTCCTCTGTTTCAGATTTGTTCTCAAGCCAACAGTTAAATTTAATTTTATAACCCAGTTAACCCTTAAAGTCGTGACACGGCCAAGAAGTGTGTTAATTTTACCCCATTCTTATGATTGCAGGTTACATGGATGAGAAACCACTAAACAAAGAGCTGCATTCAAATACAACAAAACCACAACTTAATCCAATATACAATGAAAGAAAACGTTTCATATTTCAGCGCGACAATTAAAACGTAATTCAATACAAAATATGTAATTACCTTCCACCAACATGGGGAACACTATTATCCTTTTCTATAACGATGAGTTAAATGATGATTAATTTGTCCATTACAATGCCTTTCTTACCATAGTGACATTCAAGGAAGCACGAATACATTTTGGACCAGTTTGACATATAATAAGAAGTTTGCACCACTGAGGCGTTGGCACCAGCTAAACTTAAGAAACCCCGGGATCTATTAAAAGTTTGAGTGACCTAATATCAGATGACACGTTAGTGAGGCCAGAATGGAAGATTGCTTGGAAGAGACGAACATTAACAACAAACAAACCCTGAAATAATATGAAATGTTCTATTGAGGGCCGTGTTGAGAAAAGATGTAGACCATCTCAACAGAACCATTTCATGCAAAATCCTAAAGTATAACCAGAACTACAAACAAGAACTTTTAAAAATGTTTCAGAACCTCTCTAGACTGTAAATCAAACCACAGTGCAGGAAAAGATTGGAAAAACAAAGAAGCTTGAGAAAGTCCACATGGATACCTCATTCAAAGCTTTATATAGCTATTAGTGTTATGTCTATTAAAGTCCCAACATACTTTGATATGTGAGCAGTTATATCTCCATTGCCTGATTTAGGAACCTAAGAAACCTACTGCCAAGGTCTCAAAGAAGGTGATAAATCTTGGATAGCATGAGATTAAGAAAAAGCTGTATAAAGCGAAGAAAAACCTCCATAAGACATTGGTGGAAAACTGTAAGTTATAAGTAATCAAGAAGAATGTCATGCCATCTATAGAAGATATGTGTATTATTTAAAAAACAATTTTGGAGCCTTAAAGTATTGTTATAATTTGTGTCATTACGTCTGGTCATGTTTTCTCGGATGGCTATAGATTTTAAGAATAGCTCTTCAGCATAGTGTCACTGAAAATTAAATCACTCTGTCATAAGACTATCATGAGCAAAGCGTACCACTAATTTGTCGTGGTTTCCACAATTTGTCTAGTCTAGAAGGATGACAGTTTCCCAGAACCAATTTTAAGCAGTCCAAGTGCACAGAAATAAATAAATTGGCCAGTATGCTTTTAATGAAATAGCAGGGATAATTATTTCATTATCCATCTGCTTATGACATGTGATGGCTTACTGAAAGATATGACTGGAAGCTTTCCCAATATAATATCCAGAGGGAAATTCTTCTTGATTATAATGTGTACTGTTGTGAAGAGAATATGGACGGCTACTGACCTTTGTGTTAATATATATTTATCTGTACAAGCATGTTAACTCTCGAGCACATTTACCCTTTAGTTAATAACCCAATATATACATATGTTTTTTCTGCCTTTCTGATTGGCACTTAACACATGCAATATCATGATCCTCCTCATGGCACCGAAATTACTGGTATCTCAGTAATTTCTTGAAAAAGCAAAAGAGTATAGGCTAAAAAAACCTAAGACATTTGTGGATATTGCTGGTGTGTTTATCGATGGTTACTACGATTGTACCACAAATAATAAGATAAAATGCAGTTTTTTTTACAAGGAACAAATACTTAACGGATATCTGCACAATATACAATGTAAAGGTCTTGGAATATAAGTCAAGTAATTGTGTGTTTATATATAAGGCCAAAAAGAGGTTTGGGATTAGTAAGAGGGACAAAGACTTTACTAAACAGTGTGCTCTTTCTACTGCATGTTCTTTCTTCTGTATCTTAGGTTTGCATATAAAAGAGAATCACTAAAATAAAGTGTATTCAGATTAAATTGTGATAAAATAAAGTTAACTCGCACTTTAGTCTGTCCAACTAACAGTAATAATTCATAATTTGGACATAAGATTACGCTACTTTAATTAGTTGATCAACTGGCAGTGATGATCATGGACAAATACCTGGAACTATTGCCAGATTCGCTTACAAAAATAACTCGGTGTGTTAATTAAGAAATACTTTGTTACGATTGCAAGAAAATCAGACAAAAAGCCACGTGACCCAATTAGCCCAGGTGAGAAGCTTGTGCTTAACTTTGATCGAAAATTGTTGTAAAACATGTAATACAGCTTGGTACTATACCAAGAGATGATTACACCCTGCTTTCAAATTAAGCATTTCTATAGCTGCTATAAAGACGCTAGAAAGTCGTCAGCTCAGGTTAGCACATAACGTTTCACTGAATTATTAAATCAGATTTAAATGTTGAAGAGGACTGGTGAGAACGGTGATCCTTGAGATAAAATGTTTGGATTGTTAAGTCAGGTTTAGATGTTGAAGAGGATTGATGAGAACGGTGATCCTTGAGATAAAATGTTTGGATTGTTAAGTCAGGTTTAGATGTTGAAGAGGATTGATGAGAACGGTGATCCTTGAGATAAAATGTTTGGATTGTTAAGTCAGGTTTAGATGTTGAAGAGGATTGATAAGAACGGTAATCCTTGAGATAAAATTTTTGGATTGTTAAGTCAGGTTTAGATGTTGAAGAGGACTGATAAGAACGGTGATCCTTGATATAAAATGATGGTGATTCATACCTACCATAACTTTCTGTGTTTCTTTGTTCATCTCCTGGTTGTTAGTGTAGTTATAGCCCATTAGCATAAGCTAATTTGAGAATTTTGACAGTAAGAGTGAGTATCTGAATTTTATTTTAAGCACTTTTCACATCTAAAGCTAATGCCAAATGCCAAGCTTTCTTGACCAGTTTCAAAGCCTTTCCATATATCAACTTCAACGTGAATAGCTTTGCTTCAGATTTCTTTTCCAATGCAATCATCACTTAATCTGATTGGCAAGCCTTCTATGGAATCTTGCTAATAATGCTTTTGTAAGATTCAGTCGTCTTTACTATGCAATTTGTCTTTCATGGATTAGAGTGAAGATTTAGTAAAAGTATCAATCCATATTTTAGAGATGATAGCTATTGCTGAGCTGGAAGGATATTCCAGCATTATAAGCTTCTTAAAGACGAAGACATTTTTACACTTTGTAACTTCATCTTTACATGTGCATATACATGGCTTTATGTATCAAATTCAAGCTAAGTCTATGCACATGTTGTTGTAGTTCAGAAAGGAATTGCTTTGGCATGGGATGTTCATATTCGTTAATGAATTTGCTCCTGAACGCCTTTCTTCGGCCTTTAACTATATGGAGTAATGGTACTGCCATCATGGTGTATGACTTCCATTATCATATTTTTGGTTTTTAGGATATCCATATATCTGTGGATGCACCTTATTGAAGTTATTGGGAGATTGGCCTTACAGCGGTGTTCATTTCATGTCACGTGATTAGTAAGTTGATAGCTTGTGCTGGGTTATGCTACACCTGTATCGCTTATTCACTAGTTGAATATTGAATATTATGAATGACTACACTTTTATAGGTATTATGCTGATTTGTTACTACATAATTGGTTTATTGATCACCAATCACAGTGTAGACTGTGTGCATTACAGTGCAGATAAGTTCTGGGGATACCACAATGACTCTTACATAGACGTAGATTAATTAAGTCTTTTCCAAAGCACTCAAAGAAAAGATTAAAATATATCATGTACAATTTACTACGAGTATGACTTGTGTTGTGCTAAGTGACTACATTACATTTTAATTATATTGTTCTTGTTTGAGGAAAAACATAGAATATACCTAAATTGTTATGTGTTACACGTTAACATTTTTAGAAGTCCAGGTCAAGATGAATAAATAATAAATATGTCCTACAATATTTCACAGGTTGCATATTTGACATAGAATATCGAAAAAAGCCTGGTGTAATGTTTAAACATTTAAGCCACGTGACTTCTGGACGTAATATTCAGCGATGTAACTTCTCTGAGTGTGATACGGCACCTTGTCATAATGGTGGAACTTGTGTACACCTTGGTTCTACTTTCAAGTTAGTGGTTATAATACATTTTACTGACATACTAAATAACATAGTGTTTTCCAAATATCTATTTCTGTTTGAATTTCTAAACGAGACAAGAGTAATTATAATTTTCATTTGTCTTCTGTCAGACATGTGTGGAAAATAAGTAACATTAAAAGACGTTTTTATAAATTTGAATATAATTTTCAAATAAGAGATCTGTTTGATTATACGGCTTTAATTTAAAATGTTTTAAAGTTTATATTCACATGTAGAAATAAAGTTATTTCCGTTTTTATTTTGTATATCATACAAACATCAAGACATAAATTGCTGTAATGATATCAGAAATCGATAAAATGGATGAAGGAGCTAACCTTAAGAGGAAAAGTTTGTGTTTTTTAGAATATTTCAAAATGTGTACACTCGTTGCACTTCACATTAATTAACGCCAATGAAAACGTAGTTTTCGACAAGTGGAATTGTTTTTTACTGGAATAAAAGGTATTTAAATGTCCATTAAAAACACAGGTTTCACCTATCCAAACTGCTAGCCTGTTTCCTTTATTTTCAGAATGTAATTTATGAAATTTTATATGCAAAAACGGCTCGTTTGGGTTGAGAAAATATTTTAAATAGAAGAGCGAACATCGTCAGGTTCACAAAGAAAGAGGTAACTGACCGGAAGCTGACCACATGTTTGGAAGGGGTTGTGTAACTGAGTGTCGCAATGCAGAGGGCGGGGCTAGATGTTTGAACATATAATTTCATCTCTAATATCAGTATAGGTATAATGGCGTTCCTTTATATTGGTTCATATGGTCACCTTCCGGTCAGTTACCTCTTTCTTTGTCAACCTGACGATGACCGAAGAAGGTCGAAACATTGTTCGCTCTTCTATTTAAAATATTTTCTCAACCCAAACGAGCCGTTTTTGCATATAAAATTCTCAACAAGTGGGTTTCTCGACATCACTGATTGAAAATTATGAAAATTTTTATCCTACGTATTTTACTCCCGTGAAGTAGGCACCATTCAAATATCTTTAGCAACATACATTTATATATTTTGAGATGGTAACTTAGATAATTTATTCTGAAAATCAGGCAAATTTATATAAAAATGTTTATTTATAGATGCGAATGTTCAAACGATTGGACAGGACCGTTATGTTCAAATCGTAAGACACCTTGCGATGACGAAAACAAATGCGCTTTAGGCTCAGTGTGTGTTTTGGTGGAATCGGGATATCGCTGTGACTGTCCGCTAGGTAGACATGGAATGTATTGTGACGAACGTAAGTATAAAACAAAAATACTGTTGAAATGTTTGATATGAAGATCTCGAGTATATGTGTCAAAGTAACACAGAGACAGTTTAAAATACATATCATGATACGAAATTTAACATACTATTTTCACCTTATTCTGCCGACATATTTTTTTGCTCGCTCCCCAGATTTAAAAGTTACCCTATGGCTGAACGTACATAATCTTGAGTTGAGTACATACGTTTTCTGTGACGAAAGTTTGCCATTAGTACTGAAAATGTTATTTACTCTCAAGTATAAAAAAGGCATCTGAATGAAACGTATGCATATGCTTTATAAATAATTTTATGTAACTGATATTTCAGATAATCAGATCGACTTTTACAGCACTTTCTTAAAAACAAAATGTAATAAGCTCACAAAAGTCTCTTTGTTTTGAATTTCGCGCAACACTACACGGGGCCTATCTGCGATAACCGTTCCTTATTTAGCAATGTAAGATTAGAAGGAATGGAGCTAGTTATCAGCACCCATCGCCAACTCTTGGGCTGCTCTTTTACCAACGGATAGTGCGATTGACCGCCAGATAATAACGCTCCCACTGATGAAAAGGCGAGCATATTTGGTGTGACGGGAACTCTGATCTGTAACCCTCAGATTACGAGTCGAGGCCCTAACAATCTGGCCATGGCGGACCTGTCTCACAAGGGAAATACCTTTCGGTAAGTTTGAAAGCTTATAACGCCAACATTCAGGACCATAAACCAGCAGTTGGCACAACACAGATAGCACATTTGTAGTTTTATATTTACTAACAAGTGAAACAAAGGAAAATAAGGGAATTCTGGTTCAAATTTATGTGGGTATTTTCCCTTCATAAAAGCAGATAAGAATATAATTTTCGAAAAACAATTAACAAAGAACTCTGAATAAAATAACTGGGATGAAAGAATGTTAAGGCCTGGCATGGCCGAGCGCGTTAAGGCGTGCACTCGTAATCCGAGGTTCGCGGGTTCGCGCCCGCGTCGCGCTAAACATGCTCGCCCTCCCAGCCGTGGGGGTGTATAATGTGACGGTCAATCCCACTATTCGTTGGTAAAAGAGTAGCCCAAGAGTTGGCGGTGGGTGGTGATGACTAGCTGCCTTCCCTCTAGTCTTACACTGCAAAATTAGGGACGGCTAGCACAGATAGCCCTCGAGTAGCTTTGTGCGAAATTACAAAACAAACAAGAAAGAATGTTTTGTTTTCATTGTCTTCACATCCACAATTGCAGTTATTTTTATATCAGAAAGTTTATTTAACTGTGGATAATAATTTATATCTAAACGTTAAAACTATTTGTAAAAATGGTGTTTGGTGTTGCTTATTGTTTGGTATGTCCGGGCCATTAGAACGTGTACTACACCTATAGCAGAAAATAATTAAGATATATTTTAGTTTAGTTACAAATGCAGCAAATCGTTACACGTACATTCTTACATTTACTGAACTAGTTGCACTTGTGTTTTTCCGTACAGTCAAAAACAACTTTATCCATAACTTTAATTTTGGACCATCCTTCGAAATTTTAAAACAAAGTATCTAATAAGATACATGATGGGTGTGTTTATATTGTTTTTTGTCACATGATCGGATCAAAATGGACAAAATTCATGGCAAAATACAAACGTATTAGAAATATAATGTAAAAAGAAGCCTAAATGCCTCATAACAGTGAACTTTTGTACTTAATATTTGAGCATCAGAACTAACAAAATTATTATCGTACACGTTATATGTTACAAAAATATTAAAGAAAAACATTTGTTGTTTGTAAGATCATATCAACCGTGTTAACATATTGATTTAACTGTTCACTATTGCGTTAGCTTAATAAAACCAAGAACTGGTATGAGTAAAAATTAAACTAAATATTCCACGAAGACGGGAGTTCACAGACTTCCAAAGTGGAATAGCTGTGAAGGTATTATTAGAATGTAAACATATTTTATCACCACTTTCTCATATTAAGATAAATAACTTTTTTCTTGAGGCAAATTTTGAACGTGTTGTGAAGCAAAACCGCACACATCACCTCTAATTTGAATGGAATTTCAAAATTGCAGGTCAACAAATTTATAGTTCACAGAAATCTCCAGTCACATACATGTATATAGTACATAGGTTCAGATTCGTATGATAGAAAAGGGTAATGTACAGAGAGAGAAATGTAAAATTTGTTAGGTTAGTTATGCAAATCTATATTATAATTTAGCCTTGGTATGAAAAAGCCTGTCCTTTAGTATCCTGAAGTTAAAGTTAATCATAACAGTTATTTTTTGTATTTGTGCACCAAATTGAAAGCACTGAAACCATGCCATAATTTAATTACAGTATTATCCATCAGTGATCCAAGTTTCAATGGGGAGAACTCTTACATGTCGTTCGAACCAGTAAATATTCGCAAACATATGAGTATCAGGATGGACTTCAAGTCAGAATCAACAGAAGGACTCCTATTTTACGTAGCTCAACGACTTTCAGAAATACCGGGAGACTTTATTTCAGTTTCACTACATAACAGTCAAGTTGAGTTAAGGTATAACTTAGGAACTGGAACAGGGACGTCATTACTTCTGAAGAGTCCCGAGAAAATAGAAATAAGTAAGATATTAATTATAACTATTACAATCAGTCATAACAATGTTATAAATTAGTTTTTTTATGATATATTTTGGAATTGTGTGCAATATGAAGTAAGAGGAAAAGTGTCTCAAAATGTATTTTATTCGTGTGATAAGTAAATAAAAATCTTCATTTTATATTCAAGACTGCAGTTATTATATAAAAACAAAACTGTGAGCAATGACAAAGTATGTAATATTTGATGTTAAACAACTCAAACAGTTATATTTTAGTTCCCTGTATAAAATACGGTTTATTTGCTCATCAATAAGTATTTAGTAATGATAAAGCTCAAGAAAAATATTATGTTTCTATTACTTTTAACAGAATTATTTTTATCGCTACACAACGCTATTTAAATGTTTTGTTTTCTTATAGATAAGTGGTATTCTATCGAAGTTGGTCGTTATGAAAGAAGAGGATACATCAACATAAATGGATCAGAAGTAACTGGAGAATCCCTCCGTGGAATGGTAGCATTGGACTTTTCCTCCGAATTTTTCTTAGGTGGGTGTATCACTTATTGTTTTAAACATAATTTCCGTATGTTTCGTGCCACCTTAATCAAAGTATATCATTATAATTTTTTTCTTTCCAAACTGAGCACGTGTTCTTAATACACGAATTCTGTGAAGAAGATAACTGCCCGGCATGACCACGTGGTTAAGGCGCTCGACTCGTAGTCTAAGGGTCGCGGGTTCGAATACCCGTAGCACCAACCATGCTCGCCTTTTTAGCCACGAGGGTGTTATAATATTATGGTCAATTCTACTATGCGTTGGTAAAAGAGGAGCCCAAGAGTTGGCGGTGGCTGGTGATGACTAGCTGCCTTCCCTCTAGTTTTACACTGGTAAATTAGGACGGCTAGCACGGATAGCCCTAGTGTAGTTTTGTGCGAAATTCAAAAACAGACAAGAAGACAACGAAGTTTTTCTTCTTCCATTTACTCATGAAACTGAGTCAATAAAATAGGAAACCTTATAGAAATGATTACTTTAAAGTGGTTTATACTATATAGAAAGCGACAGTGATTTTTTTTATTGGGAAGTCAGTGACGCCCTAAGGAGTTTTGGAGTTTAAATACTTCTAATAACGTAGTTTATGTCTGCTCACTTAGAAGTATGACAGAATTGTTTGCGTTTTTTTATTTGAAGTTAAGCACAAAAGGGTCATCTGTGATTTGACTACTACGGTGATCGAAACCAAGTTTATAGCGTTATAAGTCCGCAGATATATTGCTGTGCCACTGGGGCAGAGGGGGGCTTGTTTTTCTAATATAATGCTATGTTTTATCAATGATATAAAGGGAAAGATGATTAAATTTGACGGTATATGAGTTTTTCATTAAAGTCGACGAAACAAAACGTTTGTTTATGCTTTGGTTTTGTTTTAGTGTTTTGGACAAAGATTGTTTCACTGAGCTTAAAGTGAGAAGTTAGGGCTACGATTTAGACAAATCGCCAGAGGGCCCTACATACCCGCTGACCATTGAGAGGCAGGGTTAAAGGCAAACTATGATATCACCAATGATAATGACGTTATAATAAAACAAAATGTCACCAGAAGGAGCTTTGCTAGGCCACCAAGATAGGCGGCCATAATGTCAGACATGATGATACACACGATATGTGTCTCAACATAATTATAATTAATACAACTAGTTTGAAACACTAATTCATTAATTCTATATATTTTCTGATCATTTATATATAAATAATCCTGAAAAGGACATTTATTTAGATATAATACAATAATTAAAATTTACTGTTTGACTCTTTAATTACAAATCAAGTGATTATTTCAAAATTTTCAGTAACATGATGAAAAAAATATCTTAACACAACATTCCTTTCTAACAATTTTTAATTTTTTCACAATAATTTTGCAATTTGATCTACATAAAAAATATGTGTCTGTTAAGAATATATTGACACGAAAGCATTTTACAAGAAAATCATAAGCAAAGATATCATTGCTATCCAACTTGTGATAAAATTCCATTTTGACATATGTCAGCAATTAAAATGAGCATAATGTATACGACACACACAGATGAATATCGTTGTAAGTCCACATTCATAGGTTTTTGATGGATATTAATATGAGATTACGTGGAGGTAGTCCGAATGGATCCAAATTTCTCATTTTCTTCATTTCAGTCCAAATAAATACAGGGTCAGTGGCTATTATGTCTGTGACTCAGATTAAGGTGGACAATGTATTTCACTGCATCGTCAGGTAGTTGTTTCCTGGCAAACACTCCTCAGAATTTCTTCATGTACATAAATCTTACAAGAGATTCGTGTACATTTCTAATGTTTTCATAGCTTCTTAGACATCAGATATGATGTTTTTAAGACTGGTCAATTTCTAACATTGACTGAAATTCTATATATGCTAGAACGTGTAGGGTAATGCACTACCAAAACGAATATTAATTCATAAAAAAATTAAAATTAAAATCACCAGCAGATAGATCAGGTTTGATATCACAGGTAAAGCATATATATCTTCCAGGGTGTTTATTATATCCTATATGAATTTCTTGATCTTGAAACTGTCTTCTTTTTTCCACTAAAACTGTTATGTAGCTTCATGTATACAGCTCAACATCTGAATGTGGTTGTAAAGTTTGAGCAGCTATCTGTTTTTCATTTACAAAATTGATACTGCAATCTTTGAAACTATATGGATTTTTCTTTCAAGATCCATTTAATGCATCATCATCAATATATCTTATAAAATGAACTATAGATGCTTGATCTAAAAATGGATTATCGATAGATGTCTGTAAATTTTCCTGTGTAATTGAAAATGCTTTGTATATTATGTATTTCAAAACACATTTAGTTGTTTCTTTCTGAAATGCTTTAGCAAGTGTCTAGAACAATTTTGAGTCCAGATTCATTATTTAACATTGTACACAACGAATCTTTACTTCCAATGAGTTGAATTTTAAACTCACACCATTGGGCAAGAATTAGTTGTGTAAAAAGGTATCCAAATCTTTACAGCCAATCATGTCGATTGTTTGATACCATTTGTATCTGTGTGCTACTTGTTGAGTCTACTGTTCTCACCAAATCAGCTTGCCATTGATCTAAAATCTGGGTTTCGATACCCGTGGTGGGCAAAGCACAGATAGCTTAATCCAAAACAGCAATAACTAGTAGTTTCCTTGATCAATTGATGAAGAAATCCATCTTAACAGTTTCTAGAAACTTTTCTTCCTCATTGTTTGACTCTAGCATTTCTAAATAAATATGTATGAACTCAAAATCACTCAAAATTATAACTTCATTAACAGCTGAAATCTTAATGTCACTGTGAAGTTTCTCACTTATCTCATCTGATAGTCTGTAACAAATTCCTACAAAGGGTTTTTTTCCCTTGGCATTCACGAACAGAAACTCAAATGGATTCAATCTTTTTGTTGTTATCCTTATTGTTCTCAACTTCATTTATCATTGTTTTTAATTTTGCGCAAAACTACACGAGGGCTATCTGCTAAATTAGCCGTCCCTAATTTAGCAGTATAAAACTAGAGGGAAGGCAACTAGGCTTCACCACCCGCCACCAACTCTTGGGCTACTCTTTTACCAACGAATAGTGGGATTGACTGTAACTTTACAATGTCCTCACGAGTGAAAGGGCGAGCATGTTTGGTGTGAGAGGGATTCGAACCCGCAATCCTCAGATTACGAGTTAAGTGCTTTAATCTCCTGGCCAAGCTGGGCCTTCTCACCTTCAACAGGATGTAATTCATGCTTTACTACCATTCTCCTTCTCCTTTATTACTTTGTCCCTATCTATTAAATAACCTGTAACCATGTGTATGGAAGACATTTCTATCTTTAAAATCATATACATTTAACCGTATTTCAGTTATTCCCGTTATATCAAAGTCTTATATTCCTACAAGTGGCCCCCCAGTGGCTCAGCGGTATATCTGCGGACTTACACACTAAAATCCGGGTTTCGATACCCGGGATGGGCAGAGCACAGATAGCTTATTGTGTAGCTTTGTGCTTAATTCAAAACAACAACAAATTCTACAAGTGCTCTTAGGTCTTTTTTGCTATTTCTTACACTTTCAGCATTAAAATAATAACAATTAAGCCGCCTGTTCTTTCCTATTCATCTCAATTGTTTCATTTATTTTATCTTTGCCATCATCATTATCTGGTCATAGTTTAAAACTTCCTTGTACAGCTGAATTAATAGCCTTGGCAAATATACTTAAACTTTTCCTACTTAACTATAAACCATCCACTCACAAAAGTTCCTTCCTCCCACTGAACTGATACAAAACGTCCATCCAGCTAACCTGCTCATCTACACATATTAATTTCAGCCTAGCGTTTATCCCTAGTGACCTACTCAACATTTCACATCTACAATTAATTCTTGACAGTATCTCTAACACGATAAATTTATGGCATTTATCTTTAAATACTTTTATCAACCTCTTTCACTTATTTTCTTTTTTGACTTACACTTCCCTCTGTCATTAGCCCCTAATCTAACCCTTTTCTCACTATTTACCCCACAGACTACTCTATCCACAAGACATGCCATCCTTATGATCTCTTTAAGTTCGTATCTTTCTCTATTCATTTTGTTTTCTCTTCCTCCAACAGTTTCTCGTCTACACAAATCAAGGACTGAAATATATTGCTTAATAGAAATGAATATTTACAATTAACTTCACGATTTTAATCCCAATACTACCCCTTCCTGAATGTCATTGTTAATCGTAGCTTGTTTGTTTTTGGAATTTCGCACATAGCTACTCCAGGGCTATCTGCGTTAGCCATCCCTAATTTAGCAGTGTAAGACTAGAGGGAAAGCAGCTAGTCATCACCAACCACCGCCAACTCTTGGGTTACTTTTTTAGCAACGAATAATGGGATTGACCGTCACATTATAGCGCCCCCACAGCTGAAAGGGCGAGCATGTTTGGCGTGACCGGGATGCGAACCCGCGACCCTCAGATTACGAGTCGCACGCCTTAACACGCTTGGCCATGCCGGGCTTAATCGTAGCTGATGCCTCCCTTGCATGTAAAAGCTTAGGCTCCTCTTGAAGTCCTACTGTCATTTCCCACAGCTTATAATTTTCTTTATTCATTTCCTCAATTTCAGTTGGGATAGCCTCTAATCTTTCCACCAACTTTCAAACTCTATGCATAGGTTGAATATCCTCACTACTAGCTTTCTTTAAAAAAGTGCATAGTAGTCAAGTGTTCCCCCCAAAAAAATACCCTTTGCACCTATCGCACCTAATAAATTCTGAGTGCTTAACCCCCGAACCGGTCTTAACTGTTGTATTATTGGTAAAAGTAAAATGAACACTTGATACTATGATTAAATATTAGTAGTCCGTTATTAACACTGTTAAGACTATATTTGACAATTGTCTTACAATTTCGCTGCAAGTTAAATTATAACTAAGCCTAAAGAACCGTTTTGCGTACTAAGCCTAATCGAATACTATACTACACTTTACACTGCTAAAATCTAAAATAGCTTATACCTAATATTTAATCTCCGGTCTTACAACATCCAGTTATTTTTTTATTTATTCAACTCTAATTTCGAAAAATAAATATGATAAAACCAAATAACATTAAAAACTCTACAGTATTATAGGAACTTAGCTCTATAACATCTTCTCTTTTCAAATAGCGTCCTATAATTTACCTTGGATAATTTTACAATTATCATCCTTTAGTTTAGTTGAATCTCTAAATATAACGCAGTGATTTGAAATACAAGTTTACAGTTTTACGTATTTGACCTTATGGGTCAAATATACTATTCCCCTCCTCGTGCAGCTATAATTTGTAATCAGTGATGACGAGAAAACCCACTTGTAGAGAAAAATATATATGTGTAAAAACGACTGGTTTGGGTTGAGAAAATTTTTATGTAGAGGAGCGAACAACCTTTTGACCTTTTTCGGTCATCGTCAGGTTCACAAAGAAAGAAAGAGGTAAATAACTGATAGCTTGAATGGGGTTGTGTAACTGAGTATAGGAATGTAGAGGGCCTGCTTAGATGTTTGATTATATTTATTAATATCGATATAAAGGTGTTCCTTTGTGTTGGTTTAATTTGGGCTTAAGTTGTTGTATAGGGAAGGCTTCTTTAATTTTGCGTTTGTTTCTTTATTTAGTATTTGAGTGTTTTCTATGGTTATGTTGTGTTTATTTCATTTGCAGTGTTCGAAAACGTGTGAAGGTGACTTTTTATGTTCTTTGAATCTGGTTTCCATTTTTCTACTTGTTTCTCCAATATAGAAGTCGTGGCAGTTATCACATTGTATTTTACAAATAATGTTGGTGTGGTGTTTGCCAGTGTAGTTCTCACATAGTATAAACCTTAGTTTTCTTCCTTGTTTTTGAATAAATTTGGTAATAACTGGAATGTCATATTGGTGGTAATATTTACCTTGTTCAAATAATTATAATGAATACTATTATTATAATGAAAAGTAACATATGTAACACCGTTACAATAATTGTCTCGCTCAAATACGAGTTTTACTTGTAAAAGCGAAACAGCAGATGTGTTAAAATCCTACAGAGCTACAGAAACATTGCCCCTAGATACACCATCCCCCTAAAGTTGTTTTTTTATTTCGTGCAAAGCTACACGAGGGCTATTTGCGCTATCCGTCCCTAATATAGCAGTGTAAAACTAGAGGGAAGGCAGCTAATAGTCATCACCAGCCACCCCTAACTCTTGGGCTACTCTTTTACCAACGAATAGTGGGATTGACTTTCACATAATAACGTCTAGACGGTTGAAAGGACGAGCATGGTTGGTGCGACAGGGATTCGAAACCCACGATCTTTGGATTACGAATTGAGTGTCTTAACCACCTAGCCATGCCAGGCCAACCACCTAAACTAACAATGTGTTCACTTTAACCATATAATAATATAATCAACCCATAGAAGCATTAACAATATTCATAAAACGAATATAAGTGAAAACTGTAAAGTATGTGAAATGAAATGTTTTTCAAAGAATTGTTATATACACTAAAACGCATAATTATATGGGTGGAGAAATAATATATATTCTTCAGAACAAGAAACGCAAAAGAGATATTTTTGTTATTTTAAAGAGAAATATATGTAATAACGTTACAAGCTCAGAGTATGTGATGTTACACGTGTTAAGGCACTAATTGTCAGACCAAAATGACAATAAAAGTTGTGCACTTTGAAAACGGAGGAAAACATCGGATTTTTCGCCAAAACGCATGCGTATCCAATAAATTTGTTTGAGAGATCTGCATGTTCTGCAAGTGCAATATGTGCAAAATCCCTATAAAAGTGACGGGTTCTCGGTTTCCATTGCTCAGTGTTAAGCCACCGACACGCAATACAGTTACGCCAAGACTGACTGAAGCACAACGCAACAACGCCATTGGTCGTAGGAAGCAGGCGAATCTCGATCAGATGTTGCCAGAGCTGTGAATGTCCACCCAAGTACCATTACAAGGCTATGGAATAGTGACCAACAACATGGATCAACTCGTGACCGTCCACGATCTGGCAGACCTCATGTGACCACGCCTGCACAAGATCGCAACATCCGGTTACGTTACCTTTGAGATAGGAACACCACTGCGACGTCTACTGCCTCAACCATACCAGAGTTGCGTAGGATTTCCGATCAACGTCAACGACGTTTTTCAACATGACAATGCCCGTCCTCACACAGCCCGACTCACCAATGTCTTCTTGAGACACCACAACATCAACGTTCTTCCCTGGCCCTCCAGATCACCATATTTAAATCCCATCGAACATTTTTGGGACGAGTTGGACCGACGTTTGCGATGGCGACAACCTCAACCGCAGACTCTACCTCAGCTTGCAGCAGCTTTGCAGGCTGAGTGGACAGCCATTCCACGGGATATGATTTGTCATCTCATCACTTCCATGGGCAGGAGATGCCAAGCATTTATTGATGCTCACGGGGGACATACTCGTTATTGACGTTGAGTGACGTTAAACTTCAACTAGTGAGCGTGGACTTCGCCTTTGCAGACTTTGGATGTTCAGCAGTGAATATGCAAAGTTTCACACATGTCATACAGAACTACCCGGAATACACTTGTTAACAATTTGTCTCATATTTTGCCTTTTGCGTTTCTTTTTTTAAAGAGTATATTTAAGTCATAAAACCAAATAAGTGGAATTGCAGATTTATTTGTTAAATTATTGCATGATATTTTCAGATTTAAATAAATATCCTTTGTAGGATAATAATTGTAAAATTCGTGTTATGCTAACAAATTATAAAAGCGAAAATTATTCTTCGATATATCAAATGTGTACTGAATCATAAAAACACAGTACTTATAAAAAACAACTCAACATTAGCTGTGGTAAAACCTTTTGAGTAGTAAATTAACATTAGTGGCATATCTGCCTATGAACAAATAACTCAGAATACTGTTAAATATGTAAATAAAATATAAATATGAGTTAAGAAATCTTTAAAATTGTGTGTCAGTGGCTTATTTAGGTCGGGGCTAGAGGGGGCTCAGACCCACGGCCCATGGTCTTAATGGAGGCTTAACAATCAGTGATGTCGAGAAACCCACTTGTTGAGAATTTTATGTGCAAAAACGGCTCGTTTGGGTTGAGAAAATATATATTGAGAAAACGAAAAATATTGAAAAAACGAGCCGTTTTTGCATATTAAATTAATGGAGGCCTATTGATAATTTTATTACATGTAAAATTGCATAGGATGTAGGGCGCACAAAAATTATTAGCGACTGGGCCCACACAACCTTAAATCCACCATTGTCCTACGCAAGTACAACTATGCCTTGCATTGATAGAAACATCATTCGCCTTAGTAAAACACATGTAATACGATTAATTATACGAACGAAGGCGTAAGATAAGACAAATTGGAATATCCATACATCATATGTAAATATCTGGAAATTGAAAATTTTCAACTCGTGAGGTAGCAATTTCTATTATTTTATGATTATGGTTGTGTTTATCATTCGTTTATTTTTCCTTTAGTCGTGTAACTTATGTATGAATTTTTAATTGCATTAAAACGCTAATTCACCGTTTAAGTAATCAGTTTGAGTAAAGATATATATACATGTGTATATAACTGTGACGATTGTTTGGTTGTTTTTGAATTTCACGCAAAGCTGTTTGCATTAGCTGTCCCTAATTTAAGACATGAAGGAAAGCAGCTAGTCATCACCACCCACCGTTAACTTTTGAGCTACTCTTTTACCAACGAATAGTGGGATTGAAATCATATGATAACGCGCACATGGGAGAAAGGGCAAGCATGTATGGTTGACGGCGTTTGAACCCGCGATCCATAGGTTGCAAATCGAGCGCTCTAATTTATGTATGTATACATATTGTATTTTTATTTATTTGTTTGTTTATGAGTTTAACACAAAGCTACACGAGGGGATCTGCACAATCCTTCTGTAATTTAGCAACGTAAGACTAGAGGGAAGACAACTAGTCATCTACACCTACAGACAATTCTTGGGCTACTCTTTTGCCAACAAATAGTGGGACTGAACTTCACTGGAAGAATGCCCACATGGCAGAAAGAGCAAGTATGTTTGGTGTGACGGGGATTCGAAACCGCGACCCTATTACGAGTCGAACGCCCTAACCACCTAGCCATGCTGGGCCAGTATATATTGCAACTGATTTAATGTTATTTTAATATATATGTTTGTTTCTGTTTAACATATATATAGAAATGTATGTAACATATTTTAAATGTGTATGGCGCAAGTCTCGCCTGTTTCCTAAATTTGTGGAAGATTCTCAAGAGTAAGACACAACAATATATGTTTGTTTGTTTTGGAATTTCGTACAAAGCTACTCGAGGGCTATCTGTGCTAGCCGTCCCTAATTTAGCAGTGTAAGACTAGAGGGAAGGCAGCTAGTCATCACCACCCACCGCCAACTCTTGGGCTACTCTTTTACTAACGAATAGTGGGATTGACCGTCACATTATACACCCCCACGGCTGGGAGGGCGAGCATGTTTAGCGCGAACCCGCGACCCTCGGATTACGAGTCGCACGCCTTACGCGCTTGGCCATGCCAGGCCACAATATATGTTTTACGAAAACATTAGCGTATCTTCGAATATTGTTGCCAAGTGAACTTTCGAGAATGTCGCCTTAAAGTTTATAAATAGACGCGCCGAGAGATATTTATATATATTATTGTTGGTCTGCTTCAGCTAGTAAACTATAAGCCTCAGAAGATATAATTGTGATTAACACTTCTTCATAAAAAAAAATAAAAAAATTGCAGATATTTAATCAGGAATGTTTATAGATTTCGAACATTACAAACTGTTCAACGTCAGGGAATTAACTTCGGACTTTAATATTTCTACGATGACATTAAATAACTATCTTCATTTGAGTAAAGTAAGCTTATAAACTACCTTAGGCCAAAAATTTGTGATAATCGTTATTATTAATCGTATTGTTGTTTGTATACCAAGATATTTTAGGGCTAAGAAACAAAAATGTGTTCTAGTTTTGTCGGTAAATATCGTAAATTTAATACACATTGGCATATATTTAACTTCTAAATTAGAATTAAGTTTTCCAGCTATTTGAAGTCGTAATACGTAACATAATAAATCGGAGAGTCGTCCGAGGTAAATTATAATACGTAATAAGATATAATGTAAACATAAATACAATCTAAACAATTAATATTTGCATTAAAATGAAGGACTGTGATAATAACAGTATGACCAAACCTGAATGAAATGTGACTTATTTATGACACAAAATAAGCCTTAACAAAAACTATAATGCTGCATAATCGAGATAAGAATAGCGAAAAAGCTAAGATGCGTGATATAATTTGTGTCCTGCGAAACTAAGACCCAGATAGCGGTGGAGATATACTGTGTATCAGTCATAACTTCTATTCTCAAGTCCTCATTTGTAAAGAATAAAAGAAAAAAATAAATAATAAAATGACAAGATATTAGTGCTCAAGTACCCAACATCCAACATCTGTACCACCCTTTACTGCCTGAAGACAGTTGTGAGAAGGTGACTGCTATCAGAAAAAAAACCAACAATAACAAATGAACAGGGGAAGAAATGAGGAACAACCATAGGGGTTGTGAGGAAAAAATAAAATAAACTCTTGAAGTTGATATTTTAGAGCTACACTAGGGCTATCTGTGCTAGCTGTCTCTAATTTAGCAGTGTAAGACTCGAGGGTCGGCAGCTAGTCATCACCACCCACCGCCAATTCTTGGGCTACTCATTTACCAACGAATAGTGGGATTGATATTCATTATATAACGTCCCCACGGCTGGTAGAGTGAGTATGTTTTGGCGCGACGAGGATTCGACCGCCATTATGATAGTGAACTCTCAAATTAATCAGGTAATATTGGTAGTACTACAGGTATATTATACTAGAATAAAAACCCCATTGAGTTATCTTGAGTATATCTTGAAACTTTGTTATATTATATTTTATCTGCTTAGATGTTTTCAGAATAAATCTTTTATGTGACACAAGTTGGCCTTACTGTGAATTACAAAGTTGGTGAGCTTGATTTAAATTCGTGCGACACTTCTCGCACTTTAAGCTGTGGAAGTGTTGTAACAATGAAAGTCAACTTCTGAGTGTCGTTGCATCTCCTTTAGTTAGCAATTTAAAATTAGATACAGCGACAGATAGCCTTATTAAATTTGTCGTAAATACAAGTAAAGATTGGCTAATGCGTAAATTAAAACTGTAACAAGTTGATTGCGAAATCAGCAAGATACTTTTAAAAAGAGTATATATGATAAACAGACTCTTACAGTGTTGTATACTCATTTGACAGAACGATATTGATTATGTTTTGTTGAGTGAAAAATCTAAAGTTAATGATTAGAACACTTAACCCTAACTTTTTAAAATTTGAATAAAAATACTAGCATTTTTACTACTTATAGCTTCTAATTCCTTTGTCTAGGTGGTGTACCAGACCTCTCTACAGTAGCCAAGGAAGCTGTTGAGAATGAACCTATTCCGTTTCGTGGCTGCGTACGACGACTATCTGTTAATGGAAGAGAGTACGACTTAACAGAAAACGGTCAATAGTACACTTAAACTCGTTTCTATAATCTATAATTAACTCTGACTCCAACTTTCTAAGAGCAACTAAAAATGTATTAAGTTTCATGCAAATCACGGTGACTGGAAATAGTGGAACACGCTTGCAAATTGGATAGTTGTAGATTGTTTGTTTGTTTGGAATTAAGTACAAAGCTTCACAATATGTTATGGGAACCTGGTTTATAGCAGTATGATCCTGCAGGCGTACCTTAGTGTCACTGGGGGGAAGAGAAGTCAGTAGAAGTAACGAATATTGTTTGATGTTTATTGAATGTATATTTTATACGTTTATTACCTTTACCGGGTACTTTAGTACAAAGCCAACAAGGTAGTTTTAAGTACATTATAATATTATTATTTTTGTCTTTGTACTCATTCTGACAGAATTTAAATTTAAATTACAGATATTCTAATGAACCGTACTTGCAGAATTGTAAGGAATTATATGAAGAAATATAAATATGTAAAATTAAGGTAGTTAAGAGCTGCTTTATAGAAAGTAGTCTCAGTAAGATAGTGAATAAACTGATTACTTCCAAAGTGTTGATGTTCGAAAAATCCAGATGTATTATATTAACCTATGAAGTAAAGCAGTCATGGTATATTAAAAATAACTTCTATCCTAGGCAAAATTTATGAGATGATACATATTTTTATATGCATTTGAATCCTATTTAAATGGTATATTAGTTTCATTTTAAGGAAGTTTCTCCTTAAAATAATATTTTCTTTTCCTCTCTAAGTTTACATTTCGTTTTTGTACCCTGTCTTTGAACATACTCAATTTTTCAGCATTCTAATGTGTCGGCCAATCACACTATTCTTTAAGATACATTGTTTGCATTTATACTTAATATTGAAAATCACTGTTTGAAGTTCTCGTGTAACTTTGTGCAAAATTTTAAAAAAAATTCTGTGTTGTGGTGCATTCCAATATCAGGTAATGATTAGTAGAAAACTATTCGCTACTGATAACCTGAAGCCGATTTTATATTCAAAATTGATGTTTCTCTTTAAATTGCAAGCATTTAATAATTTTCTTAATAGCAATTTAAAAATATGTATAATCAATAAATAGGACAGAAAATAAACTAGTTTTTTTAAGTTTATCAAATAAACTTACTTTTAGAATATAATTTCGCCTAAATTTCAGGTATCAAATTAACTATCATTAGAGGATTTCCTATTTATCCACAGTAAATAACACTCTACCCCTTCCATATAGGCTTTTATGTTTTTAGGTAAAATTTTTGATTTACGAATATAAGTTTTTTTAGAAGTTATGTTTAAA
Source organism: Carcinoscorpius rotundicauda (assembly GCA_011833715.1). NCBI lineage: Eukaryota > Metazoa > Arthropoda > Merostomata > Xiphosura > Limulidae > Carcinoscorpius > Carcinoscorpius rotundicauda. The sequence goes on along the minus strand of CM022396.1, from coordinate 92,352,051 downwards.
CACAGGCTCAGTTGCTGGTAGAAATATTGAAGACTGTGATGGAACTCCTTGTGGTTATTCAACCTGCAGAAATGGTGGAACATGTTCAATGCATTCAGACGGAAATTTTGAATGTTATTGTACTGAGGTTAGGGTAAACTTTCATCATTATAGGCTTAAAGTGTATTTCATTGTTATGTTTTAATCCATTACTATATAATTACAATTTCAAAAGAAAATCGTTCTAAAATAACTACAAAAAACAATAAACATTTTTGAGTGAATTATTTTCAAGAAATTAATTTTGTTTAAATATAATATAAATAAAAGCTTCAATTTGTATGCATAAATTTACCAAAATTTGAAAATTATGTGCTTAATACACTGAACTTAAATGGATACACGATACAAATTGAAATTTCTTTGATAACCTTGTTTGTATTATAAATTTTTAGTATACAATACGTAGTAATATTTTTGAAAATTATAAATAAACTATATTGTGAAGATGGATGTGATCCATCTGTTACTAACCTATCACTAAAAAACCACTTCCCTTCTAGGTTTAATATACCATACCGTGTTAATTGCATTTTTTAATTTCCAAATTTTAGCATCAAATTAAATGGCTTATCATTGTACCTTAAGTAAATTTTACTCTTAAGTGTAGAAAACGTAATAAATGAATAAACATGACCGCTGAAAAGTTTTAGCGTTAAATATATTACACTATAGGTAAAATATTAGCGAAACAATTAATAAGTTTACAAAACTCTCCTTGGATTGTGGTTACATCTTAAACAGCATATTTTCACATAGAAAAATATTGTACTTTTGGGAATAAGAAGGTTAGAAAACGTTTGTTGAAACTGATAGCTTGATGTATACTTTACACTAACAATAAGTTTTTAGTAATGTCATGAATAATTGGTGTAAGAAAAAAAAGAGTCATCAAGTGTGACTTAGTGGTTAAGTATAGAAAAGAGCAGTCATATTAGTTTAGTAGTTTGATGTATAGAGTGGATAAGAACACTCGTTAATTGTACATTAAGGAAGAATTAATGAGTACACTATAAATTTGATATTGTAAAGGGATTTGATAATGTTATTAAACATTGAGAATAGTGGACTAGAAGACACAAATAATCATTTTGAGAGAAATTCTAAATAATGGATATGAAACAGTGTTACAGGTAGCAACTAAAACCATTGTTGCTATATATTACACAATTGTACTGAAAAGGGTGCTTAATTTTATTTTTAGCTTTATATTATAATCGAGTTTAAAGGATCCTCGTAGATATTAATTACTGCTGTTACCTCTGTGTCTAGTCGAGCTTGTTTCTTAATAACTACGTGGATGCTTTACATTTACTTCATGACATGAGTCACATGTTTGATGTTCAAGACAACTGTGTAGTTTAATAAACTTTGGCTTTAGAAAATATATCGAGCATGACAACAAATTTAGGAAAGCTTTTACCTTTTGTGTTCACTTAAATAGACAATGCTATTATTTAAACGTAGAACACTCTATTTGATGTACAGTTTTACTAAATGAAGATTGCGGTCAGTATGACAGAATAATATTATTGAAACAAAAGATAAACAAGTAACTTATAATACATTGTCGTTATTTGTGTATGTACTTTATACTTACTTATTAAATAAACTGATTAAATCTCATGCTTATTTTGTGTGTTTTACATGTATGTGTACTTATAGAATGGTACAGCATGTTGAATTATACAGAGAATTAAATAACCGTCCTTTTCAGGACAAAAATATGTAAATTATATTACTGGTTATAACTACCTTGTCCAAATAATGGATAATATTTAGGTTATAATAATTCGATAGAAATAAGAGTTTTGCATCATTTTCAGGACAATAATTGTAAACCTATGCTTACATTTACAAAATATTAATATAATTAGTATGTTAAATCAAAATCAAGTGTATATATTCTTTTTCTTTATCATAAGATACAATATTTTGTCAATAAAATAATTATAAGGCTAAACTAGTGAAACAGTGTGATTGTCATAAGCTTGCATTTTAATTTATCATTCTATTGAAGATGACAAATGAATTAAAACTGCCATATTCAAATAATGGGTAATATGTACGTTATAGTAGTTTTTTCTTTAAATAACATTTTTTGCATTCCTTTTAGAACAATAACTGCGAAATTATAATTAGTATGTTAAATCAAAATTCGTTTTGTATTTTCATGTCCTTTATTGTAAGAAACAATATTTTGCAAGAACATAATTATGTGAATAAACACAAACAAGAGAAACAGTAAGTTTTTAATGTTAAGTTATTTAGAGATTTTAAATTAGTATCCTTTGAAGACGATAAATGTTCTATATATAAAATATCGGTAAATGTAGATAGTGGAGTTACATATAGAACTAATGAATTAGTCAAGTATTTTATAAGTAAAGTGACTGTAGAACATAAATACATATAACAATTGATGACACATTAAGCCACGTATGATGATTTCGTCATGATTGTGATTCCACTTTGTGGAAGTGTAACGTCATGGCAGCCCAGCTTTGCTCTGGAGTACACTGAGTGATTCATGCAGTTATATCATTCAATAGACTTGATGGACCAGTGTAGAATCAGTCGGTCTAAAGTATAATACATATTGTAGGCGAGTGTAGATTTATACAGTCCCAGTTTGTAGTAGTCATAGTGTGTGACTTTAAACTGAAATTAGTCTAAAGTATAATAATACACGTTGTGAGCCAATGCGGGGTTAGATAAGCCTAGAATTTAATAGAAATACTCTTCAAGTGTAGATTTGGATAGTACTGTGGTATAATGTGCATATTTGATGAGCGTGGATTCAGACAGTCATAGGGTATAATATAGAATCACATATTACACGTGCAGATTGTGGTAATTTGAGTTAATGAACATGGAAACTAATTCATTCCTAGTTGTATTATAGATACAGGCAGACCACGGTGATTCTAGTTCATGAACTTGACAAGGAGTGCTAATTAGTGTTATACACGCAAAATTCAAAGTGGTTTTAATTGATGTACAAAATAAGGTGTAAATAATAGAATAAGGTCTATATATATAGACTGAGGAAGTTTCAATTACATTAAATACAGATCTTGATTATCTTAATGTTGTAGTATTAATGTGTTCCTGAGGATAAGAATACACTAACAACGTTACTAAATGTTTGCAAACTTGGAAACTTCTTATGATATATTAGATTCTTCAAGACTAAAATGCTTTTAATAACATAATATTCTTCCTATACTATCATAAGGTATGACAAATGTTTAAGCCACCCAATTTAGCCGTATACTTCCATTTGTATGAAACACTATGATTGGAGAGTTGATAAAGTGAAGTGCATATCCCACATTGTGCACAATTCAGAAAATAATATGTTACTGTAAGTAGGTCACTGATCTGTGTGGATTTCTTTTGTTCTTTGAAACTGTGCTATCCGGTGCTCATTAAATGCATCAGCTTATGTATTGATCACTATGTAAGCCTCACTCCATCTTTGGAAGTAGTCGATTGTGATGTATTCTTGACTTCTCTCAATATCCAGAAGTGGAACAGTCATATTTGGGGCTATCCTGTTCAAAAAAGGTTCAGCAATTCTCTGTTGGAGATCATTTTAACCAGGAGGGGGAGTCTTTCCCTAGAAATAACGCACCCTACACTATTTATACCAGTATTGGTAATCTCAACTTGAATATGACTTGAATAACCAAATCTTAGCTCATACCTCACAGTATAAGTACCACACATTATGTATTCATGTTACATTCCTCTATTTGTCCTAGCAAGCTTTATTTCTGGAATGGGAAAGAGTGCCCATGCTAGGTCTTAGCAGTTGCTCTTACTCAAATTTCTGAATTGTTATTTGTGTAATACGTTTGCTAGTGGAATCTTCTACTTTATAAATATAAATATGTAGCTATGTTATTGATTGTTCTCACTCAACATAATGAAGACTGATATGTCCAGATATTATTTGCCCAACAAGAGAAGGTCATTGCTGCCATTGTTCAATAAATATATTGGCATATTTCTTCAGTAAGTCATTGAGTTATATCTGCTGGGTCTATGTTGTTTGCATAATTCTCCTCTAGTTATCTAAAATGTAGTGATGACCAAGAACTTGTTTTTGACTTTGACAGTATAGACACAATCCTAACTTAACCACTAGCCTAGATTACTTCTAATTAGTGTACTTCACATATATTCAGTCCAAGTTATCGCTGGATACCTTTATGTCAACAAAGTAACATCAGAATCTCATCTCTTCTCAAGTATATAACCGTTCTAACTAATGTAGCCTACTTTTTGGATAGGAAATAATTAAAGTTAAAATGGGAGTTCTGTAGCAGCGTTATATGGTACTGATGCACTGTAGTTAGTCTGGAATAAAGCACAGGACATCACTTGTGTATGTAGAGGTACTGTTATTCTCACTACTACATACCCATTTCAAAGTAAATCTAATGGATATTTTCTACATTACACCCATTTAAAGGATGGCAATACCTGATCCAAGATTTGAGATGGCTACTTTTATTTTGGGATTAATTATTCCTTAGCATAATCAAAGATCTACCTCTGAACTTCCATCTCTTTGAATAACATTTGTCAGAATAAACTAAGTTTTCATTACCTAGAGAGGTAGTCTCACTTGGAGGACTTTGTATGTTTCAAGGTATATGAATGATTCGTCTACTCTTGCATCGACCAAGAACTAAATTTCTTATTATCATGGATTCAAAGTTTTACCTAGTCCTAAGAGAGCTAGATGGACTTGCCCACTTTTCTATTCAGCAAGTTTAGGTGCTGTAGGCTGTTTGACGAAACATAAGCCATCAGCTGGAACTGGAAGCCCTTTCACCTTTGATGCATGGCAACATAGAAACACTTCATGCCATAGTATTCAAATTCACCTTTGATGCATGGCAACATAGAAACACTTCATGCCGTAGCATTCAAGATCCCCACTAACTACCAGCACAATTTTGAATTCCTTTCTGTACATGTGTCAATATTACCGAGTTTTAATTAAATTTAATTAAACCACTTTACAAGCAATGTATTTTAATGAAATTGGCATTAATAGTACATTATAATTCAATGTTTTACATTATCTAAGTTTTTAGCTCATTATTTTGAAAGAAATTTCTAAAAGAATAATCAGAATTTCAGTTTTGTTACAACTTGATACACTCACAGTTAAAAATATCTTAACTTTTGTTTCTTCTATTTTAGCTGAACTGTGTGTAATATAGATGTTTCAGTGCAGATGATCAAAGAACACATGAACACCGGGATGCGAAACCGCGACCCACAGATTACGAATCGCACGCCTTAATCCTCTCGATGGACACAGCTGATAGCCCGATGTGCTTTGCTATAAGAAAAAACACATTCCTTCATCCATGAGGGTTAGATAAATAAGAGAGTTCCAAAACATTTTCCAGGGGCTAAAATGATGATAACAGTTATATCACCCACGGTCACCCATTGACGTGTTCAACATAAATAATCAAAATAAGAAATAGCAAAGGAAAATAAAACATTAAAAATAAACTGTGAAAAGTATTGACTTAAAATTACACATGCAAATCAAAGACGATATTTTGAGATTATTCAACAAAGAAATAAAATTTACCTTTATTTTAAACATTTCATTCACTAGTTAGTTATATAATAGTGAAAATGAAATACATACATTTACCTCAATAATATTCAATATCGATTTAGTCGGTTCTGGACATTATGGAAGTGAAACATGAAAGCTATTATCTTTACACTTTACGTGAAAATCACCATGTAGGAAAAATACTCAGAGTCGAAGTCCAAGTAAACATATTAAATAACGAATTTTTATTAAAAATAATAGAAAAAGCATAATTGAATATTTTATTTTTCCTAAAATTGCATACTCTTAGACTATTTCTTGTCAATCTTAAAAAAATTTCATGCACTAGTTTTATTTTTAGAACAAAATATGACAAAAGCAACGTCGCTTATTTACAATGTAAGTAACCGACAATCATAACCTAGACCAAAACAAAGAAGGAGTTTTACTCGTCCCATCCTGATGACATCGAGGTGGTTCCTCTATATTAACTTATTTACAAATATGCTGCAGTCGTTGTAGGATAGGCTTAATCATGCAGGTAATACAATTGCATATGTGGCCGAGCCATCTAGTTCACCCTTCTTCCAAGCTTTAAGTTTGAGCCAATAGATTTTCCAATTCGATATTGGGTTTTATTAGCAGCACAACTTTGCTATGACTGGATTTCAGATCTCTTTCTTACACTTCATTTATATGTTCAATGATATCCCACATTGACTGTCCAAGCTCAAAATGAAGCAATGGACTGTTTACTCCTGAGTCTTAACTATTTCAGGTAAGACTTCCTCAGCCAGTTTTTTGAAACATCGTGAATAAAATCTGTTTACCTCATTCAGAAGGCCCGCTACTGCGAGACAGAACTTCTCCCTTGTGGGCTTTTGGGCATAATTCACTTAAATGCCATTGTTTTTACAGGTGCTGGATTGATAAGTATCTTGGTAATTCGGATACCTTGATGAACAGTTTATTTCTGGTCCGTGGTGGTGAAGCAGCTCGTTGCTCTCAGGATCTTATTTTGCGGCTCTGCTTAACTCCAGACTATATTGTGAACCACGATTATCTTGTCAGTAAATCTCCACGCCTGAAGAAGCTTATTAGCACTCCATGATTCATGTTCTATACTCCTGCGAGTTCACTTTCTTACCAGCCGAGAAAATAGTTCTTAGTGTCTGCGACTGTTGACCAGCAGCACTTTCACTCCTTTTTTGGTTAGTTTTGACCAGAGCTAGAACTGTGGTACTATGGCTGATAAAAGCCTGAGAGTCTTATAGACACTACCCTACACAGCCTGATATATGCCAGGTACCATTCCACTTAAGTAGCTCTCATGTTTTGCTGTTTATTTGCTAAAACTGATACTCTGTGGAAAGGTTTGAGCTGTCTTTACCAGAAGTGACCCAATTACTCTATGGCAAGGTTTGATCTGTTTTTACCAGAAATGACCCAATCTTCTCTGTAGAAAGGTTTGATCTCTCTTTACCAGAAGTGACCCAATTGCTCTGTGGCAGGGTTTGATCTGTTTTTACCAGAAGTGACCCAATCTTCTCTGTAGTAAGGTTTGATCTGTTTTTACCAGAAGTGACCCAATCTTCTCTGTAAAAAGGTTTGATCTATCTTTACCAGAAGTGACACAATCTTCTCTGTAGAAAGTTTTGATCTGTTTTTACCAAAAGTGACCCAATCTTCTCTGTAGAAAGGTTTGATCTTTTGATCTGTCTTTACCAGAAGTGACCCAATCTTCTCTGAAGAAAGGTTTGATCTGTCTTTACCAGAAGTGACCCAATCTTCTAAGTTCTGCAGTTGCAGAGAAGCCAGTTTCAGGGACATTCGTGGTGTCCTTTTGTAATGGACTTTTCTAGACTTAACACCTTTCTCATAAAGCTACCTTCCTCCAATGGTCAGTTGTGCCACTTGACTGTAATTACTTTCACATTCTAGTTGGTAATTATTAGCGTTAACTAGTAATATATTTAATGGGTGAACACATAAATAATATTTTTACATTTTCGTGAATAATATTTAAAGGACATTGGTTTTTTTGGATTAAATTTTTCTTTTGCATAACCACAAATTTTCCATCCTTCCGTTTAAAGAATTATTATAGAAGCCAGTTACAAGGAATGAGTGAAAACATTATAAACGCAGTTTGTCCTATTTAAATATTAAATACACTATACATGTAAAACATGAAGAAAAGATATGATACTGTGATGAAAAAAGTAGCAATTTAATTATTTCTTAAATGTTTGTTTTCAAATAATGCTATTAATAATATTATTCAGAGCAATGTGAAGTGTATTTCAAATAAATCGTTATATTTCTAGAACTTCACGGGAAGATATTGTAATGTTCCAATACAATGTTTTAACCACAGCTGTAAAAATGGTGGAACGTGTAGACCACTGACAAGTCCAAGCTTTTCAGGTGTAAATTACACTTGTGACTGTTCTTTAGGCTGGGGAGGAATGCTATGTGAAATTGGTGAGTTTGTCTAATTACTCCAAAAGTGTTTTATGCATCATAAATCAAAGAATATAAAAGTCAATGTTATTTTGATGACAAACAAAAAACAGTATTTTCTTAAACTAGGTGTTGGGATCATGTGTTTATCTTTGCAACTCTATGTTTCTTAAAAGAATATTTGACAACTTATTTTACTCATTTGATAAAAGAATTAAAGTTTATGAAAACACAATAATGAGAATGCTTCATAGATGTTTTAAGAATGTTTTCCTTGAAAAAGAAAACAGTATAAATAGTCTTACAAAATATAATTGAATATTTAACTCGTGTACTAAATATTAGTTAGAAAAAAGATTACACGGCCAGTTGGTGTTTAGTTAATTTTAATGTTTTTTTTATTCCTAGTTACTGTTAAGACAACTAAAGGTATTCTGTAAAGAAACTGAATACTTATGCAAGAGTTACAGATGTCATTAAGTAACACTTACAACAATTTAGGTAATATCACTTAAGAATGTTTGTTTGTTTTGAATTTCGCACAAAGCTACTTGAGGGCTATCTGTGCTAGCCGTCCCTAATTTAGCAGTGTAAGACTAGAGGGAAGGCAGCTAGTCAGTACCACCCACCGCCAACTCTTGGGCTACTCTTTTACCAACGAATAGTGGGATTGACCGTCACATTATAACGCCCCCACGGCTGAAAGGGCGAGCAAGTTTGGCGCGTCGGGGACCCTTAGGTCACGAGTCGCACGCCATAACACAGGAATGAAATACACAGTTGAATCCGATATCAATAATTCATCGACATGAACCATTACTTAAATTATACCGTCAAGATAAGTTCCATTATTTTTTTTTTCTATTGGTGGCTTATTTTCTTGTCGGCTTATATTTTAAAATAAATTATTTGACGAATAACTTAAGTTCCGTATATTATTTTTTGTTAAATACGTGAAGTTCTTACTATATTTAAAGGACACTGTTACTTCAAAAGCATATAACTCAATTTTCTTTTATATAATAGAAAAAGTGACAATTATCACTCTGAATATATTACCTTTTCCTATTTGTATTTTATAAAATATAAAAATTAATAGTATGCAATTAGCATAATCTTATATTAATAAACAATCTACCTTCAAATACATCATCATTGACATTTTAGCAACTTTGGAAGACTTATCTCGTAAGGATTTCAGCAAGTTTCTAAATCATTGAACAGAATTTCCCTTTAAATTAAAAAAAAACAACTAATCTATTAATTGAAGCATTGTTCTTTCATAGTCGTATCTACCACTCACATTTGATGAAACTCACTGTTACCAGTTTTTCATAGTCGTAACTACTATTCACAGAGGTGAAACCAACCATCACAGTTTTCATTCATACATAAATTGTTTAGACATACTGAGCAAAAATAAGTCAGAACCTTTTCATTCCAGCCAGGGGTTAAAATGATAGGAATAAATCAATGTTACTGTTCATAACTGCAGCATTCAGAATGAACTTTATGTAAGCCAGCATAGAAGCTTTCACTCAGACATCTCACACTGCTTCATCAATTATATATAATAACTGTCTAATGCATTCTTTACAGTTTTCCACATGAAGGCATTGCACTAAAAATTCACTTAAGTAAGCCATTATGCCTGACCCTTTCAGAGAATTCCCATTATTCAAAAAATACATCAATATTTGTAGTTCTTCATTTCTTTTCTTCTTGTCATGAGGGACACTTTGAAGTGTTTAACAGGTACCTTTGACACTAGAGTAGTTTCATTTTATTTATGAACCAATAAACACTGAAGTGTCCAGTGATAGAGACACGTGATACTTTTGCTCCACTTTGAGCATGAATCTTAGTTTTCAAGGTGACTTCTCATGCATCTGTAAACTAATCTTCGCTGGACTAAAGCATTGTTTGGGGAAAAGTGTTTAGCATTCGGAATCTAATCTTTATTCGGATGCAGTATATTTATAGCACTATCTGTTTCTTAAACCTGAAACTGAGCTATAACTTTTCATAAGTTATTGACAGGGAGAATATGGTCTAAGGATTTGAATTATAGTATTTTTCACACATTTGATTATTTTTGGCTGAGCAAGCATGTTTTGCTTCCTTCTTCCATGGTCTAGACTTGTATTTTTTTATATAAAATATACACTGTCTCTTAATTAGGTATAATTTCGACTTGGCATTGTTCTTTGTTCTGCTTGAGATCTATACTTGTTAGACCAGATTTTATATAGATTGTTAGCTTTTTTTTGCTGTCTTGGTGGAACTGTTTCAATTCATGTGCTTTGAAGTCCTCAATAGTCTTTTTCCAGTTTATGTATGGAAATTTCACTAGTTGTTCCAATTTCTGGCTTCCAACACCAGCACCATCAGGAGCAAAAAGACAGCAGTACTTGCAGAAATCACCCTTTACATGTTGACTGTAGAGTAGCCATCTCCACCAGAAATCACCCTTTACATGTTGACTGTAGAGTAGCCATCTGCACCAGAAATCACCCTTTACATGTTGACTGTAGAGTAGCCATCTCCACCAGAAATCACCCTTTACATGTTGACTGTAGAGTAGCCATCTGCACCAGAAATCACCCTTTACATGTTGACTGTAGAGTAGCCATCTCCACTGTAAAAGCCAACGATGCTGAAAACGCAGCTTTCTTGGACCACACTGGAGGAAAACATATAGATGGCGCCAATGGAACTAGGTTAGTGCCATGGTGCTGCCAGCCTGCCACGGTGCCACCCACTTTGTGAGGTTAATTCTTGAAATCCAGGAAGTCTGAACATACACTGTCCATGATATTTGAATACAGATTATAGACACTATACTTATATTTTGTATAGTCACTCTCCTGAGTGACTCTATATTTTATATGCTGATGACAGAACTGTAGGCCTACTTTGCTGGACCTGATAACTTTAAGTTATATATTATATTTATAGGCCTATATATTCATTTATGATTAAAAAAAAAATCAAACACCTCAGTGTGCCATTTTGAAATTTGCTAAAAAGGTGGTCTCAGAATGTATAATTCATGCTTTTCTTTTATGTTTTTATTAACAAATTTCCCGGGGCGACATGTCCCCGGACCTCCCTAGCATGGCTTCGTGCCTACGGCGCTTCCATCAAGAACTCAAACTAAACCCCCTCCAATGGCCATTTCTGGCTACGTCCCTGCACAGCGTCCCCCCATAATTCGTGGTAGGTGTCATGCCTTGAGGTAAGTATAAGATCTTTCACTTCCCTTCTTCCAGTGATACAACCTAAGCTTTGAACCAAATATTTTAAACTTGGAATCATTCATTCATAACACCCATTTCCAATTATCAACAGTCAAGTTTTTGCACCTTTTAGCAAATTTCAACCTCTTGACATTATTTGAAGGTTGAGGTAATGATTTTTTAACTGCTAAACGACCAAATATTTCATTCTCGTTGAGTCGTCTTAACACTGCACATCTCTACAAGCTTTTGTCATTTGGTAAGTGGTCTTTTATCTCATGCTTGAGATCAGTTGCTTTGGGGAGTATCTCACGTCTGCAGAAATTTGTCGGAGAATCCAGTCAGCATCTCGTAAAGCTTTTATGTGAACACTCTCCTCTGTTGAAATTTCTCTACGCTTTTTGAGCCGTGGCATGATAACAAAGCTTAATATATAGTGTTAAACATTGTTTTATGACGGTGAAGTACTATTAAATTGATTTCTTCTAGCATATACCCGCACCATAGCTTCTTCCTTTATCATTAAGACACAGCATGCGTTACCATGACAGCTGTTTCATGCCCTAATTTGATCAGCATGCTCATTTAAGCAGATCCCTTATGGCATTCTCTTGTTACAAGTAAATAGGAATTCTGAAGAATTGTAAATATTCTTACCCTTGCTCATTCAGTTGTCAACAGAGATCAGTGAAGCATTGTCATTGTGTCGAAATTTGCACTATGCAACGACGTGGAAGAATTAGCCCCATAAATTAGTAGAAAAAAAAATGATAAACTATTATCTTGTTCTAACACTTTTGCACAGTACAACACTGCATCATCATCGTATTCGTTTTCTTTTTCATTTTTCTTCATTCTGGTTCCTTTGTTTTTATTGTTTCAAAAGTATTTTTTTCATGTAGGCCAAATGTTAGCTACTCAATGTTTACCACATCCTATGTAATTTTTTTATACAATATAGGAATTTCGGGATCATAGACAGGTTTCTCCCATACTCTTTGTGTCATCAGAAGTTACGTTCAGCAGTATTTGTCATAGCCTTTATTCCTTATAAGTCGTTTCCATCCTTTTTATGGTTATGCCAATTACTTTAGACTCTTTTGCTCATTTGATTGGGTGCCAGAGACTAATATTCAACCACGTTATCATTAGTGAGTACTTCTTGCTATTTTCTTTCAGTGTTTTAGCTCTTATACTGCTTGTTTACAATAAAAAAAAGCCTTGAAATGTCTGTTTCAAGTTATGATTGAAGGTAGTCGAATTCTGACTACTTTTAAAGGATTTAGTTATTAGGCCTAAGTCTGATACATACATTATTTTTACTTTAAAACATGCTCAACGTTTTCATTTATTTCTACCTTTAGAATTTCACCAGTTGTGGCACATACAGATATTTCTGGTTATAGGCTTATTCTTTTTCTTGATTGTCATAGTTGAGATACTCAAGATATCAATGTCTTTGTGAAGGTAACAATATTTGATGATAAAGCTCGTGCTAGATGCTCTCATCATGATACAATTTGTTTTAAGTCAGAGAGATCGTTGTTCTTCCTAGTTGTTATGCAGGTTGACCTTGGTCTGAATACATCCCCATGTTTAAAGGACTCATACAACCAGCTGACACATCACATATGGAACATTGGTTTTAGATGGATACCTTAACTTTGGATTCGTTTTTCACCAGTTAGAAAAAACAAAAGTTTTGAAAGTGAACACTGTTTTGTTAAAAATTGGTTAGACATTGTAAAAATACACTTCTTGGGTTTAGGAGCTATTTAAGCTACAAATTTGGATTAAAAACAAAACCAAACAAGATGGGATAAATAGTTACTATCTTAATTTTAACAATTATAATTTACAGTATCTCTCAGACAACCAGCAGAACAGAGGAATTAGGTACACTAACAATGGAAAGTTCTTGGATTTTTGGTTTAGATGTTTCCATTTGAATTTCAACTGTTAAGTTGCGTAGAAATAGACAAATGCACGTTCACGTCAAGAAAAATTGTTTAATTAAACTAACCACTAACACCACAATAAAAAATAGACTATAAACAATAAAATTTTATATTTTAAATGAAAAGAAGTTGAAATAGCAAGTATGATGAATACTTTAACACTAGCTGCATTCTTGTAGTGTATGTTTTTTTTCCTAGTAAACTAAGTTAGAATATAAGATTTTAACATAGAGAGTTTGCAAGTCAAGTGGAAAATACTAAAGTTACCTTTCATTTAAAGTCTATGAAACTAGAAGTCTTACTTAGATTTCACTTAATAATTAACAACTCTTATTTTAAATAAAAAAATCTCAATGCATCATGATACTGATGTTTACATTTGAAATATGTGAAAAACTTCATAAACCACGAGCCAAATGTAACCTGAATGCTGCATGAGAACTCGAGAAACTCCTGATTATTAAAATAACAGACACCAAACTGGTGTACATAATACAACAAAGGTTATCATCTAGACGATAAAGTTACAGAAATCTAAGAACTTTAAGAAAATAACTAAACTCTAAACTGCAAGAGAAAGAAAAAACTGCACTTAAACTTTAAAAATTGGAAACACTGAGTAAAGAACAACAAGAAGCTCTTAAAACTATTCCTCAAGCTTAAATACTTCCATAAATATATCACCAAATACTCAAGCTGCTAACACATGAAAACAATTATTGAGTTTCGTTAATTTGGCTAGCCAATGGGTGGTACAGACCGAGGGTCTTTTACCCTTACTTATTACTTGATTTGCTGACAAATGTAACTCGGTTTGCTAACTAATTGCTTTGTAAGTTCTGTAAGAAAATGAGACAAGCATCCTAGAACACCATTTACCACATAAAAAACACGTTGGTAGTTCACTTGAGTGCCCCACTGAAATAAGAACACCCTAATTTTAAAAACTTTACTTTTTTAACTAAAGGAGTGATAAACATGTGTATCCCCACTTCATATTTTCATATGATAATTATTTCCAAGCTGGCTGGCCATCTCTATTTCTAGAACTACCAAAAGAATCCAGATTAAAATTTATTTATTTTGTTGTGAAAAATTCAACATGATTCACTCTTCTGCTAAAATTAATTATCTGAACAATACTTTACTCTACAAAACAACAATTCCACACAATGTATCAGCTACAAAAACATCAAAGTAATTTCAATGCGTGACATGAAAACTGAGGTATTACTAAACTGAAAATGATTCCTAGCTAATTTCGTCCATCTTAGCAACTAGAGTTTACGAATCTTCAACATATTATAGTGGAAAACACTACTGAAAAGTACAAAAACTGAAAATTGCCGGTAGGGTTAAGTACTTGTACATTAAGTTGTAATGTCCCAATTACAAACGTATTCGTGATTCTAAACAAACCCATCAGAACAAAGTTAAAAACTGAAAACGAAACTTAAGGTGCATGCGCTCACTCATATCTCTAGCACCTGCAGACTGTGGTCAACGCAGGTGTCCTACAGTCATAAACTTGACCTTTACAAGAGCTGCCTTAACAATGTTAAGTGAGCTGCTGCCATCCTGTACCAAACTATATTCCCTCCATAACTGTCCATTTATTTGCTAAAAGAGCTCTGAACTGATAGAAAAAAAAATTAGGGAGTAAAAGTGTCCACAATACTGACAGCTATGTATCAAAAGTGTTTGCCTGCCAACCTGATTTCTTTGGCTGGGATAATCAATTATCTCTGTACTTTCACTGCTAGCTAATTTTGTCAGCAACAGACTTCACCAGAGACGAGAATAACCACATCTCATGGAGGTGTTACATCTTCCTCCCCGCATCACAGTCTACATCTTCATGGAGAACTGGGCTCATACTTATTTATGATAAAATCTTATTCAGGAAAGCGAATTCTTAAAAACTTCTGCATAATAAATAAAACATCTAGTTTCCTAAAGATATAATTTGTCATTCCAAGATGTTTGACGTGTACTGTCCATGACAATGATGCAAAAGAACGTAGTTACTAGTGTAGGACAATGATGAATACTGCAGGCAAAGCATATGGCGGAAATAGAAGTCAGTGGTGTGGAACAAGGTGGGCAACAGAGCATCTTATCCTGTGATGAACACATTTATTAAGATTATTGAATTTAAAGTTAGTTGCGTAAATGACATATTCAGCTGTCTCTGATTCTTCGTTATATTGTTTGCGATTTGAAAACTGAAATTTCTTAAAATATCTTATTTGTAATTTTAAATTAAAAGTTTTTACTTTAGATGAAAATTGTCAAACAATATAGGCCCGGCATGGCCAAGCATGTTAAGGCGTTCGACTCGAAATCCGAAGGTCGCGGGTTCGAATCCCGGTCGCACCAAACATGCTTGCCCTTTCAGCCGTGAAGACGTTATAATATGACGGTCAATCCCACTATTCGTTGGTAAAAGAGTAGCCCAAGAGTTGGCCGTGGGTGGTGATGACTAGCTGCCTTCCCTGTAGCCTTACACTGTTAAATTAGGGACAACTATCACAGATAGCCCTCAAGTAGCTTTGCGCAAAATTCAAAACAAATCAAACAATAAATTACGTCGTACTTTAATTATTCACATTAATGCCCTCTGGAGTTACGTGAACAATATTTACATATATTCATTCAGGAATCTAGATGGCAGCACGTGTTGTAGTTGATTAATTACAGCAGCGGCCACTTACTGAAATGGACAATTGTACCTCTCTTTCCCGTAATAAGCTGCAATGAGATCAAATAGAGAGCGTGGTCTACAAATATATACACTGGTGGGCCCTAATTAATTGGGAAGTCACTGAACTTCATAACATTGAACCAAGGCAAAGGAAACAAGTAAACTATGGCTTTTTCTAATAAATTATAAAGATATCTTTAACATTCCCACTTTTATCGACATAAGAAACCTCAATAAAACTATTTTAAAAGGGAATGTATTTTATTTTGGGTTCGTGTGGAAGTTAACTAATTAATTAATGAAATTTAACAGTAAGCAGTCAGGATAAAACACAACACGCCAGTTAAATCTTAGTATTTTCCTTTTCTTTTTTTATTATTTCACTCCAGTAACTTGAGCTTGTTATTAACAAGTTATTTACTCTATATGTTTGAGACTCAACTGTATGTATAGAAAAAAAAGGTTCCTAGTACAATATGAGCTTCCAGTAAAAAAAAAAAATCTTGCATGTTAACATTTTTCCCTCACTTTATTGTTTGTTGATTATACATGACAGAATATTAATTAAAAGGATTGTTCTTTTATATGTAGGCATGGTACATCATACGGCGTTATATCAAAAGCCACATCTAGATATAGTGACATGAATATACAAATGTTAAAATTTTATTTTTATTTAATTGGTTTATATATTGAGAACGAAGAACGATAACTGCGAGGAACTTCAAAGTATTCCTAAAATCAAATAATCGAAGCGATACAATCAGTATTTTCTACCATTAAATAAATCAGTTTTCTGATCCTTATTTCTGAATTTCTAATTTCCTTTTAGATTATTTATTTTGATGTTTTTTTAAATATTTTTTTAATTCCCAAATGTTCAAACTCTTCAGGTCTTGAAGTTGATGTAGCGAGGTTTTCAGGAGAGAGCTATCTTCATATTTTCGATCAAGATTACGAGAATCTCGACTTGTTCCACACACACCTGTCTTTCCTCTTTTCGACCACTAATGACAGTGGTTTAATGTTTTGGAATGGTAAGGTAAGAATTATTGCAAGCAAGGTAGGTTGTTTTGTACATACACATGTCGTACCTTGTAGCAGTGTATGTTGCTGAGAAACACTGAGTAATATCATGAAATTCAATCAATAAACCATGGAGTCTGAGAGTTGACAACTATGATTCTTCGTTGTTCTCTGTACGTTGCTTCTTACAACGATTTTATAAATTCAAACATTTTTATTTTCATCTATCCAAGGGAGTCTTTGCCTGCCTTTTGCTTTTCTTTCCTCGAGCTTTAACCACCAGAATATCTGCCAATTTTCCCCTCAAGTCTAATTTTATGCCTAAATTTGCGCATCTTCTACTTTCTTCTTATGTTTCTCAGTTACCTTTTCTCTTTGCATGTTCTAGTCCTTCCATATTAATCTTATTTCTATGTACTTACCTTTATCATTTACATATAACAGTGTATTTAAAATGTTACAAACTATTTTTTTTTGTTTCAACGGACAAAGCCCACGTTTCACTTTTAGAGTGACACCTATTCCGGACGTGTTTTAGATTCAAATAATATTAAGCTGATGAATCATTCGAGTTTAAGTGGAAGCTAAATATTAAAAAAAAATAATTAAAAGCCGGGAAAAATAAAAATATTATTTTTAATAAAGTTCCAGATATGAAAGAAATGAAATATTAGAAAATTATTTTATGAGCCCTTTGATTGTGTTCAAAATGACGCTAAAGTTGTAGTGCAAAATGTTTTACATCGGAGGTGAGTGATGTAGCTGTATAAGCCAGTTTTTATTTATAAGTATTACTGCTGGTGATGAAGACGTAGAACGTCACTGTCTCATTTGAAGTTTCTCTTGCAGAACTGCTCCCTCTATTTATCACTGTCTCATTTGAAGTTTCTCTTGCAGAACTGCTCCCTCTATTTATCACTGTCTCATTTGAAGTTTCTCTTGCAGAACTGCTCCCTCTATTTATCACTGTCTCATTTGAAGTTTCTCTTGCAGAACTGCTCCCTCTATTTAGTGTTATTTATTGTAAAATTATTTACTATTTTATTATTTTACTTTTATATTTTCCTCTTTTATGTTTCATGAGCATTTTAAGCATCTTAAAGGTTGTTGTTGTTTTGAATTAAGCACAAAGCTACACAATGGGATCTCTGCGCTCTGCCCACTACGGGTATAGAAACCCGGTTTTCAGCGTTGTAAGTCTGCAGACATACCGCTGAGCCACTGGGGGGCGCAGCTTGAGCGTGATTATTCTGATTGGGGAGGGGGCGAGATGCCTTTCTGATTTCAAAGTAAAGTGATGCCCTGAATGTATCCCATAGTACATTGGTTATCTAGGTCACTTACTACTTAAAATAACATTCATAGAAGCTTGTTTTTTCTTGAATTTTGGGCAATGTTACTCAAGCTATTTATTCCTAATTTTGAAGTTATAGACTAGAGAGAAGGCAGCTAGTCAAGACCATTTGCTCTCATGACTGTCATATAATTATTTTCATTTTTTGTATATATATACATATATATATTTATAAATAGATTATTGTATACGTTGGTGATAGAACGTTAATATTTTCAAATAATCTCTTCAGAAGGCTTTTAAATTTTGTTGACCTATGTTATATATTATTTGTTTAGCTTTTATTAAGGTATATTCCTTAAATGCTAGTTTTTCAGTACCCAATACTACCTTCGTTTCAACACCATCTTCTATGTCTTGAAAATATATGATAACAAATCATGTACGTTCTCTAATGACATTATATATATCTTTAGGAACCACTTTCATTTATATTAATTACTCTGAGTGTCATTATCTTAGTTAAATTTAGAATATTACAGAATGTCAAAAAAGTTGGTCAAACAGGAAGTTAGGGCATCCAAAAGGATGTATGAAAAAATGTGGCTGAAAACAAACATTAACAATAAGGATGTTTTTAAGTATATTAGGGATAAAAAATACTAAGATGAAGATAGAACCTTTCAGGGATAATAAAGAAAGGCATGTATCTGATGATTATAAAATGGCTAGATTGTCTACTTCTGCGTTTTCTTCAGTTTTTACTTATGAAGACATGCAGTATTTCTAATGTTGAACAACTGAAAGATGAAAACAAAGTTGAACAAGGCAATTGCATAAATTCTTGGTTTCTCTAAGTAAAATTAGGAACTTTAATGAGTGATAAGGCTCCTGGGCCGGATATTTCCCAAGGGTTTTAAAGGAGGTCAAGTAGTGGACACATGAGACACTTGCTACAATTTTTTATAAGTCTTTGAATACTGGACAGGTACAAAGAGATTGGAAATTGTCACTCGTCTCTTCATTGAAAGTAATAGAATTTGTCTCAGTAATTAATGTTGTAAACAAAGTTTGGAATTTTATCGAATAACCAACATGATTTCGTTAAGGGAAGAATTTTACTTTAAAAATAATTTGATATCCTTTGAAAATGTTACATCATATGTAGATAAGGGCAAGTGTGTAGATTTGGTTTATATGGATTTTCAGAAAGCATTTGACAAAGTGTTACATAAAAGGCCTGTAAAGAAACTTGTATCTGTAGGTGTGAGGAATAAGTTAACTAATTGGAAGGAAGAGTGGTTTGATAACGGAAAGTTAGGCTTATTACAAACACAAGATGACCATCTGTTCAACATAAAAAAATATTTTAATTGATGCTTTATATTCCTTCCTTTCCTTTATAATCTATTTGTTTATTAGTTGAGAGATGTGTTGAAATTTAAAAAAGGATATCTGCAGCTTATTAAACATTGCACCCTATAATCAATAGAATATAATTAACATTTGAAGAATAACTATATAAGTAATTTCTACATTAATTTAATCCTGGTGTGCACTTTATATGTTACAGAGATGTAAAAGGTTATTTCAGTTCTTGAAGTATGCCTTTGTTAAAATTCCATTGTTGGCTTATCATTATCACGATTATATATTCATTCTGAAAACTGATATTGGTAACTGTGGATAAGAATAACTGATTCAAAGGTGCGTAATGGAACAATAATTAGTTTCCAAACAAATTGAACGAATCACCTGGACATATGTTGTCCTCTGTCCAAAACTGCTTGTTATTGATTAGTTCACCATTTGTACTACAGATTATTCACTTTCAAATATGATAATGTAATTCATCCCACATTTATTTCCTGAAAAATCGATCAACACTGATATAACTGTAGTAGTTCATAAATGTTCCACAGTTTTTAATAACACAACAGTAATAGTGAAAATTGTAGACTAAATTTAATGATATTTGGAGTTTAAAGTCTGGGACAAATGTGGAGAAAGGTAAGGCTGGTTTCTTCCTCGTATTTACTACTGAAATTCCAAATTTGTTATTCTGCCTTGATGGTTTGATGTTTCTTCTGAATATATATTTCTAATTCAATGTTTTGTTATAATCTTTCACACATTGTAGATATGTTTTTGTGATTGTGTTATTGTATTGTGTTTTGTTGAAGTTCCTTTATACTTCTGGAATGTTATTATAATAAACATTTTATGATTTCAGAGTTATCCCTCAGATCTTCCCTTCAATCAAGTTTATCTTTATTTGTAATTCCAATTTAAATCTGCGATAATTTAAATTATCGACACTTTCTTCCGATTTCTTATTTTACTTTTTATAATTTTCGTTACATTTTCTGGACTTCTTTTTGCCGTCTCTTTGTTGCTCATTTTCTCTAGCCTACTTGTAAATCTTTTTTTCCAGTACTCCTTTGTCCCAACACAATTTTCACCTTGCTTTGTGCACGTGCCATCATCATGAAATTTATTCTACATTTTATTTTACATATACCGAAATAATCCATTTACAAGTAAGCCAGAAGTAAGTTTATGGATTTAAAGTGATGCAGTTTTTGGTTGGTTTCATAAAGTGATTTTGTGTTGAAACAAAACACTTCTAAAACCAATGTTGTAACAGTTCCTGTCACTCCACATAATCTTTTGGGTTTGATTTGTTTTTGTATTTCGCGCAAAGCTACACGAGGGCTATCTGCGCTTAGCGTCTCTAATTTAGCAGTGTAAGACTAGAGGGAAGGCAGCTAGTCAGCACAACCCACCACCAACTCTTGGGTTACTCTTTTATCAACGAATAGTGGGATTGACCGTCACATTATAACGCCCCTCATGGCTGAATGTGCGAGCATGTTTGGTGTCACGGGGATTTGAACCCGCGATCCTCGAATTACGAGTCTAATGCCTCAACCACCTGGCCATGTTAGGCCAATCTTTTGGGTTATTTACTAAAACTAATTTAAATTATAACCCACTTAACAATAATAATACATTTCTTTTCGACTATAACAGTTAAGTATTATAATTTATTTCGGATGAGTCCTGAAATATTGTATAATGTACCTTATGAAATACTACTTCAAATAACCAGAATTTTAATTTAAGCTTTGCAGTTAAATTTATGTTATGTGACAACAAGATTGATATACATACAGTTTCCTTGTTTAGCATAAATATATTTTAATACACAAACATAAAAAGTACAATTTATGATAACGGTTATTACTAATAGCTACTACAAATGATAGCTTATTTACAATAGTTTTATAAACTATACTGCGAGCAAATTAATTTTGAGTTTATATTGTTACGCTTCGCTTAAGCTAACGCTAACAATGATGCCAAGAAAACCCACTTGTAGAGAAATATATATGCAAAAACGGCTCGTTTGGGTTGAGAAAATATTTTACGTAAAAGGTCGAAACGTTGTTCACTCTTGAACGTAAAAATCAGAAATACTTGTTTGACGACAGAGCGCGAGAATATTGTCGAAATTTGTTGGTCTCAACCCAAACGAGCCGTTTTTGCACACATAATAAGCTAACGCTATCTTCTTGTCTGGCCTCACACCGGGTACAAGCTATCACCTTCCAGCAGGTATACATAATGTCCCGGTAGAAATAATAACGTCCCAAGTAATTCACTGAAGTTGAACGGTTTGTAATGTTCGAAATCTATAATGTTCCTGGTCAGATTCTGTAGTTTTCCGTTTAATAGACATTGATCACAATTGTAGCTTCCTAGACCTACAGCCCACTTACTGTAGCTGCCCAATAATACTCTTTTTCTCTGTCTCTCGGCTAGTCCCTTTTTTATAAGAATCATGCGAGTTTGTAGAAATTTCGACAATATTCTCGCCCTCTGTCGTCAAAAAAGTATTGTTGATTTTTACGTTCAAGAAAGTTCTAAAAATTTGGAGAACTTTGTTTGTTTTGGAATTTCGCACAAAGCTACTCGAGGGCTATCTGTGCTAGCCGTCCCTAATTTAGCAATGTAAGACTAGAGGGAAGGCAGCTAGTCATCACCACCCACCGCCAACTCTTGGGCTACTCTTTTACCAACGAAAAGTGGGATAGAGCGTCACATTATACACCCCCACGGCTGGGAGGGTGAGCATGTTTAGCGCGACCCTCGGATTACGAGCGCACGCCTTAACGCGCTCGGCCACGCCAGGCCTGTTTGGAGAACAGGTGGGAGTTGCGAAATACGCTGCCAACAATATACGTCACGTGCAAAACTAAACAGAAACAAACCTAGGCACTAAAATAAATGTACATCAGTAAATCTGTTATGTAACATACAAATTTTACAATATACTATCTTACTCATGAATAACAGTGAACAGTTATTTACTTGCAAACGTCATAATTTGTTGAAACTTAAAATTTACAATACTGAAGTAAGATAATAACTGAATCACTAACCTCTTGTTCTTTGTGGGTCAGCAGTAAGATTACGGACTTAAATACCAGGACCTGGGACTCAGTAGCCTACAGTAGCGACAGTGCATACAATACCAACTGACTAACTATTTTGCAGAAACTGGTGTTTTTGTACAATATTTTACTCGCATACACGAAAGGTCGAAACGTCGTATCAAACCAAGAAACGACAGAGTTTCTAAGCATCACTTGTCATGCCATTCTCTAGTAAAATAGAAGAAAATCTGTCATACATATAATAGGATAAAGTAATTTTTTAACACTAACTCATCTATAGGCCTGGTATGGCCTAGCGCGTTAAGTCGTGCGCTTCGTAATCTGAAAGTCGCGGGTTCGCGCCCGAGACGCGCCAAACATGCTTGCCCTCCCAGCCGTGGGGGCGTTATAAGTGACAGTCAATCCCACTATTCGTTGGTAAAAGAGTAGCCCAAGAGTTGGCGGTGGGTGGTGATGACTAGCTGCCTTCCCTCTAGTCTTACATTGCTAAATTAGGGACGGCTCGGTGCAGTGGGCTAACAACCTACTCACTTAAATACCTGTTCATGAAACCGCAAGTGATTGCGGCCCTGTGTTCCTTGACGGAATCGAGTGGTAGATAACAAAAAAATAATAATTCATTTATAACATTAATTGTGCTCATCACAGTTACTAATATCTTCCTAAGTATTTCTATGATGTTAAGAATATATAAAATTATACTTACGTATTTCAGATCAGTAAATGAGTATTCATGTGTCGAATCGTCAAAAACATAACATTACTGAATCAACCTTTCCCAAACAAGTCAATAACATAGTTTTTAATCACGTGATGTTTTTATAATGTAAATCTCTAGTTCAATGTCAGTAGGGTCATAATATTTTGACCCAAAGCGCTGTGGAAATAGCCAATAATGCTGTCAGAATTAAACCTGATATTTCTAATATATATTATTTTAACATGCTTAAAAATGTGATGCTAAAAAAAAGAATTAAGACATTGTAATTCGCTATTTTGACAACACATCGAGTCAATATATTGTGATCGTCTTGATTATCTTTCTACAGTGTCATAACGTGTTGAACCAATCAAATCTAGTTTCCAGATATTTAACATATTTAAACCTTGGTCGTATTTGCAATATTGTTACTGTTTGAAAGTAGCATATACAGGTTTTTATTACATATTGGGTTATTTTGAATTATATGTTTTGATTCTTCTAAATAAAATTTCATATAAACTGTTTTCTTAATATTAAACCATTTCTTTATATTAATCAAGTTATTGTTTACTTTTTCGTAATACGATTATCAGAATTTGCATTATAGATGAAAACTAAATAATTTACGAAACTACGTTTCACTGCAATCACTTAAAGAAAATAATAGACCGGAAATGGATATTTGAAATACTCCATTAATAATTTCGATTTCGCTGCTGTTAACTGTATAAGCTTTAGCCAGTTTATGTCGAGATATGTATATATATAAATCAAATTAAATCAATACCTTGTTTTTAAAAATCCTTGAGATATTGTATGGAAAGTTTTTTGTATATCTTAAAAAGAAAACGTACAAATATAGCTATTTGACTTAGAAATCACCTTATATAGTGCATTTTCTGTGATGTTTTTCTTATGCCTCAATTGAAAATTTCAAAAAAATATTTTTCCTATAATTGTTATAAATATTTTTACAATATTTTTGTTATTACTGACGATAAAGTGATTGGTCTGTAATTATTTTGGTCACACCCATTACTTTTATTAGTTGTTTTTTTTTATCATAACGGCATATTTGAAAATATATGTAAAAATTCTTTTTTCTATTGATATGTCAACTAAATATGATATTATCGGTGCTGATTTTTTAATATTATGTTTTAAAGTTGTCATTTATCTTTTCCTGCAGGTTTATACGTTTTAGATAATTTATAATGTTAATAATTTCATATGCCTGTAACTTAAAGCTATGTTGCTTTATGTATTATATTTCATCTGACTTACCTGAATGTAAGCAGATACAGCAATCATTACTTTTAAAAATGTGCGTTACATATCAAACATACATTACATTAATTTAGATATAATTGGGGCATTTAAATATTTAATATATTATTACATTTATATTCAATATTTCTGTTATACCCTAAAATGCTTTTAAATTTTGTTCATTTTTTTATTTTTCCTCTAGTAACCTATTCGATCTTATTCTGTTTATAATTTATTTTGTTATGAGATTACTCAAATATTTTTTGTAATTTTTGAATTCTAACGTAGTGGAAGTTCGTGATAAATTTTTAGCGATTTTTAGTAGCAAGTAATAAAATAGGATTGAAATAACAACTCTGTTTAAATCGTACTGATAATGAATCTCAGTTCAAGAAATTATTTTGTGAAAATGTTCACAGTTAAACTTTTGAAAATGAATAGGATCCCTCGAAACATTTCGTTTTCATTCAAAGTTGTGTCTTTGTTTTGCCTCAAAACAGTTTTCAGCTATAAGATTACTATAATACCTTTTATGATTTTGCTCTAATGTAAACGAACGAAAAAAAGTCTTTATTTGAACTAATATTTTTACTGGGTTGTTTGACTACTTTATGTCTAAAGAAAAGCCTAACTGTTTTAGTAATAATTAATAGGAAGTGTGTTTTAATATAAAACTCCTAAATTGAACAATTGAAACAAAAATATATAATTAAGAGTATCTTATTAATTTCCAACAACGGTCATGACCCTCTGGTTATCTAATTTCTGTCACTTGTGAAGTACT
This sequence comes from Carcinoscorpius rotundicauda, assembly GCA_011833715.1. Lineage (NCBI taxonomy): Eukaryota > Metazoa > Arthropoda > Merostomata > Xiphosura > Limulidae > Carcinoscorpius > Carcinoscorpius rotundicauda. Next base: position 92,326,519 of record CM022396.1, on the reverse strand, counting down.
AACATGTGACCCTCTGGTTATCTAGTTTCTGTCACTTGTGAAGCACTAACACGTGTTCTGAGTGTCTGTCAGCTATAAATATTTTCTATGAGTCACTTACAACTAGTATACTCTAAATTATTGCTTGTGCTGCTCGTGAGTCAATAATATGCTCTAGTTTTAATTCTAGAGGTATAAAAATGACTCATATTCTTTACATTAGTCTCTTGATGTTGTTAATTGCAGAACATTCTATTAATGCTAATTTGCAGAATTTGCATAATATGCCCTTGTTGAAGCTGTAACTGGAAATGCTACACGTCAAATGAAATTGAAGAAAAAAACATCCAATTCGGAGTAGAAACAGATCCATTAAAAAGTATTATAAAAATGAATTAGTGAAACTTCTGAAAAGTGTGACACTACTAATGATCAGTGTTAAAAAAACATCCAATTCGGAGTAGAAACATCCGTTAAAAAGTATTATAAAAATGATAGAGTGAAACTTCTGAAAAGTGTGACATTACTAATGATCAGTGTTAAAAAAACATCCAATTCGGAGTAGAAACATCCGTTAAAAAGTATTATAAAAATGATAGAGTGAAACTTCTGAAAAGTGTGACACTACTAATGATCAATGTTAAAAAAACATCCAATTCGGAGTAGAAACATCCGTTAAAAAGTATTATAAAAATGATAGAGTGAAACTTCTGAAAAGTGTGATATTACTAATGATCAGTGTTAAAAAACATCCAATTCGGAGTAGAAACATATCCGTTAAAAAGTATTATAAAATGATAGAGTGAAACTTCTGAAAAGTGTGACACTACTAATGATCAGTGTTTAAAAAACATCCAATTCGGAGTAGAAACATCCGTTAAAAAGTATTATAAAAATGATAGAGTGAAACTTCTGAAAAGTGTGACACTACTAATGATCAGTGTTAAAAAAACATCCAATTCGGAGTAGAAACATCCGTTAAAAAGTATTATAAAAATGATAGAGTGAAACTTCTGAAAAGTGTGACACTACTAATGATCAGTGTTAATAGATACAATAAAAAGTAGCTCTGGTGCTGTAAGTAAGTAAACTTTATAAAGAAAAGGAACATCTAAAGGCTGCGTAATCATGATTATTAACAATGCCACATGAAACTTAGTAATCTTGATTATTAACAATGCCACATGAAACTTAGTAATCTTGATTATTAACAATGCCACATGAAACTTAGTAATCATGATTATTAACAATGCCACATGAAACTTAGTAATCACGATTTATTAACAATGCCACATGAAACTTAGTAATCATGATTATTAACAATGCCACGTGAAACTTAGTAATCATGATTTATTAACAATGCCACATGAAACTTAGTAATCATGATTATTAATACATTTTCATGTTATTTCGGATACCGTAGTGGTTTTCTTAAGCATTAAAAATGCATGGCTTGATATTAAGTTGAGATCTTTATAACACAGAGTTTGCAGTTTGCAGTGGTCGTTGTTGAAAACTGGGTATAATAAATATGAAATATCTTAAAACTCTTAGTTTTAATAACATGTAAAACGCGTTATAACTTTGGCGTATGCGAAAAATTACTTTTATAGAAGACTGGTTCTCATTTTAAATATTGTAATATAAATAATAATAATAAACACTTTCTTTTATAATACTGAAACTTTTTGTTTATTTTACCGCAGATCTTTCACACTTAGAACGATTTTTCGAACAGTTTAATAAATGATAAAAAACAAACGTCTTAATTTGTGTCAAGCGCTTTGAATGTTCACATTTTTGTATGTCATGCAGGAATCGTATTGCCCTACTAGTGATATTTATCAATTTCTAAGTAAAACAAAGCATTTATTTACATCTTCACGTTTTATTGTGAGAGTTTTTCAAGATAATGACGATTAAATTCGTCTATTTAAATATCAAAATAATCTATTATTTCTGTGAAGCGTTTTTAACAGGTTTTCTGAGATCATTATTATTAGGGGTAGGTCTCCGCTAGCAACGAAATGTAACAAATCATTTATGTGAGTTTTAACTACGTCCTGTAATAGGTTATTAAAGAAGGTGACGACTATCTAGGTCTTGGTCTTCAAAATGGGCATCTGAAGATGGTGTGGAACCTTGGCTGGTTTTCTCGAAATGAACTATTGATTACAAATATGTCTTTATCTGACGGCAGGTGGCATCACGTGGAGCTTTACAGGTACTAATCAAAGCATTTTTTTTTTCCTTCTAGATTACCAATTATTTTACTCTGTGTATTACAGTAATTTCCAATGTATTAGTTTTGAATATTTCTTGGTAATATTTACGTATAATATATTATATATAATCTTTGATTTCTAATTTTGTAAAATATGTCACATATTCTTTCCAATATTGTTTTCATGATGCAATTATCGAGTATAGGATATATCAAAATTACATACATAAAACTAGAACATATCTGAATTTATGTCCGTTTGTTTAAAGTTAAGGACAAAGCAACATAATAGGCTGTCTCTGCACTGCTCACCAGAAGTATCGAAGACCGGATTCAGCCGTTGTAAGTCTGCAAACATAACGCTTTGCCACTAGGGGACTTGAACTTATAAAAATAAACATATGAGACTTGGGTATTTTACTTTATATTCATCCATCACACAGAAAATTCTCAGGAATACTTACCAATAAAATCTGCAAGTAAGGAATATAGTCATCTATCAGGCCATCACTTAAGTAATGTCCGATTTTAGGATCAGAAAAAGAGAAGTGATTTCAAACGCTTTTACTGTTATTTAATCAGTAATGTGTGTTCCATTATTATTAATTACTTCCTGCCAACGATTCACAAGTTTCTTGGGGTTTGGAGGAAAAGAATGTAGAGATGGTAGTTTTCACATCTTCATGTGTTCCAAGCTCTTTTCCATCATGATAGTTCTGCAAACTTCAGAATAGATGATAATCAGATGGGTTGTTGTTATTTTGAATTAAGCACAAAGCTACACAATGGGCTATCTGTGCTCTCCCCACCACGGGTATCGAAACCCGGATTTTAGCGTGTAAGTCCGCAGACATACCGCTGAGCCACTGGGGGGCAATCAGATGGGACAAGGTCTGAAGAATAAGGAGGATGTGGAAGTTTTCCCAGTCTAGCTCTTCAATCTTTGAAGATGTGATCCTTATTGTCTGGGGCCGTGCATTATCCTGGTGTAACACACCTTTACGATTGATCAAAGCGGGTCTCTTTACTTTCAGTGCATCTTTCAAGTACTTTAACTGTTGACAATAGAAGTCTGATGTAATTCTTACATTGAGTGGCAGCAATTAAAAGTGGATCACACCAACAATGTTCCACCAAACGCTTAATAAGACTTTCCAAGGGTTGAGGTCCATTTTGGGCTGTGTTTTAGCCAGTTTACCTACACTGAGCCATTGTCTGCGGTGCTTAACATTTTTATAATATATCAATTTTTCATCTCCAATCACTAACCTGTCAAAACAGGGTGAGTTACTTTCACGAGAGTGCAGAGATGTGCAAATGTTCACTTTTGCTCTAAAGTTGTCCTTTTTCAAATGATGGATGCCCCATTTTCCAAGTTTTGACACTTTTCCAAGCTGTTGCAGATGACAGTAAACTGTTAAATGGGTTGAATTAAGTTTCTGTGCTAGTTCTTCAACTGTTACAGCACAATCTTCATCAAGTGCAGCCAGCATCAAGTCATCATTAAACTCAACAAGATGACCTAAACGTGGCACATCACTTAAGCTGTAGTCACCTGATTTGAACTTTTGAAACCACTTTCGACATTTTCTTTCATTGAGAGACTCCGCATCATAAACACCTTGAATGTTACGTGTAGTTTCTTCTGCACTATTGCCTTTTTAAAACTCGTAAAACATTATATGCCTAATGTGCTTCTCAGACACATTCATCTTTATAAAGGTTTATTTGATTAATGATCTGAAAAAAGTGGACTTTCTGTATTAAATTTTAAAACATTATTTATGGGATGACTTGATATATGTACAATAATGTATCAATATGACAACTGAATATTGCAGAGGAATTTATTCGAAAAATTCAGGTTTATCCACTGGGGAGAATGTATGTTGTAAACCTTAGATGGTTTTCTTCATTGTGAAGTTACTGGTAATAACAGAAATTACACGCATAGTAATTCATTTGAAATGAGAATAATTTTCATATATTATAAAATCAAGGTGTTAATATACTGGCTTCTGTTATCACTACAGTCTGAAAATACATAAAATGTTTATCGTGTTTTACGTTTGAAAGAGTGTGTATTTAACATCATTATTTTAATTTTAACACGCACATTTATATGTGTATAACTGAGAACAAAAGTGTTTTCGTTATTTTCTTCAAAACGGTATGAGTATAAATAACAGTTATTACTAATATATATTGAAAATGATGGTTTATGTACAAGAGTTTTACAAACAATACTGAGACTTATATCCAGTATAGAACTGGATGTTTCATCAACGATCTACAGTCATGTGAGAAAGTTAGGACACCCAATGAAAGCCTGTATATTTTTGTTACGTTTTTGGATATATAGATATTTAATCTCAATTTTAACAATACTGAGAGATCATATGAATATAACTAAACAATTAAAACTGAAGAAAAGACTTTTCAAAATCTTCTGTAAATGTCATGCTACAAAAATGCACATTCAAACTGAGGAAAAGTTAGGACACCCTACCCCCTAATAGCTAGTGTTACCCCCTTTAGCTGAAATAACTGCAGTGAGATGCTTCTTGTAGCCATCTACCAGTCTCTGACATCATTCTGAAGAAAGTTTGCCCCACTCCTCAACACAGAATTCTTTCAGCTGTGAGATGTTTGAGGGGCTTCTTGCATGTACAGCCCGTTTCAAGTCACCCCACAGCATCTCAATGGGATTAAGATCTGAGCTTCGACTCAGCCATTCCAGGACTCTCCATTTCTTAGTTTTCCGCCAGTCCTTGGTGGATTTACTGGTATGTTTTAGGTCATTGTCGTGTTTCAGGGTTCAGTTCCGCTTCAGCTTTAATTTTCTTACAGATGATCTCACATGATCCTCAAGCACCCTCTGGTACACAGTAGAATTCATGGTGGATTCTATGACTGTGAGCTGTCCAGGTCCTGCTGCAGCAAAGCAGCCCCAAACCATGACACTTCCACCTTCAAGCTTCATAGTTGGTATGAGGTTCTTTTCCTGGAATGCTGTATTTGTCCTCTGTTCCGGTGTCCAAATAATTCAATTTTGGATTCATCTGTCCAAAGAACATTATTCCAGAAGTTCTCGTCTTTGTCTACATTCTCTCTGGCAAACTTCACTTTAGCCTTGATGTTTTTCTTAGAGAGCAAAGGTTTCCCCCTTGCACACCTCCCATGCAAGTTAAACTTGTGCAGTCTCTTTCTAATTGTAGAGGCATGCACTTTCAAATCAAAAGTAGCCACAGCCTGCTGTAGGTCCCGTGATTACATTTTAGGGATTTTGGAGACCTCTTTTGGCATCTTGCGGTCAGCTCTTGGGGTGAACTTGCTTGGACGACCAGACCTAAGCATGTTGGCAGTTGTTTTGAAAGCCCTTTACTTGTTGACTATTTTCCGAACAGAGGAATGGCTGATTTCAAACTCTTTTGGGATCTTTTCAAATCCCTTACCAGACTCATAAGCTGCTACAATTTTCTTTCTGAAGGCTTCAGACAGCTCTTTTGTTCTCACCACGGTGAGATTGTTGATTCCTACGAAACAATGATACTGTCAATCACTAGTATTAAATACACACTTAATACATTGGTGATTCCTACGATCAATAATCTACAAATTTCTAGAACAGGCGAGACTTGCACAATACACAGTTAACAATATGCATCATGTGCAAACAAAAAAATTATACTGAAAAAAGTAGATACTGATATAAATGTACATCTGTCACATGTTCAATGTTATTTCTGCAACGTTTTCTTAGAAACTTGATAGATTTGGAATTAAACCCAAAGTGCTCTGCTCACCACTGTTATCAAAACCCGGTTTCAATCCACAGACATACCTCTGTATCACTGGGGGAGTTTTCGAAAAAATGAATGATGTCATTAGTTGTTAATGAATAACACCATTACACCTATTAAATGTACTCTCACAGGATCCTAAAAAGTACTCTATTTCAAGAGTAACAAATATTTTTATTTCTTGGCTTGATATTCATATATCATTTTGTATTGTAACCTACAGATTGTATAATCCTCTCTCATGATTCATTACATGCGCACGTTTTAATAATGTCAAGATAGTACAAAATTAAACTTTAAGTGTCTCTTATGTGACTTTACTTTAGTGTCTACTATATGGTTGGCAAACAACACACTGTTGTATGATGGTGTGAGTAGTTATACCAGTGAACTCTCTAGGGAGCCTTAGACCCATTTTTTGGGGAAATTATTAGAAAATGCAGGTTAATCCTTATCAGATGATCAGTTTCCTCAGACTTTTCAGTCTCTTCTTCAGACTCCTGGTCCAACCGCTACACCAAAGACTTTAGTACGACTTATGGTTGCAGCTTATCAACGTGTTCACGAGCTATTTCTTGTATCTCACTTCCACTGACTTCGTATTTTCACTGGAATATGGACCAGCCCAGCCTTATCCATATTGTTTTCTTACCAGAAGCACATACCACAACCTCATCCAATCACCATTTTAGAATATTCATTCCTTCTCCATTCAATCACAGCATTGTTTGTCTGTTGACCCACCTTTCAAAATTTCTATCTTTTAAACTTGTTATTGGGCATCACTGATTTAAAACACTCCACATCCTCTTGAGATACTATGAGATCTCACCTCTTGGTGGAAGTCCGTAGATCATGTCGTATCTAAACATCAACAACTTGGGTGAATCCACTTGTTTATCCTTGTTTTCTGCTTTATATTCTACATCACACATGAAAAGTGTTTATTCCAATCGGTTGTAGTGGGTCCAATAAACTTCACAGACGTTTGCTTTATAGGTTGCACTACCAAACAATCAGTCTGAGGTTGAAATATGAAGTACAAGTCTTCAATATACTTAACAACTTGATGAACATGGGGTTTCTTGGTCTGTGTATTTTCTCAGAACTGTGCCATCCATATCTCTACTAATTCCTTTGCGATAGTCTGAACTAGTGTATCAAAAATAGGACTTCGCTCACTTCGTGAAATAATCAATAGCCACGAGTTGTTGTTGTCCTTGGAGATCTGCAGGAGTAAACTAGTGATGTCCAGGACTACTTTCTACAGAGGAGAACCAATATTGTTTTACTAGAATTTACTTTGTTTAGACAATTTTTTACTTTGGGTAGCACACACACGATGCAGTGTTCACATTCTTACTGAATCATGACGAGAAAAACTGTTATTAAATATTAGTACAAATACGTCTCATACCCTGGTGTCCTCCAATTTTGTATCATGCAAAATCTGGAGAATTTCATACATCAGGACTCTGAGAGTTGATAGCTACAACACAGATGGAGGACTACTTTTTGATGGCTAGTATTGGATAAATGTAACATTGATATGCAATGAGCAGTATATGTATTCGATATGTAACTTTCAAATGTTCTTCTTGAAGTGCCTGAAGTGTTGGTTTTGACATTCATTCTTCTCTAGAACCATCGATCTTAGGATTTATCATTATTATGGCCAACGCATGCGTGATTTTAACTCCCATTGTTTAGTGTCAGAATTTTCCTCAAATTAGTATGGCCTCGCTGTGTGGTTAGATAACCTATCTGTGTCGCAGGCCTGAATGATGTATTATGACAGTCATATCTTTTGCAATGTTATTATTCAATCCACAGTCTTCTGCCTTGGATTATCAGAATTTATTAGACACTTCTGTGAATCTTGGTCTATTATACCAATAATGACAAAGTGCTTCACAAACGCGACCACATTATACAGTTCTTTTTTGTCATACAGTATCTGTATTTAGGAACTGTGAGTGTATGCTCCATGTAACTGTGAGTGTGTGCCCCATGTATACGATCATGGGCTCCACACCATTTTGCTACTGTGACAATGTGGCTATAATTCCAGTATCACTGACATTAGTGTTTATAAGAAACTTACGTTTCTGGTAAAGGTATTACATCACTGGTTTATCCAATAAAGCCATCTCTGAGGTCTGAAAAACTTATTCCAATTGCTGTTCACATCCACTTTTATGAAAACTAGGAAAGATGCTACTATCATGATAATTTGAACGTAAGTAGTAAGACAGAAACTCAGAAAACCGTAATGTTCTTGTTGCTCTCTCCCAAACCTACCTGATGTCACAGATACGCGATGATGAATTTTCTAGATCAGAGTAATTGAGTTGCAGGTTGTTACAAACAACCCATCCTTTAACCCTGCTTGACCTCATGATTCTTTATGATTCATGAAAAAGTTTTGACTTAGAGAGGTTCACCTCCTTTAGTTCGTGGTTTTGACTCCAGAGTGCCACCTTTATTGACATTTGTAACTGGAATGTCCTCCTACATTTCACAACCTATCAATCTTCTTACCAGTGTCTGGCTTGTTGTATTCTGGATGTTAGTGCAACTGAAGTTCTATAGAAATCTCTATTACTGACACTGAGATTAGTCCTTAGAGGCATCACGTGCCCCAGTGGTCTGGATGCACCCGACACGTGCAGGTTACCTTTAGTTAGTATTTGCTAGACACATCTCTATATCACTGTCTCTTCCTTACCTCACCTTCGAAGAAGCTGATGTCCCTTATACTTTATAATGGAATACAATAATAAATATGTCTTATTTCTGTAGATGACATATTACTCTTTGGTTACAGACATCAGCTGCACCTGAGAACCTGTTAGTAATATTATTTGGTATAAGGTTAGTGGCTGGAACTTAAAAACCAGGAAAATATATACACATTCATATACATAGAAATGAGAATTCTCATTCATGTGCCGTCCATTGATGCTGTGGCCCCAGATTGACATTACAAAAAATGTTTGCAACTTATTAAACATTGCACCCTATTTTCAATAGAATATAATTAACATTTGAAGAATAACTACATAAGTAATTTCTACATTAATTTAATCCTGGTGTGCACTTTATATGTTACAGAGATGTTCAAATGTAAGTTTGTAAAACTGTTGTATGTAAATCATCATTTTTAATCACTATTTTTGATAACCGTCATTATAAACTGGATTCTTCTTTGTATATTAAAATACATTTGTGTTAAAAAAGAAGCTTGCATGTATCCATCGCGTTCGCATATGTCATAAATTTATTATTTATTAACATTTAAGCACTAGCATGGCCAGGTGGGTTAAGGCGTTTGACTCGTAATCAAAGGATCGTGGGTTCAAATCCCGGTCGCAACAAACATGCTCGCACTTTCAGTCGTGAGGGCGTTATAATGTGACGATCGTTGTTTAAAGAGTAGTCAAAGAGCTGGCGGTTGTTTGTGATAACTGACTGCCTCACCTCTAACCTTACACTGCTAAATTAGAAATGGCTAGCGCAGATAGCTCTCTTGTAGCTTTGCGCAAAATTCAAAACAAACAATTAACATTTGATTTACTTTAAAATTGAAATTTCTGGTTACTTGAAATAGTAATATGTAACGTACGTAACATAATAAATCGCAGACTCGTCCGAAATAATTATAACACGTAACATAATATCAGACTGTTGACCAGATTAAAAAAAAAACGAAATAAACGTTTTAACATTGTACCTGTTTCTAATTTTAAATTTAGTGCACAAGTTGTTGTAATCCAACATTGGTTACCTTTCTCTATTTTCTGTTATTGGAATAAAACGTATGCTCTCCAGAGCAATTTATGTATGGCACTTTGCCAAGTACAAATGTACCTCTTTTATATGCACTAACATGTGGAGTAAACGTATTGTGCAAGGTGATGTATGTTTATTTGCATGTATATAGTGAGAATAGATGCTGCAAAAAACAAACTGTAACACAGTTTATTATAATACATATGCAACGAGAGAGAAATTTGTTTGTGGTGATAAGTCCACAAAGTGTATCATGAGTTATTGTGCTATGTTGTGAACACATTTACAAACTGAAATTAAGAATAATTCATCAGTGGATAAGCAAATTCACTTTATAGGAAGATCTTGAGGAAGTGGAAGATGTTATCAATCAGCTCAAAATCTTAAGAAACATTTCAGTTACTGTTGCAGTTAGAGAAACTCAAAATCTTAAGAAGCATTTCAGTTACTGTTTCAGTTAGAGAAACTCAAAATCTTAAGAAGCATTTCAGTTACTGTTTCAGTTAGAGAAACTCAAAATTTTAAGAAGCATTTCAGTTACTGTTTCAGTTAGAGAAACTCAAAATCTTAAGAAGCATTTCAGTTACTGTTTCAGTTAGAGAAACTCAAAATCTTAAGAAACATTTTATAAATTACTGTTGCAGTTAGAGAAACTCAAAATCTTAAGAAACATTTTATAAATTACTGTTGCAGTTAGAGAAATGTTTGAAAAAAATCGTAATTATTCTGTTCACAAATTTTAGACAACAAATCTAAGTATTATCTTACTGTAAAAAAAACTGACATTAGAATTTGACATTTATATCTATTAATTAAAGTTGTGTAAAGAAAAACTCCCATTTAACTTCCATCGCGTATATCACCATGGCTTACAACAACATGTTGACATTGTTCAGTTTGCGAATTAATGGTTACAGATAAACTATATTCTAAGTTTTAAACTATGAATTGTTACAGTTCCTTTCCGTGTTGTTATAACCTTGTTATTTCTATTTTGTTTGAACTCATTAAACTTCCTTCTGTTTATGCAGAAGAAGACAAACTCTAACGCTTTCAGTTGATGGAATTCAATTCTTCAGCCACGTCAGAGGGGACTTCATGGAACTCAACACTCATGGTCATTACTATTACGGTCTGTATGCCATAAATTTTAAATAAACAGTTTAGATACTAAAACACTAATGAAGGATAATCAAAATGTAATGTATTATAAGTATAAATAAGGAAAATAACTCTTAGTAATACTTAAGCGAGTCATCAGTTTCAACATTTTGCTATATATTCATTTATTTATACTAGAAATCTACCAGTCGTTCTGTTGCACGAATAGCTGGTCATTCAGCCTTTATTCCTTACAAATTGTGTAGGTGCTCAATACAGTCTTGTCTTAATAGTAACTTTAAGGTGACTCAGAGTTTAAATTGATGTTTTCTCGAAGGAAAACCACCAGACAAATGAATATCAGTCGATCACAACTGGTGAAAACAAGCTGGTTCACATTAATATTTCAAACATTGTTAAATAAAATCCAACATATTTAACCGTCTTTAAGTATTTGAAGTGAAATCTTTAGATTGCAATGTTGCTATGATTTTCAACCAAAGGAACATTATTATAAGAACCATATCCAATTATCCTTTATCATGTGTTTATGCAGTTCGCTATAACTTCAGTATCACGGATGATTAACTGATAACGCCTGTTCCAGCCATATTAAATTATTAATATATTCTCTGGGTAAAGGAGATTGGTCGTCGATTTATCTTCACACCCACAGAACGTCATCATCTGTGCACGAGATGCGTTTGAGAGAAAAGTTTCACTTTCGGTGACTCTAGAAACCAAAGATGTCATACAAATAATACTTTCAGATGATGGTCAAGAACCTAGTGATCCTATAAGATCTCAGATTTTACGCATGCAGATTAATCGGTGTCCATGGTGACCATAATCCATAACAAGCAAAATAACACGAATAGTGAAGATTTAAAGCTACCTTTATTAAACGTTTCTTTGTATATGCTAGCAGAATAATTGATTGTCGGTATTTTAAACCACATCTCATGCCCGATAGACTGGACGGGTTGACTGGTATTGTATTATAATAGTGATTTTCTCATGTGATGTATAATAATATTGTGAATTTAAATATTCTTTAAATTTTACTATGTAACTATACAGATGATTTAGTTTCTACATAAGATTAACAAAGGATCATTAGTTAAAGAAGTAGGCACGTTATTCAACATGCTGGTTTATCAAAAGAACTATCCACCTGGAAAACATAGTTTCAAGAAGAGTTATAATTTTTGTTTATGTTTTCTTTATCTGCTAAGACTTTCAATGTATAAAAGTATGGGCAAGTTTTAACGTATAAATTCTGAACGTAATAAAAATCATCAACTTTGGCTTCTTTACATCTTTAGGAGGTTTCCCAAGAGAACAAGATATTGCTGAAGAAACCGGTGGTCGATTTATCCATTCTTTTAGTGGGTGTATTGGACAAATTATTCTTCCTCACACAGTTAAATCGGTGAATTTGTTGGAAGTTGGAGAAGGTAGCAATATTTTGAATTGTGAATACATTTTGAAATGATTTTACAAACACATAAAGACAGAGAAAATAATATTTATAAACAAACACTTGTATTTCTCTTACTTAGAGGAAGCAACAACCAACGTTTCGTGGAAATACGAAACCAAATTATTGTTTCATCCAAATATATGTAGTGAACGTGCATCTTTGTATACATTAAATGTTTTTCGCAATTTTATTGTCAATAGTTTCCTCACAGTATAATACGTCGTTTCTCCACTTGATATTGTAATTCGCTTTAGATGTGTTAACTGTCATAGAAACGATGAAAGAAACGACTGTTTTCTTGTGTGACATCAGCAACGTCGATCAGTTATTTGTCTTGTCTTTTAAGTTTAATTAGTTTTCTTTCCACTGCCACATTTACATATAAACAACTCTTCAAGTGCCAGATATATTATCTATTTTTAAATACACAATAAAAAAACAAATAAATAGAAAGATATTTCAATATTCTTGTAGGTAGTGAAACTGGGTAAAATTTCGGTAGTTTGAAGGGAATACTTTTGTTACGTGGTGGTACAAAACTAGAAATTCACGTGAATAATATGTTATTCAAGATTAAAACACAAATTATATATTATTTCACGTGTATGTGTCAGGGTAGTGTTCTAGAGAGATACATTATGTGTTTGCATATGCACACGCACTTATATATATATGCATACATATACATACGGCTAGCACAGATAGCCCTTGAGCAGCTTTGTGCGAAATTCAAAAACAAAAAAACAAACATACACATCAAGAAAGAGCTAATAGAAATAGAAAATAGTCAGTTAGATGGTATTGAAGCCAAAGAGGTATTGAACAGATGTAAAGTAAAACATCATCAAACTTATATTTCTCCAGTAACAATACTAGAAATATTTCAACTTCCAATTTTCTACTCGTTGACAGTTAAGTTGGTAACAGCCAGGAATCAACGTGATAGGTGATTGGTGAAACTTTACGAGTTTTGTTAGGCCTTATCCTGCAAAGTTACTGAATTTGTGATTAACGTAATACGTCCAGCTTTCCTCATTGGAAAAACTGTTTTTTAATCTGTCTCTTTTCTTCATTTCAACGGAAATCTTTAAAAGCAAAACTTGTGAAATAATTACTTTCTTGAAGTTTTAAAATGAACAATCGTAAAATAAACTGTTCATACAGCAATGGAGAGAAGTGTTAGTGTTTTTTATATAACGTTTTCCTAACCTTGTTCATTGGAAATGTTTTTTGTTCCGTTTTTTTTTTTCACCAGTATAAGACTTTAGATTTTTTATAAGAAAAACCTGGAAAAAGTATCATCTCCGCTAAATAATAATTGTTTTAAAAATGTAGAATAACGAAGTAAAAACATAACATTTATAAATACTCCAAGTATCAGGTCATCCCTTAAGTAATGTCCGATTTTAGGTTCGGAAAAAGAGAAAGGATTTCAAACGCTTTTACTGTTACTTAATCAGTAATGTATGTTCCATTATTATTGATTTCTTCCTGCCGATGATTCACAAGCTTCTTGGGGTTTGGAGGAAAAGAATGTAGAGATGGTAGTTTTCACATCTTCGTGTTTTCCAAGCACTTTTCCATCATAATAGTTCGGCAAACTTCAAAATATATGATAATTAGATGGGGCAAGGTCTGGAGAATAAGGAGGGTGTGGAAGTTTTTCCCAGTCTTGCTCTTCAATCTTTGAAGATGTGATCCTTGCTGTATGGGGCCGTGCATTATCCTGGTGTAACACAACACCTTTACGATTGATCAAAGCAGGTCTCTTTAATTTCAGTGCAATATTCAAGCGCTCTAACTGTTGACAATAGAAGTCTGATGTAATCGTTACATTGAGTGACAGCAACTAAAAGTGGATCACACCAACTATATTCCACCAAACGCTTAACAAGACTTTCCTGAGGTTGAGGTCCATTTTGAGCTGCGTTTTAGCCACTTTGCTTGCATTGAGCCATTGGCTGCGGCGTTTAACATTTTTATAATATATCTATTTTTCATCTCCAATCACTGACCTCTCCAAATAAGGTGAGTTACGTTCACGAGAGTGCAGAAAGGTGCAAATATCCACTCTTGCTGTAAGGATGGCTTGTGTTAAATCATGGGGGACTAATCTTTCAAGTTTTGACACCTTTCCAAACTGTTGCAGATGACAGTAAACTGTTAAATGGGTTGAATTAAGTTTCTATGCTAGTTCTTCAACTGTTACAGCACAATCTTCATCAAGTGCAGCCAGCAGTAAGTCATCATTAAATTCAACAGGGTGACCTGAACGTGGCGCATCACTTAAGCTGTAGTCACCTGATCTGAACTTCTAAAACCACATTCGACATTTTCTTTCATTGAGAGACTTCACACCATAAACACCTTGAATGTTTCGTGTAGTTTCTGCTGCACTATTGCCTTTCCTAAACTCATAAAACATTATATGTATGATGTGATCCTCAGACACATCCATCTTAACAAGGGTTTATCTGATTAATGATCTGAAAAAGTGGAGTTGAGTTTTTCTTTTATTTGTCCGAACATTTTTATACACGTCCGACTACATATTTTAGTCATTAAAACCTTTTACAAAGACAGAAATGATGACGCACTTTCTGTATTAAATTTTCTAACATTAAATATGGGATGACCTGATACAAACATTTTTCAACATTGTCAAGAGAGATTATCTTTCGAAGTTTAGCACGTTGTAAATAACGTACATTCTGATGCTAGTTGTTTTTTTTTATGTTTATTAGCACGAATCAACGCTGCTATCTACGCCACATTTCAATGTTATTTTACTTGTGTTAAAATTGCTTTTAAAAATGATAAACATTCACTAACATGTATGAATCAGTTAGTGCTATTTGTGACATGTTGTTACTCACCCGGTTACTGACTTGTCTTAAACAGAAGTCACAAAAAATGTCAAGTTAATTCGACTCTGAAATGACAAATTAAAAACTCACAACGATTTGTGATGTTGAGATTTGATAAATAAAATATTTGTTTCACCAGCTAAAAAATCTTAAGTTGATTTGATGGTACATCTTACATGTAGAACACTTAAAATATGTATTTTGAAGCTTATAATTCAATTAATATAGTTATTAGTTAGGTGAATTTCAGTCCTAGAATTGTTAAGATTAATCCACTTTAGTGTAGTCTTTCAACTGGTGTTTCTTTTAATAAAATATGAGAGGAGTGAATTTGACTACTCGGTTGTTTTTTGTTTGTTTGTTTTTCATGATATAATAACATAATGTTGTGTTAAACTTTATGCTAATTGTGTTAATAAGAAATAGTTATATAATAAAATATAATTTATTCAGTCGTCCAGTTTTCTTCATGTTTTCCTGATGGTGATAATAAAATGTTATAGTTTACGTTGTTTGCATCTGTTTTTTATTTCTACAATAAAGCTGACATGGGTGTTTTTAATCAGTAAGCATTTACTGAACTTTTTAGCACTAAATATTTGACATTATTACATAAATTCATACGCTGTAACAACCAGTTTTGTAAGATTGTGTGATTTCAAAGTAGCCCATTTTCAGAAGTTAAATAAAGCTACTAAATGTCACAAGACTACAAAAAACTCAAATTCATTTATATGAAATATACTGTTTATAATCTTCTTGGAATGAATTGCTGATTTTAGTCTAATTAACACTTTGAGAGAACAAGTTTTCGTATAGGAAAGCCACAAGAGCTATCTGCTCAGCCCACCGAGGGGAAACGAACCCCTGATTTTAGTGTTGTAAATCCGAGACATACCGCTGTACTAACGGTGGGCGAAAGTAAACGTCAAGAGAACAGAACACCAGTAGAAAACTTAGAATGATAAGCAATGAGTAAATTAAAAGACGACTTTTGGACAGCCCAGCATGATCTGTTAGTTAAGGCACTCAACTCGCACTCTGAGGATTGCAGGTTTGCATCCCTATCATACAACCCCGTGGGGGTATTATAAAATGTAGTCAATCCCACGATTCGTTAGTAAAGGAGTAACTCGAGAGTTGGCTGGGAGTGTTGATAAGTAACTGCCTTTCCATTTATCTTTCATTACTAAATTAGGGACACGTAGAGTAAATAGCCCTCGTATAACATTGCGTGAAATTCAAAGAAACCGAAGTTAGGAAAATTATCGGGCATGTGTCCACATTAGCATACAAGTTTTAAATAGATTTACTTCAACAGAAAAGTTATTTTCTAAAAGTAGGCTTCAAGTTTGATATTATACGGAAGAAAGTGTAGGTGTTTTCTTTTATTTCATCGCGGGAAAATCGAAACCCTGATTTTAGTACTGTAGACTTACCGCTGTACTAACGAGAGACTATGAAAAATAAAAGGAAAATATTACGTATTTATTTGGTATTGTATTTAAGTACAGATATAACCTCGAAAATACGTTCCTAAAAAACGACGTGTTATACAAAAAAGCACGTTTCAGTATGCAAATTTTCCCATATGAACAATGTTTAAGTCAGAGATACATTCTTACAAAATTATTTTTCCATTCAAGACAATTTTATTTATAAAATAAAGCACTTTTAAAACATACTAATACGTAATAATGTGAAGAAACAAATATAATAACACCTTATCGTGTGTAAAAATAGTTGAAAAAAACAACAAACATAAACCAAACGAAATGTCTGAAGTCGAAAAAAACTAGTTGGGCTACTCTATTACCAACTAATAGTGGGATTGACCGAAACATTATAACTCCCACGCGGCTGAAAGGGCGAGCATGTTTGGTGCAACTGGGATTCAAACCCGCGACCCTCGGATTACGATTCGAACGCCTTAACTCACTTGGGCATGCCGGGCCCTTGTTCATTTAAATAGTGTAATTAAACACGTTTAGAAATTTTCTGGAAACTTCAATAACCAACTAAAATTTTAAATAAAACATTGGAATTATATCATGTTTCTAGAAACAAATTTTCATAGTTTTTAGGTACTTATGCTTTGAACTTGTGATTTCACATTTTCATTTGATATATTTCTATCTCTCTGTATATATAAATTACAAAAATCTGTATCTGTCTGTCTGTTCATTACGAAACTACTTCTATGTTGCTGGGTCAGTCTCTACCAAACTTTGTGGGATGATAGGTAGGAACAAGAGACATGTTAATGTAGGCTTACAAACTTTCCAATTATTGCTGATATTGAGCAATTATTATCTTTGCCGTAACTTGCAGTAATAGATGGCGCCACGTGCTACACCAATAAGAACTATTGAAAGTGTGTTAGCACTCTCTATGGAGCAGTGCAATGAAAACATTACTGCCACTATTGCAAAAATACATAAACTCATTCGAGGTTTCTACTCCAACATACACTATAAGGTTGATATGGAGGGCCGCGTTTTTTAGTTATTCACTTTCTACCTGTATCCGTGACTGTCCATTAATTAATCACGTGAAATTTTGTGGAAGAACATTGAGAGCTGAGTGTTGAAAGTAGGTGAAAAAAAAAACGCCTCCACTGTCACCTACCAACGTAAATACATAAGGAGGAATTATGGGAACGGGAGAGTGATGTCATACGTAACTAATTCGCAGATCATAGGTAAATTAATAGTTCATTAAAGATGAATTAGATGCAAATTAATTAAATGTGTGTGCTAATAACCTAATAATTAAATGCGTGCACATTAATAGAGTGTTCATTTCAGGTGATTAATTAATTAATATTCAAATGAATAAATATGCAGCTAAATAGTATGTAAAATGAAAGAAAATAATATCTAATTGACATTTCGTAATTAAGTTTAATTATTATGTATGTAATATTATCTAAGTCTTTGACGTCAACAGTTACTTTCAATGAAATTAGGTTATTTGCATTTCTAAATATAAACTGCCATACATTCGATTCGGGCCCGGCATAACCAGATGGTTGAGACACTCGACTGGTAGTATGAGCATCGCGGGTTCGAATCCTCGTCACTCCAAACATACTCGCCCATTCAGCTGCGGGGGCATTATAATGTTACGGTCAATCCCACTTTTCGTTGTTAAAGAGTAGCCCAAGAGTTAACAGTGAGTGTGGGTGACTAGCTACCTTCCCTCTAGTCTTACACTACTACAATTGGAACGGCTAGTCCTCGTGTAGCTTTGCGCGAAACCCCCCAGTGGCTCAGCGGTATGTGTGCGGACTTACAACGCTAAAAACCGGGTTTCGTTACCCATGGTGGGCAGAGCACAGATAGCCCATTGTGTAGCTTTGTGCTTAATTCAAAACAACAACAACTTTGCGCGAAATTCAAAACAAGCCATTCCATTAGTATGTGACTTCAGCTACAGGTATCAATGGAAGATATATTCTTCTTTATGTGTCATTTATTACCATTTAATGTGTTAACAAATTGCAAGAATATTATCTTGTGATAATTGATTCTTAATTAATATTAAAGTCAGACGATCATTTTCCCGAGAAATCAGTCTGTGTTTGTGACTCTGTGTTAAAGAAAATATATTTTTGCTTTTTATTAAAGCGACAAGTAGTACAGGTTGAACACAATATACTCGTACATATGACAAGTAGTACAGGTTGAACACAATATACTCGTACATATGACAGGTAGTACAGGTTGAACACAATATACTCGTACATATGACAGGTAGTTCAGGTTGATGTTGTTGTTGTTTTGAATTAAGCACAAAGCTACACAATGGGTTATCTGTGCTCTGCCCACCACGGGTATCGAAACCCGGATTTTAGCGTGGAAGTCCGCAGACATACCGCTGAGCCACTGGGGGTCAGTTCAGGTTGAACACAATATACTGGTACATATGACAAATAATTAAGTTAAATAAGTGGACTTTCCAACTATTGTGATTTACTATTTTTATTTCAATCGTTATACATCCTGGAATGTTTTCATGTAAGCTGAGATGTACAAGATAATACACGATTTTACTGATAATTTACCGTTTTCTACATAACTGCAGCCCTCCGCTAGCACATCGGTTTGTCTCCAAATTTACAATCAGAGGTGCGATTCTCCTCGGTTACCTGAGCAGATAGTCTTTTGTGGCTTTGCTGTACGAAAAATACACACACATAACTGCATTCGGTGATCGGATTTTTTTGTAAATGTTAGTTAATTTACTGCAGCTTTCGTGTCTTTCTTGTCCTTCATTTCCCACACGTCATTTTCAATAAGACTTTATAAACAGGCCCTGTTTTATCGACTACAGTTTTTGTGAAGTGGTGAATATTTGCTGTCTGCGGTAACTGCCTTGTGCCCAAATGTTTTGTTTGTCACTAGTGTTTCTTGCAACCAAGTCTGATTGTCTTACGTCGTGCATTTTTATCGGGAAGTAAGTTGTTTGTTCACATTGCAGCTCAATCGATACTAAAATCAATTAATGCTCAATTTAACAATACAGGGAAGATTTAAAACTGTTTTCGATTCCTTAAGTCTAATTATCTTACAATATTGTATGAGTTTTATGTGTACCTGTGTATTATATATTGTGCAATTTTCTGAAAAGCGTGGGTTTTCTCTAAGACCCTGTCACTCAGTGGTACGTCCGTTGTGACGGATTTACTGTCACATATC
Organism: Carcinoscorpius rotundicauda; assembly: GCA_011833715.1. Classification (NCBI taxonomy): domain Eukaryota; kingdom Metazoa; phylum Arthropoda; class Merostomata; order Xiphosura; family Limulidae; genus Carcinoscorpius; species Carcinoscorpius rotundicauda. The sequence goes on along the minus strand of CM022396.1, from coordinate 92,306,570 downwards.
TGTTGAAGTATCGATGTTTGTTTAAGTTAAATTTATATTTACAAATGTTTGTAGCTTATGTTAATCTGATCAGCGAATTTTATGTCAGTGTTGTTTCGACAAGTTGTTTACCAGCTTGGTACTGATCAGATCAAATCTAGTGCATACTGTCCATAATTTCAATACACTCATGAAAGATTCAGTTTACCTGGAAAATTATGTTTCAGATTTACTGTTTCGAGAAACTTGAACGAAAGAGTTAATTTGTTATTATTTGCTCTTCAGTGATCGGTTCAAGAGTCATTTGGATTTAGCAAATTTGAATTGGTATTTAGCCATTCAATGTGTGGTTCTTTGAAATTGCTGAAGGAACAATGGCTGGAAGATAACCCAAAAGGAATGTACTTACTGAATAACATTTCCAAGTTTTGGTCCGGACTTTTACTTGCTTGTGAATTTGGTCAAGAAAATCTGAAGTCATCCAAGTTAAAATGAAAATGTTTATGACCACAAGACTGAAGACCATACGTTCTTTCTGGTGACATGTTCTTTGTATTGTTATCCACGATGAGATTATATATCACTGTCCTTAAGAGGTTGTTTGGAAAGTTAATGTTTTAAAACACCTTATCATTGAAAAGCTACCAAACTGTGTCATATAATATGTTGAAGTCTTATCACTTTAAAGATACATCAAAAAATATTTTAGGCAGTGAGTGTTCTAATATTGATGAAAGTTGCTTTGGCTGAGACACCTGCAAATTAGGAAATATCAAAGAAATGTAACATCAAATTGAAGATTTTTGACATTTAAGACAAAGTTGATTGTATTATGAATTATCCAACTCTTGCCAACAATAAAAATTTGATGAGGATTTTGTGAATGACAGTTTATTACACGAAGTTTAATGAAACTTTTTGTGGCATCACTGTACTATTAACACATGAAAAGTTCAAGTGGTGTGAAACATGGGAATTTTTTTTTAAAAGGTTAAATTTTTATTGTGCACTTACCATCTATTGATGACATCTCAGTTTGATAAGCCTTTTTGCATTAGCTGTTCATGCCAGTGGTTGTGGTGCTGGTAATATTCTGTTACAATCAAATAACAATCAGATATTGAATACCTTGTTCTTTATTCTTTCTAGAAAGTTTAATTGTCACCAAAAGAATTATTGCACTGTGGAAAAGGAAACAGTTACTTTAGTGTTAGCTTAAGAACATTTCAATGTGTATGAATCTGTACCTCAACAACCTATTGTCATTTACACTGATCATAACCCGTTGAATCAAATGAAAGAAGAAAGGGAAAACTGTGAAATAGCAGTTTATCATTCAAAAGTACAATTTGAAAATAGTCCATGTAAAATGTGTGCTGACGTACTTTCACGTGCTGTGCAATTTTATTATCATAAGGTTATTAGTATTGATTGTGTTATATAGTGTCATGATTATTGAAGTTGTATAAATTTGATAATTTACTATATTTAATATATTGTTGTCAATACATTATTTATTTTAAAATTATCTGTTGCCAATTTTTACTTCTCCAAGAAGAAGGATTTGACGGATTTGGTATCACATATCTGTTTTATTATCGATGTTTGTTCAAGTTAAATTTATATTTAAAAAATGTACATGCCTTATACTCTTAAACCTTTGTTGCGAAATTCTTGCCTGTTCATTAAACTTGTAGAAAATCCCTGAGCGTAAGGATTAACAATATATTTGTGTACGTAAACAATGGTGTATTGTTTATATTGTTGTCCGAACTGAAGTTTCAAGAAATTCTCCTCAGGCCTATAAATATAAACAACGCGACGCGTCAAGAGACAGTATATATTTTTATATGCAAAAACGGCTCTTCTGGGCCCAGAAAACATATAAAAGTTCTCAACAAGTGGGTTTCTCGACATCACTGACAGTATATATTATTGGTTTACTATAGTTGATATACCATAAACGTCGGAAACTATAAAGACAATTAACGCTTATTAATAGAGAACTTCAGATATTTGACCAGGAAAGTTTATAGAGTTCGACAATAACAACATATTGTTTGTACGTAGATCAATATTTATATTAATCGTCACTGCAAGTTGTGTTGTTGTTTTTATAATGAACTATATTTGTATTGAAAAGAAACTGTGTGAATCAATTTTGTTGGAAAGTATCTTAAATTGGATACATATTGACATTTATGTAACTTCTAAGTCTATAAATTGTAATTTAAGTTAGTTTTAGGCTAGCTGAAATTGTAATACGTATCAGTGTATACACCTGCTACTCGGTTTACACTAGGAATGTGTTTTGACAAAAAGCAGTAAAAATTAAACGCAGTTTTACATAGTAAAAAAGGGATTAGGTTACAGAACCCTCATCCACACCCAATATTCTCACTTCTATCTCTTTGATGTATGTACAAACCTCAAATACGGTATGTGTTGTAGAAGATCATATGTATCTGACCTCTCATGATGAACTGACATACCCATAATCCCGAACTCCCATGATGAACTGATATACCCATAATCCCGAACTCCCATGATGAACTGACATACCCATAATCCCGAACTCCCATGATGAACTGATATACCCATAATCCCGAACTCTCATGATGAACTGATACGCCCATAATCCCGAACTCCCATGATGAACTGATATACCCATAATCCCGAACTCCCATGATGAACTGATATACCCATAATCCCGAACTCCCATGATGAACTGATACGCCCATAATCCCGAACTCCCATGATGAACTGATATACCCATAATCCCGAACTCTTATGATGAACTGTTTTCCTCCACAAACCGTAGAAAACATTATACGCACACACCCAGACAGAAAGCAAAATCAACCAACAAAAGTAAATATATCCGACGAATTAAAAAATCACGAAACTATATACTGCTGCATACCATATATTCCCGACATCAGTTGAAAAATAACCAACATTTGGCAAAAACTAGTAACAAAATATGACATTCCAGTTAATACTAAATTTATTCAAAAACCAGGCACAAAACTGAGGTCTATACTATGTAAGAACTACATTGACAAACACCACACCAACATTATTTATAAAATACAATGTGATAACTGCCACGACTTCTATATTGGAGAAACAAGTAGAAAAATGGAAACCAGATTCAAAGAACATAAAAGTCACCTTCACACGTTTTCGAACACTGCAAATCAAATAAACACAACATAACCATAGAAAACACTAAAATACTAGATAAAGAAACAAATATAAACAAAGGCAAAATTAAAGAAGCCTTACTTGTACAACAACTTAAACCCAAAATAAACCAATATAAAGGAACGCCATTATACATATATTAATATTATAGATAAAATTATATATTCAAACATCTAACCCCGCCCTCTACATTACGACACTCAGTTACACAACCCCTTCCAAACATGTGGTCAGCTTCCGGTCAGTTACCTCTTTCTTTGTGAACCTGACGATGACCGAAGAAGGTCGAAACGTTGTTCGCTCTTCTATTTAAAATATTTTCTCAACCCAAAATTCTCAACAAGTGGGTTTCTCGACATCTCTGATCGGTATATATATGCATTAAATATTACATTCAACTTACATGTTTACACAAAGTGCTACTGATCACTCACTGAACGTGCACTTATATATTAATATCATATATCAGTGTTAGATGCACATGACTACATACGTTATGAGTGTTATGGCTTAGGCGGTTTAAGTATAGTGAGAGTGGTAAATTTAGTTATTTTTAGAAGCAGTAAAATTTATCATAGTTTTGTTTACGTAACAGGTTATAAATCATACGTTGCGGTTTAGTTTGAATTTCGCGCAAAGCTACACGAGGACTACCTGTGCTAGCAGTCCCTAATTTAGCAGTGTAAGACTAGAGGGAAGGAAGGCAGTTAGTCATCATCATCCACCGCCATCTCTTGTGCTACTTTATTATTAACGAACAGTGAGATTGACCGTCACGTAATGACCCTCCAACGACTGAAAAGGGCAAGGGCGTGCATGTGAAGTGGGATGATGATTCGAACCCGCGTCCTTTAGATTGCGAGTCAAGCGCCCTTGGTGGTGTTGGGCATACATTGCGAAGCTCAGTTGTTGTGAATTGGTGCTTACATTATTTTGTAATGTTAGTAAAACCTTCTAAGTTTTATCGTTGTTATGAATGAATATTATCGCATCATAGTATATTGAAGTGTGTAGAACACCCTAGGCTTGAGTTGGAGTATGAATACGTGTACAAAATATAGTTCGAGAAAGACAGAGTCGAATAGATAGAGCCTTCCAGTGGCACAGTAGTATGTTTGTGGAGTTACACTGCTAAAATCCGGTTTTCAATACATTGTGTAACTTTATGTTTAATTCCAAACAAACCAAACCAATAGGTAGATAAAGAGACTGAATGATTGTAAGTTGAACAACAAAAAACGTATTGTGGTCGTTTTTGAAATTAAATTATCACAGATTTTATTGTGATAACAGCGTAAAGAAGAAGAATTTATCTTGTCAGTTAGATTCTAAAGTAACTGAACTTTGTGAACTTTGACAAAAAAAGAGGCTATTATTTAAATTTTCAAATATAATTGTGGCAGCCAACAGTGTAATAAACATTGGTATATACGTTTGACTTATTTTAATACACTATTTTAAAACAAGTGAGCTACGTTTCCACTTAGATAGTGTGAAGATTTATCACCAAAAAGTCATAAACTCCTACTTTGAAGAATCCAACCCATACTTATTTAAATCTTGACAATTAATGTTAGTATTGTCCGTAGTATGGTTTCAAATTTTTTTCTATGCATAGCTCTTTTTTTATTATAAAAGTAAAATAGTTTTCCATACTGTTCCACAATTTGGAGTTTTTATTTCAGATAGTTTTGCTTCTCCCAAGCATAAATACGCGCAAATAGTCTTAAGGAATACACAATGACAATTTTCTTGGTGCATGTGAAAGCTGCATTCACATTGCATTTTCTTATCTCCTTTCTAACTACATTTATTCACTTTATTTACATTTGTAATTGACCTACCATGCATAAACCTAAACTGTTTGCCTTTGTTTCAATACCTACTCTCAGACTCTTATCTTTAATTTATCATACAACCCATTCCCAAAACTTCATAGTATAACAAAGCAAGTTTACACCTCGAAGGTTTCTTCTTTTGAATATTGGCACAAGTTTATTCTCTCACCAAGAATATAGAATCTTTTCTTGCAATGACAGCATTGAAAATCATCCACAGCATCTGGTTTTCTTATTTTCTTAGCTTTTTAAACGTTTCAATACAAATATTACTCGGACTGATACTTTAACATTTTTTATTTTCTCTAACTCTCTACTTCCTCCACTGTTACATGCTTCACATTTACTGACTTTTGACCTTACCAATATCCCTTGCTCTCATTTTCTGGGCTTTTGCTAGTTTGCAAACAATTCCCTCTTCCTGTCTTCTCCAACTTTTTATACAACTTATGTCCTTTATTTAACAATACCATTTATTTCCCTATATCTTTCTTCTCTATTACGTACGGTTATAGGTTCTCTTTTTCAATGTTTTATTGTTACCTCATGAATCTTACGTGCTTCTTCACACTTATCTGCACTTTCTCATTTCAGCATCATGGTTTCTCTCTGGATTTAGTTCTACTCTTTGGTGTTCCCCTCAATCTGACTGCACCTCAAATACGCATTTTCACGATATCCTTCATATTTCATTCACGCTTTTATTCCTTTGAAATTTCCCTCTTTTTACTTTCTTTCTCGCAGCCAACAAATAATCTATTTGAGTCCTAATATTTAATTTCTGTGTTTTTTAAGGTGTTCTTCTATTTCCTACAGAAATGAATAAGCTAGACTAAGCCACGTGCTTGGACCACATGCAGGCATTAAACACATTCTTTATTTTGCTTCTGCAGCCAGGTTCTCCATGCCTCTCTCCTATTCAAGGTGTCCATTTAGATCAGCCTCTATTGCAATAAACTCTTCTCGCAGAATGTCATGCAGCATGTTCTCAAGGTCTTCTCTAAAACCTTCCTTTTCCTTATCACTGCCCCCCGCTAGTACAGCGGTATGTCTTCGGAGTTACAACGCTAAAATCAGGGGTTCGATTCCCCTCGGTGGGCTGAGCAGATAGCCCTGTGTGGCTTTGCTATAAGAAAAACAATCCTTATCACTGCACCGAAATTGTAGAGCATCAAAATATAATATATTTAACTTGACACATTCTGTTTCTGTCATCATCACCTATAAACCTGTCACTCTGTATTTTACTTGCACTACTATCTCTTTTATTTACGCACTCAATATAACTGTCACCCCATCTATTTACCTTGGAGTTACATAAAAAGGAATTTGTAAATTTTTTCAGTTTCCAGTGTGTCACTTCCTCTCTATCTTGTATCTTGTATACGTACAATTTGGACTCTTCTCCTTTCCAGGATACCAATAGCTCTACACAGTTTCCTGTCAATGTTTCTACATACCAACTAGCTATTTTCATTTTCAATAGCAGCATTCCTTGCATCTACCTAGACCACGTTTTTGCATCGTTAAAGTAATGACACAACCTTTCATTTTTGAAGGACGCCCTTCCTCTGTGATATCATATTTCCAGACTAATTTTCATAATTTCCCTAGACTTAAGACTTATAGTTTGTTGCCTCCTTGATGTTAAAACTCTTTTTTTTTTTCACAACTGGACTTGGAATCGGCTTCAATGGAGTTATAAATTTAAAAACAGAATTATGTTTTTATTATAATAATTTATATTATAGACGAAATTTCTCTCTGTGTTGATAACTTATATAATATAGTAAAGACTCGCGTATATATATAGCCACAATAAGTGATGTATTTATTAGTTCATTTGTAAACGTAGTGGACAACATTATGTTGAGAAATTGCATAATGTCTCCAAACATTTTTGTTTACAATCTACCCAATACAGATAATTAGTACATCGTACAAAAACAATTTTTCTTGTAATCTACATTGTCATATTCATTGTTCTGTCTGACGACCGTGTGTTTGATAACAGCCATGCAGCAGTTTCCATTATTTATGATCAAAGCACACCACTGTTCCATTCTGACTTTCCACAATCCATCTAATGTATAAGGATGATGGTTTACCAGCTTCCATTTAAACATTCCAATTGTAAAGAAACCCATAAGTACTGTATCTGGTGATTACACCAGTGTAATTTCGAATGGAGTAAATGAATGCCAATTTCATTTTCCAGTTGCTTGAGGTATATGGCATGTGTCCAATTGAACTCCTGGGGTACAAGTTATTGCATCCCCTTCACACAAAACATGCTCGCCCTTTCAGCCGTGGGGACATTATAACGTGACATTTCATTCCATTATTCATTGATAAAAGAGAAGATCAAGAGTTGGCAGTGTTTGATGATGACTACCTTCCTTCCCTCTCGTCTTATACTGCTAAATTAGGGACGGCTGCCGCAGATAACCCTTGTTAGCTTTGCACGAAATTCAAAATATACTAAACCAATAATTTTGACGTTTTGTTACATGATTTACTGATCAAAGGTTGACCTGTATCGTTAAGTAACAAGTTTGTACAGCAGTGTAATTTGGGACAGTTTAGTGTATATTTGTGTGTGTGCTTTTCTTATGGCAAAGCAACATCGGGCTTTCTGCTGTGTTCACTGAAAGGAACCTAACCCCTGACTTTAGCGTTGTAAATCTGGAGATATACTGCTGTTAAAATGGATACAATGGTTAGTTCAGAATATATATATATCAATTAACTTTTTATAAATGTAGATTGTCCCAGTGTAAACCTTACAACACTTGCTGTTATATTCCCAGTATATATTCTTAATGTGTTACTTCCTGTAGGTTAATTACAATAACAAGTGTTAGTTTGCATTTTAACGTATACAAATGTTTAAACAGGAGGGAAGAAAGGCCTTTTTATTATTTCATAAAATGGCATATTCAGTCTTTAAATCTCTAATATTAATGTTACTGTTCACGCTTGTTGTTTCGAAAACCCCGGAACGTCTTTATACCAATGTTAAATTTAATAAAATAAATGATATAAAAACTATATATTCAAACATCTAACACCGCCCTCTACATTCCGACACTCAGTTACACAACTCCTTCCAAACATGTGGCCAGCTTCCGGTCAGTTACCTCTTTCTTTCTTTGTGAACCTGACGATGACCGAAGAAGGTCGAAACGCTGTTCGCTCTTCTACGTAAAATATTTTCTCAACCCAAACGAGCCGATTTTACATAAACATAAAACTTCACTTAAGCAGAAAAGAAACTTACAAATATAGAAAGGAATATTTTTACTATTATTTATGAATTATACTCTCATTACTTTGTGTTCGGCGGGACGGTCTATTGAAGAAGCTGCTGGAATTATATCTCGTTCCATATAAAACTATAGACCACAAAACGAATGAGTTTTGTGCTGAAGAAGTGATGAATTCGTTTTATCAGTTAAATGTTTATGAAAGACTGGTTCATGCAACAAATATAAAATACATCCTGTCATACAAAATGGTATATTACTCAGTATATATATGATAATACGAAGTTGCTACAATAGCACCAAACCTTTCACTCACAAACAATGGCCTCTTCACTCCAAGTCCTTTAAAGTAAAAATGGATTCGTCAGTCCAGTGATAAATATCATTTACAACAATCTTCAAGAATATAAAAAACTGAAATCATATTTAATAAAGCAACTCCATTTCTAATGTATCGTATAATGATGGAAGAAAATCTCCCTGGACAATAATATAACAATATATATTACGTACACAAATATATATATTAATAATATATAACAATGGGAACATTATCAGATATGATCATGATATCATAATGATCAAATGGATGCATACGTGATATACATGTATAACATGATTCCACATTCAAAAATCTTCATCAGTTTTTTTTTACCGCACAACAATTTCACCATTGGAGTCTTTTTTGTTTTTTCCAAATACCTAACATTCAGATGAATAAAAGGTGATGTCTTACTTGATGGGATATGTATTTTCTTTTTAATATATATTGGAACTGAAGGATGCAAGCATTCAGTTTGTTCTTGTAAGTGATACAGTGATGTGTTAGTCACTTCTAATAGGATATGGATGAGATGACTCAGTATCTTCTTCATGTTATAAAATGGACGACACACGTGGCTGTTGTTAGGTTTTAAAATGTTTCAGGCTGGCTACTGTTTTCGGTCTTTTTGGCATTTTCTGATCCTGATATGACTGTTGCAGCCTGATTCTTCGTTATTCCTCACCTGTGAGAGAACAACATAATTGGTAAACAGACTGAATAGTGAGGAAACAAATGTATTTGTAAGTGTAACGCCGTACATGTTTGGGGTACTGGTAATATTATATTGTGAAATAACTATCACGCTAAACAATGTATACCTTTTATTTTAGAAATTTTTGCATTTGAGATCAATCATTGTTAAAGTCGATTTATTTACGGACCAAGATATGACAAAGTTGGTTGATTTCAATACCTGGGTCAAATCCTAAAGGCACTCTGTAGTACTTAATGGAAATACCTATTCACTTGTGCTAGTCGCTAGAACTGTCTATCTCTTGGTGATTCTTCATGGTACTACATAACAATGATGTGACAGATCACGTAACCTCGAAACTTCAAAGGTCCAGCATGGCCGGGTGGGTAAAAGCGTTCGATCCGTAATCTGAGGGTCGCGGGTTCGAATCTCTTTCGCACCAAATATGCTCTCCCTTTCAGCCGTGGTGGCGATATAATGTGACGGTAAATCACATTATTCGTTGGTAAAAAAGTAGCTTAAGAGTTGGAGGTGGGTGGTGATGACTAGTTGCCTTCCCTTGAGTCGTATACTGCTAAAGTAGGGACGGCTAGTGCAAATGGCCCTCGTGTAACTTTGCACGAAATTAAAAACAAGTAAAACAAACAAATAAAGCTTCAATCCACACTTCCTTCACTTCATGCCCTCTAGGCACCTGCATCCTTTTGTCAGTAAACGTAGACATCTACTGTTGTTATAGCATTCTTGATAGGCTTCTATGCTGTTTACCTATAAACTTTACAGTTGCCTTGTTTGGTGACAAACAGTGATAGAGTTCTGTTCTTCCTGCTGGCAAATCATCTGATTCTGAGATATTGTGAGAACACGTGACATTCTATCCTTCTAAGTAACATAATAAATAAAAAATATATAATTTTATTCCTGTAGTTAGCAGTCTACCCCCGTATCATTATAACAAATGTTTTCTGGAACATACTGTAAAATACAGTATCACCTTACTCTTGTCAGGCTTGTCAAACATATGGTGAACTTCTCCCTTGACATCAGGGACGACAATGATCAGCACCATAAGTAGCATTATTGTTGTCAGGAACGACAATGATCAGCACCATAATTAGCATTATTGTTGTCAGGGACGACAATGATCAGTTCCATAGTTTACATTATTGTTGTCAGGGACGACAATGATTAGTACCATAGTCAGCATTATTGTTGTCAGGGACGACAATGATCATTACCATAGTTAGCATTATTGTTGTCACGTTTATATGTGTGACTGAAATGGAAAGCCAGCGCATTAAACTCTGAAATAGACTTTGTGCCTTTTGATACACAGCACAATAATATACATTGTCTTGTCTGGATATGTTTCTAAATATCCAAAATTTTATTAAAACAGAAGTGAAAGGGACAAATATTAATGTTCTTACTTTTCACATGATTTAGAAACAGATATCTTCAAGAATAGAAGAGAATCAGTTGAGAAACTGCCAAAACTTCATTTACACGTTTTGTATTTAACTGATCAAAGAACAGGTTCAAATGTGGAAATATCTCTCATGTAGCAATCGAAAAGTAGTTTTTTTATGCACAAAATAAAGTAAGATACAATACATAATAGGATAAAATACAAATATCTTGTGAAACGCCCCCCAGTGGCTCAGCGGTATGTATACCCGTGGTGGGCAGAGCACAGATAGCCCATTGTGTAGCTTTGTGCTTAATTCTAAACAACAACAACAGCACAGATAGCCCTCGAGTAGCTTTGTGCGAAATTCCAAAACAAACAAACAAACAAACCAGAGATCGTGTTGCTAAGAGAGGGGTGACATCAACACCAGAAGGCGAGTTATTAGAGGTGCATTGATTGTAAAGTAGTAACACCATATGATCACGTCATCAAAATTATAGTTTTCAGTTCTATACGTGAATAAATGACCAATACAGCTATTTTGTAATTTACATATTTTTAGTACAGCAATAAAATGCACTTTAAAATACACTTGATTGTTGGGTTTAATGTCATTAGATTTTGAGTTTTTAATTTTATAACTAACGTATAACATACATTTCATCCATTTACACTGAGAATAGCATTAATTGAACTTTCTAAATAACGTATATAAAATACCAAATGTGTACCCATGGAATTTTATTTCTCAGTAGTTTTAGGGCACATAAATTAAAAATAGCATGTTATAATGTTGCTCTAAAATGGTTTGGTTTGTTTTGAATTTCGCGCAAAGCTACTCGAGGGCTATATGCGCTAGCCGTTCCTCATTTAGCAGTGTAAGACCAGGGGGAAGGCAGGTAGTCATCATCACTAAGCATCAACTCTTGGGCTACTCTTTTACAAACGAATAGTGGGATTTACCGTCACATTATTACGCCCCCACGGCTGAAAGGGCGAGCATGTTTGGTGCGATGAGGATTCGAACCCGCGACCCTCGGAGTAGCAGTCGAGTGCCTTAATCAGCTAACCATATCGGGCCCGCTTCATAATGAATAAAACATTAGAACATATCAATTATTTGTTTACTTACATAAAACCCAAATATGTTGCAAACAAATGCATGTATTATTAACAATTTTTGGCTAAATCACATACTTAACGAGACTGAAACACATATTTACAAAGTTTTAAGTTTACTACAATTAATTTCTAATTCTTGTAGCAAATTACTGGGAAAATAAATCAAAATAATCTGTTATTTCCTCATTTTGTTGACTGTTGGCGGTGGGTGGTGATGACTAGCTGACTTCCCTCTAGTCTTACACTGCTAAATTAGGGACGACTAGCGCGAAATTGAAAAACAAACAAACAAAACCAGAGTAAAAGTTAAACTCAGGCATTCTTTGGAACTGTCTGAACGAATACAGCTGCTTTGTTTTCAGTGACGTTGGAAATGAAGATGTTGAATATAGAAAGGTGTAGAAGTTTCAATCATTCATTGAAACAGCTGTAAAACAGGTAACAGGTGGCCGGCTACCCAGAGGTACTGATATTATGAAATGGCATTTATTTTGAGTAACATATACATTTTTGCTTCAAGTAGTGCTCCAAACGAAACGTGGTCTTACTTCCATGTAATGCTGAACAACGAATAGGCAAGCTTTATGTTACATTCAAGTGATTCTAATGTGATTTAAAAACTTTAATAATTGGGTTAGAAAAGGCCGGTTGGTTTCAAATGAAAAATATGTTTCAACCGAGTAAGTTGGTTTAACTCGACATGTACGTTGTGGTGCAGTGCGCATAACATTTTTCTCCTTTCACACGACCTATGTTCCTTGTTGAAGTACGCGATGTGTTCGCTGCACACGTCTTTAAATTTTATTGTAAAACGCTGGCACACTGCTTGTGTCGTGTGCAGCTCGGTTAATCTGACTTAAGATCCCGTTATTTTACTGTATTAAAGAAGTATTAGTAGCGAAGTCTCGTGCGATCTCCAAGAGTCTGTTGGGTAAATACAAGTTTCGATTGTTTCTTTCTCATGCTATTTTGAAAACCAGCCATATTACTAAGGTGTAAGAATGGTGCTTGAATTAAAAAAAATTAGAATGCGGTTGGTAACGTATATTTGAATTATTTGAAGGGTGAAAACGAATAGACTGACTGATATTATTAATTACGTAAAGTGAGTAAATAAGTTTTGTTCTTTTTTTGATGGAGCAAAACTTTTTTTTTTTATTAAAACGAACAAACACGGTACTGACGTTACAATTTTCCAGATATGCATGTTTCATTTCTTGTCTTGGTGTACTTTATTATGTTTAATTAATTATGTTTATTATGTGGTTTGGCCTGCCGAAGTTTAGATCATTGTACTTGTAAATATTTTATGAGGATGGCACACTGTGTGAGTATTTAGCAGTAACTATATTTTAGCATTTGTAAGTAGTACACTATTTTAATTATTTAAGTAAAATTTATTCCGACGGCTGAAATACTTGGTTTTATTTTATGATGTATCAAAACATTCTACTGCATCCAAGCTTTATTTTGACAAATACACTATAGTACAGTATAACATTCAGTTTAAGACGTGACACACTTGTTACCTTTCCATCAAAGATCACGAGACTACACCCTCTCGCACAGTGAGGTGTCGTGTGAAAATTTGTGTTCGGTGTATCGAACGACCTTGACTGTAACTGGTAAGCGTGAAGTGAGCAAAAGAAGATACTCTATATTACAGTTTATGAGTACACTGGTGGTTTTTATGTTAGATTATAACTTTGCATTAGTAGTATGAAATTAGACTAGAAACATACGGTTTATATTTTGAGAACTGGAAACCCAAATCTTGTAGGCGAGAAAAATCGAGCAAATTTAATTTAAACTTTAAAATTGTAGTGGAAAGTAATACAACTGACAGCTAAAATGAAAATTACAAATTAAACTAATAATACTATAGCATGGACGTGAAAAGGGTTTTCTTAAATTGGCAAGCGCAAACTGGCCCGATAAAATCGAAATCGTCAATAAGCATCGTGGTAAGGAAGCTTTTGTAAGAAGTATTGTAAGGGAAGGGTTATTGTGTTAAAACTGTAGTGTACGTGTTGTGCACGGAGGGATATCTCGTAGTCTGAGGTGTTTGTTTTTGAAGGCAAGCTTTTCAGAAAGCTTCTGATTACCAAACTCGTAGACTACTACCTTTAGCAGTTTTAGAAATCAGTTCTTTTAAATTTCGCGCAAAGCTACACGAGGGCTATCTACGCTATTCGTCCCTCATTTAGTAGTGTAAGACTAGAGAGAAGGCAGCTAGTCATCACTACCCACCGCTAACTCTTGGGCTACTCTTTTACCAACGAATACTGGGATTAACCATAACTTTTAGAATGACCCTACGGCTGAAAGGGTGAACATGTTTGGTGTGGGGGAGATTCGAACCCGCGACCGTCGAATTACAAGTCAAGAGCCTTAACCACCTGGCCTCCTAAGAAATTAGTCAAAAATTTAAAGTTGTTGAAATCTGAAATATATTTGCATTTCTTATAACGAACATTATTCTTTTTAAGTTGGAATTCGAGGAAGATTGTTTAAAGAAAATAATATAAATTGTTTACACACCGAATGTAAACTTAAAACATGAGTAATCCAGCTGAATGTTTCAGTAATCATGTTAATAAAACAGACATCTGGTTCAGTGAGGTAATGCTCTGAAATAATTGGTTTTAGGCACATGTGAGGTAGGCCGTACAGCAAGTACGTTTTATAAGTGGCTGAGTAATCAGAAGAAAGTGTTTAAGAGTGATTACAGTTAACAGTCCTTGTGAAATAATTTTTAACTGTTGGGATTCGAATCGAGATTATCATATCGCACCATTATAAAAAAGAAATTTGAAGAATTTTTCTTATATTCAACTGTTTTATTTTAGCGGAAACTTTATTATCCTGAACGCATAAATTATTATATTTTAAATATCTTCGTTTTAGTTGTCACCATGCTTGTGAAGTAAAATTTACAATAGAACATAATATTCATTTTATATACCTTTTTAAAGCACAATAGTGATAGCGAGTTTGATTGTGAGGTGTATCGGAAAATTACACATACTGGTTTATGTTTTAGCAGTGTTATGTGTGTTAAGGCGTGCGACTCGTTATCTGAGGGTCGCGAGTTCGCATACCCGTCGCGCCTAACATGCTCGCCCTTTCAGCCGTGGAGGTGTTAATAACGTTACGTTCAATCCCACTTTTCCTCTGTAAAAGAGTAGCCCAAGAGTTGGCGGTGGGTGGTGATGACTAGCTGCCTTCTTCCCTCTAGTCTTACACTACTAAATTAGGAACGGTTAGCACAGATATCCCTCGAGTAGCTTTGTGCTAAATTCCAAAACAAACAAACAGTGCTACTTGTGATAATTTATATCGAAGGATTATCCGACTTGCTGTGTAAAGTGCGTTATGTATTACAATCTTAAGTAGCCGGAAGTTTTAATTTGGTAATTATTAGGTCTATGTATCAAATTTATGATATATGCCAACAAGATTGATGCATAACATTTTTTTCTTAATACAAATATATTTTATTACACAAACAATACAACTTAACGGTTATTACAAATAGTTACTATAAATGATGGTTTATATACGAGTTTTACAAACGATAGTCTTGTGTCTGGTTTGGAACTGAATATTTTAGTAACGATCTAGACCCATGTTGTGCAATTAATTCTAAGTTGATATTGTTACATCTCGCTAAAGCTAGCTGTCGTTTCTTGGTTGTTGGATACTCAACGCTTCCAAGTTCGCTTCTTACCGAGAAAGATATTTAATGTTCACGTAGATATAACATCGGAAATTAATTGCTGAAGCTGAACAGTTTGTAACGATCGAAATCCATAAACATTCCTGGTCAAATTCTGGAGTTTTACCATTAATTTGGGTTAATCACAACTATAGCTTATGGGGGGCCTATAGCACACTGACCTATAGTTGACCAATAATAATACTTTGTCTTAGCACGTTAGTTTATATAGTTTATGGCAAGTTTCTAGAACGCTCAACAATACTCGAACACGCTTGATTTGAGTAAAACATGTATAGTTGATTCTTTCTCTCAAGAATCTTCTACAAACTTGGAGAACAGGCAGAACATTCGTAATACGTGGTACAACAAACGTATAACGGTAAATCCATTACAAGTTTCATTTCAGCTTTATAAGGAACTCAAAACATCCACATTATTTTTAAACAAAAAAAAATAAATTAAATATATTTGCTGATGACATCAAATATAATAGTTCTGCGAATTAAACTTTATAGAAGTTTTTGTTTTCATTACCGATTTCCCATAATTTATCTACGTACATTTAGAAAATACTTTTTTCTGTCAAGTATTTGTTTTGGAATTTCGCACAAAGCTACTCGAGGGCTATTTGTGCTAGCCGTCCCTAATTTAGCAGTGTAAGACTAGAGGGAAGGCAGCTAGTCATCACCACCCACCGCCAGCTCTTGGGCTACTCTTTTACCAACGAAAAGTGGGATTGAGCGTCACATTATACACCCCCACGGCTGGGAGGGCGAGCATGTTTGGCGCGACCCTCGGATCACAAAGTGCACGCTAGGCCATGCCAGGCCCTCTGTCAAGTAATATATTGTTTTTACAAATGGGAGGGGAGGACTTTAAGTACAGGAAATTATTTCGTTTATCAGAATGAAAAAACCTATGCAAACGAATTGAACAAAAGATAACACTGATGTCAAACGAATATCCATCCTAATTTATCCTTATTTTAGCGTTTGACTCGCAAGCTGAGGGTCGTGGGTTCGAATCCCAATCACATGAAACATACTCATTCTTTCAGCCGTGTGGGTATTATAAATCACGGTTAATTACACTACCTATTGGTAAGAGTTTTCCATGAGTTGAAGGTAGGTAGTGATAAGTTACATTGCTAAATTAGAGATGACTAGTGCAGATAACTCTCGTGTAGTTCTGCGCGAAATTTAAAACAAAACCCAAACAGATTCGGGTCCCATTATTCGTCCGTGTGAGCGTTATAATATTATGGACTTTTTCACTATTCGTTGGTAGAAGAGTAGCACAAGAGTTGGCGGTGGGTGGTGATGACTAGCTGCCTTACACTGCTAAAGTAGGGAGGACTACCGTAGTTAGCCCTCGTGTAGCTTTGCGCAAAATTTAAAACAAACTTTAAAAGTCGGCAAATTATGTCGTAAGGGTACCAGCCTTATCTTCTGCAGTGAATAATGGAACATTGCTGTTCTAACGATGTACACACATTTCCTCTTGCAGTCATAGAGAAATCCTGTAGATCAAAGCCGGTTTAACGAACTAACTATAGTTCTCAAAACGTTTCTCTTCCTGATCTTAATCCCTTTATTCATGATAACGATATTTAGACATGTTGCATATTTGAAATCACTTTTCTACAAGCTCATTTAATTCATTTTATGATGACTCTTTCACGGGAATTCACAGCACTTCTCAACCAGTTTTCTATCTCGGTAAAGCATCAATTGCGTATTAGACAATTTCGGTTAGGAAATATTTTAACAGAAACAATTTGATAACAATATAGAAATTCAGTTGTAGGTATGTGGGTATTGTCATGAAAGTCTTGTAAAAAAATCTATCCTGCAGTGATGGGTGAATATTTTAAGTAAAACGTGTAATAATGATTGGATATCATGGTATACCTTACAGCATCAAAATAAATTGGAAATGGTTTGGTCTGTGTTGAATTTCGCGCGAAGCTACACGAGTGTTACCTGTGCTAGCCGTTCTTAATTTAGCAATGCAAGACTGGAGAGAAGGCACCGCCCGTCGAGAACGCTCGGGCTACTCTTTTTACCACCGAATATTGGGGTTGACCGTAACGTAGTAACGCCCCTACGGCTGAAAGGGCGAGCATGTTTGGTACGACAGGGATTCAAACTTGCGACCATCAGATTACGAGTCGAGTGCTTTAACCACTTGGACAATGCGGGCATAATGGAAATAATATGGTCACTAAAGTAGCCAATAAATTTCTTCGTAGGTTTTTCTTTGCGTGACTCTAGCAAAAATAAGTCCCAAGTTTTGTCAACTTGGGCACACATGTATCTAGTAAAACAAAATACGATTTATTCACAATGTTTTACTGTTGTTAAGCGTACCAAATGGGGGAGGGAGTTGTAATATGGTTTTGAGTCCCACTAGGTTTCACAGTGCATGTGCAGTTTGGCTTTAGAAACCTTGTATTTTGAATTTGTACTTGGAGAAACGTCACTGCTCTGTGGCACACAGTGGTCAATATCTTGGCAAAATATTCGGAAGTCTTAAAGTCTCTTAGATTTTCTACTCTTAGCAGCTCATGTATCTGATCAAGAACATGGTGAATTGAGGTTAAATACTATTTAGTGATTTGTATATTCTTGATACTGTGAAGTTGAATTGAGAATATTTTAGTCTCTTTACAATCAATTTCGTTTATAAATTTTAATTTGTCTGATTGTGGATGGTATTAATTACAGACTTTAGCTCGGTTTTTGATATAAAGTTACAAAGTACTCGGAACTTTTCCCTGAATAACAAAAGATATCCACTATTTTCTCGGTTTGATATGTCAAGGTGAATTTTAAGTAATGTTATATTTTCATTACAGCACTAACAACAACAGTTTAATAAAGTTTCTACTAACTAGGCTGTCAGTACATGTACAACATGCATTCATGTTCTGTCTACATGTTTCAGTTACTGTGCTATGTTATGGCTCGGTGTTGTGTGCACTTGACTCACAATTTGCTCGCTCTTTCAACCATAGGATATTTATAATGTAATTGTCAGTTTCTTTCTTCATTGGTAAAAGAAAAGACCAAGTGTTGGTAGTGGGTGGTGTTGACCAGCAGCCTTCCCTCTAGCCTTGTTAGTCTTAAACTAGTTACGCCTAGTGCAGATGGCCCTTATAGTTTTGCATGAAATTCAAACCAAACCTACTGGTGTCTGAAAATCAATTAATATTTAGTCACTCTCTGACTGTTACCTTTTATGATATTTGTTTTTGTTGAATTCTGATGAAGCTACCCAAAGGCTATCTACAGAAGTCGTTCTTAATTTTAATCGTCACCACAGTTAAATAAGACAAATCTGTTTGATGGTGGATTTCATTTCAATAGTAACCTGTAGATAATGCTAGGCCTAACATAATGATCGTACTATGCAAGTGTTTCTACTTCTGAATGCCTTCATATTCTTCAGAACTTTTTAATAGAAATAATTTCAAATTCTTATTCGATGGATCGAGCTAGAGTTAGATATACGTGTCTGTTTAAGTTAATAGAAGTGTTATGATTTAGATTGTTTAAGTATAGCATGAGTGTTAAATTTATTTTTAGAAGCGATAGTTGATCACAGGTTTCTTTACGTAGCTTATATAAATCTCGCATTGTGTAACTCGGTTGTTATAAATTGGCGCTTGTTGTGTTATTGCGTCATGTTACTCGAACCTTCTAAGTTTTTACTTGTTTTTTAGCCGAGTGTTATTACATTGTAGTATCTCGTAGTGTGTAGAAAGTGCTAGACCTCGGTCTGACTAAATACACACACAATATGTACTTCGAATATTATTGGTTAGATAGCTGGAACAAGATTGCATGTTTGAGTTTAGCTTTTAAAGAGGTATAGTAGTGTTTTCAAGGGAAATTATCTCGGACTGTATTGTAACAACAAAGTAGAAAAGAATTTATCTTGTCAGCTGTGTTATAAAATAATTAAACAAATCCAAGTGGACTAACCTTGCCTGTCTGGTACTTTGACAGTATAATACTTTAAAAATACCAAACAACAGAGAGAAAATGCCAAACGTACAAAAGCTGAAGAATATTGCATTCCAAGCACAAGACAGTTAACCACCAGCTGGGGGTAATCAAAGTTACTTTCAACAGCTACTCGGTACTGCATAGACACCACCAATAAAAGACATACAGCATATTAGAAGTTTTCAAATTCCCTTTTTGTGTATTTATTAATTAATAACTATATTTGTATTTTCTTTATGGTTATAGTATCGAAGCAATCGACTTATATTCTTCATATTTCTATCTGTTTAGTAACTTTAATACCAGATCTTTGTTATTACGACTGTTGCCTAGTTACGTACTTTAGTGTTTCGTAGTTTTACGAACTTTTATTGCTCACTGTGTTGTCGCCCGATGGAGGCCTCGGCAAGAGGGCGAAAACCTTGTAAATAAGTGTCTTAACGTGGAGAAAAGTCCGTTTGTGATTCTACATATGCCTTAGTATTGTTTGTGTGATCTGATTTCTCCATCGCTAAATGAAGATGGCTGTTAGTAATTTCATCGTAAATCTGTTTATCGTCAGACGAAATGGAAGTCTCGCCGCAAATGATCTGACCTGAAGTCTTCACTGTTGCTTAACATTGACGGTTTGGTTTTAAAACTGGAAACCTAACAATCACCTTTCCTTCTCCGCATTTGTAATAAGCAACTGGATCAATCGCCAGAATTTAGATCACTGGCGACCTCGTAGGTCAGGATCTTAATAGGCCTTTTCCTCCCTTCTGCACTGATATTAAGATATTCTTAAACTCCAGGGTAGGTAAGCTGGTTTGAGCGTCTATTTGTTTCTATTACAACTTTTTTTTTCAGGACTGCTTTCATTTTATGTCGTCAGGTTATTTGTTTCTGGACTTGCGTTTTCTATGTGCGTGCTTTATTGTTTGTAGAAATATATTTAAAAATGGCTGGTTTGGGTTGAAAATTTTTATGTAGAGGAGCGAACAACGTTTAGACCTTCTTCGGTCATCGTCAGGTTCGCTCCTCTAAATAAAAAATTTTCTCAACCCAAACCAGTCGTTTTACATTTTTCTCTGCAAGTGGGTTTTCTCGTTATCACTGAGAAATGCATTTGTATTATATGCGTTAGGTGTTCAGTCGCCAGTTTAATGATCAATCTAAAACTGTAAACTTGGTTTTCGGGGTTTCTGTATTGAGTAATTCATAAAATGTGTGTAACTGATTCTCTTATTTCGTTTATTTCATTTTGTTGTGCTTTGTGCGTTGGTGGGTTGTGCGTTCTTCGTCTGTTGTGATATCTTCAGTTTGAGTGTGGGCTGTCAGTGTTTGTGCCAATATGTGTAGTAGATTCATGGTTTGCGTTGATAGCCTCTTGGAGGTTTTGGCAGCAATGGGGCTTGTTTTTGTATTCTGTTTGCTTCCTGCTTTGTTATACTGTGTATTTGATTTTGCGTGTTTTTAGGCTCTTTTATTTTTAACATATTTTTTTATATTTGGTCACGTGTTTTCTGTTGGCAGTTGTAGTAATGTGGTGTGGGCTTCCACATGAGCAGTCTCTTTATATATTCTCCTCCATACCCTAGGCAGAATGGGAGAGAATTTTACATGTAGCTACCACATGTTTGTAACGTTGGCGTTTCTAACGTTGGGTTACAACTACAGCCGATGTTTTAGTTGGTTAGACACCAGAGTGCGATACCATTTCATAAAACACTCTGGGTATCGTGTGTTTTATGTATATATATATATATATATATATTTCAAGTAGATTTGCGAGTTTCTGTGTTCTACTTTAGTATAATTTTATGTGTTCATAAGTTCTGTTTCTGTTGTCTTCGTTTGTGAAGCTACCGTATCTGTGTGTATATATATATTTATTTATAACAAAGATATTTTAGGTTTTGTTTATTGCCTGGTATTTATATATATTTATTTCCGGGTTTAAAAGCGTCCTTCTGGCCATTCTTTTAGCAAGCAGTTGAGGTCAGCGACTTCTGACCCTCTAACGAGGACGCCTCCTGTGCTAAACGCTTGATAGCTGCGGTGTTGATTTCCGGTGTTCTCCGTATGAAACTCTTTGTGTTGTGATGGAACACTATGGTGTGTTTTGTGTGTTCTGTTCGTTTCAGTAATCATGTTTGTTTCTGTGGTGTCCGTTTTCGTATTTCCTTGGATGATACCAGATGAAGTAATTCGTAATTTTTATATGTATTTACTTGCGATAGTTTTTGTTCATTTTTGTTTGTTTTTAAAAAGAATTTCGCGCAAAGCTACTCGAGGGCTCTCTGCGCTAGCCGTTCCTAATTTAGCAGTGTAAGACTAGAGGGAAGATCACCATCTACTGCCAACGAATAGTGGGATTGACCGTACATTATAACGCCCTCGCGACTGTAAGGGCGAGCACGTTTGGTGCGACCGAGATTCGAACCCGCGACCCTCAGATTACGAGTCGAACGCCTTAATCCACATGACAATGCCGGGCCTGTTTATTTTTGTTTACTTCTTTCTGTCTGTGTTTCTATGTTCTTATATTTTAAGGTTGTGTGGTTTTCTCCCGTGTGTTCGTGTTCATTTGATGTTTTGTGAATGTTCTCCCGGATCGGACATTTCTATATTTCCATGTTTGAACTCTCAGCGTGTCGATGTGATTTTAATAGATATCTTGCATTTCTGTTTCCTTCTTTTCATCTTTGCATAGTCGTTTATTGGAAGATCAACTATATGTTTTAATTGTGAGGTTACGTTAAACGAGGCTTAACCGGAGCTTCGCTCTAGATAGAGGTTGACATGTTTTATCTCTCGACTTCGTGGGAAATACCCACCACTGGCGGTTATTACGTATTGTGTTTTTTCACATAGGGCTACGTGCTGAATCCAGCGATGGGAATCGAACCTCTGATTTCAGCATTTTAAATCCGTAGACTAACCGATGTATGAATCGGGGACATTACTTATATTATGTCTCGGATTTATTATGCCACTTATTACAAATTGAAATAGCTAAACATTTTAACTTTAAAATTTAGTTGAATGCCAATATTTATCAAATTTTATAATATTGATTAACAAGACTGGCACACCCAATCGTCTTTCTTAACATAAATAATTTTAATATACAAACAATAAAATTTATAATAACAGCTTCTTTTTTCTTCTCAAACAATACTGAGTTTCCTCTCTGGCCCGGAACTGAATAATTTTATAGACGGTTCATGGAGAGCGAATTAATTCTAATGTTAATATACAGATACACCTCCTCCTGGCGGCTTCTGAAGAAAGAAACGGGAGTGCATTTTTATAATTTACCTTCCGTTAGGACTAAATAAATCTCTTAATGATTTTTGAACAGTTTCCTTTTTGTTAATATTTGTGTTTTCGAATATTGTACAGATAAAATTTTAATAAAAGTATTTTTTTATTCTGATAACTTAGAATAATCTCTGTCCAATAACTTCAGCGTACCAATATGTATTTTAATTAGTTATGGAAGTATTTCGAGAGAAGTACCTATTTATAGCTACAAAAGCACTTTATAAATGAAGAAGAAACTTTACTAGAAAACAACCGAAGTTGATATAATTTTTTCGTTTCAGTTCAAATGTGGACATTTATTTTAATTAATCTTTAAATAGAACTTACTCGAGAGAGAAAACTGGTACTGCAAGCTATTACACACGTATCTGGAGTATTTAAAATCAAATGACGCGTTTGTTATGTTAGACGTGAATTTATTCGTTTTGCATATAACGGGTAACACTCAAGCACAAAAGAACTTCCCACCAGGATATCTAAATAAGATACGCTTTATTAGTTTTACTAGAGCAGGTGTGGTCTAGTGGTTAATGGACTGTGACCGAATGGGGAGGAGTCGTGAATCGCGACCTATTACATGAAACAAAATAGTGTTCCCTCGTGTATCGCGGTACATGAAAAATGGAGACAGCCATTATGCATCCTTTCACAACGTTTCTTATTTCAGTACAAAATGCTATTTCTTATTCATACTTTGTAATTCAAGATTTATTCAGTAGAAAACTCCGTAGTATTTGACTGTAATGACGGTTTCCGCGTGATCTTTTCATGTATTTTTAACTTTTTGTTACTTGTTACAATTTATCTCGTACGAGTGTCCGATTTTTTATTTAGCATCCGTTTCGTAATACGATCTCAAATAGCTGTTCGTTTTCAATTTAAAAATTGATTAAATGTCAATGTATATTAAATTTATATTTTTCAAGGCGCGCGCGCGCACGCACGCACACGCGCACACTTTTTTAATGTACAAAAAACAATAAAATGTATACTAAACGATCAATACAAGTAGTTATCCCAAATAAGGATTTATATACAACCGGAAAATATTGTGAACTCTCAAACTAAAGGTAGTGTAAAATGAATCCTTACTATAACATATACAAAGGACTAACTGAGATTACTTTGGCAGGGGTTGGTGAAAGACATATATTTGGTTGTAGGGTGGTTACATGACGGAAAGCAAATATCTTATTGGCGTGTGATAATTTTAGTTTCAACTGATTTCCTCAAAAAGTGTTTAAATTGGTCTACATTTATAAAGGAGGTATATTCAGGATAAATTACGAAATGGGCGTGACTTTAACAACCCGCAGACACAAGTGACGTCATATAAGAACATTTAATTCTACAATTTGTATTACCGCGACGTCAGCAAAACGTTCTCATATTATGAATCACGAGAATAATTATGCTATCTGTAGGCTATAACACATGGTATATGAACTTCAGAAGCAAGAAATAAAAGTTACTCTTTCAATTTGGGTTTTATTTACCCTTGAAACGGAACACTTTCGGGAATCCTTCGGAAGTACGTCTAGTACCTTAGGGGTTTAATTTAACAGGAAACATTCGAATTAGCATTGGTTATTCCCGTAATTAGTACTATTCACATTCTTACTTAACAATGGAAAGGTCGTAACCTTTCGGTTTCATCAGTTTTACCAGTGAAGGACACTGTTATCTTTAACTTCTACAATTTGTAGCATTAATGTAATAATGCCTACTGGCATAGTACGTGAAATTAAGAAAGAGGATAAACGGCTAAACTTAAGACAACGGTTTTCTGTACTGTGTTATGTAAAACGTATTTACATTAATAATTGTTGATATAACTTGAATTCTACATTAAACTTGGAAGGTAGAACACATTCTATATTTGCATACCACAAACTAACTAAAATCAAACTTCACAGCGGGAAGTCTCCGGACTTACAGCGCTAAAATCAGGGGTTTGACTCCCCTCGATGGGTACAGCATATAGCTCGATGTAGCTTTACTATACATATTGCCTCCAAATATAATGGTTAATGCGGTGGTTATGGCATAAATAGCATATCAACAGCTGTATTAATTGTGTTAATTACAGAAGAATAACTGAGCAACTTACAATTTGGACAAATATTTGACAAACAACCTTTTCATTAAAGCAAGTGCAAGGCACTGCATTTACGTTTTCATATTTTTAGGCTTATGAGGAAACCAATTTATCAACAATAACTGTTACAAAATAATACTTTTTCTAATGAAAGAAAGTTGTACTGTATTTGATTCTAACAGTATCAGTGAGAGGTATTATAGTGCTATCAGTGATGTTGTGGTACCAGACAGAAGAGGCTACAACACCAGTTATAACGATAGCACAGTGCTGCGGTTCTAACCTTATAGGTCCCTCGCTGGTACAGCGATAAATGTACGGACTTGCAACGCTAAAAACAGGGGTTCGATTCCTCTCGGTGGACACAGCAGATACCCCGATGTGGCTTTGCTATAATACACACCTTCAATGAGTTATCTTTGGACATATGTCTACGAGGACATTAGATAGGTTAGGTTTGGGGTGGGAATCGTGTGAAGAATACAGCTAGCTAGCATTCCAGTCGAGTGAAGTGTAACTATGCATTAACGTAAAAGTAATTTATGGCTTGCAAACCATCGAAAACTTGTTCAGTTCCAGAACAGATACTCAGTATTGTTTGTGAAACTTTTTGTATGTAATTCATAATTAGTAAGAACCGGTATAATAAACTGTTTATACATTAAAATATGTGATTTAATAATAATACATTGTGTCAATCTTGTTGGCAAATATCACAAATATAACACACATCGACATTTTAATTAACTTTTAAAATTTACGGCTATTTGAAATTGTAATAGTTAACGTACGTAACATAAATCGGAAACTTGTTCTGGATAAATTATAATACGTAACATACTTAATTACATCATAATGTCAACAGTAAACATCCGATATTTGGGTGTGAAAGCACATCAACAAATGGGAGGAAACTGTCAGACTGTTACTATTTTGTTCAACAACAATATTCCCACATAAACAACTTGGTACGAACAACAGTAGCCATATTCTGGATCTTTGCCTATATTCTAATACATTACTTCAATATATCCGACCATTTACCGAAATTATATGATATAACTTCGATCTTTAAGTCGCAACATACAAATAAATACCCCCAAAATACAACTGTGAAAAAGCTAAGTGTGCAAACCATGGGGAAGTTAATGCTACTACCAACGTTGATAGTTATATAGACATTAACTATTGCAGTGCAATCACGGAGTACTTTCTGCAGGCATCAGACCTCGTGAACAGATTGTAAATGCAATAAAAGAGCACGAGAAGCGTCAGAAAGTATTTGTTCTTTTTTATAAACGCAAGACATTCCCCCCTCCCCCCAACTAAAATATGTTAACACACTAAGAAAGAAAATTATAAATGAAATACACAGTTCCAAAGAGATTATTGGTCACATCTTGAATAATGTGCAGAAAGTACCAAAAATAAACCAATATTTCCAACGTTACATGCGACATACAAGAAAGAAATCCATACAAAAAGCAAAGGGCTTTAGAAAACTCGCTTAAAACTCCAAATAAGCCAATAATGAATCAACACTTCTACAATAAGATTAACTATTCATGAATAAAGAAGTCTTCACACTCGTCTTGCCAGTCTTGCTTGGTACAAATACAATACACAATAAATACTCTTAACAACAAAAATGAAATAAAACGTGAAAAATAAGGCTTTCTGAGCTGATACGAGGAATATTCAACAAGAAAAACCTTCCGAAATCGTGAAAACACCTAGCAACAGTTAAATCAGGCTATATACTATCCTAGTCATTTGTCCATCAAGTCTGCTGCTTGCTAACTGAGTTATTACTACCTACAGATACAAGTTCGGATAATATCTACTTAGCACATAATTGTATCAAGATGTTATTTCTCTTATCCACTCTCCTAAAACTTCAGAAACTTCGTATAGAATTTTTTTTCCCTCTATGCCTCGTGTTGGTCTTGTTGTGAGGATGATGGTCATTCATACCCAGAACCTTAAGCTGCCCGTCCCTGATTTAGCACTGTAAGGCTAGAGGGAAGGTAGCTAGTCGTAACCACCAACCGTCAACTCTTGGGATTTTTTTTAACAATGAAGAGTGGGATTGATCACACATTATAGCGCCTCCACAGCGCGTCGAGGAGTTATAGTGTGACGGTTAATCCCACTATTCGTTGGTAGAAAGAGTAGCCCAAGAGGAGTTGGCGGTAGGTGGTGATGACTAGCTGCCTTCTCTAGTCTTACACTGCCAATTTAAGGACTGCTGGCTCAGATAGCCCTCGTGTAGCTTTGCGCCAAATTAAAAACAAACAAGCCTGAACGGGTGGGAGTGATATTGAGGTATTTTATTATTATTATGTAAAACTAAACTTATAGTTCAGGAAGTAAGAATACTTTATTCAAATGAATCGGTAGCAATAGATGTAAGAAGCCCAAATGACATCGAAATTACAATGGTGGACATTTACAGCTCGCCAAAGTATTGGATGTCAATTTATTAAACATGATATATAAGCGTAACCCCAATATAGTAATTACAGGAAATCTAAATAGTAAACATAGCACATTCAACTGTGTGTGTGTGTCACACACAAACTGTCATAGTAAAGTACTATATAAATTTATATTCGAATTCAACATGACCCTGCTAAATGATGCAACACCGACACGTCCCTTACGCATAGGGCACCAGTGAAATACTGGCCTTATGCCTGTGTTCGTATAATGTGTCGCAAATTGATAAACTTTTCAGTTGGTAACGATATGAATAGTGACCACCTTCCAGTCTGGTGTATCTTCAATCCCACCCCTCTTTTAAATTGACGTTAAAGATAGGTTATTTTTTTATATACTTTAACTGACCAGAATTTTAATTAATCATAGACCAGCTTTCACCGACGGAAATACTTAAATATGCAACAGACGCAACAGATAGAAACATATAACGTCTTGAATGCCTACTACATGCCGCTAACAGTACAATACCGAAACAAAAACACTCCATATCAACACACGTGGCAACCACGTCAGGAAATAATATACCTTATAGAACAAAGAAAACTCCGTACAGTGCATGCTAAATCCGACACTAAAAACATAAATTAATACTATAAGTAAAATAACTCAAATCCGACACTAGAAACAAAACAGTTGGGACACCTTCTGAGCAAAATTAAATCATAAAATAGATCCAGAACAAATCTGGACACATTTGAAAAGGTATACCAACGCAAGATAAATAACTACCCAACTCTAGAAAACCAAAACAGCTTACACTAACTTAGAAAAAGCAAAGTTTTTTAAAAAAACACCTGGAAAACACGTTCAAAGCGCACCATGAATCACACATGAACAGATGTTACCATAATCAAGTCGGTAACTTCATTGAACAACAAAAAAAAGTACATTCCAAAATTCTCAGCAAACGCAATAAACACACCAATAAAACCAGATAAAGCAAAAAACTGGGACACTCATCAACTGATAAAATAAATAACTAATTGAAGTACCAATAGCCATCAAAAACGTAAAAAAGCACCTGGAGAAGATGGAATACAAACCATCCTCCTAAACAAACGGTACTCTGAAATTATATGATTAACTAATAGCTTTATTTAACTTTCACATCTGGTTATATCCCTGTTTCTTGGCAGCAAGCTGTAGTTTTAATGTTCCAAAGGTTGGGAAGGCTAGCAAATAAACCAAACTACCGCCCAATTAGTCTAACCAGGTGTGTAGGAAAAATATTAGAATAATTAGTAACCGAATATCAATATATTTAGAAGAAAACTCCACTTATCCGAAATTCAAAACGGCTTTAGAAAATTTAGACAAACTACATTCTACCTAATCAGATTAACGGAAACAATTATCGGTAGTTTTAACAAGAAAGAATGCACTGTCACTTGCTTTCTCGACATTGAGAAAGCATTCGACACTGTCTGACGCCACGGATTACTATATCTCTTAACGGAAATGGATATATTCCAGGAAAATATTCGCTTGCTATATAATTTTCTGGACACCAGAACCTGTAAAGTCGATGTTAATTGGGCATACTCGGTGTCTTTTTCACCGGAGGCAGGTGTCCCACAAAGAGGGGTTGTTAGCCCCATCTTATTTATCATGTGAGTACTATTCTACCATCGGACCTAAACTTGTATTTTGCTTCACAATTTGCTGACGATGTAGCGGTCTGGAAAAGTGCCCCACACCTTCAACAGTAGCAACAAACCTCCAACCAGTTAGTTCTGGACAACTTAGAAGAATACTCTCAGAAATGTAGAATAAAAATAAACATGCAGAAAAATCAAGTTTTAAACTATTTACCATATTAAATATAAACTATAAAAATATCCACGTAAGCTATACATAAACGGATCACTTTTACAGATTGCTACCTCGGCAAAATGTATAGCTTTAACCTACGATACTAAATTAACGTGGATACAGCATAGTAACAATATCCTGACTAGAATCTGGAAAAGAGCAAATTATGCAACAAGTCTATCGGGTAAAAATCAAGGCGCTTTTCCTGATAATATAATAAAAATTTACAAAACATACGTTAGACCCATTATAGAATACGAATGTCCAGCCTGGTTGAACATAACACAAAAATAACTGCAGAAAATACAAAATTCAATCATAATCATAACCTTAACATACAAAGTATGCAAACTTGGAAACAATATCCGATAGACTCATGCATAATGCACTAAATTAATTTACTGAAAATTGGCATAAAAGTGATTTATTGTGTGATCTCGATAGATACCACATACATGATGAATATTGTTTTAGGTACCTCTGTCCTCTGAATATATATTTAAGAAACGGAAGTTAAGCTGGCCACCAAACATTAGATTGTTAGATTGAGTATTATATAGATAGTGTATAAATATTATGTAAATATTTAAAAAAGGAATGAAGACCATATGTGGACATTGCCCTGCAAAGGGCCGGGGTACGTGTGAATCACGTTGTTCGCTCCTCTACATAGTGCTTTATCTACCCATACCAGCCGTTTTTACATATATAATAGTAGTAGCTGAAACTTGAAGTTAAGGATGGAGGAAGAGGCCTTTTTACACTTGACCCTCCTGATTATAAAAAATTTCAACATACCCAAATACCCATAAAGAAGAAGCAAAGGTGGGAGTAAGTGATTGGAGTCAGGTGGGACAGAACAGGAAGTCCTGTTATCCATCCTATTTTTGAGGAGAATCGCCTGATATATCCGGTTTAGAAGCGTTACTACAGGATGGATGTTTATGTAGTTGTACAAGTCATAATCGTCCGAAAGTAGAGAAATCGGAAGTAAATGTGGATGCTTTATGATACTTATGAAAGGTAGAAACTCTAAAGTTTTTATTGAAATGCACACCGTACTAGTGTAATGATTGAACAAGTAAAGTTTGTAGCTGAAACTAAAGCAGTAGCTACTTAATGTCCACCGTGTGCAGGTTTTCGCACATGGTGTGTAATTCATTTATGTTCAGTGTAATGATCATTAGCAATCACGCAAAGAAAATTCGTAAGTGTAATACATATATTATGCCTAACATGTTTGAGAATGATTTCTCTAATGCAATGAAGAAAGTTTGTTGGAAGAGGTCATCATCGTTGTTCAGACAGGAAATGTTCTTCCAAAATAAACGTTTCACAAACTTATTTTTAGATGTTGGAAAAAAAAAATTCTCCTCGCGCGCGTACAAATGCGATATAATTCAGATAAATAACAAATGGCGAATACTTTGAGTCGTATTTGAAGTTGGAAACTTTTAAATATTAGTTATTAGACAAGAGACAATTAAATAAAAGTGCACAAACGTAGTATTTAAATTAGAGTGAAGTCTCAGGAAGGCGGTGAAAGAGTGAACAATTTTCTGCTTATGACAAACAAGATTTTAAACAGATATAAAATTCAACGCAGGATTCCCCCTTTTTAAATATCAAGTTAATTGTAGTATTGAAACATTCAAGGTCATCCAAGATAATAAATATAGTACTACAACCTCATGGGAAATGAGATTTTGAGGAGTTTTAGGTGTTGTGAGCTCAATTAGATTATTATCCGTATTATTACCTGTAATAAAAATTCCTTTAGCCTTCATTGTAGACTTCAAGTAAAATAGTTTTTTAAAGTAGCTTTCGAAATAGAAAACAAAACAAAACGTGTTTTTGTAAGCATGCTATTGCAACAGCATCTTTGGTTGGGAAGGACCTTTTTGGTCATTTGATTAAAAAAAACATTCAAAATTTAATTCACTTCATGAGAATAAAATCGTTTTGTTTATTTTGCGGTTTAGATAATGGGTTTGAAGTTCACAGCAGGTATTAGCACAACAACTTCTTATATTGTAAACTGTGTCGAGTTAGAGAAAATTACTATAACTTATTGCTGCATGAATAAATGAATTCAGTACCTCGTTAACTTGTAATGAGCCTCTTAAATGTTAGTTGTTAATTTACTAATAAACTGTGTAATTAGTAACCATTTACTCTAGTGCAACTTGTATTATCTACTGATCAGACTAATCGAAAAATATAGATAAAATTCTAGGTACTAAATCAGCTTTATAATGTTACATCATACCCTCCAGCCAAATAACATTATAGAGTTAAAATTTAAAATACAGCCTACAACAATTCTCCATCCTTTGTTTTTGAAGTCCCTGGAACAGTCCAGTTTCTCGAAGAAAATACTGGTACATGATACGTAAACTTCTATATAATTAACGAATGCGATATTAACATTCACACGTACACGTATGATAGTTAATGTGTGAAACGGTGAATAGTTAAAAATTTGGTTAACAAAAGAAAATGTTCTTCCTTTAATCAGATATTGCCCTTTAGTTTCAACTTGCAGATAATGTTACATGGTGATGGAAAGACCTGTAGTTCTTTGTTAACACTTGTCACTAGGAACAGTTTTGTTCGGGGAACCTTCGGATGGCTCCAACCTTGATGTTACTTTGGAAGTGACGTCTATAGAAATATGGGGCTCTTCAGCAGGAAAATCTGTTTTATATCCTTTTATCGTATCCCCAAATATTGTACTGGTTGATAGTTTTTGGTTTGAACTACGTATTTTACTAGATTTTAACGTTCTTTTGTTTCATTGTTTTCATTATCTTTATACTTCTGTTATCGCATGAAGTTCGACTTCCGATGCTGAAATTCTCGTAGTGCACAGTAATTTCTTAATTATAGTCTGTGGAATTGTTTAAAGCCACTTTAAAAGTCACAACTATATATTTTCTTTTCGTGTATGTGTAAGATCTATTTTCCATCCAATACAAATACTTACTGAATGCCAAAACACTCGAACATCACTTCCTGTAGAGAAACCTTCCACAGTGTGGGTAGTTGAAATCTTTCTCTTGTCAGAAGCTTTGTAACTGTTTATTGTATGTATGATTACAAACAAATTCTTGTTTCATCCACAGAAGCAATTTAACAATTTACATTATTAAGCCACATCAAACAATGGTAGCTACATAATCAGTGTCAACAAACATTTTGCAAAGCTTTCTGTTGACCAGTCGTTTATTATTATTATAATTCGTTTCAAGCAGAGAGGATATTCTCTTTATCAATCATCAAATTTTCTTGTATAGTTTTCGTAGTTTTCACACACATTGCATTTTATCTTTCTTCAAACAGTTTTATTATTTCCTAAAGGTTTTTATCTGCATATTTTAGAAATACGTCCTTTTTATTTATTTTTAACCAGAGATTTACATTTTCCGATCTAAGTAACTGTAATCCTCCGAGTTGTCCTAGACCTCTGCCGGACAGCATTAATGTTTATGTATATTATTTGATCTGATAAACTCACAATTACTGGATGGTGCATTAACTTGTTTATCTGTGTTCTATAACTTTTAATGTGTACAAGTTTCACTGTCACCTGAACAGCTTCCTTTCATTGAATTTAACTCTTATATTCTTGTTTACTGTTGTATCAGTAGATTGTTTGGACGCTAATAAGTCCATCGTTTCATATAGGTTATCTTGATAACTGGATTAGTCTTCTAGCAATATTGTGCGTTCAGCTAACAGCTTTTATCTTAACCTGCTCTTAAAGTTTGCTTTACATGCGTACCTCCTTGGAATGCGATACTCGGTCCGCATTACCAAGGTATGACTTGGTAATCTGAAAGTCGCGTTTTGAATCCCCGTGTCATGAAATAGCTATGGGGGCGTCATAAAGTCACGGCCAATCCCACTATTCTTTGGTGAAATAGTAACCCAAGAGTTGTCTTGATAACTAGCTACTCTTCATGTAGTATTTTACTACTGCATTAGGAGTGGCTAGTGCAGATTTATCTCGTGTAACTTTTACAAGAAATTAAAAAAAACAACATTTTATAATAGGACAACAAATGACCAGTAATTTGCATGACTCTCCTATTTGAAAATTGCTTAAACCTGTTCATAGCCGAAGGATATTACTTATTTCTTGTTCTTTCTTTCTTTGTTTTTCCTTTTCGCAGCGAACATATATGGTCAAAGTATAAGAAACTTGGTCGTCCGATGGAACAGTGGTAAATTTACGGACTTACATGGTAAAATCGAGGATTCTATTTACTCGCAGTTGACAAAGGCGACATCTGTTAATACTTTATTTTTCTGATTTCAGTATTCACCACTTAAAACTTCAAATTGTACAAAAATATCAAACTGAGGGTTCATTGATCACCTGGGCCTTTGCCTT
Source organism: Carcinoscorpius rotundicauda (assembly GCA_011833715.1). Classification (NCBI taxonomy): domain Eukaryota; kingdom Metazoa; phylum Arthropoda; class Merostomata; order Xiphosura; family Limulidae; genus Carcinoscorpius; species Carcinoscorpius rotundicauda. Next base: position 92,272,880 of record CM022396.1, on the reverse strand, counting down.
TCAAAATGGCGTCCAGCTGCTCTTGCCAGGCTAAATGCCGTGATATTTTCTAACAATAATTTTGATTGAAATTAATTTATAACTGAAAAATTTTGAATAAATAGTAAATCACTTTTATGAATATTGCTTAAATACCTTAAAATAAGGTTGTTGTTTTGTTTTGAATTAAGCGCAAAGCTGCCCCCCAGTGGCTCAGCGGTATGTCTGCGGACTTGCACGCTAAAATCCGGGTTTCCATACCCGTGATGGGCAGAGCACAGATAGCCCATTGTGTAGCTTTGTGCTTAATTCAAAACAACAACAACAAAGCGCAAAGCTACACAATGTACTCTGCCAACCACGGGTATCAAAACTTGGATTTTAGTGTTGTAAGTCCGCAGACATACCGCTGAGCCACTGGGGGCCTCTAAATAAGAACTTGAGTCATTGGAATATCATATTTTCAGGTTGAATAAGTATACCATATTCACTCAACCTAACTTAGGTAATCGCAAGACAAAAAACCGTGTAAGAAACATTTTTTAAAATGTTTCCTGAGTTGTTATTTGTTTCGACATTTTCCATTAGGTTCTCTCTCTTTTTTTCTTTTTCTCTGTTTATCTTCTAAAATATCTGGGTAGTTAATATCTTCTACATTTACTTAATTTGTACGTAAACTATCCCACATTTGATCATTTTATGGCTACTTTCCAAACAGCTTGGTTAGTAATCGTTGAAGCACGTGATGTAACACAATAAGAGGTACTGAAGAGTTATAATAATAATAATAATAAAGCACTAACAGAAAAGTTGAATCGTGTCAGAAACTAGATATGAACCATTAAAGTTTCAAATGTTTGTTTTGAAGTTTTCGCAAAGCTACACGAGTACTATCTGTGCTAGCCCTCTCTAATTTAGCAGTGTAAGACTAGAGGGAAGCAGCTAGTCATCACCACCCATCGCCAACTCTTGGGCTACCCTTTTACCAACGAATACTGGAATTGACCGTCACATTATAACGCCCGCCGGCTGAAAGGGCGATAATGTTTGGTGTGACGGGGATCCGAATTTGCGACCCTCAGATTACGAGTCGAGTGCCTTAACCACCTTGCTATAAGGGGCCATTAAAGTTTCGAAAGATAAGTTTGTTATGTATATAAACCCTTGCTTTTGGATAAGCAAAACATTTCTGAACATCTCTAAATGTGAAATGTGCAGGCGAGAGTCCACCGTGATGCACATAAATCAAAGGTGGAATATTTATTTTATTTTCACAGTGTAGTACGTGATTACTACAAAGTGACCAAACCATCCGTTCTAATTTAATAAGGAGATGCGAAATCGACACCTGAAAGATGGTTATTAGTAGCGATAGGGTTAAAGTTTTAAAGCTGTTTAATTTTTAATGTACATCAGGGATTTTCTTCACTATCTTATTCTTTCATGCATTATGGGGAAATAAACGTGCCTTACACGTCTTTTCATGTTTGTCACCTTTCTGTCAGTCAGTTGTTTACTTAATTATGTAAGGGTGATGAAGCATATGGTTACTTGGCTAACTTAAGTTGTAACTAAGCTAAGTAGACCAACATGTGGAATAGCAGTACTGGTAACAGGTGTAGACTGCCTCGTCTCTGCTGTTCCATATTGTTTGGTATCAGAATTATTGAACAGATGTAGAAAAACGTGTCGGTGGTTTGATACTTAAATTTGACAGCATAGTTTCCAGACGCTTTATTATGGAGTTGATGAGCTGCACTACATTTTCTGTGGTTTTTCCAATGTTGTTACTATAATTGTGCTTTTTTGGTACTGTGAATTAATCTTGGGATGACATATTTATCACCTTTTTGCATATTACCTAAAACTAAGACTACAGCTCATTGTTTCATTCAAAAAACTTGTCTGAAGAAGTGAATATTTTAAAATATCAATATTTGGAAGGTGCTGTATTCAACTCCAAGATACCAATATAAACTCCGAATAAACAACTGCTTACAAAAGTAGATTGAGTCGCGTCTACGTAGTAATATCTTTACAAAAAGTTTGTTTTCCTCCATCTGTAAATGTGGATCTTTGGATAATCCAGTGTGGAATTTAATGAAGAAAATCCTACAAACTTTCTTAGGTTTCATGTTTATGTTCTCAAGATCGCTTGCAACTATTCTGTTATAGTTTGCATGATTCTTTCAGCTTTGCATCTGTCGTCTGGAACAAGTCGACTACAAACTGCTTTCAGTCTAGGTAACTTTTACAGCATCAGAGTTTATCAAAGTTGACAATATTGTCTCTAACAAATACTTGTGTTCGTACTTCCAAGTGTTACAACAATCAAATAAATGCATTATGTCATGGAACTTGCACATTTACCTTATTTTTAGTCTTAAATAACTTCATTGTGCAGTTATATTTGATCGAGTGAAATGTTAGGTCACTTCTGTTCCTCTCACTGTTTGAAATAATAAACTTTTACCAGCTTTTGATACAAACAATAGTATTTTAGTAGAACATTATTACTTCAACATCAATCTTGTAAATCGTACTGTAACCAATGGTACAAAAATGCCTCAATGTGTAACAACACAATTGGTTCAACTGAAAAACTATTGGTTTCGCTGATTGACATGTAAGGTGTGCATAAAATTAGGACCATTTAGTGATTTTATCTTTTGGAAGTTTTAGAATTAAATCATAAAAATACTTTAAATATACCGTTAAGTGTTGCGGAGAGCTACAATTTCTGTCACAAAGTAAGGTCATCGTACGGCTGTGTTGATTCAGTCACGTCATCGATCTATCTCTTCCGATACTGTTATTTTATGTTATTTGTTTATGCCACTGATTGATTGGACTACACTTAATTCTCTGCTTCTTGATGTATTCATTGATTGGGACTATTCACACCATTTCTTTTTATGTAGCTTTCCGCAAACATCTCATCTAGCAAGTGACAATTTTCTGTCCTTGATTTGTTATTGAGAATCCAGGTTTTGACAAAACGAATTTTATGATAAAATGAGCAGCTATATTTTCAAACACTACTTTTATGTTTTGAAATTTCAGAATGTTCTTTATCATTGCGATTTAATGAAGTTGTTTTAAAGTCGGTGCTATCATCAAAATGGACTCTTTTCTTAAGAGAAATATCGTCACTTTTCATTACTGTGTCTGTCTTATCAGCTTCACCTTTTCGCTATACCTATGCTGCTTAACTTGCAAGTTAAAAACACTTTTGACATTTTCAATTTGAACGACAACTTGTGCAACACATGGAATAAGCAAATTCATCAGAGATCTCTAGCTTCAATGATGGACAATAATAGTTTGAATAATTTCTACCGGCTTGACTCTTATATAAAGAAGGATCGTAAGTCGCATGGTGTTTCTAATAATAGTACTGTTGGGAGACTTTGGATTTTCTTCTATAAGCTTTAAGAACTCATGCATATACTTAAAACATGATGTACGCCGTGCGATAGCCAAAGTGACTTTCCAAGAAGAAGAAGTGGTTACAGTAGTCCCGACAGATATGCTTTCTGTGTACCTGCTTTACCAATTAGTCCTTAATTTTCTTCTACAGTGTTTCACATGATTAACTAACAGACTGTTATTGTCGCAGAATTGTCCTACAGGTCAAAGTTAACAGGTCACGGATCTAAGTATGAAATTGGTACAACTCAAACATCCTTGTGGTAGACTCAACTTATTTCAACAGCTATGTTTTATTGTAGTAGTGGCTGCCATTTTGTTCATTGTATTCTTCCATTTCTAATTAAATTTTCGGTTAGTGGTTCTTTAGCTGATGTGTATGCCCGGCATGGCCAGGTGGTTAAAGCGCTTGAATCTTCACCTGAGGGTCGCGGGTTCAAATACCTGTCGCACCAAACGTACTCGCCCTTTCAGCCTTGGGAGCGTTATAATGTTACTACCAATCCCACCGTTGGTAAAATAGTAGTCCAAGAGTCTTATACTGCTAAATTAGGAGCTTTGCGCAAAATCCAAAACAAACAGCAATTCTGTGTACTAAGGTGACTGTACTCATCATCACTCATTATGCGCTGTTGGAATATCAAAGCCTTGTATGATCTGGAAATCGAGATTTTAATCAGTTACACAGCAAATATCGCATAGATTAGTTGGGTCAATTGTAAAGAAAAGGTTTTTGTTGTCGAGAAAGTCGTAACTTTTATCTGTTGCTGAAATTAAGTTATTAGAATTTTGTTTACTGTTAAACAGATTGAAGTGACCAATTCAATTCAAGTTATTCTTTGTGTGAGTTTCAATTTATTCAGAAAAAGTTAACAATGAAGGGGAAAAATTCAAAAGTTTTTGTTGGACAATAAAAGATGAACACAGTGTTACTAAGTAATTTTTGTGGGGTTTTCAAATTGTTTGGGGATATACAGTAAAAATTCAGTTGATTCATATTGTTCCACGATTTATTATTTGCTTGAATCTAACACTTGGTTGTTTATTGAAATAACTTAGTAATATTATTCAAAGTAAATATTGAAATAAATTAGCATACAGTATAAAATCAAGAATTTTGTATAAACTATTGCAATAAATGTTATCCTATTATTAAAAAATATATTTTGTAAGCCGGACGTAGAAAGGTTCCCTTCTATAGTTCTATAGAAGGTGAAGGATGGTTCACGTGTAGATTCGGCATGGCCTGAATGTAGTTGCAATATCCGGTTTCGGAATTTCATCACAGTTTTTTTCATTCAGTTTCTTTGTTATAATAAATGTGATTGGAATGTAATATTTAAGAGAACTGTTCTTGGAGTGGTTGAGCGTAGATCAATATGACACATATCATGAAGGCGTATGAATACACCATATGCGCAAAACTTGTAGTCTGTTTCTAGACTCGTTGTCCACTGTAGAGACTAAGGTTGTATAAATGGTGACAGATGTGTGACATATACGTTATTTGGTCTATAGTTGTTTAAAACTTTTTCTATGCATCAGTTTATTTCTCTCGTTTGTTCCACTTTGTTAATAACCGAATAGTGTTTGAAAAACAAAAATGTTTCCGTACATTCGTGCTCTTATAGGCTGGAAAAAACATCAAGAAAGGGTGGAAGATTTGTTGGACGGAATAGAAAATACCAGTCACGAGGTCGAAATGAATGAAAAAATTCCACTGTAAGTAGTTTCTCTTCCATCATCATCTTTTGACAAAGTAGTTCTTTTTAAAATGTATTATTTAAGAATGCGTTGTGTCGTGTTGATATTGTGTGATGTGTAAGAGCATACAGAGTGGTGTTATAAATCTATAGGGAACGATATGTGAATTAGTGACTAGACCTTGCTTTTTTTTTTTTTTTTTTTCCACAACCGATGTTTTGTATTTCCCATACTTTAGACTGTTACTTTACATGTTCACTATAGGAAATATTTGTACATTATGCTGCAGCGGTCAGTATCTTTTATCTTTTAACAAACTTTCCAACTTCCACCAATCCTGCATGGACGACGACTTCCAGGGACTCTTTAGAGCAACTCGCAGACAGATGTGTCCATGGAGAATGTCTGAGAATGACTCCCGTTTGTACCAGCATCTTGTGGTGAATTTGCAGAATACATTGTAATTGCATCATTAAATCAACCCGATACCGTGTTTCTCCGATAATAAGACCTACCCATAAAATAAGACCTAGTGTGATTTTTGGGGATAGTTTTAATATAAGCCCTACCCTTAAAATAAGCCCAAGTTAAGAGTGGCAGGAAGAGGAAAGAACTAAAAAAAAATAATAATTTATTAATTAGTTTAATAGTTAGTTAATTAGTTTAAGTATTAATCAGATAGTTTAATAGTTTATTTTAAATGGTTAGTTTAATAACTTTTTTAATATATCAAAATAAGACATCCCCCGAAAATAAGCCCTAGTGTCATATTTTGGAGTGAAAATTAATATAAGCCCTGTCTTATTTTCGGAGAAATACGGTTGTATATGGACATTATTTAAATATAATTGTTATTAATTAAATTCCGTTACTACATCACGTTCACACTAAAACAATTCGTCTTCACGAAGCCGATGATACCAACAGTGCCTCGATCACGGGTACTTTTGTAGAATACGTTTCCTTGATGGGCTCTAGTATTGACGAAAGGCCTAGTTGGCATAGGACGTTGAAAACTGTCGAGCATTGTTTTTGCTTTCACTCATGTGATATATACCTTGTTCTCTACTCGTCTGAGGCCTGGCATGGCCGAGCGCTCGTAATCCGAGGGTCGCGGGTTCGCGCCCGCGTCGCGCTAAACATGCTCGCCCTCCCAGGCGTGGGGGTGTATAATGTGACGGTCAATCCCACTTTTCGTTGGTAGAAGAGTAGCCCAAGAGTTGGCGGTGGGTGGTGATGACTAGCTGCCTTCCCTCTAGTCTTACACTGCTAAATTAGGGACGGCTAGCACAGATAGCCCTCGAGTAGCTTTGTGCGAAATTTCAAAACAAACAAACTCTACCATCTGTAGTGGTATTTGTTGAATATTTTGTTTCCGTACATTTATGGTGGCAATATGTGGTATTCAGGGTGTCTATGATATTATCTTGTTCTGTTTTTTAAGATGACGTATGTTGCTCGCAATGATATTTTGATATAACTTAAACTTTGGTTAAAACTACTTATGCCGAAATATAACACTAGTTCAATCTGATAGATCACCATTGCTGTCTTGGGACAGAGATCATGCAATGCCAGATTAAGGGCTATGAGGCCTCGAGCTTACTATTTACAGCAGGCCTATTTACACGAGTCAATAATACATACACATAAAAGTGGCCATTCAGCCTTTGTATTGACCAGATTATATTAATATTATGTCAGGAAATGGCAGTAATTATTAACGACGACTAACCTGTTAAGATTTAAAAGAAAACTTTATAAATCAGCTCCCAGTTCTATCGCAGTAAGGCGCGAATATGGATTTTTTGTAGAGGGCAGGGTTTAGTCTTTAAAAGGGGCACATATATAAGAACAATAATAATTTTCTTTTAAAGCATGTGTATTTAATTTAACAATCTCAAATGGATGTAAGCGTTTCAAAAGAGATTTGATGATTCGATCAATAGTCAAAACGTTATGAAAACCTTAATTTCAACGTTAAGTTTCCGCTTATTATTCTACTAAAATGCTTTACTTTTAGGATTGTGCTTGGTAACTTTTAGGTACAAAATGCGATGAATCTTCAAATTTAACATAATGCGTACGTATCAGGGTAATATTATGTTTACATGAGGATAATTATGAAAAATATTAGTATATCGATATCAAGGCACACAATAGCATATTGCGCGACCTAAATAACCTACAGGATGCGCTGTGTTTTAACAAGAGTGATTTTCCTCTTTCTGTAGTGCTATTGTTTTGATTATCACAAACTGAACATTTTCAGTGAATACGCCAGTACAGCACATTAGGTCGTGGCTTTACATAACGAATTTCAAACCAATCCGTAATGAAACACACGAGACATAAAACAGCAATTTCGATTAAAATTATATTTTTTTTTTCGCGGCGAGAGTATACGAGATATAAAAACATTTTTTATGGATTTTCTTTTTTCCAACTTTGGTCTAAATATAAGCAGTATGTACAAAGTTATTCATCAAAATCCGCTCAATTTTGAACAAAATGTTGGTACAAGCCTACGCAAAAATTCACAAGAACTGCACTGCACAACAAAGGTTTTGCTTCTTGAACGCTGTTGGGTGTTTCTTATAGATTTTTGGCTGCTGATCACGAAAATCGCATCCAAATTTGCCCATCACTTACAGTTTCATCGAAATTTTCAGTTTCACTAGGACATTGCTACAATGGAAAAACGATATCAGGGCAACTAGAATCCGTCAATGCTTGCTGACTACTTCTGGACTCTGCAATGTGATGCACCGGATATTGAATTGAAACGAAAATCAGGAGCAAAACACTTCTAATTATGTTGAACGTAATGGCATATTATGTTTTTTATTTGTAAATGCAATTAAATACATTACTGCCGGTAAACAGTTAATCTGTGCATATCCGCCAGGTACCAATCACAATCAGCAAAAAAAACTTTTCAAAAAAATTGTGCAGTGTTATCTGTCTAAGCTTTTTACAACCGCTTTACCTAAGAATAAACACAAACTGTTTTTAGTTTATTGTCATTCGGATTAAAGACGGATAATTTTAGGACAGCAAAAATATATAGGAAAATAAAGTGCAAATACATAAGTATCCATTAGGCAAAACAAACTAGATTAGTATTTTCTAGCTTAAGTATTCAAAAGAATCATTTGAGTGGACAGTAACGGTTATTATTCATTGCTAATTTTTAAGTACAAATTTAATAAATTCTATGAAATTATCCTAATTAAAGTGTTTAGCTTAAGCTATTAACGTAAACCATGATGGTTGATGTTTTGTTAATCTTCATGTCCTAAATTAGCAGGAAAACGGCTTCCTAAACTAATGAATGAATGTTCTCTGTATGACTGTTATTAATGTTATAACTGTAGCTGCTAGTTGAGCCACTTAACTAATGAATGAATGTTCGCTTTATGACTGTCATTAATGTTATTACTATAGCTACCAATTTAGTCACTTAACTCATGAATGAGTGTTCACTGATTGAATGCCATTAATGTTATAACTGTAACTACCATTTAGCCACCAACTTTGAGTTAAAGGAACGAAATCAAACACTGAATTTTGTTTTCTTGTATATTTATCGTATACAAAATACATGTACGATTTATTATGTTACTTAAGCTAACGTATTATTTCAAATAACCGGAAATTTTAATTTATAAGCAACTTCACTGTTAATATGTATCAAATGTATCGTGTTTTCTAATAAGGTTGATACAATCTTCTTTTTTTGACACATTTTGTTATACGACCAAAAACAATTTACAGTAATGTTTTGTTTAGTAATAATTATTAAATTTGATGATTTATGTACAAGTCTTATATCTGGTCTAGAACTAAATATTTTATTGATTGTCCAAGTCCGCAACGAACAAACTAATTCTGGGTTGATATTGTTGCGCCTGGCTAAAGCTAACGTTGTCTTTTCCTTGGCTTGCCTAACGCCGGGTACGAGCTGACTCTTTCAAGCAAATATATTTAATATTCTCGTAGAAATAATAACGTCCGAAGTAATTCACTGAAGTTGAATGGTTTGTAATGTTCGAGAACTATAACTTTCCTGGGCAAATTATACACTTTATCGATTGAAAGGCATTAATCACAATTATAACTTCCTAGGCCTATAGCACACTGACTGTAGTTGACGAATAATAATAATAATCTCTTGTCTTAGCGCGTTGCTTTCATACACATCACGCGAGTTTCTCGAAATTTCACACTTAGCAACAATACTGTCAATCACTAGTATTACATACACAGCTAGTATATTGTTGATTTTTACTTTCAAGAACGTTCTACTAATTCCGAGAACAGCCGAGATTTGCGCAATAAACAACCAACGATATACGTCACACGCAAAATGGAAAACTATACAGAAACAAACGGAGGTGTTATAATAAATGTACAAGGTAAATCTGTTACAATACAACAGCTTTATGAAATGCATGTTTTTTGGATGAAAACGCTTTGCATAGAAAAATGATATTTCGTTTATACTAGTTGTGAAAAGAAATGCCCAAAATGTCGTATTCAGTTAGGCCAACAAAAGTGATAATTCATGCTGTACATTATTTTGGTCTGAAGTAAAACAGTTCAACATAGACTTTGAAACAATAAAATGTAACATAAAGTTTTATCACCTCATTTGTACAATTAAATTTATTCAGGCCTGGCATGGCCAGGTGGCTAAGACATTCGACTCATAATCCGAGGGTCGTGAGTTTGAATCCCCGTTACATCAAACACGCTCGCTCTTTCAGCCGTGAGGGCGTTATAACGTAACGATCAATCCCACTATTTGTTGGTAAAAGAGTAACTCAAGAGTTGGCGGTGGGTGGTGATGACTAGCTGCCTTCCCTCTCGCCTAACACTCCTAAATTAGAGACGGTTAGCGCGGATAGCCCTCGTGTAGCTTTGCGCGAAATTCAAAACAAACCTTTTTAAATGTATTCCTTCCGTGAAAAAAGGTTCTTAGCCGAAAGTTTATATAATATTAAAATAATAAATGACATCCTTTTTATATTTTGAAAGTGTATATCATTTAAACTGTTGCATGGCGAGTTCTATACCTTCCTAAATGCAATACATAAATTATAAGAAAATTTGTTTTGTTTTGTAATTTCGCACGAAGCTACTCGAGGGCTATCTGTGCCAGCCGTCCCTAATTTAGCAGTATAAGACTGGAAGTTAAGGCAGCTAGTCATCACCACCCACCGCCAACTCTTGGGCTACTTTTTTACCAACGAAAAGTGGGATTGATCGTGATATTATAACGCGCCCAACGGCTGGGAGGGCGAGCATGTTTAGCGCGACCCTTGGATTACGAGTCGCGCGCCTTACGCGCTTGGCCATATCAGGCCATAAATTATAAGATGAACAACAGTATTGTCTGTTTGTCTGGTTTCAAGGCTTCGCCAGTTAAGGGGACATTTTATAAATTTTACCTCTGCCTTTAGTTTTATTGTTTTAACCTCTAATTTATTTTATAGTATTTTTGTAGATATTTTGAGATAATTTTGGTGAATTAATAACTCGAGTAAATTTATCGATATTTCAATACTGTACCCTTATAGTTAAAATGCGGTTTTGTGCAATTAAGGCAGTTACTGTTATCATAAAGCATTTTTAATGTTTAATAAATTTTGTCATACAATATAACTTTCTTACTTTTGTCAGATTTAAAAAAAGTTAGTAATGTACTCGAATCTAATTGTTTTCAGTCACCGAAAAAGGTAATCATTTTTAGAGAATATGCAGTAAGACAGCCATTTTGAATAAGGAGTTATAGGAGGTTTCATTGTTTTATAAGCTTTCAACTGTTTGGATTTTACTAATTTTTCAACTATGTTAGATGAATCTACATTATACAGGCATAAATAGCCATTCATTTGATATCAACCACTTAGGATTATTGTTTTTGATGTAACTTATGGCAGAAACAAAAACAATTAGGAAATAGCCAAAAGTAGTAAACTTTGTTTAGTAAAGTGTAAAGAATTGATCAAATTCCCCAGTCTTTCTTCTCCCATATTATAGAAATTGCAGTGACACTGGACGTACTTCATATGAAACAATTACAACAACCGAAAATGCCATAATCTACTGTTGCCATGGGAACCCACCAGAAACTTGCTGTGATGACAAGCTAATGTTATCTAGTTCTGGATTACCTAATGGAAGGGAAAGGCGGATTAGTACGGTATGGTTTGAATTATCACAAAGCATTTTAGATAAAAGACACCTAATTATAAAAACAAAAGGAAAATATGGAGCACTTTCAAACAAAACCTCACCTTTAAACATGCTACAATAAAACGACAAATAATAGTGTACTTAAGATAGTTTAGTTTATAAAAACTATCCTAAGGAATCTTTAAATCTGAATTTTAGTATTCATTTAAATTAACACATTTTAACATCGTTTTTAACAATTAAGTTCCTTGTTTCACAGAAATGGTTACCAAGTTTACAGTGTAAAAGAGTTTTTTGCATTGAGAGTTTCATTGCAACAGCTCTGAAACAGTTTAAAGTATAATTACACACTACATTGTATTGTTACGTATTATAATTTGTTACATTACGTTATTTGTTTGTTTGTTTTTGAATTTCGCACAAAGCTACTCGAGGGCTATCTGTGCTAGCCGTCCCTAATTTAGCAGTGCAAGACTAGAGGGAAGGCAGCTAGTCATCACCACCCACCGCCAACTCTTGGGCTACTCTTTTACCAACGAATAGTGGGATTGATCGTTACATTATAACGCCCCACGGTTGAAATGGCGAGTATGCTTCGTGTGATGATTATTCAAACTTGCGATCCTCAAATTACGAGTCGAGCGCCTTAACCACCTTGGTCATGCCGGGCAAATTATATTAACGTACTACTATTTCAAATAAATAGAAATTTGAATTTAGAAGTTAATAACATATTTAATTTGTATTAAATTTATGTTATTTACTAACAAAATTGATAAACACAGTTTCCTCTTTCAAAACGAATATATTTTAATATACAAACACAAAAACGATAAGTTTATAATGACGATTATTATTAATAGTTATAACCAATGGTGGTTTTATATACAACAGTTACACAAACTTACAGACAACACCGAGTCGTGTATCCGGTCTGTAACTGAATATACACTGCTTAAAAAAAGTTAAAGGAACATGAACGTTTTCTTATATAATTCATCTTAGTGTTTCAAATGATATATTTTTATTTTTTTTTAGGTAATTTGTCTCATTTCAGTTACACCTGTATCCTTTTTTTTCTAAATGTGTGGTGAACGGTAAAACATGGAGAAATAAAATTTTAAATGACCAATATCACCAAAACTTGTTTCTTTAAAAAATACCTTGAAAAATCCCCATGTGTCTTCCATGAGAAAAGTGATGGTAAAAGGTTAGTTTATGGTGTACTTAAAAGGCCTCTCATGGAAATCGTGATCTCATTACTTACTAATTACAAGTATTTTCAATAGCAGAAAACGTTCAATTTAACTAATATTGTCGGTATACTGTGAATAATATAATGCTTTCTCAGTAGGCTAAAGAAAGTTAAGGCTACATTAAGGAGTTGGTAACCGAGTCATTTTACAATTGTCTTTCCAACATTAGGGTGTGTCTTCCACGATGTAGCGTCTTACAAGGCGTAAAGTACGGTAATTATGCTTCTTTGACTAAAGGTGTTTACGCTCTATAAGATTGTTTCTCTTTTAAATCTTTTTCAGAATGTTCTCCAGACAATGTTCATGAGATAAAATATACTGTTGTTCATAATAAATAAACATATAACAGGTCAAACTTGGTAGTTACCATAATTGTAGGAGAAGCGATTTGTATTCAGTTTACGTTCTAAATCACTGACATTGTTACTAATAAATCGGTGTAATTTACAATACACGTTATTATTTTTATTGTAGAGCTGTTAATGGTTAATATCATTGTTCATTTAATAATCGGATATAATAATTATAATTATTAATAATTATTTACGGTATTATGAAATCGTTAAAAGGGAAAATGTTGGAGATCTCTTTCACAGTTTGTTGAATATAAATCTACGTTATTAACTAAAGTTGCAATAAACGCAGCAGATTCGAGTTTTGTTAAACATCGTTACTTGATACTACTCTGCTCTCTTCATTATAGTCACCTAACGTTCTTGGGAAAATAATTGATAGAATCATCAAAAAGCACAAACCCTTTTCAGGTCTGACAAGAAAAAGTGAAACTTCTGTAATATTTAAAAGAAAATACACATTCACAAATATGATAATCTTTGACTAAAAGTTATGGGATATTATAAGAATAAGAGAGATGATTGTGTTTTAATTTAGATGTTTGTAAAGAAAATTGTTTTTTTTTTTTTAGTTAGCTTGAAAAAAGGAACCTATCAATATTAAAACATTCCCATCCAGGATTAAACTATGTCGTGACACAAATGCAATGATTTGTTTGTTTGTTTATTTTAGAATTTCCCGCAAATCTACTCGGAAACTATCTGCGTTAGCCGTACCTAATTTAGCATTGTAAAACTAGAGAAAAGGCAGCTAGTCATCACCACCCACTGCAAACTTTTGGGCTCTCTGATACTAAGGAATAATGGGATTGACCGTCACTTTATAACGCCCTTACGGCTGAAAGGGCGAGCATGTTTGGTGCGATCAGGATTCGAACCCGCTAAATGCATTGATAGGATTAATCATTTAGTTTTATCCGGGATTAAAAAAACAAAACTCGAAGGATTTGCATCATGTGACACCTAAGTTTAGATAATACGTATAACTGATGAAACTAACGTCCTCTGGTTGTACAGTAGCAAGTCTACCGACTTGCAACGGTAAAATCCAGGGTTCGATTCCTATTGGTAGACAACAGCAGATAATCCAATGTTTCTTTGCTATAAGCACGCTAATTATTAAGTAGAATCTATCAATATACGTAAAACTTTAAATATAACTATTTTACTAATAAAATTATGTTGTAATAATGAAAGTGGCACCATCGCGATATGAATATTAAGTTGTTCGAAAAATAATGGCGGTCTTTTACACTAAAATCTTAGACATTTATAGGGGCAAGAAACCTGTCTTTTTTACGACTTCATATATACCATTGAAAAAAAATTAAAGTTTTCTTGTATTAATTATTCCTTTTATTCTTTTCAAAACTTAATTTCCAATATTTCAGAACCTTGCAATAAATTATGGGAAAAAATCTTACTTATTTGAATTCGCGCGCGAAAAAAAAAAAAGTGGTCATTATACATCACAAACAGCTCGCAGTATCAACCAAACATGGAGCGAAGGAACCATGTCTAAACATACAATATAGCGTTGAATCCAAAAGTTCCGTAATGTAGATGCGAGTCTTGAAGATAAGGAAGAGGACGTCCTTCTGCCGTCGAAAATGACCAACTGTGATAACATTAGTAGAAAGAAACCCGCACCAAACTGTTCGAGAAATGGTACAAGAATTGTGTGTCGGCATTTCCACAGTTTCAGATCATCTCGAGCAAATTGAAAGAGTAAACAAAACAAACTCGACAGGTGAGTTTCAAACGAACTCTGTCAAAATCAGAAAAATCACCATTTTTAACTATGCTCTATGTTGATTTTGCGCAACAGAAATGACACATTAATTGATTGAATTGTCATATGCGAGACAAGTGGATATTTTACGACAACAGAAAGCGATCTGCACAATGGCCCAATTGTAACAAAGATCCAAACCATTTCCCAAAGCCAAAGTTGCATCAACAAAAGATTATGGTCACTTTATGGTGGTTTACGGCCGGTTTATCCATTACAGCTTACTCAACAAGGGCCAGAATATCGCTGCGAAGGTTTATCATCAAGAATTGGAAGAAATGCTTAAAAAGTGGTGTGAAAAACTGCCAGCATTAGTCATTTGAAGAGCACCAATATGTTTCACAATAATGCTGGATCACACGTTGCTCAATTGATGCTCTAGAAGCTCGAGGAATTGTGCCACAAAACCTCTTTCTCCTTACTCAGTAGACTATGTCACCCATCGACTACCAATTTGTCAAGCATTAGGACGACTTTTTTTCACAAGACAAAAGATTGAACGACAGATAAGCACCAGAAAGTGACTTTAAATAATTTTAGTTCTAGGATTTCAGGGTCTTATCGTCATGGCATTTCTTGTTAGCAAGTGTGTAGATTTATTAGGCTCTTATTTTGATTAATAAACTTGCTTTTGAATTTTTTTTATTTCTTATTAAAGTTACAGTTTAAAATCCGCCATTATTTTTCAAACAATCTAATACTTTGCTATTGTAAAATGTTAGAAATACATATTTTGAATGATTTATTACTTATTTCTTAACTACTGTGGAAAACAATAAAAATATTATTTTAAAGATAAGGGATGTCTTTAATGATTCGTATCTTGCATAAATTATTTCAAAATATAATTTGTGTCGTAAATGAGTGTCAAATAAACGAAATTGCCTTTCGCAAACTCGAAACATTTTTATTGTGACTAATCACTTCTCGAGTTCCTCGGCACTCGACTCATAATCTGATGGTCGCGGGTTCGAATCTCCGTCACACCAAACATACTCGTCCTTTCAGCGCGTTATAATGTGACAGTCAACCCCACTACTCGTTGGTAAAAGAGTAACCCAACAGGTGGCGGTGTGTGGTGATAACTAACTGCCTTCCCTCTAGTCTTGCACAGCAAAATTAGGAACGGCTAGTGCAGATTGCCCTCAAGTAGCTTTGCGCAAAATTCAAAACATTCAAATCCTCGATTAGTCAGTTGTAAGTATATAGACTTAATGCTTAAGTGGTATGCCTGCAGACTTTCAACGCTAAAAACCGGATTTCAATACCGTGGTGGGCAGAACACAGACAGCCTATTGTGTAGTTTTGTGCTTAAGTAAAAAACAAAACTTAAAATGCTTAAATATAGGATTTGATAATTTATTGTTTAGCCTAATGTTAAAACATCATCATTGATCAGCTGAAGTTTATTAGTAATTTTAGACACATGAATAATTGAAGTTGTAATTGATCGATTTTTAGAAATGTATGCTTTGTATCTTATAGGAGTCATAATAAATGTTGTTTTTTTTTAAACATAAGCATTTTAAAAACGTTCATATTTGCAGGTATATGTAGTTTAGCACAGAATGTCGTTCATGAAAGTCGTGTTTCTTTCGTGGCAGTTACTTATTGTTCTGCATCATTTGCCTATGACATCACACGTGGTTTCTCATGGGAAATATTTTGTGAAGTTGAACGTACTATGATAAAGTAATACTTTCCATTGGTGGGTTATGTGACCCATCGATGATGTAACCTTCCTTATTTTATTTGTAAATAAATTACTAATAGACAAACGACCTGAGAATAGCAGTATTATTTCCCCATGTACAGTTAGAATTGAGTTAAAATACATTTCATTCAACTCTGAAAAACAGAAAACTGTTTTTTGTAAATTGTAGCAGGTTTCACCCATTTTACTGCAAATCGTGTCCAGTATTCTTCATTCTTCAAACTCGGAGTAATATTTGCTCCTGGATAAATTTTCTGTCGAACCTAGTGTAATTCTATGGACCTAACTCGAGCAGTCTCGGTGTATTTGAAAATACTATAGCTATGTAAAGTTTCTTGAAGGTGAGAGGACGCAACCTCGTTCACTCCGTATTACACTATTAAATAAATATCATTTTAATGAACTAATACTTGAACTTTTTTGTAATTATGTGCTTTCTACGTGAAATGCTGAAACAAGGCTTGAAGGCTTCTTTTAACGACCAGAGTAAACCATTTGCTTTCGGTTTGTTTCGAAAGTTTAAGCTTATTAAAGAATGAACATTGCATTTCTTATTCTAAAGCTCAAGTTTGCCTTTCGAGATATCGAAGATGGTAGAAACAACAAACAAAACGAAGAAGCATTTTCACTCATTCATTTGAGGGAGAATGAATACGCACTCAAGAAATATTAGATTGTTTATCTCAGTGTTTGTTTGTTTGTTTTTGGAATTTCGCACAAAGCTACTCGAGGGCTATCTGTGCTAGCCGTCCCTAATTTAGCAGTGTAAGACTAGAGGGAAGGCAGCTAGTCATCACCACCCACCGCCAACTCTTGGGCTACTCTTTTACAAACGAATAGTGGGATTGACCGTGACATTATACACCCCCACGGCTGGGAGGGCGAGCATGTTTAGCGCGACTCGGGCGCGAACCCGCGACCCTCGGATTACGAGTGCACGCCTTAACGCGCTCGGCCATGCCAGGCCTTATCTCAGTGACTTTGTTCTTTTTCAACATTTTCCATTAATCAGTAATTGTTGGTCGGAAATACCGCTTAATATCTGCAAAGACATTGCGTTAACGTAAAATATTTTATTCAAAAATGTTTTACATAATGAAATAATTCTACATTTATGTGTTTGCTCCTTTTTTTTCTTCTGTTCAGACAAGCGAAGGTCACTGCCATCCTGAACGTGACGAAGGAATAGATAAACATGCACGAAGACGACTGCTAATCGTTAGTGCTTTATGTTTAGTGTTCATGGTTGGGGAATGTGTAGGTAAGGTGTATACGAAATAAGCCTTATGATTTTATTCTTGCGTTTCTTCATATAGAAAAGACGTTTAACTGTAAATTTCTAATTATAGAGGAAGGTGTAGCTTCGAACCATATCAAATGTAGTATATTGCAATTTGAATTTGTTGAGAATGTCAAAATAAAAACCCCACAGAAATAGGCATGTATATATTTTAATAAAGTTAAAATAATTGGTTGGGAATAACTGTTTGTTTGATTATCGCATTTAGCGTATTATGGTTGCAATGTTTCGAAACCCTTTTTTATTTTCAGTGGGTAAAATTACCTTTTGAAGATGTATTCTTTTTCTAACATATTTTAATAGAGAGGAGTAATATATGAGTACTTTCCTTGAAAATGGTGCTAGTTCTGCTTTTGTGCGAACTCGTCAACCCAAAAGTTATAATGAACATAAATTACAATTATGAGTTGCTATTTAACTAACACAACAATATTTTTAGTATACATAAAAGAACGTTTACAATGAACAAAAATAACTAAAAGTGAAGTCAGAAAAATAGCTTAAAACTTCAAATAATTAATGTAAGCGCTTACTTTGTTATTTTCTTTGGGGTACGAAAAGCGGTCGTAAACGCAGAGTAATATATAATGTTAAGTGAATGTTAGATCAAGTAAATTTTTATTTACTTTTTGTTTTAATGTGATGAAATGCTGTCACTTATTAAATAAAAAAAAACTTTTTACTGTTAATATTATCCCCTGGTGGGATTTACAACGCTAAATTCAGGTGTTTGATACTCCCCAGTGGACAGAGTAAACAGTTCGCTCTGGGTTTGTTATAAGCGCGCGCACGCGTACTCACACACACGGACAGACAGACTTAACGTTACGTAACAACATAATCATAATACTTTTGTTATTTATGCTTCAAGTGTGATTTTTAAAGGCTAGTGATAATATTAAACACTCATCGTATTAAAGTATGCGAGGTTGTTTTATATTGGTTTAGTGATGGATTAAATTTTTTTATGAAATATTGTAGATCAAAATGGATAATAAAAACAGTTCTACTAAATGACCATGTGATTTTTAATGAAATTATGGGGGGCGCAACTATTCTGAAATGAACGGAAAACTATGGTATAATGTGTTAACATTAGCTTGGAGTAGCTTCATATAATAATTTGTGGGTTTCCTGAACCTTTTTAAAATCCTACAATACGCAGTTTACACATATTTGAGAAATGCTAAGTAGTGAAAACAATGTTTATAATAATATGTTATAGCCCATTTTGTGTGTAGCTTTGTGCTTAACCTAAAAAAAAATAAAAAACAAAAAATAAGAATAAAACCTGTATCAACGAAAAAGTAGCTAAATGTTTATGGTAATTTATTAAACCAACTGAAAGCTAAATTACTGCAAAGTAAATGTAAAGTGTTAATTAATAAAGCTAGTCTTAGCTCTAGGCACAGAAAATGTTTGAATGTGTGTTCACAAGGTGATAGTTATATGACTGTTTGAACTGATCGTGCATGTTTTTAGACATATATAAGTTGAGGAAACCCACAGGAATTGTATTTAGTGTAAAGCTAATATCTACTAAACTTAAACACAGGTGAAGTGTTGTTACATGAAATACCTTGTAAATGAAATAAAACTAATGCTGAACTCCAAGTCATTTGTCATGTGGTAGAAATGACATTATTCAATTACATAGCATATTTGTTATATTAAAAAGTTTGACTAAGCAGTAATACAGGTAAAGTGATTCTGAATAGAAAAGCCAATATGCAATCTGGACTTCTCAGACAAAGTCCTTTCTAATCATTTGAAATTTGTGTTGTTTGATTGAAAGATTTGTGAGAAGATCCAAACAGACAAATAAAGGGATATTATTTCTATATATTATTACACTTAAATTACTAAAATTCCTTCATCTACCAAAAACGTTATTCATGTTTAGTCGGTGCAGACAGTAATATAGCTTGGAAAAATTGGTTTGAAAATATAAATAATGCAAATCAAAACACAGGTACTGAGGCCAATCTCTTACCACTGCAATATTCACAGGATTGGTTGGCATACTGTTACCATGATGTAACTAAGATACTTCACTTGTGTAAAAAAAATAAAGGGTCTCTCCCATTGCAGCCTTCTCAGTACAAGTTTCATCAGTCATTGAAATATGAAATGTCACTGCACAGATATGACCTCTCTTCAGTGCTAAAAACAGTTTTGCATTTGCTAACATTGCCTGACCTTTCTCGAGTAACCTGAAACCAGACAGAAAGCATTGCTGGTTAGTTGACTAGTTTTATTCGATTCTATAGCAGTCCCTGTTCTATCTTACAGGAAGCTGAATAGTCAAATTGTGTAACTTAATCTTTCTGATGTGAAGTATTTATTTACTCCCATCATAAAGCTGTGTTATATGCCCCTGTTCAAAACAGTTGAATTTCAATGGCATTAACATTACCTGTTTAATGCTAGACAAGATAAAAATACAGTACCAATAATTTGATTCTGCTGCAAGTTTAAATGGTTGTTATATAACTTGCAGATTTACATATTTGAAATCCTTTCAATATAACTTGCCCAACTCTGCAGCCTAATGTAATTTTTATGCCAAATATAATGAATTTTGGCATGCAATGCTTTGCCAGATTTTGGTATTCAAAATCATAACTCTGTCATTATGATATAAATATTTCAATGATGCACATATCTTAGAAGCTTTTAAATGAATGAGGTTTATATGGAGTTTTTCATCTTTAATTAACAGATAAAAATATTTGAGGAATTTAGTCTTTGCTTATGCAGTGTTACTAAACTATAGCTCTAAATAATGTAACTGAGTATGTTGATGATATCCACTGTTTCAATTTTGTCTTATCATTTTGAGAATTGATACTTCATATTGATATTGGAAAATGTTTTTGTTTGTATCATTTATCTCGGTCTTTATAATACATAGCCACATGATATAATTCATATGTTAAAGATTACACCTATATTTAACTGTTATCATATGTTTATTCTTGTAGGTGGTTTTCTGGCAAATAGTCTAGCTATTGCAACAGATGCTGCCCACCTCCTGACAGACTTTGCTGGTTTCATGATCAGCTTGTTGGCTCTATGGCTAGCTTCCAGACCAGCTACAAAAAGGATGAGTTTTGGGTGGTATAGAGCAGGTAACTATCTCATTCATTATTCATAGCTTTTGGTCTTCATAAAATTTTTAAAACAGATAACTGTCACTGATCCAATAATGAGATATAACACTAAGATCAAAATTATATCAACAACAATCTTTTTTCCGCTTGTTTATTTTTATTTTGGTAATTTGTAGCTTTAACTGGTGTGAGACCATTCTAAAAATGTGGTATTTACAAAAGAAATACACACTAACAAGTAGGTTTATTACAATACTCAAAATGTGATTACCGGTTCAATCCCTAATTATCTGTAAAAAATTTGAATGCAATTCTCAAACATAAGATGCTCAGAGCATCACAAGTGCTTTTAATGAAAACTTTTTTTTCATGCATCTAATACTTCTGTTTCATCCCCACCTTTTTGGCTGTCAAATTTTGACAGAGCAGTTACCTCTTTCCTTTTGGACCAATCATCTCTATAACTATAATTGCCCATTTGCACTGGTGGAACTCAAACTTACTCTTCATTTGTCTAGCTGTACATCAATCAGACTTAATGATATTCATTACAAGATTCTGTGCCATCTCACTCTTGTATTTGTTGTTTGTTTTTTTTCTAACAGGATCTAGCAGGAAAATGTTTGTTTTTCCTAATGCTTGACATTGGCTATTGTCCTCTTTTATTTAAACCTGGAAAGGATTCCAAGATTCCTTCTAACTATCGTTCAGTTGCTTTGACGATCTGTCTCTCTATGGTCTTGAAGAGGATGGTCAATGCTCATTTTGTTTGGTTTCTTGAATCAGATGTCCTCTTGCTTACCCTGTGTCAGTTCCAACGACAGTGCTCCAACATATATTACCTTATTTGACTTGAAATGTCAGTTAGGAAGGCCTTACTTAAGAAACAACATCATATTTCCTTATTTTTTGATCTAGAGAAAGCTTATGATACTCCGTGGCAGTGTGGCATTTTGAGTAGATATGGGACTTGTTTATGATGTGTGGTTTCAACTAGTGCTTGAGCCTTCTTTGTTTCTGCCTAGCTGTTGTTTTTCAGGATTTTGGACTGCTTTTGGGATGCAACTAGTAGTAAAACTTCAGCTCTTTTATATATATAAGTGTTTGGGATCTCTCCATATTTTCCAGTGGCACCAGAGCCTTCATTAGTTATCTCAAAAAGCTCATGCACTTAAGACATCAGCATAATCTGCAAACCCATTTGGCAAGGTTTCACTAATGGCATATATCTGCCCAACACTGTTTCATTTCCATGATGACTCCATTCCTATTACAGGAGGAAGTTTTGGACATTCTGGAACAGTTACAAAGCTTTATAAATGGGAGATATTCTGTGCTTTGTCAGAGAGAACAGGAATGCTTCTCAGGTCAGAAACAAGATTCCAGAGACTATGGCAGTAACATGACATTAAATAGTGGAAATTTTGGTTCAAATAAAAGGTTGACTGAATTCAAGTTGGTCAGAGGTTCAGACACGTATGTAGATTATGGGGGTCATAATGAATGGTTATGCAAGAAACTAACATCAGGTACTGGTCAAGCAATACCTCTACAGGCTTAATATGTACTTAGAAAAAACTTGACTCGTAGAATATATATTTTGAGAACGTAAGTGCTTCTATTTGAGCAGAAATCCCGTGGCTGTGCTTCTCTTTGTTATCCATGCCAGACAATGAAAATGCACACAGGTTTGGCCTTATTCGTAGTTTATAATCTGGTTATCACATAAACAGTGCCTGAGTTCAATAGTCATGAATGGGGTTGAGGCTCCGGTAGGATCTGACTCAGGTTAGATGGTATTTATCTTATCCTTGACCATAAGCCCTTGACAACTCATTTTTTTTAGGGACTTTCTTTCATTTACAAATTATGTAATAGTACAAATTATAGGGTTTCATAATATTTCTTGCATTTTTCTCTCTTACACCTATACTCTGCATTTTTAGGCTTCAAAACGTTTTTCTTTTCTTAAGAAATAGTGTAAAGAAAACATTCGGTAAAACTGTTTCCTTATTTAAAATGTTCCAAACTAAATGACTAAAAATCTTCTTATCACAACCAAATGTAATGATAATTACATAAATATATATTTTGATATTTAAACCATGATGTGTAAATTTTATTTATTATTACTATTGATATCTACATATTAATATTTCATCTTGATCCTATTTAAACATTTTTTGCATTGCGTATGAGATTTGAGGTTAAAGTGTGTTAGAAAAATCAGATAAAAGTGTTCTTCAAAACACTACACAAACCTGTTTATCCCTTCCAGCTGTAGTGCACTACACCAATATCTTTCAAAAATTAAACATTCAACTAGTATGAATGAAAATACAAGTGCACTGAAATTTTCAGTAACTTTTCAGGTCATCACGTGCTGGAACAGTGGTAAGTCTTTAGATTTACAAAGCTCAAATCAGGGGTTCGATTCCCCTCGGTGGAAACAGCAGATAACCTGATGTGGCTTTGCTATAAGAAAAACTCGTACAACATTCCAAGTCATTTATAACAGACTTCATCAAATCCATTAATTCTTGGAAGAACATTTATAAAATGTTTCAAAATATACATGAAACCATTGTTTAGTTACATATTGTTATGTGCTAGTGCTGCTATTACACTTTGACAAATACTCTAGTGATTCATACAGCTCGCCCACAATATGACACCTAGTCATGTTTAAGTTAAGTGCTGAAGCTGCACTCACTTACAAATATTGTAGAATCTGGGAGTGATCAAACTTGTTTATTTTTCAGACTTTTTGAAACAAACACTGGCAAAATTCAGACAAATTACAACCTTAACGGTGTACGTATCAGGACTACCATTTGTACAGTTACTACTTTCACTCCAATATAGACACTTAGAGTAAACAGCATTATAGATTATATATAACCTATTTGCCAATAAAATCAATGAAATAGATGGTAAATACTCTAGCTATTTAACTGGAAACATTTGTAGATTTTGAACATTACAAACTTCATTGAATTAATTTGGGATGTTTGTTTTCTACAAGGACGTCAAATATCTTTGGTAAAAAGTCAGCTTCTAAACAGTGCGAGGCCAACAAAAGTAACTAACTTAAGAAAAGTGTAATAATGTCAATTCAGAATTAATTTTCTTGTCATGAGACTGGACCATTGATGAAATACTCAGTTCTAGACCAGATAGAAGACTCAGTGTAGTTTGCAAAAATCTTGCATATAAAGTAATATATGTAATAACTATTATTGTAAATTATATTGTGTGTATATTAAAATATATTTGTGCTAAAAAAACAATAACAACTTGTAGGCAAATATAAATTTGATACGAATTGAAATTAAGTTAACTTCCAAATTAAAATTACTGTTTATTTTAAATCTTAATAGATATTGTATATAGCATAGTAAATTGGAGATATGTTTGAAATAAATTATAATACACAACACAAATTGGGGACTTGTATTTGATATCTGAATCACAAACAAAATTCTTTCTAAATTGAAGTTCAAAATTTGATTAAATTTATATTTATCAGTGCAACAAGATTTGATCATGTATGATTATCAAGACTTTCATAAAACCTCCTTCCTCGAACAACTAGAAAAATACAAAAAAAGTGAGTTGCTTGAAATTGTCAAAATTAAATCAAGTAAAAAAACATATTGTTGGCATAGCCAGAATTAAGTGATAAAATATATATATAAGATAATTTCAGTTAAAACTCAAACAAAAGGAGCTTGAACTAGCTCACGTCGAAGATGAGAAAGAGTAAGCCTGTATTGAAACTGAAAAAGAGAAAATAAACATCTCAGATGAAAAAACCTGTATTGAAGCTGTGAAAGAAGTTGGGCTGAAAGAAATGAGATTCAACTTCAATTGACTAAGGCAAAATTACAACTTTAAACTTGATTGATATCTTAAGTTACCATCATTAAATGAATATGAAGCTTATAAAGCCTTCCAACATCTTGAGAAGGTTACTCAACCCATGGAATTGGTTAACTGTAAAATGATCATTATGATTGCAGAGTATTTTAATTGGTAAAGCACAAGAGGCTTATGCAGGTCTCTCTGTTGAAGACTGTACAGATTATGATAAGGTTAAAGCAACTAGTCTCAAAGCATACAACTTAGTATTAGAGGCATACTGTCAAAAGTTTCAAAGTTATCGTAAGCAAAATAATTACACTTGCAAAAAAAAAAAAAAGGTTTTATTTTGATTGATGTAATTCTATGCATATTGGCTACAGTTTTGACATACTAAGACAGTAATGTGATGGTCTCAAAACTTGTTTGGATGAAAATAAAGTTGAAACAATACAGGAAGTAGCTGCTGTTTCTTTTGATTAAACTTTAATGCACAAAACCACTTTTCTTAAAAAGACATTCTTGTCATCTCAGTGAATAACATTATCTGTCCAATCGACTAAAATTGAAAATTCTTCTAATAAAACTTTAGCTCCTATGGTTTGAAATCTGCAGATAGTCGCAATAAAACTTAATTAAAACCATCAAAACTTTTTAATTTTGTTAAAAGCCTGGTCATGTTATGTCCAAGTGTTGGAGTTTGAAAAAGGAGGTAACACCCAGTGTGTTTGTGTCCAGGTATGGATGTAGTTTTACCAGCCACCAAATATTGTTGATTTGGCTACTAATAAAAGGACTGAGATAGTAAAGGAGAAATTTATACCTTTTGGGTTTGTTGGTTCTGTGTATTTGACAAAAGACACTGCTAATCCTATATCCATACATATGTTGTGTGATTCTAGAGTGACTCATTGTTAGGTGTATTGCCTTTAGATTCAAGTTCTGTCACTGGTGAGCCTGTTATTGTTCAGGGTATTGAAAGTAACTTTGCTAACTTTTCATAACATTTAACATCAGACCTAGTTTCAGGACCAGTTGTGGTTGGAATAACTTGTTCTGCCAATTCTGGGTGCATCATTATTGTTGGGAAATGATATGGCTGGGGGAAAAGTTGTTGGTGAACCCAAGATGGTTACGTTAGCATGTCAGTTACTGTTTCGTCTAAAGATGTTGATGTTATTGAGGAATATCCAGATGTGCTGTAACTCGAGCTCAGGCTAAGAAATTAGACCAGAAAGAGTATAGACTCTTGTTCAATCGGCAACATTATAGATTTGTATGACATGTTTTGTATCCTACAGGGATATTTTGAATAATTGTCCAACTGACAATTCATTAGTGAGTGACAATGATGAACATGAAGGACCTGATTTAGCTGGAGAAGTTCTGTTTACTAGAAGTAAACAGATCGCTAAGCAAGGAACCACAGATCTCATCATTATTTAAATATATACTACAAAAGATGAACCCAAAGAAAGATCCAAGTGGTTACCTTTTCAAAAATGTACTCGTGAGAAACTGGAGACCAGTTACAGAGGACTGGCTTGTAGTTTGTCACATTCTTGTTCCAAAAACATATTGTTTTGAAATATCAAAATTTACTCACAAATCTTTCACAGGACAACAAAATGTGAGAAAATTATAAGACGTTTCTTTTGGCCCAAAATTGGGCAAGTTGTTTCACAGTTTTGTAAAATTTGTCATACCTGCCAATTGGTCTAAAAATTTAACCAGAAAATTTGCATCACTCCTTTGAAACTGGTCCCAGCTTTAGAAGAACACCTCAGTTGTGTGATTATTGATTCTGTTCAGCTAAGAAGGGTTTGTGTTGAAGCACTTTTGTATGCTGTGTAATTTTATTATCATAAAATAATTTGTATTAATTGTGTTGTGTATTGTCATGATATATTAAATTACATAATTCTATGATGATGGATTGTATTTAATGATATACAGTATTTTAGACTGAAAAGGTGAGGCTTGTATTGGATTAACTGTCATATATTTATTTTAATGTGTGTTTGTTTGAGTTTGCATGTGGCATATATTATTGAATGTGTATTGTGCAAGTCCTTCTTGTTCTCTAAATTTGTGGAAAATTTTTGAGAGTAAGAATCAACAATATGTTTTACGAAAACACTAGTATATCTTCGAACATTATTGAATTTTTGACAATCTTGCCTAATGAGTATATAAAAGCAAGCTACTACAACATGCCAAGAGATGGTAATAGAATATTGTTGTGTTGCTACAGTCAGTATACTATAAGCCTTGGAACCTTTAATTGTGACAAACGCTTGTTAATTGAAAAACTACAGATAGTTGACCCAGAACAGTTAGAGTTCAAACATTACAAAGTTAAGTGAATTAACTTTGAACATTAGTATTTCTATGAGGACATTAAATATCTTCATTGGTAAAAGTTTAGCTTATAATTGGTGTGAGGCCAACCAAGCTAGTTAAGTAAGGAGTAACAACAGTATCAACTCAGAATTAATTTCCTTGTCACGGACATGGACTGTTGATGAAATATTCAATTCCAGACCAGGTAG
Source organism: Carcinoscorpius rotundicauda (assembly GCA_011833715.1). Lineage (NCBI taxonomy): Eukaryota > Metazoa > Arthropoda > Merostomata > Xiphosura > Limulidae > Carcinoscorpius > Carcinoscorpius rotundicauda. Next base: position 92,245,626 of record CM022396.1, on the reverse strand, counting down.
AAGATTCATTATCATTTGTAAGTTTGTAAAACTTGTATATAAATCAATACTTGTAATAACTATTTGTGATAACCATTATTATAAATTGGATTGTTCTTTGTATATCAAAATATATTTCTGTTAAGAAAGAAAATTCTGTGTATCAGTCTTGTTGGCAAATATCATAAATTTGAAATACATCAAAATTCAATTAACTTCTAAATTAGAATTAAAATTTCCAGCTATGTTAAAAGTTAATATGTAGTCTATGTTTACATAATAAATTGGAGGCTCTTCCGAGATAAATAAGAATACATGGCAGCATTTTGAATCGTCCATTCTACCAGACCACCTGACTGGGGGTAATAGTGTGAAGTTTAAATATTCACCACAAAAAACATGTTAAATAATTAAGCAAACAGTTTGTTATTGAAATTAGGTAGGGATGTTTTTCTATCAATAGATCCAAATTGGGCTGTTCACTTTCCAACTAACACATCCAAAATTTTCTGTTAGTATACTGACCAGTGGATAAGCTTTGGTTTACTTTGTTATATAGCTTATGGTAATAAGAATTCATTGATGATCTCTTGCAGTTTCTGGGAGTGGATCAGTGATATCCATAGCTGTTCTCTCCAGAAGAAACTCTGTAGTTCTTGGTTGGAGTTTACCCTATCTCAGCCAGTTTTATTTGGAGAGCACACACCATTCACACCAGCATTGAACATCTCGACTCATTTGCAGCCAGTGAGAGATATAGTTTGTTGCCCTTTAATTTTGTGTTGTGTAAAGTATAGATTTGAATACCATTAGCTTCAGCACTGTCAGAATACCATATCTCATTATCTGATACATAACATCTTGCACAGATTACACAGGCTTTGTGCATTTGTGCTGTTCCATAACTATTTCTGGAAGGTTTTGACATTGCCAGACAGTAAGAAAGTGCTCATCAGAAGTTGGTGACCTTCAGATTCATATCTTTACTTTAGCATCCATCCACCACTAAATTTTATTCTGTGGCTTGTGTTCACTGTTGTTGGCAAGTTCATAACTTACTCTCACTGATTTCCAAGATTAGGACATTTCCATAAACAGATATGGTTTCACTAGCTGAAACAGCCATGATTTCCAGAATTAGAACATTTTGGGAACATCACAGTCTTGCATGTGGCAAGATATTCTGTACATATTTTGGTATAAGTAGGCCAACACTGGAGCATTTACAAAATCAAGCTTTATAGATCAGAATGCTTTACCATGTTTTTAAGCCTATCCATACTTTGTTTCCACTTTTATGAGAGGAGACAATTAAGTAGCTATATTTAAAGAAATTGCACTGAAACTTGATAGTATGATGTGAAATCAAGGAAATTGCAATTTTCTTGCTTTGCAATGTATTGAGGCCAATGTCTCATTGCAACTCTCTTAGCCAAGTCCAATTGAGACTTTGTCTGTCCTTGAAATGTAACTGAAAAACATGTTGACAGTGATTACGTCTTCTTGTTCTAACATGAATATATTTGGTAAACCAGTGGCCTGCCTGAAATTCTTTAGGACTTGGTATTTTATTTACCATTCCTTTGAACGTTGCATCATGATGTATGTAGCCTCACTCAGATTAACTTGTGCAGTTGGCTAAAGTCTCTCACTTTTATATGGGTTCCTATCTAATGACAACTGGAATGACTGCTGGTATTATTCATTCAAAATGGAAGGTGCTAACAGGGACTCTAACACTTGGATGCATGGATAGTCTAGAGTGATAAAGCAGTGAGCTTTTTGGAGTAGTTTATGCATGAGGTTAGGTATCACAAGTTGCTCTCAAAGTGACAGGAAAACTTTCAGTCCTGAAAGGTATATCACCTCATGGTTCTTAGTCTTTACATATGGAAATCCATTGTCCTGTCTGTTTGGAAAACAATTTTGATTGTTGGACTGGAGCTGAAACTATGATGATTTGACTGGTGACACCCTAAGAGTGAGGTACAAACTTCTTCATGCAGTGTCAATATTCCAATACAATGATTTTCAGCCACTGATGCTTCCTTGCCTCTGAGATAAATTCTCAGGAGCTATAGATTGTTTTGATGGTCTAGGTGCTCCAAACATTCTGTCTGACTGAGGTTGCATGCTAACTAATTTTAAGGATGTTTGTGTTCAAGAGAAGGCTTCTACTCGATTCAACACTTCTTTTCTCCTGATGTTTCTCTCTGGTAAACTCTCCTTCTTGGTTATGAAAATTTTAAAGCTCAGAATAAGCTTTTCTAATCATGAAAATATTCCTTTATCTTGAGGTAAAATGATGGCTAGTATTCATATTATCAAAACAGAAATATTGCAATGAATCCTGTTATGGCACTAACATTGATCTTTCATAATTACTTGTGATGGACTGATTTATACACAAGTAACAGGTAGTTATATCTAATAATAGAAGAGCTAATAAGATAATTTGTGTACTAGTTTCTGTTTCAAACACTGACAGAGTTTTCTTGAATGTGAAATAATGAGATTGTACAAGTTTTGAATGAAACAAACACAAATTTTACAATGAAATAAAAAGAAAATGCAGCATGGACAGGATTGCAGCTTAGTTGGTGTTTAGACCTACAACTTTCACTTTTTCAAGAAATGAAGCACTATGATCTTTTGTATAGTCTTTACACAAAGAACTGAACCATGAAAGTGCACTTAAATTCAGCAGATAAGCTGTTTCTTTCTTTAGTCAAGCCCCCTGCTAGTACGGCAGTAAATTTACAGATTTACAACACTAAAATCAAGGGTGCAATTCCCCTCAGTGGGCTCAGCAGATATCCTAATGTGACTTGCCTGTTAGAAAAACAAATGCACATCTTCAGTCAATAGTTACTTTGTGAACTGTGCTTTCTTTCAACAACTTTGAGGTGTAAAATGTAAACATCATCCATTTGACAAAGAATATTACAGTTAACGACCTTTTAACATTTATGTACTATATTATTGCAATATCTTCTGTGGCAGAATAGACATCTGTCTTAAAGAACAAAGAAAACTTCAGTCTCGGGAAAAGGCTTGACAAATTCTAGTTTGTCTCATTGTAGAGAAAGAGCAACACTGTGTTGTTTCAAATTTTCTTGTTTCACCTGATACTTGAATTTTTCAGTTTAGCTAATACAGTATTTGCATCACGCATTCAGTAGGTGCAACATTTCACATTAGCAAAGATAAAGTACACTGATACTCTTCCGATATTATACTGGGAATCATTACCAGAATATGCATTCTCAGACTGTTGAGATCTATCAGCTATAATAAAGATGTATTTTGTGCTTATCACTGTAACATTTTTGGTATATAGTATATCGTGTTGTGTTTACTTTCATGTCAAGCTGGTTCCATAAATTTCCTATATCATCAGCTTTATTTTCTATAGCACTTAAAGTTTGTCTTTTAGTGTAAGTTTAGGTCATGTTTTGAGCATCTCTGCATACAGATCAGAATGTTGTCAAAGGAAAATGTCATTTGGGTAGTTTTCCATCTGTAGAAGATAAGAAAACTCAAAGTTAACAATTACCAACTTTGTTTCCATTTTAAGAAATATGCAGTGATAGTGTTTGATCATCCAGTTTGTGGTGGTCTGGGAAAGCTTGTTGATATTATTATTTGCCACATCCCTGATGCCTGAAGTATGGGCCTTGCTTGAATGGACGTGAAATTGACAGGTGACGGAGAGACAGTTTTAAATTGTTAGCACTGTGCTAATATAATGTGTTGGAAGAAAGTACAAGTCAAACATGATTTCAAGATGTTTATGAAATGTTTTGTAATAGTTTTTACTGAGCTAGGTGATTTTGGACATTAATTCTTCTTTCTAAATGGGTAATAAGTCTGTCAGAATAAATCAATTTAAATTGCAAAGTGGATGTGTCTAAACTATTTGGCTATAAAGGAAATGGTAGCATCTTTTAAGTTCAAACATTTTTGAATAGCACTCATTTGGAACAGCTCTATTCGTTAGAACATACACCCCTGATGGTGGAACATGTCTTAACATATTTACTGATGCCATACATCTGGTGCTTCTAAAGCAGGCTCAGATGGGACTTGTTGAGCAGTTCATGGAATTTACCCCTCTGAAAACTGTTTCTCCAGGCTGTCTAAGATTAAAGTTGAGATTAGTCAAGCCCACATTTTTTAATGAATATTTAATTATTATGCATTAATAAACTACTTGCTATTTGTATACATAGATGACTTAAAGTATCTTTAAATGAATCAGTAGCTTATTACATTTCTCTAAATATTATTATTGTTTGCATCTTATATAAGTGAAATGTGATAAACTAGGTTATTGGTGAGTTAATTGTAAGTAAATTTGACATGAATCAAAAATAAAAATACGAAGTAAACAAGTAGACTTTAAATATATTACATAGTTAAATTTATCATACAGCTTTCTTTTAATTTCCTCTTCAGTTACACAATTTAAAATTTGTGTGCTTATTTTTGCAACATTTTTATACTCATTTATATTGTACAGTTACATGGACTTTACTGGTATAAAATCTTAAATCATAAGTGTGACACTTTACTAATTAAAGTCCATTAAAAAAAAAAGGGTAGCTGGAAAACTCCTTTTGTTCAGTTTAACTTCCACTGTCAGCTATCAGTATTATTCTGTGATATATGAACAGTGGAATAATTATTTTTCTGTCCTTGTTCTCTAAGTGTAAAAAAACCTGTTTGTTAAAAAAAGCAAAATTATTAGTATTTGGGTCTACACAACCTTAAATCCACAACTGAACGAGAGTGGTAAGCCTACTGGAAGTTCCAGCTGATACTTGTTTGTTTAACAAGCAACTGTTGGAAATTGGCAGTTATTTCATTTACCTGTTACTTGTTAACTCAATGGACATATCCAGAAGTTTTTGCTTTTTTTTCATGATCTTTGTTTTTTGTGCTTTTCTTTGTCATCTTGTAAGAAATGTTTAGTTTATATTCGATGAAAAAGAAATGATAAATTGAGTCACAAAATGCTGTCAGAATATATTTCTTAACATTTTACACAGTAATCGTGGCATAGCTACATTTTGTCAACCAGATTCAACATGGTTCCTCTGTTTTTCATTTGTTTTTTCATTGCTTTGTTTCAGTCCTTACTCTTTCTGACGTATATATTTTTCTGCAAATTATGCATTTAAAAAAGATGTCAACAAATATACAGTAAGAGTACAAAGCAATTTTGCATTTTAAGATTCAAATGTTTCAAAATTTCATTTGTATGATTTAAATATCTTAAATGCTAAATAAATATAAAATGTTTATTTTCAGAAATTTACTTTTTCTATTATTTTCTCTGCCATAAAACTATACTAGGTAAGTATTAACCTCCATAATCACCAAATAAAAAAAAATAAATCTAAATAACTTTTTTTTTTTAGAATTACTGCAAATTATAACACAAAACCATGATTGTTTATCCTGAAAAGCCTAAAGCTGCTAATGTTATACATGTATTTGTACTTGATTTTAATTATTAAACAATGATCATGCAGTTCATATTATTATATTGAATTATGTTATGCATGAGTTACTTGAAAGCACACCTTGTGAAGAATTATTATTATTTTAATTGTCTTACTTACTCTAAGCTAGTATGTTTCTAACATTTACATTTTAGTTTCTTTTTTTTAATAATAAAGAATACACATGAAAAAAAGAAACATGGTACTCACTTGAATCTCTTGTTTTTATGTTGACTATCATGAAAACTTAAGCCTACTTTTTATACTAATGGCATTACTATGCTAAATATTTTTTTTTTTAATTAACTTGCCTAAAAGCAAAAGATAGTACATAAAAAGCAAACAGTGCTTTGTAACTAGAGCTATATATGCTTTCTCTCCCTTCTAGCACTACTATTGCGACTGCAGTAAGAAATACAGTGGCACTATTGTTGTTGCTGCATATTTATAAATAAATCGATGCTACCACTACCTTTGAAATTCCTATTTTTCATGATAATTCTTTTCAGTCAATGGACAACATGAAAATGCAAATTGGTAAATGGTAATACTTTATTGCTATAAAAACATAATACAGACTTTACAGAAGTCTATACATGTTTCTGAATGATGAGAGAAAATTCATCAGCAAACTCTCTTTGTTAACCTGAACATGACATTACAGATAACTAAGGGTCTAAGTGGTCATCAGTGTTTTTATTACCATGATTTAACAGTGTGTATATATCAGTCAACATTTTGGTCTTACAGTTATACTACTCAAGTAGTTCTCCAATATGCTTTTGTTATAAATATCTGTGGTACTTCCTTGACAAATAGTCATGTCAACATTAGGGTCTGCAGATTAGAAGTATTTCTGTATTATAGATAATACTGATGAATACTTTCCTCTAAAGGTTAATATAAAATAACCTTACTTAAAATACATGATATTGATATGAATTGCACCGAAACAGTACACTTTATTTTAGGTATTGTCTATTTGCAATGATTATCATCATGGTTGACGTCAAGTCATCTTCAATGATAAACCCAGTAGAAGAGAAATTAGCCTAAAAAATGTTTAATTTGTGCTCTGGATATTGTAAACACTTCAGTAGTCTGTAGAAACATCTTTAGAACTTCAGTTGTTTTAGTTTATTTTTATGGTGATTCTACTAATTGTTACTCTGACATTTGATATTGAGATTTGTCTTATCTCGTGTAATCTTGTTATTGAAAAATACTCATCTCAGCCACATTTTTTAAAGTACACTTTATGTTCATGAAACATTTTTCTAGCTCCATTGCTTTTTAAGCTAATTTACAGAAATACTTTTCTGTAATCAACATCTACCATAACTTTCAGTCTACTTCAGTTCATTCTCTTTCTCTACTTGTTTATGCTTTTTCATATTCTTGAAAACTCCGACATAAGTGGCTGAAATTCCAGTGTCAGTCAATTGGCATATGATATTGTAATCCTTCTATTGTTTTACTAATTCTTGGAGAACTGTCTCCTTAAATAAAGTTAAAACCACAATGGTTTATATGTAGCTTAGGTGAACTTTATCTTAAGGGACATTACAGATCTCTGTTATTATTCAACTTCATTTCTATACAATGAAAGTTTCCAAAACTGTATGTTGAAGGTTCTTGTTTGAGCTTTGGACTATCATTATGTTGTTTGCAGTTATGAGTATAATGTTTTTTATGGTTATAAGAATGATTGTATTTATTTAAATTTTGTTAAAATAATTTAGTATAATGTTATGGAATGAGAAAAACAACAATATTCATTGTTTCCTTTCTCAACACAAACTTCAGCCTTTTATGAAATATTATATCTGCTAATATTAAGGGATTTATCCAAGTATTCTTTGCCCATTATTCATTGTCCCAAGATGATTCTTTATTGTTAGTGTTCTTTCAGAAATAATGAATTTCATTTCAAGAGTAAAGCGATAAGCTTGTCATAAAGCAGTCTTTGTTGTTTGCTTTGACTAGCTTCATCACCAATGGCATTACTTAAACTGACTGTATGTCATTAAACTTGAAGGTATTTTGTAGTGTATCTTGGTAGGAGAATGAAATGTGGCATTTTACATCACCAAGAAACTCTTGAGGGTGTTTCTTCTGTTCTGTTTACTTTGAATTTTCACATTTTACATCTCCTGATCTCTTATTTTAAAGTAACTTCATAGATTGGACACTAAATCACAAGCAATTATTTTGGTTTTCCTCACTTTGATTGGTTGCTTACTATAAAGATTTCAGAATAGCATTTATAATATTCTTCCCACTCAAGTTTGTATTCATAAAGAAAATAAAAAAAATGGTTTTGAAAAAGGCTTATTGTTCTGGAAGAGACTGTATTTTTTAATACACTCAGGAGAGTTTTGCACTCCAATAAAGTTTTATTTTGATACCTAGAGTTGCCTAAAAAGAATGCTGAAGTGGCAGCTGTGCAGGTTCATATGACTTGTACGGCTAACAATTTCAGAGATCTTCACTCTACTGATTTTAGCAATTTACAAAAATGAACTTATTATTTGTATTAATAACCATTTTAAAAGATACAAAAGGCATATGAAAATGCATAGCTGATTAAGTAGAGAGAACTTGTTATTCCCCAGAATTATCTATCATAATGATAAAAATTTACTTTTTGCTAGCTGATACAATTCATGACAATTTACTGTACTATTGACTATTTAGTGGCATTAGTTCAAGATGTAAAATGTTAATCTGCAGATGGAGATTTGTTTGAGAATAGTGAACATTATAGTTTTTGTGTATCTAAATTCTCTATGTAATGCACAGCAGTGGGCAAATATGTGTTGAGATTAAGACATGATCCCTAGCAAAAGCAAAAAAAAAAAAGTTTTACCTTTAGAAAAGCAGCCTTTTGAAATAAAAGAATGTCTAAAACATTGCTTTAAATATTTGAATCTTTTAAAGTAATTATTCTATAAATGTACTATTATATGTCTTTATTTTTTGTTATTTTTTTTTTACCACTTAATGCATAATTTAGGGGTTGGGTCCCAAAAATACTTCAGTTGTATTCAGTTCTTAAATGTTAGTCACCTAATGTTTATCTGTTGTTGGCTGGTAATTTGTTTCACTCTATAGTTAAACATTTAAAGAAACACCAGATACACGTAAGGAAGCTAACAGTAAGGGTTAATGATGACATCATTTATATGAGAATTATGATTTTTTTTCAACTTGTATAACATATAGAAGAAACAGATCAACGTTGCTGTACCCCTATAATCCTTGCAATACTTTGTTTGGTACTCTACAAAAGATTTGGGTGTAGTATGCCAAACTAATTTTGTTGTAGGTTGGTAAGAGAATAACTAAAAGAAGCATTACAAATTAGCTGTTTTAGATTTCGTTTCCTTGTAAGTCTAGCATGCACTCTTTCATTGTGCATTTTTTACGAGTGCAGTCTTAGCAGTAAAGATCTCTCAAATATTATACTTTCTACATCCTGTTTATATAAAGTTTTGGTAAACAGATAACTTGTGCTGTCTGTTTAGTGTAAGTGCTTCCTTAACAGTTACTTAATGGTTTTCCATAATATGTTCAGCATTAACTTTGTTAACTTCTTTCTAATGTTTCACATTTTTGCCGAAAACATTTTGTAATATTCTTCATTGCCTGCAAATATTAGCCATAGTCTTGATATTGTAACAAACTTTCTCTTAAACCTCATTGTCTTGTTTGTAATTTTTCTGTTGCATACGTGGTCCTACTCTTTTATTTATTACCCATAGACATTTTTGGCATCTTTCTTTCTCTTCATATTTTATTCTTCATTGGAGGGTTTTCAAATTATTTTTTTTTCATTGTGACTTCACAACCTTAAGTCATTTTACTTTCTTTACATCATTCGTTACATACTGGCCTGTAATTTGAATTCTGTTTTTGGATTGACAGATAATTTCAAAACTTATTGAAAATCTAGTGTTATGATTTAGTATAGAAATAAAAATATAAAAATAACATATCCTTGTAGTAATATATATTTTAAAGAGAGATTTGAATGTGTATTGTGAAACTTCAAAATCGTTTTTTTTACAACTTAAATAAATTCTCCAAAAAATTATTTATATTAATTTTACATTATGTTAAATGAATGTAGTACTGTGTTAAAGTATTTTTATTGATATAACTGTTAAAACATAATCAAATGAATATTTTGTTTCCTTTCAATAGAAAACCCAACAGAATTTCTTATTACATTTAATAATAGTATTCAGAGTGGCTCCTCTCAGATTCAATTAGTTTGTGTTGCATAATTTTTGAAAAAGAAAAATATGTCTGTCACTTTGGAGTTCCAGGTTTAATTACATTGAAATTTTAATCATATTAGCACTAAAATGTTTATACTATGCTTTTTCTTTCATTTTAAGAGGTCATAGGAGCCCTTACTTCAGTACTGCTGATCTGGGTGGTGACTGGTGTATTAGTGTATATGGCTATACAGAGAATCATCATGCATCATTATGAAATTGATGCTACTATTATGTTGATAACTGCTTCTATAGGAGTGGTTATTAATATCATGTAAGTATGACAAGAGCTTTAAGTCGCATCCCTCTCAGTTTAGTAGCCTCAAAGTGCAAAGTCATTGTTATCATATTACAATATCCATGATAATCCATCATGCTCAAAAGGCTGCAGTAAATTGTCTGTGGTGCACTGCATGAATATTTAATTCTACATTTTTATTATGTACAATTTTCAGGGTTATGTTTTATAAAAGTTTCAATATATTAATTCTTGAAAACTACTTATATACAAACACACTAACTTGAGTCAAATTATGTGAATTTTATAATATTATTTAATAATTTTTGTGATAATGTACTTAATTTTTTACCTATTTTAACATCACTTAATCTCACCAGATATGAAGAGTAAAACTGTGATTTGAAACAATTCATGTTGTAGTGAGGCCTCTTCAGTTGTCCAATGAATGCGACGATGATAAATTATTGATACTGAAGCAATTCAATAACTACTTAAAAAACAGATTCATAACTCTGATCTGATAATGTGAAAGTTAAATCTGTTCTGATTATTTGACAAAAATTATACAAAGCAATTCATTGACATTATACTGTTAAGTTATAGGTGAGTGAATTGTAATAACTTTTAATAAAGAAGGTTTACGAAAGAAATGTTTATGCTGTGCATATAATGGATATTTGTTTTCTTTGCAAATACTGAGGAACTTTTAACACATTTTTCCTGATTTTGTAAATTTAATTTGGATTTCAAGATGTGAAAATGCTTTGGTACTATTTATTCAATGCCCTTCCCTCCTTCCAGTGGCATAGTGGTACATCTAGGACTTGCAACACTAGAAATTGAGTTTTTATATCTATAGTGAGCATAGCACAGACAACCATTTGTGTATCTTTGTACTTAACTACAAACAAATCTATTCAGTGCAACAAAACTAGAGTGTGTTGAGTTAGGGAAATTTTGGTTGCTGGTATTAACTTGATAAAACAAGTAGGCAAATGAAAACTTAACTGTATAATTGAAATTTATCACCTATTACAATTTATAATGGTAGTCATACAGTGAATCAGAATTATAATATTCATTATATTTTACTTTTATAGTAATCATATAATTAACATAAATCTGCTCAACCAGTTTGTTTGATTCTACGTCAAACATTCCAGTTATTAGTAATAAACACGTATATTGATATGAATAGATAAACGTATGAAATATCCATGTATAAGTGTGTAGATTAAAATAAATGTATTTATGTAGAAAGACGGATTGAATAAGCTTGTATGAACTTATTTTTTAGTATGGGAATATCTTTACAAGCAGGAGGTGTTCCTCATTCTCATTCTCATGGGAGTGAAGAACCTAAAAGTCGAGGACATGCTTACGGCAAAGGGAAAGGAAACATTAATGTTCGAGCTGCTTTTATTCACGTATTAGGAGATTTCTTTCAAAGTGTAGGAGTACTTGTAGCAGCGCTTATCATCTACTTCAAGGTAGGTTATCAAAATGAAGAATGATAATATCTGAAGAACTTATTCTGTTTACAAACAAAGGGTGACTTGTAAGAATTAATTTTGTTGAAAGTAAAACATATCGCATGCTTCAACAAAACATTGACTATCGTCTTCTGGTTTATACTTTGAGAAACAGTCAACAAAATTTTGAGCTTAATATGTTGTGTATTACAACACAAAACTGAACATTAAAAATATAAATCCCTAGAACTACTGAACATAAAACAGTTATAATTAATTCTGAGTGAAAGTGATGGGTTTACAAAGAACATTTACAGAGGATGAAAGGTGGATTTTTAGGTTTATTAAATTTAATTACTTTTTTCATAACCATAACTGTGTGGTTGAGTGCAAATATTTAGAAAATATCATACATACTTTCAATGTAGTGTGCATTCCAAACTTTCACACAGTGGAAGTTTATTTGAAGCAAAACTATTACCAATATCATGTATATATTAATATTAAAACCTTTAATTTTTTATGATTACCAGACAAGCTAAAAGATCTTAAAAATAACTGTATACTAGTTATTGAAGAACAAGTTCTAACTTTTTATTTGATGGAAGTGAAATTCATTGTAGATATTGCTTAAAAAAGTATTCAAATAGTTATTGAAACAAATAACAACAGACGAAATACTTAAGTTTATTAAAACTCTTCAGCTGTGTATGGGCTATAAACCCCTGTCTTAGTTAAATATGGACTTCTTCCAGTCATTTTAGAGATTTTGAAATACTCGCATTTATAGCTTTTAATTTGCTATCTACAACCAGTGTCCATGTTTAAACTACACTTGCCATGTGATACAAATTAGTTTTTAAATGAATACTTGATATCATCCTGTGCATCTATTTAGTTGAATGCATGTTTTTGGACAAATTTAGTATAAATCTATAATAACTTATTCTTTTATAAAAGTTTACTAATGCATACAGTAATTTCTATTTCATGATAATTTTAGTGCGAGTAGCTTGCCAATATTCCATTACTTTTTAATAGTGTAGTGTTCTCTTCTTATAAATACGGCACAAGGTATTGATTACGAATTTCTTTGGTAGTGTTGCAGAGAAGAAACATATTGAGATAACTTTAAAATGCTCAATAAATTTAAACATATGAATTTGTAAAAATGGTATGACACGTTCCTAATGAGTTGACGTGGCATCATGTTGTAACGATTCTTTAATCTGAGGTTCCTAATTATTCTTCAGTTCCAGTACTTCTTACATACTTATTTACTGAACAGTTATTGCCTTTTAGATGATTTCATTAGTTTTAGTAATCCGAGTTTTTGATAAGTGAATTTAAAATGCATTTTAATATCTTTTCACTTATTACAGCCTGCATATGTTATTGTTGACCCCATTTGCACATTTCTGTTCTCTATATTGGTTTTGATCACAACATTTGCAATTATGAAAGATGCTCTTAATGTTCTGATGGAAGGTAAGTCTCCTATAAGATGTTTTATAAATAACCTAAAATCTACCTTGTGTAGATACAGATATATGTTACTGTTTACATTTTGTTATGTATTAAAATGTTAATAGACCTGAATGTTTCATGTTATTCTAACCACAAAACTTAGCAAAATATGATCCTTGTTTTTACTTGCAAATGATAAGTCAAAAAGATTATTGTAAGGGAGTTTCTAGCATAAACAAATTAATCTTCATTCTTCTTGAACATGTTTTGTTAAGACTTAAAAAACATGGCATTGTATATTGTCATGTTCTAAGTGTTGACTGGATTATTTACAGTAGGTGACTGTCATTTGTTGGCAATGAATTTCAACATTGAACAAACAGCACATAGTCCACTTGTTTTAAAATGATATATTAAAGTAGTTCAAACATATATACAATTACATCGTTGGCTATCACAGTTGTATCCAGATCTTAAGAAAAAGAGCATTATTTAAAGTCAAAACAGGTTAGTTCAGTTATTGTAGAACACAAGTTGACAAGATAAGTTATTCTTCCTGTTTTGTTAGTGCAACATAGTCTGTGATAATTTAACATTCAAACCACTGTTATAACTGTTGGTTGCTACAGTTACATCCAGAACTTTAAATAATTCTTTCTTCTTTGTCAAAGTACACACAGTTTGGTTCAATTATGAATGAACTTCCTATAGGATCCCATAAACTCAGGATTTATCTGACTTGCTGCTTCATCATCATAGCTGGTGCATTTTGTATGCAGACTAACTTCTCCTCTTCTAGAGCTGGCTGTTGGTTGCCTACTTTGTGTCCAATATAGAATAACCATTGTAGAGCTTAAACCATCTGATGGTCAAATCTGCTCTCCACACTTGCCCAAACAGCTTTGGGTTTCTTCAAGTTGTCTTCCTATCTGACTGTGTGGGTCAAAATGTTATTCACAGAATGGTCCATGTTGGTTGTTTTGTACAACACATTCCTCAGTGTGTGGTTGAATGTTACTGCTGAGTTCACTGAAGTTAATTTAATAAAGAACTTGACCTTCATCTAGTTCTGCTGTGATAGCCTCTGGGTTCAGAATCAAACTCCATTTTGAGGTTCAGCTTTTGGAAATCTATTCAGAAGTGATATGAGCCAAACATTTTCTTTACAGTTACTACTGGTGAACAGTAGGCTGAATGATCCATTCCAGCTTCTAATATTACTTTGACTTTTTGCTTGATCAGGTATCTTGTAGCATAAGGCATGGGGTAGGATTTCACTTTGACTGGATCCCTGGACTTGATCTTGTATTTTGTATTGCACAAGGTCTGTCTTGTATGGACTATCTTTTAAGAAACTGCATAGTGGCACAGTGGATTGTGTAGTGCTTTCTTGTACTGGCTACTTGGTTCTTCACTGATGTTGACATCATCGTGTATATCATATCCATCCAATGGACTTGGGTCTAGCAGGTCTTCATCCTCTATGAGGAAGTCACCACCTTCTGTTTCTGCATGTATGGCAGCTACACCTGCATTGTTCAGGTCTGGCTTACTAGCTGCACCCTTTAGGTATTCTTTTTCTCAAAGTACCTTTTCAACATACTGTCATGGTAGATTTTGGTTGTCCAGTCCATTTTTACCTTATATTCCATTTTGTTGACCACTTTCTACACTTAAAATGCCCTTTCCATTGCAGAGTGACTTTGTTGTTGTTTCTGGGTAACAGAACCAAGACCTTCTGTTTGACTGCTCTTAGCTGAATACAATCGTTCTTAAGTGTCGTGTTTCCTCCAGTTGGTTTCTGAGGTCTATTACATATATGTGTTCCTAACTTCTGACTTTTTCCTGTCCACAGTTCTATTAATATCTGTACTGGACTTCATACTGTTCTTTCATATGGGAAATCAAAGGATAAAAATACTTACTACCTGCAGGTGTCTGTCTCAGTTCTGTAGTCTCTCCAAGCATGTCTTCTTCAGCATACTATTTAAGACTATTGACTCTTTCACAAAGTTCACTACATCTGACATTGAATAGTGTGGTAAAGAGTTGCCTGATGCTAATGAGTTTGCACACCTCTAGTATCAGTTCTGAGGTAAACTATATATCTCTGTTACTCTTCTTTTGGAAAGCTAACTCTACAAAACACTTTAAGAAAAGATTTTTCTGCTCTCTCCATCTCTCTTGAGCAGTGGTGTAGCTTATGGGTAATGTGCCCAAGTAATATAAGCACATACTGCTTGCCTTTCTTCAATACAGGTGTTAGTGGTCTGATTAAGCCACCAAATACTCAGCTGAATGGCTCTTTTATGAGAGAGAACTCACCTAGAGGCATCTTGGCTACCTTCACATTAGGATGACTGCTTCTCTGCTTTCCTAAATGCAATCATGTAATGTATTATGATTTCAAGGCAGAATTTCCAAATGTATTGCAGTGACAGAGACAAATTCTTTACATTTTCAAAGGCCACTGCTAAATAATGGTGCTTTTTTATTTATTCTATCCAAGGTAGCTAAAACACGCCTACTTCAACCTGAAATTTGTTTATTGTTAGATATTTAGAACACAATATATATGGTTAACATGGTGAATCATTGCAACAATTATTTAACAATAACAGTTGTAATGACACAATCACATCAATGATGGTCAAGTTGCTAACTATCAGATTTGTTTGTCCAAATTAAACAATTCTTCACAACAGTTTTGAACAGTCATACCATTAATGACTTGGAGTCTAGCATTCAAAGTGGTAACAAGCAGCATGTATGTGAAATCTGGCAGCTATGTGGAATAAAATTTTGGGAGCTTTAACTGATTTTAGAGCACCTTCAGTCACCTGAGCAAGAACACACTTGATCCAGAAACTTAAAAGCACCCTTAATACTCTTTAGTTTAAAGTAATTTTTGAAGGTTTTGAAAATATGCCAGCTTTTGACTGAGGAATTTTTGAAATTGTTTTTAAGGAGTTACCTGTTTTGTATAACATATTTATTCATTTCTAATAAATTTGATGGCCTGAATATTTCAAATCAAGGAAACTGGCATTATTTCTATTTTCATGTTTAATGTTTTTTTTTATGTTAAGAAACTGTGTCAAATGTCTTCCAATTTATTTAGCATAATCTTTCTCACAAAGTATAATACAAATAATTTATTTTTTATCATCAGGTACCAGTTGAAGTTGGAGTGTTTTTTTGTGGTGTATGGATATTTGTTAACATAATGTGAAAATTATAACCATTTTTATTTGGATATGTTACTCCAGTATTTACAATAGCCATAATAAGGTATTGTAAATTATAACACTGAAGACCCATTTCCATTTAGACATGTTTTGTTAATTTAACTAATTTATTATATGGATATAAAAAAAAAAGTCAAAGGTGCCCCTCCTGCTTTCTGCCACTTAGCTCAGTGGTAATTTATTTAATATCAGAAGTGTGCTTTAATTTCATAACAAATTTCCCAATTCATAAGTACCAAAGAGTGATTAATTTGAGTTTAATGGCCTTCCATTTCCTAACATATTTTCTACAATAAATATGAGTAGACATAGTACTGGATAAAAAATCGACCATTAGCCCACCTAATTCACATTGAAGCTCATTTCTTCTTGGTATCTTCATTCCAGCTTTCAGTTTATGACAGATGCCAACCTTTATCAACTTTGTGGAGATGTGGCATTGTGGGCATGTGATATGGTATAATTTTACTGCGTTAAACATGCATTTCTGATAGGTACTTGCCTCCTCTCATATAAATAATTATTCCCATTTAGTGCTGCCCTTTATATACAACAATTTTATGCATGCCACAAGCCTTCTATCTCCACTCGATTGGAATCAACTGATTTCAGTGCATTAATCCTTCACCAATAATGGTATAATAAACTCACTCTCTTTATGCATGTAACACCCTCTATTCATTTCAACTGAACTATCATTTCAAAGTTTGCCATAAGATGAAAGCACTGGTAAGTAGCTATTGAAAATACATTTTGAATGTAAGAAAAGAACTTCTCATTTGGTACAATACCTTTATTTACATAAATATCTCGAATCTCACACTGAATAGCTTAAGCAATTAGTGCAAGAGAAATAAGTATCTTTCAGAGTCTTGCAAAGGACACTTCCCAAGATAATACAACCAGATTCTGATATCTGATGTAAGAAATCATACCATTTCTGAACCAAATATATATTCTTTGCCCATCATAAAAAGATGTTGCATAAATGAGTGCAAACAGAGAAGCACATACAATTGGCAGAGAACTATGGCTGAAAAGTGATCCAAACTGTGCAAATATTTATAAACTTCTATCCCAGAAAATACAAATGTGAATGAAATTAAAAGGATGTGCCTCTAGGATGTACATAGCAAGTCTACTACATCCAAAGCCCAGGCCATTGGGAACTGACATTTAAGTGAAGGTACAATGATGATTAAACCATCAGTATGCCAACAACAATGCAAAACCTAGCTGTTTGGTTGGCACTGACATCAAAGACAAAAGGGAAAGCACCTGGAAAATAACATCCAAAGATTGGAGTATCAAGCATGTTGTTCTAGAAATAAGGTAAATTTTTAAATACACAGGGATGAACAATGGGTGCCACCCTGGTGATTCAGATAAGAAATCCCTGAAAAGTCAAAATGGATCATTACAATACAATTTCTGGCTAAATGGAGGAAATGAATCCACCCATGACCTACAGTGGGAAACTCTAGGACATTGGTAGGATAAGACCTCTTGGTTGCATACCAGAAACCCCGACTCTCCCAGTTGATCAACTCGCATCTCCATCTCTGAAGGATTACATCAGTGATATATGGAAAAACCAGATGAGGAGGGGAAAATGGGATAACCACTGACATGTGTTGTATCTATCCAATGCCCAATCTATGGCAAGGGAAGGAAGAAGGGTGATAAGAGCTGACAAAGGATCCCTGCAAAATTCCACTGGTCATTGAAAAACCAACAAATGAGTTTGACCTAAAGGGATAAGGTCTACTATGGAAAACTACATTCCCCAAAACAATAGAGCTTTGCAAGATGTAATCTAACTGAAAATCTATCAGAGTCAAAGAAGAGAAGGGTGGGCTGGCTGAGATACGTGTAGTAAAAGAAAAACCATCAAGTTAAATGAGATATTAATCATAATAAGGACTTCTCTAACTTGATTTAATAGTCCACTAAAGCCACTTCTTGGAGTAGCTGATGAGGGTAACAGGTGGATTCCAGTTTGGAATGAGAAAACAGAAACCAGTAGTTTAAAGAAAGAGAAGAGTGTAACCTCAGAGCATATAAGTGACAGTCGAATGCTCTGAACACCCAACAAAACATAGAAAACTAAGGCAGTCCAAAGGGTGCTGTGTGAAACAGAGGCACCACCCCCTGGAGAATTATCCAAAGAGGGGGATTTCATTTGACAAAATGTTGAGATATACAGATAGCCATTCATGACAGGGACAGAGTAAAAATTAGAACGAGAAATGAAACCTAGTATAGGCTATCAGTCTTTGGTTTGATGCAAGGAAAACAAACATTTTGGGATAAAAGCATGACAAAAGATGATAAACAGGTGCAATGGTCTCTAAAAATAGAAAATCTTGCATTGCCTTGGACAAACACAGGCTGGTGGCAGAATTCCAAGTAATGGAAAAGAAAAAGGGCACCAGGGACAAATAAGATGGGGAAAGAAACTGTTGAAGAAGTTCCTTTAAACAAAACTGGCAGTTAAAAATCAGATAAAGATAACAACATAACACAGTCTTGGACCAGAACTCTCTGCTTATTATTAGCAACATGCCCATCAACACTGAATAAAACAGTGAAATGAGAAACCCCTAGAAGTGGAATTGAGATGAATAGATTAGAGTCAAGATGGGAAAGGAACAGTGGCATGTTGTGGTTCCAAATGTGACAGATATGCAATGAAAGAGGAAAGAATTGACTGTTGGTGCATGTAATATACACAAGATTTGAAAGTATCAGATATGTGATCAAAAACATGTTACAAAAGAAATACAGAAATCAAATAAAAGTGTCCAACATAAGATTCAAGAGTGTGATAAAAAATAAACAGGAAAATTGAGTTAAAAGATTTCTTCAATGTAAAGAAGAAGAATGAAAAATCTCACTTTGGAAATTAAACTATTAAAATCACTATTCACACAAAGAGCACCAAAAGATAAAATCTCTGTACATGCATACTGCTAGACAAGAAGTTAGTTAGTAGAAGTGTAAAAAAAAATCCCTATGTGTTAATAAAGGGAAAATAACTCATACTTTTTTTTTTGCTCTGTAACTCAATCACAAATAATTGGGCTGAGATGGATGACACTTAGTGAAAATATGTAGAATATAATTCTTAATTATCCTGTCAAATATGCTCTATGTCCATTGATAGTTATGAACATAGGGACACATTTTTTTGAGAGCTTAGTATGATCAACATTATATGGAGGAGGTGTTCACTCTACTGCAATCCTATCTAGTTATATTTTAAGTGCTGTTCTAACAAATATTATACTTATTTAATGTTTACATAATATTTATTTTTCAATACAGGTATGCCAAGAGGAATTGATTTCTTAGAAGTGCAAAGATTACTTTTCAACATACCAAGTGTGGTAAAAGTCCACAACTTGAGAATTTGGGCTCTCAGTATGGATAAAATTGCTGTATCTGCTCATGTCGCTATTGGTAAGATAATTTTTCTGATTGACATATAACAATAAATAACATAATTGAGACCATAATAAAATAGGGTAGTTTGCTGTCCAGTTCAAATGAATGTAGAGGTAAAACTGAAATATATACACACAATTTCTTGCATTAATAGCTTTAACACGAGTCCAAATATTTCATGTGACTTGCAGAAAAATATGCTTACATGTAAGGAACACAATTTTTTTAAAACTTTTCCTTTACAATAGTTAGGAACCACTGAGATTAAATGCAAAAGTTAGTTTTAAGATTGTAGTTTATGAATACCAATGTAGATTTTCTACACCATTTCTCAGCTAGCATGAACATTGTTGGGAAAACTAAAAAGTGAGGCTATCTTCCCAATTGCCATGTGGTGTGCAAAGGAAGTGTGCATATTTCAGTTGGCTGGTCTAACTGCATACCTGCTAGAACTTCTCTTCATGCCTTGATTATTTCTCGTTTCTAAAATAAAACATTTTCTGGGAAACATTGAAGAGTTTTACTGTTGTTTTGTTATTGCACCAGCTGTTTTAGTTAATGCAATTCAGTTTATTTATTAGTAAAATATTTTTCATACTTGGTACTCGCATGATTTCACACATTTCTTAACCAGAGTGTCAAAGTATTATAAATTATTAAAGAAACAGCTTAGCCTAACTGCAAATAAGCAGCTCTACTCTTCTACAGCATTAATTAAACCTACACCAGAGAAGAGTATATTTATTTTTCAGTTACTTACTCAAAGCTACAAATGACTTAACATTTCAAAAGCTCACACAGTTCCTCCGAGTCAGCGTTGATATATGTCTAAGATGATGAGAAACCAACTTGAAGTAAAAATGTATTCTAAAAATCACTGATACGGATATTAAAGTTTTAACACCCATACTAGCCATCTTTTGAATACACTGATGTATGTTTTGGTTTTTGATTATGTAATGCTGATGTTGTGAATGAAAAACATTAGTATCATATATAGTTATTTATAAAAAAATAATACAGTTGAAAAGTTCAGAACTATATAAAGCATCTGTAAGAAATCCATAAAATACTGTAAGTATTGTAAGGTACATCATAAATGTTCAAAGCAGTTGTCTTTTGTAAATCAATTTCATAACTATTTCTCAATAGTTCTGCATAAAGCTGAAAACGTGCATGCATACAGTTATAAACAACTTCTTACTCATACATACACTATCTGTGTACACTTTGCACTTTCTTTACAGTCACATTACTTTTGAATTATTTCCTAATATTGGATTGGCTTTTGGTTTGTTTGAAATTTTGTGCAAAGCTACACAAGGGCTATCTGCACTAGCCGACCCTAACTTAGCAGTGTAAGACTAGAGGGAAGGCAGCTAGTCATCACCACCCACTGCCAACTCTTGGGCTACTCTTTTACCAACAAATAGTGGGATTGACTGTCACATTATAATGTCCCCACGGCTGAAAGGGCAACCATGTGTGGTGTGACGGGGATTTGAACCTGAACCCTCGTATTACGAGTTGAATACCTTAACCACCCGGCAGTGGTGGGTCATTTTCTGATATAATTACATTCATTGTGCTTCACAATCATCATAAGAAAAAACCTGAACAATGAAATCAGTAAATTCCAATTGGATGACTTTCTCATTAGGGTTGATTAAATTACATCTCCACTGGTATGTACAACAACAACAGTACCTCAGTAAAATCAGCAAGAATCATTTTACCTTTAAGTATTCAGACTGGTTCATTCAGTTATCACACCAGTATATTTTCTTTGCAGAGTGCATATTATTGACAAATAAAGTGTTTCTCCATTTGGTTCTAATCTTAACTTTTGTTGTAACAAACCCCAAATAACATTAATATTGAAATATATACATATATCACGACAACAGCATGTTTAGTTTTAACTTAAAACAAGACCTACTGCTGTAGTCCTGTTTTATATTAAGAATATATCCTATTTAATCATTCACAAAATATAAAATATATATTGAACTACCCATTAATTATTACATTAATACTGTTCAGGAAAAGACTTTTGTTTATTCAAATATCTACTACCATATTCTGCATTTGTAAAAATGTCCTGGTTTTTCTTATTCTTATATTGTAGCAAAAGGAGAAAGTCCCACAATAGTTCTGAAACAAGCTTCTAGAGAAATTAGGTCTAACTTTGATGTTTTTGAACTGACTTTGCAAGTGGAAGAATACCGAGAAGTAATGCAGGAATGTACACAGTGTCAAGAACCTGAGGACTAGGAAGAAATCATCACAGACTTTACCATAAAAATAATTGGTAGCTGGCTCTATTTAATAATCTTGGCCTTCAGTTTCTTTGATATTAATAAAATTTGCTTTCAAAGGCAAATACTGAAGTAAAATACATGCCCAGAAATTTCTATTAAACATCGTGTTGTTCTCATCTATTTCTTGAGAATTTATAGAGACTTAGAGGTGTCTAAGTAAGTATTGTCCACATATGGATAATCAACATACTTACAATGTTAAAAAATGACTTAATCCTTTGAGAATATGTATGTGTATTATTATTTGGTGTTGGTGTGTTCATGGTTTTTGCAATTAACCGTTCTATGAAATCACCATTAATATGTATAATATTCCTGGTATGTTATCTAGTCATATCCAAAAACGTTTAAATTAGTACATACGTTTGTGATATCTGCAGATAAACCTTCAACGAGAGAATGAGAGACTTAATTTACTATTCATATTATTTACATACTCTTCCACAGGTAGCATATTCATTGCTAACTGTATTTGTTCTACTTCATCTGCAGCACCATTATCTTTTGTCATACATTAAATATATTCATAGTTGTTTCTAGCTATTTTGTTACAATTGTCAGTTTCAAAATTTCTGTGAAAGCGTTCATCCGCTATGCATGAATTAAATAAAACGGCAAAAAATGTGGTGCTTGTACAATAATAAAAAGTTAATATCCTTAGGAAATGTTCTATGAATGTTATTATGAACATTGATAATTACTTTCCAGTCTCAATATACTTCTAGCATTTTTGCTTTCTTAAAGCATTCTTATTGTTGAAACTTGTGTAAAATTCAAATGATAAAATACAGCAGAATTGTAAAATTATATTTCTCTACGTTTTGTGTTTATTTCAACAATCATGAACATCGTCAATAAAACATAATTTGAAAAAGAACTCAATCGCAATGTTCAAAGTCATTTATAGACAAGTAATAATAATGGTCAACTTTTGGTTTGAATAAATTTCATTCCAAACACATGCATCTATTTTGAAAACAAATGTCTCTAATCTTCCTTTATATCCTTCTGTTAATATTGAAGTTGTTTTCATCTTTCAAAAGCTCTTCAACCTGTCTGGACTAAAGAATAATTGAATATTATCTTCCTGCAAAAATATAGTAATTCCAATAAGCCTCGAGTCTCCTACTTAACTTCAGGTGTATAGGTCGTATAACTATACTGTAGCATGTGACACATCCTCCTAACACAGCTGGATCCCTTTGTACTATAGGTCACAACTTAAGAGTTCCTGGGACATGAGAGGCAAAGTCAACTTACAGAAAGAGAGGATGTTGGATACCTCAGGATCCCAAAGAGATTCCACTGTTTATATAACACCTATTGAAAATATTGCATGTGTGCATGATCCTAAAGAATGAGGACTTTCATGGAAGCCCAAGTTTCTAAAAGACAGAGAGAGAAAACCTCACTTGTATTGAGAGAAGTTTTGACTTTAGAAATCAAACATTTCATGTCCAACAAATGAAGAAAAGCTGGAACTTGTTGAGGTGGGAGTTGAGAAATGCCCCCAAATGATTAAGGCATTGAGTGGGGGCAAGATGTTACTTTTCCAATTTTATGAGTCATACCAAACGAATATGGTGTTGAGAGGCCTAGTGGAAAAGAAGGTAGTCATCTATGTAATGGTAATGCTACTGTCTTATGTCATTAATATGACAGGCTCTGACTGTATGAGCGGAAAATATCAGGAGCCAATCCCAGACCCAAATGGAAGAGTGCAGAATTGAAACATCCTACCCTCTTGGACAAACTGAAGGTAACATCTGGATGCTGGCAAAATAGGAGCATGCAGGTTATCGTTTGAGACATTAACTTGGTTTTCCAAGAACCTGGAGTGAACAACCATTGAAAGTTGAGAAATAACTCCAAGGTAAAAAGAGAGAGGTAGATGAAAAAGTAATGATTGTATTGTACGGTATAAAATAATAGTTACACTAGGAGGGTGTGTTGCACTTCTATTGGTGAAAGATGTTCGCATGCTATAATGCAGCTATATCACATATAACACAAGATTTAGGTGGAAGTCTTAAGTATGGTGGTTAGCCAAAAATCTGAAATATCAAATCTTAAGTAAAAATTATGCCAATACAACAATATATTTTATTTACACAGTTATATATAAAAGTACACAAATTTTTATGTAATCCCTCTGTAATAAACATAGCATAATGCATTTTTGGTTAAGGGCTATAACAAAGATTAGTCATATAACTGATGGTATCTTTGCTAAAATTTAAATTATATTCATTCTATTTTCTTAACCAACAATCACTTTAAAGTATTTAATATTTGCTATCTATTCTATTATTAATGGCATACACATATTTTGACACTTGAGAATATAATGATAAATATGGTGCAGATTATAATGCATGTTTTTTATACAGGATTGGGTCTCAGAAAGAAAAACTTTGGTGAAATTTAGTAAGTTTATTTACTGTAATGTAAACAATTACTATAACAATATCACCACAGTGATATGATTTTAAAACATCACAATAACAGAAGTTACAATCGTATAACTGCTTTTAAATGTTCAATAACAACAAGAAAGTTAACCAATATCAGGAAACTAATAAATACATGTTGTATCTTACTTTAACTATTTCCACAGTTTTAATTTATATAATAAAACATATTCTTATCATAAGATGAATATTATTAATACATCTATTACTTGCTGCCAATTTAGGAGGTATAAAACAGTGAATTTTTATAGATGTTGGCAAGATAAAAGTTTTGGTGCTTTCAGAAATGCAAAAGTATTGAAAACTATAGTTTTGATTTCATTTTAAACCAGTTTCATGATAAATGGGTGTTAAATTCACTCTTTACATCTAGTTTTCAATATATGGGGAAAACAAATTTGGAAAGTATACTTTGTTTTCTCGGGCTAAAAAGCTTTTTGATGGTAACTACATTTTTTTTTTATTGCAAAGCTACAAAATAAGCTATCTATATTCTGTCTGCCACACAGTATCAAGTCCTAGATCTTAGCATTACAAATCTGTAAACTTACTACTGGCACAATGAATGATAACTGAGTTATGATAGGCCTAAATTTCCAACAGTATATTTTTCCAGTTGTGTATGAATTATAATGGAGTGTTAGAAGCACAGTCAGAGTATCAAATACAGAGTAAATATGCTAAGAGTCTTGGAAAATTAATTTGATTGGGATTTACATCTGGTCTCACCAATTAAAATATAAAAGGAAGAGGTTTTATAATTTAGCTTATTAATATCTGCTATGTCAAAATCACCATTATATAAAAACTACATGTTCATAAATAAAAATGTTAAGTTTTTGATTTACGAATAACCATAACAAATACAGACCTCTAAGTGCACTTCACTTTCCTACTTTTATTTATATTTGGTTTAACTCGACAGAAATTTAAAACTTGCTGCAAAAACTCATGTAGCTGTATTCTGAATAGTCTAACTGCTCACATTATTAACTTAAGAGAGTAAAGAGTTTGAGAAACTGGTGGTTTGTGAGAGTAATAGCTTTCTGGTGCCATTAGAATCCCATACTTCCCTTTGCAAGATGAGAAAACTATTTTCTCTATTTTCTGGTAAGTGACTTTAGAGTGAACATAACCTTCAAACCCAACTGAGGGATGATCAAATACTCCTTTACCTCAATATATTATGAGTTTTCAAGCTTTTGTTATGTTGCATTTCTTGTCATGGTTACTGTTTGCATAAACTTCAGCTGCATGTTGTTTTACTTTTGTTTAAAAGAATGTTTATGTCTCTGTCAGTCATGGTTTTAAACAGCTTAACAAATTTTTTGTTGTTGAAAATCCTACCCTAAGTATTAAAGTCCAAACTTTTCCTGAAAGGTTTCAGTATTTTATATTATCACAAAACTCCACAGACAATGTAACACCAAGTGCGTGTTGTTAGATCAGTATAATATTAATATAAAATATGTACATTTAGTGATGCATTATATACACACTTTGTCCTATAGCCATCTGTGCTTCAAGGAACCTCTTTAACAAGTTTTATATTTCCATGATAATGCAGAAAACCATACAACATTGAAAAATGCTATCCTAGCATCAACAGTTAACCTACAAAGACAATAATGGTCAAGCTAGTGTCAGCCATTACCAAGTGATCAATTTCATAGTTTCTGTTGTTTATGCAGCAAACAGAAACTTTTGAAACATGCACAAGGAGATAAGCACAAGGATTTAATTTATTTCTAATCAGTGAAGACTATCTTACAAATCAGCTTCGGTGTTATATTTTGGTGCAATTCTTAATGTTTTAATGACTATGACAAAAGTAGGTAGTTGTCTAAAAACATGCTGGTAAGTTCTCTATGAAAGCTAAATTATCCCTATTATTACTCACTAAGGCCCTTAACTACTTAACTCACATTGCCTTAACTACTAAAGTCCATGTTTTACCTGAGGGGTTTGTTGTCAGGGCTGCAGTTTTTAACTTGAAGAAACATCACTTCTATTAGATAGAAAGTAGCATCAAATAACCATTTTACAGAGAGAAAACTCAGGAAAATTCGCAAGTCACTTTTAGCAAGAAAGTGTTTTAACACACAATAAAAAAATCCAAGTCTTCAAATATATTTTAGAAAAGTAAACTGATTTTAGGTATTCATATGCAGTAAAATAATTATTGAGATTATGAAATTAAAATGAAGATTAATTGAAAAATAAAATTTTAAAAGAAGCACAAGCAAAATAACTGGTTTAATAAAACTACCAGAAATTTATAGTCTACAAAATACATAAAATAACAAAGATGTATAAAATATTTGACCTAAAACATAAAACGATTAGAATACAAAACCACTAAAAGAACTTGGAAGATAAAAGACCCTTAAACATCAAACACACAACTCCACCCAAAAAAACTGTAAAACAAAGTATATGAAAGTAAAATACACTCTGAAAAACATGACTAGTGCTAAAGAAAGGAACTTAGAAATAACATAACAGGTAAGTAAAAATAACAAATCCTCAAAAGCAGCTTAATGTAAAGTAAGGATTGTGCAAAACTAGTGCATACACAAAAAATTAAACAATGTAACAATTACACTAAAGTACTTTATACAATAAAATAATTATAAAAATCTATTTCACCAACTACTGAGCAAGAAAGAAAATGAAAGGCCTAAGCTATATAGTGCATATGTTAAGGTCCATCCATATGAGCATGCATAAATTTGCAAAACATAGGTATACCTACATGAAGTGAGAATACAAACTGAAAAATTTACCATAGATCTCCTCAGGAAAATAACAATACCTAAAACCAGCAGATTGCATACAGGCTCATTAACAAGTGGAAAGTGTCATAGAAAGAAATTTTCATCTAGTTTTTACATTCTTCCTCACAAAACAATTGTAGCTTAGAATCGTCTGCTGACCATAAGACACAAACATCTTGTGAACTAAAGCCTGTACTTCATCAGAAATGTCCAAGTTTTGGAGACTCATTTCAGAATCCTCATCTACTAAAGCCATATTACATCTTAAATACAATGACAAAATTTGGAAAGCAGAAACATTTCTTGAACAGTATAAACAAATAATATCAAAACTTAAAAGTTGAAACTGATATAAATTTATGATCCATCACAAATTGTAATTACATAGAGAACAACTTAAAACTTATCTATACACTAAAATGCCAATCTAGAAAGGAGTGTGTTAAAACAGTAGAGAAAGCTAGCTGCACTGGTACAGATGGTGCAGTATCATTGATGAAAAATAGTTACAAGATCAGCATGTGTTCTGAAAAGGCATATAAATGAAGAGGTTTCAGAAAAGTGGTGTACTGTTAGCAAAAAGTTTCAGCAATACTTTGAGGGCCAACAAGGATAGAAACAGCTTTCAATGAGAAGAGGTAGCAACATTTTGAAAGAATCTATCAACTCTCTTAACACAGGGTCAGTCAATTTGACTGACCACTTGACCTCTCTGTATTAATTTAAAGGCTTTACAGACTTAATATTTCTAACTTTCAGTAAAGTGTTTATCTTCACATGATTTGAAAGTCTTTCAATTAACACTGCAAGCCTTTTTAACATAACAAAAATATATTTTTAGTAGATTACTTTTAATAAACTAAAATAAAGATTTGTCCATGAATATACTGAGTGTTTGTTTTAAATAGTCCATGTACAAAGTTTTTTAATGTTAAGATAAAAAAAAGTTTCCTCGTCTTAAAAATCTCCAATTTCCTTTGTGTAATTCCTAAAACTTCCTAAACAGTTAAAACATTTCTTTTTAAATAAAACTTTATATTTTATCTACCTTAAAATAAGATTGGTCAATTTCGCTGACATTTTAACTATAAAAAACGAAATTGAAATAGATCTAAATTACCATTTTTATTCTTTCTAGAATAGCTTCAAATTGTAACATGAAACTACATTAGTTTATTACAAGTAGCTTGAAGCTCACAACAGTATGCATCTATTTATAACTAAATTTTGTTTTATTGTCCTTTTAACTATGCCAAATTACTATCCACTCCATAATAAGTTGTAAATCACTCATGACACATGCAGCTCACATTATGCTGCTACAAGGCACTGATTTGCATGTCTGGTGAAACATTTTTATTACCTCATTTAAGTTATCTAATGTAATCTTAACTAGCTTAAAAAGATCCATATATTTACATTTTAGTTATTTTTATAATAATAAATAAAGAATAAACATGGAAAACAAAAATAACTTACTTACCCAATACCCCATCTTCTCTTCTTGCTGTTGATTGTTGACTATACCCCTGCATTTTATACTAATGGTAATAGTGCATTAATAATTTTTGTTTAATTAAACAAACACCAAAAAACACAGACTAATAACATGTAAAAAAAGCAATTTCCCTTAACTCTTAAAATTTTTCTGGCATTCTGACTGTATGAAAAGAGCCATTACAAATTCATCCAAGTTAGTCATTAATTTTTCCATGGAGATCAAGCTTGTACACTGAGTGAGATTGACACTTATCTATTCAGAACATGAAGTTGTATGATATGTCGTTTGATAGACGAAACTTCTGACTTTCTATTGACTATAGGTAAGATATAATTATATGTAAAAGAAAACTATTAACAAAGCCTGAAAGACAGGACGTGACAGGTAAGTTTGGTAGCAGATGTGTGATTTTCTATTTATAGTTCTATAGCCAAACAAAATTCAAGGCTATAAAAATTATGGCTTGTCTGAACAACGACATTATTACAGAGAGAAATTTTGTACATTTTGAGGGGATGATGGATAAAATAGACATGCTGCCTAGATAAAATGTGTTACTGTGTAGAACTAAGGAAGTTCAGAATTTTTAAAAATATTTCCTTATATAATTAAGTACATAAAACGTACTTACTATTAAAATATGAGTTATTAGCAAAGTGCTTAAGCGATATTAATTGGTAAAACGCAAACAAAAAGTAGTATAATAAAATTTTAAACATAAGACACAAATTCTACCATGCTCAGTAAAGAATACCTGGGTCAAAAGGGTTAAAATACCTGAATAATACTGGCTTAGGATGGTTCATTTTTGAATTTTGTGCAAAGCCACACAAGGGCTATCTGCACTAGTGATCCCTAAGTTAGCGATGTAAGGCTAGAGGGAAGGCAGCTAGTCATCACCACCCACACCATCTCTTGGACCACTCTTTTACCAATGAATAGTGGGATTGACAATAAGATTATAATATCCCCATAGCAGAAATAGCAAGTATGTTTGGTGTGATGGGGATTTGAACCTATGATCCTCAGATTACAAGTTGAATGCCTTAACCACCTGGCCATGATGGGCCAAGCTTAAGATAGCTTTATTGTTTTGACATTTTTACACGTTCTACACTAATTCCTGTATACTGAATCCAAAAGTGATATACATTTTATTTGTTTTCACACAGATTTTTCACAAAACATCATATGTACTTATACATAAAGGAATCATTTTCATTTAAATTGGGTCACATTTTGTTATGCATAGACTATTAACAACCACAGGCCATAAATTTCTCAAGACCAATCACAATGTGAAAGTTTTATCAATTATTCTAGAACTTACGACAAACACTTCCAGTAAATAGACAGCTACCAGGCCACATGACATGCCATTTCTCATTTCTGGATAGTATTTGTTTGTGTATGCACTTTGACATTTTTTTTTCTTTTCATTATTATTTATATATCACTATGGCAATATATTTAAAGTAAATTTTTGTTAGGCCTCTAGACTGCATTAGGAAATTAAATTTGAATGAAGACTTCAAAATGACAATGAGTTAAGTTGAATAAGAAATTTGAATTGCCTTTAAAGATATTACTGTCAAACTTTTAAGAAACAACAAGGACCCAAATTTCAAAGATATTGTCAACAATATGCTTCATAAATTCAAAGATTTGTGTTATAACCTAAGTCTGAATGTTTAATTCTTACACTCATATAGTGATTATTTCCCTCAAAATCTCAGTGCTGTCAGCAAAGAACAAGTAGAAAAGCTTCATCAAGACATCAAGGAAATGGAGAAGAGGTGGAACATCAGCATGATGGCTGATTACTGCTGATCACTGAGACGAGATGCTCCAGATGCAATACATGAAAGACTACAACATGTAGTTATGAGATTAAAAAATACAGATTTTACAAAAAAAATCAGAACAAATGAGGATGCATATTTATTTGACATCAGTACTGTATTATAAAATGACGGCAAACATTTAACAGCTTTTTCAAAGTGCTACTTGTAAATGGTAAATATCAATATGGTAACTTCACTGTAAATACCAGTTGCTATTCTCGGTCCATCAGATATCACATATTTTGAAATAAGCTTGTAGTATGAAGCTTCTAACATAAATATTTTCCCATTGCCTTATATGAAGGAGGAGAATCATTTGGAAATCCATTTGGCATACAAGCTGACCTTCTAATGATGCTCCAATAGTGGGATCATATTTTCTATTATCCAACTGAATAGAGTGCCATTACTTAGATGATTTACAACTAGGCATATCACAACGCTTGTCTGCTTCCTTATGTAGAATTCTTTTTTTATTTTAATACTTTTTAAACTAATTCACCCTTAAAAGATGCAAATACATGATTATGTAAAATTATGATATCCACTTCACACATAGGTTTATGGTACATGTAACTTTTTTTATGATAACATTTAAATTTTCTGTGGCACGCAATGAAAAAATAAAAGAGATATATTTATATCTCTAAAAAGCAATTTCGGTAATCTTTGGTTTAAAATGTGTCATTTGTAATTGTGTACACCGTTACCATTAAAAGTTTGGGTGTATAATGCATGTTATCAAAATTTACAAAAGATGCAACTCACATGACCTTAAATGTCTTCAATGATATTGTCTCAGGATAAGTCCTGAATATCTCATTTCGTATACCACTATAATGACTGAAATAGTCATATATTCATTATTACAGAATATTATAATTATTCATATGCTTTTCAGAAAATATTTTGCTGAAGTTATATTCTGTTTCTGAATGTAGTTATGACATTTTCTTTAACTAGGTATCTCAGAGTAGTACAAAGAAAATTTACCATAACTAGAGTTTTTAAATCTCATTTCTGTAAAAATCTTAAAAAGCGGCTTATTGAAACATGAAATATAGAAACTTGTACAGCTTATTTCTTGGCTTAAGACTTATGTAGACCATGGGTTGAAGTATGTAACCAGTGTTCTTTGATTATCTACAGAATTTTATCCAGTTCTGTCAGTTAATACAGACCTTACTCTAAGTCTCCTGGGCTATCTTATCTCTTGAGATATTACTGTGTTTAAGACCATGTTTTCATACTCTAATTGCTATAAGTACTACAGTTTGGAACATTATCTTTACTTAGCTATTTATTTACTAGATATACATATATATTTAGTTCTCTTTCACGTAAGTAACTTGCTTTGACCAAAAGTTAATATCAATTGCTCTTGAATGCTCTAATTTTTTTTTCTCTTGTAAACCCTAGCAGCCACAAAACATCAAACTTTGTCAGTTTAAATGATGAAACAGTCTTCATGTTAACAAAAAAATTTATATTTTTTGTGTTTAATTTATTCTTCACTGAACCGTCTCGACACAAAGTTTTAGTGTCTCACATTCTAAACTGAATGCCTTTTGTTTACACTATACCAATTAGTATAACATAAAATGTGTTTATAACACGTTTTAATAGTATTATACATCAAGTTCTTAATTTTACAAGGCAATATTTTAAAAAATCCTGAATTTTCCCTATGTGACACAAGACACATTTTATCCACCAATCCTTCAAAAAGTAAAAAATTAAATGTAAATTACTCATTATGGCATGTTCACTGTTCAGGCAAACCATGATTTTTACAGCCTACAATTTTGTTGGGTTACAAAGCTATAGAATAGAAACTCAGACCGCTACTGCCACATCAACTTTTTCAGGATTTGTTAATGGTTCTCTCTAATGTTTAATTATATATTGCTTATAACCAACAAGAAGTCAAGGTTTTGATCCATCAAATGATGTACAGTATTACATTGTGTTCTTGACAAATAAACATTAATTTAACTCATAATACAGCTTTGATTCCCATGGGAATTACAATTGCTAGCTTGAAAGAATTTATAACAGCTTTTGTTGCATAGTTAGAAATTAAGAAAAATTGTGATTGTTAGAGAAAACTGTCTGTTTTTTTGCATGTTATTAGTCTATGTTCTTTGGTTTTTATTTAATTAAAAAACTTATTTACAGCATTACTATAAAAATAAGGCTTAAGTTCCATTGTTAATTGGCAGCAAAAAAAAGTTTGAGTAAGTTCTTTATTTCTTGTTTTCCGTGACTATTCTTCATTTATTATCAGGAGTAACAAAATGCAAAATTAGAGACCTCTTTTTAGGTTAGTTAAAATAAATAACAATAACATAATGAAAATGTTTCACAAGGGAAGAGCATCACCAGCTTGAAGCAGGATGCTAGTAATGTAACTTGATAAAGTGAGCTGCATGTGCTCTAAGTGACTTACAGCTTATAATAACATGGATAACAATTATACATGGTTCACAGACAAGAAAACAATAAGATTAGATTATAAATAAATGTTAACTGTTGTGAGTTTCGTGTTACTTAGGATAAACAAATGTAGTTTCATGTTGAAATTTGATGTCATTCAAGGAAGAAGGAAAGAGAATAATTTTGATTTATTTTTTTGGTGGTTATGACGGTGGTCAAAACCTGGTTTTACTTAAGATGGAAAAAATAAATAAAATATAAAGTTTTACTGAATTAAAAAACCTTTGAAATGTATTTAGGAGATTTTAGAGATTACACAAAGGAAATATGAGATTTGTTTAAATGAAGCAAAGTATTTCTAATCTTAACATGAAAATTTCTCAGCACATGGACTTACTCAAAACAAATACTCATTATTTACAAAAAAATTCTTATTTTAGTTGACTAAAAATACTTCACTAAAAATATATGACTTGATTGGTACATAAAAGACTTATAATGTTTTTGGAATGACTGCAAAATTTTGTAAAGATAAACATACTATATTGAAAGTTAGAAGTATTAAACCTATGAAGACTTTAAACAAATACAAAGAGGTCATGTGGTCAGTCAAGTTGATTGAGCCTGTAGTGAGAGAGAAAATTGTCCAAATTTGTTTCTCATAGAAGAATTTAGTTCTGATTTATGTAGGTAGCTTGCTTTGATCAGAAGCTGATATTAATTCTTGAATGTTCTAGATATTGTTTCTCTTTTCAACCTTAGCAGCCAGAAAACATAAATCTTGATCAGTTTACGTAACAGAACATTGTATTTGTGTAAACAAAGAAATTTATTTTTCTTGTTTCCCTTTATTGTCTACAATCAGTTCATTCTTTGCTAAACAGTTGTTTATTTGTGTTTTGCAGGAGTATTTGACTTTTCTAACAATTATTTATCTGTATCTCTGTAATTCTAAATTATTTGCCTTCTTAACTTCTGAATCACCATGTAAATGCACATATGAGGTATATAAACGAAAGTAAATAACAAAATTCCAAAGACAAATATACTAACAACAATTAAGTTAGGTTAATTATTCAAACACATTTGTATGTACCTCATTGTGGGTCAAAAAGTTGACCGTTGATTTCCCTTTACAATAGGTAGTTGACTGGCTCAACAGGGCTGACAACCTCAGTGCTGATACTGATGAAGTTTGCTGGCTAATTAACCAGTCTATCTGATTATTCTATTTATAAATAAGAATTTATATTAGTTATCTTATTCAAAACTGTCAATTTTGTTCACATCTGAACAACTAAAAGAAATATAGAAAACACAGCTAAATGTTAAAATGGTAGTAACCAGCATATCAATTTTTGGATACACTAATAAAAGTTTGATTTTTTAACTACGTTTTAAATCTCAGATACCAAAATATATCACATGTGATCACCAACTCAGAAATCATGCAAATTTTATCACTGCCTTCATTATTGCTCAATTTCATGTTACTAATGGGATACTGCTGTTTGGAATATCTCCTCACAAGTCTCTATTTGCAGAAAACAACAATGAAAAACTCAATTTAACTTTTGCTGCAATTCACTAATAATCTTGCTTTCTCTCACCAGGAATTTGTAAGAAAAACATCTGTAATACCACTAGTATTATAGTTGAAATAACAACAATAACTATACCAGACACATAAATTGTTTAAACATAACATGTGATCTCAACTATTAAAAACTATATTTCTCAATGTTAATAAAATTTAGGTTTTTAAACACTGAACTAAGACATTATGGATATATACACACTTTTCAAGGTAAAAACTGGAAAAGGAAAAATCAAATAAAAAATTTGTAAACTAAGGTGTCCAAGCTACTTTCTTGTTGTATTAAGCAGCCCATCAGTATAATGAGGGGGTCAAAAACTAAAATATCAAATTAATAAGATCAAATTGACCTTTATTATATAGAAAACACATATCTAAGATTCTGTTTTTTTAATATTGACAACTTCACAAAGTGGGCCTAGACTTATCTGTTCTTTGATACAATGGCATAGTCTGTACAAGATGTGTAGACATACTACTGGAAAGCACGGTTTGTAACACCCAAAGAAATCCACATGTATCAGGTAACTACTTTAAGCAGCCAAGTGTTCTTAGAGTTGTGTAAAATGTCAGGTGTCATGAAAAGCACATGTAACCTTAACAGTTCCAGTGTTAAATGCAAACAAGTTTGTGAATCTCAGTCAATAATCATGAAGAGAACTGACCATATGTTATGATGGTATATTAAGCAATTGAAAATTGATATAAAGGTTGTGTAAACCTTTTACAACAGACTCGGTCAAAATACAAGCTTGTCTACACACTTGCACACATTAAGTATTCACATTATAACATTTGAAACAGCATGTGCATCTTCACAACATTTGGTAAACTTTTAGTAAAGATTACAAGTTCTTTGTGTACAAAAAGTCAGATTTTTTAACGAAATATTCTCACTAAAGTTTAATTTGTGAAAATAGAGTTGGTTTCAGTACAAGTTTAAGTTCAAAGTAATTTTATGTTATGATTAAAAAACTATTCTTCATCCAAAAAATCTCAAATATTATTTGCATAATCTCTAAAACCTCACAAATACATATCAAACATTTGTTTTCAGTAAGACATTATATTTTATGTTATTTCCTATTTTCTAACCACGTAGGGTTTATTGTCAACCTCATAATCATCATAAATAAATAAGGAAATAAATGTAAATTTTAATTTTGTCATGCTAGAATGATTACATATTATGACATGAAAATACAAATATTTAGCTTAAGTATCATAGATTAAGTCTCATAACAGTATATATGAAAATACATATTCATTATTTTTTATTATATTGACCTTCCAGTCATGCCTACCTAATATTACATAACCCATGTGCACTCAAGCCACCTATCCATTAATATAAAACTGACTATTAGGCTTCCTTGTCTTAGCTGTGTTTTAGAAGATTAGTATCTTGTAATATACAGTACATTTCAATTATTATATATAGACAGATGATTATTATTTACAAATAAGTTATGAAACTTACTTTTCTTAAAATATAGAATAATAAATCAAGAAGTAAAGCAAACAATTATTTCTTCTTTGCTACAACCTTTATACACAGTTGTTGGTGGACATAGGTTGCTAAGCCTTTTAAAATTTTGCACATGGAAGATATAAAACAAATTATTTTCTATATTTTATATATACAGTTGAATAACCAAAAAATCAGAAATAACTACAGTGATACCATAGAATTCTACTATGATCAGATTAAAATGTCTGAGAAAACCACAAAGGGGACATTTTAAGCTGTTGATTGGTTATTTACATGTCATATATTCACATGTGTGTATAAGGGTCTGTTTCAAGTAAAGGAAAGAGTTGAATGGGGACACCATGTTTGATTCAGTACATAAGCTGTATCTCATGTAAAAGACATGAATTTCTTAATTTATGTTCTAGCTTGTCAATATTAGTAAACTGAGTTCCAAATTTGTTCAAAACTATAGAGAGTTAGTACTGTGATATGATAAACATCTAATTTTAAACATACCAAGTGACTCAGTAAAATCAATATTTAGATGTGTTCTTTTGACTTAAGAAATTAACTCATATATAATATTAAAGTTTGAATTATAATCTACAACTTGATTCCAAACTTATTAATATAAATTCATAAAATAGTAGTTAAATAAAACTTTGAATGCAAGTCAACAAATGTGATGACATGGCCTTTGACCCCTGTCCTGTTGTGAAAGGGTTAAACATGCTCTTATCCACAAGAATACATGCAGTTTTAAGGCCTGCATTAGTCAACATGCACTTAAACAAATAAGAAAGGCCACCAAAGTTTAAACAAGGTTGTAAAAGAGTAGATGTTCCAATATGGAAATTGGGACCAGCTGTGACACGTTTCAGCAGCATAGAAACATTTTAAAACCAGATAGACATAATTGTACCTTATGCTCTAATGAATTGGTCCACTGACAAAAGAGTTACAGAATATGTAATGTACAACATAATATGGAGCACAATGATAAACATCTGGACATTACAGATGAACCTCGTGTGTACTGGCTTGACCAGACATCTGATATTGAGACTCTTAATGTTAAACTATCAGATGATAGGTGCTTGGCTTGACCAGACATCTGACGTTGAGACTCTTAATGTTAAACTATCAGATGATAGGTGCTTGGCTTGACCAGACATCTGACGTTGAGACTCTTAATGTTAAACTATCAGATGATAGGTGCTTTATTTATTTCAGCTGGGTAGGTCATGTGATTAAAAGCAATTAGTCACTTAAAGAGCAATGAGACATTTGATTTTCAAACTATAAAATAAACTTTCTGACATGAGATGCCATCCATAATTTCATAAGAGAATCATTCCCCTGTTTTGGATGAGTAATTGAAAATATTAATCAAGCAGAGACTCAACAACATCTGAGAATTGGTAAATTTACAGATAAGAGGTACACATCTTTTGCAAGTATTACAGGATATGTGTATACACCAAGCCAATTGCAATGTTGTTTGACTTAGATATACTATTAGGACTGCATCTGTGTCAGATTTTAAAACAGGTTGTGGTAGTAACTGACTTTTTTCAACCAACACACCTAGCAGAATGTCTGACTAACTGGAATTCACCTGAACATACATTCAACCAAAAGTTTTGTTGTTTAAGGGTTAATTCCCAGCCATTCTGCCAGTTTCTTTCTTCAACCAGCCAGAGTTCAAAGTTCTATTGGATGCACCACTAGATGTGTAGGGAGCAGCACTGGCTTCAACTTTTTCAACTCTCTTCTACTGAAAAGTGCAACATGTTGGCACATTAAGCCCCAAACCCTAAGAAAAGCTTTCCAGAGCTTTACTACTTTTGAGGGTTG
Organism: Carcinoscorpius rotundicauda; assembly: GCA_011833715.1. NCBI lineage: Eukaryota > Metazoa > Arthropoda > Merostomata > Xiphosura > Limulidae > Carcinoscorpius > Carcinoscorpius rotundicauda. The sequence goes on along the minus strand of CM022396.1, from coordinate 92,207,704 downwards.
ATCATACTTAGAAAGGGTTACAGTGGGACAGGTCCACACATTAATCATTGCTGAGGTCCTGATCATAGTTTACATACTATAGCTTTAAAAAAGTGCTTTATATTAGTGGGTCTCACATATTTTTTACTCATGGCACACTAGGAAAATAATGTTAACTTTGCAGCACACTCCTCTGAACCCAAACAGACAAAAGGACAGTTTTTCTGATTAAAAACATGAAATACACTAATATGGAGCTATTTTTAATAAAGTAAAATTTTCTCGATTCAATAATAAGGCCACATTAGCCCAAATAAACTTTATTATTTTACACAGTTGAAAAAGCATACTCGATGCCATTCATTTACAAAATCTCATGGTACAGCTAGAATGGCACACCATTTGGGAACAACTTCTATACATCTTCAGAAAACCTACCAAGCATTCAACAAACATTACAAGTGTTTTGTAGACAAAAAATCAGAATTTTAATTGTTTTCACTGATACCTTCTTCATGAATATATATAATCAAAGTGTTGATTTTTCCAAACATAAAGTGATTTTGATATTAAGGTTGAAAATACTTTTCTTTATTTGAAGAATTTCAAGGCTGCATCTTGACTCAGGAGAACACAACAACAGAGAAACCATGTGTGTAAAGCAAGAGCTTAAGATGACAGATCAATCAACGTAGAAGTAATTAGGGAGAGGCTTTCCCTCAAAACACCCTCAGAAGCCCTGTGAATCACCTTAGAAAGTAGATTTATATTTAATAAATATTACAAAATGAAATTAAGTGTATGATAAAGAAGGGGAAACCAGGCATGGAATAAGTGCACAAGAAAATCATGGACCTCCTCCTGTGAAGTTAAAATTGATTCTAACTGCTGAAAATCAAGAAATAAGCAGTCAGTTTAACTTTATGCTCATGCCAACTAATCTGTAGCCTATGGAAAAGGAGGAATGCAGACACTCTCAGCATGAACCCTGACATCAAGGAAGGGTGAGAATACCATATTCTGAAAAGGTATCATTAACAGAGAATTGAGATCATAATAAACAAGGTAAATGAACAAAACATCACATATTTGAGAAATCATGTCTAAAAATGCCATATTTAGGTCCAGCTGATTCTGCAGATATAGGAAGACATAGCAAAATATCATGGTGGAAAAATGCTATCAAAATGTCATTGACCTGAACAGTTCAGAAGAAGAATGGCTTGGATAACAAACAATCTCACAGTAGATAATCATAGACAAATCCAACAAGTCTCCTCCACCTGCAGCCTGTAAGATAATGCCAGCAGAGGATATGATACCCAAAATGGTAACATTAACCTCAGAAGCTATAGTTGATGTATAAATGAAACAAAAGTGTTTGATGGATACAAAACTTGAGTGAGAAGAAACAAAACAAAGACTAGGAAAATGAGTTAACTGGAAAATTATTCCATGATATAAAAATAAAAAAAATTAATGAAGAAATTCTACCTCAAAAATGAAACTATTGAAAGTCACAAATATGAATTAAAGAGAACCAAAGAAAAATGTCTTGAAAGGAGTATTGCCACATGAAAGTTACTGTTTGGTAGTACTGAGCAGAGGGAGTCACATGAATCAAAAGAATGTATTGCATTCTCATTGGTAGTGTTGTCAAATGATAATTAGCATGCTTGCATATAGAGGGCAGCACTGAATGAGAATAACTATTTATGTGAAAGAGGTAATGTACCATATTGCAACTCAAATCTTGATCATGCAATGATTGTGTAATTAATCATTGACTACATGGAGATATGTTAATTATGTAAGAAATACTGTATTCACATAATCATGTTAGACAAATTGAAAAGATAAGATATATATATATAAAGTAAATCAGACTTAAGTAAGTAAAACCAGAAGAAATATACACAAATATAAAAACATTTTTGCAAATTGTATATTCTACTTTCACTTAAGAGATGTAATAGTTTGTTGCTTCTTCAATCAGTTTAAAACTATTCTTTTGAGATATATAATATACAAAAACTTCCATTTTCAGAAAAAAACATATTTTGAGAAAAGTGCTTAAACAAACTGAAATTATATTGCCAAATCATTTATTACCTTACTCTAAGATATCCCAATGAAACAAAATAATTACAAATGAGAATTGGTACAGAACTATATAGTAGCTGTTCAAACTACACTTTTGATAAAGAAAACAGATTAAAAAGCAAATAAGCAAAAACACATATCTGAAGCATATCATGCAAAAACACATATCTGAAGCATATCATGCAAAAACACATATCTGAAGCATATCATGCAAAAACACATATCTGAAGCATATCATACTCTATCAGAAATTACTTTTGTTATATTTTAATAATTTGCCAGTTTGACCAGCTTTAAAATGTCATATTAAACAAAATATAAAGGTTGTATTTTATATACAATTAAGAACAACTTTTTTTTTTTGCAAAATTTTGCCAAAAGTATGTCATTGTTCCTTTCTCCATTGGCTAATTCAAACAAATGTACTTTAATATGTTTCATATTTCATGTGCTTCTTTTATTTGTATGGTGTTCTACAGTTTGTTAAAGCAACCCCACACACAGAACTTACTAAACTCTTAACAAGTTATTGACATAAGCATAATATTGTACTATATGGATTATAAAGACTGAACTTACCATCTCATTTCTGTAAATCATTTTAGGGTTCGTTGAAGTAAACTTGTGATGCTTACTTGAGCTGGAGCATGGGTGAACTTGTTCAGGTTTTGAAGATACATTCATCTTAATGTCTATTTAGAAACAAATTTTAATGTATAGCTCTTTCCAGTACCACTTAAACATTTTGACCAGAACTTGACACTAAAAAATACCTAAATAAAACATGACTAAAATTTTTATACTATATTAAAAAACTGCTTATCTCAATAAAGACTTCATAATCCTACATTACAAATAGTATTCAAACAATGTTCTACATTTTTTGATAGACAACAGAGAAGGTTAGTGTCATTCAGAACTAATATACATTTATGAATAATCCTGAGTTAAGTCCTAGATTATCATTTATATAAACTCTCACCTCCAAAATTTATATAAATTATCAGTAAGCAATGTACTATTCCTTTATGAACTTTAGTTACAAATTACCCCAAACTTATAGAGTAAATGCAGCACAGAAGTACCAATAGAGTTAGAAAACCAAATGTCTAAATTAATGGGCACAATAATAATAAAGCTAATATAAGAGTTATTCTATATAATAATAACTCTTTTAAGTTTGTGTCAACAACTCTAGCAGTTAAACGCCAATAAGAAATATTACTTCATGATTAACTGAATTATTGCAGTTTTCACTCTTTTACATTTTAAGAGAAATATTGCACGTAGTGTATCACATAAGGCAGCATTTAAGAATATATGTTGACATTAATTAAATTTTAGTATCTATAGCATCAAATGCTTATACCAGTCCTAGATCACTAATATTTTCAATTACAAGTGTTGGCATTTAGTGTACATAAATTACATATTTTCTCAAAGAGATAATTTAAAATAATTATCAATACTGAAAAAAAAAAACCAATTGCTTTCACTGATGAATAAATTCATAGGAAGATTTTTCACTGATACGTTCTATTTTTATGTTGGAATGCATTTCACTGTTTTAGTTTATAAACTGTGTATTTTTTTATTATTTTGATAGTTGTCTTACTGACTAATCTTGTACTGTTGTTATACTCTTATTAAGACATTATTTTTATGGAATATCCATACATTTATACCAAACATTTACTGCATAAGGTGACTACTGAGTGTCTATTCATATCTGACAAGACAGACTGTTTAGCTACATTCAGATTATTCTAAACTTTTCCTGACTGATCCTCCTGTTACAAAAGTTAGTTAGATGACTTACTTAATACTTTTACAGAAACCAGACTCACCTAAGAATGCCACGTCTCTTATACCTTTTACTTTTGTACATATAGTAGACCATCTCAAACATTTTTAATATTAAGAGAAATATTTGCCTAGTTGACTTGTCTACAGATAATTCACAGAACTCACTTTGGGTAAAATAACAATAAATACACATTTCTAGACTTTAGCAAATTACGTATATATTTTCACAAAAAGTTTTTTTTTTCTTAAAGAATGATTATCTCTAAAACGCTAATTCACTGTCTTCTTCTATTATATTTTATCTTTAACACACAAAGATACTGGATAATGCATTAAATACAAATACTGAAACTTTTAAGCACTTAGAATAAAACTATTCCAACTGAATATCAATCACTGTCATGGTTACACAGTCACTTAAGTGTAACTATTAAGGATTAAAAAAAAACAGTAACTTGGGTTTTAACACTCCTACGAAAAAAATATTTACATCCACTAAAGTGATACCCTTAGTGGATGTTTAAAAAAAAAATTTAAATATTATTTCGCAAATGTCTGAAAAGTCAAAATATTATTGCTCCTTAAAATATAAAGGGATAGGGTCAGTTAATGGCAGTTTCATACAGAATTATTAGCCTAATATTAATAACCCTTCAAGTTGCTCTGGGGCCTATTAGGCCCCAATTTTCATAGGCGTGTTAAAAGACTCCTCTTAGATTTTATTTTACAGGGTATATCATGTGCTTGCTTTAAATCAGAAGTTTAGAGATATCAATATGCCAAAAAATACAGCAGTAGAAATTTATTTTATTTTGTAATCATAGAAATAGAAAATTATCCCTATTCTTAAAAGAAAAAAAATATTATTCATCAGCTATTGCCAATTCTGTTGATGGTGAAAGAAAGAAATGTTCATGTGGACAAACTCAGAACATCAACAGATGAAAGAAGAGTGGATTAACTAATTATGTTTACATTTAAAAACAAAATATTATGAGCTAGAAACATTTATGTAAACATAAATAACACTCATGAACAACTAAAATTAATAATCAAACAGTACAGTTTTTATAGAAAATTATGATTTTCTTACACTAAAAATAATTACTGATAGATACTTCTCACACTTTTCACAATTTTCCACTGCCCTTTTAAACACACTGAAAATAATTTTTCCCATTTAATGCACTAGTATTCATACATCATAAACTCAAGCTGTACATTTAGCATTTACAGAGCATGCAACAACCCTCTACCACATTCTCCTAGAGCAGCTGGCTCCCTCTGTACTACTTTATGAAATTAGGCTCAGAAGAAATAGAAGAACTCTGGAAGTGGGGAGGAAGGTTGGGAAGTGTATGAAGGGAAGTGTCTATCGGAAATCTATTTTCAGTGTAAAAAATTATAACTCTGATAAAATGCTTGTCTGCTCTAACACAATAGCTAAATTCTCACAATAAGTAGGTTGAAGGACCAGTATAAGATTAAATGAGAGATCATTGTTGGAAGCATCCATCAAAGAAGGACAGAATTTTACAAGCTGCTCAGACACTATCCATCAAAGGAGGACACAACCAGATGACATAGGTAATAAGCAACAATGGCATGGTGAATAGTTTACATTTCAGACTGAATAGTCTTCTCCAGAAGAAGATGAAAACTGCTTAAAACATGGTAATAAATCAAATCTGAAAAAAACATGATGTGATAAAAGTGTCACCATTCTAAAGAAAGGGTGGACTAGGAAAACATCATTAGCTAAAGAACCCAGCCTTTAAGAGTGATGGGGGAAAAGGTTATGTGACAAAGAAGGGTTCCAGGGAATAAATAAACAAGAAAAGGAAATATGAAAGGAAGATCTATGAGCCACATAGCACTGCAGATGCCCCAAAAATACAGACAGCAAACTAGGACAGACCTAGAATAAATATGGGAAATGGAAGGGATGGAAAAGGGAGCAAAGGCAGAATCATTCTAACAAGTAGTGAAGTTCTTAGGAAAGAAAGAATTGTCGAGTATAGCCTAATACACGTACTGTAAGAAAGGATACAGGAAACATCAGTCACAAAAGATCTGTCCTACAACTGCAAACCAGGAGGAGAATGAAACAGATCTAGAAGGGAAGATCATAAAGAGTAAAGAGAGGTTGGAAAAGACAAGATGGATGACAATGAGATCCCAATCAAGCTCAAGACAGGTATTGTGAGAAAGAAATATGAAAGGATCATAACAAAATGACAGGCATCCTAATGAGATTGATAAATGTCAGAAAAAGACAAAAGGAAGAGCAAAACATACGATAACTGTAGATGCCTCCAAAAGAGGGAACCAAGGCTAAGCCACCAAGAGAAGTAAATACAGAGTGGTTTGAATGAGGGAGATTATTTTGCTGAGAACACACATAGTGGGCTCAGATAATAAGCTTCATAGTTCAAAAACAAATGGACCCAGATTTGCTACGTCCTTCTTGGTAATGTTGAGATTACTGCAGAGTTGTCAGAATTGACCATAACCACCATCCCTCTCAGAAGATGGAGGAAAGAAACATACTTTGATAAATATCTCCAAAATATTGATATGAATTCCAACAACAAACTCTTGGAAATATTTTGGATACTGATAATATGTACCAAACCCAAAGGGTGTATGTTTTCTTATAGCAAAGCCACATTAGACTATCTGCCTGTAAATCTGTAGACTTACTGCTGTGCTAGCAGGAGGCTAACCAACCCAAAGAGAAGCATTGGCAAAAGGATAACAGGTATGGATGAGGAAATGAAAGAACAGCAACCAGAGTATTGTTTCATTCCAACTACCAAGCATGGTCAGTCCAAAGGGAAGAAAGAACGAGGATCAGTTGATCTCAAGGATTTAAGCTGAAATTTCATTGATTATGGAAATCCTATTGGAGAGAATGCACGTGAATTTGCCCAAGAGGTTTGAGATCTTCCAAGGAAGCCAACATTGCCTCCCTCCAAAGAGATAGAATCTCTTAAGCTGAAAAAAAGAGAATCAGAGAATAGGGCTTAGTAACCAACTTCTTTCTATCCTGAAAATGCAGTGAAGGAGTATTGGCCTGACTGAGGTAAAAAATTGAAGAAAACCCCAAGTGAACCAGACAATGTGTAGGGAAAAGGATAAACTTCTTCACTGTGATTAACCAACACAATACAGCAATCACCTCCAAGAGTAAACAGGTATGGTAAGAAGAAACCAAAAATGAAGGAGCCAAACATCCATATAAAAATCCAGCTGAACAGGAAACACCAGATTGATAACTTCCTTCAGAAGAATGTTTCTCATTGTCTCAGACAGATGACCACTTGAAACAGAATTACCTGGAGTAGGGAAAGAAACTGGAGACAAAGAGAGGAAGTGGCAATGAGAATTGAAGAGACAAAATTCACAGAACCTACAGATTGGTAGTGAATGTTTTCTAAATATTGACAAAACAGTAAATCCCGACTTCCTCAGGACCTGAACCTTACTGCATACTCACCTATAGTGCTGTTGACATTTGTAACAAGTAAGGGATAAACAGGAGGATAAAATGGGAACATTGAGGTGCAGGAAAATGACAAAGTGCAAAAATGGAAAGATAGGAAACAGGAATAGGATCAGGAGATATGAAGGAGGATACACAATTTAGCAAGGGAAAATAGGAAAGTATTCAAATTGACCACATCAACACAGAAGGGAAGGTCTCCATAAATGGTATCAAGCAAAAATGGAACCATAATTAAAACAGAGGGAAATGAACTCCTGCAAGCAGCTCATCTCTCCCCAAAAAGGTATCAACAACAAGCAACCAGAGAAGTAGAAAAAGGGCCAATAAAGAAATCCTCACCAAAGTTAATCACAGAAAAAATCTGAGGTCGTCCAAAAAAAATCTAGAGAAGGACAAAAAGTGCAAATAAAAGAGGTAATGCAAAGTGTAAAAAAGTTTAAGATGAACTGTTTAAAACTGTGCTTGTGAAGATAATACAGAAGCCTCAAGGTAAAAATCACAAAGGGGGAACAGTACATCTAATTTTTGGGAATCCAAATAAGAATTTTATGAGTGATTAAATGTTAAACTTGTCAAAACCTGGAGGATGTTGAAGCAAACTAATCCTCACACTTAACTGTGATAAAAATGCTGAGCACAAACCTCAATGTCAGCAAAACGGGTAGCATCAAACAATCTGAATTATGGATCTCACACTAAAGTAAACACATCACAGAAAACAGAACCAACATTAAAAATGTGAAAAACTCATGTAATTAATTGGAGAAAAAGAGTAAAAAGTAGAAAGTTCCCCAAAGACTATTAAAATACGGATTACGAGCTGTAATTTAATGCTATACTAAGTGATATAACATAAACAAACAAAAAAGTAACTTAATAAAATTTTGAATGTAACCTGCTAAACACCTTGTGACAAGCACAGTAAAGAAAGACTGTGGCTAGAGAGGTGATTACAACTGAAAAATCACAAGACATTTTATTCTTCAAAAGCCAAGGATACCAAATTGTGAAGAGAATGGTTAGGCCTCACCAAAAAACAGAAAAAGGGAGGAAATATATATTAATTTGAAAAATGATTTATAACAACCTTGTTCACTTGTTATATCTTCAAGTCACTTTTCTCTCAGGTTAATTGATTGTTGCATTATTTTGTGTTTGGCATTTCTTGCAATTCTGAAGTTTTACATCATATGCCAGGAACTATTTTGTTCATGGAATGCCATGCTTGGTACAATTAAATACCGGTATTATCTTTTAAAGATGAATAAAAGTGCTATTAGAATAAAAACATACGATTTACATCTTTTTCAATCATGGATGTCTTTTCAAAGATTAAGACTTTAGTTGCTGGACTGCATTAAAATGATGAATGATATAAAGACCCTGAGCAACATGTGCTAATTAAATCCACCAAACTATTCTGTCTTCTCCTGTATGGTGAGGCTCCAGAATGGTTTTAATATAACATATTTAATCTCTGAATATAAATAGGCTTAGTGTACAAGCCCCACCTGTTTTTAGTGTTGCATTAAAAATTAAGTTTTATATTATCTAAAATTTTTCTCAATTTCAAAAGGAAATATTTAAATATATTCTCAGTCTGCACTTTTCAGTCACATAACTTGATGGTGCTGTGTTTTCTCATGCATACATTTTTCTCTTCTCTTAGAAGAGTTTACCTTATGATTATCCAACGGCCAAATGAACGAAAATGATCGGACAAACTGAACGGCATTGTTCACAAGGGTTTATTACGTTATCAATTTTGGTTCAGAGTCAGTAATAGTTACATCCAATTCACAGGAATTGATTTCAGTCATAGAATACAACTGAAATAAATCCCCTAACTGTACACCAGTGAATATTTTAAACTTATATTAACAATTAATACCTGCGCACAATTGAATTTGAACTGATCGGTATCAGCCTCATTGGTTTATATAATCTCCAAGTTGGTTTATTATAAAAGCTATTTACAAACATTTTTAAAACACGCAAATTAAAATTGCTGTGTAAAAGGAGCACGGAAATTGTTTTCTTTAACACTGACAGTTATCGAGATTTTCAGTATATCATCTTTTTGCACTGAATTTGAAATGGCTAACAGATTAACGATTTAATGTTAAGTTGTGCGTGCTAACTGACTTTTTTTTTAAATTATTACGTGATGACTATAAATAATTGTTATTCCTTCATTCTTTATGGAACATGTAAGCCTACCTCTTTTGCTAGGAATGCAATCACACATAATTACAGAACGTAGTATAAGAGACGAATTTTAAAAATATCCGGCTAACTTTTACTAAAGTCCTGGTTCAGTAAACTACAACAAACCACTGCTACAACCAGTTGAATAAAGAAAAAATAGAAAACGGTAAAAACAAGAAAAGTGCAAAATAAAACTTCCAAACAGTAGAGACACAAGTTTTATCATTTAAAGTAAAAAAACAAACTAAAAGCACACCAAAATAAAATAAAACAATAAATAAATCCGACCCTACAAAAAGTAACGGATCACAGTAATTCTAAGTATCTGCACGTTACTAAGTTACGGTTGTAACTTGCTGTTACTTTTAGGCTATTTCAACATTGGATCTTACTCTCTGTATGACATCTAGCAATATTCTTTTTCGCCCATCCACAATTTGAGTTAATACTGTTGGATATTTCGTCAATCGGTCACAAGAAAGGAAGATATCTCATCGTAGGCGGCTGTTGTTGTTATTGTTTAACGTTACGCAAAGCTACACGAGGGGTATTTGAGCTAGCAGTCTAATATAATAGTGTAAGATTAGAAGAAAGGTATTTAGTCATCACTGTCCACGGTCAAATTTTGGGCTATTTTTCTACCAACGAATAGTGGGATTAATTGTATCCTATATAATGACCCCAAGGCTGAAAGGTCGAACTTGCTACCCTCAGATTGTGAGTTGAGAGTTTTAACCGCCTGGCCATGTCGGGCACGTCTCAAACAAAGTTTGTTTGACCTGTAACCTATATAGTTATGGTTAGAGAAGTTTTTTATTGCAAGAAAAAGATCTGGTATATGATTGCATGTCCGAAGTCCAATAATTTTTTTGTTGTTGTAGGCAAATACTTCTCTACTTATATTTGTAATATTTGTAATATCCAGTAATATCAGACTGAGAATGATATCGAGTTGTAAATATATGTTTAATTCCTGTAGCTTTACAATTTTCATCCATCAAATGAGACACATTTTGAGGTTCATTATCGCTTAAAAATCATTGGAATGCCATATTTACACAAGTATACATTAATTTTTGTTTGAGAATATAATTCAACCCATTTACTTAAATAATCTGTTACAACCAACAAAGAGCTATTTTCGGTAGTATATTTAGGATAAAATCCCACGATATTTTCTCCTATTATCACACTAAGCTCAAATAGTTAAACAACCACACGCCAGGTTCTAGCAGAGCACAAGAAAATTTCTCAAAACATTCATCAATATTATAATCACTGTAAGGAAACGGAACCATGACCAATTTTCGTGAAACGAGGTAAACTTTGTTGAGATACTAGTATTTTATCTATACGAGACTGAACAAATGACCACAGATTACTCTAGACCAGTGGTTCCCAACCAGAGGTGCGAGATAACATTTCAGTTGTTTTTTTTGTTGTTGTTTATATTAAGGGTACTGTCCAATATATTCAAAAATTACGTTCGATTTTTATTTCTAATTTTTCTTTTTTACAGACGTAGCTTTTTACCTTGTTACGATAAACTGTCGTTTCTACCGTCAGCGGCTCAGACCGAAATCTTAACGTACAACTGTAAACAAACGATATGCGAAACGTTAACGTGACCTAAACACTTGGCACAACTAATTAAGTTACGTTCGTGAAAGCTGTCTTAAAGTGTCTATTATATATTTATGTTATGTATTCACGTGATCGTGACTCGAGAAACTTCCAGAAGTATCCAGAATTAATCGAAGACGTCACGTGACGTATATTCGAGAATGTTCAAGAAAGTTTCGCAGTGTATATAAAGCCATATGTGATGCTATGGTAGTCAATGCATTGTTGACTATGTGTTCTTGCAAAAACACTTCATATGTCAAAGAAAAGTAAATGGAATGATGATTATGTGAAGTTTGTTTTCACTTGCATCGGAACAACTGAGGATCTGCAAAAACCCCAGTGCAAGCTTTGTGACGCTGTCCTTCCAAACGCAAATTTGAAGCCGTATAAGCTGCAAGAACACTTCAACAACTGGCATGGTGGAGCAGCTGTTACAGGCCATTATGTTGAATCGTTGAAAGGTAGAAGGAGCTGCTTTGATTCTCGAGCGACCCTCTCCTAAAATTAGGTTTTATATCTGCTGACAAACCACTGCTTCATACCACGTGGCATATAAAGTAGCCAAATCAAAGAAGCCCCATACAATTGCAAACGAGGGATAAAACCGTGTGTATTAGAAATGGCAACAACTGTTCTGATAAAATAATCCTCAAACAAGCTTAAATTAGTGCCGTTATCAAATAATGTTATTCAAAACTGAATTGGTGATTTGAGTTCGGACATTTTGGACCAAGTTATCGCAGATATCAGGGCTAGTCCTTTGAAAATCTCTCTTCAATTGGACGAAATAACTGATGTTGAAAAATGCAGTCAACTCATTGCACTAGTGAGGTATGTCCATTTTGGTGCCATAATGAAAGATTTCCTGTTCTGAGAAAATTTGAAAACAACCACAAAAGGGTAAGATGTCTTCCAGTGAATGAAGGACTTCTTTGCGAAACATGATTTAGATATCCAAATTATTGGTTTTGTGTGTATCGACGGTGTCCCTGCTACGCTAGTAAAAAAATCAGGATTTTTTGCACTGATGAAACAAGAAATTCTGCAATTGCAAGGTATTCACTGTTTTCTTCATTCACATGCTTTGGCATCAAAAATATTGCCTCCCAAGTTGAAAAAGGTCCTTGAGACTTCTGTGAGTTATAACAATTTTTCGTTATAACTCTTTGTTTGTTCTGAATTTTCGCGTAATGCTACTCGACGGCTATCTGCCCTAGCCATCCCTAATTTAGCAGTGTGTGACCAAAGGGAGGGCAGCTAGTCATCGCTACCCACCGCCAACTCTTGGGCTACTCTTTTACCTACGAATAGTGGGATTGACCGTCACAATAAAACGCTCTCACGGCTGAAAGGGCGAGCATATTTAGTACGACTGGGATTCGAACCCGCGACCCTCAGATTACGAATCGAACGCCTTAACCCACCTCACCATGCTGGGCCTGTACATTAGGAACTTGAGTAATTAAAGCAGGCGATTTAGAAGGCTTTTCTTTTTCGATATTAGTAAGTTGATTATTAGCGTTATTGCAATCTTGCGCAATATGTCCGATCTCTCCACATTTCCTACATTTACGCTTGGGACAGTTGTTGTACAAATGATCATCAGCCAGACATCTATTACAGATTTTTATCTGATCATTGTATTTTATTTGATAGAATGCAGCCTTTCCGCCTGGATCGATGAGACGAATAGCATACGGTGAAGATGATACACCTGTTGGTAACTGAAAGCGTACATACCTAATTTCTGTATAGACACCATTAATACGTTTCTACACAATCGGGCCTTTTAGAGTGCAACAGTTCGATTAATTTGTCCTTAATTTGATTATCATAATTTTGCAAAACAAACGTAAATTCTAATCCTCCAGGTCATGGAGCGACTGCCGAGATTTATGCATCACTGTATTCTGTACATATTTGCCGGAACAAATCTCGTAGTCAAAATTATCAAAATGCAAAAAAACAACAACAGAACGCTTCATACACGATCTAATACCACACATATCATCACCCCTCATTATTTCACCTTCCACCCCTTCAGAAAAAAAGGATAATGGTCCGTGCAATATATAAATTGGAATATTAAATTTAACAACAATTAATGTAGCGTATCTAACGTAAAGTGATTACTTCAGGAATAGAATTTAAAACGAACTTCAACGGAAAGAAAACTAACTTCGATATACTTCAGAAGCGTAACCGTAAACGCGGAGCTCACACACTTGTCCATGCTAGGCCTGTCTTGAATAAGAATGATTAATATTTGTACATTTGTTTTGTAGTTGTTGTTTTATCATACTAATAATCAGTCAGGTTTATTTTTTAATTTAATGGGTTAAACATAACCTGTTTATTAATGTTTCCTGACAGTGAATCCTGTAATTTCAGTTTGTGCAGGGTGTTCGGAAGGTCACTGTGCACTTATGTATTTATTGCGATGTGGAACAGGTGTATCCGGGAATTTTTCAGCAAATCGTTGTCGCACCACATCTGTGTATCCACCACCTTCTTGGAATACGTGTTCGACGAGCCATACACGTTCTTCAGTTGTTAAAACCATATTGGGAACAATATCTGAAATATAATAACATATGATTACAAAACTGCACAGTGACCTTCCGAACACCCTGTACAATACCTCGTTACTTCAAAAACACTTTCTGCACTTTGGGTCACTAATACACTGTAAAGTGACCGTAAAATCCCTTTATTCTAGCAAACAAGATTAACGTAAGAGTTGGTGTTGGTTGTTCTTAAAGTGCATTTCCTTCAGTCTATTAGTTTAAAACTGATGACCAACATGAGCATATAAAACTTGTATAGCTTTATGCGATAAACGTGATTCAGTATGTATTGAAGATGTTAAAATACACAGTCTGTCAGTTTAAGAAAGCAAAAATTTTCTTTTAAATGCAGAAACGGTTGCTACCTACAAATGTAGGCCTGGCATGGCCGAGCGCGTTAAGGCGTGCGCTCGTAATCCGAGGGTCGCGGGTTCGTGCCCGAGTCGCGCTAAACATGCTCGCCCTCCCAGCCGTGGGGGCGTATAATGTTACGGTCAATCCCACTATTCGTTGGTAAAAGAGTAGCCCAATAGTCGGCGGTGGGTGGTGATGACTAGCTGCCTTCCCTCTAGTCTTACACTGCTAAATTAGGGACGGCTAGCACAGATAGCCCTCGAGTAGCTTTGTGCGAAATTCCAAAAAAAACAAAAACAAATTAAACCTATATAATTATCAAATAATTACTTTGGTGAGTTTATTAATTTAATTACAAAAATCAATTAGTAGAATGCCCTCATTATTTGTGATTTTAATCCTAAAAATACCGACTTATTTTTTAAACGTATTATCTCTTAGGTCTCACGTGAATCATCATACTGAGTAACTTCATATCTTTACATTTACCAGTGTAAAGAACTAAGGACAAAATTGCTTCGAAACACGTAGTCGATTTTCCAAAAGTATACTTTAATTGCCACGTGATCTTCTGATTGTTTTGTTGGTTGATTATTACTTAACTAGATTTGTCTACTCACTTCTCTCTTGTACGAGGTATTAATGGTTCGGTGGTTAAGGTACTCACCTCGTAGTCCGAGGATCGCGGGTTCCAATCCCTGTTATACCAAACATGGTCGCCCTTTCAGTCGTGAGGGCGTTATAATGTGACAGTCAATCCTACTATTCGTTAGTAAAAGAGTAGCCCTAAGAGTTGGGAGTGGGTGGTGATGATTAACTGCCTTTCAACTGGTCTTATATGGCTAAATTAGGGACGATTAGCACAGGTAGTACTGGTGTAACTTTACGCGAAATTTAAACGAAACAAAGTATTAATAAATAATATCGAAACATGCCGGTTTAAACGAGTGCAGGAAGATCAACTCTTGAAATAAATGCCTGGGTAAGAGTTTTAAAACTCGTATCCTGTTTGAAATTTGTCGATCCTGTTTCAGGTATAAGAAGGAATCACTTATTATTGCTCATAATTGAGTTCCACGCTGTTTCTGAAATAATGTATAATAAAATTTATGTAGTAATACAAGGTCAATATTTATAGGATAACGGGGCTACTACTCGTTCTCTTACTACAATCTCTAGCCTTACGGATAGAGAAGAGATTTATAAACTAACTCTCAAAATTTTATTTTAGTGTATATTGTATGCTATTAATTTCAAATAAAGTGGTCCTTCATTAGGCCTGATTTGACAAATGTATATTAGTCAACGCTAAAAAGTACTGTTTACCTTTGAATAATACGTGTGTATGATTCTTATAACTACATTTTACTTTTATATGAGATGCTAAACTAAATGATTTAAAAACAAATGCTTTGTGAAAACTTAATTAAATGTTTAGTTCCTGAAGTAATATAATAAAAACTGGGACGATTTGTGTTGTTCAAAACAGGTTTGAATGCATTCGCTGTAACTTTCACTGTTAATTTGAAACGTGCTTTATATACTCTGCTAATTAATTATATTTATCATTTTATATTCGCTTCTTTATGTAATTTGAGAATAATTTTGTTTTTGCTAGATAAATATATCAGCTACCATTTCATAATAAAATCCAAACAAATTACTTTCTAGAAGCTGAAGTTAAAATGATATTTTAGCTAATCTAAGCTATTCTCGAAGTTCATAAAAATAATTTAATGTTATATTACTTGAATAGAATGTGACTTTCTTATTCACGTATACTCGTGTCTCGAAAAAGGTTGATACAGTATTGACAGCCTCTCGCGAGTACAGCGGTAAGTATACGATTTACACGTACAGATTTACAACGCTAAAATCAGGGATTCCAATCCCCTCGGTGGGCTCAGCAGATAGCTTCATGTTGCTTTGCACAGTTGTAGTACTCTTTTATTCTTAATAGAATAATTTCTACAATAAGTTTCACTCATGTCATATGTATTTATAGGTGTATAACATGATTCCATGTGTAGAAAGACCTTGATTTTTTTTAAGCAAATTGTTTTTGTTTGTTTTGAAGTTCGGTTTGGCTTTCCTAGAAGAAAACAAACAAACTGTTTGGAATTGAGAAACATCGAACGACATTTTAAGTAACTTTGGAATGTTGCTTTTGTAAAGAAATTCTCAGAAGTTATTTTTAAATTACGCTAACATGCGCTTTGATGTAACACAAGTGCAATTTTCCGTTGTCCAAACGATACAGACAGATAAATGTGACATAGCTTAAATCATAAACATGTAATAAACAACTTTTTAAAGTTTTCGACAAAGGAGAACTCCTTTTCTGTTACAAAAAAACAAAACAAAAAAAACACACCTTAAGATTCAGTGATCCACTATCAAAACATCTTCACGTGATGAGTGTACGTTACACAAACTAACTCTTTTGATATAATATTAGAAATATTTTAGTATTGCGACAAGACCGACTCGTTTCAAATAAAAAAATCACTTGATTAATTGTGATTAGCATATAAGATGAATATTTTATAGTTATGAAGAATCGAGACAAATGATACAATTATAAATACGTTATTGTGATGCAGTAGGTGGCAGAACATAAACACATTTACTTAAAGAGAAACAACATAGCTTTGATTAAATATACTTTTGACCATGGATTGCTTACTGGAAATTTATCTCTGAATCAGTGTGTATTATACTAGAGGTACAGTTAGGAACTGTTTTAAGAGTTAAAAATATATATTGTCTGATACACTGGCAAATATTGTTTTTATCATTGAATCAGCTTGTCTAATTTTAATTTGCTGGTTCATATTCACAGACTTAATTAATATAAAATTATATAAAGACACATTGTGTTCACCTCTTTAAACCTAGTCGGATTTTTAAACAGTTTTTATCATACCTTTCTACTTTCACCCAAATATACTTAACAAACATTATATCTTTATTTCTAATGTTAAAAAATCAACACATAATAATATTATCATTGTAATAACAGTTTGTTTTAATTTCCAGTTCTTTTAGTGATTTTTAAATTATTTATTTCGTCTTGCAGTGTTGTTCCAATTTATCCTTCTAAAACTGGTGGATCTAAGGCTCATAAACCTGAATATGGTAGTAGACCAGGGATGATTTTTTTAATTACTTTGTTTTCTTATCGAATAAGTCCAGTATAAAATAATGACTCAGTGAGACATCTCATATATGTGGGTCGATTGTTTCTGGTTGTTATATTATTACTTGAGTCAAAGCATTTTATTACTTGATAGTTGTAACTGACTAGATTATATCACCATACTCAGTTCTGTATAATCAAAACGTACAATATTTGAATTAGGACAACTTACTCAAAACGGACAATACTTATTTGAATTAGGACTACTTACTCAAAACGGATAATATATGTTTGAATTAGGGCTACTTACTTTAAAAACAAAGAACATAAAAAAAAGGTTCACAAAGGAATAAATACGAAATACTTATTTCGTATGAGAAAATGAAATAATATTTTATTAAATTACATATATGAGAAAATACTGAACTTTTTCCCTCGTTCTTTTTATTTAACATTCATGTATGATGCAATATTGCACTGAGTTTTCTGAAAATGTATACATATATGTATTTGTTTTTCTTCGTGATAATTTTGTTCTCTCTCACACAGGTGCGAGATATATACATAATCTGTAGAAGGCTGAAATTAAACTTGGAAAATAGGAAAAGAAATAGAAGGTAATAATTCTGTTCTTTCCGATTCACTCAAAATATTGGTTTGGTTTGAATTTCGCGCAAAGCTACACAAGGGCTATCTGCGCTAGCCGTCCCTAATTAAGCAGTGTAAGACTAGAGGAAAGGCAGCTAATCATCAACACCCACCGCCAACTCTTTTACTAACAAATGACGCGATTGATCATAACTTTATAACGCCTCAACGGCTGAAAGGGCGAGCATATTTGATGTGACGGGATTCGAACCCGAGACTCTCAGACTACGAGTTGAGCGCCCTAACCACCTGGTCAGCATTGAATCAATTAATACCACACGTTATAACCAAGGCCACGAAATACATATTGATAAAATAAACAAATTCATAGATCTCCACATTATTGGTGTGTTTTGTATTTTGTCGTGTGCTGGTGACTAACTTTGAGTGTTTTTATGTTGCTTATAATTTCTGATGTTATGAGTAGTTTCATTCATCGTTTTCTATAGCCTGATTCGCCTCTGCGCTGTTGGGTTTACTGTGAGGTGTGTTTGAATTGAAGTTTGGTGTGTATAGATAGGTATTTGTTTTTACGTAATTATTAACTACATGTTTGGTTTGTTATGATGGTTATTTGTATTTGCAATTTTACTGTCGTGTTGGGTACGATCGTTTTATTTTTAGTCACCCTTTTTATGCGTGTCCAAAATTCTTTTGGATTTATTTCAGTGTTTAATTGTTAACAGAAGTTGTCACAAAGTTATGATTTATTTTACTTTTGAATTGGTCTCTTAGTGTACTGATATCAGTTTTCATTTGGTGATCTGCTGTTATCGTGTATTCTTGTCTTAGTTTTTTGAGGTCTTGTATTTTGTCTGTTACAAGCCTGTGTAGTTTCCTGTTGTTTATTTGTTGCAGTTTTTAATTTCAGGAATATTTACACACGTGTATACATATATATATATATATACCGTATATATTTTATTGCTGTGTTTATAAAACTCTGAGGTTGTTGAACAGTTATAGTTTGTTTGTTTTTGTTTCTTGGAGAGCCCCCTCCGTGGCTCAGCGGTATGTCTGCGGACTTACACGCTAAAATCCGGGTTTTGATACCCGTGGCGGGCAGAGCACAGGTAGCCCATTGTGTGGCTTTGTGCTTAATACCAAAAAACAAACAAAGTTTCTTGGAGAGATTCGCTTTGAAGAAGTACATTTACTTATTATCGATAATTTAACTAATTATATTTTTACAGTTGAATCTTTCTGAGAATTCTGGTTTGTTTAGGTTTCATGCAAGACAAAAGATACCCAAATTAGTAAATGGTTGCTATATCCGTCTTCACCTACATTGAATGATATAAAAATGGAATATCTTTAAAATAATAAAAAAAAAATATTTAGTATGTCATTGGTATGATGACATTTGCTGGAATGTACTATTGTTGTATTGTTTAGTAATGTCCGTATCTTATATAAATTCAGAAGATATCTTTCACTTGTACTGGTCCGGCATAGCCTGATGGTTAGGGACACTCAACTCTCTATTTTAGGGTCGTCGATTCGAATCCACATTACACTTGAATTTTATCGCCTTTTCAGCCGTTGGGGCGTTATAATGTACGATCAATCTCACTGTTCATTGGTAAAAGAGTAGCCCAAGAGTTAGCGGTAGGTGGTGATGACTAGCTGCCTTCCCACTTTCTGGTTTATCACTGCTAAATTCGGAACGACTAGCGCAGATAGTTCTCTGGTAGCTTTACGTGAAATTTAACGATCAAACCATTTGTATTTGTTAATCTACATCCAAAATTTATGTTTCTGCGGTTGAGGTCTACAGTTATTACACATTTATGATGTTTCGTCTAGATGATTATTCATTAGGACTATCTTTTCGGACAATGTGATAATTTGTCACATTGAATTTTTGCTGTTTATAAATCAAAGTTTCGGTAACGAATATCGCATCAACTAAAATGTATTAGCGACATCTTCTACCCCGTACTACTGGGAAAGAAGCCTGCTTTGTATGTTAAACCAACGTGTCTCCTTTGGGGCTTATTCAGGGTTAATATAGCTAACTCTTGTTTTGTATATGTTTCGAAAGACACTTATAAGCTACTGGGGTCACGTAATACATAAACGGTACTAATAAATATAAAGTCCATTTTATCTCTACTGTAAAATGTTTATCAGTCATCTTTTGTTAGCTATAAACCAATGAGATAGTCCATAAAATGTATTGGTCTATTTGGAACGGTTATCCAGCGTCAAGTGAATGTTCTAAACCAGGGGTGGGCACCTTCATGGCCACTGGCCACATGTAGCCAGATCGAATTTAGGAATGAACTTTTCCATAATATGTTTTTATCGCACATTTAGTAATCAACAAGTGTATTGTCTCATGTCATGCACTTCATCACTGCCACAAACACCACCCATTTTGTAACGTCAGTCTGATTCAGATGTTTGTTATCGAGTGTTAGTTGTTTTTCATGCGCTTGCAAACATACTTTTATTGTGAACTTTCAATTGTTTAAATACATCTTGTTTTTAATCTTATAATTTGTATAAGTGGAAAATTCGAAAACGAAAGAATCCAGATGATGGTGAACACTCAGAAAATAAAGATAATTTTATTGATTCTGACATTACTGTCGAAAAGAGAATGGCGTGTGAAACGAAAACGCGAATTTGATGAATGTTGAAATTTGTAGTGATTGTAGCAATAAGCCGTTATGTCTTTTGTGAAACAAAGTTTTTAGGAATAATAAAGTATACAACCTCAAGCAAAACTTCAACAATTTTCACAACACATTTGATGTAAAATTTCCAGTTGATAGCAAAAATCGTATGAATGAAATTATCCGTCTGAAAGCACAACTTCATGAACAAAAGAGAGGCCTAAAAAGATGTTTATCATCGATAGAGCTAGTTACGTTAGCCAGCTGTAAAGCTTGGTTTCTAGTCTTAAAATTTTTTTCTGTGCTGAACTAGTAAAAGAAATATTGATTGCAGTCATTGAAACATTTTTCTTTAGCACTAGATGAGTGAACAGATGTCAGTGACACTGCACATTTAATATTTTGGGCTCGATATGTAACTTCAGGTCTTTAAGTGGGGAAGAAATGCTTGGCCTTTGTGGATTAGGCGATTGAACATTTGGGAAAAAAAATCTTTAAAAAATTTCTTGAAATGTCAAAAAAATTCAATATGAATTTTAAAAAACTGGTTTCTGTTACAACAGACAACGCTCCCGCCATGACTGGGGCGAAATTAGGATTTATTTCTCTTTTGAAGCAGCATTTAATTGAAAATAATGTGAAGTCCACGCTGCTATCTTTCCACTGTATTTTGCATCATGAAAGTTTATTTGCTCAGATGTCTAAAAGTGATGAATTGAAAAAATTGATGGACATTCTTGTAAAAATTATATTAGAAGTGGAAGCTCTCTCACCCATCGATAGTTTGTTGAGTTTAAGAATAAATGCAGTGATTGTACTTTTGATGATCATAATGATTTTACAAATGTAAGATGATTAAGCAGAGGAAGTTTCGGAACGAGTTTATTCCTTATTTCCTCAAATGAAAGAGTATCATGTTGAAAAAGTAAGATTGAAAATTTCCTTAAAATTGAAACTATCATGGCAGTGTGACATGATGGCTCTCTTAAATAAATTGTGCTTAATTCCAAAACGATCAATGAATAATTTGAATACGAAGCTTCAGGGAAGAGCTAAAATAATAAGCGAACAATCACAGTCCCTTCATGAATTTCAATTAAGACTAAACCTCCTTGCAGAACAATTACAAAAGAATGATTTGACACATTTTGCAAAGTTGAATAGTTTTCAAGAAAATAATAATGATTACAATTTCTCCGATGCTAAAGATGATCCCCATGTAAACTGGATAAAAATCTATCTTAAAAATTTGAAATTGATGTTTGAATTTTTGCATGGTCCATTTCAATTTGACTTAGGAAATTTCAGTAAGGAAATTACATCTTTATTATCTTTGGATAAGTGCGGATTTGAAGGCGAGATGTTTACCCTGCAAAGTATACAACATGTAAAATGTAAACAAAAATCTATCAGAGAGATATGGCTTACTATCTTATAAATGAGAAGCTTCCAAATTTAAAAATAGTGATTTCAAAATTATTTGCCGTGTTTGTATCCGCATTTGTGTGTCAATATTTTCCACGCTAGATTTTCTCAAGTCTAGATACAGATGTCAGCTTATTGACATATTTAGAAGCACAGCTGAGATGCTCATTATATGTAAAAACGGCTCATTTGGGTTAAAAAGTTTTTTACGTCATCGTCAGATTCACAATGAAGGAATGAGGTAACTGACCGGAAGCTGACCACTCGGCTCCTCTACGTAAAACATTTTCTTAACTGAAACGAGCCGTTTTTACACACATTTTTTTCTCTACATCACTGATTAAGATGCTCATTGTTATATTAATATCTTAAATCAAATTTCACGAAACTTGTTGATGAAAACCTTCATCAATTTTCACACTGAAGGTTAGTTGAAATTCAATTATTTTGATTAAACTAACAACTTTCAATATATATTTTTTTAATAATGTGGCCAACGTTATTTTCATCAGCACCAGTTGTGGCCACTATGGAAAATAAGTTGCCCACCCCTGCTCTGAAATCTCGAAGTTCTAGACATCTTAATTACGAAACTGTCCAATATATATTTACCTTATCTAACCATTTGTTTTGACAAATCAACTGTCAAAATTCTCAAATAAAATGTATTTCACGATAAGAATAAAATATTTGTACAATAGAAAGTGCCTAAAATAAAGTATTGCATGTGACTGACACGAGACTTCCACATGTGACATATGTTACATTTCGTCGAAATGAAAATTGCTGCATGACAAATCCCTACATCATGAATCATTCGTGTAATATATTTCACGCATCGTCTACGTTTCATACCAAAACGTGCATAACACATCTCCCACGTTACATGTCAAGAGGTAAGTCCCATATCTTTCAAGTCAAACAGAAGTCACGCACCTTTCATATTTTATATCTAGCACTACATCACGAATCTTCCAAGTTCCACATCAAGCAATGTATTACCTATTTTTCGGGGCTTCTTTTTGTTATTCATTCAAACTTATTTACCAATACATACATTTTTGTTAAAACCATCTCGCAAAACTTCTTATACAAGAAACTTCAGACTAAACAGATACATTATTCTTGGGATACAAGACTGAAAAACACGCTAAACCTAATGATTCTTAATTCTTAAAAGTTTACCACAAAGTAATTATTAAGCCTTTCATAATTACATTGTGCACGAATTTTAGGTTTTATTTTTTAAGTGTGTGTTAGACGTCATGCTTTACTTCATTTATCAAGCAGCTGAAAAATAGGAACTGAAGAGCTATTTTTAAGAAATGTAACTGTTCATCTTTCAGTTGTGATGCCATGTAGCCTGCTGTTGACATTTAAGATGGGAAAATTACGTTGAACAGTAAAATCTAGTTACAAATGTTAAATCTTGGGATGCAGCCACTGATTGAACTGAGAGAAAACATCGTGATTTAAGAATGTAAATATTATCAAAGACAGGAATAAGACGTTATTTCGATGTACTTGCTCTAACTACAAATCGTAAAATACCAAATAACCAAACAATGAAACAACTGCCCAGACCTCTGTATAAAACGATTTAATGAAATTGTAATTCGAAAACTACAGTAGCTTGTAGCACACAGTTTGTATTAACACTAAAATACCATGTCATTTCGGTCGATAATTCTCACATGCTCAAATCGAGAAATAGTTATAGTCATTCGAAGGGAATCAAAGTCTAAAAACAGTACAACGGCAGTAACAATGAACATTTGACACATGTATGTTATGCACCAAACATTTAATTACTGGACGTTTCAGAATATACATATTCCATCTACAGCAAGCTATATTGAACATGGTAAATTATTAGGTACAAACATTTTAAAGTTTAAACGTTCTATAAAAGTAGTTAAAGTATGAAGTAAATTAAAGAGACAATCAAATAAATAGAAGAAAATAATACAATATTATACAAGTATGAAGAAAAAGACTTAACTGTAGTGAAGTTTTGTAATTATTTAAATTAATTAAAATAGATACACTTTCATTATAAATCCAGTATTTGAAAATCTAGGTGAGATGATTTTGAAATTCGTAATCAAGATAGGTTAGAGTTTTCATTGTGTGTGTGAGAATTGTGGAGTCTGATAGATTTGATAATTTTTTATAATCCAGTTTTAATTTTAGTAAATAGTGCAAATTTTGTGCAAAGCTACGCCAGGGTCATCTTCGAATGCTGTTCCTAATTTAGCAGTGTAAAACTAGAAGGAAGGCAGTTAGTCAACAACTAACCGCTAACTCTTGGGCTATTTTTTTTTACTAGTAAATAGTGGGATTGACCGTTACATAAACACGAACCCACGGCTGAAAGGGCAGGCATGTTTGGTGCGATAGGGATTCAAATCTGCGACCCTCAGACTACAAATCGAACGCCTAACCCTCCTGTTAGTAAATAGTATGAAAACATGGCTAACTTGTAAAAGTGTGTTATATATATTTGGCATAACAGATACTGATGACAGATGCTATTTAACACTACCTGATTCAAAAGTAAAAGTAAGCTTGCTGAAACTAAAGAGAATGAAACGTAAAGACCTTAATATAAATTTTATTACTTTCTGTTCAAGCTCGATCGATCCAATTATAATACAAAACAATGTAATTACTTCACACTCAAAATGTGTATAAAATAATGTGTTCAAAATACAGTTAAAAGTTAGAACAGAAATTTACATGTCATAGAAAATAATGAACCCAAGGGAAAACTGACTCACAACATAAGATGCACTGATAATAATCCTACAGCTGATTACAATCAGAGACAAGTATATGGATGATTTTACAAATGTTCCATAAAGCAATCGTTCTGTACTCTTCCACTTTGTTGGTATTTCCTCAAAACTGACACAAAAGTTTTGTAAAGGAATTCAAAGTTTCCATAGCTTTTATTGGTTTGGTTCACTTTTTTCTATGCCTACAATAACCACTGTAACATTATCTCCACTAAGCTTGCGCAAAGCTTCGTTTACAAGTTTACCACATATTCCTTCATAATTGGAAAATACCTGCTTCTCCTTA
Source organism: Carcinoscorpius rotundicauda (assembly GCA_011833715.1). NCBI lineage: Eukaryota > Metazoa > Arthropoda > Merostomata > Xiphosura > Limulidae > Carcinoscorpius > Carcinoscorpius rotundicauda. The sequence continues at coordinate 92,182,636 of CM022396.1, read as the reverse complement.
GCTGCTGTCCCATCATCCTAAAAAGAGTACATTAGATAAGGATCATCAAGGCATCATAACTTATAGAAAAACAAATGTATACTACTAGTCTTATATTCCAATTTTAGCAGATATTTTACATAAATTCCTTATAGTGCAATGTATAATCTATTGCAAGTACATTTCTGTGGATATCAGAGATATTATCCACCTTATTTCACAAGCTAAATACATAATAATTCTATGCTATGAAACTACCTATTTCAGTTGTTGTTGTTACTCCAGCTACAAAGAAAAGTGCAGTAAAACATTCAATATTAGACGAAAATATATGAAATAAATACATTAAGATATAACACCTAAAAACTCTTAAATATCCTGTATTATTTATGCACTTATAACTGTAAAAGCCACCATACTTCAAACACCAGTATAAATTCAAGGTAAACATTTTCAATCTTAAATGAGGATGTGTGCAGTTTTGTCCAACAGTAATAATTAAACTGATTGACGTGATGTGAACATAAAAAGCAAGGAAATAAAAAAGGAAAAGGACAATTATGATAAAGATTGTTTTGAATGAAGATGAGAATGAATGTACTGAGTTCTAAAGGAAGCATACTGGCGAAAAAGTTATGGTTATAGACATGTTCAGTTAGCATTAGGTATCAGTCTGATAGATTTAACATTTGGCTTCTTGAGAAGAATGAGATCAGAGATAACATTGTGTTCCGGGACCTAATGATCTATCTGGCTCTCCTATCCTACAAAATATATTAAAACTATTACATAAAATACAAAAACCCCTCAAAGCCAGCCCTTATCACTGACACAGTTAAGTTTTCTCTTAAACTTACTGTCTCCACAACATTTAAAGGTTGTGCAACTTATTCTAAAGATCAACCACCCTACTAGAAAAATAAAACTTATCTGAATTGGGCTCCTACCCTTCCAAATTTATATGTGCACCCTAGTCCAACCATTCTCACAATTTAGCCTGAAACAAAGATGATGCATCAACACTAATACTTCCCTTAACAATATTAAACATGTAAATCAGATCTTGTTTAACTTATACTAGTAGAACAATATCTCCTTTCCAGACATTCTACATTCTAGTGGCCTTTCTGTCAACCCTTTCCAACAATTCAATCTTTTTCCTAAGGTAAGGAGCCCAAGACTGAATACAACACACCAAATGTAACTTAACCAGTGGTCAATACAAAGAAATTATAACCACTATATTTCTATACATAAAACCATATTTGTTATACTACTAGCAACAGTATACCATTTGGTTGGCTTTAGATCCCTTTCCTTCATGATACTGTTGAGGTTATTCCCATCTAAATTATCCTTATAATTTAAGTTATGATAACCCTTATGATAACTTAAGATACTTTTATAAAGCAGTAGCAACATCCCCTTCACAGTTGGTATCACCTAAGACCATAATGTCATCAGTGAACTTAGGGTAATGTGTTAGTCATTACTTCATTTATGTCATTATGGCAAATGATAAGAGCAAGTCCTAAGATTGAGTCACGATGTCACTTGTAATATTAATCTAGTTTGACTGAACTCTAACATCGCTTTGTTCAGACAGCTTGAATAAATTTTCGAAATTCGAGTTTGATTATGTTGAGATCACTTTGACTTAGAACATAGAGGCAAGCACTACTGCCTTGCAAAGTAGGTGCACTTATCAGACAACGAATATGTTGGAAAGGAATCCAGCTTTCATCTTTACATGACCTTACAGGCCACGAGAACAGTTCATTCCTTGATGTCTTCATAAATGACACCAACACATTGGAATGTTCCTCTGATCTACCTTTTATGTCTCCCACATACCATTCATGATCATATATGCATGACATACATTTCCCTGACTGATAATTGTCATTGCTATCATTAGACCCTATCTGAGTTGCTACAGCATCACTTTCACTGCTACTAATAACAGTTACAACTGTGTACACATCATCATCTGATAGCCTTTTCATATACAACTTGTTGGTAGAGTGGGGAATAAAGCTATGATGTGACCTAATACCTTCCACAGTTTAACATTTTTCATAGCACTAAAGTAGATCAAACTTTACACAATTCTGCAGGACTGACTGATTCCTGATCGACAAGAAAGACCTGAATGCCCTGAATGTGGTCCTTTGCCCAATGGTACATATCGGAGACACTTAAAATTTGATAATTTATTATTTAACACAACACTGATTGTTTGAAGACCATGTTCAGAGATGTAAGAATACATGGTAAAGGCTGATTAGAATATTTCAATGGGATTCATAAATTATTTCACAATTGTAAGGATATATTTGCACACAGTAAGTAACACACCCAAATTTAAGTTTTTTTTTCAAGTAAAAAATGTATGGTCAGAGGATACTTTAAAAAATTATAACTCAAAAAGTAGTTTGAACACCATCTTGATCATATTCAGAGATGTATGAATATATATAAGGTAAAAATCTGAAAAGGTTGAATAACTGTGGCCTGAAGTTGGGATATTTTTAGCTAAATCATAAAAAGTTGCATGCAGCTTAATTTTTTTTACAGGAGATCTAAAAGACTTAATTACAACAACTGTTGATTTGTCAACAGATATGTTATAGGATATTTGGAAAAAAAAATTCAGCTTTGTATCATATTACATCTTAGAGCTGTGGCTTATCAAATAAACCAATGTTTTTTACAATTTTGGTTTTCAGGTGATTTTACAGCCTCACTATAAAAGTCCTAAGAGAGATAAACTTGGTTTGAGACTATTTTGAATTCTGTGAGATTAATTCAGTCAGTGTAGCAAATTTCAGCCTTTTACCACCATTACTCTTACAGCTTCAAGCAGCCAAAGTTGCCAGAAAATGAATTCGCCAAAAATAACAAAATATCAATTAAATTTTACAGGACTGTAAATCAGAAACTATTAGAGATATTGATCTAATCTTTGGTAATTTGTCATTATATGGGTGGATGAGCAGATGTGAATTTTTTCAAAGCATTCTGTGGGGGTCACCTGGAACACTTTGCAAAATATGGATGATTTGACATGGAATGACCCATTAAAAGACTTTAAACAAAAATCCAGATTTTCTAGTTAAGTTATTTTACTGAAGATGTACTTGTGAATGTACAAAGACTGAGTGCAATTCAAATTATAACTCGTCAGATGAGTTTAACGTTAAGATTAAATATATGTTTATTCATCTTGTGAAGTTTCATTTGCAATTAATTACCCCTTGAACTTCCTGGATGGTTTCACTCACAATAAGACGATATTTTATCTGTTATTTTCTCCACTTTAACACTATACAGACTTTGTTGATTGGACTTCTTGTAACTACCACTAAAAAAGAGTGAAATAAATCTGACTTATGATATTTCTTTCTAGAATAACTAAAGTTTGTAAACAAAAAATTCTAGTGAGTTATCCTAAATGGTGTACTACCTGTAATTTTATTTGTTTTATTGCTCTTTGAATCATGTAACTAACATGTCACAATGAAAGCAGTAAAGATCAGAACTGAATGAAGTAAAACCACAAGGTATTCAACAATTGTACACCCAGCGAATTTTTTCTTCAGTATTTAACCTAATGAGTTTCTACTTTTTCCATTTCAGTTACTTTCATAACAATAAATAAAAAAATGTACCTGAAGAACTGGAAATTTAGTAACTAATTGGGCTGTTTGTTTTTTTATTCTTTCGGTACTATGGTTAAACTTAACCATAATATCTTTTAATGATATTACTACCAACTCATATACTTTTTATTTATATAAAATCATTAACAATGAACACAAAACAAACAACATACTATAACTATTATAACTCAAGTCTTTTCAATATGAGACCAGTAGACTACACTGACCTTGTTACCCCAAAATAATCAAGTTTCCATAATATAACATTTCATATGATAGATGAATCTTCATAAAATTTGGCACACTGTCAGTACACATTACAAGTCTTTTGCATTAAAAGAAATCAGATTTTCAGTTAAATATTTTTATTACTGAATTGTCAGTGAAGATATGGAATCAAAGGAGCTGACTACTCCATGTGCAAATGATTTTCGTGTTAAAATTAATGTTTTTCTTTATCTGAAAATGTTCACATTTATTTTGTAAAATTTCCTAAATAAATATCAAACTTTGTTTGTTAGTTAAACTTTATATTATAACTGTTATTTTCTCTACCCTAACTCTGTATTAGCATGGTTGATTTGAATAGCCTTGTAACCATCATGTAAAAATATGAAATGAATCTATATTATCCCTTTTCTGTTTATCCTAATTAACTTAAGGCTCATCACAGTACAGATACATGACTAACAGTCCTGCCTTAAACCATGACTAACTAACAGTCCTGCCATAATAATTAGAAATCACTTGGTGAATACATAGTTCATATTATTACATAAAATGACGCAACTCACAAGCTGCTTACAGGCATGCTCTGTGGAAAATCAAATGTAATACGAGTTACTACTTTTCAATTTTAGTTACTTTTATAAAATTAAAAATACACAGAAAAAACAAGAAATTTGATATTTGCCTTTGTCGTCAGTTTCTGACAAAAATTTGGACTGACTTACAATGGATTATTTGACAGACGCCAGACAAAAATTAATGATAATCTGAGAGGACATGACAGCTGGATGCAGCAAGTTGACTTGACTTTCTAGTTTACATCTTTATACACGAGTAAAATTTAATGCTATAAAATTTGACTTTGCCTTAGTAATAATTATATTATAATGAGAAATTAACAAGTAGCTAAATACTAGGAAAAATGAAAAGTTTTCAAAATTAAAACTTGCATAACATTCAAATTTGGTTTATAAATTACGTTTAGATGTCTAATTTAATCAGTACAGTTATAATACAGCAGTTTAAATAAATTTTAAATTTAACTCTGTAAAAGGTAATGAGGTGCACTATCATAACAGGAAGGTCAAAGTGTGCATGCATGTCATGACTTTTTAGAATATTACATTTAAAATTTAACAAAACCATTTTATTATCATAGTATATGATTACACTTGGCAAAACAGTTAATAAAATAATGTTTAAAACATTTTAAGTTCTTAATTTTATAGAGAAATATTAATAAAATTCCATCCTGGTGTGAGAATTGTGATATTTGCTCTTTAGGTATCTTTTCTCTGATTTATTTACCACCCATTCAAGAAAAATGAAATTTAATTTAAATTATTATTGTTATCACTCAGGCAAAGCATAAACTTTATTGCCTTCAATCTTATTTCATAAAGGAGCTATAAACTAGAAAATCAGACCCTCTTGACATGCCTACCCATAACATCCTCTCTTTCACATACTGCTAATAGTTCTGGTGTTTAATACTAAATAACATAACAATAATAAGTAATAGAAAGACAAAATTTTAATCTATTTTTACAGATAATTATCTGTTTCACTTCCACTTTAAACTTTATTCCAATGAGTTAAACATCAATAAGATTAGCTGATGGCTCTTACTGCATAGTTAGAAAGCTAGAAAAATGATGATAGCTACCAGATTTCATCATCTTTTTACACATCATCATGTGTTTTGGGGTGAATTACTTAAATAAAACATTATTTAGTGAAGTAGTATATTTGGCAATATTTCTTGTTTTTCATGTTTATTTATTATTATAAAAGTAACTAAAATGTAAAAAATAGGGATATTTTAGGTTAGCTAATAATCGATAAATAATAGTAATATAATAAATATGGTTCACGACGCATCTAAACAAGCAGCATGTAGGTAACATAATTTAGTAATATAACTTGAGCTTCACATGCCCAAGTGATCCACAACTAATTGTAGTTACAATTTAAAAAGGTAATAACACAATAAAAATTAATTATCAATAAATATATACTGTTACAATCTTAAACCTATTTAGGGTAAACTGACGTACTTTCGTGTTTAGTTTGTTAAAAATACTTCACTGAAAATATGATTCTTTGTATGTGAAAAACTTATAATATCAGATATCAAGTTTTGTGAAGATATACACGTTATTGTGAAAACTGGAAAGTATTAAATCTACAGAAACTAAACGAGTACAAAGAGCTGAAGTGGTCAGTTAAACTGACTGAGCCTGCAGTGAAAGAGTTAAATAGCCTGTGCCTTACAGAGTTCATAGGGTAACATGAGCTACACATTCAACAAGTGATTTACAACTTGTCAAGGAATTATTAAGTTAGATACAGTTCAAACAACAATAAAAAATAAAATCTAAGTAGGAAAAGATAATACTGCTACAAAATTTAAGCTGTTTAGGACACATAAATGTAGTTTCATGTTACATTATGAAACCATTATAGAAAGAAGAAAAGGATAATTTAGATTTATTTCATATTTTTTACGGTGGTTACACATTTAGTTAAATTGACCAGCATTACACAGAGTTAGGATAGTGAAAATAACGATATATACAAGTTTACTGAAAATAAAATGAAATATACAAATTTACTGAAAAAAAACTGTTTGAAATTTAATTAGAAGGTTTTAGAGAATGTACAAATGAAATCTGACAATCAATAAAAGTATTTTTAACATTAACATGAAATTTTATGTGCAAAAACGGCTCGTTTGGGTTGAGAAAATATTTTACATAGAAAAGCGAACAACGTTTCGACCTTCTATGTAAAATATTTTCTCAACCCAAACGAGCTGTTTTTGCACATAAAATTCTCAACAAGTGGGTTTCTCAACATCACTGATTAACATGAAATCATTTTTCACTCAGAGCAGTAAACATTCTTACTCCATATATATTCACAGAGAAATATTAAAATACTTCATTAAAAATTACTATTTTTACTCTTCAAAACACTTTTAATGCTTACTGAAAACTTATGAAATTTTGTTAAGATACACAGAACATATTAGAAGTTATGGTATTAAAACTATATAGGTGAATTTGGGATCACAAAGTTAGTTGATATGACCAAATCCACAGTAAGAGAGTTGACCAAAATGTAGAGAGAGGGTTAAGGCATAAGTACCTTAACACAATTTCCTAAAAGTTACCTTAAAATAATGAACCTGCTTCCCTGAATTTGGCAACAGTAATTTTAATGTGCATGTAAAATAAGTAAAAAATTCTATTACAAAGAAGGTAGCACTTATAAATTGCTTAATAAATTATAACTCTGCCTTTCTAATGATCATAAACAGCAATAATAACATCCAACAGAGGAAATTTAAATGAAAGGATGTGATAGGAGAGTGTGGGGTGTTTAAACTTCCTGGTTTTTATCTCCCTAATCAAAGTTTAAGGACTACAAGAATTTGATTAAACCTCGGTAATATCTATACAACTTACGTTAAGCTCACGTCACAGATTAATCAAGAAAAACTGATAATGGTCAAGCTGGAGCAAACAAGTGCCATATTACATGTACAAGCAGAGATCATTCTATCTGGACTTTTATCAACCCATATTAAGAGGATTAAACATTGTTTACTGGGTTGATCAAAGTTATATGCATGTAGCTTGCTTTGATCAGAAGTAAATATTTGTATTCATTTATCCCAGTTTGGTGTAATTACAACTAAATTTCAAGTAGTACATTACACTTCTGTTTGTCATAAAAATGAAGCTAGGATTTCATACTTTATCTCTGAAATACTACAAATTTAAATATTTTAAGCTTAATACGTTACACATTCATTACAAGTTTACCCACTTGTATATCAGCCAGGACTTTTTGGACTACTTCATCTGAAGTAAATACTTTCCAAAGGCCATCACATGCTAAAAGCAAAAATCTGTCATTATCAGTAAGTTGACATCTTCTCACATCTGGCAAACTGATTACTCCTGCAGTCTTGAACTGACCATCACCTATAGATCTAGACACTTCCAAAACTCCAAGTACTCTACCATCCCTAAATATGAAGTATTATATGCTTTAATCAATTGAGCTTACTGTTACAACAATGAAAATTCAATTTAAATTAAACATTTGTTTTAAGAGTTCACTGAAAAGTTTAATAGCAATTTGCTAATGTTTTAAATGAAAAACAATTTACAAGCAGGATACTGATACTGTAACACAATGAAATGAAAATAAATTTCAGTTTTGTCATCCATATACAGTAATTTCATCTACCTAAATATATAATACACAGCATCACAACTACCAACAACCTGAAAGTAAGAAAATTAAAATACTATAGTTTCTAAATCAAAGTGGTTTGGAATCTTTGTTTTTGAATTTCTCGAACAGCTACACCAGGGCTATCTGCGCTAGTCATCCCTAATTTAGCAGTGTAAAACTAGAAGGAAAGTAGCTAGCCATCACCACCCACTGCCAACTCTCAGGCTACTCCTTTACCAATGAATAGTGGGATTGACTGTCACATAATAATGCCCTCACAGCTGAGAGGGTGAGCAGGTTTGGTCTCGCAAGGTTTTGAACCCGCGACCCTTGGATTATGAGTCGAGTGCCTTATCCATCTGGCCACACCAGGCTGTAAAGACCCTTGGAACCCATAATGTTACAGACTAACCACGAGGCCAAGTGTTGACTATTAGAATAAGGTATATGTTACAAATGCCAAAATGTTCATAATACATAGCATGTTATTTTAATAATATACTTTAACTTTAAGAAGATTATGAAAATGGAAGTCACATTTATTCTTAAGTTTTAGTATGAAAATGGTTTTAAATACATACGTTTATGACATATAAAACGATCTATAATGATGGTTGTTATGAATACTTTATAAAACTAATTATATTAGAACAATAACATCATATTTTTACATGTGTAAAAACATAAAAGTAAAACATGAAAAAGTTTGGTACTTTTAGAACTTTAACTACTTAACCAAAAAATATCCAGACGAGAGACCTCTATGGTGTGTGTACAATCATTCTCATTTCTCAATTAAAAGTATAAATGATATTTGGTGTATGTACAGCCATCCCTGTGTCTGATCTGAAAGTATAGTGTATTTGGCAAAATAACACCTTGAACTTACTACTACAATGAAACAGGATTTTAGACTGCATCTACAGAAATACTTGCATAATTCTTGACATTCAGAATTGACTTTAACAAAAACAATATCTTCGGCTAAATGTTAAAATTCTATTTCACATTACTTGTGTTATAATACAAAAATAGTACACCTTAAAAGCTTCTATTATTTTACTGTGCTCATAGATAAATTTCAAGAATCTCACAAACTGAAAACAAAATGTTGTATGGTAAAACACTGTTTATAAACATTACTTGACATAACCACCAGCTTTTTGAATCCTCATTCTTTCTTCATAGTCTGTAGGTGAATGGTCTTTGCTGAGAGGAATTGCAGTATATCTCATATTTTGTTCATTATACCTGCATAGGATTGCCTGGAAAATACATGAAACTTCAGACAGAAAAACTCTTTTGTCACTAATGTTATCTTTTTTATGTGAGTACTCTGATGAGAAAGGGACATCTTTGTTCTAGAATTCACAATACTGAAGTCCTACTAAGCTAATAGTTTATAGTTAAATGTGCCATCAGTATTAACACAACACAAATTAATAAAATGCATCATACTGTGAAAAAGGCAAGAAAAAGATTGATTATCATCAAAATGAAATATCTTATCCACATGCACTGAAAGAAATGGACTAAATGTCTTACCCACATGCACTGAAAGAAATGGATTAAATGTCTTACCCACATGCACTGAAAGAAATGTAGTAAATGCGTCTTTGAAAGCATTATTGAAACAATTTAAACACACATTGCATTGTATTTTAACTCTCTCAACATAGGCTTAGTCAGTTTGACCTACCACATAATCTCTTTGTATACATTTAAAGCCTCTATAGTTCTATAGATTAATACTTCTAACTTTCAAAATAGCATGGATATGTTCACAAAATTTGACAGTCTAATATTAGAAGTCTATCATGTAAAAAAATATATTTTTAGTAAAATAAAAATATTAATCCATGCATATACTGACTATTTGTAATGAATCAGTCTGTACATAAAATATTTTTCATGTTAAGATTAAAAATAATTTTTTATAATCTCACAAATCTCAAATTTCCTTTTCATAATCTAACACCTCTAAATCTTTGACAGACCTCATACCAACCAAAAAAGTTAAATCTAAATAAATCTACATTACACCTTTTTTTCTTCACAGAATGACTTCAAACTGTGACATGAAGCTACATTTGTTTATCCAAAGTAGTATTAAATTAACAACAGGATCTCTAATTAAATCTTGTTTTATTGCCTTTTTGATTGCCCTTTGAACCATGTCTAACTATCTGTACCATTATAAATGCAGCTCATTTCATGCTACCAAATTATACTATCTATGAGTTAATACAAGTTGTGTGCTTAACAAAACATTATTATCATTTAATTTTATCTTATATAATCATAACTAATCTAAAGAGATCCCTATTTTTACATTTAAACAAGTTTTATATTAATAAACAATAAATAACATACTTATTCAATCTTTTTTCTTGCTTTTAAATGTTGATTATACATAACCATACATTTCTAAAACTAATGCACTTGTGTTATTAAAAAATGCACCAAAGAACATAAACTAATAACATGGAAAAAAATAGATAAATTCCAATAACTCTAACAATTTTTAGAGCTTTCTAACTGTGCAAAAATAACCTTTATAAATTCACTCAAGCTAGTCATCAGTTTTCCTGTAGGATCACAGCTAGGACTTTTGAGTAAATCTGATAATTATATAATAATCTGTTCAAAACATAACGTAATACACTATTATTTGATAGATGAAAACCCTGATTTTCTATCAATTATAAGTAATGCACTTAAACATAAGAGAGAACTACTAACACATCCTGAAAGAGAGGATGAGACAGGTAGGCGTGACAAAAGGGGCTTGATTTTATATTTGATAGCTCTGTAACTAAACAAAGTAGAAGGTTATAAATATTATGATTTGCCTGAGCAATGATAATTTTATAGCAGGTAATTTCTGTTCAGTTTTATACATTTTGGAGGGGTGGTGTATAAAACAGGGAAGATGGCCAGAGAAAATATGATGTGGTATACAAAGAAAATTCAAGATTTTTGAAATATTGTCTTCTACAATTAAAATCTTAAAACTTGTATACTATTAAGATATGGATTATTAGCTCAGATTTTACGCTATACCAATTGGTATAACATAAACAAACAGAAATCTTATAAAATTTTGAATGTAAGACACTGCTTTTCATGCAAATGGATAACAAAAATAACATCTGTACCACTATCGTGTCTCTCATATTCAAGTTGGCCTGATGAGCCCTGGCAATCCATATAAATATAATTTGGTTAAAATTATTGTACTTTCATTCTAACTTTCAATCTTAAGTTCTTAGAATGACACAAAACTGAGTTTATATATTTTTAAATTTCATATTTAAAAAAAAATGACAATTTGTTGAAAGCTTCTATAAAAGGATTATTTATCTACGTGTTTTATTTCATCAATGACAGATGGCACTAATTTCCTTCAAAAGACAGTTTCAATGAGATAAAAGTTAATTCCTTTTACATGATGATTGACACCTTAAAACATGTCAAAAAGTAATACCCACATTTCATACCTCTTCTGACTATTGTGTAGGAACTGTTTACATAGTTTCTGTTAAGCAACAGTTACATTTGTAACACACACACACACATTAAAAAAAAAGAGATGGAGAAATTAAAAATTAAACAGGTTACACATCAGTCACTACACTTTCCAACATTAAACAGGTTACACATTGCTTTCACTACACCTTCCAACATTAAACATGTTACACATTGCTCTCACTACACCTTCCAAAATTAAACATGTTACACATCGCTGTCACTACACCTTCCAACATTAAACATGCTACACATCGCTGTCACTACACCTTCCAACATTAAACAGGTTACACATCGCTGTCACTACACCTTCCAACATTAAACATGCTACACATCGCTGTCACTACACCTTCCAACATTAAACAGGTTACACATCACTGTCACTACACCTTCCAACATTAAACAGGTTACACATCACTGTCACTACACCTTCCAACATTAAACAGGTTACACATCACTGTCACTACACCTTCCAACATTAAACAGGTTACACATCACTGTCACTACACCTCCCAACATTAAACAGGTTACACATCACTGTCACTACACCTCCCAACATTAAACAGGTTACACATCACTGTCACTACACCTCCCAACATTAAACAGGTTACACATCACTGTCACTACACCTTCCAACATTAAACATGTTACACATCACTGTCACTACACCTTCCAACATTAAACAGGTTACACATCACTGTCACTACACCTTCCAACATTAAACAGGTTACACATCACTGTCACTACACCTCCCAACATTAAACAGGTTACACATCACTGTCACTACACCTTCCAACATTAAACAGGTTACACATCACTGTCACTACACCTTCCAACATTAAACAGGTTACACATCACTGTCACTACACCTTCCAACATTAAACAGGTTACACATCACTGTCACTACACCTTCCAACATTAAACAGGTTACACATCACTGTCACTACACCTTCCAACATTAAACAGGTTACACATCACTGTCACTACACCTTCCAACATTAAACAGGTTACACATCACTGTCACTACACCTTCCAACATTAAACAGGTTACACATTGCTGTCACTACACCTCCCAACATTAAACAGGTTACACATCACTGTCACTACACCTTCCAACATTAAACAGGTTACACATCACTGTCACTACATCTCCCAACATTTACAAATAAAGTTCAAGATCATTTACATTTCATCCTATTTGCACACATAACGAAAATGTTAAATATAAATATAATGTGGAATTTTGTGTAAAATGTGCAATGTTATAAGAGACTGAGACACATTTACCTTGCTATCACCAAGATTGGCTATGTATAAAGTATTGTTGATAGCTAAAACAGTTATCGCTGTGGTACCATCTTTCCATGAGGGCTTGTGTTTTGAGGCTTCTTTAAGGAATTCTTCATCTGTCTTCTTGAAAGTCTCTATTAAACAACGCTTTATTTCTTTTTCTACCTGAGTCAGGTCCCCTATGACATGTACAATATACACACTCATATATGTTCTTTTACTTTTCATGATATCAGCTGATATGTTCTATAAGAATAAATATATTCAAAAGTGTGTAAAGCTGAAACTGCTTCACAGTAGCTTAATCCAAACATCATGTTCCTTTCCATAATCCAAACATCATGTTCCTTTCCATAATAATATTCAGTACTTCTTACAAGATGATTTATGTTATGAAATGTTAAAACTTTAACATCTATGATCTAATAAATCTGGCATCTTCCAAATAGATCTTTAATAAACAGGCCTGACTGTATTTTAATCTGAAAGTATGTTGAAATAGAAAATCAAAAAATGAATCATGTTTATTGTAAGGTCAAAACCTCAGAATTATCTGAGGCTACACACTATAAGAAATTCAAAATTGTATTTTCTACACGATATTTTACTATATGAAATAAGTGAAGTGTTATAGTACAATTCCATATGACATAAAAACCCTCAAAATACAGCAATGTTATACAAGCTTACATTTTAACTCATGTAAAATAAAGTCATGATACAGAAATATTCTACCTGCAAGACAAAATAGTTAATTGTGACAAATAAATACTTTACACGAATAGTTCGAGTAAATAGTCATGGTATGTGATACAAGCATTCTGTATGAGACTGAGTCATCATTTAAAATAATGGAACTCTCTCAAAGTAAAACAGAAAATTCATGATACAAATTCATTCCACGTAACAGCTAGATTTGACAATCATGGTAACCTACACATTCTAGATTAAGTAGAAACAATATATAGATATTTATATTACATTAAAAAATATTAGAGCATAACAACCACACTATGTTAATATGCCATACAAAAAGTAACTGTTGTGGTATACGCTTATACGATGTACAATACTATAGCACACAATAAATGTAGATAGTTGTGATATAAGTTAATTACAAGGAAAAAGTTGGAGAGACTGACTTTGTCATATCTTGTTACAATAGGAAGCATTTACAATTTATGAATTGAAAGATGTGAAGTAAACTAAATTTGCTGTAATACAATATATATTTTTTCGACACATGACTTAAGTTTCATTACATATGCTCCTTTACGATACTTGTGACATTTTCTGAATCTCAAATGTTAATGAGGGGGGAAATCACTTCAACAAAAACAAAAATCTTTAAAATCAAATCAAAAGCAAAATTAAAAGTTGCAGTAGTAAGGTCTATCTAGATTAAACAAAAACTGAAAAGACACTCATGTTTATTTAACACTTTTAGGAGCATTTGAACACAAATTTTTCATAGAAGCTTGTATAACTATTTGATTTGGTTAGCATTGTTAAGAACTCATCATGAAATGAAATCCATCTGTGTATCAAAACAATTTTTAGCTCAATCATTAAGCAAAAAATAGTTACATAATAGCAAAGTTTCAAAGTCAGCCATGATTAGCACTAGCATTTCACATTTACTTAATTTTGGTTAACAAGCAATCATCCTAACAGTTTAAGGATTAACATTATCGTTGGGTAAAAATCAAATACTATCTGTTTCTAACATTACGTATGATATGAATTGTTAGATCTTACTCACATTTCAAAATCAAGTTTAGACCACTTTTAACATTTAAAACAGCTTTATTTTAGGATCTATGAGGTGCTAAACACAAACAAATCCTACTTTCAACTATGGTAAGTATTTTAACTGTAATTATGTTAGAATTGGAAAACATTAAGCTATATTCATATAAAATACATATTACAGTGTAAGCTATATTCATATAAAATACATATTACAGTGTAAGCTATATTCATATAAAATACATATTACAGTGTAAGCTATTTTCATGGCACCTGTTGATTTTTGTATGTACTGATGGTGTTATGGTCAAAGGATGTTTCAAATGTTAAGCTTACAATCATAACAGTGGTTGAATTCAAATTTGTTAACATTTGACACCAGGTTATTGAAATAAGTGCAACCCTTGGACGACTGGTGTGGCCATTTTCAACCACAGACAACCAAATAAATTAAACTAGAATACTGTTAAAATACTAAGAGCAACATATGCATGGCATGTTTATGTGTGTGTTTTCTCATAGCAAATCCACATAGGGCTATTTGTTGTGTTCACCAAGGGGAATCAAACCCGTGATTTTAGTGTTGTAAATCCATACACTTACTGCTGTTCCATGGGGAACGGTTTACATGTGTGTAAATTAAAAGTGAAAAAACATGCAATCTTTAAACAACTTATAAAGAATCTTACACTAAGATGATAGCAGTAGACTTAACACAATGGAAATTTAAGGTGTAAGTATACAATTATTCTCATATTATCTTACAAAGATAAAAAAACAAAAAACATGTGCCTGGATGTTTGTTAATTTTGAGATTAGGTGTTTTAATTACTAAAGTTCTACAATTTTCCTTTTATTTATGTTAAAATTCTTATTTTGATATGGAGGCACTGTATTATAAAAATATGTGGTGATTGTATTGCATGTGATAATTTATGTTCGAGGGAGAAGTTTGGTGTTCTTTTATTTGTGTTAATTTGCATTCAGTTTCACTTATGTAGAAATCAGAACAGTTGTCACATTGTATTTTTAAATGGTTCCTGGTTGTGGGGGTTCATCATATATCTTTCTTATCATTTCTTGGGTTAAATAAATCTAGTACGAATATTTATATTTGTGGATTCTCAATCTTCACCACAGTGGAGTGCTTAGGTTTTGAATAGATGGGACAGTTCAAGTGACTGTTATTGCATTGTTTTCTGGGGGAGTTCTTTACAAATAGGGTCAGTCAGATCTTTTTAATCAAGCATTTTGACTAAAGATTTGCCCATGAATATATGGGGTCAGAGTGTTGACTGCTTTGAATGCAAAATGATTTTCATGTTAATATTAAAAATACTTTCCTTCACCAGAAAATGTTTACATTTCATTTTTGTAATCTCCAAAATATCCTAAATAAATATGAAACTTCATTCGTTCAGTTAAAGTTTATATTTTATCTGTTATTTTCTCTACCCTTACTCTTTGTATACTCACTTGATTTGACTGGTTTTGTAACCACAATAAAATATGAAGTAAATCTAAATTACCTTTTTTTCTTTTTTGTACAATAACTGCAAACTGTAACTACTTTTGCATCTCAGGACAGCTGAAATGGGTATTAACACTTTTACTGATAAAGCAGAGAATGTTTCAACCTTCTTAGGTCATCTTCAGGTTAACAAATGTAACTACACTAGTTTATCCTTAAGTGCTTAAGGCTTATAACAGTATACATCTCTTTGTAATTAATTTTCTTGCCTTCAGAAATAAGTAATTAATAATCGCACCACATAAGTTGTAAATCATTCAGTGGACAAGCAGCTCATGTTACCATATTAAAGGATGTAATGTACATCTGCTTATGATTTGTATTCCACAAGTAATTATTTTCTTTTCCATAATTTTACCTAATCTAACTTTATCTAGCCTAATATATTTATAATTTTCACATTTTAGTTACTATTAAAACAATAAATAAAAAATATATATGAAAAACAGGAAATATTGCAGAACACATATTTGACCTCGTGTTCTTTACTGTGGTTTTTAAGCTTACTTTTTTATAATGATGGTACTATTAATAGTGTGTCAATTTTAATTTACTTAAATAAATACACCTAAGAAAATAGTGTAACATTTTGCATAAAGAAGAAAATGTTTTTAAAATATCACAGTTTAACAAGCTATTTAACTATGACAAGAGGGTTTTCAATTCATTCCCTTAATTACTCGATCTGAGCACAAGATAAATTGCTCATCTGAAAGAGCCAGACAATATTCTATACTGTGAACAGCGTAGCTGCATACATTATTCATCAGATTAAAACTCTGCCTTTCTATTGGTTATAAATGATACAGTATAAACCATCAGTTGCAACTAGTGAAAGAGGGGATATGACAAATGGGCCTAATCTAAAAGTTTACGACTCCATTCATCAATAAAAGTTAGATTTTACCTTATTAACAACTATATTAAAATAAATAATTATGTTAGATTTCATACTTGAGAGAGGGGTGATAAATGAATTGGAGAAGGTACAAATAAACGTCATGATTCTCATATTTGGGAGGATAGAGGATTTTCAAAATTTTTTTTCTGAGTAAATTAAGACTTCTAACTAATATAATGTTAAATTATAGTTTATTAGCTATGTTTTAATGACAAGTCTATTTCAATATATTGATAATAAAGTAATCTACTTAAATTTTCAATGCAACTCTGCAATAGGGTTAATCAGGATAACAATTGACCCTATTATGAAACTGAGTTGTTTTTTAATTAACTATTATAAATGGAAACTCGTCAGGTTACATAAAACATTTGGTTAAACATGTACTTTTCTCCACCAATGTTATCAATGATGTATAAAATATTAGCTAATGGAATTAAACCTTCTAATCTACGTAGTTTTTGCTGTATTGTGAATGGAAAGCCATTTAAGTAGTGCATACTTGAATGGAAAGGAGGCAATCTTTTGACTGTACCAAGGCTTCAGTATAGAAATGTCATCTACTTTTCTTTCAACAGACAGAAGTAGTCCTCTCAGGTTCTTAAACCTACTCTACCTAGAGTTCTACTGAACCAGTTAACAGTTTCTACTGCACGTCTTTTTTGTAAACCCCTGTACTGAGACTATTGTATGATTGGGACTCAAAATGCTATTTTCCTTAGCAACACCAAATAATTAGCAATAAACAGATCTTTACACAAACCAATATAGTGGATAAGCTACAGTGGTAAAGTTTTGTGTAGTTTCATTTCCAAACACAAGAACAAAATTTTTATAGCACTTGCACAACTTACCAAAAGATATTAAAATTCACTGTAGAAAATAAAAGTAATTACATCAATAATTTTTTATATGTTAACATCTGATTATTCCACAGTTTCAGTAGAAAAGCTTATAAGAAAAGGATGGTATAATTATACTACAAATGTGAATGCTACATTAACTAGTTTGCCAACCATGCAATGGAAATTACATACTTAAAATGTTTTACAGAACCTAACAAGTTTCAGCTGGTTGGGTTTCTGAAACAAAAAATGGCACATAAAAACCACAGAAGAACATATATCATGGCAATAGTTTAGGTTTAAGTTTATTTATATAACCAGGGAAGGTTAGAGATGTTTATCTCTTCATCCCACTGCATGACTGACAGTTATACGGCACTTGGTTTTTAAGTTTTCTTAATTTGCTGTGAACTAGAGATAATTTTTTTTATGATTGTGGCCATTGAAGAAGATGAAGAAAGCCAAGAGAGCCATGAAGATATTATGGAAGATCGGAAGAAAAGCCAAGAGGAAGTGTGGAAGTTAAACTTCAAAAAAATGGTTTTTGACTGTAGGAGAAAGATGTACCATCACAGACAGGTGAGCAAGCTGTGTATGTCTGCTCCTGTTTAACAAAAAACTTGTTTCCTTTTTTTCTTTCCACTTGGTGGGACTTAGAGATATTTAACATTAATTATTAATGTTTTTAAGCTTACACTGACTTGGTTAAATGAGTTAATCATGGGATAAGATGATCCTTTTCAGAGCTGAAATCAGTAGATCCTAACTTTCTTGGAAAGTTTGCTACAGGGGAAATGGAAGTACCCTGAGAAAACCCACTTTCATGACCAGAGCACCAAATGAAATTATCCTGGCCGTGTCTGGAAGATGCCATGGAAAAAAAAAACAAGGATTATTATTCACATACACAAATATATGAAACTTCATCTAGAAGAAACCTGATGGTAATAGACAATTGTTGTGTAGCTAGGTGAGTCTGGGTAGGCAGACAGGCTAGCCTGCTGGAAGTCTTGGATTGATTGGGCAGAGGAATGGCTTGTTCTGAAAGATTACCTTCCTGCATGGGTCTGTAAAAGTTTGAGTCTCAGCTGGTTGGGTTTTGGGTGGTTGTCACTTTTTGAAAATCAGGTCAGTCTTCTGAATTTGTCGTTGGTCTGGATTAGTTGGTTCTTCTTGTTTGTGTTTCTTGGCATACTAGGTGTAGGCTGTCTGTGGAAGTGGAGATATTGCATTTTATGATTTGAAGTCTGGGTCTCATGTAAAGATTTGTAATTACTGTTGTCTGTGTGTTCTTGTTTGTGTTTAAGGTGACTTGGAGGTTAGTAGGTTGTTTGGTGATGATCACTGGTGATCCACTGGCTTGGGAACGATGGATAGAACTCTTGCTTGATACTCTTGCATGGGTATTCTCATTCAGTTCTGCCCTCTATACGTAAAAATGTTTTTGCACGTCAAGTCTTCACCATCACATATTCCATAAACGTGGTTCAACTGCATCTCATGTGTAAATCATCATGCAACAACTTTCCACCAATAGGAGTTAGACACACCCTCCTGATGTGACTCCCTCTATTTTATTTTACCAAGCTATCACTTGAAGGTCAGGCAAAAAATAAAAATACCAGTTTTCTGTGACAAAGAAGGATGGGAAGTGTGAAAGGAGATAAATACCTATTGGAAATACAATTTCAGAGTTGGAAAATAACGTTTATGATGTTACCTCCATTTAAACATATGGCTAGAAATCAACATTGAATAAATGGAGGGACTGGTGTAAATGACACAAAAAAACATCCTTTAAAAGCATCCAAAGGCCATCCATGAAGTGTGATCCCCACAGGGAGAGGAACAAACATGAGAAATTGCTCTTATTGTGTACCAGGTGTTGCATACACAGACAGAAGGTGGGAGGCAAACAACTAAAAGGGAGAGGAAAACCAGGTAGATTTGAATCGAAATCACAACATACTTAAATCTCAGTCCCAGTGAATACTATAGAAGAACCATGTATAGACAAGAATATGGGGAAAACTAAAATGGATGTGCTCCAAATGTGTAGAGTAGCTATAGTATGATGGACTGCACACAAGCCCAAAATCAAGCAGCATCAGAAGTACCACTTCCAATCCCTGGGTAGGAGGAGAATCCACATCATCTTCACCTCAAGTTGAATAGAATGGTTAATATATCTATTTAACACCTACACATCTGGGAACCCAAAATCTGAATGTTAAACATAGGGAAGTGCCAATGTGGCAGTTCCTGTAAAATCAAATCCAATCTTACTGGAATCCTTCAGCAAAAAAACAGCCTTAGACATGGGAAAAATTGAGTTGGAGTGCTAGCAGGAGAAACTTTGCCCCAAACATCATCATGCTCTAGATAAGACTGTACAGAAGTTGTAGTGAGTGTGGGTGTGCAACATCAAATTCCAGAACCCACCACAAAGAAGTAGAGAATACGAAACACAACTAAACCATTGCCCCAAAGACGAGGAATCACAAACTACATGATTTAAAAATATGTGTTCTATCATCACTCATTTTGGTACATTCTCGGCAGTGATTTATGAGGAAGGTAAAAAACTGAAAATATTCTTATGTATGGAGATGGCCATATGCAATTTTTTTGTGACCAATGGAGATTATCCATTAAATTCCATTTACAGTCTGAAGAAAAAGATGCCAGGTAGTCTAAGAACCAGTAGTTACTGTAATCACTTCACCATTTGCACAAAAGTAACTTATTACGGAAGCTACTTTGACACTTATCAAACCAGGAAATGCTTTGTCGCAAGTTTAGAAACTTCCAATGTTGGGAGACAAAACTTAGAATTCTTAATATGTCTAGTTATGTCCAAACCAAATGTAAGGGTAATGAAATGAGTCTAATCTCTATTCCAAGTGAATTAGCATCAAGAAATGGCATGCCTTTCCAATCGTAAACAGGTTCAGAGGTAAATGGTCACTATGTATTATGTTTCCTCAGAAAGTTATGGTAATCTTAAAAGCAATTAAGTGATGAGCAATGAACAATAAAGAAACATAATGGAGCAAACTTTAGTTCTTAATTTGAAAAAAATTTAAAGAAAGATTGTGCAAATACTATTTATTTCTAACCTAATCAAAGTGACGAGTACAAAGGACAAATAAATGGAACTTGTTATAAGCTACAAGCTTCCATAAAGCCATTCCTCTTAAAGAAATTATGTTATCAACATCAGTGACTGTTATTTTAATTCCAGAATAAGTAATTCCCAAGGTATAACCTGAACAAACAAGAGGTAAAGTTGGACAGTTATCTTTTCATCATTCTTACAAAATGTAAACTGATTCCTGTGACAGTTATTCTTTCAACAAACCATAATTTTTAAAGCCTTCAATTTTGCTTGGTTACGTGGCTAACCAACAGAAAATCACACTTCCTGCACCAGCATCCTGTATTTCATTCTTTATTAATAGTTTTCTTTTACTATTAATTATAAAGTACCTATAATCATCAGAAAGTCAAGGTTATTGTCTATCAAATGAAGTATTGTGTTACGTTGTGTTCTTAATAGCTAAGTATCAATTTTACTTATAACACAGCTTTGGTTCTCATGGGAATCACAATGACTTGCTTGAATAAATTCATAGTGGCTTTTGTCTTACAGTAGAAAACCACAAAAATTTTGAGTTTTAGATTAATAATGTGCAAAATGTAGACCATTTCCCCTATGTTCTTTGGTGCATTATTTAATTAACTGCAAATTATTTACTGTATTACCTATATTACTACATACAATGTTTAAATTTAAATGTTCTCAACAATTGACAACACAAGAAAAGGAAACTTGGGTAAGTAATTTATTTTTTATTCTTATAAAATTAACTAAAATATAAAAATAGGGATCATTTTAGATTAATTAATATAAAATTATGTAAAATTAATAATAATAAAATAATTTTTTTTCATGGAATGTGAACACAAGCAGCATATAGGTAATGTCATTCAATAACATAACTGAGCTACACATGCCTTGAGTGTTTTACAACTTATTGTGGCACAAACAATGGTTAAACAAGGTTAATCAGTGATAGATGTATACTGTTACAAGCTTAGATTTATTTGAGATAAAGTAACATAGTTGCACATAACTATTTTAAGTCATTCTAGAAAGAAACAAAGAAAGATATTTCAAATTATCTGATCCTGTTTTGAGTAAGGGTAGAAAAAAAGAGCAGATAAAATATTAAAAAAACAAACGTTTGATATATATTTAAGAATTGTTAGGGATTACACAAATGAAATTTGATATTTTTGAAATAAGGCAAAGTATATTTAAGCTTGACATGAAAATCACTTTGCACACCGACTATACAAAACAAACACTCAATATATTCATGGACAAATCATTTAGTTTATTAAAATTACTTTTCTAAAAATATGATTTTTTGTTATGTAAACGACTTGCAATGTTACCAGAAAGACTACCAAACTTCATGAATATAAACACAATATACTGAAAGTTAGAAAACATTGAATGTATAAAGACTTCAAATAATTACAAATAGGTAATATATTGATCAAACTGACTGAGCTGGTGTTAAGAAGGTTAGTGTTCATGTGACGCCATAATGAAATGTCCAAGTAAAACAGGAAACAAGAACAAAAGGAATTATATTACATTCCTTTATCAACATATTGTTTCAAACTACACAAATGTAGAGGAAAAAGTTTTAAATTCTGAATAAATGTAAAATTTTACCTTACTCACATAAAGAAGATGGAAAATACAACAAACATATTTGCACACCACAGAGTAAAATCTGATGAGAATATAGAAACAAAAATGAGTGTCAGTTAATGTTGCTTTCAGAATTAACCTAAGAAATAAGTAGATGCATCTGATTGTGGAGAGCAACAATGAGTGGACATCAGATGAGACAAACAAAAATTACCAGTGGAAGAAACACAGAACTACAGAAGAAAAGAAATGAAAGTGTGCAAGATATTTTTGCAGTTCTAGTCTGAAGGAGTTTCTCTGAAAACCACACCCATAAACTAAAAACATTTGTAAGATAGACAGTGCCACCTTTACTAATGATGCTGTCCAGCATCAGGGGTAAATCTATCTAAAATTGTATTGTTCAGAGTCATACGATGGCACAACAGTAAAATGTCAAATATTGAGAATCAATAGTCACATTGACCACACATTGGTGCATAAGTTCCAGATAAATGAAAACAAGGAGTTAAAAAACTGTGACCAATGTGTAGTATAATTAGGAAAACTTTCTCTTTCTGATCCCCACAAAAATAAGAGGGTTTTAGCTGAAAAAGCTTGTTTTCACATTTCTCACTCCAAGTTGACAGCCAACTAGCTAGGAGCCAAGCCTTGAATACAGGATGTATGGAACAAGCACAGTAGTGACAGTGCCAAAACAGACAGACTTAGCTGCAGTGTAAGTGAGCTCATTCCCGCAAATACCAACATGGCTTGGTATCCAGAAGAACTGAATAGAAATAGACATTAAAGTGAAACGAGCCAGTCAGTTTTAGATTTCAGGGAAAAAAGTGAGAACTAATGTAAAGCAAACCCAAAGCTACTACAGAGCTAAGCAAGTTGATACAAATAGTACAATTCCAGTACTTCTTAGCTTCTATGTGATCCAAGGCAAGAGAAATGCCATACAGTTCAGCAGTGAACACACAAACTGTAGAGGGAATTCTGTGTGCAATCATCAAACCACAACAAACCATGGCAAAACAGAGCCACCTGATTTTGAACCATCTGTATAAATGGGAATGGAAGGATGGTTTGAGAAATGTTCAGCAAAGAAAGGATGTTATCTCCAATTGGGAGTATTTGCTTTTCTCAGATGATTTAAAGAAAGATCAAACATAAAGATAGTAATTAGCCATGGTTGAATGAGTTGAGCAATGCATACAGCCAATGTCATCCAAAAACAAACCCAATTCATCTAATTGTGCCTGGATACAAAGGCCAAAAGAAATAATGGCAGATCTTCTGTTCTGAAAAAAGCATGGCCCACTGAGGAAGGAAAGCACAACCCTAGATAGGATGCTGTAGCAAAGATCAAAGTTTTGAAGCATACATTAAAGACAGTTGCAAATAGTGGAGGTGTAGAGGAGGTTTGTGAGACTGTGTACATACTCTGGACTGGGAAACTGCAGAAAACTCCAGTGCAGAGCTGAAGCCCTTGATGATGAAGGGGTCCAGCATATTTAAGGCTTATGGTCCAGTTTTAATCAAATAAGAGCACTATGTATTTTGAGTATAGAATATCAATTTGTTCCCCAAGAGGTGGAAGAGAGGACACAGAGGATGTTCAGTGTTTTTGTACACACAACTCATAGCTGCTTGATGTGTGGTATAAAAGTCAGATTACATTCAAAGATTAGCCCCAAGAACTTTGCCCCAGGGGCCATAGGAAGAACAACTTCACAGACATGGAGTTCAGGTTCAAGGTGAATACCCCATTTGCAGTAAAAAGTGCATGTAAATGGTTTTAGAGAGATAAAAGTTAAAACCATCTAGTGTGGTTTACTTCAGTTAACAATTGAGGGCAGTCTGCAGCTGTTGCTCAATAAACCTCATGCTCGACAACTGACAAAAAAGTGTAAGTCATCGACGTAGAGCCTGTTTAGAACAGTAAGAGGGAGTTATCCAGTGATAACATTAACCTCAAGACAGTCTTGAGGGACTCCAAGTTCCTGTAGAAAATAACAGAACAGTGTCAAACCTACATGAACTTAGAATTGCCTGCCCATTAAAAAGTTTAATTAAAATGGGCAAATGCCACGCAACTCATACAAGTTGATGTCTCATAAAATACCATACCTTTACATAGTATCATAAGCCTTCTCAGGGTCAAAGAATATTGATTCAAGATGTTGTTGCTTGAGAAAGGCTTCTCTGATCAACATTTCAAGTCAAATCAGGTGGTTCACAGTGGAGCACTATCATAGAAACCCACATTGGATGAGCGAGAGGAGGTTGTTTGATTTCAATCAATAAGTATTCTCTCTAAGGTCTCACAGAGACAGCTTGTCAAAGCAATTGGATGGTAATTTGAAGGAATATTGGGATCCTTCCCAGGCTCAAAGAAAGGTAGGTCAACAGCATGATACCACACATCAGGAAAAACATTCTCCTACCATATCTGGTTTAAAATATTCAGAAGAATAATGAGAGAAGCAAGAGAGAGATGGCATAGCATCTCACAGTGTATATCATCATGTGACTGATGTACTGCCAGACCAATGAAGAGCCAACTTGAGTTCCACAAGTGTAAAGGCATGATTATGGTTTTAAAGATGATCAGCCTAAGTCTTGATGGCTAAGAAGGTGGATGATGAAACAGAAGTGCTAGATATCAGGCAAAAGCTTTTGCCAAGAGTATTGCTAATGCTCTGGGCATCAGTAACTTCCTGACCATCAGGAGGAAAGATCAAAAGAGAAACAGCATTTTATTGCCCACAAAACTTCCAAATCTTGTCCTATATGACTTTGGAACTGGTGGAAGAAGAGGTACTGGTTGTGAATTTAATCCAAGAACCCTTCTAGCCTGCTGAAAAGTGATGCAGTTCAAATATGTGGGATACATACAAAAGGTATCCTAGGCCTGTTTTTGAGCCTTCCATGCCACATGGTAGACAGTACTCCACCACAGATGAGAATACTGTGGGAACATGTTGAGGTTTTAGGAATATGATGAGCAGCTTCCTGTATAATACAGTCAGTCACTGCTGTTATGCAGTCATCTATCAATAGCTTACAGGTGACAGCAGGATCAAGTTTCATGAGAGCAGTGAAGAAGGGCTAGTTGACTTGATTCAGCTTCCACCAGGACAAGCAGGTTTGGTGGCATTGTCCACAGCCTGTCTCTCTCAAAATAACAAAAAGTGATCACTACCCAATGGTTTACTGTCAACCCTCCATAAAAATTGGGGTGAAGGGTAGCAGAATGAAAGACCAATAGCAGTAAGAGACTGAAAAGGTACATGAAAATAAGTATAAAAACCAGTACTGATGAGAGAAAGGTTATGATCTGAAAGTACACATTCTAAAGAGCAATCCCTCCCATCAATGTCAGCACCTCCCTGGAGGGAACTATGTTAATGAAGTCTCCCAGGAATAACAAGGGAGACAGCAACTGTTCAACAAAAGCATCAAAGTCTGATTGCCCATAAGTCTCTCCAGAAGACAAGTAGAGAATATACAGTGATGGTATGACCAAAGTAAACATGGATGGCTACAGCCTCCAAGAGTGTTGTTAAATGGCAAAAACAGAGTGGGCACTTTCTGATCAATCAGCAGTGCCACTCCTCCATGCACTCATCCATCACAAAACCTGTCATTTCTGTACAAAGAAAACTGTCAAAAGGTGACTGCACCAGCAGGTTTCACAAATATTTCCTGTGAGGAAAGACACACAGGATGGTAAGATTCAATAAGTGCTTTGATGTCCTCCAGATCAGAAAGTAAACCTTGACAGTTCCAATGTATCAAGGTGGCCATTTTTATTAATGTGTAGGCAAACTAGGTGTAAAGCCCTTCTGTTTTTGACCACGCCTTTTTTCTTTATTTTCTTCACTCGAACCTCCATGGATCCTGCCCTGATTCCAGTGACTGAGGGCACGAATGAATGATTGTTCTGCATCTCTGAGGCTGGAGAAGAAAATAAGCCTGGCAAAATGCCCATACCAAGAACCAAAGGAGGTGGATCAAGGGATCTGCTGGAAGGAATGGTAGAAATAGATTGGTGTTGACGTAGCTTTATCAGCTTTCTCAATCATGAAGGATAAAAGACTTTTCACATAGTTTCAGAATGATTTTTTTGGAGGTACAAGGCACTGTAGCAGTGAAGTGAAGTGCCGCAGCATACATCTGAAATGGAATGGTAGACCATTTACTTTTAAGCCTCAGGTAAGAAATGTTTTAAACCATTTTCAAACACTGCAACTCTTTTTCTTCCACCAACCTTGGGCATGAACAAAAGTAAGATGGGTGAGAACCACTACAATTAATAAAATGAAGGTCTATTTCATGCTCATAGGCATCATTGTCCTTGAAATCACAATGTAAATACGTCAAGGAACCAGAACATGATGTTTTCAAGAGACCCAATTGCTGACATTGGAAACATCTGAGTGGGTCCAGAATATATGGCCATACCTTGAAATTAATATAACCTGCCTTGATGGTGGCAGGTGGATGTGGTGATGTAAATGTCAAAATTAGGATATTGGTCAGCATTATAATTCCATCTTTACAGGTGGAGATAAGCCTCAGTGCAGAAACTTCTTGGGTGCAGAAACCAGCAAGAATCTCCAAGTCAGGGATGTTCTTCAAATCCCTTTAAACAATAACTCCCTGTGAAGAATTCAAAGCAGCATGGAGAGTAATTTCAAGGAGTAAATCT
This sequence comes from Carcinoscorpius rotundicauda, assembly GCA_011833715.1. Taxonomy (NCBI): domain Eukaryota; kingdom Metazoa; phylum Arthropoda; class Merostomata; order Xiphosura; family Limulidae; genus Carcinoscorpius; species Carcinoscorpius rotundicauda. Next base: position 92,155,247 of record CM022396.1, on the reverse strand, counting down.
CAATGGCCTTTGAATGTGAAAGTAGTTAATTGTGTTTAGCAGTAGATGTTTCCAACTATATATCAACAGCAAGAAGCTTTTTGACTGACTTAGAAGAGCTGCCAAGTCCCTTCTGAACAAAAAAGGGAGACATTTTCCCTAAAGGTTTGTCTGATAAAGAGTGTAATATCAGAAAATGAGGTACAGGTGTTGAAGATGTTGAAGGTTGCTGTTCAAAATCTTCAAGATTTGGTTGTTCATCAATGGTCTGTTTTTCACTTTTTTTTAAAAATCTGATTAGGGGTATACATAATAAAGAAAAAATGTTTCAAAACCCACTGACCCCATCCCACCACAGAGCCCTATGATGGAATGCACTACAATGTCAAAAAAGGACATTGCAGCAATGCCATGGTTTAACGAACACTATATCCAAACCCCAGCATCATGTACAATGTTTTCAACACCTGTTGAGAACATCCAACACTGATACTTGGTTGGTCACAACCCAAGTAGACCAGCGGACTGACTCTGGGAGGGCTATACCAAGGCTGCCTGTCTGCAGAAATTCAAGGCCAAAGTGGTATGTTAGAGTTGGACCCCTCAACCAGAACCTTCTCTAGGAGGTCCCTTCATCATGTACAGGAATCCACACCAAGGAAATATATTTTAGTATATTTCAATGAAAGATCAACCTTATCATAAGGATCATGAGAATGCAGTACATTGAAATTTGACTATAATAAAAGCAGTAGGAAAAAAAACCTAAATGCGAAAATAAAGCTTAAGTCTTCTGAAAATGAAACAAACAGCAGTGGATTAAGGCAATCTATATGAATAATAAATTTTGAACCAGCAGACACTAGAATACTACCTCAGAGAAAAGTATTTCACTCAACAGACCATGCATTTCCTCCAAAAGCAAAATTAGTGTTGAACATTAATTTATGGACAAGCATTTTGTTTTGTTTTTTCATCTATCTGGTGGAGACTGTTAATTTCAACAAAACTGTTAATTTAATCTTTGATTTCTGTTCATACTGTTGATATTAAGTTTTATTTCTTAAAAACAGATATATTATTTTGATTGAAGTTCTAAATTTATTATTACAATCTATTCTTTACTGAATTTTTAGTTTTTAGTTTGCGGCTATTAACACCATCATTATTCTGCTGGTGGTTTTAACTTAATATTTCTGTGGAAAACTGCTTTACCTGTAAAGTTTATTTACTGTTAACATGCTTTTATAAGAACTGGAAAACAACCAATTAGGATCCTGTTGATTTTTAATATACTGTGAAATGTAAAACAGTGTCTATGTTGTGCTTGTTTTCTTTCTTGAACCTTTTGCACTGGTTTTGTGAATTTTGTCTCTACACATGGGTTTTACAGATGCCATGATTCAACTGACCTTATCCTAGAAATGAAGCATTATGTGTAAAATAGTTCAGACACTAGCTGGAACAGGCGGTACCCTTGGGTAACTTAGCTGTCAGATATTGGTGAAGCTGGGCTGCGGAGAACTGTGAAGCACGAACTCCTCCGTGGCCATCAAACACTGCATAGTAAGCTAGTCTGTATCTAGAAAAATAACAAAAAAGTAATTACATACAGTGCACTAATTATCAAGAATCATTACCAAAATTTAATATTTTAAAAGTGTATAAAAAAAGTGCCTAGCATCATAACTAATTTTGAAATTGATAGAACAAATATAAATATATTAAGGTTATCAGGAATACAGTAGTCACACTATTCAAAAATGTTATCACATACCTGCTGAAACTTCTTGGTTATAATTTAAATAATATTTGTATAATCTGGGAAAAGATGGCTCAAAGTAACTGAAATATTTGTGTAAAACTATTAAATTCAGGGTTTTCAGGGAAGATGTATTGAAAAATAACCACAAATCTTTTAATCTTTACAATAAATATGTAACTATTTATACAGTCCACGATTCTTTCCTACATAGTATATAATATATATAGTATATCCCAAAACTATCCTCCATGAGAATGCAACCAGCTAATGTGCAATATATTGTGTCATATCTTTTTCAATAAAACTTAGATGGCAAAACATTACTGAATTGCTTTAATTTTTCAACTGGCAATATTTACTGTTAATTATTGCAAATAATATTTTTCATTTTATTTACATGAAATTATTTGAAATCTTAGCGTATATAAATGATATATTCTTGACATTTTGAATTAACTTTAAAATATTTATAGTGGCATACTTTTTTCACAGCACACTTAATATTTTCTTTAGTGGAACTTTGCATCAATAACATAGAGTTTTTACACGACTACCTTTTATGAAAGATTTGACATCTAAATAATGATGAATTTAAATTCAAGCAAAAAGAACAAATGGTAGGCATAAAACAAAAGTTTTGTTTCAACAGCACTAGTCAGCATTATGTTACAGGTACTTAGAAAATGTCCTCTTGAAAGACTGCTACTGTTTAATAATACTGATTAACCTATCAAACAGTCATTAAGATGTTAAGAACAAAAACTATATTTTCCACAAGCATCTTCTCAGTTTAAAAAGCTGTCACATAATGGAGATGTCATCAAAAATCTTCATTTCTTCTGATACCACAAACACTCTGTTTAAGGTAAATAAAACGAACAAAGCCACATTATAAAACATCCAAGTATCGAAATACATTAACAATAAGATCAAATAAGATCAGTGTACTCAAACAGTGGGCAGATGTCAGTAGATTGGCAGTTCACTAATATTCTTCCTTTCTTTAAGGCAGGTGATAAAAACTGTCCGAGTGATTATAGGCTTATTTCTATTGTATTCATGGTTTTCAAAAATCTGATAAAAGAAGTTTTGCAAAATGATTTATCAAAGTTTAAATATTGTTAAACTATATGTGTGGTTTCATTATGGGAAAATACTGTCTTATTAATTGTGCTTAATATAAGTATGGTAATGCTTATAGTAGGAATGGTCAGATGTGGAATACATACAATACAAATTAAAATCTCAAACGTACTACAAAGAGCATGTTAAAAAACTTTGTAAGCACTTTGTGCACGCTGCTGAGTAATAAACAAAGCTGCTGCAGAGTAAAAACAAAAAGTTCACAAAACCCACAAACATATCAATCTGACTTACTAATATTGTAGGAAAGACAAAACTCCCTCCTGTTTTCACTTTATGCAAATCTAAGAGCAAAACTGAATTTTGCTACCATGGCTAAAGCATTTTTTTTAGTTTTACTTATAACCTTGGTAATAACAATAACCATTTTGTAACATTACTACTGAGCTAACAACACACTACTAGCCATATTCCATGATTACAAGCATGCTTTTTGAGTTGCCAAGTAACAAAGTACCCTCATATCACACACGAGTTTACAACTGCTTGTGAGTACGTGTTATGTGATCAGCCTAGCCTACAGCTGTACCAGCTCAATAAAAAAAAAACTCAAAAATATGGGTAACATAGGTAGATCTAAGTTCTAACTATGATGTAGCCTTTGAAAGTGAAATTTTCAGTTCTATATATCTGACTCAAGGGTTCTATGTTGAACAAAGCAATTCTATCACAGCAATCAGTGCATAAGATGCATGTCTCCAAAGTGAGACTACCAGTCTAACATAGTTTTGCTAGCATTTTGTACTGAAAACAAAAGCAAAAAGTTGTACAATTTATCTTGGCATTGGTTTAAAACTAATTGTGTCCTATTGACATTGAAGGTTGTACTTGAAACAGTGAAATTTTTAAAATATGAAGTAAACAAAGCAAGAGAAATGAATATTTAATGTTGATAACCTTGAAAAGGCTTTGTCCCAGGACAGACAGCAAAATTACAAGAATAGAGATAAGGTTAAAAACAGTAATGCTAAACATGGGAAACGAGCCTTGGCTATTAACTCAGTTAAAGTTTGGTATCAAATTGTAGATTATAATTCAAACTTTAATATTATATACGAGTTAATTCCATAATTTAAAAGTAAATATTTAAAGAACGTACCTTAATATTGATGTTTGTGAGTCACACAGTATGTTGAATGCAGCAGTGGTTAAAATGAATTGTTTGTGATATCAAAATACTAAGCCTATACTTTTGTACAAATTAGGAACCATATTCAACAAGCTGGAATATAAAATAAGAACCTCGTATTTTTTTAATTTTGCACAGATGGAGGTTATGTACTGAATCAAACACAGTGTTTCCATTCCACTCCTATCCATTTTTGGAATGGCCTCTTATACACACTTACTTCAATATATGACGAGATAAACCAGTCATCCACTTACAAAAAAGCTACCTCTTTTAATCCAAGATTTCAAGGAGGTAACTTGTGTCTTCAGTCCAGTCAAAATTTCATTTCTTTAGACCTAAGTACATCTCAGTTATTCAGCTTGATAAATTATAGTGAAATTCTGTGAAATCAATTTGGTAATTTATAAATCTTTGTTTATATTACTGTATGTATACAAAACCTAAAAAAAAAAAAATCAGTTCATAACCTTCATGTGAAAAATTTTAAAAGGCTTAGTAACCCATGTCCAGCAGCAACTGAATTCAAAGGTCGTAGCTAGAACAGATACTTATTTGCTTTACTTCTTTATTTATTGGTCAATACTTTAAGAAAAATAAGTTTAATAACTTATTTCTAAATAGTAGTAATCTATATACACACAAACGTATAATAATTGAAATGTGACTATTATGTTTCAAAATTTTAGTCCACTAAAACACATCCAAGACAGAATGGTTTTGTAAAGACTAAAGGTCAGTGGTATATTACTGGATACAGTAACACGAGTGCACATGCACAAAGTCAATGCAAGTTATGTAATGTTAGTCAGGCATAACTGAATATGTAATGTTATGAGACTTAAGCTACACAGATAAAACATTTGTATTTTTAAGTTATAATCTGTAATTATTCTGAAACAAAAAATAGCATAATTTAAATTTCCTAATTTTTTTATGATGGTAAAAAGGTTGCTCAAATTGACCCCACATAGGACATAGAAATTAACACAAAAAATATAGTCTTAACGAAGAGAAACATCTGAAAATGTATTTAAGAAATTTTAGATTACACAAAAAATATTTTAAATCTTTGGGAGAAACAATAGTTTCTTAATGATAACAGGAAAACCACTTCACACTCAGACTTGTAACAAAATAGACTCAATATTTTCACAAACAAATCTTTATTAAAAATATCCAATTTTTGTATACAGAAAACTTACACATAAAGGTCTACTAAATTTTGTGAAAATACACATACTGCATCAAAATTTATAGTATAAATACTTAACGTGTGCAAATATGTATACAAACTTGTGCATATTTGTGATGTCAAGAAACCCACTTGTTGAGAATTTTATATGCAAAAACGGCTCGTTTGGGTTGAGAAAATATTTCAAATAGAAGGTCGAAACGTTGTTCGCTCTTCTATTTGAAATATTTTCTCAACCCAAACGAGCCGTTTTTGCATATAAAATTGTGCATATTTATACTGAGCCCATTGTAAAAGGGTCTTTCAAGGTTAAAGTTTTAATTACCAAAGTTTATGATTTTGTCCATTTTGTTCTACATAAAGGAATCTATAAATTTGGATTTATAGGCATTAAATAATTGTATTTTCCTCAGTTTCCTACCTATTTATAAATACAAGTTATCAACTGGGCTACTAATTAGTGCCTTACCACTATAATGGTAGCTGGAACGCATACTTCAGGAGGTAAGATTACTTATTTATCCCCAAGTGGTAATACCTTATTATTTTCTTTATTATTTATTCCATTTTATTTTTCATCTTACTTGCTTTGAAGAGCAGTTACCTTCCAAGAACTGTCTGCAGGCAGTGAAGGGTGATATGGATGTGTGATGTTGTAAGCTTCAGCACCCACATTTCACTCTCCTAATGTACATTTCTGTTCTTTTAATTATTTTATTTAGTTATTCTTCAAGTGTCAAGTGAGGCTGGCAAATGAAGGTTAAAACTAATACATGGTGTAGCCCCACTACAATGTGGGTCATACTTTTGCAGTCACCTCCAAAACCTATGGTACATTTTACATCCTACATTATATCCTGTTTCCTTGGAATTGTTTTTGATAAGTGCAGCATTTCTGACTTTTGTCTGAGCTTGTTTTGGTTATAATAAATTAAATACATATATATTGTAGTTTTTTCAACACACAGTCATAACTGAAAAGTTTAATTTTCACACAATGTTTTATAATTGTAAAGCCTCATGCATGATATATTGTACATTATGAAAATAATCATTTCATAATTTATATATCTCCAAGTAGTGAGCATGTGAGTAAAACCAGAAAGTTAGGATCAGAATAGAAATTGAATATGCAACTAACTAACAGGAAAAACTGAGCTTTTAGTAATAGGATGGGTGTGTATATATATATTGCATTTGTATAGAAAATAAAACTTACATAGAAGGATGAAGATTTTGAACAGTCTTGTGAAATGCATCATTGATTACATGTGCATCTTGCATCATTTCTCGTTCTCCTTTCCTTGCATAATAATAACCATGTAGTTGATAAAGACCTGTAGGTACACACAATTTCTTAGTTGGAAGAAACAAGTTTTACACCAGCTTCTCTCCACACATATACTGAATATAGAAACTTACTTCTAATAGTGAATCACTGTTATATTACTATTAACAACTAAAATTAACCACTTTAGAAAAATGTTATTTAATCAAGACAAAACTTCTTACCGAAAAAAAATGTTTACACTATAAGTTAACATTCTTCAAAAAATACAAAATCAAAGATAATCACCAGTTAATATTACAGATATCAGAAGCAATTATATGTGCATTAAGTTCTTTACAAGTGTGTGTGACAGGTAAAATCTGGATATGGGTATTTCAGGAGCAAGGTTCCTGGACAAATGTTTGCAATTAAGTAAAAAATTTGGATGTTTATTGTTTGGTTTTATAGTCAAACACAAAGCTATATGATGGGTTATCTGTGCTTTATCCACCACAGGTTTCAAAACCCAGTAGCTAATGTTTTAAGTTTGCACTGATAGGCTAGTTAGTTATATAAGCTGTACTCACTACGGTTTTTGAAACCCGACTTTGTAAGAATTATAATCCTAAAGGATTCATACTAATCTGTTGGAACTGTGATGCAGTGGGTTAAGATATGATAGAAATCAGTGAATCAGGTTGAACCATGATGTACTGAAAAAATAAACAGTTTAACGATCAACTTTCATCAGCAACTGTTTTATCTTACATTTTTTGTATTCTTTATCACCAGCTACCAGATTTATTTTAAAATCTTTATATATTAGCAGTATCATTATTGTTTTATTAAAATGTCAGTTCAATTTTGATATACCATATTCCTATCAAAATTACACAGACATCAGAAGTAAAACATGTGTATAAAAACAAAAAGTTGAAAATCCATGAATCTTGTTACAAGTTTGGAGGTGAAGAAGCCTGCACACTCTGGTTTACCACTTTATGACAGTTTTCTAGGATCCACTTCTCAAAATATTTAACTATACTTTAAAAATATAATACTACAAGTTACAGGGTGTTCGGAAAGTTACTGTGCAGTTTTGTAATCATATTTCATTAAGTCTATTTCAAGCCAGACTTATAGCAATGTTTAGAAACAAAATAAGAAGGATCCAGGCTTGTATTGATGCCAATGGGGGTCACTTTCAACATTGTTTATAATTGTCATTCATATTTACCTCCTGTATTCTGTACTGAAACATGTCTGTTAATAAGTATACAAGTGAACAGTGACTTTCCAAACACCCTGTATTAAATATTCTTATGTTCACTGATAGATACTTTGACATTTAATAATGTAAAGAGAGAACAACATATGATTAGGTATGTATCTCACAGATAGCATCCTAACTTCAAGAAAAGAATTTTCATAGATATATAAAGAATGACAGTGTAAAACTTCTCCAATCAAATAATAAGAACTTTTATAGCAATAGAATTGACTAGTTGCCCAACAGATGGCAAAAGTTCATTGAACAAAATGGTGCTTACATATTTGATTAAAGGTTGGTCATATAAAAATGTTGATGTATTTTTTGTTCAAAATCCAAATGAATTTTTTTTATACAACCCAATACATTAAATGAAAACTGCCATGAGTAAGTTTGTGATCCCCACTCCTTGGCCAGAATGAAATTTCCTGATTTCTTCCAAACCAAAATATGTTACTTAATACAACATCCTTAATTAAAAAGTCAAGTGAGGAAATATGTAATACAAGAAACAGTGGGTTGAGCAGGGGTAACCCTTGACTCGGACAGCAATGGCAGAAGACAGTCCACTCATGTTTGCAACTTTCCATTGAGGAAGGGCAAGTAACAACAGCCAGAAAATAATCAACCAGTCATGATGAACCACATCTATTTACCAAGGACCAGATAAAAACCAGATATGAAGAAGGAGGACAGAAAGGGTTGAATGAAGCACCAGTAACGGAGACTGATGAAGAATGGATGGAATGAAGTAACAAGAGAAACCATGATTGAGCTGTATACAAATATCCTGGAGCTCTTTATTATTCAACCAATGTCCTCCCATTTATAAATATACCAAAACAGATACCTCATGTGACACTAACTGCACTGGAATAGCCCCAAGCAATGGACCAATGTAAAAAAAATAGCTGACTGCAAGTCCAACTGGAAGTGGATCATAAACAAATAGTAAAAGACAGTGTCTGACTCCAAAATATGTCAAAAGCAAAGAAGCCACATACAGTGAAAAAGAACTGAAGATGGCAAATGTCCCAAAATGGAAGGAAGGAGAAAAAGGTATCCCACAAAACTAAGATTGCTTAAGAAAGAAGCTGTAAAGATAGACATTTACTATACGAGACTTGACAAGGTAAGATGAAACTGGAAAACTAAATGGGGGTTAAATAGAGAGAATTAACACAGACTATCCCTCATATACGTGACACAGATTATAAGTACACAGAATCATGAAAACATGCCTGAGGTAAGCTAAAGGCAAAATGAACCAAATCCTGTGTAAAGTGAGGCATGCAAGCAGTCTCTTCCAAAATAGGGGCAAAAATGCTCACCATGGAAATACGTCTGGAGAAAGAAAAGTTAATACAATGAAATGTGTCTTAAAAAAAAGGCTGAGGTAGACCTAGTAAATTCCACAGTAGAAAGCCTGGGAAGACAAGCCATAATCAGGTGTAGAAAAACTGACAAAGTTTAGGTCATCCTAACCAGCTTTGGCAGTTGTAGTAGGAAGACAAGCAATATCAGGAGAAGATAGGAAGGTCCCAGCCCCCAGGAGTCCTAACAAACAAAATAAATTGTAAAACGTACACATTATAAAGAATTATAAAAATGAAATAGTCACTATGTTGCAAACTTATCCATGCATGTAGTGAAATAAGCATATGTATTAAATGTATTATCCATTAAATGAACTACACATAAATAAAAATATCACACTTGTTAACCCTTATCAAACTGTGCATGACAAAGTTTATCAGTTAGCTCTAATTTAAACATTCTGACCTAACAATAGACACATGCTATAATAGAAAAAGAAATTTATGGGGACCATAATTCCAAAAATACACAAAAAGTTAATAGGAAGAAGAACAAAAGATAGATGAAAATAAAACAGTGTGAAATAAAACAAGTGTTCGGTGATGTTTTGAATAAAAAAATAATATAGTTGTCCTAATTTAACAAAGACCCATGTCAAGCCTAATCTTCTAACATTATAAGGTAAAGTTATAGCTACATTCTGATATTAGACCTGAATGGAACAATGAGTATTGATCAAACTAACAAAATTTGTTAGTGAACCCAAATAACTACAGATAACATTAACAGTAAAAAGTTTTAAAAACCATAATAGTATAATGTATTAGCTTTCCAGAGTTGACAGACTGGCTCAAATACATGAGCTAAGGCCCAATAAATTTCATCTTTTTCAACAATCAAACTCCTGACAAAATAAATGCTAACAAGCCCATGAAGCCCATGTAAATGTGCTGTTACAAGATATAACATCCAACATGGTAAATGTGCTGTTACAAGATATAACATCCAACATGGTAAATGTGCTGTTACAAGATATAACCTCCAATATGGTAAATGTGCTGTTACAAGATATAACCTCCAATATGGTAACTGAGAAATCAGAAATCATAATTGGAAATAAATAACCAAACAAAACCTTGTTGACAGAAAAAAAATATTTGTAACGAAATGTTAAGTTCCAGAACTGGATAGAAATATAAAATAATGCCACTTCAGGTTTAATTACCAATATTACTATTGTGTAATAAACGGTAAGCTTGTTGAAAGACATGACATGCAAAAAATTTGAAGAGAACACAAACTAAACACTTGACCATGAGCAATGTCAAATAAGAAATATTTAAGTAGAATATCATAGAGGGAATCACAAGTTATGTGAATGTATGGCACAACTATCAGTGAAAGTCTGTTGCATGATAATTTGCATGTGAGAATCAGTTAAGCCATGTGAATTATAGGGTGCATGAGTGTATGAGGAAAAACTGCAATAAGAGGGCAGCACTAAAGAAGAATAATTATGTATGTGAGTGGAAGTGACATACCTTGTCAAAAACTAGGTTCACAATGGATATCTATGTATATAATTTTGCTATAGCTTTTAGCTTCAGCATTAATAAGCTATGGTACAGTAATTACACTGATAAGAAAGCAAAAATAAGAATTTCTCTCCCTACAGTTCAGGATGTCCAAGAACTTGTCTGAATGTTGTTTTAATTTCATTTTGATTGTGTTTATGTTCAATAAGTGTTATGACCACTTGGAAATCTGTGTCCAGCCTCTTTTTTGAATAAGTAAAAAGAAAAACAACCAAATATATGGCCCTGCTCTGTAATATATCTGTAAAATTTTCCTGCATACTTCTTCAAATCATATTAGAATACTAGATCTATTATTTTTAAATGTAAGATTTTCAAAAAAAAAGTTTATTGTATGATATCACACAATTTAAAAATACATACAATTTTTTGCATACATACATAAATAAACAGATAAATATAAATAGAAAAACAAACCTAATGCTGGTTTTTTTGTTTCTTGTTTCTCATCATCTTGAATTTTTCTCTTTGCTGGCAATTTATCAGTCATTTTATTAGTTGAAGAAGGACTTGGAAGATCTCCAAATAAGCCATCAACACTGGAACCATTGGTATTTGAGTGTTTTAAAATATCACCTGCTTTGAAATAAATATAACAGGTTTGGTTCACTGAGATCGAACAACTTTTGCAACAATTATTTTTGGTGAAACTCACAACAAACTTACATACAAAGGTAAAACAAAAGCTTATGAATAACATGCAATAATGTCTGTATTAACGCTTACAAAAATTAATGAGTCCATAATAAACAACAATGAAATGTGATAAGAGAAAGATTAAAGAACAAAGAGAGGAACAAAAACAAATCTGCACTGAATGATGAAAGAAGGAATTTTCATTTCACTGAACTTACCAAAATTTATGTTCATTTGGTTTTATTTATCTATTTTACATCTAAGTACAGGACTCAAAATGAATACTGTCCACTTATTTAATACAGCTGCTCTGAATGTGCATGGGTGTTTCTCAAGTTGCACACTCACACGGAACTATAAAAAGCAAATTGTAACCTATATGGCAAATGAGCAGTCAATAGATTAAGCTACCAAATTGCTAGCTAATGTTGCAGTTTTAGTCAAAAGTTAAAAAGACATTAAAAAAAATTGCTAGTACACATCGATAAAGGAAGATTTGCAGAAACTCATGAAACATGCATTTCAATCATTCACAGAGCTGGACAATTATCAAATTTCATAATTTATTAAATGTCAAGCCCCTCAATTGAATACATTCAATTAATCATTCTCATGTGGCAATTAAATAGTTTGAATAATCCAAAACAGTAATAGGTGTAAAACCCTAATTTCAGATAAGTGATTATTTTAATGAACTGTGCAAATTTGAATGAGAGAATTAATGTTCACTATAATCTATATTTAAATTGTGTATCTTGACAAATATTTGCAAGCTTTTATTAAATACAAATGTTATATAGAAAAAATAATAAATAAATTTCTACTAAAAAGTTGTTTGTGATTTAATAAGTCAGTCTGATTCAGACTCTGACTAGTCCGAGTTAAAATATTTTCTCATATTAAAGTTTTTGTCTTTCATTCACATAACCTCTATGAAATCCGAAATGACTATCAAGTTTATAACTTTATATTTTACCTCATTTCTCTCTAGCCTAACATGAATTGTAGCAAAATCATTAAAATGCAAATGAAATTTGAAAAACATAAAATAAAAGTATATTTTTTCTCCAATAACAACTGCACATTGTAACAGATAATTAGAATTTCCTTTTTCTCAAGAGCCTCAGGTCTATAACTAACTTCATAACTAATTTTGTTTACTTCTGTTGTTTCATTGCTCTTAGAACTATGTCTAACAACTGGTGGGAGCAAAGTGCAAGTTGTGGTAAACAAAGTATTGAATTACATCAAAAAACAGATTACAAACATTCCTTTTGGAGAAATTTTTCATTCAAGTTATGCAATCAAACCTAACAAGTTTTCAATTTTCATATTTTAGTTAATTTTATTCTTTATCTTTTATCATCACATTCATAAAAACAATCATTTTTTTACATTTTGAATCTTTTTCATGATTTTACACTAATAACAATAAAGAACCTGAGACCTAGTAAACAACTTCCTTTATAATGCTGGTGTTGTCTCACAAATGATTTAGATTGCAAAATGTTTTCAAAATGCAAAAAGCATAGGGTGTTTGGAAAGTCACTGTGCAGTTTTGTCTCTGTTATTAAATATATAAGTGCACAGTGACTTTCCAAACACCCTGAATAATATCCAAGAACTACTGCAAGTTTACTGGCTTTCTGTCTAAGCTATAAATTGGTTAAAAAATTCTGTTAAATAGTTAAGCTGAATTTGAACAACAACATATACAGAAACTGAAACCAACTTTTAAAAACTTATTAGCTGAGCACTCTAACCTCATAGACAAACCAGAAGGCAAAATATCTATTTGTTATAAATAATACAATAGGAAATGTGTGTTTTACTTATTTGTTTATGAAGCAAGAAGTTTGGAGGATAGAAATTTATCTTTTATCTTAGGAATATCAATACTATAGGTGTGTCACTCTTGGGACCTTACAAAGATAGAAATAAAATCTGATTGAGAAAATTTGGACCAAAGAAAAATCATGTAATACAGAAAAATCAAGAATTATCTAAATATTTCCCTTTACAATTAACAAAACTAAAACATAATATTAAACTTGAATTATAAACTACATTTAGAGTTAATTAATGTACATCATTAATAAAACTGATGAATTAAAGTTTGAATGTAACTTTGTGAAAGATTGAGAGATATGCACTTTTAAACTTCACTCATGCACATACAGTTAAGCTGGAGAACCTTAAATTAATGAACAAAATGACATGACAAGGGCAATATTTAAGGTACTTTGACAATTAGAATATCAAAAACAATAATAACTGAAAAGACTAATTCTGATTGGATGATTATTTTAACATCTTTTTATTACATTCAACTAATGTAATATATTAACCCAGTTAATCACTCAGCTAAACAGAAAGTATACATTTTAATTATTAGGAAAGATACTAAATAACGGAACAAGCAATATAATCACCAGTTTCACAACTGTTAAGAGCTTGGATAATTTGCACACTGGATGTTTTGAAATTTGTGTGAAGCTACACAAGAACAATCTTCACTAATTTAGCAGAGATAGAACTAGAAGGAAGGCAATTACTCAACACTATTCACCACCAACTCTTGTACTGCTCTTTTACCCATGGAAAATTGTATTGAGCACCATGTTGTAATGCCTCCACAGCTGAAAAAACCATATCCACTAAGCAATGTTAGGCCAGAATGAATGGGAACCTTTGTTTAATTATTATACAGAAAACACAAGAAAACTGTGATATCACAAACAGTTTCAGAATTACTAGAAGCTTGGGAGGGTTGAGGATCAAAAGACTGTTTTTTAATTGTTATGAAATATAACAAATCAAAGAACTATAGCTGATATGAGTACTGATTTCAGAATTGTTAAAAGTTTGAAAATGAGTCTTTAAAGTCTGTTTTTAAATGTTAGTGAAGATACTAAAGCAGAGAAGAATTGCAGTTGATTTTATTAATGGTTTCAGAATACTTAAGAACCGGTGCGGTATTTTAAAAGAAAAATATTTAACATGCAGTAGATATACACACCGACAATTAACAGTAGATTCTATCAAGAAATAATGGAAGTATTTTGTAATTGAAGATTTAACTGAGTTTTACACTGTATGAGAAGTAAACAGACTGGACAAATTTTGATGGATAATGAAACCAATCTTTATTCAAAAAACAGTGCATGTACCTGTATACACAAGCATATGGTTTCCTCTACTGTATCACCCAGTGGCTCATGAGCTTTCCATTCCACAACTGAACTAGTTATGATGAAAATGAAGCACATATGAATGAAGAAAGTACAGCTACACTGAACAACTAAACAAAATTTCTTTGTCTTGTTACATGGCTTTTGTTCTACCACAGCATTGGTTGGCCGAACTGTTCAGATAATGTCAAGTTGCCCAACAAAGGATAATGCAGTGATAATCCTTTTAATAGGGATGTTAAATTACTGCAACATATTCTTAAGCAGATAAGACATTACCTATTATAAAGAACAAAGATGCAATGCAACTGGAACAAGGTAACCTTGATGGCTTTCTGAACCACGTTACTCCCATCACAGTATTGAAACTAAATTTTTTAAAAAAAATTCTACATCAATAAAACAGACAGAAAATATATGCCTGCACATCAGACTGGGAGTTTATATTGATTTCAAATCACAATAAACTAAATAAAAAACATCAGATCTAGAGGTTAATAACAGCTTTATTTGTCAGTCAAACCACTGACAATACCTCCTGATTGACTTTGCTGTGATGGAACCCAATCATAAAGAGCTAGACAGTCACTAATAGGATCACCAACTTAAAAGTAGCTTTACATGCTACTGGTTAGTACTGCACAATAAAATGACTGCATTCTGTGGCCATCACTCAATTATCATAACTTATACTGAGTAGCTATGTTATTAAATATACAAACAGTGCACACAACTGAATAAAAGCTTGAAAAATCTTTCATTATTATGTAGACTTATCTTGTTACTCTTATAGAAAATCAGTGGTATCTGAAAACACTACAGTTGCAAATGTTTTGAAGAGACTGATTAAAGATGCTTTGCAAAGTTTACAGTTCTACTGAATAACCACCACGGTTTCACACTGGAAAATTATGCCTCACTACTCTTTTATCCTTCAAATGGTTACTAATGATAAGGGTAAAGATGCAGAGTTGTTTTCCATGGATTTAAGGAAAGTTTAGAAAAAGTGTCACACAGATGTGGGGGAGAAGTTAGCTAAATGGAAGCAAAGAATTGTAATAAGTTCAGACAAACTAGACAGGCAATTGCTGGCAAGCAGACTGCTTTAGAAATACTGAAGTCAGGTTTTGATAGAGATCTCCAGTTAGACTCCATTTACAGTAAAAAAGGTTAATCTCAATCTATTTTTAGAAATACATTGAATTGTTGGGAAAGGTTCAAAGAAAAATTATTAAGATGACTTTAGGATAGAGAGGTGACATCAGAGCTAGGATAAAGCTCTCAAAATTATCATCTCTTGAGAAATACAAGGTTAGAGAGGATTTGACTGAGGTGTTCAAAATTATAAATCGAAGAAATAAGGCCGATACAGTATCTTTTTTCATATTCATGGCAAGAATAGTAGAAACAGTGAACATACTTAAGATCTGACAGGGTGAACATCATCTGCAAACCATACAATTTTATTTTTTAAAGATGGTGGTCAACCTTTAGAACAAATTGCCTTTAGATATGCTACACATAACATAATTGGTAAAGTTAAAAGAACAGCCTGATAAGTATTTGAAGAATCAGTATTTAATACAGGAAAATTAAGGAGTCAGCTACAAGGAACCACTAAAATATGTATATACAAGTGATTTCATACTGTCGTTCGGTTCAAAGGAACAAACAGATATGATTTTTGAAAACTTGCAACATCTATACAAATAAATACCAGTGTGTGTGTGTGGTGTACATGTTCCCCAAAATTTCCACATTTCTTAATAAATCAGCATCAAACTTGAAAATGATACAGGATGACAGGAGGAAAAACTACCAACATTGTATGTCCCTCAGCATTAGAACGAACAGTGTAAACACTGTTGTCAGAATTTCTTAAAGCAGTATGTCTATTTTCATTATTGGTACCTTTATGTATTTTTATTACACTTTTAATGTTTATTATGTCAAAAAATAGAAGCACATTTTACTATCCATTGTTACAAACAAATTCTTATTTAACCCCTTCTATGGATGGCTATTTCAGCTGGTAATTTTGTAATAATGACATATTAAAAAAAGGTTATTTGGAATAACAACTGGTAATATCATTTATGATACACAAAATTAAATACTAATGCTTTATGTAAAACTGGATTTGTTGTTTCCAAAAGAATGGAGACGAATGAGAATTTGGTAATGAAATTGTTGTTTTTTTACACTTAATTTTTATTTATTGTTATAAGAGTAACTAAATACATAAAAATTGGAATTCATAAGTATTTTTAAATTAAATGAATAAAACAGTTGAGATTAATGGTAGTATTTGCCAGGTGAGAATACCATTTCATAATTCCACATTTGCTTGTTGGTGACTAAATCTGTTACTCACACAATGCTATTCAAAATAATAAATAGTTGCTGGCCTAGTTTTAGAAGGTGAAAGTTCAACCTCAAATAAAAAATAGTATTTTAAATTTATTTCATATTTTTGTGGTGGATGTAAAGTCAGTGAAATGATGAAGCAGAGAAAATAATTATTTTAGAAAAAACAAAAATAAAAAATATTGAAGATTCATTTAAGCATTTCCAGAGGCTTTTCAATTGAAAAATGTAAACAATACAACAAAAATAGAATTTTTAATATTAACATGAATATCAATTTGTAATGAAACTTAACTGAGTCCAACTCAGACTCGTTTTTATTAAACATTTCAAGCATTTTTCCTTCAAAAAGTCAGATGTTTTAATCAAGTATTAATACAAAGGATTTATTTAAATTTACAAAGATTAATTCCTATGAGGATGCACTTATTTCTTTGAAAGTTAGATTACATACACTTCCATACTTGTTTGTTGGTCACATGGTGGTGACAAGGTCTCATTTCAGTAAACATCACATATATAATGTTACTTCAGGAAGATACATGAATTGTCAGTACTTTAAGTAAACCAAGTAAAAGTAAAAACAAAAAAGGAATTAAATATCTCTAAAACTTCATTCAGTGAGTGTTCTAAGTATATGAAAACCAAAACATCATACAACTATCACAAAAGGAAAGAAACCAGAATAAATAAAATTAAAGAAGTCCACAAGAAGACAACAATCTCTACATCAACATATTAAAAGAACGTTAAGTTAAAAAAGCTTTTTTTAACATGGTGGTTGGGATTTGGAATGAAATCTTGAGATGCAGTTAAATAAGTTCAAAAGAAGGATAAATAAATATTTGATTAATAATAGTTGACTTAATGCTTAATACAGCATATGGGATGGCACAGATTGGGCAGCAAAATACAAAAAAACAGAAAAACAAGACTGGAAATATTCAAATAACAAAAATATTAAGCCACAAATACTCTAAAATAACAAAACATAGCATACAATACTAAAATGTCAAAAAATATAAATTTCTACAACAAAAAATACAACAGGTAAGAATACAAAGGGGAGAAAAAAACAAAAATTAATTTAAGAAAAAAATATGAAACCCATAACCACAAAACAAAAGAAATATTTGTATATCATTAATACAATCAGAGGAAAAATACATATTAGCCATAGAAATAACAAATTAAAGCTACAGGTTATAATATATATAAACCTATTAAAATTATTCTAATCCTTACAACAGAAAGATATAATAACAATTTGTCAAGAACTATATTTAATACCTAAGATACAAAACTAACTAACATGTAAACAAATCAAACAAAAACAAAGCGGAAGCAAACAACTGTAAAATTAACCTACAGAATCAGATGAAACAAATGATTTTGAAAAGAACACAACACATACATGGAAACCACCATGCAGGGAAAATAATATAAACATAAAAAACACAAGTATGAAGCAACAGAAAATGAGAAACAGGATGAGAAAAAATGAAAGCAAAAAACTTTTAAAATTCATCTGTCATTTAAAATGTTTATTATTCTAAGGATATTTGTAATGTATAAACATATGCATTTTGGGGCATTTCCACTTTCAAAGTACACAAACGATATACAGATTTATCGATTTCTATATAAACTCTTGGTGTATGTTATCAGTTCGCTTAATGTCTGACATACAATATTAATTTTAACTTAAACTATCCCCCAATGGCACATCTGCACACTTCCAATTCCAGAAACTCTGTTTCGATACCTGTGGTGGACAGACACAGATAAACCATTGTACAGTATGCTTACCTTCAAACAAATTTAACTTAAACTGACAAACAGATATTCAACCTCATACAGGCATAACAGCATTTAGATTGGTTACTGAATTTATTCTTTATGGAAAACAATTTTTTTTCTTATAGCAGCATAACAGTTCAAGCTCTCATTACTTCTGTAGATTAGTTATCAAATGTTAACATTTGATTTAGAAAAAATAAAGAAAATCAGATGCTACTCTTCTCTGTATCATAAAACTATGCCTGGATAATAGAATAACATATAACTAAAATATCTAACATTATTATTTTCATATCCCAGAAATTAAGTTCTTAACAATCTTTAAGTGACAGCTACCACTCAGCACAAAACAACCACAGCACTATACCCTTCACACTTACACAGATTTCATCCACACAACAAGACTTCTATACATGATCATTTACACCTTCTCAGTTTTGTAAGATTTTATTTGGAGTTATCCAAATTTTTGCCCAACTTTTGAAGAGTGACTTATTCAAATAACACCCTGCCACAAAAACATTAGACAGAAAATATACTCTTCAAAAAAAGAAATGCAAAAGGCACAATATGAGACATGTTGTTAACAAGTTTATTCCAGGTAGTTCTGTATGACATGTGTGAATCTTTGCACATTCACTGCTGAACATCCAAAGTTTACAAAGGCGAAGTCCACACTCACAAGGTGAAGTTTAAGGTCACTCAACGTCAATAACGAGTATGTTCCCCGTGAGCATCAATAACTGCTTGGCATCTCCTGTCCATGGAATCGATGAGATGACGAATTACATCCTGTGGAATGGCTGTTCACTCAGCCTGCAAAGCTGCTGCAAGCTGAGGTAGAGTCTGTGGTTGAGGTTGTCGCCATCGCAGACGTCGGTCCAACTCATCCCAGAGATGTTCGATGGGGTTTAAATATGGTGATCTAGAGGGCCAGGGAAGAACGTCGATGTTGTGGTGTCTCAAGAAGACAGTGGTGAGTCGGGCTGTGTGAGGACGGGCGTTATGTTGAAAAACGTTCACGTTCACCACGATGGGTTGCACATGGGGCCTAAGAATCTCGTCAACGTATCGTTGAGCCGTAAGATTCCCTTGAATGTGCAAAAGGTCTGTTCTGGGAATGTAAGCGATGGCAGCCCACATCATGATGCTGCCACCATCAAATCTGTCAACTTCCTGCACACAGTTTGCTGCAAAACATTCACCTTGGCAACGGTAATCACGGGTCCTTCCATCCTGCCTACGAAGCATAAGACGTGATTCATTGCTGAACCAAACATGCCTCCATCATTGACAATGTTGCTGGGTGAGGAGGACGCCTCTGACTGGACGTCGAGGTCAGGTTCCTGCATCTCGTAGATGGTTGCCTACAGTCTGATCGGAAATCCTAAGCAGCCCTGGTATGGTTGAGGCAGTAGAAGTCGCAGTAGTGGTCCTAACCCTAAGGTGACATAACTGGATGTAGCAATCTTGTGCAGGTGTGGTAACACGAGGTCTGCCAGATCGTGGATGGTCACAAGTTGATCCATGTTATTGATGATGATTCCATAGCCTTGTGATTGTGCTTGAGTGAACATTCACAGCTCTAGCAACATCTAATTGAGATTCACCTGCTTCCAAGTGACCAATGGCATTGTTGCATTGTGCTTCAGTCAGTCTCGGCGTAACTGTATTGCGTGTCGGTGGCTTAACACCGAGCTATGGAAACCGAGAACCCGTCACTTTTATAGGGATTTTGCACATATTGCACTTGCAGAACATGCAGATCTCTCAAACAAATTTATTGGACACGAATGCGTTTTGGCAAAAAATCCGATGTTTTCCTCCGTTTTCAAAGTGCACAACTTTTATTGTCATTTTGGTCTGACAATCAGTGCCTTAACATGTGTAACATCACATACTCTGAGCTTGTAATGTTATTACATATATTTCTCTTTAAAATAACAAAAATATCCCTTTTGCGTTTCTTGTTTTGAAGGATATACATTATTTCTCTTCCCATATAATTATGCGTTTTAGTGTATATAACAATTCTTTGAAAAACATTTCATTTCACATACTTTACAGTTTTCACTTATATTCGTTTTATGAAGATTGTACCAAACAGCAGTCTAAATTTAATGCCTTTCTCGTACACTTAATATCAATAAAATATAAATTAATTAGAATATATGTAATTCACAACCAACAATAAAACAATCTTGTTTACTTGCTGATTGTTTTATGTCAGTTAATTAACAATATTTTAGAACAAGGGGCCTACTGGTTAATCTTCTAAACTGAAACTATTAGCTAATGAATAAAAATCTTAAAGCCAGTTCTTAGCATTCATGCACTGATCAAATTTTTTCTTAACCTTTCATTTCATTGTTGACCTCATTCACAATTATATTGAACCACTATTTTATGAATTTTTGTCATTAAGTTTGGTATCACTTACAGATAATGCAAAGGCTGTAGAACTGGCACTTTCTTTTAACCACATGAGAAAGCCCATTAAAAAAATAATACAATTAAAATTAGACACTTTCTTCAAATAAATTTAAGATTTTATATTTTGAATGTCTAAAACAATGCCAAGACATCACTTCACAAAAGTCAGTTTTATATTTTTGAATATGGCAGCAGGAGTTCACAAGTTGTCATTGTAACTTCTCTCAAGTCAGCCAACAGTAGCTAAAAGGTCAATATAATAAAAACATACAAATGTCTAATGTTATGAAGGTTTGTTTTGAATTTTGCCCAAAGCTACATGAGAGCTATGTGCACTAGCCACCCCTAATTTAGCAGTGCAAGACAAGAAGGAAGGCAGCTAGTCATCACCAGCCACTGCCAACTCTTGGGCTACTGTTTCACCAATAAATATGAGATTGACCATCACTTACAATATCTCCACAGCTAAAAGGGTGAGAGCATGTTTGATGTGACAGTGATTCAAACCCGCAACTCTCAAATTACGAGTTGAGTGACTTAACAACCAGGCAATTTCATGTTATGAAAGTTAAGCTATTTAGATAAAACATTTGTTTAAGTTACAATTTGTAGTCATTCTAAAAAACAAAAAAGCATAACTTGTATTAACTTAATAAATGTTTATGGTGGTTACGACATTGGTCAAATCTACCAAACATGTACAGATTCAAATTCCAATTTTGTAATAAGAGAAAAAATATATATGTAGATTACAAAGATTTCACATGTAAAATTTTAAAATTTTCTGATGCATGAAATAATTGTTAATCTTAAAACAAACAAATTATAATAATGTTGAATAGTCAACATTCTGAAAAAAGTTTAAAACAAACATCTTTAATTAAAATATCTTCATCATAATTCAAGATAAATATTGTGTAAAAAATCATTGTAATGTTTACCAATAACCTCCAAAATTTTAGAAATATACAGGCATTTTATGAAAAAAATCATAGTATAATTACTCTTGTAGATATTTTTGTGGTTATGAATTAGTTGGATTCCACCTGACATGTAATGAAAGGGTTAACTGAAATTTAATTCTTCCACAATATCTGAAGAAAATCCATTTTAAAGGTCAAGCTTCCAGTTAGACAAACAAAACTTCCTTAGCTGAAGATGACTTCTACCTTGCCAAAATGCATGTCTCCCCTTGTCTTAATATTCACATTGTTAATTATAAAAAAAGATAATGCTCCATCAATTCCCTTTATAATTTTGAACAATCCAAAATTCCCCTCTTCTCTTTTCAAGAAAAGACAATTTCAACCTCTTCTACGACAATCATTCCCTTCACACCAAGCATCATTCTTGTAACCTTCCTCCAAACTCTTTCCATCAATTCCGTTTATTTGAAGTAAGAAGTCCAAGAGTGAACACAATGTTTTGAAATGTAATGTAATCAGTTACATGTACAGTGACATTTTAACCTCTTTTGACTTGTATTTAGTACTTCTGTAGATAAACCTAAAATCCTATTTATCCTACCACTGTTTGGATGGATTTAGAGGCTGACCAACCGTTTACACCAAAATCCTTTTACTTCATGATACTGTTAGGGCTATTCTCATCCAGTTTATACAGTAAAACCTGTCTAAGCCAGAAACTGCATAAAGCAGAAACCCGTACAGCTGGATATATCAAAATTTTGTAGCATTACCTTAAGATTTCTCTTATAAAGGGCCCTCAGTATGACATAACCTGCATAACATGGACAGAAAACTATCTTTCATGTACCTCATCTATCAACAAGTAGGATTAGAACATGAGTAAGCTGGAAGAAATGTTTTTGATTAAATATTAATTTCTTATTTAATTAATAATTTCTTTAAACATTGATAAATTATCATTTAATTAATAATTTCTTTAAATTTTCAAATCTTTGTTCAGTCTCTCTACCTCCATGTACAACATCAGTTCTACAGCCAATAGATAACAAAATTATACAATGTGTAAAACTGAAATACAGAAAACTGATGCTTCAGCATATTATTTCAAACATGAATGGCTGTAAGAGATGATCTGAAATGACCATGAAAACTGAAGTGTTAGATGCAACTGCATTTTTTAGTCATTTAATCAAATGCAAAAAAGATGAGTGTGTAATAAAGTGCTTTTGAAACTCTGGATTTATTCTTGATAATTGTGGAGATTTTGGAGAAGTTGTTTGTTATAATGATTCTAGGGAAGTCCAAAGTATGAGAAAATTGATGTAGATGATTCTGTGAACGTTGACAAGAATGTTTTAACAGAAACTTATAAAATTGACTTAAAATCTATCATAGAATTGCAAAATGATAAGTGTGAGAGATTCAGAAGATGAACAAAATGAAAAAAAATGTATAAAAATGGCTGGTTTGGGATGAGAAAATTTTTTATGTAAGGGAGAAAACAACATTTCAACCTTCTTCAGTCATTGTCAGGTTCACAAAAAAAGAGGTAACTGACCAATAGCTGACCACATGTTTGACCAACCGTTTATATGTATACATGTTACTCTACAAGTCGGTTTTCTTGTCATCACTGATTAATAAAATGGAAAAGATAGAAAGGAAATAGAAATTCTTACTTCATCACAAGTGTTAAGTTATATTAAGGTTTCAAACTGTATGCAAAAATGAAGTGGGAAAAGGAACTTCATGAAAAGGCTGTAGAACTGGCACTCTCTTTTAACCACATGAAAAAGCCCATTAAAAAATGATATTATTAAAATAAGACTTTCTTCAAATAAATTTAAGATTTTATATTTTAAATGTCTATTTTTGTTCTTATTCTAATAAATATAACATAAACAGTATCATAACTTTATTCACAAATGTCTCACTTCCCTTGAGTCAAGCAAGTATAATGTTCTGCTCAAAATTATGTAAAATTAAGGAAATGCATGTTTACTACATTAATTATTTTACTTGGTCCCATGCAATTCTGCCTTAGACAGATTTTAATGTACTTGTAACTCAAATTATGATAAGGAGCATCCTCTTCACAGCCAGCAACATCCAATACCTTTACATCATCAGTTAAGTCATTTCGTGACTATTTCATCTGTGATTCATGTAAATCACAAAAAGCAATGGTCGTAAGTAAGACTGAGCCATGAGGTACCCTACTCATGACATTAATCCAGTTGGACAAAACTTATCTGTAACAACACTTTACTTCTTTTCTATCTAGCCACTCTTCTAACCAATCAGCTAACTCAACCCTCATACCTACAACTTTTTTGTACAAGACTTATGTGGCACCTTATCAAATACTTTCTGAAAATCCCGATACACCAAATCTACACATGATGTAACATTTTCAAAGACTGTCAAAAGATTTGTAAGACAAGATTTTACCTCAATGAAATCATGCTAACTATTCAATAAATTCCTAAACTTTGTTAAGACTTTTCAAAGCACCTTTTATCACAGTTTCTAAAGCCTTTCTGACAATCAGTGCAAGACTAATGGGTCTATAATTACAAAGACAATTTTTATCACCTTCCTCGAAAAGTTACATTAACCAAATTACAATTCTCTGGCACCTGCTCACTATTCGTGGGCTGATAAAAAAAAAGAAGTAGCATCAACCTTCAACCTCTTTTAAAACCATTGGGGAAATATGACTCATGAACCTTATTCTTTAACTGTTAAAAATAAGGAATACTGGTAAAAACCAAAGAAAAAGCAAAATACAATAGAACTTACATCCCATAATCAACAGATACCATCCCTCAAAGATAATATCTCCATTTTAACACTGTTTATCCTTCTTGTTGTTAATTTTTATATTTAAGGCCATTTTTCTCTCAAAGATCTTTTACAATGTTCTATTTTTCCAACTTTCTCGATCTTTTAAACCTCCTGTTATACTAGTTAACTTAAGTTTCTGAAATCTGTGATGCTTTTAAATTTATCTCATACTCATTGTGAGTCAACTTTGCTTTTTTATTTAAAAATATAATTCTCTAAGAAATATGCTTACTGGTTACTAAATTCTACTAATTCTAACAGCAGTGGTCTTACCTTTAAAGTTAAAATGTGTAAGGCTATAAACATCTGAACTAATCTTGAATGAAATTTTAAAATCAGAAACAATGTGATATTTTTTAGATTATATGCTTAAATTTCAATTTAAAGCTAAGTTTTGATAGTTCGAAATACAAACACTAAACTAAAACATATGATAATTTAACTATAATTTACTCTGATGAAGATTATGTGTACGGTCTTTCTCCATTTCTTAAAACATTATAGTCTTCATTATTCTTATTTTACTACATAATGGTTAATACTATAATAATAGTAATACTAGTGTCATATGAGTTGCAACTTATTGTTATAATCCGTCACAATGACAAAGCAATACAATTGGTATTACTATTCATAATATCTATAATTTATAAAGTTAAAAATTAGTATTGTTAGTACCACTAGTAGTAGTATTAGTAATACTAATACTGTAATTGACAATAACAGTATAAATTATATTATCATAGCCTATTATAAATATGATAAAATTAAAACGATGTCAGTAGCATAGGGCCGAAGGTCTCAGAAAGTTTAACTTAAAATAATTTAATCAATATAAAAACTCACTAGGTTCTGGGAGGTCGCCAAATAAATCCATAATAAGATATATACAGAATTTAAACTTAACATAAATCGCAAGTTCAACTACAATTACAATCCAGATGGTGCTAACTGTACTACTGATAGTACCAAACTCAAAGTAACCGAGGCTTAGCATTTACATTTGTATTATACATGACATTTCTTAATAAGAAGAAAACCCGAAATGTGAAGTGTAAATTAATAATTTCAAATTCTTCACTAAAAAATATAACAGCAGAAAAAGAGTATAATTGATTTTTCACAGTTTCACCTTTTATTATTAACATAATTTTTAAAATGAAGCCTTAATAATTTTATTTTTCGCGTTACATTATTAGTGCTTTCCATATAATTTGAGAAACAATAGATTACTTCAAATAAAGGTTAATCTGCACTTTTGGAAATGTCGAGTCGTTTGCTGCACACTAACAATAAACGTTACGATTATGAATTTACTTCTCATTTTACACACATACATATAGCCTACAGAGTTCAGAGGAGATGAATAAAAATCATCGTCTAATATAAATATTTGAAGGTAATCCCTGTAACCGTACGACCTATGACACAGACCACTGAACTTAGCACCACATGCGAATATTAAAATCACAGAGAAGAAAATGTTATGTAATATTAAAAAAAAGATTTTCATACTTTGTAAATCACGACAAAAACAATAATTTATTATAAGAAGTAAACAGATGAAAATCATTCTCAATTCGCTCTAACGGCATTTATAAGACTGCATTTTAATGCTGTTTAGTCACATGTAAAATTAAAGCTAGTTAACAGAACGAATTTCACGACTGAGAATTCGATTTTGATCATAAACTATTGGTTTTGGGATGGGAAAACGTTGTTATAACTACCAACTACCCAAGTGTGTGATAAGTAAAGTCGCCACAATTCATGTTTATAAATATTCAGTGAAACCAGGAAGACTTCAGAAACAAATAGCCTTGTAGTATCGATCAGACACCAAGTAGTCACGTCAGCGAGAAGCAACTGTATGATTGGAATTTGGCTGAATGTGAATAATTACTATGTGTGTTAATAAGTATTATAACAGTATTTTTTTCCAACAAATGGACTTGTCTAAACGAAAACTTTATCTAAATACTGGTGATTGACCTAACCATTGCCGAAATATTTATTATAATTCCCCTACTGTCTTACAGATATAATTCCAACCTCAAAGACTATTCGTAACTTATCATTGTTGCAGAAAAACATATTATATCTATCCATACATTTCAATCGACACAACAATTTCTGGGCCTAATTACATTTTCCACGTCATTTAGTCCATATAGTGTACTTAGGTGTCACAAACAATACACTGAAAAAACAGCCTACCAGCTGGGTGATCGTTTTCGGGAATGCTTTAAATTTATAAGAGAAAACTCCACTGACCGCTCATTTCCTAGAAACTTCAATCCACCTGACCACAATGACATCTCCTACATGGTAGTTGCAGTCATAAGAAATGTATAACTTAACATGTTGATATGAGAAACCCCTGGACACCGTCTTCTTCCAACCTGACACTGTGTCCCCTTATGCTATAAACAAAATATTAAGTTTGTGACGGATTTACTCTTATATATCTGTTTTAATATCGATGCTAATTTAAGTATAATTCATATTTAGAAATGTACGTAACTTATACTGTTAAATCTGTATTGAGAAATTCCCGCCTATTCACCAAAGTTCTTGAAAATTCTCGAGTGTAAGAATCAACAACATATGTTTGCACATAAACACTAGTGTATTATCAATATTTCTAACCAGATTAAATTTCTAGAAACTCTCCTCACGCCTATAAATGTAACTAAAGCAACACTCCAACAGAGAGTATATGTTTTTAGTTTGGTATAGTTGGTGTACTGTAAACCTCGAAAGCTGTAACTATGACTAACTCTTATAAATCGAGAATGTTCAGATATTTGATCGGGAACGTTTAAACATTTCAAACACTACAAACCATTTAACTTCAGTGGATTCACATCAAATATTAATATGTTTATGAAGACATTATATAACTTCAGTGGTGAAATTCTAGACATGTGATCAACTATGAACGCAGAACTAGATAGCTCTGTTTAATGAAATGCATCTACATAAACTCATAATTAATTGGCTTTTTATAAGTTCTCGATGAGATACCAAGGAAATTCCATCACAGAGAGAGAACTAAATATTGTCTGTAAATTTGTGAAACTTCTGAAATCATTATTTGTAATCACCGTTATCATAAATTGTATTATTATTTGTGTATTAAAATACTCTATACGTGTCAATCTTGTTGGCAATTATCGTAAACTGATACATATCAATATTTACTCAGCTTTATGCATTTAAATTATCATTTAACTGAGTTTCGGGTTATTTGAAACTGTAATACACAATAACTTTTAAATGACAATAAAATGTAGTAATATCTTTCTCTAATTCCATTCTCTTAAGTTTTTTCTTTCGACGTGCTAACTTTATTTTTTACGATGGGCTAAATCTCTCTCTTAAGTCTTACCTTTGCGAAAGTCTTCCCTCGTATAATTCTTTGTTTGTTTTTTATTTTGTTAGGCTATTATTTTGTTATTTTCCTAATTTATATTCATTATTTTCCTGTTTATATTTATACATCCAATTTTAGTCGTTCTAATTACTTTTATACATTGGTGATAAATTTAATAATATTTAAGCGATAAATTCAACAATTTTTATCAATATTTCTCTCACCATTTTCTACGTTGGGCCGTGTAATTAGAAGTTTAGAACCTTTGTTATTATCTTATCATTTAACGTTTATTTGTGAATCTAATACCATTGAAACCCGGTATAACTGTCTAAAGAAAGCTGCCTATTCGAAACGTTGCATAAAATAAAATTAGACATAGTTTTACACAGATATACCTTTATCGTTTATAACCAAGTATCAAAGTTTTTATTTTCAGGCCTGCAGAACAATACTCATTTAAGTACTTTTTCAAAGGTAACTTTAGAAACTATAATCGCTACTCAAGCTCTCACAATCTTAAATCAATAACAAGGTTTTTAATGGAAACAAAAAATAATAGCAATGTATCACAGTTGTGTTCTGATGTACACAAATGATGAATCGTATAATAAATATCTTTCGTTTCACAGCTTTTCTACATGTATTAAGAGACGGAAACAACAGCTTGTAAAGATGCGACGTGATAAAGGCCCTGCTTTACGTAACTAGTGTAAAACTAAACTAAATTTGCATAGTCCAAGCCTAATATTAAGAAATGGGCCAGAGCGTATGATAAAGCTATATGAAATTTTAGACATTTATAGGAAATTATGTTATTAAATAGGCCCTTGTATTAAATAGTTTTGGTTAAACTATATAGTATTTGCATTCAAGGATCTAATATTAGAGTGAATAAAGCTCAAGTTTTGTCAGGTTAAGACTGTTATATCATATTTGTAGTCCATGTTCAAACGAGAAGCATTCATTCGTAGTGTAACATATATTTGCTGAAATTCTAAAGTAACGACAAAACTATTCGAGGATTGCCTTAAGTCTAAATTTGTTAATGAAAAGTTTTTGTTGTTTTTGAAAGATTAAAAAATATATAGTGTCACCCAATTTCCCTGTGAATGCACAGGTCTGATGTGAGTACATCTAAATCCTCAGGTACCCACTACCGTATATTTAAATTACTGTTGGGGTCTCTTCATCAAATTATGTATATATAATGCTAAATAATTAACACAGATATAAAAATTTCAAACACAATAAAAATATAGGACTTTCCAGACATGCAGTTTTACGTTAATGTGACGGATGATCTATCCCGAACGTCATGCACCAATTACCACATGCAATAACTTGTAGTCTTTAAATCGTAGACATTTATTTGTCTTTGAATAATTGCAGTAACGTCATACATTGAAATATTAGGTGCAGCAGCTAAGTTTTTTGTCCATCCAAAATCTATCAGGTCTTTGTTGAAAGTCACCATTTTTTGTTTACGACAGGTCTATACGCTGTGCGTTAAAAACCTCATTTCTATTTTTTGGTTTAGAAACAAGACATAAATAGAGAGAATTCTCAGATATACACAGATATGTGTTAGGAATAAGTTATATCTAATATGAAGTAATTACCAGCTAGTGTGACGAAGGTGAGGAACTCCATGGTGTTAGCAGTTGGGATGCATGTTCTTTCCAGTAGAGTGACATCCATTTCCAGTCTGTTCCTCACTACAATTAAGGCCGCAGCTGTTGGTACTTTGATAAATAGGCTCACAACATTGAAATTCATCATTTTATCCTGGATAGTATGAGCATATTGTTGATCAAAGAAATTAACAGTGGGGAGCTCTTCAGATATGCGGATGAATACCGAGGATTGATTACTTTGACGAGGAACTGCCCTAACGGATGATAAGCTGAGCCACAACAGCTGACAATAGGTCTTAGCGGTATGCCAATGTTGTGCAACTTCACTGCTGTCTCTTCTGTGGGAGCTACCAAGTCGAGATGGTTGGCTCATTTAATGGTGATTGTGAAGGTCAGCCTTGTGTTGTGTAATGCCTATTTATATAATATCAATTGTTTGTCACTTAGGTTTATCACTGCCTTTATTGGTTGGTGTGGCCCGGCATGACCAAGCGCGTAAGGCGCGCAACTCGTAATCTGAGGGTCGCGGGTTCGCGCCAAACATGCTCGCCCTCCCAGCCGTGGGCGCGTTATAATGTGACGGTCAATCCCACTTTTCGTTCGTAAAAGAGTAGCCCAAGAGTTGGCGGTGGGTGGTGATGACTAGCTGCCTTCCCTCTAGTCTTACAATGCTAAATTAGGGACGACTAGCACAGATAGCCCTCGAGTAGCTTTGTGCGAAATTCTAAAAAACAAACATGTATGATCATATGATGGTACTGAGTATGTTGTTATGTAAATGTCATGTAAATGTTATGTGAACGACAACCATGTCGTGTTGTGTTTGAATTTCCATATCTATTATTTATATTTCCATATTTATATTATTGTTTCAAAGTTCAAACCAATAAAATATGTTGTTATTCATTTAAAATAACATTTAGAATTAATCATTAAGAAATTTCTAGAATTAGGTAGATCAATCATATGTTTATAAATAGAATGTATGTCGGCCTGGTGTCTAGACGACGAGTCTTGTGCAAAAACAGACATGCGCAGATTACTCTGGAATTCTGTTGAAGTTACGCGATTGTTGGAAAACACAGTAGGCATACTAGTATACAAACAGACGGCAACGCGAGGAGAAAAAAGTCAGTGAGTCAGTCATTCGTTTTTATTCGATTAAATAGATGCATCTTCGTTTGAGAAATTTTCAACGTTTGCTGTGTGTTTATTCAACTTGAATTTGTGACTGGACCTAGATCTACAAAAGCTGTGATTTTATTTCGTCAATCTTTACGATTCATTCGAATTACTGGTTATACTGAAAGTCAACACGTATAGGACTGTTTAAGGGAGACCGGAGCAAGTTGGAAAACAATAAATTTGAGACATTCATCGAAAACATCGTAAAAAGAACTCCGTCAAATTTATTGAACTGTGAATTGTTTCTGGACTTCTCCGTTCAAACTTCGGAATTTCTTCGTGGGACCAAATTCACACCCTAGACTGGAATTTTGGATTTCTGATCTGGACTTTTGGACTTTCATTCTATATCATTATATTGGACACAGGCCAGTACCATTTTGTATTGTAATTAATTTTGAAGGTTGAAACTGAATATCTGTCATTGTTATTATATAATTTATTTTATATCTGTCACATATAAAATAGTTTATTGTAATAAATTATATAAGCTGTTATCTGTGTCTTTCTGTTGCGTTCAGTCCACATAAAAAACGTAACATATGTAATAAAGATCTGCATTTGATATTACCTGGGACTTAAAATTTGATGTTGATTTCTCTTGCACTTTCTTACTCTGATAATAGAAGTCAGTTCTTTCCCTAATCAGAATACAATGCGTCCTTTCCTCTATCATTCTGTCTTACTTGGTTTTGATCTGAACCTTTATTCTTAGTTCTGTTAGAATGTTCTTTTCTCTGCTTTGACGTAGGAAAGTAAGGTAATTCTTTATACATGTTAATTTGATACTCAGCTTCATCAGCTTTCACCAAATAAAAACTGTTTTGGATCCACACTATTCTGATATATTTTTTTCAGAATGATGAGACAAGGAAGTACTATTACTGATGGTATAATAACTGGATTATTGTTCTTGTCTTTATTTTGTGAATTATTATTTTTACATTTTCAACAAGTGAATTGTCTAGCCACCATTAGGTGTTCTAGCAGACGTTTCTGTACGTAATGCGAACCAAAAGGCTTTTGTGGAATAACTAGAATTGAAACTACCAAACCTATGGGCATTCTAATCGATTGGCTATAAGAAAGATAGTTTTTCAGATGGTTTGGAAGTACTTCTATTTCTTTTATGTTTTGTATCTCTATGGATTTTATACGTTAACGAAACGCTCATCCTACGACAACATCAAGAGGATGTAGCTTCCTTCTTGAACCATATAAACAAGCTTCGATCATCAATTTATTTCACTATGGAATGTGAAAACAACAACATACTTCCATTTCTAGACGTCCAAGTAGAGAGAAATGCAACAGTTTTCAAGACAACTGTGTAATATAAAGTCTCTTTACACACTTACA
Organism: Carcinoscorpius rotundicauda; assembly: GCA_011833715.1. Lineage (NCBI taxonomy): Eukaryota > Metazoa > Arthropoda > Merostomata > Xiphosura > Limulidae > Carcinoscorpius > Carcinoscorpius rotundicauda. Next base: position 92,122,824 of record CM022396.1, on the reverse strand, counting down.
ATGACTAAAATGTGTGTTCAGACAGTTTTATATAGGTATAACCATAATAATATATTTACCAGTAGAAATATAAAAAAATGTTTTAGAGAAATAACGTCTTCTGTTCTAAATTCAATGAATGTTAATAGTTTACTTATTGGATTACATATTTTTTGTATTTAGCATTGTTTGATTTCTCTTAAGAATATAAATTTAATAATGTTTTATATTATCTCGAGATAATATGAATTTTCTAAACACATGTATTAATGTTAGGTTTACGAATGACACTCTTCCAGTTTAGATTTAACTGAATTAATGAACTTTTAGGATATCGATAGCTTCTTACGAAGCTGTAAGAGCGAAATAAAATTACATTCTGAAGATATAGGCCATCATTTCATTTACATTTATAGAAATGTCACACAATAAACACCAGTTTGCGTCAAGCAACTTTAAAAATAACAGATATTAAAAGAGATTGAGAAGGCAAGTTTGTTTTTGGAATTTCGCACAAAGCTACTCGAGGGCTATCTGTGCTAGCCGTCCCTAATTTAGCAGTGTAAGACTAGAGGGAAGGCAGCTAGTCATCACCACCCACCGCCAACTCTTGGGCTACTCTTTTACCAACGAATAGTGGGATTGACCGTCACATTATACACCCTCACGGCTGGGAGGGCGAGCATGTTTAGCGCGACGCGGGCGCGAACCTGCGACCCTCAGATTACGAGTGCACGCCTTAACGCGCTCGGCCGTGCCAGGCCTTGAGAAGGCAAAGGAAGAACGTTGGAGTGTCATTTAGTATAAAAATAGAAATTTCAAACGTAAAAAGGCAAAGAAAGCAGCTAGAAGACTAAAACGTAAAATTGAGAGATAAAACTCGTTTGTAATCAGTAAAATTGTTTTACAGTATAAACAATAAAGTGAAACAACAGTATTACTGACTGTTAAAAACACAAAAAAGAAAAACAAATAACGGAAGTTTTCATAGATTCAAAATGAAAAGAAAAACTACCCAGAGCTTATACAAGTCGAAATGAGAAATATACTTTTCTGTAATTAGAAAATAATTTTATTCTAGAAACATTAAATAGACAACAAATTAATTTGAAACACAAGTAGTTGCATCATAAATAATTTAGAGATTACAGGAAATGAAAATATAGTATTTTTCTATTTTAGCAAAAATTTCCTGAAAAACGAAATTCAAGTTTAATTATTTAAAATACTTTATAGTAGAAATATTAAACATACAGGAAAGGAACGTGAAATAATATACAAAAAAGAAGAAACTAAGTTCCAACTCTTTCAGAAACTAGAAATACTTTTAAAAATAAGACACAAAAGAAAAAAGAAATAACACTCGGTCAACTTAATCGCTCAGAGATGTAGTGTTTCTGTAATTATCTGCAATTTTTTACAGCTTGTAAACCTTGTAACGTATATATTGTATATGTGTACGGATTGTAACGTATGTAGATTTCCGTAAATTTTATAGCCGTAGAAGTTGTAACTGATGATACGTAATTTTTATACACTGCGAACATTGTACTTCAATGAGTTATCGCCCCCCAGTGGCTCAGCGGTATGTCTGCGGACTTGCACGCTAAAATCCGGGTTTCGATACCCGTGGTGGGCAGAGCACAGATAGCCCATTGTGTAGCTTTGTGCTTAATTCAAAACAACAACAAAACAACAATGAGTTATCAGTTATAGATCGTAATCACTGTGACGTAATATGTACGTATTGTAAAACTTCAACAGCTTAGGCCCGGCATGGGCAGGTAGGTTAAGACGTTCGAGTCGTAATACAATTTTAGTATATGTACTGCCGAAGCAAGTACAAAATAATTGTTGTTGTTGTTTCGAATTAAGCACAAAGCTACACAATGGGCTATCTGTACTCTACCCACCACGGGTATCGAAACCTGAGCCACTGGGGGCAATCCAAGGATTGCGTATGTATGCATTTTGAATTTCGCATAAAGCTACTTGAGGCCTGTCTGTGATAGCCGTCCCCAATTTAGCAGTGTAAGACAAGAGGGAAGGCAGCTATTCATCACTTCCCACCGCTAACTCTTTGGCTACTCTTTTACCAACGAATAGTGGGATTGACCGTCACAATATAGCGCCCTCACGACTGAAAGAGGGAGTAGGTTTGATGAGATGGGGGTTCGAGCTCGCGATCCTCGTCGTCCCCGTCGCGCCAAACATGCTCGCCCTTTCAGCCGTGGGAACGTTATAAGGTTACGATCAATCCCACTATTTATCAGGAACGGCTAGCGCAGATAGCCCTCGAGTAGCTTTGCACGAAATTCAAAAACAAGCAAACAGTTATCTGTAATTGTTAAATATCGAATATTAAATAATCGTAAGTAATTTTCTCAGGTCGTAAACCTTGCAAGCCATGTTTTTAATTGCTAGTTTTATTGATCGGAAACATTAAAATCCCAGTCGGAATGTATACGTAACTTCTATAATTTGTTAATATTTAGTTTATTTACTTGTACATATCTTTTTTGGAACCATGGTTATTCATGTACTTATCTTTAAACTGTGTAAATCACATGGATTGTAATTAATGTAGTTATCCGTAAATTATATCAATCGGAAATATTTTAATAAATATTTTCATATGTAAATTGTTTAGATTGTAATTACTGCAACTTATATATTTACCAGCAAGTTTTATAGATCGTAAATAATCTAATTCATACACTTATTCGTTACTTTTATAGCTCATAAAAATTCTAATTTATATAGTTATTCGTATCTTTAATTTACATAGGTATTCATAACTTTTGTAGATAAATACGTAAGTTTTATACATTGTAAACAATCTACTTCAAACACTTATTGATAACTTTCATCGATTATTAATATTGTAATTCACTTTAACTTTTATATATCATAAATATTTTAATTATTGTAGTTATTTGTAACTTCTATAGGTGTTCATTAGATTTATCGGTTGTAAATATTATATTTCACGCAGTTAGCTGTAAATTTCATATATTTTAAAAACAGTTTGTTTGTTTGTTTTTGGAATTTCGCACAAAGCTACTCGAGGGCTATCTGTGCTAGCCGTCCCTAATTTTGCAGTGTAAGACTAGAGGGAAGGCAGCTAGTCATCACCACCCACCGCCAACTCTTGGGCTACTCTTTTACGAATAGTGGGATTGACCGTCACATTATACACCCCTACGGCTGGGAGGGCGAGCATGTTTAGCGCGACGCGGGCGCGAACCCGCGACCCTCGGATTACGAGTGCACGCCTTAACGCGCTCGGCCATGCCAGGCCAATCTCAAGTAATTAGCCGTAACTTTTATCAGTTTTAAATATTGTAATTCTTATAGTTAATTATTCTTAAATTTCATAGATAATAAATAGTATGATTCAAATAGTTATTTGTACCTTTTATAAACTGTGAATATTACGATTTATTAAATTTCATAGATCAGAAATATTATAGTTCTTCAATTTATGTGACTTTTCTACAGTTTGTAAACATTTTAGTTCACGTATTTACCTATTCTCTTGCAGTTCGTAAAGAAAGTTGTTAAATTATTTATCTGTATATTTTTACACATATACACACGTTGTAACTGATGTATTTAATTATCCATACACTTTATAAATTGTGAAGTTATCCGTAACCGAAGAAAACAAATCAACGTTCTGTCCAAATATGAAAGATGCTCCACTGTCAATAAAATTCTTCTTTATTCTCATAATTCGTCGTTTTCCTACCTATTATTATGTTAGCATAATGTGTTTCCTTATTCTAACACATAAATATTCGTAACTTTCAGTGATTGTAAACGTTGTAATTCTTATACAAATAAAAGCAGTGCACACTCCACTCCTCTTAAATGTATATGTACAAGAGTCGTTTTATTTTATTTATTGTAATCCTTGTAGTTATCAGAAAGTTTTAAATATAGTGAATATTTTTATCCGTAATGTTTGTCGATCATAAACTTTATAGTTCATGAAGTAAGACGTAACAATTATAAGTCGTAAATAATTTACTTTGTGCAGTTATACTTAGTTTTAAAAGACTGTAATATCTGTAATTCATCTTGTTATTCGTGATTTTTATGTATCGCAAATATTGTAATTCGTGAATTTTTCCGTAATTTTCAGAGATCGTAAAAATTTTGATTCTTATACAATGAAAATCAGTACAAAATTGTACTCTTTTTAAATAAATATGTTTATACACAATGTGCTGGTCTAAAATGAATACGCTGCTACAATCAGGGCTCGCAAATAAAATCATAAGTTTAGTAAACTTTCAATAAGAATGACACAAATTCGAATTAAAACATTCAAATAATCGAAACAAATTTTATCAATAACAACAACAAAGACTTTATACCAACGTTAACAATATGTCCCACTTTTCGTAGCCTTACTTTTTAATGATTTAATTATTTAATGATTTAAGAAGCGTGGCCTGAAAACTCATAATCTTCATTATATCAGACAAGTAACCATGCCTGGATATTTTGTCTATTATTTTTCAGACACCGAGATAAGCAACCATAGAATGATCACGAAATTCAATTAACATCATCAAACTTAACGTTTAGAGGACAACTGGTCTGAATTCGCCATTGGTGAGAAAAACATTATCATTTAACACATAGTGTTTGGATTTCATTACAGTTTCTGCAGTTTTAATAACAGAATAAATGCTCATATTCACCATTTTTAACTTGTTCAGTAGTCAATTGTTCTCTAGGGTTAACATTGACAATGGCAAGAAAGTTTAGGTGATAGCTAACTGAATGTCCAAACGTAGAGTTTCTTCTGGAGGGTGGGAAATAAGATGTTTAGATGTGTCTTAGCAGAAATGTTTCTTGTTTCCTTTTAATATATTGTTTCAAATGTTAAGTATAATAATTTTAGTGACTAATGCATTAGTCTGTCAATTAACGTTGGAGCTGTTTGTAACCAATTCAAGATTGTGTGGTCAGTTACAACTGTAAATTATTCTCCATCTAGGTATATTTTAAAATTTTCTATCGTCCAGACTACAGCTACACATTCTAATTCTGCAGTAGAATATATTCTTTCTGTAGGGTTTAGTGCTTTACTGACGTATGTGATGTCATCTTTTACACCGAACTGTTTCTAATCCAACATTTGAAGCATTATTATTCAAGATGTAGTGCTCACCTTTTCAAGACAGAGGATTCACATAATGTGTGCTTTAATTTCTAGAATGCATCTTTACACTGAGGGTTCCATTTCTACCTGATACATCTCCTTTGTAATTGATACAAAGGTTCAGCAATTGTAGCAAAGTTTGGGATGAATTGATTGTATCAGGTCATTTCATAATAATGTCCGAACATTTAATACAGAATGTGCATCATCTATTCTGTCTTTGTAGAAAGATTTAAGGATTAAAATACGTAATAGACCACGTATAAAAATGTCTTGACAAATAAAAGAAACTAACTCAACTCCACTTTTTCAGATAATTAAGGCCCGGCATGGCCAGGTGGTTAAGGCACTCTATTTGTAATCCAAGGGTCGCAGATTCGGATCCCCGTCACACCAAACTTGCTCAACCTTTCATATGTGGGGGCGTTATAATGTTACGGTCATTCTCCCTATTCGTTGGTAAAAGAGTAGCCTAAGAGTTGGCGGTGGGTGGTGATAACTAGCCGCCTCCCCTCTAGTCTTACACTGCTAAATTAGGGACGAATAGCACAGATAGCCCTTGTGTAGCTTTGCGTAAAAAATTCAAAAACAAACCAAACTAATCAGATCATTAATCAAATAAACCCTTATGAAGATGGATGTGTCTGTGAATCACATTAGACATATAATGTCTTATGAGTTTAAGAAAGGCAATAGTGCAGCAGAAACTACACAAAACATTCAAGGTGTTTATGGTGCGGAGTGTCTCAATGAAGAAAATGTCAAAGGTGGTTTCAGAAGTTAAAATCAGGTGACTACAGCTTAAGTGATCCACCACGTTCAGGTCATTCTGTTGAGTTTAATGATGGCTTGCTTCAGGCTGCACATGATAGGGATTGTGTTGTAACAGTTGAAGAACTATCACAGAAGCTTAATTCAACCCATTCGACAGTTCACCGTCATCTGCAACAGCTTGGAAGGTGTCAAAACTTGGAAAATGGGTCCACCATGATTTGATCCAAAGTCAACCTTATAGCAAGAGTGGATATTTGCACTTCTCTGAACTCTCGTGTACGTAACTTACGTGTTTTGGACAGGTTAGTAACTGAAGATGAAAAATGGATATACAAAAATGTTAAGCGCCGCAGACAATGGCTCAGTGCAGGTGAACTGGACCTCAACCCTAGGAAAGTCTTGTTAAGCATTTAGTGGGACATTGTTGGTGCCACTCAATGTAACGATTACATCAGAGTTGTGTTGTCAATAGTTAAAGCGCTTGAATGTTGCACTGAAAGAAAATAGGTTTGTTTCCATCAATCGTAAATGTGTTGTGCTACACCAGGATAATGCACGGCCCCATACAGTAAGGATCACATCTGCAAAGACTGAAGAGCTGGACTGGGAAAAACTTCCACATCATCCTTATTCTCCAGATCTTGTCCCATCTGATTATTATCTATTTAGAAGATTACAGAACAATCTTGATGGAAAAGATCTTGGAACACATGAAGGTGTCAAAACTACCCTCTCTTCATTCTTTTCCTCCAAATCCTGATAATTTTATAGAAGTGACATTTAGAAGCTTGTGAATCATTGGCAGGAAGTAATTAATAATAATGGATCATACATTATTGATCAAATAACATTAAAAGTGTTTGAAATCCTTTTTTCTTTTTCTGAACCTAAAATCGGACATTACTTAAGGGATGGCCTGGTACAAGGTACACATACCAAAAATGTGCTCACATTTTTGTAGTTGGTTAGATTTAAGAACTTTGTAACAAGTTTTACTTAGTCATCGTTTGTGTGTATTTCTTTAGAAGAGAGTTTAAATCCTAAATATGACACGTCATATGTACTTAAAATATCCAAAATATTCACCCTGTCATGCAGCTAACGACATATTTCTCTGAGAATGCAGCACTTTATAACAGAGCTTGATTCTAAGATTGCGGTTCTTTGAATAAGCCATTTTCAAACAGTACATAGATCCATAAGATTCTTTGTAACTTTTACACAGAAATAAAATACTAAGGCAAGTTTAAGTTTATTTGCACTGAACAAACATCACACAAGTGAGTTAGGTTATTCTGAACTACAACACGAACAAGATGATTTTGTTTGCTACATTTTAATATCACCCATTGATCAACACTACATTACATCACAGAGAAATCACCATTATCTTACAGCACATCACATATAACACAGATCATTATATGTAAGTATAATATAGATTTTAGTATAATGAGGTTATACTACTGCTCTAGACTACTTAGAACAAGAGAAAATCTTCAGATTGTTAATATATATAATAAAGACCAAAATCAGAAGGGATATTAGTTTTCTACATATTGTCAGATACCAAACTCTATCCTATTTGGATTTCAGTACTATTAATTTGGCATTTACCGTGATAAGAACTGAGCATCGGTAGACAAACTTGTTTTAACTGTTTCGTTTGTTGTAATTTTCTGGTATCATCGTAAAATATTGCCTAATTTTATAATCTACCTTACAGTTTGACTTTTTTGTTCTGTTGAATATACCTTACAATACTATTTGTAATAAATGCTATGAATAAGATTAGCATTTTTTTTTTAAAACTCAGTACAAATTGCTACGTTCTTTGCGCTAGATTCGTAAAAGCACATAAAGCAAAGCCAAGAAATCTAGTCGCTCATTGAGATTTAGTGTTAATGTGTGTGTGTGTGTGTATGTGCGCTATAAATTAGTAAATAAAACTAAAAAGTAGAATAATTCGGGCAAAGTTTTTGTTATGTCTGTTGCGCTAGAATTTGACAAGTTATGCAAAGAAAGGCACTCATTAACGATCAGTGCAGAGTTTCGCTACTTTACAGTTTACTAACTAAACTTAAGTAACATTAAAAATTAATTTAGACGTATGTGTGGTCTTCATTTCAATAAATAAAGTAAGACTCATTAAAACTTAGCGTTTGCTTCTTCATGCGTTAGGGTACAGTGAATAAAACAACAAAAAGTCACTGACATTTTGTGCTTGTGTCTGAGCGCTGCAAAATTCACGTGCAATATGAAGAGAATGAATCATTCGTTTAAAAATTAGTGTTGGCGTTGGTATCTGCACTGCTATTTATGTAAAGTTAAAGAAAATTTGGAATTCGCATTGACATTATAACGTATAAACTAGAAACAAATGAAATAAGTCAGCATTTTAGCTTTGACGTATCGAGACAGAAACAATGAATTACTGCATGCTACTATTGCTTTTTTTGAATAAGTTACAGCGAAAGTTCTAGAAATAAAAGTCCATGATCATTAACACTTGACCATAAACTTTGTGAAAGTTGGTATTTATTTAAAAAATAAAACTCGGATTTTTTGTATAGGCTTGGTATTGATGTTGGAGTGCGCACCAAAATGTGCTATATGAGGTGACAAAGCGACTACAAATTTAGGATGTTGAAGTTAAGAACTTTAAGCATGCCTAAACTCCGTAAAGTTAACTTTTTGTGTCTTACGTAGCGTTTCTTGGATTGTAAACAAAATCATTTTGTAGAAAGCAGTTGCTTCCCGACATTCACTTCTTTGGCATCCAAACAAATTTCCGACATAATAATAATAATAATTGATAAGAGATTTAGCCAGCAAGTATTCTTATTCCAGAAGATTGTAACACTGATTTTATAGATCTTTATAAAATAGCATCATTTCAGTATCGAACAACTTACAGAATCTGTTCTGTTACAAACTGTCTGAAATTCACGAGAAAGTTAATTCTGGTTTCTCATTGATATTAAATTGTAATTAATGCAAACTAGCTACCTATATCATCTTAATCACTCCATTACGTATATATGTATATTACATACCTAATAAAGAGGATAAATTTCATTAGAAATCATTTTCAATTTCATCTATAATAGCAATAAAAATTATTATATATGTATCATATAAATCAAATATATTTTCATGTAAATTATTCGAGGTTTTTCATGATGACGAGAAACCCACTTGAAGTAAAAATGTATTCTAAAGACAGTTGGTTTGGATATTTCATACAAAAATACATTTTTACTCGAAGTACATTCGGCTTAAACTGACGTAACATATTTCCTTAGAATGGTTCTATTGTAAGAAAATGTTTAAAAAACAAAATCTTCATTATATCTCAGTGAAATGTTCGAACTCTTTGTTTCAGATTTTTACTAAAAATATTTTGTGATTTTTACAAACCATATTATTGCTCACTCGCTTTTTGTTTTTCTGTTTACTCTGTTGATGTCTGCTGACTTTGAAATTCATGACCATTATCCAGTTTTGTGCTTGTTGCAGAAAAAAATATCACTTGAAGATGTGACTACTATATATGAAGAAGTTACACAATTCGGGCCTCGAATTAGACGAGTAGAATCAGCTAAAACAAATTGTCTTACTTTTATGAAATAATGATAAACGGCAAACATCTGCTAGTAAACAATAAGTAAGTACACGATTATGCTTATGGAAAAGCTTTAGCCCTATAGAATAATATAAGATCTATGATTTCAATATTTCTCCTGGTATTGTTAGGCATAACAGCTACAAGAAGTGTCGTTTCAGAGCAAAGCCACAGTGGACTATTCGCTCGGTCAACCACGGGGAATCGATCTCCACATTTTAGCGTGTTAGTCGATAAATTTATCGGATCCCCAATGGGGAACAAGCAAGAAGTGAACACAATAAATTAGCGGATGGATTTACGGTTTGCATTACAAGGTACTCTGTTATGCTTTAATTGTTGATGTCCAATTTTATTTTAATTGTAGAAGCTATAATATATGTTTAAATGCTATGTAATAACCGAAACTTCGCAACAAGAGAATACTAGGTTGAAGTCATGGCTTTAAATTTTCAAGCGACACAAAGTTTCTGTGAAATATAGTTCCAAAGCAATGTATTCATTCTCTTTGTTGCATGTATTCCTGAAAGAAGTTTACTGGATTGCATGTATAAAAATAAATATTCTGAAAAATAGCTATAACACAATAGTTGTGGAATAGCACACAATGCAAGTATAAGGAAGGACAAATGGATAAAGAGGATGGCTTGAAATAAAGCTCTTACTCTCTTTTTCCATATCAAATGTCATCTTAAAGGGATTATTACAAAGTCTCGAAGTCATCTCAGGACACTTTGATAAATTTCTAGATAAAATATCTGAAAAGAGTCTCCGTGCAGGGGAAAATGTCGCCTTATTTTCACATTCAAAGATGGACTACATTTTAACGGAAGAATATCTTAACACCTAAGAATTGTGAGGTGACTTACATTATATTATGGGAAATGGTTACGCGTAATCTTTTCCGAAATAGAAGTTCCGTGCTGTTCTTATAGACTATCAGCTTTATGAACCAAATGGAACCTAACCATGTTTAAATTTCTTTTAAATGACAACGCAATTGGCTTAAAAACATTCGTTTCATTGTGAACTTCTATGTTACTCTTGTAATAGATAATTTATTCTCTTGTAAGAGCTAAACCCGACAGCAAATAAGTAAAAAAAAGGCTGATGCTGTTTCAGATTCATAGTGGAATTTCTCACGAAATAAGTTATTCCAAACATTAAATGTTTCTATTTCTATATGTTAGTCGAATTAAAAAGTATCAGAATTTTTAAATCAGACGTGTAAATTTCAAATGCTTTCGTTTCTATGCCTTTTAAAATATACTTTTCTCACAAATACATGTTATTTGGTGTAAGAGCATTAAAACAAGATTTGAATTTCTTTTGCCAGAAATTAACGATCACAAACACATAAACAGGCACTTACAAATGTAGAAAACACTGAAAAAATGAACATGAAGTTAAAATCTATTTCCTAGCAAAAATTGCTATTTGTAGCGTTTGTTTGTTTTGAATTTCGCTCAAAGCCACACGAGACCTATCTGCGCTAACCATCCATAATTCAACAGTGTAAGACTGAAGGGAAGACAGCTAGTCATTATTACCCACCCCAAACTCTTGGACTAATATTTTAACAACTAATAGTGGGACTAAGCTTCACATTATAATGCCTCCTCGATTGAAAGGGCGAGCATGTTAGGTGTGGCTGGAATTCGAACCCTCGACCTGAATTATGAGTCGAACGCCCTGACTACATGTCCATGCTGGGCATTCTGTAGCGAGTAAGAGAAAATGAAGAAGAAACAATCAAAGTAAACCTTCTGGTGATACAACGTACTATCTCGTATGTTTTTAATAATTACATCTTTATAAACATGTGAAACATATTTCAGTTATGCTTACAATTACTTTGAACTCAGTAATGATAGTAATAAAACGTGACTTTTCCTTATGTGCCTCATCAAATGAAACAGTGCAGTTTTAAAAGTAAACAGATGTATAAAATTCATGTACATCTACTTCCGATACTTCTTCAAAAGACAACTTTAGTCACAAATACCCAGTAAAAACGATTTAGTTCTCTGGTGAGTTAGCCTTATGTTTAATTTATCGCGATAAGTACATTGTGTAGTTTTGCGGTAAAATCAACCACACAAACCTACTGTTAATCATTACCTATCACATAAAATTAGAGCAAAGTTGCTATTTGTTATACTTGAAACTATCGTGTAATTGGTTATAGTTAACGTTATGGTTATTACTTTTGTGGTGGTTAGTATAGTACAGAAGCTTGCTAGGGATAACGATTTACTATTTTGTTTTGTTAACGTAATGGTTATTATTTTTGTGGTGGTTAGTATTGTACAGAAGCTTGTTAGGAATAACGATTTACTATTTTGTTTTGTTAACGTAATGGTTATTATTTTTGTAGTGGTTAGTATTGTAGAGAAGCTTGTTAGGGATAACGATTTACTATTTTGTTTTGTGTTGTTTACTTCAACCTTATTTTTAATTAAATTAGAAATTTAATTTCTATTTTGATTTTCCTTTGTTTTTTGGGTGAATCATTAGTTTTTGAAATGGGGAACAAGCAACACTCGAGACGAGTTAATACGAATTCGGATGTGAGAGACAAGAGTAGGTTAGCTCTTACCTTTGATACACATATGACAGTCTGTATGTTTAAGAATAAGCACTCGATGTTTTGAAACAAGCGTTGTTCTATTATCTTGTGTGAAACTTTGTAACGCCTGTTTTCATTTGTAACTAACAACGTTTTTTGTGAACGTAATGCAAAGCTGTTCGAGGATTATCTGCCCTAACTAACCCTAATTTAGCAGCAGTAGATTAGAGGAACGGAGCTCTGCTATGCGAGGTGGAATGAACTTATTCCAGTCTTGGTGAACATGTCCAGATGAAAGAGAAGAGAGCAAGTGGTTAGAAAGCGTAAAAAGTAGTGTATAAGCAGATATGGAACTTGGAATCTGTTTTGTTTGAATGCTAAGGAACGTGAGTTAGTTGGTGAAACGTTGAGAAGGAAAATTCACGTTCTCTGTAAACAGGAGACTAAATAACACAGTGAGAGAAAGACATGAGGTTTTCTACTACGTTCACAATACAATGAGAAATGGATAAGACGAGTGGAGATAAAGTAAATAAAGAGAACGTAATTGAGGTGCAAAAGATAAATGACAGAGATTTTATGATGAAGGTGACGTAATTGCAAACCTGATATCAGTGAATACTTCACGACAAGAGAAACAAGAAAATGAAAGAGACAACTGAGGAAAAATCATGAAGAGTTGGTCAGTAATTATCAGTTATTAATGAAAGGATTATAACTGGAGGGATCTAAACAGTCACATTAGTGAAAGACAAATTAATTTTCAGGGAGTGCACGAAGTACATTAGTATGGAAATTAAAATGAAGAGGAAGAGAAAATTGTTGAAATAGCAGACGCTTTAAAATGTATAATGTCAACTGGATTTCAGAAAACAGTGCAACACCTAATTACGTATAACGGTGGTCAACGAGCTAGGTAACTTCACTTGGTGGTTGTCGAATGAATAAGTAAATAGAATATTAATAACTGAAGTGTGAAATCTTGGGAGAGAATAGCGAACCAACACCTAGGCTGCTGATAATGCATATAGACATGCATGAAAATAACATAATCAAGAAGCGGAAAATCGAGATGTGGAAAATAAATGGAGAAAACATCAATAAATTCAAAGAAATGAGCAGGTAGGAACAAAACACAAATACAGATGCAGTGGAAGGAAAAGACCGAGATCAGAAATAGAAAAATGTTAAAGTTCCATCACTGTTAAAGTGTGAAAACGAAATAAATAATAAAAATACACGGTAGTGAAAAGAGGAAAAAGGAAAATAAGAATGTTCAAAGAGTTACAGTGAAATGAAAAATACACTCTCATGTATGAGGATGCTGAATCGATGCTTGAAAGCAGTGGGAAAGAACGAATTGTGAGTGGAGTGTATAGTCAGCTGGAAACACCTGAAGAACCAACGACGATATCGAAGACAGCTAAGTCTAGAGAGAGAGCACAAAGATGTCTCAGAGAAGCAAATACAATAGAAAATAAAGAGTGGTCAGTAGCTGTTAAGGATAAGAACACGTAAAGAAAATTTGGAAGCAGCATTATGAGGAAATGTTGGATGTAAGAAAATGAAAGAGATTATATGGAGGCTGAGGGCAGAGTTCTGTGACTAGCAGAAGACATAAGTAAAACAGAAGTTAATATCAAACAAGGTAAAGCAAGTGGTTAGCTCATCAGGAGTGACAACTGAGATTATTAGAGTTTTGTGTTAAGCAATCGTGCATATGGTAGAGAAGTTCTTACAGATACTATAGGATGTGTGGAAACTGTCTAACGAGTACAATGGTACTTACACATAAGTAGAAGGGTGAGATACTGGGCTGTGATAGTTATAGAGATCTTAAGCCAGTCTAACATATACTTAAATATTCGAGAGAATAGTTGAACAGCAATTAAAGAATATCATATCAATAACTGAGAGAGAAATACAGTTGATACAATATTTATCATAAGGCATTTGCAAGATAAGATCTTAAAGGGAAATGGAGCATTATGTTGGCATTTCGTAGACTTGGAAAATGCATGTGACACGGTACCAAGAGATTTTTTTCTGTTGTTGTTTAAGAAACAAAGATGTCCCGAAAAAATTGTCTGAATGATGCAATGAATATATAAAGATATACAAACAGGAGTAAGAACAAAACAAGGAGACACTGATGAATTTGAACTAAAGATACAATTACGAAAAGGGTCAAGTTTTAGCTCATACTTTTTAGTAAAGATAATGAATTTCCTTTCAGAAACAATCAGAAAAAGAGAGCTGTTGGAATTGTTATATGATAACAATCTAGTGATTATGGCTAGAAGCAAGAAGGAACAACAGGTCAGATATAGATTGTGACAAGAACAGTTGGAATGAGATGGACTTAAGGTAAATACAGGGAAGACAAAGACATTATCAAGTAGTGAAGAAGGAATATATCTGGTCAGAATAAAAAATATCCTGGACATACAGATAACCCAAACAGCTGTATACAGGTTCGTACATAAACGAGACTGGAGGATGAAGAGTGGATGACAGAAATGGAACAATGTTTTGAGAATTGTTTGTGTCAAGAAAATTCCAAAGAAACTGAAAATTTAGAGTTATGAAACTGTATTTAGATCATATCTGTTGTATGGAGCAGAACCATCGGTAATTGAGAAGGAAAGACGAAACTTTACTGGAAAAGACCGAAATTGGAATGTTACGTTTGATGACGGAATATTTTTAGGAGATAGGATCATGAGTTAAGCTATTAGAAAGTAAGGATGGGGTATGTAAGATAACAGATAACAGCTCGTGAAGTTAAACTGAGGTAGTATGGACACGTAATAAAAAAAGGAAGAAAATAACAGAGCGAAACGAATAATTAGAATACGAGTCAAATATAAACGAAGTGGAAGTCATAAACAATTTAGACGAAATGATACGATAAATCAAAACATGATAGAAATGGGTGTGATGTCGAAAGATATGATTTGCCGTTAAATAATACTGCATATTGCGATTCGATCAACCCAACATCACAATTTACAGTAGTTACTTAATAATCGCACTTGCGTAGTTTCATTGGACATATTTTATTATATGATAGACGAATGATATTAGGACAAGTGATATAGCGTTTCATTTAGATCCTTGCCAAGCTGTGGCCATTTTTACTGAGGTTGAACTTGCCAATATTCATAATCTCAGATGGTCTTTTGATAGTTATTAGACATTATGTTTGTTTAGCAATATTACACATGACGTCATCGTGATTAATATGATACGTAATTGTATGATAATGTGTCAGTGACATCAGGACATCAAACCTGCATTTTTCAAACTTCAAACATTTTATACCTCACCGGAAATATATAAAGAAAAGAAAATTAAAACATTATAGTAGCATATCTAAGGTACGTTATGAAAGCGACATTTAATTTTACAAAATCCAAATTAGAACAAAAGTTTTAAAATTAAAGATATGAGGCTGAAATAACTAGCCGATAAAATAAGTAACTGATATCTACAATGAGTTCCCATAGTACTGCTGTGTTAACTGCTGTTATTTTAGTGGTTAATAGTGTTCTGCTACTTGTAGTTTTTAATGGTTTTATTGTTTGATAAATATATTGTAATAAAACGTTTTGGACGACTTTGTTATTATTATTCTACTAATAATGCACTTCCTTAACCGTACAGGGTAATCTGGAGCCCCTTTCACTTTGTGAGGGTAGTTTATCAACAAGAAGACAAAATAAGAGCATTATCTTAATACGCCTAACATTCTAATTTAATTACATGTCTGTGTTTACAAGCGATCTAAATAGCAATAGGTTATCCATGGCCATTTGTGTTATATTTTTTTATATTTAAACTGTAATACTTGAATTAGAAAAGAATGTTGCTTTTAATGCTATTTACAAGTACAGTGTATTAAGGATGTAATTTATAATCTGTTTAATGTATTAAGGATGTAATTTATAATCTGTTTAATGTATTAAGGATGTAATTTATAATCTGTTTAATGTATTAAGGATGTAATTTATAATCTGTTTAATTATAAAATGAAGACTTATTTGCAATGGAAGTAAAAAGTTTTATATATTAAAGTAAGAAACTTATTTAACTAGCTGAGTCTCTAGATATTTTATGAGCAAGAAATACCCCGAGAATTAAAGCTAGTAAATATAGAAAAGCTTTAGGAAACTAAACTGTATATGTACTACATACAACCTTGGAATATGTACTCCATACAATCTTGGAATATGAACTCCATACAACCTTGGAATATGTACACCACACAACCTTGGAATATGAACTCCATACAACCTTGGAATACGTACCATACAACCTTGGAATATGTACTCCATACAACCTTGGAAAGACCGTCATTAAAAAAAAGAGGAAAAAATAATTTTATATATAAAGTGAAAACAGTGAATAAATAACAAAAGAGAAAGCGACAGTAATTATAAACGTATTTTTACAAGAACTTACGTACACATATATAAATATATTCTCACAATTACAAGAGGTACTTTGGAACATGTGTTTCTTTCTCTCGTTTCTCAACAACTAAGAACATATTAAGCAGAGAACTGGTGTTTGAGATCCTTTCTCATATTTTCCAGAAGAGAATGAATTGATATTCATTCATAAACAAACTAGCTATCACTGCATATAGATTACGATCGCAATGCTTTGGTCTTACTATTATTAATAAAAATAAATGAATTATCTCATGGAAGCGTTTCATCGAATAAGATGACAAGAAAACTAGGTCCTTGGTTTTCAATAAGTTGCTATAACTTTGTTCTTATTTCAAATAAATTTGTCATGTGAAAAATAAAAGTACGTAAAACAAATTACAATAACATACCCTTCGTGCATATATAGTTGAAATGAACAACGAGGCTTAACAAAGTCGTTATTTAAATAAATTAGTTAAGCAACACTGTAATCGTCCCCCAGTATGTTTGCGGACTTATAACGCAAGAAAACACGTTGTGGGTAGAGCGCAGATGGTTCATTGTGCAGCTCTGTGCTTAACTACAAACAAACAAACACTATAAACAAAATTTTGTCTGTGTGTGCGCGTGGCAGCATTTTTCAATTTCTGGTTATCACAGCAAGCGCCACGTTTGGAATATTACTTATCATCGGATTCAAATGTTTGTAATTAAATATTAAATGTGAAATATAGTTTTGTAAAAAATTCAGAGGAAAATGGAAATCTTAGAAAAAAAAATCTTTAAAACATTTAAATTAAATTTAAAATTGTTTTTGTTTTTCCAGAATCGAACTTGAAGTAAGAGAAGAGAAATGTTGGCTAAAAGAAAAGAAAAATGTTTTAGCAAATAGACTTTTCATAAAATATCACGTGTAAACATTTCTTATTCAGGCACAATAAATTTAAATAATTTTAATACACCCTGTATTCAAAGGTATAAAATTCTAAAATATTAATCACATTTCCATTTAGTTCACAATTAGGTCCAAACACCTTTACAATACGGTACTTTTTCTTCCCTCACTTTGTCTCCTATGTGTAATCAGTTACCTCATAAAAATTTGCCAATGAATTAATTTCAATAACTGTTATAGCCATATATTTATATAATACCTGCATTAAGTGAGCTACGCTATATCAAATTCAACAACTATAATGTGTTTAACTATAGAGTGATTTCCTGAATAATTTATATAATTCTAAAGAAAAAAAAAATAAAGGTGGGTAAGAGTATAAGAACTTGGCCACAATAAAAACCTTCAGTATTGGGAATGTTAACAGAATTTTGGATATTACTTGTTTCCTACACCATAACTTTAAGTGGAAACTTTAAGCAAACTTCCTACACTACCAATTTGGCCCCAGTTTATGTTATATTTTTATAGAAGTTTTTCTCTCCTGTGAAAATACTGATGTCATACACGAACATCCACAATTCAAATCTTACCTAAATAATTCCAATTTTCATGAAGACTTGAAATTAATTTTACAAATTCCATAAAAATAAGTATCGCTTGTCACAAAGCCTTTTAGGCGAATCGTTATCAAAGGACACAACACGTTAAACAGTATTGGGCTATTTAGTCTACTTTTATAATTTGAAAGAATATGCATAATATTTCGCCTTAATTAATTCTATAATTGTACTTTTTTAACAAGAAAATCACGCACCAATATTACAAAATCCTCACTGACAGCAGCCTGTCTGTAGTAATCTAACTCTACTCTAAAGAAACTACACACTACTACACAACAATTACAATCACAACACTTTAGTTTTGTTACCATTAATAACAAAATCCGGAAATACAATAAACCGGACGAGATCACTGACCGAGAATTATATAGAAGTGTTTAGAGTGCCTATGGAATTTCATCCCAGTGACACTATATGTAAACAAAGACATTATACATACTTTAAACATTAGACATGATTATTATTAGGGCCAGGCTTACCTAATACCGCCATGATCCATCGCTTCCTGGCTCACACTTGCTTACAAACTTTTAAGTTGTAAACAAATTTTGTATCACAGCTCACTTGGCCAAAACAATGCAAAAAAGAAATTGAATTAAAAGTTAAATATCACTGTTTAAAACCGTAAGTTTGCCTTTATTCAATGTCTACATGTTTTAATCCAACTTAAAGACGGATTACAAGCGTGTACATGCTCATATACACAATTAATGTACTGTAGCTTTCGTAGCGACAAATTGTTTAGTTAAAAGTCTTTTGAAAATTCCACATAAATTCACAGTCACTCAAAAACGTAACTTGATAATCTATGGTTTGACAGAGAAACTCTGTTGTCAGTCTTTAAGCGGAGATAAAACATATAGTATTTAACGTATACTTCAAAAATTAAGACCAACTATAACAAAGGTTCAATTAGATTAAATTTTCTTAAAAAAGCGGTATTTAAGTTTGTGGTGAGTTAAAATTATTTGTATACTTACTGCTACCATCGTGAATCTAAGAGATATTAACCATTCTATGCCGTTTAATAGAATTGTTGAGAATGGTTTTGAGAAGACACGCGAGATAAAGCGAGTTGTGGTATAATATGCCTGTGTGGAAGGGCAGACGACGTCTGAGAATGAGCTGGAGCAGGCCTATTAATGTTTGATAGGCTTTTTATGTTGGACAGTATATTCATAATGGCTCCATTGTGGTTACTACCATTATTGTGAGATATTTTTGGTTCTTTGAATTGGTTAGGGCCAGAACTACCTCCACTCTTGGATAGATTGGCCACTTCTAGAGGTGCTGTGCAGCTTACATGTGCTTCTTTCTCTCGGTTTTCTGCAGCTACCCGACTCAGAACGTACTGGGCAGCAAACTGATGTTTGGGATCCATCCTCATATTCTCCATGTGAAGTAGAAGGCCTGAAAAGGAGAATTTAATCGTAATAAAAATCACTGAAAGAATAAAAAACAGCAACTCTCAGACGGTAGATAAATTATCATAGTCTTATAGAAATGCTGAACAATAGGTTACAGATTATTTGGGTATTGTGCACACAGTCATTAATTATTGAAAAACGATGAAAAAACAATAGAGCCCATAAAACCATATTACTCCTTGGACGTTAAATTTTATAGATGGTGTAAAAGAGCTACGTTTAAAGAACAGTGTATTGAAATTTAAAGTAAATACAAATACATAGTTTCCTTTTCATTTGATTGATAATAAATATACTAATAAATAATTAGCAGCTCTGTAAAGTTCTAAAATTAAGAATTGTTCCGCTTCTAAATATAAAGTGTATTGTTTTTGGTGCATGTAAAGAACAGGCAAAATTACCCTTACTCTTACAAATGATTTAATTCTATTAGTGTTGGGGTATTTAATATTCTGATGAGTTACAGTTATTATGTTTTGTCGCATAGAGGTAAGCATATTTAGAACTGAAAAAAAAAACTATTTTAAATAATAAGGTTTATCCTCAAATTTGAAATAGTAAAAACACAAAAAATTTGAAGTTACAAAAACTCTGTAAATGTAAAACCTGGAATGGATAGAAAAGGATAAATGTTGTTCCGTTCATTTATGAAAGATAAAAGATAAGTGTTATACTTTTGATGAACGAATGGTAACACATAACTGTGGTTTGTTTATTAATAAAGGGTGAAGAATATATGTAAATTCAAAATTAATAGCGAAAAACTTACTTTTTAGAAAATAAAACTTCGAGATGGATTTAATGGACAATGAACAAATGTTTAAACAAGGTTATGCCATAATCACAGCATAAGTAGCTTACTTACATAAATAGAGGAATATTTATATATTTACGGTGTGAAGAAAAAAGAGATCACACGACCGAAAATTGCTTAGTAAATGTATTTCGGTACCAAGATTGTTGAGCTGGAGTATGTATGTTTTGTTCAATTAGGATACAGTCTTAGACAAAATGTTTGTGTATCTTATAATAAATAAAATGATCGTTATTAAGGGTCCCCCAGTGGCTCAGCGGTATGTCTGCAGACTTACACGCTAAAATTCGGGTTTCGATACCTGTGGTGGGCAGAGCACAGATAGCCCATTGTGTAGCTTTGTGCTGAATTTAAAACAACAACAATCGTTATTAAGATAGAATATAAATAGCTGTCAAAATGAGAAACGCATGCTGTAGTAAATACCTACATGTTTAATATGTGTAATGAGACGCATTCTATTGGTATCACGAACGATTTATTAGAGGAGAAAAGAATATTGTCAGACACCTGAAGAAAGTCGTATAATTTAGTATTTCACCTACCACAACAAACTCTTACTAATATATATATATGTAATGACAAAATATAACATCAAATTGTTATAAATAGCATCTGTAACCTTATATCAGTTCATATTAGACACTGAGTATTTGAGTGACCTCCTTGTGCTATAATAGCCTCCACGAGGCAGTGTGGCATGCTATCGACGAGGTTATTGATATAATTTATCATGCTTTCACCCGAAGTAATTGCCAAATCTGGCAGAAATATCGTCTCTATGTGATACTTATAGGAGGCGCCATTGATGTTTCCCCAAAGAATGTGAAGAGCAGTTTTTCTACTATGATAAATAGCGGCCCAAACTTGTACTGCACCACCTCCTATGTCTTCCCTTGTCTGTTATCTAGGCAAATGACAAACATTTTATCGTTAGCAAGTCGGAAACAAGACTTGGGAAACAGGACGACATGTTGCTAGTGCCCAAACTATAACTTGGCATACTATCTTACCCAAGTAACATGGTTATGGAGATGAATTATGATTAATATCAACGTGCAGATAACCCTTCTTTCAAAATAAACGTTCTTGGTCAGTCTCCTATTTACTGTTCTTCTGCATACCCTGGAAGGAATGTATTCATGTCATTCTTGTCCTAAGGTGTCGTTGCACGACCTATTTCGATCATGAAGTGTTACTCCGGTCAAAACACTGTTATTATAGGCAATAGTATTTTTCCATCTACTATCAGACTTTTCAAAAACAATGTTTTCTATAGTATGAGGACGTTATAAGATTTTCAATACCGTACACGGGAGGTACTCTCCTGTTCTGACAACGTCCTTTTGGTTCATACCATTTTTGAACAGTCGATCAATTTGACGTCCGATAACTTCTGGTACGTGACTAAACATGGTTCTACACCAAGTACAGAAAAATTTTTTGAACGAAGCATTATTCTGTTTATGAAAATATCTTATCAAAATTACACTCTCTTATACATGACAGGTGTTTATGTGTGTTTTGACAAACACATACTTGAAACAACTTATACAGATCAGAGTAACAACTATTACATGTTTTTCTGATCATACGCTACCTTCTCTGTTTCTATTCGGATAATTACTCAGTAACTATTCATGCATGTAGACAATAACATCAACACAGAACAGAACAGTGTGTAAACATTTTGACTAAGACTGTAACTGTTGTTGTGCTAATTAATGAAATGCAAAGAACAGCTGCGGTTCAGTTGGTTAAGAAAGAGCGAAAGATAACTTTGGCTCTTTTGATTAATAAAGGGTCGCGTAGGATAAATGTTGATATGCTTATAAATATGGCAGACAATTATGTAAATTTATGATCACATGAGGTGTACTTTAGTGACCTACTCAGTGAATAGATACCCTGCCAGAAGCTTCACTAAAAATAGAGAAAGAATGAAATTTTCTTTCTTGTTTTTTCCTGATTCCATTATTTGAAATGATATTTATGACATATTGTTCATTATCATCAGTTTATTAACTGTGTTTTTATAAGTATCGAATTTATTTGTAAGTGTTGTTATAATTGAATAAGTTACTTTTGTTCTGAACCCTGATTGTCGTGGTCTGTTGATTTTATACCATTATCAATTCTGTTGATTACTGAAAGGCAAAGAATAACTGTATTACCAGTTACATTGGATAACTGTGGTCTGTTGGTCAACGAAGAACGAATAATAGTTGTATTTGAAACGTTTTATTGATACTGAAGAGCGAAAAACAACTGTATAAGAGAAACATTTTTGACCAATGAATATCAAGTAATAACTACATTTAAAATGTTATGTTGATTGATTAAATTAAAAAGAAACCAAGGACTTCTCGTTTAATGAAAAGCAAGAAAACAATTGTACTTTTATCAGTTAAAGAACAATAGACAACTGGACTGAAAGATTTTACTTTTGTGCAAACTTCGAAAGTAGTTCAAAAGTAGTCACGTAACACTTACCCATAATTAAAAGTTTTTGTTGGTTATTGAGGGTCTAGATGGAAGACTGTTTTTGGATTTAAATGATTTTATAAATAAAAGCCACAAGAAAGTCTGTGTGCTTGAAAGTTTCAATTGGTTCATGAAGAAATGGTTCACAGAAAGTCTCGTCGAATACGTCAACCAAAACTCTAAACGTAAATATTCGTTCAATTGATTGCCTTAAAATATGTTTGGAATTTAAGCAAAAGAAGATTAACAGAACGGAAACAAAAAAGAAGATGGCGTGACGTAAGTCTGGTGCTGCTCCTACCGGCACTTATGTAGCACCTATAAGCTGAAATTAGACTATTAAGCTATTTTAGATCGTTATTGTGTGTGTGTGTATTTTTTTTAGCAAAGCCACATTGGGTTATCTGCTGAGTCCGCCGAGGGGAATCGAAACTCTGATTTTAGCGTTGTAAATCCCAAGACTAACCGCTGTACCAGTGGGTGACTCATTATCATGACTAATAGTGATAATAAAAATGATACAAAGGTGTAAAAAAATGTTTTAGTGACTCCACAATAAAAGCACACAGGCAGCGTTAAGTTTTTGAGATCTAAGTAAAAATGAAAATGTATGAAAGAGGACAGGAATTCTTTTTCCAAGGCAGTGGATGTACAGACTAAGGAACAAGATGCTTATAGTAGCTTATGATAAAGCATGCAATGTTCTAAAACTATATACGAAATAACAACCTACCAGCTTCTTGAGTGAATACACTTTGACAAACAGAGCATGGCCACATGCGTAAAGGTGAAGAAACTGATGACGTCTCAGGATGACTTGTAATGTGTTTCCTTAACGACCCCTCATTGACATACGTCTTTCCACAAATAGGACATGGGCGGCTTGTTGTACGACGCTTATCTGCATAAAAATTAAATTACAAACCTCAGTAGCCCAATAAATAAATTATTTCATAACTTTACTGTCATGAGAGTACAGTATTTTTAACTTGTGGTGTGAATGCAACTTAACCCGTCCTATTTTCTGTTGGTTTTTTCCTGGAGTGATGTTTCAATGAAAAAAAGTTTTCAGTTCTGAGAACTAAAATGGCACGTGACAAAAATTTTGTTTTTTTTTGTTTTGAATTTCGCGCAAAGCTACTCGAGGGCTATCTGCACTAGACGTCTCTAATTTAGCAGTGTAAGACTAGAGGGAAGGCAGCTAGTCATTACCACCCACCGCCAACTCTTGGGCTACTCTTTTACCAACTAATAGTGGGATTAACCGTCACATTATAACGCCCCCACGGCTGAAAGATCGGACATATTTGGTGAGATGGGGGTTCGAGCTCGCGACCCTCGAATTACGAGTCTAATGCCTTAACCGTCTGACAATGCTGGGCCTGAAATTGAAGGACAGTAGTTCTAAGGTATTACAGTGTTGTCTGTTTAAAGTTTCAAACATAATTCTTTTGATACTACTTATCGGTTTAAACTCAGAAACACTTCACGAATTCTGAAAAAAACCCAAAACAAAAACGTTTCCATGTCCTACAACTAAACGATTGCCTTTAACAAATATTTCTTGATTGTCTCCTTCCGACAAAAAACAACAAACAGAACTCCAAAAGATATCTTCGTTCAAGGAAAGTGAATTACATCCCACCACAAAATGGTTGTCATACAAACAGCGAAGCCCGTTATCAAACCTGCAAGTTCGTAAAAAAACCACTGACTCATTTTCTGACAAGCACAACGAGAAAACTTTAAAATATTCAAAGAAATTACTTATGTCCAACAAAAACCACCATTTATCTTGTACAGTGTAGAAAAGGTAAACACTTATGTGTTGGACAAAACAAACAACTTTCAGTGAACGTTTAAGAAACCACAAATCTTCTGTTAACAATAAAAAATATCTGTTACTTAGCGCTTTATGAACCCGGTCATTCCATAAACGATGTTACTGTTACAGGGATTCAAACAGTATTTAAAACTAAAGCACAGAGAGAGATAAAAGAAGTTTATTATACCGCTAATATTAACACTTTTAAATCTTGTAATATCTAGCTAGATCATGGAGTAAGCGATTTCTGATAATTAGGTTTCATCTGTGTCAGAAAAATAATTGTTAATTTTTGTTAATTTCTTTAATTTTGTGTGAACCCTAACTTTTCTTCAACTTACTCTTTATTTAAGTGAATATCCATGCCTGTCTGTATAAACTGATTAACTTAATATCTGTTTTTCAATCAATCTCCAGGTGTAGCTTTTATTTCATTTAATCACTGTTTTGTTATATATATATTTAGCCAGTTCTAAATCAAAATATCTCAGACGCCTTTTTGCATAACGCCCTCACCATTGGCTAAATTATACCTAAAATGAGACTCTACAACAATACAATAAACATTACCTGGGAAACCGTGACGTCATTCAACTCTTTTTATATAGCACTTTATACACCGCTCCGAGCTTTCTCCTGCAGAAGAAAGGTCCACTTTTCGAACGCGCTCGAGTTGAGGGATTTTTACAACCTTGCAACAAATTTTCTTGAACGTATGTGATATCCTAAAATCATGTAACTTAACATGTTTGTGAACGTTTAGCCGTCTTTAAGCAATAATGAAAACGTTTTCATCTAGGAACCATTTGATGAAAAATCAGTAGTTGTTCAGATTAGATCATTCCAGAAAAATAATAGCAGTGTTCATTAATTTTTGAGCACCAGCCACAGATCTAAAACACACATTTATAAATGAAATAAAATAATAAGAAATTGAAGTATTTGTTTGGATTTTCGCGCAAAGCTGCACGAGGGTTATCTGTACTAGCCGTCCTAATTGAGCAATGTAAGACTACAGAAAGAAGGCAGCTAGTGATCACCACCCACCCCCAATTGTTAGACTACTCTTTTACCAACGAATAGTGGGATTGATCGTAACATTATAATGCCGTCACGGCTGAAAGGGCGAGCATTCATGACGAGAATTCAAACCCGCGACCTTCAGACTATGAGTCTCACGCTTTAACCACCTGCTCATGCCGGGCCTAATTATAAATGAAAAAGTTGATGACTTTGAAAATTTTTGTTCTGAATTTTATTAAGAAACAAGATATTAAAACTATTGGATTGAGTTTTCAAATGTGTAAATAATAACAGTGAAATAAATACATATTCAAATTGTGTTATAGTTAAAACAGATAAGGAAAAAGCAGTTTTATTTATAGATATGATGAACGATGCAGTGTAATAACAGTAATTAATATAATTATGTAAATGACTGAACAAATAAAGATAATAGATTAAAACCTCTATTCCTCATAAATATTAGAAAATATATAATTCAAGAAGTGTTTGTGTTTTCTTTTAGCAAAGCCACATGGGCTATCTGCTGAGCCCACAGAGCGGAATCGAACGCCTGATTTTATCGGGGGGCCGATTGAAGAAGATATTCCATTTAAGTTTATTAACAATAGCATTAACCCTACAGAAATAATTAAATTAATCAAAGATATTATTAAAAACACGACACCGGGACACGATAATACACAGTATATTATGCTTTAAAATTGTCAAGATAAAGTTATAATAACTAATATTTTTACTCTATTTTATGAATCTGGTTACATCTCCGAAACATAGAAATCTAGCGCAATTACTACCATTTTAAAAACTAATAAAGTAAAGAGTTCTCTCTATACGAGTATTTACATAATAGGTCAAGCGTGTTGAGGCGTTCGACTCCTAATATGAATGTCGCGGGTTCGAATCACGGTCGCACCAAACATGTTTCCATTTTTGGACCTGGCATGGGCGAGTGGTTGAGGCACTCGACAAGTAATCTGAGGGTCGCGGGTTCGAATCACCGTCACACCAAACATGTTCGCCCTTTCAGCCGTGGGGGTGTTATAATGTGACGGTCAAAAGAGCAGCCTAAGAGTTGGCGGTAGGTGGTGATGACTAGCTGCCTTCCCTCTCGTCTTACAGTGCTAATTTAGGGACGACTATCGCAGATAGCCCTCGAGTAGCTTTGCGCGAAACTAAAAACAAACAAAGAGAAACAGTTACAGATCAACTGGTAGTTAAATAGATTAATAGATGGAAAAAATTAACAAACTGATTATTTACAGGATATATAATTGATAGATTCGATTTCAAAAATCCAACAGGTGCACTTTCAGTGAATATCGAAAAAGCATTTTGATAAGATCTGGGAAAATGGACCGGTTTATAAATGATCACGTTATTTTAGTTTGCCCAGTTCTTTAGTTATATGGATAAATAATTTCATGAAAGAGAGGCAAAATATAATTGAAATAAATAATGTATTATCTCATAGTTATTCTCCCAAACTTGGACTCTATCGAGGGACAGTATTAGGTACATTATTTTTTTATTTTACATACTTATGATATACCACGTCCACATCCTGATAAGGGTCATATTAATGCAGCACAATAAGCTGATGATATAAAGTTTTGGGTTACCAATTATTTTGTATCTAGTAAATTGAAAATATACAATTAGCTGTGATAGATCTCAAATTATGGTGTTAACTTTGGATAATCTATTCAAATGGAAATAAAACTTAATTTATAAATTTTCATCTAATATTAAACAAGAAGAATGTGTCAAGTATTTAGACATCACATTTAATGGAAATTTAATACGGACTGTGCATATCAATAATATATTCAAAAAGGTTGGTGTGAATATAATATATTAAATAAAATAATTGATAAACGAGGAGGTTGAAGGAAAAGAACAATAATTAAAATTTATAAAACTTATTGTTCCAGTATGCTGTTTATGCATGGTTTTATTTTAATACACATTTTTTTAAAAACTTTACAAACACCACAAAATTATATTCTGCGATTAACAACAAACTAACCCTTAAATGCATCAATAAAATTATTACAACAACAATTTTCAATAACATTATTAAATTAAAGGTTCAAGTATTTTACTCAAAAGTATTATAATAAAAATATACATTCACATTTATTAAAATAAATTAGTAATAATATCACGCTCAAAAGAATCAAAACTTATCTATTCTCCAATAAGTTTACATTATCACGAATTAAAATTCTAAGCTTACATTTTTAATTCAAACAAAGAGAAGTTGAAAAATAAACAAATAAATTATCCGAATCTTAAAACATTATTTAAATTATGTCAAGGAGTTCAAATTTTAAAATAATTAACTTATATAATTATTTTATAATTTATTTTATATTAAAATGCATTTATACGATTTTAGTCATTTGAATATTTAAGTGTCATATTTTTTACAGCCTGCAATGTGAACCAGATAGAAGATTTGATTATATAAAACTGGAGAAATATCACAAAAAATTAACAAAATATTTAAGATGGCAGAAATCGTCACACCTGATCCATCTTGGGAAAGATGACGAATCCACCTCTGACTGTTCTCGTAAAACAAGTAGGAGAGGATACTTCAACAGGAAATGTTTAGGATGTTAGATTCAGACTGATCTTTCATACGAACCGAAAACAAAAAGGAATGTAAAGAAACTAACTGAGGGTCAGGAACCCACAGATGCATCTGTTTTTTTCATATTCGAAGCAAAATGGTCAACTTAAGATACATAAGAGAAAGACAGAAAAGCACCATACTTTATATATTTAAACAAGGATTGCAAAGCAAAAAATTTGATACATTTAAAACAGACTAAAAAACACCGAACGTGAGACATTTAAAACATGGACCTAAAAGCACCAAACTGGAGTTCTCTAAAACAAGGACCAGAAGATACAAATCTTATTTATAAGTCATAGACCAAAAAACTCCCAAATTTAACATATTTAGAACACAGACTAAAAAGCACTAAATTTGAGACATCTCAACAAGGAAGAAAAAGTGTCATACGTGAGATACTTAGAACAAAGACGAAAAAGCATCAGATTTTAGATATATAAAACAAATAACTCGCACGTTATTTGTCGTGTAATAACTAATGCTGTTGTCATTGAGAGTACATGGACTCTAGATCGAGGAAGTATACTTGGTTGAATTAGGCGTTTCTACCCGAGAAATTATTGAAATTAAGATTAATTTCATAAGTTATCTTTGACATCTGGTGCAATACAGCTCAAAATAACTTGTTTTCAAAATAATACATGAAAAGAACCTTTCACAGTACAGGAAGTGGTCAACAAGACGCATTATAAAGTGAAAATGCATGATATGAATAATTATTCATTATTATTAAATTATATTAAATTCATAATTATTAAATTATAATTTAATATGCCAATTTGTTGAAGAGGCACTTCAAGAAGGAACACGACTGGTGTAGCTATTGATTTACAAACGGATATGGAAGGTCAAGGAGACAGAATCTGTAGACAATGATTTCATTATAGAAAATGAGGACCTACTAGGCTTAATAGTACTGAATAGAGAAGAGACCTACAAAGGTGTCAACATAAATGAACTGTCTGGTAACAAGAATAAAGAGGAACAAATTATGCTGTTTCAGTATACAGGCAGATCAGAAAATACAGAAAATAACATGAGATTAACATACAGATAAGGGATCCTGTTAAAGAGAAGCTCTGTTGGAGACCGTACCCTCGTATGACAAACCAACAAGGAACAGTGAATGCTGGTGTAGACTATATGAGCAGACATAGTGAATGAAACAAAAATAGTCTTTGTGTGCAAAAATATTTGTTTTGAAAATGGTCTAATGTCGTGACATAGGACTGTTTAGACTTGATTGGTATTTATTAGCAGAAGAGAAAGGTTGATTGACTTGTCAACTGAAATGTTGAAACAACTGAAGCCTAAGTGAACTCTTAACAACAACAAGAAAATTATATATATAGTGTTTACGACATGCCTGTAATCTCTATAATGTGAAGAATTCGTTCTACCCACGCTAAATTACTTCTGAGTATACAGTCATGTGAAAAAATTAGGATACCCTTGGAAAGCCTGTGTATTTTTGTGACATTTTTGGATATATAGATATTAAATCTCAATTTTAACAATACTGAGAGATAAAAAGAATATAACTAAACAATTAAAACTGAAGAAAAGACTTTTTAAGATCTTCTGCAAATTTCATGCCATGAAAGTGCATATTCGGACTGACGAAGAAATTAGAACACCCTACCCCCTAATAACTAGCGTTACCCCCTTTGGCTGAAATAACTACAGTGAGACGCTTCTTGTAGCCATCTACCAGTCTCTGACATCGGTCTGAAGAAAGTTTGCCCCACTCCTCAATGCAGAATTCTTTCAGCTGTGAGATGTTTGAGGGACTTCTTGCATGTACAGCTCGTTTCAAGTCACCCCACAGCATCTCAATGGGATTAAGATCTGGGCTTTGACTCAGCCATTCCAGGACTCTCCATTTCTTAGTTTTCAGCCAGTCCTTGGTGGATTTACTGGTATGTTTTGGGTCATTGTCGTGTTGCAAGGTCCAGTTCCGCTTCAGCTTTAGTTTTCTTAAAGATGGTCTCACATGATCCTCAAGCACCCTCTGGTACATAGTAGGATTCATGGTGGATTCTGTGATTGTGAGCTGTTCAGGTCCTGCTGCAGCAAAGCAGCTCCAAACCATGACACTTCCTGCTGCAGTAAAGCAGCTCCAAACCATGACACTTCCTGCTGAAGCAAAGCAGCTCCAAAATGACACTTCCTGCTGTAGCAAAAAAACTCCAAACCATGACACTTCCACTTCCGTGTTTCACAGTTGATATGAGTTGAGCCATTTTATGTGGGTGTAAATGTGGGGATGTCCTAACTTTTTCCTCAGTTAGAATATGCATTTTTGTAGCATGACATTTACAGAAGATCTTGAAAAGCCTTTTCTCCAGTTTTAATTGTTTAGTTATATTCATATGATCTCTCAGTATTGTTAAAATTGATATTAAATATCTATATATCCAAATATGTTACAAAAATACACAGGCTTTCATAGGGTGTCCTCATTTTTTTCATATATATATATATATAATTTTGAAAACAAGTTTTGTTGGAGTGCGTTGCACTAAATGCCAAAGAAAACTTGTGAAATTAACTTTACTTTTATGTATTTTTCAGTGAGTTTGTTGTTGTTTGTAACCTTTTTTTCGATCTCGAAATGTCCACCATTGGTCTTGTTTTTACAGAAGTTTTTCTGACTGTCTTGGAATTGGTCTTCTCCATTAAAACTGATTGGACAGGTCTGGTTTAATATAACTTTCTGGTTCTCTGTTCAGTAAGTTTTATTACCTTGTTTGCTTTCCTTTGAGATTTTCTGATGAAAATCTCACTCTTCCATCATTTAGCACAGACAGGCATACCTTACTTGTCATCTGGCTATTAGATAGTTGTCTGGTTGTTACTGTTAAAACCTTCACTTTCTTGTCTCTGACATATCCTTCACTTATTGACATGTTGTGATTTGGTATTACCTCTTGATATTTGTAACATGCTACGATCACTATTGGCACTAGAGATCCATTTGCTAAGTTAAGCCACGTGGTGAAACCATTCGACTCGTAATCTGAGGGTTCTGGGCTCGAATCCTCATTGCACCAAACGTGCTCGCCCCTTTTAGCTGTGGGGTCGTTATGATGTGACGATCAATCCCACTATTCATTGGTAAAAGAGCAGCCCAAGAGTTGGCGGTGGTTGGCGATGACTAGCTGCCTTCCCTCTAGTCTTGGTGGATATTTGTGAAATTATAAAAACTATATAAACTATTATATAAACTCGAGAAAGAATGAAATTTTCTTTCTTGTTTTTTCCTGATTCCATTATTTGAAATGATATTTATGACATATTGTTCATTATTATCAGTTTATTAACTGTGTTTTTATAAGCGTCGAATAATTAGGGACGGCTAGTGGAAATAGCCCTCGAGTAGCTTTGTGCGAAATTCTAAAACAAACAAACAAAAATTTCAGAATTTGGAGAAAATAAAACTCTTTCACTTTTTATTAATGCACGCATTTCTTTTCCTTTTTTTCATTTCAATTTTGAATGAAATTAAGAGACACTGACCAACAGAGAAAAGCTGAAATCGAAAACGCACTCAATAATTATGGCATATCAATGTAAGAAATCGATATATGTGGCATTTTACAAATATTAATAACAGCTTATAAGAACTGCTTTTGTGGAACAACATCAAAAACAGAGTAAAAAGATTAGTACGGTTTTGGCCAACCTCTTCTCAACGGTGAACTTCAGAAAACATCAAACTCTATACAATGAAGTACTGCAACTGTGTTGGACTCTTACATACGTACGTATACGTAAATGAATATATGTATATATTGATAAATAATGTAAACACACAATACATAAAAAGTAGCAATGCGTGTGTATCTTCTAATAAACACCTTGTGGCCGTTGTTCGTTTTCACCAGCGTCCTCATCATGTAACGATTATTACGGAGCCTGATGAATATTAACCAACCTTTATGAGGATTTGTTTTGTTTTTTGGAATTTCGCACAAAGCTACTCGAGGGCTATCTGTGCTAGCCGTCCCTAATTTAGCAGTGTAAGACTAGAGGGAAGGCAGCTAGTCATCACCACCCACCGCCAACTCTTGGGCTACTTTTTCACCAACGAAAAGTGGGACTGACCGTCACATTATACACCCCCACGGCTGGGAGGGCGAGCATGTTTAGCGGATTACGAGTCGCACGCCTTACGCGCTTGGCCATGCCGAGCCTTTTATGAGGAAGAAAAAGGCACTGCAGTGCCTGAAATTATAATATAGCTACAACAAGATAGGAAAGTTATATGTCACTATATATATAGGGAAGAAAAACCTGACACAGCTGTGAATAATTACAGCTATTCTGTTGGCTACCATATACGTACATGTACGCACTTCTTAAACAACATGTTAGCATGCTCCATTATTCTGGAGACTCTTCCATAAATAACTTACATACAGTTTCGTTGTTGATATAAGGAACATAATGATTATGTATTAAAGCTGGAGCACTTAGTGTATATTCATTTAGTGTACATTTATATTCAACTGGCGAATAGCAGATGCCGAACGTTCACGTGGCGGCAGCATTTGTTTACGTGACTCCTCCGTTTCCCCGCATGATACATTTGAGGCACGAGATCAGAATTTTGCATAAAAGGTCATTATTCCTTTGGACGAACCAAAACATTAAAAATGTTTGAAAACACAAGTTCTCTACATGAGGTGATATCCATGTATTGTGGTGTAGCTTCTTCCAGATCGTCTAAATATTGACAGAGAATTCAGTTAAAGAACATGCTACCATTGTCTAACTGCTTAAAGAAGGCCATTTGAATACCTGGACCACTCTCAGATTGTTTGTCGAACGATTCTCAAATAAACATGACTATTCACATCAGATGATCAGAAATGTGTGTCTGCGGTTGCATATTACAGACTACAAGATTATTTCTGCATAGAAATTTGCAAGTTCAGACTAGAAGAGCAACAATACTGACAATAAAGATGCCTTTATAGGCATTTGTCACACATGGATGACACTATGAACACAGCTATTGATGAATCTCACAATAATGTTAAGATGTAACCTCACCTGGATTTACATCTATAACTGTTGATTTTAGTGACTTGTATACGATTAGGTTCTTAAAAATGTAACAAATAGGTTCTAAACTAATGTAAGATAAATATTGAATATCGTATTCTTTTTAGGTGTTACCTGTTTAAACTTGTAACAAACAAACATGTAACATGGTTATTTAGAATGTGTGACTCGTGTCTATTTTAAACTAAAAGTGTAACAAAGTGATTCGGATTGTGTATGTCAGTGCCCTGTAACATAATGAATAGCTGGCCACAGTGTGCACCACAACTGAAGTTTATCTGAACCGTCCACTCATTATTAATCACACGTGACCGTTCAAAATGTGTATTAAAAACTGCTTATATTCAGAAGACTTCCATTCCAGTCAGCCAACACATAGGTAACAAGTTAAGATTTTAAATTCCCCTATCTTCCATGGTAAAGACTAGACTACCATAATTGATGAGATATTACTTGATTCCATATGAATTAGAGCATAATTAAGCGATCTAGAGAGTGTGATATCAGTTTACAAAAGACAGAAATGAAACCAAGAGGTTTATAAGATACAACCTGAATTCATAAAACACTAGTTAAACTCAAGATATAGGAGAAGTAGTGTTTTAGGTGATGCAGTCCATGTCTGTAAAAGATATGTTAAGATTCTGCATCAGGAAACTGCCTACTAATATGTGGGTTTAATGTATTTTTGAGAATAGATAATTTGGTATTGCCTTTGCTTCTATTTGAACAATAGGAAAGCGCGAAAGATGCTTGACTATAATTTTATAATTATTTTTATTGTGGTGTAAAATCTAGAATACGTTCTTTACTCTATTTTACACTTTCACAAAAGATGGGTGTTGTGTTCGGTGGGTTACAATAGATATGTCTAAGAGGGAGTGTTGGTATGAACATCCAGTAAAGAATAGGATTGAGGGTTTCTAGAATGGGCTGCACCATGAAGTGACCAATGATAATCAAAGTTATTTATCCTTAAAAACTAGGATTAATGCGTGGAGAGACTGTAGAAGGAGGTAGCGAGCAAGGTCTGTTTGTTTTGATGGGTATTAAGTGGTTACAAAATGTTGCATACTTGTTGGCAAACCAAGTGGAGTTGTATAACCGATATTATTATTGTGTGGTGAGGAGTGCACTGCAGATGGTATTTCTTCACGTATTTTGTAGAGTAAATTCTATCTGTTATGGTTTATCTTACTTGGTGTTCCCGATGCATTAGGATCCTTGTGAGTGACACTCATATGCATCATCAAGGCCTCCCCATTCAGGCAGATTCGGTGACACACGGGGCAAGACTGAGAGCTGGCTCCTCCAATGAGGGCTGCATGTTGCTATAAGGAACCCAAATTAGTAAGTCTTTCGAACATACCTTATCAAAATAAGAACAATCGAATTATTAAAGATTAGGAAACTGTATATTCTATTGTCATCACATATGGAGAGTTTGCTGCATGAAAAACCAGCAGCAATGTAGCAGTACACTAGTAGGGTTCACCAATCTTTTTTAAATACCTTTTCTTCCTATTATTTCATTTTCTATGATTTTATTAGTTTCCTTCACGAATATTTAGAAACTATACTTGTGCCATTGGGTCCAAAATGATCTACTTTTAAAACTTTGAACAAATTGATTGTTACTTAATACCGTTATATTCAGAGATTTAATAATGAGTTTTATTCTTACCTTTCATATATTTTCTATTCGTAGATATATTTCGGTATCTTGTGTTTAAAACATTAGGGGAAAAATATCGATAAATAAAAAAACTATGTAAGGTTGGCTACTAAACTTGAAAAAATGGAACCAAACAAGATATTTTGTATTTTGAAGGTTTGAAGACAATTATATAATACAATGTAAGAGCTTTACTAGCCCATGAGGTTAATCTTCATTTGATACTTCATCAATTAATTCAACGTTCATGACCTTATTTTAGCCCAAGAAACACGTAATCAATTTTATGACTTTGCCAAAGCCAAATAGTTCACCTTTCGTTGTCTCCCATACTTCAGTCTGAAGTTTAACCTTCTATAAAGCTTGTTCTTGTGAATTAGTTAAATCAAAATATGTATATTTATTTGATGACAGTTCAAATTCCAATAGTCTTGGGTTTATTGGGAACTCGTTATATTCAGTAAATAGAACACTTACATTTATCTAAGTTATTTTTGCAAATTACAAATTCTAAATAACCCAAACTAAGAAGGGTTATACTACCTTAGCACGATGAGTGCGAAGGCTATTTTCAGAAGCGAAACCTTTTCCACAGATGTTACAAAGGAAAGGCTTGTTTTTCGCACGCTCCATCTGGCTCTCGTGATTTCGTAGATGTTGTTGTAAATTAGATAACTGGATGAATGCCCTTCCACAACCTGACAGGTGGCATTTGTATGGCCTCTCCCCTAGATACAAAACTCCACTAGTAAATCAACATAGAAGTGAAACATCTTTCTAAATGATCCATTTAAAATAAAACCATACACGTGCATTTTTAATTGTTTAGTAATATTCCTTTTATCTCTCAGTATTGTGAAAATTGAGATTAAATATCTATATATCCAAAAATAATACAAAAGTACACAGGCTTTCAAACAAGAACAGGCAGTGAGCACTGTTAACCATCTGCGTTCACTGTAATCTCACGGTTTAAAACCAGGAATGGTTGAAACAAATAGTCTTTGCATAATATGCACGGATATCCAAAGAACAAACAAAGCAACAAATCACTTGGAATATTTTACCAACTCATTTTCTGCTTTTTATAAATAAATTACGGTCTCAACACTTAATACATATACACACACACACACACTGAGAACAGTATTACTTACCGATTAGAGGGGTGGACCAAACCTAAAATAAAACATCTGCGTGTAAAATTATATAGTTTTTATTGCCAGATAAATACTTTACATTACCAATAAAAAATAAGGCAGGCAGTAACTCCAAGTTCATTTATTTTTCTCAGTAATAAATAGTTATATGCTGTTTCAGTAGACAAGTCTGGTAAGGAAGAACAGACATATGATGACCTGATGTTTCGAGCAAATATGGTAGAAAAAAACATCATTGAGTTTGTGTCTAAACAATGAATACTCTCCAGAATTCTATCAGATATCCTGTGCACTTTCCCTCTCTTTCTGTACTAGCATCTTCTGTCACCAGAAGTGCAGATACGAAAAATAAATCCATTGTAATTCAGCTTTGTCTGAATATTAAAAAACTGGAACAACCTTGAGGCCACATATGAAGAATACTTCATACTTATAGGAAGATCTATTTCAGAAGAATACTTCATACTTATAGGAAGATCTATTTCAGAAGAATACTTCATACTTATAGGAAGATCTATTTCAGAAGAATACTTCATACTTATAGGAAGATCTATTTCAGAATAACTGGGTGGCTGATTTTTTATTGTGTACCACCCACATCTGGACTTTAATATGTGATCCACGACTTGCTGACGGTTGACTGAAGGATGTTAGCTATTGATAAATACTGTTATACCTTCAAATGAAACATAACCACAAAACATCGCTTGCAAGAACAGAAAGACACAAACAACGAATTTGCTCAAAATAAAACAAGGAGACTCACCACATTACACCTGCACACCAGTGAGCTGAGATTCACCACATTACAACTTCAAACTAGTGAGCTAAGACTCGCCACATTACACCTTCACACTAGTGAGCTGGAACCTATCACACAGCTTATTGATTGGTAAGATTCAGTACTACTTCTGTAGTGTTGGAAGCAAAATCAAGACAATTCCGTAACTTCCCAGCATGCAACTCAGGAGGAGTTTGATAGATTTATTTGGTATTTTTTTTTTCTGACGGAGTCATTGTTGTGTTCATGCAATTTTTATCTGCGTTTTGTTTCATCCAGCAGCATATGATATTATCCATATACGAAATTCACTTTAGGCTTAATTTGGAAAGTTACTCAGAAGAACAGCTCTTTTAGATCAAATGTGAAAAACAGATTCGTAACATATTATACATTAGCTGGAAGTACCCGTTCAAGGGGTCATTTTAATGTAACGGGAAATCCCACTATTCGTTGGTAAAAAGTATCCCAACAGTCCGTGCTGGGTGGTGATAACTAGTTGCCTTCTCTGTAGTCTTACACTGCTAAATTAGGGACAGCTAGCGAAGATATCTTTCGTGTACCTTTGCGCGAAAATTCAAAACAAACAAACGCAAAAGACAGATTAGTAACACATTATGAACCAAAGTTACGTATATTCATGATCAATGAAAGGTTATTATGGGACACAAAAGTTACTGCCATTATGTGTACTTTTAAAAATACGCCCATTAAAACTGCAAATTTGCGTGTAGACTAAACAAACCTTCATGCCAAATGTGATAAAAACCCACCATTAGTGCTTGAGGAAGGGGGAACACACGAAAACGCTCATAAATCCCATAGAACGCTTTCATGTACCCCCCTTCCCCACATGGACCTAATGAACCTCCATTCAAAGATCCATCCGCTCCCTGCGAAATAGTC
Source organism: Carcinoscorpius rotundicauda (assembly GCA_011833715.1). Lineage (NCBI taxonomy): Eukaryota > Metazoa > Arthropoda > Merostomata > Xiphosura > Limulidae > Carcinoscorpius > Carcinoscorpius rotundicauda. The sequence goes on along the minus strand of CM022396.1, from coordinate 92,084,938 downwards.
ACATAGACACACAATAGACAGTATCATAATGTTCATACGGTAAATCTTTTTTCCTCATCATATTCACACTAGAAAATCGTTTTTATAAGGAAAATTTGCGTCTGTTACATGGTATATTCTTATAACTTGTTTATTTCAACTGATTATGCTATCTAATATTATGAATAAATAGAAACGATTATTTGTGCATTATATTAAGACAGAAAAAGACATTGTCTATCATTAAGGCAGGAATGACATTATTTTTAATAGTAGCTTGGCAAATGCTGGTTGGGGTTAGTAGGCCTTCTGTAATTAGTTTCAACGCCATTAAAAGGTAGAATTTAAGGGCTACGTTTCAAAGATATTCTCGATAAAATAAATTTTGATGTTATAACAAAAGAAGTCTAATAAAAGCTGAAATATTTAATAATGTGTCATTAGTATCACACAAATCAAACTGGATTTCGTAAACTCAACAGGTGTTTCACGATTTATACATTGTGTAACTTCAAATAGATATGCACTCGAACTTCTGTCTATTCTCGCAAACTCTAAATTATTGCAAACAAGTTTATTCTTCAAGACTGTTCGCTCTTCATAAGTTCGTTTACAGTGTCGGGAATAATGTTAGTATATTTCCAAATGATTAGAAATGCAAAAATATAATGCCAATTTAAAAATATATTCAGGTGAACAAGGTAGATTTAGATAATTTTTAAAACGTAGGCCTATTAAGACTTTGTACATCACATTTGATTCCCTATTCCAAAAGTATTCTATTTACGACATCGCTTGCTCAAAGTGCTACATTATTGGCTAAACATAAGATTAGATTCGAACATTTTCATGCAGTTAATAAGAAACTGCACTAACTAACTATGTAAAATATATAAATCATGAACCTGTTGATGTAATATGTATCATCATCGAAACGTACACCAAATACGTTGAAATACAATCAGTGATGTCGAGAAAACCCATTTGTAGAGAAATATAAGTTCAAAAACGAGCGTTTTTTCATATACGTTGAAATACAATTCCTTCGAGTACGAGCTACAATGATGTGAATCGCATGTTATATAGGTTAGTGCACTATTAAACTATCACTAAATTAAGGTTTCAATAAATTTATTATTTTACGAAAATATGTTAAATTAATTTACATCGTTTGTCTTTCAACATTAGACCCTCGCTGATACAGCGGTAACACTATGGAATTACAACCATAAAATCAGTGGCTCGATTCCCTTTGGGGGACTCAGCAGATAGTCCGATGTTTGTTTGTTTGTTTGTTTTGGAATTTCGCACAAAGCTACTCGAGGGCTATCTGTGCTAGCCGTCCCTAATTTAGCAGTGTAAGACTAGAGGGAAGGCAGCTATGCATCACCACCCACCGCCAACTCTTCGGCTACTCTTTTACGAACGAAAAGTGGGATTGACCGTCACATTATAACGCCCTCACGGCTGGGAGGGCGAGCAGATTACGAAGCGCACGCCTTAACGCGCTAGGCCATGCCAGGCCCATAGTCCGATGTAGGTTTGCTACAAGAAAAATACACTGTTATTAGTCCGGTATGGCCAGGTGGTTAAGGTACTCGACTTGTAATATGAGGTTTGCGGGTTCGAATCCCCATCATACCAAACTTGCTAACCCTTTCAGCCGTGGGGGCGTTATTATGTGATAGTTTATTATGTATATATATAACAAATATATTATATATATTTAAAAAGAATAATAGAAATATGTTGGGCCAGTAAGGGATTATGTACAATTGAATGTATTATTGATTTCAGTGTGATATTCTTCATTCATATTACCAGTAAGTTCCATAATAGTTAAGACACTTATTTACGAAAACAGAACCACCAAAAATATGTTACGTAAATGTTTATTCGATCTATCAATAACATCTTTGTACGATCAGATCACGATTCACATTCGTTATGAAATATGATAGTTTGTGCGTCTGATTGGGTATATGTCACAGTGCCTCCGGTTTTAGTATTTTTGTATGTGTATTTTCTTATCGCATAGCCAGATCGAGTTATGTGCTGAGTCCACCGAGGGAAAATCGCACCTCTGATCGTTGTAAATCCATAGGCTTACCGCTGTACCAGCGAGGGACAAGTATTTTGTGTACAGGTACTCTTTTTATTTCTTAGTTTTTATTTATTTAAATACAATCTTATAATCCTGTTGATCTGAGTGTAGCCTGGTGGACAGCGTGTATGGGTACAACACGTGATAGGATTGAACACGCTATGGACAGGTTACATTACGAATTTAAAAATAAAGTAAGATTAACCGAGATATAGTTTGAACATTTCATTGATGAAAAATATATAAAACAAAACAGTTTTGTCATTTATAATCTATGGAAAGATACATCCCTCCAGTTTTTCTTATCGTAAAGCATATGATCTTATTCATCGTAAAGCATATGATCTCATTCAGGAAATCAGTTGACTTTAATTGCCACTCTATATTTGTGGGTTTGTTCACACTGTTGTCGTTGTTTTGGTGTTTTGAATTAAACACAAAGCTACGCAATGGGCTACCTGTGCTCTGCCCACAACGGGTATCGAAACCCGGATTTTAGCGTGTAAGTCCTCAGACATACCGCTGAGCCACTGGGGGGCTTGTTCACACTGACTGAACCGACTATTTTAAGGCTTATTCACGAATGGAATATTTCCTGGCCATCACTCAATAGTTTGTTTGTAGTTAATCACAAAGCTATACAAGAAACTATTTGTGCACTGATTATCACTAGTATCGAAATCCAGTTTCTAGTTTTGCAAGTCCGTAGACATGCCGATGTGCCACTTGGGGGCCAGTTAATAATAGGAGGGTAGATTTTCTCGTGAATTATATTCAGCTGAATGGCTCTGTATCTTTCTAAATATTCTTTTGGACCTAACCAGTGAACGATTTTAAACAACATGTTTAGTTATTGTGTTCATGCTCAAGAAAAAGAAAAAAAATCAAACAATAATATTGTTTGTTTGTTTTTTAATTTTGCGCAAAGCTACACGAAGACTATCTGTGCTAGCCGTCCAAAATTTAGCAATGTAAGACTAGAGGGAAGGCAGCTAGTCATCACCATCCACCACCAACTCTTGGGCTACTCTTTTACCAACGAATAGTGGAATTGACCGCCATATCATAAAGCCCCCACGGTTGAAAGGGCAAGCATGTTTGGTGTGACAGGGATTCGAATAGACGACCCTCAGATTACGAGCCAAACGCTTTAAACCCCCTTCCTGGCCATGCCGAGCCACCAATAATATTGAAGCAAGATATTAGTTGGTTGGTTTTTCTAGTTTTTCTTTTGTTTTCCAAATTGTTTTGATAGTTCTTAAACTGTACATAATTAGCTGATATATCCATAATAATGCAGCGTTAACCAATGATATGAATATATTTACAATATAAGAGATTATTTAGTTACTAAATGATGCTGAAAATTCAAAAATCGATTTGGTGTAATGAAAAATGTCTTTAACAACCATGGTTATAATAACAACCTAAATTGAAGAGAAACAACAAAATGGCGTATGTTCTCATTTCAATAGAGGCAGCAGATTCAGTGAACATCTCCCCTATATGTTTAGGGTATTAATAAATAACTAGCTATAAAATAGAAGCACAACTCTTCTATAATAATAAAATGGTGTGTGTTTCTGTGTGCGTGATCGACAAAGTTCCGAAAGTAAAGAATCTAGAAATTTGAAATTTTGCACTATACTAAATGCACCTTGAGAATGTGCACCTTAGTATTATTACTTATCTTATCCATGTGGTGCGCGCATGCGTGTCCCATAATATATCCTGTAGTATATAATGGAATAACTATCGGTAAAAATCGGTTAGATTAACGAATGCGAACACATAGATAAATTTTTGCTCTTAGGTAACATTGCATTACATCAATAACTTTCATGTCATGTTGCTTTACAACGAAACTATTGTTGTAAGTCTATGTACTTAAAGTATAAAACGAAAATGCTGTACAAACAAAGCTGGAAAATTAGTGTTGATTTCTTAACTCCGAGTCTCCTCTCTCCCAAGTGGCACAGCGGGCTTTTAACACGAACAACAGTGTTTCAAATAGTCAATCGAGTAGCTTTCTGCTTGATTGTAAACTTGTTGTTGTTTCGAATTAAGCACAAAGCTACACAATGCGCTATCTGTGCTCTGCACACCCCGGGTATCGAAACCCGGATTTTAGCGTGTAAGTCCACAGACATACCGCTGAGCCACTGGGGGGCAAACAATAACGAGCCTACCGAGGGGAATCGAACCCCTCATTTTAGCGTTGTAAATCCGTAGACTTACCGCTGTACTACCGGGAGGCGTGATAATAAACAAAAAACAAAATAAATAAATTATAATCTTCATTGATTAAAGAAGTTTTCCATGCTAAAAACATTGGTAATATAACATAAAACAGCTTAAATCAGAAACGATATAATTTTAAAACTGGGTCGATATGTTTACTTCCATAATAAATTTATGCGCTAGATGGACTCAGTAGCCCATTTCTCACATATATAAATAAAACAACTAGTGTGTGTGTTTTTTTAGTATTGCAAAGCCACAAAGGGCTATCTGCTTAGCCCACCGAGGGGAATCGAATAAAACAACCAAACAATATTTTATATATTTGATAGGATTACCTGTATAAAATAAAACAACAGTTTATATTTTTGGTAGCATTATTTACGAACTAAAAGTTTGAAACTTTTACATATTACGCATGGCCAGGTAGTTAAGGTACTCGACTCGAAATCTGAGGGTCAGGAATTCGAATCCCCGTCCCACCAACATGCTCGCCCTTTCAGCTGTGGGGGCGTTATAAGTGACGATAAATCCCACTATTTGTTGGTAAAAGAGTAGCACAAAAGTTTGCAGTGGTGGTGATGACTAGCTGTCTTCCCTCTAGTCTCACACTGCTAAATTAGAGACGGCTAGCGCTGATAGCTCTCGAGTAGCTTTGCGTGAAATTCAAAACAAAGCAATCTACATATTACGAACATATATAAAGATACATTAATTATTTAACCTAGATCATTACATCAAGACAATTTCCCGAACGTTTCGTCATTGTATAACGAATACAGTTACTTAATACATCACTTACGTGTTGCATGATGTTAACAGTGGTATAGTGATGTAAGTTTCTAGTGTTGCAAGTCTGCAGACATACCGCTGTGTTACCGGTTGGTATCATTTACACTTTTCTATATATATTTAGATGGGTACATAGATGCAAGATATATTAATATGATAGTCGTGCAGATAAGCATAACATAATCAACCCTTTTAACGGTTTTCTACTTAACGTTACTTTAGAACTGAAACCTACTGGTAAACGTAGTGTAAATTTGTGAGTTTTATTTCAGCAAGTAATTTTAAAGATCCAAAAAATTAGAAAAAATTTAAGAAAACTTTTGTATTAATGTTGTTCCTTATTCTAGTTAAATGCAAAAGGGGTTCAAATACTTCCCAATTTTGTACTTGCTGAATTCACCCAATTTTACATTACGTATTTACGGGTCCTGGCCCTCTATATAAACAGACTTGTTTTTCATTTCACATCTTTATCGGTTTAATCCGCCCCCTACCCCATTCTAACTTGAATATATTTGAACATTAAAAATGCATTAATCATACATAATTAAGTTTTGTTTTTATTATTATTTTAAGAAGTCAACCTGAAACGAGAAACTTTGACTTCCTAGGTGTCGTGAAATGTTAGAAACACAGATGCAGTGTCTTAAGGGCAGGTGGAAAATCTAAAATGGAAAATAGCGTAGTAGCCTAAGTAATTTAATTATAAGTTTTTAACTAGTTACTACGGAGAGCAATTCGTTATTAAGATGATAAAAATATATGAACAAAAATATTTACATACAAGTTGCAGTCGTCAACTCCTAATTTAGATTAATCTCAATTCCTCTAAAATAGGTATAAAGCTGCTGGTTTCATTATGTTGAAAGAGTAATCACGTTTAGAAACATAATAATAGAATGATTATTTAAAAACAATAACTTATGTTTGAATATATCGTTCTACAACACATTTGCGGCCTGGCATAGCCAGGTGGTTAAGGCGCTCAATTCGTAATCCGAGGGACGCGGGTTCAAATCCCCGTCGTACCAAACATGCTCGGCCCTTTTAGCCGTAGGGGCGTTATAATGTTACGGTAAATCCCACTATTCATTGGTAAAAGAGTAGACTCAAGAGTTGGCAGTCTTCTAGCTGTCTTCTCTCTAGTCTTATACTGCTAATTAGAACCGGCTAGAGCAGATAGCTCTCGTGTAGCTTTGCGCGAAATTCAAATACAAACAACGTATATTCCTGTATGTATATATAATGAGAAATTGGCAAGTACTTGAGAATATCAAAGAAGGAAGAGAAATACATTAAACCTGAAACGTCCAAAAGCGGTATGCATGTCTGGGGATTGGCACCACTAGAAACTGGGTTTCGATACTTGTGGTGGGAAATGCGCAGATAGCCCTTTGTGCCTAATTCCAAACAAAGAAATGAAACTGATATAACTATCGTAGCGTTCGACGCTTCTCTAAAAATCACTACTGCCTTTCATTTTACTTCAGAAGAAGAATTAATGAAATTAAAAGTGTTCATGTCGTCTGCAGTTCGATCATATGTAAAGTTAATTTGTCTGCTATTCTAGGATAAAAATAACGAAGTATAGAGAGCGTCATTTGAAAAGAAAAGATGTAACAGAGCTAAGCTCTTTAAATATTGCAGATTTTTAAATGTTATTTGGTTTTACTCTTTTTATCTTCAGAAGTTAGAGTTGAATAACAAACATAATTAGCTTTGGTAAGACAGTGAGTGGGTATAAGGTTTTACGTGTGAGTTTCTTTCGGCTGAACTTGAGAATATTAAGGATAACAGGTGATTGAATAAAATTGGGTTTTTTGTTAGTGGATGCCAATGGAATGTGTTACAGACCACCAGATGAAAATTATAAAATCAGTGGAAATCTTTACAGTGAGACTAAGATTTCAGCTGTTAGGGTAATAATTACAGATTATTTTAATTTTAGACACATTGTTTGGGAAACCCTGGTATCAAACCACGAGGAAGAAGGGTCTCTGGAAAGTGTTCAAAATTGTATCATTATAAATTGGTTAAGGAACCTATAAGAAATAATAACATGTTAGATTTATTGATAACTTCCAATATAGAAGAGGTTGAGAGGGTGAAAACTGAAGAACACCTAAGTACAAGTGATCACTGCCGCATTATATTTGACGTTTTGCTGCCCATGAAAATTACGAACAATGATAATATGATTCCAAAGTCCAGAAAAGTAAATTTTGAAGGGATGTAACAAGAATTATCAGTTGTGAATTGGGCAGATGAGTTATTTGGATACACTGAGCAAACGTGTAAAATGTTTAATGTTCGAAGTAAATATATTCTTTATAAAAAGAAAAGGGTAGCTGTAGGTTGGCTCATGAAGGGTATAAGAGATAAAATTGAAGAAAAGTATTACAAACATAAGAAATTATAATTTATTGATGTTATAGAAGATCAAGAAATTTGGTTAAACAGGAAGTTAGGATATCCAAAAGGGTGTATGAAAAAGATTTGGTTGAAAAAATAAAAATTAACAGTAAGGATTTTGTGAACAAATTACGGATAAAGAAAATGTTAGGATGGATATAGAACCCTTGAGAGATGATAAAGGAAGGCAGGTACCTAATGATTATAAAGTAGCTTGGATATTAAGTTTCGTTTTTTCACTTTTTACAAATAAAGTTTTTAAGCAGTATTTCTCATTTATAGCAATTGATAGATGAAAATAAGGTTGAACAAGACAACTGAATAAATTCAGAGCTTGTTAAAATAACACTTGGAAGCTTAAAAACGGTGAGGTTCCTGGGACAGATCGTATTTCCCAAAAACGTTTAAAGGAGATCAAGGAATAAACATGTGAGCCACTTGCCCAATTTTTGGTGAGTCCTTGAATAGTGGAGAAGTGCCAACAGATTGCAAATTAGCTAATATTACTCCTATCTTCAATAGAGGTAAAAAAGTCGTCCCTGTAATTAAAGGACTGTTAGTCTTAGATCACTTTTGGGAAACGTTTTGGAACGTATGATGAAAGAAACTTCGTAAAGTCATTTGACAATGCCTAGAATTTCATTGAACACTCAGAATAGTTTCATTAATGGAAAATTGTGCATTACAAATTTTTGATTTTTTTAAAATGCTATTCTATATGTAAAGGAGGATTTAGCGTGTATGGATTTTCAGAAAGTAGTTGACAAAGTGTTACATATAAGGCTTTTAAAGAAACTATAGGTGTGGGATATAAGTAAACTAATTGTATAGAAGAGTGGCTTGATTAAATAAAGCAGAAGGTTGTTATAAATGTGGTTCAGTCAAACTTTATTAATGTTGCAAGTTGTCTTCATCAAGTCTCAGTCTCAGGACCATTACTCTTTATTGTTTACAATAATGACGTAGATGAATGAATGATCAATAAGCTACTTAGAGTTGCTGATGAATCAAAGTCTTGTATGATGCTGGCTATGAAGTGGAGAATGCTGCACTACAAAAGGATTTAGATCATTTAGTGAGTTGGGCAAAGAAATGGTAGATGGATTTTAATTATAATAAATGCAAGATACTGCACATGGGTTATCATAATTTGAATGGGTATAACGTTGGCAGTGTCATGAAAGAAAAGAATATTGGTGAAATGGTCTCTTAAGCCATCTTAGCATTATGCTGTTGCTAGTGTTATGGCAAATAGGTTTTTTTAAGTCGTATCTACATAAATACTGAATACAAGACTAAAGAAACCATAATTTCTTTGTATAGGTTATTGGTTAGGCATCATTTGGAGTATTATGTTCATTCTTTGGCTCCTTACCTTAGCAAATACATTTAATAGTTGAAAACAGTTAAAAGAAGGGTTACTAAAATTGTACCTGGAATAGGGGTTGTCATAAGGAGAGATTAAAATCCTTAAAATTGTTTTCTCTTGAAAAAGGAAGAGTTAGAAGGAGATAATATTCAAGTTGTTAAGACTGGAGATAATATTCAAGTTGTTAAGACTGGAGATAATATTCAAGTTGTTAAGACTGGAAATAATATTCAAGTTGTTAAGACTGGAGATAATATTCAAGTTGTTAAGACTGGAGATAATATTCAAGTTGTTAAGACTGGAGATAATATTCAAGTTGTTAAGACTGGAGATAATATTCAAGTTGTTAAGACTGGAGATAATATTCAAGTTGTTAAGACTGGAGATAATATTCAAGTTGTTAAGACTGGAGATAATATTCAAGTTGTTAAGACTGGAGATAATATTCAAGTTGTTAAGACTGGAGATAATATTCAAGTTGTTAAGACTGGAGATAATATTCAAGTTGTTAAGACTGGAGATAATATTCAAGTTGTTAAGACTGGAGATAATATTCAAGTTGTTAAGACTGGAGATAATATTCAAGTTGTTAAGACTGGAGATAATATTCAAGTTGTTAAGACTGGAGATAATATTCAAGTTGTTAAGACTGGAGATAATATTCAAGTTGTTAAGACTGGAGATAATATTCAAGTTGTTAAGACTGGAGATAATATTCAAGTTGTTAAGACTGGAGATAATATTCAAGTTGTTAAGACTGGAGATAATATTCAAGTTGTTAAGACTGGAGATAATATTCAAGTTGTTAAGACTGGAGATAATATTCAAGTTGTTAAGACTGTAAAGGAACTGATTATGCTGATGCGTTAACATTTTTCATACTTAGCAGTGAGAATTATAGAACTAGGGTTCACAAATATAGATTTAGGCACGGCGAGTGTCGTCTTTAGGTGAAACAATTTTATTCATCAAATAGGATGGTTGGTTTAAGGAATGGTTTACCTTCAGATGTTGTGGAGATAGCAAATTTGAATCAGTTTAAAAGAAAGCTTAATAGTTATATGAATGATAAGGGCTAGCTTTTTTATGTTTATATTCATTTATTTAATAGTTTTAGTTTGGCTTAGAGGATGGGGCAGCTTTGGTGTTCCTAAACAATATGTTATGTTAAATGTATTTTGTTAAAATTAGTAAACTCAATGACACCAATGGGTACTTGCCTCGGTAGTTATACTACTGTGCTGCCATCTAGAGAAGTGAATCCTAACACAACCAACATATTAAAAATAATTTGTGACTCTTCAGCTATGTTTTAAAGAACATTCTTTTCAAACGGGAGCTCCTTAAATATATTGATGACACATGGTTTCAGCTTACCCATGTGTTCTATGTTGGCATAGGTATCACTTTTTGTTATAATCTTAAGAACTCGTCTGTTTCTGGCATTTGAGATGTTACTACCCTAGATATTTTTCTTAACTCTCTGGAATGTTTACATCAAGTGAAAAATAATTGAATCTGTAAATCTGAAGTAACTATAAATTGTCTTCCAAACATCCACATTCTCCCACTCTTGTCTTTCTCTTTTAAGTTATCCCAATCATCTGCTCTTCCTACTTTAATAGTTTTCTTCCCTTTTCTTGTCCAAATTCTCTTCATCTCAGAAGCAGCTAACGTCTCTCACAATAATACCTCTTATCACTCAATCTACCCAACTAAAACACATTCACTCTCTCACAGCGATCTTTCAAGTTCTGCTAGAGAACTAACCACAAATCACACTTCTCCCAAAACAGCACATTCCACAACTTGTGCTTCTGTTGTTCGTTCTTATGTACCCACAAGAACTTCTGCTCCTTTGCCTCCAAAATCACACTAAACATCACATTACAATCTTCACCAGTCGATGAAACTCTTGTAGAATTACTTTCATTAGAACATGATAGTCGTTCATCTGTTAACATTAACCCCCAGGATAACCAGTAATACATTCCACACTCTGAAGAGGATAGTTACTTTCCTCTTCCTTCTCTTAAACTTAACCATCCTTTATCTCACAGCTACAATTCTCATACTAATAACTATCAACATTCAACGTGAACCAAGTGGCGTAATCACTCAATTATAGGAGAAAACAACTATTTCAAAAACTTAGAAAACACACTAAAAAATCTACAAAACATTGTAAACATGTCAAGTTGTTAGTGTATAACCATTAAAAATCGTAACATACCTCAATCTCTCGCATAAAAAGCACCGATAACAAAAAGAACACACAATTAAACCTTCTGCAACAAATGACAACAAATCCTTGAAAATACCTCCTTAAAACTCGTGAATGTCACTAAAATATTCTTTGGATATTATACACAAATAAATTTCCCACTGTTATCGCCTGTACGAACATTTGCTGGAAGAAAAACAAACATTTACAAATAAAACTAATCCATTCCTTCTTTAAAAAAACTAACAAAAACCAGTTTTTCTATCAATTCAAAAATCGCTTCTGACAACATTCTTTCGAACCCTCTTCTTTGTCATAAAGAAATTACCATAACATTCAGTATTTATTTGTTTGTTTTGATTATCGCTCAAAGCTACTCGAGGGCTATCTGCGCTAGCCTTTCCTAATTTAGTAGTGTAAGACTAGAGGGAAGGCAGTTAGTCATCACTACCCACCGCCAACTCTTAGGCTACTCTTTTATCAACGAATAGTGGGACTGACCTTAACATTATAACGCCCTCGACTGAAAGGGCGATCATGCTCGGTACAACCAGGATTCAAACCTGCGACCCTCAGATTACGAGTCGAACACCTTAACACACTTGGCCATGCTGGGCCCACTATTAAATAATCTACCAGAAACTATCCAAGTCCCTGTAACTTACAATAAATAAATAATAGAAAATTACATAATACAAAAAACTTAATGAAAACGTTACATATTTTTCATTTGGACAGCCCGTCTTAAATCACTTAAAGAATTTATCCCACATGCAAACTTTGTTCGCAGAACAATCAAGCTTACCTGTGATTACTTGCATACCCAGATAAGCTTTCTAGGTGTCACCATTTTTCTGAAAGATGGAATTTTACACACCGAGTTGTACGAAGAAACCTACAAACAGACTACGATACCTTTACTATAAAAGCTGTCAACCTTCTCACACTAAACAAAACATTACTTGCAGTCAAAATCTTAGAATAAAGAATATATGCCCACATGAAATAGAAAACAGAAAATACACTACGAACCTCAAACAAATCATGTTACAAAGATAACGAAATCGACAGTCAAATTAAAAAGACATAAAAGCACTCAGCGGAAAAACATCCGAAACCAAAGTAATACAAAACTTTCAAATGGAATTCCTCTTATCACTACTTATTGGTTCAATTTCGGAAACGTGCCAGAAATTCTGAAAAACAAAAACAAAAAACATTTTTTTATTTTTTACAACTAAACAATTGTCTTTAACAAATATTTTCTAAAGCTTCCATTGTCTCTTTCTGAAAACAAAATAAAACAGAACTCTTAAAAGATATTACATCCCATCCAAAAAATGGTTGTCGACAATGGACTTTATTGCATGGACAGACTCATTTTCTGAGAAGTACTATCAACATCACTTTAAGATATGTAAAGAAATCACTTGTGAAACAAAAAACACCATTTACCTGCTAAATTAGGGACGACTAGCGCGGATAGCCCTCGTGTAGCTTCGCGCGAAATTCCAAAAAAACAAAACAAACATTTATATCTAAAGCAGATAGAGGAATCATATAATCTTATTGGATTGCTAATATAAACACTGTTTAACCTTTTGTAATTAATCTAGATTTTGGAATTAGTGATCTCTGTTCGTTGGTTTTAGCTCTATCAGAAAAATAATTTTATTATTTGGTTATTTTTTCATGTAATATGTAAGCTGAGTTTTCTAAAACTTACTATTTATTTACGATAATTGTTATACCTGTTTTTTATAAATAGATCAGCATAACATATCTTTTTCAATCAGTCTCCAGGTGTCACCTTTATTTCACTTAAGTATAGTTTTAAATATACATTTATTTAGCCATTTCAAAATTAAAAGATTCCTAACTCCTTTTCAGATACACTCTCACTATCGGCTGCGTTGTAACGGAAGTGAGACGCTTATAAAAGTACATAGAGAAACAGACATTTCATGTAATAAAAATGGAGAATGATATTAGAAGTCTTTTGATCGGTTCACTCAATTCATGATGATACTCGAAGTCTTTTGGTTGGTTCATTCAATTCATGATGACATTAGAAGTCTTTTGATTGGTTCACTCAATTCATGATGATATTAGAAGTCTTTTGTTTGGTTCACTCAATTCATGTAAAAGATTACTGATTTTTGTAGTAGTTGGTTCGTTTCATAGTTCAGAAATACTTGAAAACTTAGTGTTACCAATGTTAACATCCTAACTTAGTGTACACATTTTCTGTGCAAAAGTTATCTACATGAACATAAATATAGAGCATGAACATTAAGTAGCATGTTTATTTGTTTGAAGATAAGCACAGAGCAACACAATGGACTATCTGTGCTTTGCCAACCACGATTATCGAAACTCGGTTTCTTGCGTTGTAAGTTTAAAAACGTAGCGCGGACTTTAGTTTGTTTTTAAACATAAAGGTGCACAACAGACCAACTGTACTCTGCACACCACAGTATAAGCTTATCGCTGAGCCACGGGCGGATGGGGGTGAGGGTGGGGGATGGAGTAAAGTGTATGCAGATAAGTGTTTAACTAAAGAATAACAAAAACTTTCACTTAATGTGATTACTTGTCTGTCTTCCTATCCATCACACAACTCATCGAATAAGTAAATCAAATTTCAGAACACTTAATCAATTTTTAGAATCAATATTAATCATAGTGGCCAAATAGTAAAACTGGTGCGATGAACAACGAGCATATCTTATAAATAAATTGGAATACAGTGACAAATCAAGCAGTTATAGTTAAGAATAGTAGCTAGACACTACAGCTGCTATGACAGTGTATGAAAAACCAATAGGCATATCAAAGAGCTAAGCCTAATACAGTGGCGAAATTGTACAAAAATTGTTTAAGGTATGAAAATTATGATAAAAAGAAACTAAGTTAGTCACAAACAATTCCATGAAAATATCGAAACCGAGGGCTTTGCAGTGCTGTTCGCAGTGAATCAAATCTCAATGATATACTTTATGTAGCAATTGAACAAGAGTTCATAATTCCTTACGTACATGCATCCAAAAGTCATAATTATGAGGTACGTGTACTTGGATGTACTTGGCTCAGACACAGGGTGGACTACTTATTTCTAGTATAGTTAGATACGACAAAGAACTACCAGAACTTTTACGCACGGAAATTGTAGAGAATAGTTTCATTGTGAAATTATTCATTAGAAACCTTTGAAATATTGAAAGCAGAAGAAACTTCTGTGTAGCATTCGTAGAACCTTACACCTATCTAGATTACTTATGCAGCACTGATTAGGTAAACTGACAATTACTAAAAGTATATATCGAAAAGTATATGATTATTCAATATCACACTTCGGAAAGTTCAGGCCAGTATAAAGCATACAACTAAGAACTATTTTTTAGATTTCTGATTATTAGTTTATATTGTTACTTTACTACGTTAGAGGGCCCGATATGGCCGGGTGCTTAAGGCACGCGACTCGTAATCTGAGGGTCGCGGGTTCGAATCTCCGTCACACCAAACATGCTCGTCCTTTGAACCGTAGGGGCATATTATAATGTGACGATCAATCCTTATATTCATTCTTCAAAGAGTAGCCCAAACATTGTCGGGGGTGGTGATGACTAGCAGCCTTCTCTCTAGTTTTACACTGCTAAATTAGACAGCTAGTGCAGGTAGCCCTCGTGTGGCTTTGTGTGAAATTTAAAACAAACAAAACACGTTAATCTTATGGACTCAAAACGTTAAAATGTACGGTTCGGTTGTGTACTAAATGTAACAACTACAAAATGCTTAAAAATGATCAACGTAACAAACGAGGTATTTCAAACACTAGAAAACTGGCATTCGTTGTTATGTAAGAAACAATAGCATTTTGTTATTTAGACCTTGAAATGCTTCTGCTTCAAACTATTTATGGTGCATCTTATATGTGTAGGTACTTCAGTTTAGCAGGTAAGTAGAGATAAAAAATGTTTCATATTTATAACTATCTGACGGTGACTGGTAAGAACAAGAGTAGGTTCATATTTCTGATTCCTTGATAACCAACAAGAAAGAAACAGAGTACGATCCACATCTGTAATCAGTTTGTAATAAACTAAGGAGCACCAGCGTGAGTTCTACATCTCTGATAATCTAATAGTTAACTGGTAAATAGCAGAATAATTTCCATATTTTAATTAACTAATAATTAACTACAAAGCACCAGGTTACATTTCTATCTATGGTTATATATTATTAGGTCGCCCAGAAATAAATGTTTTTGAACTACGAAATTAGGAAAAGTATTAATCAGTGTTGTAAAACGTGATTTAATGAAAGTAAGCACCATTTGCTTCAACACAGGTTTGCCAACGTGTAACGATGTTGTTTATTCCTCTGCTGTAGAAATCACAGTTTCTATGGTCAATGAACTCCCTAAAAAATTCTTCTGTAGCTGCCTCGTTTTGAAAATGTTTATTGTTCAAAAAGTTGTCAAAGGGCTCAAAAAATTGAAAATATGTAGGGGAAAGGCATGGAGAATAATGGATGAAGCAGAACCTCGATTCAAAATTCGTTGAATTTTTGGAGCATCATCCTTGACAGGTCTCATAACTTCGATTTTGTTGATCTTCAGCCAACTCATGCGGAACCCACTTATCCAAGTTTTTCTTTTTTCTAATCGCATGCAAATGGTTGACAATGTTTGATTTGCTTGTGCGCATGATTTCTACAAGCTCATGTACTATTGTGCGAGGATTTGTTTCAACTGCTTCTTTTATGGTGTTTTCATCTAAAGATGGCTTCCTTCCATGACCTTCGTGGTCTTTGAGACTTTCATGTACATGTCGAAACCTTTGGACTCAACGTTGAGCAGTACGTTCAGTAACAGATCCATGGCCGAATTCCTGGTTAACGTTCCATGTAGTTTTGGTAGCTTTTCGTCCAAGTTTGAAGTCGTAGAGAAAAACTGGACGAAAGTCCTTCTTGTCCATGTTGCATTGGGGTTGCGAAACTTACGCGGAGTACAGTTGAAACAACAGACAATGAAGACACCTTGTAAGCGGCAAATGTTGGATTGAAACCAACCAAAGAGAAGTTACTCAGTATTCAGCTTTTAAATGCCATTGTGAGAATTCCGACATTTGTTTCTGGACAACTTAATAGTTGACGAGTATGCAGCATAATACAGGGTGGTCGCTAGAAAAGCGGAAAATTTGTCAAACAGCTATTTATTTTTACAAAGAATAGCTTTTACAAAGTTTTTTTAAAGGCATATGTTATATTACACTCATAGATGCTCAAAATGTCGTCCGTGATAGTAAAATCATGCATTTTATTCATGATGTAAAGAAATCAAAATAGAAATGAGTTAGCACGCATTTTATTCATGATGTAAAGAAATCAAAATAGAAATGAGTAAGCACGCATTTTATTCATGATCTCATCTGACCCTCAAATTTTCCGCTTTTCTGACGACCACCCTGTATATCTCAGATTTCTAATTACCTAATAATTAACTATAACACACGAGAGTAGGATCCATATTTCTGATTATACGATAGTTAATTAGAATGCATCAGGATAAGCTTCCTGTCTCTGCTTATCTGGTAGTGTCTAGTAAATATCAGGTAAGGTTCCATATCTCTTTTTATCTGATCATTAACTAAGAAGCACTAGAGTAAATTCCATATCTCTGGTTATCTGAAAGTTAACTAGTAAGCACTAAAATTCTCTTGAAAGTTCTAATTATCACACAATTAATTAGAAACCACCAGAGTAAGTTTTACATGCCTCGTTAACTGACAATGAGAAGAAAGCCTTTTAATTACCTGATAATAAGTTAGAAACCACAAGAGTAGTTCCTATCTCTGGTTAACTGGTAAACATCGTGTAGGTTCTAAATTTCTAATAATTTGATAATTGTCTAAAAGGCACCAAAGTAAGTTTTATATTTCTAGTTATTTGATAGTTAATTAGTAAGCATAATAATAAGGTGAGTATTTCTAACTTCGTGATAATTAATTAGATACCACCAGAGATAGTTCCTACCTCTGGTAGTCTAGTAGTTAACTGTTACGCACAGATTAGATTTTATATTTCTACTTAACTGATAATTATGTAGAAACCATCAGAGCATGTTCTAAATCTTTGGGTATTGTACAGTTAAATAGAATAAATTCCTTATCTCTGGTTATCTGATAATTATGTAAAATGTACAAGAAAATGTTCCATATCTATGGTTATCTAATAATTAATTAGAGACCATAAGGGTAATTTCTGTTTCTTTGGCTATCTGATTGTTAACTAGTAAATATCAGAATCAATTCATATTTCTTATTATCTGATGATTGACTTGTAAGTGTGACAATAACTTTCATGTTTTTAATTGAATGACAATTACCAGAGTACCAGAGTAAGTTTTACATCTCTATTTAGATGATAGACAAATGAAAACAAAAAAAAACATAATAATTTCCATATTTCTAATTAGCTGATAATTAAATAGAAAACGCTAAGATAGGTTCCTGATTTCAGGTTATCTGGCAGTGTCTGGTAAGTACCAGAGGAGTTTTCATATCTCTTATTATCTGATAATTAAGTAGAATGCAAAAGAGTAAGCTCCATATATTTGATTGTATAATAATTAATTAAAGGAGACCTGTGCAAGATCCATTTCTTTGATTGTTTTATAGGTAACTATAAATCACCAGGATATGTCCTATATTTTTGGTTATCTGACATTGTATGATAAGCATCAGAGAAGGTTCCATATCTCTGGTTACATGATAATTAACTAAAATGTTTCAAAGTTTCATCTCACAAGTGTAACTTATGTATTACTAATTATCTGATAATTAATTAACTATAGTTCACTGTTATGTATAAAGCGTTTGAAATGCCATGTTGTTGTATATATTATGGTTTCGAAGTTCAAACCAATAAAATATTCTGTTATTCATGTAGAAATTTCTAGAATTAGGTAGATCGATCATTTGTCTATAAATATCAAGTATTTTGGCCTGGTGTCTAGACGAGCCTCGTGCAAAAACAGACATGCGCAGATTACTCTGGATTTTTGTGGAAGTTACGCGATTGTTCGAGAACACTGTAGGCCTACTAGTATATAAGCAGACGGCGATGTGAGGAGAGTGAGTCAGTCATTCGTTTTCATTTGATTCAAGAGATATTGTCTTCGTTTGAGAAATTTCCAACATTTGCTGTGTGTTTATTCAACATGGATTTGTGACTGGAGCTAGATCTACAAAAGCTGTGATTTTATTTCGTCAAACTTTACGATTCATTCGAATTACTGGTTATACTGAAGGTCAACACGTATAGGACTGTTTAAGGGAGACCGGGGCAAGTTGGAAAACGGCAAATTTGAGACATTCATCGAAAACATCGTAAAAAGAACTTCGTCAAATTTATTGGACTGTGAATTGTTTCTGGACTTCTCCATTCAAACTTCGAAATTTCTTCGTGGGACCAAATTCACCCCTTGACTGGAATTTTGGATTTCTGATCTGGACTTTTGAACTTCATTCTGGATCATTATATTGGACACAGGCCAGTACCATTTTGTATTGTAATTAATTTTGAAGGTTGAAACTGAATATCTGTCATTGTTATTATGTAATTTGTTTTATATCTGTCACATATATAATAGTTTGTTGTAATAAATTATATAAGCTGTTATCTGTGTCTTTCTGTTGCGTTCAATCCATATAAAAAAACGTAACATTCACCAGAGTTTGTTCTACATCTCTTCTTATCTGATAGTTAGCTAGTTTGCATAATATTGAGGCCAATATTTCTAATTCTAAGATAATCATTTAGAAATTATCAGAGTAAGTTATATATCTCTGATTATCTAAAATTTAACTAGTACCAGAGAAATTTTCACATTCTAAGTACCTGATAATTAACTAAAAATTACCAGAGTTAGTTCCATATCCCTGTTTATGTGACATTGAGGGGTAAGCACCAGAGAAGGTTCCATATCTCTGGTTATTTGATAATTAAACGGATAAGAAGAAGATAAATATTTTATCACATGCAATACGTACATATCAATAAAACATTAACATATGAAAATATAAAAGTTTCCACTAAGCCTATTCAGCTTATTTATAAAAACTCCTTAATAACTGTGATGAACAATTTCTATATATATTAATAAGCATACATAAACAAAACGAAAGACAAAATTGGTATCAGAAGTCTATCTTAATCGTCATTTCATATTAATGTACATCTGAAATAAACAGGTTATTGAACTTAAAAACACGATACACTGTAATGCTAATATCACAAGCAGGTAATAACAAAGACAATAAAAAAGTTCAGTTACTGATAATATTAATCCAAAATATATCACGTGACATTCAATAAATATTAATCAGTTTGTCTATAAACATCAGCTAATAACAAATCTTTTAATTTTTTTAACTTTGTGATTGTAATTACACTTCATAACTCACTGGGAAGCTGCTTCATCATATATGATAGCGGCCCTCCAGTGGCTCAGCGGTATGTCTGCGAACTTACATGCTAAAATCCGGGTTTCGATACCCGTGGTGGGCAGAGCACAGATAGCCCATTGTGTAGCTTGGTGCTTAATTCAAAACAACAACAATATATGATAGTTTATACTTTTCTTTTAACTATTGTTCCATAATTATTACTATGATTTGTAAATTCATGATACTTCTCTTCTATTATTCCAGAATTATATATATAAAATAGAATTCAAAATTATTGTGCAATTATAAAGTAGGTATTTTTCTCTCACAATTATTTCTCCTTTGAGGGTATTTGCGTGTGTTTAATGTTTAAATACCCAGTAGAGTCAGGTGCACAAGACTTCTTCCTCCATTTGTTTGTTTTTGTTGTTTTGAATTATGCACAAGGCTACACAATGGGCTATCTGTGCTCTGCCCACCACGGGTATCGAAACCCGGATTTTAGCGTGTAAGTCCGCAGACATACCGCTGACCATCGTTCCTTGGTCAATGGTATTTGGGTATTTTGCCCTGGAGGGTCAGGTTCACTTTGACCTCTTCCTCCTTCCTGAATGTATTTTCCCTAACTGTTTGTATGTTAGGTCCTTTTCAGGGCAATGTCCATTTATAGTCTCTTATTCACAGTAGTCAAGCTTGCTGGTGGCAATTTATTATTATTATTTTTTATCTTATTATTATTTTAAAATACATAAATATGTAAACTATAAATACAAGATTTAAAGTTTATATACAAACATATTTTACTTTAATTTATTTATTTTTCTTTATGTTTAATATATATGTTAAATGGGGAGAGGTATTTAGGATTTTCTTCATCATGTATGAGGTACCTATCTAGTTCGCATAATAAATCATTTTTCATCCAATTTTTGTTAAAATATCTAATTGTAATATTTAGGAGTCTATCTGATATGGTTGGTATGTTCGAGTAATTGTGAATGAATTTAGATGATGTTGCTCTCGGAACTCTGTATGCTATACCGCTGAGCCACTGGGGGGCGTTTGTTTTTGAATTTCGCGCAAAGCTACTTGACAGTTATCTACGCTAGATGTCCCTAATTTAGCACTGTAAGACTAGAGGGAAGACAGCTAGTTATCACCACCCACCGCCAACTCTTGGGCTACTCTTTTACCAACGAATAGTGGAACTGACCGTTACGTTATAACAACCCCACGACTGAAAGGGCAAGCATATTTGGTGTGACGGGTATTCGAACCCGCGACCCTCGGATTACGAGTCGAATGCCTTAACCACCTGGCCATGCCGGGCCGGAAAAGAAAGCATTAATCGAAACGTATCCAGCCTTGAAAACTATATATTCGTGATAAACACTCATAAATCGTTAAATCTGTAGTTTTCCGATATTTTGAAAATTACGAACTGTTCTATTTGAAAGAATTAACTTCGGACATTAGTGTTTCTATGAGGACATTAAACATTGTCGTCAGTGAAAAACTTACGTATTGTATATAAGCCTTTATTTGTAATAACCGTTATTATAACTTGTATATTAAAATGTATTTGTATTAAGAAAGAAAATCGTATATATCAGACTTGTTTGCAAGTATCATAAATTTAATCCATATCATATTTAATTAACTTCTAAATTCAAATTTAAATTTCCAATTATTTGAATTCGTAATACGTTTGGTACTGTATCTCTACCTACTGAGAGATAACTAGTAAGCATAAAGTCAATATTTCTCATTTACATATTGTCAGTTTGAAATAACCACCAAAGTATAAATTTCTGGACATCTAAAGGTCAAATACTAAGTAGCAGAATAATTTCCATATATATAATTAATTAGAATGCACCAGAATAATATCTATATCTCTGGTAATCTAATAGTTAATTAGTAAGTAATAGGATAAGTCTTACATTTGTAATTACCTAAAAATTAATTAGAAGGTATCAGAGGAAGTTCCATATCTCTGGTTATTTGACAGAGACTGGTAAGCAGCAGAGAAGGCTACATATCTGTGATTATATAACAAGAATTTATAAAACCCCAGAGTAGGCTTTTCATATCTAGTTATTGCTAGTTATCTACTGTGCTCTAGAATAATTTCCGATTTTTAATTAAATGAGAACTGAAAAAAGAATAACAACATAAGTTTTTTGTCTCTACTTATCTGATACATAAATTAAAAGAATTGGAATAAGCTGATAATTAAATATAAAGCACCAGAGTACTCTCCTTATCTCTGGTAATCTGATATTTAACAAGAAAGCTCTGTATGTCTGGTTATCTAATATTTAATTAGAGACCACCAGGGTAGGTTCTGTTTCCCTAATTATTAAGCACCCAAGTAAGTTCCACTTCTCTGGTCATCCAGTCGATAATTCAAAAGCACCCAGGTAAGTTTCACACCTTTTAGTTGGTAAGCATCATAGAAGGTTCTGTATATCTGGCCATCTGATAATTAACTACAAATCACCAGAATATTTTCTATATCTCTGCTTATCTCGTAATTAAGTAGTAAACATTAGAAAGGTCAATATTACTTATTCCCCAATTAGAATTTACAAAAGTTAGTTCTGTATCTCAGATTTTCTAATAGCTAACTTGCCAGTACAAAAATAATTTTCACATTTCTAATTAATTGACAGTTAACAGGATGCATCAGAGTAATTTGTATAATTCTACTTACCTGATAGATTAATGGAAAGAACCAGAATAAGTTTCATATTTCTAATTAGCTGATAATTAACTAGAATGGACCAGAGTAGGATTCATTCTCTGGTTATTTAATAATTAACTAAAATGCAAAAGAGTAGGTTACATATCTCTGGTTGTCAAACAATGAATTAGAAAGTACCCAAGGATGGTACATTTCTTTATTTATTTAGTATGTACCAGAACAACTTGTATAATCTGATAGATAAATGGAAAAAGCCAGAATAAAACTCATATTTCAAATCACATGATAATTAACTAAGACAACAGAGTAAGTTAGTAATTAGTAGTACAAGAGTAGGTTTTGTACTGATTACAAACAGAGTGAATTATTATCCCATTTTCTAGTACTTAACTGATAAACAAAAAAAAGAAAACCCAGGATACATTCTATATTTATGATTATCTGACAGTGACTGGTACATACCTAGAAGGTTCATTATCTCTGGTTATCTAACAGTGATTGGTAGGCAACAAAGAATATTCCATGTCTCTTATTATCTGTTAATTAACTAAAAAGCATCACAGTAAGTTCTGTATATTTAGTTATCTGATAGTTAATTAGTGGCACAAGAATATAATCAATTATTCTAATTATATAGCACTGGAGTAACCCCAACATATCTGATAATTAACAAGTGAGCAATAAAATAACTCATGTCTATAATTATCTTATAGTTAACTAGAAAGTAAGTCTGTGGTTTTCTGAAATATAACTAGTTTGTGTCAAAATAAGTTTCACATATCTGACAATAACCATCGAGTACTTGAGAGGATTTCATAATTTTGGTTATCTGATATTTATTTAACCGGAAAGCACCAGAGTAAGTTACATACTTTTATTTACCTGAGATATAACATTTCTCTTTAGCTGATAATTAAATAAAATTCACCAAAGTATGTTCCATATCTCTGGTTACCTGAAAGTTAACTTGGAAACACTAGGACAAGTTCCCTATTTCTGGTTATCAGACAGTGTCTGGTAAGCACCAGATAAAGTTCCATAGCTTTGGTTATCTGATAAATAAACAGAATGCACAATAGCAGCTATGATATTTCTGGTTATCTAATAAATAATTAGAAAACACCGACATAATTTCTGTCACTCCAGTCATCTAATAGATAATTAAAAAGTATAAAATTTCTTAAATCTTGTTACCTGATAATTAATTAAAAAGTCTACTTTAATTATGTGTTAGTATTTTAGTAAACCTTAGAAAAAGTTCAATATTTCTATTTATCAAATACTTATTTATAAAGAACTCGAGTAGGTTCTATATTTCTGGTTATTTGATAGTTAACTGGAATTCACCAGAATAGATTCTCTACCTTCAGTTATCTGATAGCGATTGGTAAATACTAAAGTAAGTTCAATATCTCTAGCTATTTGATAGTCAACTTGTAAACACCAGAATAATTCCCATATCTGTAATTACCCGATCACTAACTAGAATATGCCAGAATAGGGTCCATATCTCAGACTATCTTATAGATAACTAGGTGGCACCTGGATAAGTTCCCAATCTTTCATAACCTGACTGTATTTAGTAAGCATCAAAGAATGTTCCATATCTGTAGCTATTTGATTAGTAGCTAAAATCACCACAGCAAGTTCCTTATCTCTAGCTGTCTGATGTGACTGGTAATCACCAGTGTAGGTTCCATACTTCTAATATCCCTGATAGTTAACTACAAATCACCAAGATAGCTTCTGTATCTCTGGTTATCTCATAGTTAACAGATAAGCATCAGGATAAGTTCCATAATTCCAGTTATCTGATATTTTACTATAAAGCACCATTGTAAGTTCCATATCTGTGGTTAACTGAGAAGAACCAGAATAATTTCCATATCTCTGTCTGACAGTGAGTGGTAAGCACCAGTTTCTTATCTTGGTATTTCATATGAACTTTGTAACCACTAGAGTAAAGAAAATGAGAAGTTGATTATGTTTACCTTTACTTTGACATTTGGGCTGTTGTCAGAAATAACTGGATGTATGTTAAAGTAAAAGTTACCGACATTTTTACTTTTTACACAAAAACATGTGGTGGGACTATCTGGGGCTCTTTATCTTGTTATGAACTATTCCTAATAGGCACGTACACATAGGTATACTTAGGTGTACGTATACAGTAAACTGATTTATCTTGAACAAGTACAAACTACATTTAGTGTGTGCATGTAGTAGATATCTTTTGAGGACAATCACAGGTATTGTGATTTATCCAACAAGTATTTGCACACTGTAGAAATGTATCCTTGAACAATGAAAAACAAGAGGGAAGTATCAACAGCTACAGATGTTATTAGATTTCAGATTGGTCAAGAAATGGAGCAATGAGCGTAACGTGTGTAACTGAAAAAAAACAACAACAAATCAGAGTCATTCTGTTAGCCAGTGTGGTGCTGTTAAAAAAAAGAGACAATTTTATTTCAAAAGATAGGTCAATAAAGTAACTTACCAGTGTGCAGTCTTGTGTGCTGCTGGACGTGAGACAGCTGTTTGAACCTTCGGTCGCAATATGAACATTTGTAAGGTTTCTCTCCGGTGTGTACCCGGATGTGCTGGGTCAACTGATGGTTGGAAGAAAAGGATTTCAAACACTGATGGCATTGGTGTGGCTTGATCTCTCCTCTGTGGATTTCTCTGGAATGTTGCTGCATGGCAGATTTGTGTAGAAAGATCTGAAATAAAAAAAGAGCATATGTACACCATTAATGGAAGCTAGTTTATATCAGTGAAGCAAAAACAGATGTTTCTTTTTATTATATTGGTATGTTCCTTCATACTTCCAATAAAAGGTGTTTCTGTATGCAATGGTAACATTTATATGTTATTTATCAATGGCCAAGATTTCTTTCCTTTCACAATTTTAATGTCTGGTAATGTTTTAGAAGATATTTTTTGGATAAATGTTTATACAAAAGGACCAGGCAAGGTATGCCTTCATATTAGATTGCATGTTCTAGGCTATCAAATGATTTCTCACTATACCATTGTACTCTTCTTTGATGGGTACATATTAACATATTTTAATATTTACACAGAAACGTAAATTTTGTTGTAGTTTGATTAGAATATATTGAAGCTCAATCTTTCTATCAGTGGCAAAAAAACAGTAATAATCAGAAAAAAATTATATATTTACAATCAATACAATAAGTGATAAGAAACAATATCTAGTCAGAATTAAGTTACATTAGTCATATATTTCATTGTACATTATTGATTGTAATATCTTCCTACACACAGTACATTTCGAACAGTTGGCAGGTACTAAACTCCACATACTTTAATATTTCTATATTGTTATATTCAACTAGCAAAATCACGGACCATACTTGTGAAAGTACAGGGTGGCCCGTAAGTCCCTACCTATCCATATGTTATTATGTTACATTCAATTACACATATAATACAAATTTGTTTCTTTTTTTTTCAGAGAAATATGGCCAATGTAAGCCCTTTTACACTTGAAGAACGTATCGTGACAAGCATGCTGCATAATATTATGCACTGGATACATAAGATATATGGATGGGTAGGGACTTACGGGCCACCCTGTACAGTTCTTATGAATAGTAATTTGAAAGAGGGTACTGGTTCTATATTATAAAACAGAGTTAAATGCTGATAATAAGATCTCGTCCTTTATGTTACAGAAAAAAAGTGAGATACAAAAAAAGTCCAAATAAGAATTTTGAAGAGTAATCGACTTGTAAGTAAATGGAAGAATGGAATTTAACTGTTATGTTGATTTAATGTATAAATACAAGGAATTATCACAACTTATTATTTGGGTATGCCTAATAAATCATAATTTCTGCAACTTACCTATCAAATTCACAAATACTCCGACTGAAAGGTCAGCATATTTGTTGAAGACAGATTGTTAAGTTTACCTCACCTGTTTTAGTTGTTTTGTTATAATGGAGGGTTTTTATGTGTTACCTTTTGTAAACAAAGGTCTTTTTTAAGAATTTCAGGGAGAAAAAGCATTGCGAATTCGTGCTCTTAAGTATTTATAAAAGCCAACATGTTTCATAAAGTATGAGTGCATTTAAGTTCACAAGTTTCTTACTGCTCACACGACTGTAAGTAGTAAATGAATGTGTTAAAATAACATGCAACAATGAATGATTTATGTATGTTATGTAAAGAAGTTTTGTAAGTTGTTGCATGGTGTTCATGTAAGACATTAAATGCTGATCTTTATGGATGTGTTACTATAATATCTAAAATATGTAATACAGTAGTAAATATTTGAATATGCCTTAAAAAATGTCTCATTTCTTCAAATTGCCAGATGCAACAATTCTCGAACTTCACGAGAAACGAATGTAAGAAGTCCAGATATCGATGTATCATCCACATTATTAACCCTCTAAATTTCTGAATAAAACATTACCAAAAAACAAAACTTTGTTGTGCTAAACTTAGAGAATCTTCACTTTGGTACAAGTCAGAATAAGTAATTATAATATGTGATTAAATTATTCATATTTTTCCCATTCACTGAAAGCAGTCTCGCTTCATTATAACTATTCCGCTATTCACTCGTTGTTTTAGTAATTACTACAAATAGTCTCGTTTCAATATCAATTTAAAATAAGTGTATGAAATAAATGATCAATAATACTGGAAAATTAGTGAGTGTATTATTGTTTTTCGAAACAAAAGAAAAAAATTTTGCAATGATGATGGCTTTTCTGTACCACTAAATAACAACAAATATCTTGTTTTGTTTTTGGAATTTCGCACAAAGCTACTCGAGGGCTATCTGTGCTAGCCGTCCCTAATTTAGCAGTGTAAGACTAGAGGGAAGGCAGCTAGTTATCACCACCCACCGCCAACTCTTGGGCTACTCATTTACAAACGAATAGTGGGATTGACCGTCACATTATACACCCCCACGGCTGGGAGGGCGAGCATGTTTAGCGCGACTCGGGCGCGAACCCGCGCCCCTCGGATTACGAGTGCACGCCTTAACGCGCTCGGCCATGCCAGGCCCAACAAATATCACTTCATTCGTTGTAAAACATAAACGTGCAAACATGTCAATTAAATAAAAAATAAAATAAAAATGACCAGAGGTATATGTCTTGTGGAAAATAAGAATAACTTGATGTGTGTACCTCTAAGCTATAATATTGCCCTCTCAAATAAAGTATAAAATATTAATAGAAATATCCGATCAATAAATGTTTTTTTTTTATAAACATGGGGAGAGCAGTGAAAGGAATCATAACAGTGAACATGAACACAAGAGGAGAGAGTAAGTTTACTGTCAATATATATCTATGTATATGTACATAATTATAAACCTTACACGTAAGTCATTCATTGCTGTAAATAAATAAAAGTACTAAAGATCGATCTTCTTTAAGTGGAAGAGACAGTGTTCTTCGAGCAATAACTGTTGCACTAATAATGTTCAGAATCTGTACTGATAATTTATAAAAGGATAAAACGTCATTATTGACACGAATGTTTCGAGCAAGATTTATAAACAATCACACGTTCGTACAAGATAAAGGTGAACACATTTCAAACTGATATTTACATATCTGCACAGAGCTAAATACATGTATCTATTTTATT
Organism: Carcinoscorpius rotundicauda; assembly: GCA_011833715.1. Taxonomy (NCBI): domain Eukaryota; kingdom Metazoa; phylum Arthropoda; class Merostomata; order Xiphosura; family Limulidae; genus Carcinoscorpius; species Carcinoscorpius rotundicauda. The sequence goes on along the minus strand of CM022396.1, from coordinate 92,057,020 downwards.
ACGTACAAACTGACACCATCCTACAGTGGGTAGGTAACATAGTTTTTGACCAATAAGGAAGCTGATGAACACTGATCGTAAAGCTACCTTGGTAAGTCGGTTTCGTTTATTTTGAATTTCGCACAAAGTTACACGAAGGCTATCTGCGATAGCCGTCCCTAATTTGGCAGTGTAAGACTAGAGGGAAGGCAGCTAGTCATCGCCACCCACCGCCAACTCTTGGGCTACTTTTTCACCAACGAATAGTGGGATTGACCGTAACATTATAACGCCCCCACGGCTAAAAGGGCGAGCATGTTTGGTGTAACTGAAATTCGATGTTTGATGTTTTTGAAATTTGCACAAAGCTACTCGAGGGCTATCTGTGCTAGTCGTCCCTAATTTAGCAGAGTAAGACTAGAGGGAGGGCAGCTAATCATCACCGCCAACTCTTATGCTACTCTTTTACCAACAAAAAATGGGATTGACCGTCACATTATAACGCCCTCACGGCTGGGAGGGCGAGCATGTTTGGCGCGACTCGGGCGCGAACCCGCGACCCTCAGATTACGAAGCGCACGCCTTAACATTCTTGGCCATGCCAGGCCACTGGAACTCGAACTCGCGACCCTCAGATTACAAGTGGAATGCCTTAACCCACCTGGCCATGCCAGTCCTATATACCATTGAACAACGGCTAGGAACAAATTGCAGAAAGTCGTTTTGTATGTCAACTGCTCAACGAAATGCACACTGTTTGCAGCATGTCATCAAGAAACTCGGTTTAGTGATGCCACGGGCATGTCTAGTGGCAAATATAAATCAATATATATGTTACAGATGAGTTTCAATTTACTATGCAGTCACACAAATAGGAGTATATTTTGTTCATATAACTTAAGACTAAAAACACTCAGAGACGTGACATGTGGTTAAAGTGTTATGAGTACGAGATAGATAACTATAGATATGCTCATGGGCCTCTACGGCCTATAAGATGTACCATTAACGCCACAGATTATTAATATCATATTCTTTGGTGGTATCATACGTTGATTATCAGTTGGACAGCGACTAGCAAATGGAGAGGTATGGGTGCCTATTAGAATTCAGTTTCACCGTCATGTAATCCAATGCTCTTATCTTACGAGGCATATAATTCCTTCAAGATACTCTACACGGGATGCCCTGGGATTGAAGTAGTTTATTCCAACAAAGCGTTTAACGATACTTTTAGACCTTATCAAGTTTCATTTTAAGGATCTGAGATCAGTAACAGGCTTTTGTTATTGTCTGTAGTCAGCTGTAGAAATATAACGCTACCTCTAACTAAGTGCTAATGGACGAGTGAAGTCTGAATGATCAATCGTTTAAATGCAGTCACTATATAACATGATATTCGTGCATAAAAATTGAGTAGGACGGATGATCAGTATGATAAGAATGGATTTGCCTTTTCATTATTAAAATATAAGTTTTAATTATTATATACCTAGTTTGTGTTTCATGTTTATCATATGAGTGAGAGATGGTGTGTACGTTTTTCTGGAACAGCAGTTTATTTGTAAGTTAGAAATATCTAGAATATGTAGAAAACGTTTTAATTAGATATTTAACAAAAACGTACAAACCTGTCCGACAGCCCCCCCCCCAACGAAAATATCCTGGCGTCGCAACTGTTTAATCTACACCAAACATTCCGCTTAGTAACAAAATGACTCACCGAAATAAGCACTTAAACATCACAAACAGTATGATATCTTCCAGATTACAAGAAAATTCTAATCTACCTTTATTTAAACAAATATATATATATATGTATAAAAACCTATATCTCTGGCTTTCTTCCTGTTTATCTTTCATCAAAATAAAACTTTCCTGTACGTATGAATATATAAATAAATATTAGATATCTAGACTTGATGGTTGGTGAAATATAGCTTTTATGGATACTCAAATCCAGTACGTTTTGTGTGTGGTGTTTTGTGTAAATAAAGCTTTCAGTTTCTCTTACAGTATCGGTAGACCTTTTGTACTGAATCAGTGAGGCAAGTGTGCTAATATTTACTTTAAACATCTGTATAATTACTTGTACTCAGTGAAGCTAATAAATAAAACAATTATTTTTTTTTAATATTTGATTTTTTGCTGGAAAACATTTTCGTGAAATTTTACCGAACACGTGCAGGATTGTCACAGAAGATTCAAGATGCTTCACTTCACTGATGGTGGTCATTTATGTGACTGCGTTTACGCAGAAAAAAAAAAGGAACTTGGGTGTAAATCTTAGGATTTGTAAAAACGATTACTGTAAGCTTACATGAAGAAATCACAGGGATATTTGAAAAGAAAATTTAAAAATTTCTAAGAAGTTACTGAGTATGTAACTTAGGTTAGAAAAGTGTTTTGGTATAACGTTAGTAGTAATGTAGTGCACGGCATGACAAAGTGGTTTAGGCACTTGATTCGTAATCTAAGGGTCGCGTGTTCGAATCCCCGTCGCACCAAACATGCTCTCTCTTTCAAACGTGAGTGCATTGTAATGTTACGATCAGTCACATTATTCGTTGGTAAAAGAGTAGCCCAAGAGTTGACGGTGGGCGGTGATGACGAGCTGCCTTCCCTCTTGTCTAACACTGCTAAAGTAGGGACGGCTAGGGCAGTTAGCCAACATGTAGATTTACGCGAAATAAAAATCAACGACAAATAAATAGCAATGTAGTCATGGAGGGTGTGTGTGTGTGTGTTTTCTTATAGTAAATCCATATCTGCTGTTTCCACCGAGGGGAATCGACCCCATGATTTTAGCATCGTAACTCCTAAGACTTATCACTGTTCTATTGAGGAACATTAATTTTGAAATTTTTTAGACCTTTTAGGTAAAAGACATTTTTAAAAGTATATGAGAAAGTTATAATTTTTTCCATGAAAAAAACATTAGAAGCCAGTAAAATATTCCATAAATTGCGCCAATTCATTAAAAGAATTCAAAATCCAAGTAAGCTTTTAATCCAACGTATATGCCAAGTTATGTAGAATAATGAAAAAGAAAGTCTGAAAGTATTCCCTTTCTTTGGGTCATCTGCAAGTCTGTGGGTTCAGCCACTGGGGGCTACTGCTCAACTAAATAATGTGCGTGTGCTTCTTACAGCCAAGTCACATCGGGCTATCTGCTGAGTCCACCCAGGGGGAAATCGAATACTTGATTTGAGCGTTGTAAATCGGTAAACTTACTGCTGTGCCAGTGAGGGACCTCAAGTAATTAATAAAATACTGAAACTCAGTAAAATGTTCTGTAACCCTGCAAAGTTATTTAAAATACAGCAAACCCAGATGAACAGAATTCTATAAATTGCGTAAGATCATTGGAATTTTCAGCCTGTACGTTACCTTACGTGCACGTGGGCGATGGGTGTTGCTGACTAATTACTTGCCGTCTGTCTAGATTATTACATCAAAACCAGTGACTACTGGCGCAGATAAGCCCTCGTGAGCTTTGCGTAAAATCTAACAAACAATTAAATCTTAATCCTAAGCTAGTGATCAGAAAGAAGGTATTGAACTGGTAGCGCCATCCACCACAAGTCCAGGGTCAAGCTCTTAGAATCAAATAACAATATTAAATGTAACTTTCATAAAACGTTCTCACTTGAAAGTGTAAAAGGTATTCAGCGACATTACGTCTCTGAACCGGGATATTCGATCCAAAATGTAATATATTTTAAATGAAGTGTTGTTGAAGTTAAAGGTATCCCAAAAGTAAAATGTTCTATGACATTTTGCCTTATTTCTTTTAAAAGATTGGAAAAATCCGGTAGAATAGAATATATTGAACTAAACGATGAATCAGAGATAATATTCAAGACATAATAAATATTCTGTGTACGAGGCTGAAAAGTTTCTTTATGCTGAAAAAAATGTTAAAATTTTCATGTGTGCGTAGTTGTAAACGTGATAGTAAAAGCAATTACTAGTTACCTGATGGAAACGAGAACTGGATATCTACTCTTTGTAACTACCTCACTTTGAATTTCAAAACATATCAACTTTTTATACCAGAGTACTAATTCCTTTAGCTTATGTTTTTTTAGCTTGAACTCCTAATTCTCAGGCAAATGAAATGACCAGTTATCAGACCATTGATAACTTTAGTAATTTGGTGTAGCCTATTACTTAGCATACCCAGACTGTGAATCCGGGAACCAATGGCTCACTTCCAGTTTATCGTAAAAAACACGTTCTGCGCTTTGAAGTCGTTGGAACGTTCGAAAAAAAAATGACAGTAAAGTAATATTCGGTCAGAGAGATATAGACCAAGATTTGTCGGTAATAACTATCGACTGGCAGAATTCCCTCTAGTCTATAAGTTAAAAATCAGAGATGGGTAAATACAAATAGCCAGCCGTGTAGTTTGGAGTGACAATTATGAAACAAAAATTTAGCTGAAGTATTTATTCCATAGGTAACATTTTAATTTCTGTATTTATGATAATACTTTGTCAAAATTTCACGTAACCTTTAACCCCCCACAATGAACTAGGATTAGTGGTGTTTAATTTTTCATATCACATGAATAATATCTAAACTATGTGACACAAATAATGTCTTCCCCGAGAATTATATATTTACTTTATTTGTTTTGTTAATACCTTGAATTGTTCTAGGGGTAATTTGAATTTTTGGTTCTCATCCGAATGAGCTGAAATCCAGCACCTTTCGACTTATTAAATCAAACTACTGGTGTCTTTATTAGCTGAGTAGCAGAGGGATTCAACATGAAATGTTAACTTCAGTTATTCTATTGTTGGTTACGTCTTTATAAGACTAGAGGGAAGGCAGCTAGTCTTACACTGCTAAATTAGGGACGGCTAGCACAGATAGCTCTCGAGTAGCTTTGTGCGAAATTCCAAAAAACAAACAAAACAAAAACTTTATTAGAACCACAAGCTCGAAAGTTATTTTTGATTTAGAGCACTATTTACTGTTTTCGTGATTTTATCTTAATAGACATATTTCATCCTCTACAGCGTTTGAAACGAAACAAAAGTGTTTTTGAACAATTCGTTTCACATGAAACAACTTTTGTTTTTTATTTATTTATGCCAATTAGTTTCGTAAATAATCTTTGTATTAATCTTTAGTTTGGATAAAAATAACGTGTTCCTATTGTGTCCATTCTTTTGCATCTTTAACATTTCAATACTCTTACATTGAACTACTAGAGGCTTCCTTTCACACCCTATATAACCCCTTAGGGGCACAGCGGCATGTCTGTGGACTTAACAATGCCAGAAACCGGCTTTTGATACCATGCTGAGAAGAGCACAAATAGCCCATTGTGAACTTTGTGTTCAGCTTCAAACAAACAATACTTGTACAATAATTGTACAATTAAAATCTTCCTAGAAAAAAGGAGGTTTTTAAATTTTATTTAAATTTTTAACTTTGTATTTTAAATTAAATCAACAGACGTCTTTAGATGAAGATACTATATTAAAAATTCTCATTTTTTTCTGTACAATATATTATAATATTTACTAAAAGCTCAACAGATTTTATGGAGACACTTAGAACGTTCTCTGCTGGTACAGCAATAAGTCTGCGGATTTACAACGCTAAAATTAGAGGTTCGATTCCCCTCAGTGGACTCAGCAGATAGTCCAATATGGATTTGCTATAAGAAAACACATATACACACAGTCTTATAACATTTACAGTTATGATGTGTGGAGCTGTAGAGTCATGATAGTTATAAGATAGACAAAATTATTTCCATTTCTATAAAAAGCACAAGAAATGAAAACAAAACCTACTTCTCATGTGGTAATCTATGGTAGTCACGAGCAAATACTATTTTCTGAACTGCTTTTGAAAAAAAAATGTCAATACAATGAACCTGTCCGCGCGCCATTAATTGTGAACTTTTAGATTAAAGAAAACACAACTAATGAACAACTACCACTCATCGCTAACTCTAGAGCTACTCTCGTCTGATCAGATAATGGAGTTTGGCCGACAGTTTTGTAGCATTCCTATAGCCACAAAGTTTGAAGTGCACTTTTAGCGGCAAAAACGGATTCTCTGATTCCAAACATGTTAACGAAAAGATGACAAGCAAGAGCTTTAACATGAGTGCACTTGCATCACGCACGAAATTACGGAGAATATAATTAACTGAAGTCACAGATAATCTTCAGGGTTATTGATTATTTTCGAGGGACCAGGAAACTGTCCATCATCATTTACATTAACGCTTTGCATATTAAATAATTTTTCTTCTCACTATCCCGTTGAGATGCGACTACCCAAACTAAAAAAAGTTCATCCCTCTTTTGCAACCAGTTTCAAGTGCGGTTATTTGGAAGTGCAGATGAAACCGAAAATTGAATTATTAAAGAAGTTTTGTGTTACAGTACTTTCTAGGACAAGCTTCTTTTGTTCCGTGATTAAAGCCATGACATTTTAACGTTTAAAAGGGTAGTGCTGTACTATTTAACTGTATTGGTATAGCAAATAAAGGGACGATTCCGGTGTAAATATTACACAATCAGCTACTAGACATATATTTCTAAATATTTATGCATCTTTTCACGTGCTTGAGTGAATATACTCATTTATTTACAAATTGCGAATGCAAACAAGAAGTAAACTGTTATTTGTTGACAATTTCGTTTGAAGTCTATGCATTTTGGTTGCTCAAATAAGCCCTCAAAATTTGGTATTCGTGCATGGAAGAACAAAATTGATCTCTCTCGGCGTGTTGTGTAAAAGTCTCTTGTTGTAGAAGTTATGTTACTAACAGTTTGAGTTGATCAGTTATCAAACAGTACGTCATTGCTGGTTGAAGATTAGATTGTCAACAACTCTTTGTGGTACCAACGTGTCATTTGCAAGTACAACCATTTTTTAAAAAAATTCAATGATTGCGAAATTCAGAAGTAAAGAAACAAACCTCATGCATTATAAAAACCTAATAACAAATTTATTTACCTTCTTTGAAGTATCTAACGAAATGTTCTCATTTTTCACGTATCAAGAGCTATTTCTGTGACTCGCAATTTTCAAGCACCTTTTTGAAAAAACAGCCTTTTTAAAATTATATAAACGTCATGCGAGTATTATAAACAATCATACAGACAGATTTATATTTTACTTTTAAATAATAATTTTTTTTTAATTTCGCGCAAAGCTACACGAGGGCTATCTCTGCTAGCCGTTCCTAATTTAGCAGTGTAAGACAAGAGAGAAGGCAGCTAGTTATCCCCACCCACAGCCAACCCTTGGGCTAATTTTTTACCAACGAATAGTGGGATCGGCCTTTACATTATAATCCCCCACAGCTAGAGGGCGAGCATGTTTGGTGTGACGGGTATTTGAGCCTGGAACCCTTACGTTACAAGTCGAGTGCCTTAACAACCTGGCCAGGCCGAGGCTTTTTGAAAAGTTTGTTTGTTTGTTTTGGAATTTCGCACAAAGCTACTCGAGGGCTATCTGTTCTAGCCGTTCCTAATTTAGCAGTGTAAGACTAGAGGGAAGGCAGCTAGTCATCACCACCCACCGCCAACTTTTGGGCTACTCTTTTACCAACGAAAAGTGGGATTGACGGTAACATTATAACGCCCCCACGGCTGGGAGGGCGAGCATGTTTGGCGCGACCCTCGGATTTCGAGTCGCGCGCCTTACGCGCTTGGCCATGCGGGGCCCTTTTTGAAAAGACAGTATTTATTGTAACCGTTAAGCATATATTGTAATTACTGATTTCTCAGTTTTTTCACATCTCTCCTGTCTGAGGTAGAAATATTTCACATGCCAAATCCCAGTAAAGTATTTCATAAAAATACTTTTACCTTTAAATCTAGCCAATGTTATGTTTTATCATTGGTATTGTCCAGTTACAGTATGCTCACGTGTTATCTTTGACATACATTACTTATATAGACTTTCTATATTTATGTCCAGCCATACACGATATCTGAATGAATTTTGACAACAGTTGTTTATTTGTTTTTGTGAGCTACTAATGAACGTGTAAGCGGATTGAATTCGTGTGTACAAATTTTATTGAGTGACATATACGTAATGCGAGACTTTCTAAATACAGGAATATTTCTTTTTCAGATGGTTCAAGCAATACAAGTATTGCGACTTCATCTTCTAGAACTCGAAAAGGTAATTACCTGTTTATTGTAAACTAAACGTTTGGATATAATTCGCTCATAATTATGTAAAATAATATTTATTTTATTTGCTATATAAGAAAATGATGCTTGCTTGTTCGGTTTGTTTTGAATTTCGCGCAGAGCTACACGAAGGCTATCTGCGTTAGCCATCCCTAATTTAGCAGTGTAAGGCTACAGGAAAGGTAGCTAGTCAGCACCATCCACCGCCACCTCTTGGGCTACTCTTTTACCAACGAATAGTGGAATTGACCGTCACATTATACCGTCCCCACGGCTAAAAGGGCGAGCATGTTTTGTGCGACGGAGATTCAAACCCGCGACCCTCAAGTTACGAGTCGAACGACTTAACCCACCTGGCCAATAATAAATGAGCTTTTGATTTATCCACAAGTTGCTCAGCTACCTGTCCTTCTTAGCTGGTAATTGGTAACATTTAGAGGTGCCTTTCTTTCTTACTAAACATAAATTTGCTTCTAATCAAAGTAAGCTATATTTATATAGATCCGAACTAAACACCGATCCAACAGGAATTATAAGTTGGTATACTACTGCTACTTATAAACAGTAAACAAAATCCACTGTTTCATCAGTTGGTTATCCTTGTTGTTACGGATATTTTCGCCCATCATTCCACGAGTATAGTTCAATGCACTAGTGCACAAGTCCGCACTACCTTTCGTCAACTGTACTTCTTACATAGTGCAGTAAATAAAAAATAATATATCTGAAAATAAACTATTCTTTTTTGTACTATAGTGCTTTATGAAGATATGAATATCTTAAAATTATTCGAGTATTGATAAAAGTTTATAATGTCTAATGTTTCCCGATACTGATGTTTACGTAAAAGTGTCAGTAAATTGACTCTAGCCAAAAAACAGGTAATATATATTCCTACATTACACTTTAATGATTGCTCATACATGACCTAAATTGTCAACACAACATGGTACTGTGTTGTTTTTACCTGCAACAATACTTTTTAGTCGTGATTAAAGATTATACGATTATATTATGCACTTCAATATATTTTTATCAATATCTGTATTTTTTTAAAAAAAATTAAACCAGTTTGTAGATAATAAGTTACTTAACATTCATAATGGAGGCCTAACGAATTATAGAAGCTTGAATGAATAACGTGATTAAATTAATTTTTATTTCTGTCCCAAGTTATTATAACTATTGCGCATAAGAGTGTCTGACCATGAAGGACGTGCTGCAGGTCATTACATTGATATCATGGCTATTATGAACGAAAGGCCCGGCATGACCAGGCGATTAAGACACTCGACTCGTAATCCGAGGGTCGGGGGTTCTAATCCCTGTCACACCAAACATGCTTGCTCTTTCAGCCGTTGGGACGTTATAATGTTTCGATCAATCCCACTATTCGTTGGTAAAAGAGTAGCCCCAGAGTTGGCAATGGGTGGTGATGACTGGCTGCCTTTCCGCTAGTCTTACACTGCTAAATTAGGAACGGCTAGCGCAGATAGCTCTGGAGTAGCTTTGCGCGAAATTGAAAACAAAAACGAAATTTATGAACGAGATTCTGCACAATATTATATAAAAAGAGGCCTGGCATGGCCAGGTGGGTTAAGGCATTCGACTCGTAATCCGGGGGTCGCGGGTTTGAATCTCTGTCACACCAAACATGTTCGCCCTTTCAACCGTGGGGCATTATAATGTTCAGTCAATCCCACTATTCGTTGGTGAAAGAGTAGCCAAAAAGTTGGCGTTGGATGGTGATGATTATCACTCGTATAGCTTTGCGCGAAATAAAAAAAAACAATTGTTAAAAAATAGACTTGTTTATTGATGATTTTGAATATCCGTTAATCATGCATATCATTAGATAACAGTGCACCTGATAGCTCTACTTGACATGTGCAACTCCCTAATGTTTATGTATTATTTAGAAAAAAGTTTGGCCTTTTAAGACTAAAAGTGACAACGAAAGATCATTTATAAGCACTGTTTAGATATTTGAAACAACATGGGATGAGTTTTAGAAAAAGTTTATTTTGGCATAAATGCTTTCGAGCAAACGATACGGAACATTATTCTGCACAAACAAATGCAATATACTTGAATAAAGAGACTCGGTTTCATTTCAATAAGACATTTACAGGATTGCATTAATAAAAGTGTAAAACTAGGCCTACTACTTTTCTAACTAACACTACTAGTACTTTACTTTTTGTTGTTTGTTGCTGTTTAGAATTAAGCACAAACTACACAATGGGCTATCTGTGCTCTGGCCACTACGGGTATCGAAACCCGGATTTTAGCGTCTAAGTCCGCAGACATACCGCTGAGCCACTGGGGGGCAGTACTAACTCTAATTACTTTATAAACATAAATCACATTGGGAGCAACAGTAGTTGATCCAACGAAAAACATACTTCATTGAAGCACACAAAAGGATTATCCTTCAGAATTATTAGCACACAAAAGGATTATCCTTCAGAATTATTAGCACACAAAAGGATTATCCTTCAGAATTATTAATATTTACGAATTGAATCGGGACTTCATCAGTCTAACAGAACTAAGCAAATGAAGTGTGTTAGCAAACGACTTTAACTGGAATTGTAAAAACTAATATACTTATGAAGAAAAGGTCATGAACTTGTGAAAGTAATATAACATATATAACTACATGGAATTTGAGTTTTCACAACTGGCTGTTTCGTGACTTTTGCTAGATGTCTGGAAAATTGATGATTATCCAGTAGCTAAATAATCATTTTACAATAAACAAATGACCGTTGTACATATAAAATGTTATCATGCCCTCTAATGTTTCTCTTTTTTTAGGTTTCTGTAATTTTTTTGACAAGATTGCTAACTGTGGATGTGTTAGAACTAGTGTAAAACAGCTATTTACGTTGTGTGGTGTAAGCCGATTCATATTTGAGTCATTCAAATACATATATGCATTTTCATAAACAAACGTATCACAGTAGACGGTAAACAAATATTTGGCAAAAACAAGATATAATTCGAGTAAAAAAAACCTAGATTTAAAAATAACAACACTAACGTAATTGGTTAAACAGCTTGTTTTCTCATCCAATGTTTGGTTCCCTCTAGCCTTGATAACTGCTTGACATCATCATGGCATGGAGTGCAAGAGAAAATAAATATAGGCAGGTCATATTCTTGATGCCACACACAGATCAGGGCTTTCTGCAGTTCCAAGGTGAGTTTTGGTTTCTTCTCCTCCACTAAGTTACCAATTACTTTCCAGCAGTTTTCAATAGGGTTGAGATTTGGGATGCTGCTTAACCAACATAATGTCTTGGTCCTCTCTCTTTGAAAATAGTCCTTCACTTGAAGCAATGAAATAAAATCTTTTCAATACATGTAAAGTTAACTATCGTCTGTATTGCATAGAGTTCGTAATTATTATCAGTAGGTTGTAGCTCTGTTGTATGAAGCAGAATTATTCTTAAATGTGCATTGGTCTACTCCACTGAAATGATCCCGGACTGTTGAGTATAAGTAGGACTCGAGAATCTCGGTGTACTTGACTACACTGGAATCCCTTTACACAAAACGAAGGTATCTCACACCCATATCGCCTGACCCTGTGAACTCTTCACAGTTGCATTCAAACATGCTGCGTGAAAGTTTTTCAACAATAATATTGTACAAAGTACTTCCCATCAGACTTTTGCAGATTAAACTTTGATTCATCTGAGGTCACCTTCTTCTGCGTTCCTCAGTCCAGTAAGTATGCTTCCTCATCTTGTTGATAGGGAGAAATTTCTTTCTTTACCGTCTTGCTGAACGCGAGTGAAACCAAACGATTCATCTGTTGACAGTGACCTCTGAAATTACCTACTATACTCCTTTCAAACCTGTGCATCACAATCAACAATTGGACAGGAACATGCATTTCAGAACACGATCGTCTGTTACTCCCACCATTCCACCCAATCAGTTTCTCCATATTTCTCTACCCAGTGGTTCGCAGTAGACCACTTAAAATTAATTCTTTTAGCAATTTATATGGTGGTAAATTAATTTCAGCTAAAAGAAAAAGAGTTAACTCGTGATTCTTGGCCGTGGTAGAACCACACGCACGTTGTAGAAGATAAGCTCCAAGCCGACCTTTATTTATATCCAAAAACAAAACAAAACCGACTGATGCAATACCCAAACATCATGTAAAGCTACTAACGTAGCAATTAGACAATATAACATCATTCATGAAACACACTTGTACCTGTAATACATTAGGGTCTCAGAACACATAATGGTTCGAAAGAAATACCTGAAAAAAAATGGCCGATGCAATAAATTTTCCCAACACACACAACATATGTTTATATTCAACAGCCAACTGATCATTATAAAATAACCAAATATTAATGAAAAAATAGATAATTGATTATTATATAATAATCACATTATAATGAAACGATGTATAATCGATTATTATACAACTAATCATTGAACAATAGCGAATTAATTTCTAGTATCTCACTCTGAAATTACGGTTAGAAGTTTGTTACGAGGCTGAATTACTGAAATAGCGGAGAAACTAATGGTTTGATCTCTGAGTAACTGATGGTTTGATCTTACGTTTTACCACATGTAAACAATACTAAGAATTAAACCTAAAAACAAACAGAATCACAAATCATCTCATAACTAAGCTACATGGATGTTTGTTGGAAATTAACTTTGATATGTTTACAGAATTCTGGCTTTTAGATAATTAAACAGCAAGACTCATAATAATGAAAATAGTATGAAGTAAAGCAGCTTTACTTACACAGACATTTAGTATCTATAAACGTTTTCTAAGATGGTTTACAAATTATAGATGCAAGGCTATTAACAACTTCAAACGTTACTAAATAACAACAGGCTGCAGAATAAAGTATTTCACGTACCTTCTGCATCACGTAATCCGAAGAAAACTGTCGATTGTAAAAAGTTTCAAATACAGCATCTGTTAATGGTACGGGCGATCGTGCCGATGTCATTAGTCGACGGCTTTGTGAATTACGTGATGCATTTGCACCTTGATGAAAAGTAGACATCAGTGGAGATATATTTTATACCAACATAAAGTGGACACTGGACAAGTATAACTGCAGACAATAGAAGGCTGGTGGGTTGAAAAAGGGCAACAGCTTGCACGTGTATGCAAAAGGGGGAAAAACACCCAAAAATTATATGTATATATATATATAACTGTACTTATATACACAAGCGAATATACACGTTACCTGGGTTGAATGACAGCTCGAGAACATTTTTGACCAATGAAAACAACGAAGCCTGGCGTCACATGTAGTGAAATGAGCAGCAACGGTCTGTCTGCGGGAAAACAATATAAAAACTAAACCGGTGCGCGAGACGTGGGTTCACTGACTGGCCAACGAAAACTACGGCCATGACTTTTGGGATTCCCCTCATCTTCCTGGCTATTGCACTCTCAATTTGGTTTGGCATTTAACCAGCTACAGCGTACACACTGATTCTATCCGATTATTTGCCACGTATATGAAGCTTAGATTTACATCCACAGATTTTAAGAGCGTTCGTACCTCTACATATATACAGTAATAATATCAACACAGTTTCACAGACGATAACTATTATTATATATTCATATGTATTTTACTTAAATTTAATCGAACATATGTGCAAATTACCAACAATTAATAATATCTATAAGTTAATGCTCACTACTATAACTAAAAAAAACAACAACATATATATGATATTTCCAGAAAGACAGAAAGTTACGAGCACGTTAAACACACACTTATATGTGTGTCTACATATATATAGTACCAAGAATAAGATATATATACACAATAGGGGTTGTGTGTGTATCGAAAATTTACTCGTATGTTCCTTGTATAACTAGATAACAATAAAATTGTATCAAAATATAGGTAAAATAAAAACTTGTGAAACCAGCTACTATTAAAAGGTATTTCCAGTAACCAATACAATCAACTTGTAATAAAATAACTGGTGTTGAATATTATAATGGAACCAGCTAACTAAATATAAATAATTTATAACTATTTAGAACAACACAAGAATCTTTATCGACATACGAGAAGGTACAACCAATAAACATTGAGCAGAATGTTAGAATTATCAAACACTATAGTTTGTAAGAATAAAAAATGAGGAATTCTCACACTTAACTTTTTATAAATTCAATATTCGTGGAAATCAATTTAATCTACAAATTCAACGATGCAAAGTGAATGTTAAAGTTATACAAATAATGTTAAGGTTTCGAGCAACAAGTCACCTGTATGATCTCCGATTATTTAAATATTAATGAATAGGTGGGGTGGTTAGGGCGCTCGATTTGAAAACTGAGGGTTGCGGGTTCGAATCTCCGTCCCACCAAACATGGTCGCTTTTCAGCCATGGAAGTGTTATTATGTGACAGTCAATTCTGCTATTCGTTGGTGAAAGAGTGGCCCACGAGTTGGCGGTGGGTAGTGATGACTAACTGCCTTCTCCTATTCTTACACTGCTAAATTAGGGAAGGCTAGCGCAAATATTTCTCTTGTTTATTTGCGCGAAATTCAAAACAGTCACAAAAACTAACATAATTAGATCATTTATTCGCACCAGTAGAACACCTTTCAACCCGATTTCATTTATAAGGTCAATTAATTCCTTGCTATTGATTTATGTACAATATCACATGTTTAAAAGTTACATTTGTAAAGTGACGTGAATTAAACCATTGTATGCTAGTATGCATAAACAACTACAGATGAGTAGACACACACACACACACATATATATACTTGCATAAAATTATATCTATGAGGGCATAACAAGCTACATAGAGGGATTTTGTTTGTTTGTGAATTTCGCGTGAAACTATTCGAAAGCTGTCTGCTCCAGCCGTCCCTAATTCAGCAGTGTAAGACTAGAGAAAAGGAAGATGGCCATTAGCACCCACTAACAATTTTTGAGCTGCTCTTTTTATAAACAAATAGCGGAATTAATCGTAACTTTATAACCTCTCCACGACTGAAAGGACGAGCATGTTTAGTGGGACGGAGATTTGAACCCGCAACTCTCAGACTGGGAGTCGAGCCCCCCTAACCCCCTGGCTATGCTGGGTTATATATGTGGAGAGGCCCTCCAATGGAACAGCGGTATATCTGCGGACTCACCCTGCTAGAAATCGTGTTTCGATACTCGTAATTGGCACAGCACAGATAGCCCATTGTGTAGCTATATGCTTAATTCCAAAAACATATATATAGATAATCACGTAAGATATTTATCTATTTATAAAAATAATAAATTCAGATACAAATCATTCATTAATAATCTTATGTTTAACATGTTATAAAATAAGGCTTAACATCATCTACGACGAACTCATTCGCTTTTGATCAGTTTAGTTTAATACAAGAAAGAACTATCAGAACATTTTGCTATCAATAATAGCAATATGTTGAATTCTATATTTTAAATTTGGTTTAACTATTTACGCTGCTGAAGATAACTCGTTCTTGATGACGAGAAACTCACTTGAAATAAAAATGTATCTCAGAACGGCTGGTATGGGTATTAAGAGTTTTATTGATAAACAGAGAACAACGTTTCGACCTTCCTGAAGATGACCAGCCGTTCGTGATGATAACTCGATAACAATTTTGAAATTCCCACTTTATTTCCACCGAATGGAAATGTTCAAAATAACAAATTCCTGTTTTTCTCGAATAGTCGTCCCTAATTTAGCAGTGTAAGACAAGAGAGAAGGCAGCTCGTCATCACCATCCACCACCAACTCTTGGGCTACTCTTTTGCCAAAGAATAATGGGATTGACCGTCACATTATAACGCCCCCACAGCTAAAAAGGCGAGCAGGTTTTGTGCGACCAGGATTCGAACTCGCGACCCTCAGATTACAAGCTTTAACCCACCTGGCTATGCCGAGCCCGGTTCTAAGAATAGGGTAGGTTTGGTAGCTTTCTGTAAATCACATCCAGTTATACAATGTAACTGTATGCGATAATATATGCTATTTTGACGACTTTCATAAAATGCAAAATAACTACATCTGTTCTTATAACATATCTTCAGGTATTTATATATAAGTTACAGTGCATAATCCTAATGTATTTGCATATGTACTTAATTAAAAAATAAACTGAACACACAATGTATTATTAAGAATCACAAAGTTATGTGGCATTTCTAATGGTCATCATCAGTGTCTTCAATATTACTTATCACAAGGTTATGTAGCATTTCTAATGGTCATCATCAGTGTCTTCAATATTACTTATCACAAAGTTATGTAGCATTTCTAATGGTCATCATCAGTGTCTTCAATATTACTTATCACAAAGTTATGTAGCATTTCTAATGGTCATCATCAGTGTCTTCAATATTACTTATCACAAGGTTATGTAGCATTTCTAATGGTCATCATCAGTGTCTTCAATATTACTTATCACAAAGTTATGTAGCATTTCTAATGGTCATCATCAGTGTCTTCAATATTACTTATCACAAGTTATGTAGCATTTCTATGGTCATCATCAGTGTCTTCAATATTACTTATCACAAGTTATGTAGCATTTCTAGTCATCATCAGTTCTTCAATATTACTTATCACAAGGTTATGTAGCATTTCTAAGTAGTCATCATCAGTTTCTTCAATATTACTTATCACAAGGTTATGTAGCATTTCTAGTAGTCATCATCAGTTTCTTCAATATTACTTATCACAAGGTTATGTAGCATTTCTAATGGTCATCATCAGTGTCTTCAATATTACTTATCACAAGGTTATGTAGCATTTAGTAGTCATCATCAGTCTTCAATATTACTTATCACAAGGTTATGTAGCATTTCTAGTCATCATCAGTGTCTTCAATATTACTTATCACAAGGGTGTAGCATTTCATGAGTCATCATCAGTGTCTTCAATATTACTTATCACAAAGTTATGTAGCATTTCTAGTAGTCATCATCAGTTTTTTCAATATTACTTATCACAAAGTTATGTAGCATTTCTAGTAGTCATCATCAGTTTCTTCAATATTACTTATCACAAGGTTATGTAGCATTTCTAGTAGTCATCATCAGTGTCTTCAATATTACTTATCACAAAGTTATGTAGCATTTCTAGTAGTCATCATCAGTTTCTTCAATATTACTTATCACAAGGTTATGTAGCATTTCTAGTAGTCATCATCAGTTTCTTCAATATTACTTATCACAAAGTTATGTAGCATTTCTAATGGTCATCATCAGTGTCTTCAATATTACTCATCACAAGGTTATGTGGCATTTCTAATGGTCATCATCAGGGTCTTCAATATTACTTATCACAAGGTTATGTGGCATTTCTAATGGTCATCATCAGTGTCTTCAATATTACTTATCACAAGGTTATGTGGCATTTCTAATGGTCATCATCAGTGTCTTCAATATTACTTATCACAAGGTTATGTAGCATTTCTAATGGTCATCATCAGTGTCTTCAATATTACTTATCACAAGGTTATGTGGCATTTCTAATGGTCATCATCAGTGTCTTCAATATTACTTATCACAAGGTTATGTAGCATTTCTAGTAGTCATCATCAGTTTCTTCAATATTACTTATCACAAGGTTATGTAGCATTTCTAATGGTCATCATCAGTGTCTTCAATATTACTTATCACAAGGTTATGTGGCATTTCTAATGGTCATCATCAGGGTCTTCAATATTACTTATCACAAAGTTATGTAGTATTTCTAATGGTCATCATCAGTGTCTTCAATATTACTTATCACAAGGTTATGTAGCATTTCTAATGGTCATCATCAGTGTCTTCAATATTACTTATCACAAGGTTATGTAGCATTTCTAATGGTCATCATCAGTGTCTTCAATATTACTTATCACAAGGTTATGTGGCATTTCTAATGGTCATCATCAGTGTCTTCAATATTACTTATCACAAGGTTATGTAGCATTTCTAGTAGTCATCATCAGTTTCTTCAATATTACTTATCACAAGGTTATGTAGCATTTCTAGTAGTCATCATCAGTTTCTTCAATATTACTTATCACAAAGTTATGTAGCATTTCTAATGGTCATCATCAGTGTCTTCAATATTACTTATCACAAGGTTATGTGGCATTTCTAATGGTCATCATCAGGGTCTTCAATATTACTTATCACAAGGTTATGTGGCATTTCTAATGGTCATCATCAGTGTCTTCAATATTACTTATCACAAGGTTATGTGGCATTTCTAATGGTCATCATCAGTGTCTTCAATATTACTTATCACAAGGTTATGTAGCATTTCTAATGGTCATCATCAGTGTCTTCAATATTACTTATCACAAGGTTATGTGGCATTTCTAGTAGTCATCATCAGTGTCTTCAATATTACTTATCACAAGGTTATGTAGCATTTCTAATGGTCATCATCAGTGTCTTCAATATTACTTATCACAAGGTTATGTGGCATTTCTAATGGTCATCATCAGGGTCTTCAATATTACTTATCACAAAGTTATGTAGCATTTCTAATGGTCATCATCAGTGTCTTCAATATTACTTATCACAAGGTTATGTAGCATTTCTAATGGTCATCATCAGTGTCTTCAATATTACTTATCACAAGGTTATGTAGCATTTCTAATGGTCATCATCAGTGTCTTCAATATTACTTATCACAAGGTTATGTGGCATTTCTAATGGTCATCATCAGTGTCTTCAATATTACTTATCACAAGGTTATGTAGCATTTCTAGTAGTCATCATCAGTTTCTTCAATATTACTTATCACAAGGTTATGTAGCATTTCTAATGGTCATCATCAGTGTCTTCAATATTACTTATCACAAGGTTATGTAGCATTTCTAATGGTCATCATCAGTGTCTTCAATATTACTTATCACAAGGTTATGTGGCATTTCTAATGGTCATCATCAGTGTCTTCAATATTACTTATCACAAAGTTATGTAGCATTTCTAATGGTCATCATCAGTGTCTTCAATATTACTTATCACAAGGTTATGTAGCATTTCTAATGGTCATCATCAGTGTCTTCAATATTACTTATCACAAGGTTATGTAGCATTTCTAATGGTCATCATCAGTGTCTTCAATATTACTTATCACAAGGTTATGTAGCATTTCTAATGGTCATCATCAGTGTCTTCAGTATTACTTATCACAAGGTTATGTAGCATTTCTAATGGTCATCATCAGTGTCTTCAATATTACTTATCACAAGGTTATGTAGCATTTCTAATGGTCATCATCAGTGTCTTCAATATTACTTATCACAAAGTTATGTAGCATTTCTAATGGTCATCATCAGGGTCTTCAATATTACTTATCACAAAGTTATGTAGCATTTCTAATGGTCATCATCAGTGTCTTCAATATTACTTATCACAAGGTTATGTAGCATTTCTAATGGTCATCATCAGTGTCTTCAATATTACTTATCACAAGGTTATGTAGCATTTCTAATGGTCATCATCAGTGTTTTCAATATTACTTATCACAAGGTTATGTAGCATTTCTAGTAGTCATCATCACTTTCTTCAACATTACTTATCACATGGTGTACTTCAACGACATGCTTAGAAACATTGCCTGATAACTGGTTTGGGACATGTCTGCAGCCGACACATCTCTGAACACATCAAACCACTTACCAGTCTTCAGGTTTACATGTTCGTTTACATTTACTTGCAAACAGGTCTAATACAGTATCTGGAACGGGTGATCCGTCCATTTAATCAATGCCAATGGATTCAATTTGAATGTTTAAAGTCCATCAAAATCCTACAGGGCTCGGTATGTTTTCTTCCTTACAGATGCTCTTCTTTCAGATAGCTGCTTGATAGGTGGGGTGCATTCACTATACTTCAACAAACAGTCTGAACATGAATATTCCAGTTCTACTACTGTATCAGTTGAAGTGCAGATCGTTTACTTTTAGGTCTTTAGTTTTCACCCATAAAGTTGATAGGTAAATAAATCAAAATGGTTGAATACTTCTGAAGAGAACTTTTATTCTTCACCAACAATGTGTTTCGTGGTCCTTTCTCAGAAGCTTAAGGGCTGAATGTTTGTTGTGTTTCGTGGTCCTTACTCAGAAGCTTAAGGGCTGAATGTTTGTTGTGTTTCGTGGTCCTTACTCAGAAGCTTAAGGCCTTACGCTGTACCTTTACTTGGAAGTTGATTAATACAGTGTTCCCTCGCCACTTCGCGGGCTCGGCCGACCCCCACATATATATATATAATAATAAACATTAAATCTAAAATATAGCATTAAATACCATTAAAATATGAAAAATAAATATAATTAATAGTGTAAAGAAAAAAAACAGGTATATTTTGAGATATAAACATATATTTGAGTTTATAACAGCGTAAAAATGGAAACAGAACCAACTAATGAAACTAATTAACGAAGTGAAGGAGTGCTCACAGGAATGGGACAACGATATGGTTCGATCAGTACAATTTTGCAATAAAATAGAAGAATTGATGACTCCTTATCAAATGATTTTCGATAGGCTAAAGAGGCAGAGAAAACAACTGCCAATAACAATGTTTTTCAAGCCGAGCAAGAAAGAAAGGGTACCGGTGGCAAGTACTGTTCCTGAAGTTGTAACGACCGACGAAGAAATTGCCGATTCACCTTCCACAGAAGAGGAAGTGGTGTCCCCCGAAAAGACACCACCTGCTAAAGATATGTAATTTTTAATTTTAAGGCTTAATATCTTAATAATTGTTCTTATTATTTCAGCAATAATGAACAGTATTGTAATGGGAGGGTTAAATAGTTGTACAGGGAGGGTTTTAAAAGTCTAAATGCACATAAATATATACGTAAAAATCGGCGATCCCACTTCGCTGAAAATCTCCTTTCGCGGGGGGTTTTGGAACGCATCTACCGCGATACAGGAGGGAACTCTGTAGTCACATCCTGTGAAGGAATGTAGCCCAGTTGTGCAACGACAAACGTCTGCACCAACATTTCAAAGATTAAAACACAGGTTGTGTATGTCTGGGTTCCAGAGTTAACAAATACTTCACATGTATTTACTCATATATTTTTATGGTTATTGCTTGCAACAGCACAGCAGTATCTTCTGTATAAACCACCACAATTTTAATGTCACGATTAACCACATAAAATGTGTGTTCATGATTCTAGTATCTACTTCTTGATCTGTCACGAGAGCCAGTAGTTCTTGACTTTTCTCTTTTTCTGACTTGCAGCATTTAGCTCTACGTGTAACATATAACATCTTGTTGCTTAGTAACTTTAGACAATGTGACTACATCCATTCACGGAGTAGAAATTCAGTTAAGCTTGCTTTGTTTTTGAGCTAGAGAGGAGTTTTCTCCATTGATATACGAGCTGTCTAGAAGATATATTCTTGAATCGTACTGAGTTGTCTACACTCTTTATGCTTTGTTCCTTGTAAACATCAAATACAATATCAATCCTCTGGCTATGGCTGTACACATGCAATGTATCTCTCAGTACGAAAGAACCAATTTGTCCAAATCGTTTTTAGTCAACTTTTATTCAATAGATGAGCACCATTCGAACTATTATAGTTGCAGAAGACTGAGGAATTACTTTTGCCACAAACGAATTTTTCTGTAACTCATCAGGGTGGACTTTTGATCTTGCGTGATCTCCTATCTGTTGTTTTAAGAGACATATCACATTTTTCATATTCAACTCTTTTCTTGTTTGATACGTCAGTCACTTTTTTCCAAAGAACATTCGGCCAGCTGGTAATATATTTTCATTTCATTTGTTTTAACTTTACTGGTCCTTTTAGATAAGTAAGAAAACGTTTTCAGTTTTGTAAGCTGATAGGATCATGAAAGGCAACTTTTGGTGGATGAATTTCTAAACACTCTTTTTTAAATTTGTCACCCACACAGCGAGTTTTTTCGTTTGTACTTCTAAAAAATCATTGAAAATGTCTTTTGAGGCAGTTGTTGCTCATAACAGACTCACAAGGTCGCACTAATTTTTGAAAAGATTTATCCAAGTGTCTAATGTGTTGACCACAGACATAACTGTTGCTTCATCCTTCTTTATTTTTCGGGTCTGCAATTCTTCGTGGTAGATATTTGAATTTACTGAATTTACCATTTCGTGGAACTAGTACAAAAAGTCTGACAACTATTCAGCTGTAAGATAGAACTGAGAGACAGTACCTTGATTCAAATTTTGGTACACTGCCTAGTTCGACAACGATTCTACCCTAATAAAATGTTCTAGAATGCGTAGTTGCCAAGTTTGACATGGTGTCATAGAACGCATGAAGGTAATGAGCATAATTTGTTTTATCATTGGCAAAGAACTTTGTAATCTCATTGTGGACCACTGACATGATTTGTAATGCACAGAAGAGACCAAGAAGTACGTTTCCAACAAAATCAATATCAGATAACTAAAACATAGTGAGTTGTTTATTGTCTCGACAGAGGAAGTTTGGGTATTCATTAAATAGGCAGGTGATAGTGGAAAACGACGGAATATTTAAAATGGATTAATACAATTCCGGTCATCATGAAACTCTGAAGCGTTATCTGAGACTTCAGTGAGTCTTTCATTCATGTGTGGAGATTTGATTTTGAGCCAAGTTGGAAACTTTTCCATGAAAGTTTCATGATAGCCTCATATATATATATATATATACACACACTGCTTAATTGTGTTGCCGTCCATCCATAACATCTGATATAAAGCTTTCAATAGTAATACTTGATTCAAGATAAAGTTCTTAACACCAGCATCTTGAAAGTATTTTCCATCGATCTTCAAGATATCACAAATTTTGTGGAAGAATCCAAGTTTGATAATTATATCTTAGTTAAAAACTGGGTGCTTTCGAAGAACTTCAGCAATCTTTACAAAGAGAGCTGTGTTAAACACTAAAACTATTTCATTAAGTTGAAGCACGTTCATTAAGTTTTTGCTCTGGATGGGTATTTCAAATGTAGTTACCATTCCTGTTTCTGGAGTATTAATAGTTACAAAATAACCAGCACTGCCAGTGACATCCACCTATTGACATATTAAGTAAACTTACTCGTTTTATGAGAATCCATAGAAGATTTTTCGTGAATACGACTCAATCTGTGTTCTAGTTGTTCAGAACTTGTATAGCTATCAGTCCAGATTAAATTGTCTGACAGAAAATGATAATTTGTGGGGTTATGTCTTGTGCCGTGATATTTAGTTGTTTCTTTTATCAGTCTATGCTGTCCCAAGCTAGTGTCACGAACAAGTATGGATAGGTGGTTTCAGGAAGAAATATATCCTTGGGACTAATAGCCAACTTTCAAACTCATAGATCGGTGTCATTTCCTTCTATTTGTGAATATGAGACCACGTGTTCCAATCTATTGAGAGCTTGTATACCACTTACAGGTTACTTATTAATACTTTCACTGGTACTGGCATAAGTATTAGTTTTGGTGTTTTATGTTTTCCATAGCTAACAGTAAACATTAAGTCTTGAGCAAGTGAGTCAAACAGCTTACTTTATGGCTTGGTCTGCTTCACCAGTCAAAAGACAAAGCAAAAAATAGTTCAGAGGATGAGGTGTGGAAACACTTCATTTGCTACATGTATCAGGCGAGTAAGGCCATGCTCGAGATTAATAGTTATCTTAATGGACGTCCACTTACATGAGACAACAACATAGAGGTTAGTGTAATTTTCAGGTGAATTAATATCCAAAGATTTGATTTCATCTTGCAATTTTATATTTTCTTTGATAAGATCATACATATGGAGAAAGACACAGTCTGGTATAACCAACACTCGGCCTCTATTATCAGGAAAACTTTGGAGAACTTCTTTAAATTCTGCTTGTTACGTCTGGTCACGTGTTTTTTGTTGTTCTTGAACTTCTGTCTCCACTTGTTGTCATGCGTGAAATTAATGAGTGTCAGGTCAGTCATGTTCATGACTCAGACCTGTTCACATGTTCTCAAACAGATATATTTATATACGCGTTATTTTCTGTTGCACAGTAGTGTGCATTCTCGGCAGAATCAACTTGTTTTTCGTTTGGAGTCTTTTGTGTCGTATGTGTGGACTCTTTGTTGCAGGTTCCGCCATAGTGAACTTCAGCACTCACGATATCAACAGAACGATGGCTAATACTCTGCATTCATGCTTCTGTGTGGCTGTTTCACGAAGTTTTGTTACACCAATACAGTGAATGAGAGGTTATCTGGATATTTGTTTCTTTATGTACTTCGTTTTTTCACAAAAAATACAGAAGTTTTCATAAATTATTGATGTGGATAGCCCACCCTAGTCACAATGTGTGAACGTTTTAGGTATTGTTGAATCCTCAAGACAATCAGTTATGATCTTGTGTGAACGTTTTCGGTATTGCTGAATCCTCAAGACAATCAGTAATGATCTTGTGTGAACGTTTTCGGCATTGCTGAATCCTCAAGACAATCAGTAATGATCTTGTGTGAACGTTTTCGGCATTGCTGAATCCTCAAGACAATCAGTAATGATCTTGTGTGAACGTTTTCGGCATTGCTGAATCCTCAAGACAATCAGTAATGATCTTGTGTGAACGTTTTCGGCATTGCTGAATCCTCAAGACAATCAGTAATGATCTTGTGTGAACGTTTTCGGCATTGCTGAATCCTCAAGACAATCAGTAATGATCTTGTGTGAACGTTTTCGGCATTGCTGAATCCTCAAGACAATCAGTAATGATCTTGTGTGAACGTTTTCGGCATTGCTGAATCCTCAAGACAATCAGTAATGATCTTGTGTGAACGTTTTTGGTATTGCTGAATCCTCAAGACAATCAGTAATGATCTTGTGTGAACGTTTTCGGCATTGCTGAATCCTCAAGACAATCAGTAATGATCTTGTGTGAACGTTGTTCGAATCAGATTCAGATGCATTTTCATGATAAATTTCGGTATTGTCGATAGCAAATATATTGCTGGTATTGGACAATAAACCTTGGTGATCTCTGCTTGTAATGTCGTCTTCCACGAGGGACTATTCTTCGCTAATACCAGTCTTTGTAGTGTATTATGTATAATTCATTTAAAATTTAATTGTACCTAACTCAGTGTTCATTACATTCCTTCGAACCACCTAGAATAATATGTATGTTGTTACCACGGACGATTCTATAACTTATCATTCTGTTGTCTACAAGTTCTATCTAATGTCTAGAATATATAACAATATAATGCAACCTGATTTAGAAATCATTGAACAATTTTTATATCTGAAAAATAAACACTGGATTAGTTAAATGGGTAGTTTTACGTTGCTCTGAGAACGACATACGACTGCCTGATGAAGGAAATAAAGAATGAATGAAGTACGATAATTTAAGATTCCGGAGAAAGGAGTCTCCAATGAAAAGGTCTGTTTATCACATTAATTTGTGATAATACTGGTTAGTGACACAGGGGAAATATGTTCTACTTAGAATGTTACCCTAAAGCCCTAGGTGAGGGAATTCAACAAACCTCTTTGTGGTAACACTGAGTATTATATCGAAAGTTTAAAATAATTAATCTCATTTTATAAACTAGTTAGTTAATTAAATAGATTATTTCAAGTCGATCTCAGCACCAAATACTAGTACGACTTAAGTGAGAAGACAACACTAGAAGAGTCACTTACAGAACCTGAGGACGAGATCTTTACCAAAACCTTCAGAAAGAGAATATTCTATATTCTACTTTAATATCCCCAGTGATAAACTGGTACATCTTGTTTGTTTGTTTTTTTAATTTTACGCAAAGCTAAACGACGACTATCTGCGCTAGCCGTCTCTAATTTATCAGTGTAAGACCAAAGGGAAGGCACCTAGTCATCACCACCTACTGCCAACTCTTGGGCTACTCATGTTTAGTGCGACGGCAATTCGAACATACGACCTTCAGATTACGAGTCGAACGCCTTAACCTACCTGGCCATGTCAGGCCTGATACGTCTTGTAATGAATTTATCGTTATCAGTGCCAACAAAATTTGATCATGTCTGATTATTAATGTTTTCCTGAATCATCCTTTCTCGAACTGGAAAAATATGAAAGACATGAGTTGCATGTAAATGCCAAAACTTTAGAATTAGAGGTTAATAAAATGAATGAAAAATGAACCAAAAATACATTGTTGAAATACCGTATTTTCCGCCTAATAAGCCGAATTTCTGGCCCTAAATTTTGGACCTGATTTTTGGGGTCGGCTTATTGGCCGATCACCAGCATTGGACCAAAAAATACCGAAGACCAAAATCGGCCCCAAAATCATACCTTTGATCTCACAGTTACGGCAGAGTTATTTCAGTTGAATAAACTTTATTTATTAATAGAAAAAGGTCTATACATTACGAATGATATGTATTCATAGAAATAACAACATTCATAAAAAATACACACTTTAATCTCAGAAATTTAGTAAAATCCATCAAATTCATCATCTTCATCGTCAGAAGCACCAAATAATAGATTCCAATCCTCGGCAGAGACCTGGTCGTCGTACGGGTCATTCTCTGCCTCGGCTTATTGGGCGGTAATAAGCAAAAACCCTCATTTTCAGAGCTGAAAATTGGCCTCGGCTTATTCGGCTTATTAACTGGAAAATACGGTATTAGTCGATGACGATTTGTTGTATGAGGAATACTTTAGTCTCTTTACTAGCCAATTAGAGGAGGAGTAAGTAATCCAGTCTCTCCATTAGCCAATCAGAGTTATTTGATAAGAATGAGTTAGAAATTCTGTTAAAACTAAAAAAAATTGAGCTTTTACAAGCCTTTTAAAAGCCCAGAATGAAAAACCTGTTGTGAATCCAAAAATGATATTACGCTGAAATTAGACTAATCTCTAATATACCAAAGCAAAATGACAACTTACAACTCAGTAGCTGTATTAGGATTTAATAAAAATGTAGATGATAAATATTTCCAACGTTCTGAGAACGTTCCTCAAAGTATGGAATAATAGTCATTACTGTTACAAAGTATTTCGACAGGTACAACTGAAGAAGCTTATGCTGCTATTTCTCAAGAATATTGCACCAGTTATGATAAGGCTAAAGCAGCTATCCTCAAAGCATATAAGTTAGGACCGGAGGCTTATTGCCAAACGTTTCGACGTTATTGCAAGTAAGATAATGAAATCTATATGAAATTCGTCTACGAAAAAATGAGGCTTAATTCAATCGATGATGCAATTATATGCAGACTGGAAACAGTTTCGACAAATTAAGACAGTCATGTTTAATTGAGAAATTTAAACGCTGTACAAGTGATTACCTCCAAACTTATCTGGAAGAAAGGAGACTTGAAACGCTACAGGAAACAGCTTCTCTTTTCGATGATTACATTTTAACACGTAAAACTACTCTTCATAAAACTAAACTCTTATCGTTTTGAGAAAAACCTTTATCCGTTCAACCCAGTAGCGTTCAGGATTGTTCTTAACATCTAGCTTTTCTAATTCGAAATCTTATTATAGAAGGGATAAAACTTTGTTAAAACCATCAAAGCTTGCCTGTTGGTTTTGTAAAAACACTTGAACTTATGATGTCCGATTATTGTAGTTTGAAAAAGAAAAGCAGATATACCCTGAACATTTGTGTCCACATATGGATGTAGTTTTACCAGATCATTCGATGTTGTTGATTTGGCCACTGATAAAAAGGCTGATGTAGTTAGGGAAGAATTTATACCGTTTTGTGTCTGTTTGTTCTGTGTATTGGACAAACAACACTGCTAATCCTATAGCTAAAGGTATTTTACGTGATACTGGGCTGACTCAATCATTGTTGTTAGAAGGTGTATTGCCTTTAGATTCCAGTTCTGCCACTCGTAAGTCTGTTAATTTTCAGGTTATTGAGAATGGTTTTGTTAATGTTCCTCTTCATAAAGGTTATTTAACATCACGCCTAGTTTAGGGATTAGTTATTGTTGGAGCAAGACCTACCCTGCCAGTTAAGGGTATATCATTACTGTTTAAAATATATATAACTGGAGAAAAGTTGTTCTCAAACCCAAAGTGGTTAGTGGGTCGATCTCTGTTTCATCATCTTTCATGATGTTGACAAGAATCTAGAAATGTTTCCCTCATGTATTGTGACTCGAGCTCAAGGTAAGCAAGTAAGCTAAAGAGAGGTGTTAAACACATCTTCAGAGGATGGCATTATAGATTTACCATAGACATTTTTGGGATCTGGCGTTGATATTGAAAATGATTCACCTATTGGCAATTAGTTGGTGAATGGCAATGATGAACATGAGAGATCTGGTTCACCCGGTGAAATTTTACTTACTGTAAGCAAACTGATCCATAAGCAAGAAAAGTATCCATAAATCTCTTTCCTATTTGGCCTGGCATGGCCGAGCGCGTTAAGGCGTGCGCTCGTAATCCGAGGGTCGCGGGTTCGCGCCCGCATAGCGCTAAACATGCTGCCCTCCCAGCCGTGGGGGTGTATAATGTGACGGTCAATCCCACTATTCGTTGGTAAAAGAGTAGCCCAAGAGTTGGCTGTGGGTGGTGATGACTAGCTGCCTTCCCTCTAGTCTTACACTGCTAAATTAGGGACGGCTAGCACAGATAGCCCTCGAGTAGCTTTGTGCGAAATTTCAAAAACAAACTTTCCTATTTAAAAATGAACTTCCAAAGAATAAATTTGAAAAGTTCCAAATCGTTAGTTTTGCAAAAGTGGTGTGCTTATAACAAAATTGACGCCACCGAATGTACCAGCTATAGAGGACGGAGCTGCAGTTTATGAAATTGTTCTTCCAAAAGCATATTATTTGCAAATATTAAAAGTTGCTCACGACTTCACATGGGAGGTCATTTAGGAGGCAACAAGACACCTGGCAAAATTATGAGGCATTTCTTTTTGCCAGTATTTAGGCAAGATGTTTCTCACCTTTGTAAAACTTGTCATATATGTCAGTTGGCTAAAAAATCTGATAAGAAAATTTATGTTACTCCTTTGAAACATGTCTCAATGTTCAAAGAACATCTCAGTCATGTAATAAATCATTGTGTTAAGCCATAAAAATAATATTTATGTTTAAGCACTTTCACGTGCTGTTATTTTATTGTCATCAGGTTATTTGTATTGTGTTATATATTGTCACGATTTTTGAAATTGTATAATTCTTTGACAATGTGTCGTATTTGATAAATTATTACACTACATAACACAAATTTTGTTCCTGGTTAGTATGTGTTATTTCTTAATTGCTTATGTTGTAAAAGTAGAGAAAATGGCCATTATTCCCTTCAAACTTTGCTCTTGTAAGCTGGATAATGAAATTTAGAAATTAACCTATTTTCTATGTAAAAACAGGCATATTTGCAAACTTTCAGACTTTCATAAAGCAACATATGAATCAAGATTTACATGTATTTATACTAAAGCTAGACAAAAATGTTTAGAAGAGAGTAGTTTTTCGAGATTTATGACTGTAATGTAAATAAATCATTTTTACGTATCAGCCCCAAATATAATCTCCCATCACATTTTCGTTATACGTTCCAAGGCCACAAAAGCAAAGTTTGAAGAGAAAAATAAGTCTTTTCTATTTACTTTAGGCATACGCAATTGGGAAATAACACTTTTTGTCATGGAACAAGAAAAAGTAAAAATTTTGTTATTAGTGTTTGTATACATATATGTAATATCTTAGTTAGAGATTGTCTAACGCCAATATTTAATTATGTAATGAAGGTGGTGTAATGAATTTACCGTTATACGTTTATTTCAGTACCTAAGCTTGTTTTTGTATAGTTTTCTTTTCGCATGTGATGTATATTCTTCACCGTGTATTGCCAAATCCCGCCTGTTCTCGAAATTTGTGGAGAATAATTCAAAGTGGGAATCAAGAATATTTTTTCACGAAAATGCGCTAGATCATTGTCGAAAATTCTATAAACTTGAGTGATTGGTATACAAACCCGACACGCTGTGATACAATTATTATTATTGGTCAGCTACGATCAGCCTGCTATAAGCCTAAGAAGCTATAGTTGTGATTAACGCCCATTAATCGGAAAAGTGCAGAATTTGACTAGGTACTTCATAGATTTCAAACATTACAAACAGTTCAATTTCAGTGATTACTCGGGACGTTAGAATTTCTACGAGAACATAAAACATCATCATCAGTAAAAGTCAGCGGAGTGAGGCCAATCAAGCTAGCTCGCTTAAGTGAGGTGCAACAATATTAACTCAGAATTCATATGCTCGTCGTGGATTTGGAACGTCAATAATATATTCAGTTCTAGACCGAGTGTAATGCTAAGTATTTTCTGTAGGTCTGTAAATGTGTTGTATATAAACCATCATCTGTATTAAATATTAGTACTAACCGCTATAATAAACCGTATTGTGTTTATGTTTATATATTAAAATATATTTGTGTTAAAAAAGGAAATTGTGTTATCAATCTTGTTGACAAATTACATAAATTTGACACACATTAACATTTTATTAACTTCTAAATATACATTCAAACTTACGCTTATTTGAAATAGTAATACATAAACATCCGTAACCTGATAAATCGGCTTCTTCCGAAATAAGTTAAAATACTTAACAGTCTGCGGATTTACAATGTTAGAAATTGGGTTTAAATACCTGTGGTGAGCAGAGCAGAGATAGACCATTGTGTAGTTTTGTGCTCACTTTCAAACAAACTAACAAACAATCTACTTTAATACTTCGGAGCCACATAGAATAAAAGAAAATACAGAATGCGTTAAAATATCATTAAAATATTGATATACCAATCCATAATTTGTATATTCAATATCATATTATTATTGTGCTTTACCATGTTTACCATGCATATAAAGTGGTCTATCGTATTTCTTCCGAATCTTGAAACAATGGACTTCAATAGAAAAGCAATAAGAATTTCTTCCCTCAAACAGGAACCAAATGGCCTAAATCTCACCTTTGGCTAAAAGACTATATAGGACGTTGCTGGTGGTGTTCCTATGTAATGTGTAGCATTACACCAATATCTTTAGTGGTTATTGTTTCTAGAGAACAAAAAGTAAGGATAACATGAATGAAGTTAATTTAACGATTTTCGAAACTATCCATTAACTGCACAAATTAAAATTTTTTAAAAAGTTGAACATTTCTGTATTCAAATAAAACAGTTGGAAGTGTATGATACGCCTGCATGAAACACTTTGCATTCTTCTCCTGTTTTAGGCTTGTCCTTAATTATCCCAAAAATTAAATTTCACTTTGAAACAAATTAGTTTGAAACTCGCGTTGTGGTTAAGCTGCGCTTCAACTTTTCCTTGCCCCTGTAAACGCCTCGTGCAACACTGATGGCACAGTGAAATAATTAATCAAAAAGGACCGTTTCATATTTATATAATTAAAACCATTAATGTTGTCAACGACTTCACCTTTAAAAAACTTTTCATGTTACATGTTTAGATGCTTACCATGTCATTTTGAGTAGTTACTTTAATGTACAGTTGTGAAACGTTGTATTTCAATTATTTGTTTAACCTTAAACATTGCACAAGTGCCAATCATTCATACTTAAATAAATAACATTCAAAATGTTATAAAAAAGACCTTAAAAAGATAAAGATACTACACAATACATAGCAAAATGATAGACAGTTGGGAAAATATTTAAAAAAATAAGAATATAGGAATGAGTGTACCAAAATGTGAGTAAACCAAGCAGAAATGGTCATGCTGTAATAAACCTTCCTTTGTACCACATCGCCATAGGACGTGTCCAACGCCCTCTACTTAACTACTTCTTTTATTTTTTCACCCTGTTAACAATAAGTCAAGTGGAATAAACTTATCAAACATAAACATAAACTCTGACTGGAAGTTTCTGTGAATTGAATTATCAGAGGCAATATTGTAAAGAAAAATCAATTATTAGTTTGGACTCATAACATAAAAGTGTATTTTTTTTATTCCTTATTTCTCCTTTTGAAATTACATGAGAGGGTAAAATGATTTCGTGTATCGGCATCGTGGATTCAGTACTGCCTATACAAAAGTTTTATTTGTTTTTTTAATTTCGCGCAAAGCTACTCGAGGGCTATCTGTGCTAGCCGTCTCTTGTATAGCTGTGTAAGACTAGAGGGAAGGCAGCTAGTTATTACTACCTACTGCCAACTTTGGGGCTAATCTTTAACTAATGAATAGTGGGATTGACTGTCTCATCATAACACTCCACGGCTGAAAGGGCGAGCATGTTTTGTGCAACGGGGCTTCGAATCTACGATCCTCAAAGTACGAGTCAAATGCCTTAACCCAACTGGCTATGCCGGGCCCTGTACAAACATACAACAATCACAGACATACGTTTTTATGTACTTATATGTTGTTTAAAAATATCATGAGCACAGAGAAACGAAATAGACATAGACCAGACAATGTTAGTCAATCATATCATAAACACAAAGAAACGAAACAGGCATAGACCAGACAATATTAGTCAATCAATAAGATTGAGGACCAGATTAAAGCGCACTGAAAATACCATGAAACTAACTGAATGAAAGAATTAAAATGTTAAGTATAATATTGTTTACGAAATAAAAACGTTATTAAACATATGACAAAGTTTTAACAACAAGAAGCTAATAAATACAAATAAAATACAGATGTATTGAAACATACAATAATTTAAAACTGAGAAAAGTGAATTGAATATTGAGTTTAATGAAGAAAATAAATGTGCAATATTTACAACACTCACACGCAGTTGGTTTCAGGCTCCAAATCCCCTCAACCTCATCTCACCAGCTCTTAAAGAACCTTCAAGTCTGAGACTGGTCAGTGACGATTTCCCAGCAATGTCATTTACACATTGGAATCCACGTAAGTATGGAATAGATTATGAACACTATAGGTGATTTTATTAATAACTCCATTCTTGACTCTCTCTCTTTGTGAGCTGTTTGTAGGGGTGCTTCACCAGTAACCTATATATAAGACTTTCCTTGTATTGATACTCTGTATTTCTTTTATAGATGCTTCCTTGTGGACCGCATAGTTCAGGCACGGTAGTGGGTCAATGGTTAACAAGCTTGTTAGCTCATCTGCGTTGCCATGCTCTGGTGTTGTCTGACTAAATAGCCTAAGCCTATACTATAGCTGAAGACCCATCCAATACCAATCTTCCTGAACCTACACTATAGCTGAAGACCCATTCCATACCAATCTTCCTGAACCTACACTATAGCTGAAGACCCATCCAATACCAATCTTCCTGAACCTACACTATAGCTGGAGACCCATCCCATACCAATCTTCCTGAACCTACACTATAGCTGGAGACCCATCCCATACCAATCTTCCTAAAAGCTAGTTAACCCTTAAGAGGATATAAACTATTAAAAGGTTTCCTCGTGCTTAGAAATATAGTACACTTATCGAAAGTAATATTTTAAAACATCGATGAGCGGTACTGTCCTACCCTTTAATGAGCAGGTCCTACTTTTTCTCGACAACACTGCTTTGATTTGAGGTACTAAGCTGCTTGGAGACTTAGTTTTTCTATGCTCGATGAGGTGATGGTTACTGTTATTCTTCTAGTGACAGATTCGTCTGGCGGAGGTTTAAATCCTGCGAGTAACTTCATAGTCACACAGCTAACTCTCCCATGTCTGATGGATTAGTTAGAATGCATCGTCATACGTAGGTTTTGCAGCTGTATGTGTCAGGTATGCACAAGAAATCCAGGGTTAGGTGGCGCAGTCCACCTCTTCACTGTGAACAAAAATTTCTTGGCGTATTGGATATCGTAAAACAGTTAGTCCAGCATTCAATTTAGAGAAGAGAGCTAGATTGAGTAACAGAATAAAAAATACCCACTGGTTGGAGACAGGGACAGTGGTAATAGTCCAGAGTTTAAATTTATATAGTGAAAGTCTAGACTAAGTTTCTAAGGTCAGGTGGCTTCCAATTCATCCAAAGCTCAACTAGATGTTTACATTTCAAAGGGTCATAACTCACTTCTCGTTTGTGATCATAGCCTCTACTAAACTACTTTAGAGATCATGATAACTTCGAACATTGGTCAAGCAAAACTTTTATGGCCTCCATGTGTACTCACACCCTATATCGCTGGTATGCATTTGAACTTCCTCGTCTCCAGACATCATTGGGTATAATATTTTTAGTCGTAGTGCCCTCTGTCGTAGTGCCCTCTCCTTACCAGTAGTTATCGCACGAATACGAACAGAGGAAGGTCGAGAATACATTGACCATCACTTTATAACACCCCCACGGCTGAAAGGGTGAGCATGTTTAGCACCACCGGGATTTGAACCCGCGACCCTCGCACGCCTTAACACGCTTGGCCATGCCAGACCCTTTTACATAAGGACGTATAAAATTAGGATCAAGACAGATTATTTTAAAATTTATATAGTTCTACGTTACTTGTACTTTATGAACTAACATATCGAGAAAACGTATTATGTTTTCTGAAACGATCAAAATAAATATCGGAACTTACTGTTGTTTTGAAATAAGCACAAAGCTACACAATGGGCTATCTGTGCTCTGCCCACCACGGGTATCTAAACCCGGATTTTAGCGTGTAAGTCGGCAGACATACCGCTGAGCCACTGGGGGGCAGGAACTTATTAATTACATCTATATTAGAAAGGAAAAAGATATAAAAGTAACAGAATTTCTTCCGGTTTAAAGAAATTTAAAAACAACGTATGAAATAAAGCTAACTAAATCGAGCGCAGATATAAAATAATTAGTATAATTCATAAACAAAAAACAAAAACACAAAACAGTAAGTAGAACACACACCTTTGCCACACAGCCTTGATAATTGTTTGTTTTTTGAATTTCGCGCAAAGCTACTCGAGGACTATATGCGCTAGCCGTCACTAATTTAGCAGTGTAAGACTAGAGGGAAGGCAGCTAGTCATCACCACCCACCGCCAACTCTTGGGCTACTCTTTTACCAACGAATAGTGGGAATGACCGTCACATTATAACGCCCCCACAGCTGAAAGAGCAAGCAGGTTTTATGCGACCAGGATTCGAACTCTTGACCCTCAGATTAGGAGCTTTAACCCACCTGGCCATGCCGAGTCCGGTTCTAAAAATAGGGTAGGTTTGGTAGCTTTCTGTAAATCACATCCAGTAACATAATGTAACTGTTTGCGGTGATACATAGTATTTTGACGACTTTCATAAAATGCAAAATAACTATATCGGCTCCTAGAACATATCTTTGAACCCGTGACCTCTCGCATTACGAGTCGAACGTTTTAACACGCTTCGCCATGCCGGGCCCACCTCGATACTATTTGGACCACAAAAAATACGAAAATGCGTCAGTATGTCCATTGTTAACAACGATAACAGATGTTTTTGACAGAACAATTAAATATAATATTCTACATAAGTTTACCAAGGTTCATCACAATCCTATCAGTTTTGACTGACTTATTGAGCATGTTAACTGACGATGACCGAAGAAGGTCGAAATGTTGTTCGCTCCTCCACATAGTTTTCTCTATCCATACCAGCCGTTTCTACGTATATATATATCTACAAGTGTGTTTTCTCGTCATCACGGATGGCGTTGACCATGTTGACCTTTGACCCTACAAAAATTAATCACTTCTAATCTGGGTCACAGTTCAAATGTATACCACCTTTCGCCAGATCCATTCAGCTGTTTCCGACAAATCATACTAACAATCACACATACACAGACACAGGTGAAACCATAGCCTCTGGATGTTATGTACGAATGCATAAAAATTAATTAGACAAGACAAAAACTTGTGTAAGAGCAAACTGCACTGTTCAAAGATAATTCGGTGTAAATTTCATTCCCTTTCCAATTGGTCTGCCAGTGACGTTATATTTAATCATTCTTATTCCATTAAGTTCAAATGGCCCAGCATGACCAAGCGTGTTGAGGTGTGCGACTCGTAATCTAAGGGTCGCGGGTTCGCATCCCGATCGCGCCAAACATGCTCGCCCTTTCAGCCGTGGGGGCGTTATAATGTGACGGTTAATCCCACTATTCGTTGGTAAAAGAGTAGCCCAAGAGTTGGCGGTGGGTGGTGATGACTAGCTGCCTTCCCTCTAGTCTTACACTGCGAAATTAGGAACGCTAGCACAGATAGTCCTCGTGTAGCTTTGTGCGAAATTCCAAAATAAACAACTAATTTAAGAAAAAAATGGTCGTGATTTCATTGATGATTGACAGGGCAACCTATACGTATAAAACATGGATATGTGAAAAGGTGCTCAAGCATATACATGAGTATTTATATGAGGGAAAATTATTGTGTTTTTATGGGAAGACCGCTTACGTTTGTATTAAATTACTTCAAAACTAAAGCAATGAAATTAAGTGATTAACAATATTATTATATTTTTATATAGTATGATAAGGTCTGTCATGTTTCTTAGTATGATAAGATCTGTGGTGTTTCTTAGTATGATAAGATCTGTCATGTTTCTTAGTATGATAAGGTCTGTGGCGTTTCTTAGTATGATAAGATCTGTTGTATTTCTTAGTATGATAAGGTCTGTCATGTTTCTTAGTATGATAAGGTCTGTCATGTTTCTTAGTATGATAAGGTCTATCGTATTTCTTAGTATGATAAGGTCTATCGTATTTCTTAGTATGATAAGGTCTGTGGTGTTTCTTGGTATGATATGGCCTGAGGTGTTTTTTGGTATGATAAGGTCTGTGATGTTTCTTGGTATGATAAGGTCTGAGGTGTTTTTTGGTATGAAAAGGTCTGTAGTGTTTCTTCTGAATCATTAATTACATTAAAAATAGGACATTCATGGAAACGTACGAACCTTTCAGTGATAGTTAGAACTAAACCATCCATATCACAATTAACAAGCAACAGTCTTACACAGCACCAGATACTTTTACATTTTCACAAGAAAACTTTGTCAAAAATAAGTTTTTCAGCAAATATAACATCAAAACAAACACACACCTTTCTGTTTACTTCTTCGAGCAAACTAGAAACTACAGTTATATTGTAATCTAACCTCCAGTGTCATAACTCATGCACACAACGAGTTTGTCGAAGAAACAGATAAAAAATATAAACCTCCCAAGGTGCAATACCTGGGTGGTAACATAACGTAAACATACAGTGGAATAAATGATGTCTTACTCTAGATGGTGGCTCAGACTCTCATAAGGTCCTTGAACTGAAAAGTGTTATATCATAAAGACACACAACCCTTTATTACGGATGTTTAGTAACATTATCAATGGATTCGGTATTTGTATAATGAACGATGAACCAAGACACGAATAAAGACAAATAATTTGGAATCTAATTTTAACATGGGCTAAAAGTATATAACAAACTACTATACCTTATGAAACAGCTATTGAGGAGGAAATATCTTTCCCGATATCAAACGTTATGTTGACAGCGTGTACAAAACAACACGCTTACTTTTTTTAGTCTTAACTAACTGTATTTATCTACAAAGTAGTTTGGTTATTTGATTTACAAGCAAGAAACAAAAATCAGTTGTGCTACCTTATCTGTA
Source organism: Carcinoscorpius rotundicauda (assembly GCA_011833715.1). Taxonomy (NCBI): domain Eukaryota; kingdom Metazoa; phylum Arthropoda; class Merostomata; order Xiphosura; family Limulidae; genus Carcinoscorpius; species Carcinoscorpius rotundicauda. Next base: position 92,019,265 of record CM022396.1, on the reverse strand, counting down.
AATGATATTGACCTTGGTAGTTGTGGATTGAGACTATTTCGTAATACTCGAACTGAATTGTTTCTTCTTTTACAAGTGGAGACATTAAACTCCATTATATTAATAATAATAAATCTAGTGATCAGGGAGGAAATGTGGCAAAGTGTATAGCTCAACAGACCTGATCAAAACTACCAGCGGATAATAATAACCTTTTATATGAAGGTTTGATACAGCAGTACACGAGAACTTTGTGTAAAACGTTTGTGGTAACTTTCTTTTGCTCATTTACTATTTGTTCTCGTGATAGAGAGTAACATCTTGCTTCTGTGAAAAGCTAAAAAAACGTTTGAAGAGTGTCATCTATCTTGTTGAACAATCAAACATGTCCCCAGTGGCTAAGCGATAAACATGAGCGCTTACATGTTAAATACTTAGATTTGTCATCGTGATTGGTGTGGCACAGACAGACCATTGTGAAGCTTTACGCTTACCAACTTCAATGTTCGAGAATGTAACGGTTCCGACTATGAAAAGTAAAATAATCACATTCTACACGTACGTGTAAAAGATCTAAGTCAATCATCTGATTCACACAATCACATAAAAAATAACATATTTATTGTTGAACTGGTGAAAACAAAATTGTTTTGTTTCTTATAAAGTTGTACTTCAGCGCTGTATCACAAATGTAATAATAGATATCTGTTGTTACATAAGATATTTGTTTACAAGTATTTTACAAAGAAAAAATAATTTTTGAAATTAGACCGTTTGTTAAAACAATATCTGCTTGATGTCTTATAAAACTAGGATATTTAAATATAGATATGTTGCTCGATTTTTCAGAATTTCGTTTACATTCTGATTTCAACCCTGTAACTAGCGAGCACGCTTTAAACTCCATTCTGTGTAATAAATCGTTACAGTTGTAAGATCACACTTTTCCAGTTACAGTAATCTTATTCTTGTAAATACGGCCCGCCTTGGCCAAGCGTGTTAAGGCGTGCAACTCGTAATCTGAGGGTCGCTGGTTCGCATCCCCGACGCGCCAAACATGCTCGCCCTTTCAGCCGTGGGGGCGTTATAATGTGATAGTCAATCCCACTATTCGTTGGTAAAAGAGTAGCCCAAGAGTTGACGGTGGGTGGTGATGACTAGCTGCCTTCACAATGCAAAATTAGGGACGGCTAGCGCAGATAGCCCTCGAGTAGTTTCGTGCGAAATTCAAAAACAAACAAACCTTGTAAATACAACTTGATTTATCGTAAATTATTTATAAGGTGTTGAAGAATTTCAGTGATCATAGGTGCAAGTTCGCGCGTGTATTTATGTGTTTTTCTTATAGCAAAGGCACATCGGACTATCTGCTATATTCAGTTAGGAGAATCGAACCACTAATTTTAGCGTTGCCAATTCGTAGTCTATCTTTTAAGTTCTGGTTCTAGTTCTTTCACCGTTACATATCTGATAATCTCATATAGTTTCGTGTGTTATTCCATATTTTGAGTGCCTTGTATTTTCAGCGTTTTATGGTAATCATTATAGATACTTACGATTGTTTAAAAGTTCCAACAATGATATGCGCTAACTCTTCTAAAAAATGACAGTTTTGAACATTAAAAACTATCTTATCACAAAACTGAGTTATTTTTAATTTGTACTCTTAATGTGTATTATTATTGGTTATAAGGATTGCATTTTTAATGATAACACGTTATATTAAATTTATTCTGTAGCTTCATCACTTTGTTACAGTTAATTTTTATATGTCTAGTGATGCTTCACCTGACGACTATAAATTCTGACAATAGCCCAATAGTGTACTTTATTTTGTAAAAGGCGCTTTATAAGGTTGTCATGGACAAAGCATGCCACTCCTCTATGGTGTTGTCTATAACCCATCTAGTGAGCAAAAACGACAGTTTTCCAGCGCGTATTTCAGCAATCTGATTACACAAAAATACACAAGAGCTGCATCCATGTATTTGACTGATATGTCTTCCTATTAAAGAACTTGAATTTGGTTTTCATTTTTCTACTATTTCGAGTAAGTATGCCATGACTGAAGGGGAGTTATGACTAGATGCCTTATCTTGATGAATTCATATTTTATCTTCCTTGTAATCTGTATACGTGAATTTCTGTAAGGTACAAAGAATTTAGGACAGAGGTCAACTTGTCATTTTATCTATTTTTATTTCTTTTAGTTTTCGCCCGGTGCAGAATGGAGGAAGGTTTGTTAGTTATTTTAGGGACAGCTTGATTGGTTTGTTTGTTTTGTTTTTAATTTCGCGCAAAGCTACATGATAATTATCTGCGCTACCCGTCCCTAATTTTGCAGTGAAAGATTAAAGGAAAGGCAGCTATTCATCACCACCCGCCGCTAACTCTTAGGCTACTCTTTCACCAACGAATAGTGGTTTTTACCATCACATTATAACGCCCCAACGGCTGAAAGGGCGGGCATGATTGGTGTGACGGAAATTCGAACCTGTGACCCTCAGATTACGAATCGAGCTCGCTAACCACCTGGACATGTTGGGAATTGATATTTGGATTGATATAGTATGATTCTATAAACACATTGATATTTGGTTTGATATAGTATGTTTCTATAAACACATTGATTTGGATTGATATAGTATGTTTCTGTAAACACATTGATATTTGGATTGATACAGTATGTTTCTATAAACACATTGATATTTGGTTTGATTTAGTATGTTTCTATAAACACATTGATATTTGGATTGATATAGTATGTTTCTATAAACACATTGATTTGGATTTATATAGTATGTTTCTATAAACACATTGATATTTGAATTGATATAGTATGTCTCTATAAACACATTGATTTGGATTGATATAGTATGTTTCTATAAACACATTGATATTTGTTTTGATATAGTATGTTTCGATAAACACATTGATGTTTGGATTGATATAGTATGTTTCTATAAACACATTGATATTTGGTTTGATATAGTATGTTTCTATAAACACATTGATATTTGGTTTGATATGGTATGCTTCTATAAACACATTGATATTTGGATTGATATAGTATGTTTCTATAAACACATTGATATTTGGTTTGATATAGTATGTTTCTATAAACACATTGATTTGGATTGATATAGTATGTTTCTGTAAACACATTGATATTTGGATTGATACAGTATGTTTCTATAAACACATTGATATTTGAATTGATATAGTATGTTTCTATAAACACATTGATATTTGGTTTGATTTAGTATGTTTCTATAAACACATTGATATTTGGATTGATATAGTATGTTTCTATAAACACATTGATTTGGATTTATATAGTATGTTTCTATAAACACATTGATATTTGAATTGATATAGTATGTCTCTATAAACACATTGATTTGGATTGATATAGTATGTTTCTATAAACACATTGATATTTGGATTGATATAGTATGTCTCTATAAACACATTGATTTGGATTGATATAGTATGTTTCTATAAACACATTGATATTTGTTTTGATATAGTATGTTTCGATAAACACATTGATGTTTGGATTGATATAGTATGTTTCTATAAACACATTGATATTTGGTTTGATATAGTATGTTTCTATAAACACATTGATATTTGGTTTGATATGGTATGCTTCTATAAACACATTGATATTTGGATTGATATAGTATGTTTCTATAAACACATTGATATTTGGTTTGATATAGTATGTTTCTATAAACACATTGATATTTGAATTGATACAGTATGTTTCTATAAACACATTGATATTTGGTTTGATATAGTATGTTTATATAAACACATTGATATTTGGTTTGATATAGTATGTTTCTATAAACACATTGATATTTGGCTTGATATAGTATGTTTCTATAAACACATTGATATTTGGTTTGATATAGTATGTTTCTATAAACACATTGATATTTGGTTTGATATGGTATGCTTCTATAAACATATTGATATTTGGTTTGATATAGTATGTTTCTATAAACACATTGATATTTGGTTTGATATAGTATGTTTATATAAACACATTGATATTTGGTTTGATATGGTATGTTTATATAAACACATTGATATTTGGTTTGATATGGTATGTTTATATAAACACATTGATATTTGGTTTGATATAGTATGTTTCTATAAACACATTGATATTTGGTTTGATATAGTATGTTTCTATAAACACATTGATATTTGGTTTGATATAGTATGTTTATATAAACACATTGATATTTGGTTTGATATAGTATGTTTCTATAAACACATTGATATTTGGCTTGATATAGTATGTTTCTATAAACACATTGATTTGGATTTATATAGTATGTTTCTATAAACACATTGATATTTGAATTGATATAGTATGTCTCTATAAACACATTGATTTGGATTGATATAGTATGTTTCTATAAACACATTGATATTTGGATTGATATAGTATGTTTCTATAAACACATTGATATTTGGTTTGATATAGTATGTTTATATAAACACATTGATATTTGGTTTGATATGGTATGTTTATATAAACACATTGATATTTGGTTTGATATGGTATGTTTATATAAACACATTGATATTTGGTTTGATATAGTATGTTTCTATAAACACATTGATATTTGGTTTGATATGGTATGCTTCTATAAACATATTGATATTTGGTTTGATATAGTATGTTTCTATAAACACATTGATATTTGGTTTGATATGGTATGTTTATATAAACACATTGATATTTGGTTTGATATAGTATGTTTCTATAAACACATTGATATTTGGTTTGATATAGTATGTTTATATAAACACATTGATATTTGGTTTGATATAGTATGTTTCTATAAACACATTGATATTTGGCTTGATATAGTATGTTTCTATAAACACATTGATATTTGGTTTGATATAGTATGTTTCTATAAACACATTGATATTTGGTTTGATATGGTATGCTTCTATAAACATATTGATATTTGGTTTGATATAGTATGTTTCTATAAACACATTGATATTTGGTTTGATATAGTATGTTTATATAAACACATTGATATTTGGTTTGATATGGTATGTTTATATAAACACATTGATATTTGGTTTGATATGGTATGTTTATATAAACACATTGATATTTGGTTTGATATAGTATGTTTCTATAAACACATTGATATTTGGTTTGATATAGTATGTTTCTATAAACACATTGATATTTGGTTTGATATAGTATGTTTCTATAAACACATTGATATTTGGTTTGATATAGTATGTTTATATAAACACATTGATATTTGGTTTGATATGGTATGTTTATATAAACACATTGATATTTGGTTTGATATGGTATGTTTATATAAACACATTGATATTTGGTTTGATATAGTATGTTTCTATAAACACATTGATATTTGGTTTGATATAGTATGTTTCTATAAACACATTGATATTTGGTTTGATATAGTATGTTTATATAAACACATTGATATTTGGTTTGATATAGTATGTTTCTATAAACACATTGATATTTGGCTTGATATAGTATGTTTCTATAAACACATTGATATTTGGTTTGATATAGTATGTTTCTATAAACACATTGATATTTGGTTTGATATAGTATGTTTCTATAAACACATTTATTAGTTTCAAGTAGTGTTTTCTACTAACGTGCAGATACTAAATTAAAATAGTATTTATTGTGTTCATAGAACACTCATCTATAAACATAGAGATACTGAAGTGGTAGAGCTTTACTCTGTAAATATCCAGACAACTTCCTTCAGTACAAATATTTGTTTGTTTATGGTGTTTTCTATGAACACATATATAAATAATGAGTTATTATAAATAATATCTCTGTACACATAAATATTGTACTGATAGGGTGCTTTAATTAAAACATATTGAAATTTAGTTGGTAGAAAATGTTATACAGATATAGTTGTTGGACTGTCAAGACATTTTTATCAGCATCTAGATGTTAGATTGGTAGAGAGTTTTTCCTATCATATAAATATAATTGTTATAGCTTGTTTACGAAAGTACAGTTATGGGGTCAGTAGAGAATTTTCTCTATGTATATATTGTATTGGTAGAATGTTTTACAGAAAAATAACCTCCTCAAACAAAGGGATGGTAGAGAATATTTTTTATATAATTATACATACTCGTATTGGTAAAGCATTTTCCTATAATTGTACAAATATAATGGATTGGTATTGTACTTTATACAAGTGTGTAGATCTATATTGATAAAAAAGATTTCTATAAACGTACGAATATTGATTTTATAGAGTATTTATTTCTATAAAAATAGATATCAGACTGCGGAAGTAGGACCCACATTGCGGTGGGGATACACCCTCTTTCAGTCTCATATTTATATCCTACTTTACTACCTGTAGACAGTTATGTGAGGGTAACTAGTTTCCAAAGTAAAAAAACAACAGAAAATGAAAATATAGTAATAAATAAAAATAATAAGGCTACCACTTAGAAGTAAGAACGTCAGATAAATTTACCTTCTGAAGTTGATATTCCAGCCCCAAATTGATGATAAGGCACTTAGTAGCGCAGTAGAGAAATCATACTTGTACAAAAGGCTACAACCAGTAATCTAAACTGAGTAATATACTTCCAACCACCACCCATCAAGTCCACTGGAACTACAAGTTTTTAAACTCTTAAATAAGTCTAATTATGTAAACTTGTATACATAATTGAAAAAGTGTCTCTATATAAATAGATATAAGTATATACTTGTGGCATTTTCAAATAAAAACTTATTCCCAACAAGTATGATACAGACAATTCCACTTATAACCATCCGTTCACTCAAAATGAATTGAGTAATTCTGAAGCTGACAGCTTAACTGATTTTCCTAGCACGTGTGACGAAACGAGACTGGACAGTTGGGGAAAGTGAAAACAATATTATTTTACAACCAAAAAGAAAACGCAATGTACGTACTCGCTTGCACTGGGCTATGTTTCGTCCCACATTTTTTTTCTCTCGAAACTGATTCAAACAGAATTGTTTAGTTTGTGCTTGATGTAAGTTTGCACTCGACATTCTGCTAACCGAACTAAGCTAGGAAAGTGTCTGTGAATTCAACTAATTCGTTTATTAGTCCAGTCGACAACGTCTGGATCTTTGTTTATTTACAGTTATAGTCAGTTCTTACATTTAGACAACGTCAACTCAACAAGTAAAAAATACTGCGATACCAATTCTATTACGTGACATTACAATATCCTCTTAGGGAGAAGAGACTTAATTCACTTTCGAGAACAAGAAAACAAAACAGCTAAACGTACCAATCTTGAGAACTTTTTGCACTACGCGTTTATGCTAAAATCGCGTGTAAATAAACAAAAAATCAAATATTTGTATGTCACTAAAGCAGGTAGAAAACGTGATATACTTTCAATTCACATACACATTGGATTCGTAAGGTGTTTTATAAATACTTTAACATTCGAGTGAAACATCATTTTTGTTATGAATATGTAGATATTGAGATCGTGGACATTTTTTTTATAAATGTATGTTTAATTGAATGCGATAGTTAGATAGATGTGTCATTGAAGCAACATACATAAATGTCACTTGTTTTACTTTTATAGACGGAAATCCTTTTTAGTATGTAAAGTGGACAGCTTTTATCCCCCTCCGACACAGAATGAATTTTTTAATGTGGTTTTACACCGATTACAACTCACAGCATTTTACCTACCTTAGTGGGCGACCATTTCGTTACAGGTCTCTTTCTGAAAAGTTCTGGTGTCCCAAGATAATCCACATCCTTCTTTTCCCAATGCCATTAAGAATAAGGTAAATTCCAAACCTCTAACCTGAACATATCTTTACTATCTGAGTGTACAAATAGTATGTATCAGAAAGTGAGAAGTATATTAAGAGACTACAAAAACGAAAGCTGTCAGTTACCCATTCCTGTAATTATCCTTTAATTCATAATTTTTTTCTGTTTGTGTCCTGAAATACACCTTAGTTTTGGTTCTTATGATTAAGTGTTGGGGTACTTAGAGAAGGGATTTTAACGAAATAAAATGATGGCCATAATAATCGTTCGTTTAAAGCCATCATTAAAATGTCTGAATATTAAACAATGATAATTTCATAGTACTGGCTAAACAAAAATAAATCTTATTGCATTTATAAAACCACCTAAATCGCTATGTACGTGTTTATAGAGTGGATTAAAACTTCACTATTTTAACGAAGTTTCATTTAAATAAGTAAATGACTATTCCAAACTATAAAACACGAACAATGTCGCTCTAATAATACGGAGGTCTTAATTATTTATTTATTGTACTGTTTGTTTTGAATTTCGCGTAAAGCTATCTGCTCTAACCGTCCCTAATTTAGAGAGTAGTGTAAGACTAGAGGGAAGGCAGCTAGTCATCACTATCAACCGCAAACAATAAACTCGTTTTATAATTATATGGTGTGTAAAGATAGTTTTCTCTAACTTTATTATCAAAATTTGTAAGCCTTTCCAGTATGCAGGTGTGTCTAAAAGGGTAACACTGTACAATAATTTGTTTGAAAAGTTTTTGCTGATTGTGACAAGTACCTGGTGGTCATGCACAAATATAGTTTTGGTTTTTCTTCATCACGTAGGAACTCTGAAAAATAGACAGTTAACTGTTTACCGGCAATAACGTATTTAATTGCGTTTATGTTTCTAATACGCAATTAAGTTCAACATAATTAAAAGTGTTTTGCTCCTGATTTTCGTTTGTATTCAGTGTCCGGTGCATCACGCTGCAGTGTCCAGCAGCAGTCAGCAAACATTGACGGATTCCAGTTGCCCTAATATCGTTTTTCCATTGTAACAAAACTGAATATTTCGATGAAACGGTACGTGATGGGCAAATGTGGATGTAATTTTCGTGATCAGCAGCCAAAAATCTATAAGAAACATCCAACAGTGTTCAAGAAGCAAAAACTTTGTTGTGCAGAATAATTTTAGAGCCATATCCAGAAGTAACTTTTTGGTTCATGTGAGACATAAGTAATTTACATCCATTAATGCAAAATATTTCTTTACAATCTATTTGACAGGTAGCTTCAAGTCAAAAAGGTAAATACCATCAGATGAGTGCCCTTTTTTAACCAACTGTTGGATTCAGTCCAAACAAATGAATCAGTTGCATTTAACATTCGTTATATTAAATATAACTACACCTCTTCCGATTTACGTAGATAAAATCCAATATATTACACATTAGAATCATTAGAATTTGTGATTTATTTATGTCCTAATGTACGAAGTTACAACAATATCGAGAACAAACTGTATGATTAGATCTGGTGAGACCAAAGTACTTTGTAATCGTCGACTCATTGGCTATTTTTCCCAAATTGTTCAACTGTAGCAAGTCTTAAGCTAAACATAATAAAAATACATTTCATCATTATAAGCTATTTAAATTCCATAAATCAAACGTTACAATGGTTCAGCCATCACTTCCACATTTTAACTCATAAAAATTGTTTAATACTATTAAACTTAAAATAAAATGACACAGTCACCAAGGTGTTTTTCTTTCAGAAGTTATCCGAGTATTCTACAGGCAATAAACCCCTTCAAAGTATAATATTTTCATACATAAGTTGCTGAATTTGAAAAGGCTGAAGGTAAAAAAATAATTATATCATTAACTGTTGAAATTGAAAGTTTGAGGCTACATAATCGATATAATTTCTTTCCATTCTCAAATTGTTTGATTCTTGTTAAAGTTATAAACTTACAATAACCAAACAAACAATCTTCATAACAAAACAGTAGTGATCTATTAAAACCCAGAATTACAAGCTATAACCATAATCAAATCAAAACCTGTGGTCTTTCTCCTCAAATATTTTCGGTAAATCTTAAGTTTGCAAGGACTTGAAACTACATATATTTTTCAAACTTTCTCCACTTATTTTAATCACGTCGCATCAGTACTATTAAATGCATTACTTTTCACACTTTGTTTAGTTTGAAAATGACATATATTTGTAATTAAAACCATTTACTTTTATTGACTCAGGGCAGCTCACCGGTAAGTTCTGACAATTATAACACTGGTAACGTTTCAATAACCACGATGGGCAGAGCACAGATAGTATATTATAAATATTTGTACTTTAATGACAAATAACCATTATTTATATATTCTAAGTGTAGTAAATTTATATACTGCTGGCCAAAATATTAAGGCCAATGAACATAAGGAAAAAAATATGCATTTTGCATTGTTAGACTCAACCACTTATTTGAGTAAAGCTTCGAAAGATGAAAATAAGAAAAGGGAAAATAAAAACATTTATAGCATTTAATGGGAAAGTTGTGAACACTATAAAATTAGCCTAAATACTAGCTGGTCAAAAGTTTAAGACCATACCAAAAAGAAGTCCAAAACAGGGTAGAAAATGCCCAACAAGAGATCTCAGTAGTGAGTTACACCGTCATTGCAAATAACTACAAACATTTGCTTTGGCATCGTCGATATAAGCGTTTGCAGAAGGCTGGCTGGAATGTTATTCCAAGTGGTGAAGATAGCTTCACAAAGATCATGCACGGTTTGGAATTGATGTCCATTTCTAGAGACTTCCCTTGCCATTTACCCCCATACATTTTCAATGAGATTCAATTCGGACGAACGCGCTAGATGTTTCAAAAGAATCACGTTATTCGCCATAAAAAAGTCCTTTGTCCTGCGGGCATTGTGGATTGCAGCGCTGTTCTTCTGAAAGATCCAGTCATTTCCACACAAGCGAGGGCCTTCAGTCAATAAGGATGCTCTCTCCAACATGCCAATGTAGCCAAATGATGTTTGACCCCCCTGTATAACCTAAAGCTCTATTGCTCCATGGAAGAAGAAAGCACCTCAGATCATGATGGAACATCCTCCACTGTGTCGTAGATAAAATCGTGCCAATAACGTTGGAAGCCATCTGTACCATTAAGGTTAATTTTTTTCTTATTAGAGAACAAAAACCTTTTTCCACTTTTCTACTTCCAATGTTTGGTGCTTCTCAGCAAAGTTAACCGAGCTGTTTCGTGGTGTGGAAGGAGACGTGGCCTTTGAAGATGTTTGTGGTTTTTAAAGTCTTTCTCTCGTAGATGCCGTCTATTGTTCTTGAGCTGCATTCTGCGTCCGTAAGGGCCTTAATCCGGTTCAAAGATCGGCTGGGGTCTTCCAGCTTAACGCCAGCGAAATTTTCTTGGGCTGACCACTTGAAACTTTCGTTCCGTATCGATCAGGATCTTGAAATTTGCAACAGCAGTTTTACTACGCCCAATCTCACCAGCGATGACACGTTGCCAGAGACCTTGCTTTTGCAGTTCGACAATTCTGCCACGTTCAAACTCTGTCAACATTTTAGCCTTTGTCATGTTTTTACCTGATGTAACACAGGGGATGTCAGTGGGAGATGTTGACAACGCTAATGCTTGAACACAAATGACTGAAATTCGTTACGTGTTTACCAATTAACGCTTCGTATCAATATGCCTTAATCTTTTTACCAGCTAGCATTTAGGCTAATTTCATAGTGTTCAGATTCTTCCTATTAAACGCTATAAAGGTTCTTTTTCTATTTTCCCTTTTCTTATTTCCATCTTTCAAAGCTCTAATCAAATAACTGGTTGAGTCTAACAACGCAAAATGCATATTTTTATTTTATGTTAATTGGCCTTAAGATTTTGGCCAACAGTGTATACACTTAACAGAAGATTTGGTTAGCACGCTTCGCTAACCGTCCCTAATTTAGCAGTGTAAGACTAGAGGGAAGGCAGTTAGTCATCACCACCCACAGCCAACTCTTGTGCTTCTCTTTTACCAACGAATAGTGAGATTGGCCGTCATAACGCCCCCACTGAAAGAGCGAGTCACACACCTTAACCCACTTGGCCATACCGAGCGCCGCTTCTCCCGGTAAATAAAAAAGGTAACAGGAACAAAAATAGTGACATTTATAGACAAGTTTAACTGTCAATCAAATTCTATAAAGAGTTAAGTGTTTCATAAAACTCCAGAAATCCTGCAGTGGCACAGAGATGTGTCTGTGGAATTACAACGCTAGAAACTGGGTTTCGATGCTCGTGATGGGCAGAGTACAGATAGCTCATTGTGTCGCTTTGTACTCAACTTCTAATCAGCTCCAAGGAAAGGACCAGAGTCGCATAAGTAACGAGAAACGTTACTCTGTTTTCCGTTCCAATAAAAGCTAATACAAAGTTGTCTCATATCTTCGAAGAAAGTAAAGACACACATAAAAGCACAATACATTTTAAAATAATACTGCTAGAAAGACCTAATTTATTGTAAAAAATAAAATACGACACTTAAAGAGCAGAAATATTAATATTAGCATTCGGAAACTGAACAAATAAAGTGTAACACTAGATCTTATGTAGTTACAACATGAAGGAAGAGCTTATTTGAGTTATCAGGTAAGTGCAATGGATATTGCACAATTGCAAAAATTGTGGTACGTATAGAAATTAAGATAGAAAGAAAGTAAACTTATGTCTGATTAAAAAGAATAAAAATAGTAACTGTTATTTTCACGTAATACTATATGACTTGCTAGATTATTTGACTAAGATCCTACTTGCTTCAGAATAAATGAGTCATTATGTTCTTGGATTTACTGATAAACTGTCTACAGTTCTTTATGACTTCCTTTATTCAACTGTTAGCCGGTCAACGAGTGTTTTACTTTTTCTAATACGTTACGTTTGCCAGTTTCTTGGAAAAGATAAAAATTGTGGTTTGCTTAAGTTAAAAACCATTAAATAGGAGAATTTTGTGTCAGAAAGTCTAGTAATGCATACCTCGAGAAACGGATCATTTTATGTTTTATTTTTTAGACTTACAAACTATCACAATTCAATTGAATTGTGATAAGAAATCATAATTTTGATATGTGATGGTCACAGGTCACGGGGATGGACAATGATGAGATAGTTAATTTGGTACTATATGTGGTGAATAATTGTCATAGTACCTGCATGGATCGAACTCTGAGTTGTATCGAGATAAGACTTCGAATTTAGGAGAGAGCACGTGAAAAGACAAACCTGATATATTGTAGAAATGGCCCGTCGTGGTTAGGTGGTTAAAGCATTCGCCTCATAATCTGAGGGTCGTGAATTCAAATCCCCGTCGTACCAAACATGCTCGCCTTTTCAGCCGTAGGGGCGTTATAATGTGACGGTCAATCCCACTATTCGTTGGTAAAAGAGTAGCCCAAGAGTTGGCAGTAGGTGGTGATGACTAGCTGCCTTCCCTCAAGTCTTACACTATTAAATTAGGAACGTCTAGCACAGATAGATCCCTCGTGTAGCTTCGCGCGAAATTCAAAACAAACCAAATGAATCTCAGAATGAAAAAGCTACGCTTTTATCCTCCATTTTATTATAAAATTTAAGCGTTCCAAGTTTATTTATTTTACTGTCATAAGTATCATTCACACATTAGTTTTTTTCATTTGTATGAATATGAATGTTTGGTTTAACAGTGTTATAATGTAGCTAACCTGTGATTCATATATCTCTACAGTATAATTTTATTCACCAATATAAGATAAAACAGAACTATTGGAACTGCTATTTGTTATTTTTTTAATAATATCTAGAACCAATGGAATTTGAACGCTGAAAATGTACACGCCTAAAATCATGCTAAAGTTTACGTTGCAAAAGGTATTAACTAGCTTAGGAGTCGTCTGAAATATGCTAGAAAACTGTGTTTGTGCTCACTAAACAAACCAGAAATACAGGAACAAAGCACGAAGATTTCATAGTTGGGTAAAAGTTGGAAACAACAATGTGTATTGTTACATTTGTACACCAGTCACTTACCTACACATGAAAAAACAACTAGGTGCATTAGAAGAAGCTATGTAGCTGGGTAATAAACTCACGGAAAATTTCAGAAAAATCTTAATAAATATATAGAGAAATAGAAGAATAAATACATAAACATTTCGAAAGACATACAGCCAAGCAGCTGTCTACAGCTAGATAAGTCTGTGAGAAATGCGTGAAGCTAACACAATTATTTGTACCAGAAATTAAAACTCATACTGCGAGATAATTACATTATTTACTAAGTGAATTTAGTGATGTTTCAGTTAAAAGAAAAGTATGCATTATATTGACCTAATTGGCGTGTTCACTGGGCTGGACTGACGGGTAGTAATAGAAAGAAATTTATTCAATCAGATGAAACCTATGGTGGAATATAATGATAATTTGTAACACCATTAGATAGGTTTTATAAAAGAGAAAATGTAATTTCAATTTTTACAATAATAAATACACACTTCTTAAAGACAAATGAAAACTATTTATTATTTGTGAAATAACATTTGACTCTTCTTCAGTTAACCCTTTGTTTTCCTTCTGTCACATCCAGTAAAAAATAAATAATAATAGAAACTCCACAACTGTTCTGGTTGTCGTCAAATTTATCGAAATTAGGTTGATGAGAAAGTTTTGTGTTATCATAGAGTAAGCCCTAAAGTCTATCCATTGTTAAAATATAAAGATGTGACTGATAAATAAAGGCGTATTAAATACGTGAACTAATTATAACGAAATAGAATTTTATTTCACCCTACATACACCAAAGGATTTCAGAATGCGGACAGTAAGACGTCACCTCGATATATTGTACTCAAGAGTTCCTTTAAAATTCTGCAGGTTTAATTATATTAATTCCATAAAACCCAAGTGAGACGTTTAGAATCGAATCCAACTGCGTACCACAATATTCGTTTCGTCAGTTGTTTTATTCCAGTGCAGACGAACGTGCCAGAGTACTTCAAGAACCAAAAGACAGTTGATTGTGCAGAATCAGTGTAGCTTTCAATTACATCAAAAGCCACGTATTAAGTAACAACCTACCACCTGACATAGATTAACGTTCATCAGTTGTAAGTCATTTCTCTCCACCTCATGGAAAATAAAATTCCGTCGCTTGCACCACTTCATAAAACACAAAAATTCAAAGTTAGCGCCATCTTCCGTCTACTGCTGAAGTACAGCTTGCAGATTTCGTTTAAAATTTTGGTTTTTATATGTATAATGTTTGTGTGTGTGTGTTTTTTTTTACAACAAAGCCACATCGGATTATCTGTTGAGCCAACCGAGTGGACTCAAACCCCTGATTTCAACGTTGTAAATCCGTAGAGTTACCGCTGTACTAAGGGAGCGTTTTACATGTATAAATAGATCTTCAATATTTCAAACTGAAAGTACGTTTTATTTATACACAAAAATACTGAAAATTGTCTCTTACATTCCAGATCAATAAATATTCGGCAGGCGAATGTGTTTCGGGAAGAAAACGGGAATGAATTAGAGGTAAATAGGTGTCACCAGTCAAGTGCCTTAACCACCAGGCCATGTCGGGTCTTTCAGGAAAATGTCTAATACCAAAATATCAGATTAATTCGAGATAAGTGAACAAAGCTACCTGGTATGTTACTTCAAGAGAACAAGTTACAAATATTCTGTTATTGGGTGAATCATTAAGTACTGAATGGGTGATATATATAAAAACAACTAACTTTTGTGTCAACTGTACGTTACTGAAACAGTTATTTAAAACACATCATGAATAAAGTTGTCAAACTCAATTCCAATGTTCAGGTCTTGTTAGCATAAATCATGCTTCACGCTCTGGTCATCTGGATGCGTGATAAGAGTAAAGGTCAAATCCCACTATTCGGTCATACAAGACTAGCTATTGAATTTGCGCAAATAACCGAAAATCAAATTAAACCAACAAAGCCTTCCTTAAATCAGGAACCCTCGCATATATTAGTCTATAAAAGTATTTCTATTATTTCAGAATATTTGTGAATCACATTGCATGAACATTCTAGATGTTTTATATATATATATATATAAATACCATATCATATGTGTGCTATTTTATCAGATATTTAGCTTTCTTTAGTTCTTGGCCTGGCATGGCCAGATGGGTTAAGGAGTTCGACTTTTAATCTGTGGGTCACGGGTTCGATTTCCCATCGCACCAAACACGCTCGCCCTTTCAGCCGCGGGGGCGTTATAATGTTCGGTCAATTTGTTACTAAAATAGTAGCCCAAGAGCTGGAGATGGGTGGTGATGACTAGCTGCTACATTAGAGACAGCTAGCGCAGATAGCCCTCGAGTAACTTTACGCGACATTGAAAAAACAACAAACAAACAATCTTAGGTTCCACGTAACATGAACGTTGCAGTTTTACAGACTGCTACCTCGGCAAAATGTATAGGTTTAACCTACAATACTAAGTTAACGTGGATTCGTGGACTAGAATCTGGAAAAAAGTAAATTATGTAAGAAACCTATCGGGTAAAATTCAAGGCGCTTCTCCTGATAATATAATAAAAAATTACAAAACGTACATTATACCCATTATAGAATACGTATGTCCAGCCTGGTTGAACATAACACAAAAACAACTGCAGGAAATACAAAATTCAATCATAACCTTAGCATACAAAGTATGTAAACTTCGAAAAAATATCCGATAGACACATGCATAATGCACTAAATTAATTTACTAAAAATTGGCATAAAAATGATTTATTGTGTGATCTCGATAGATACCACATACATGATGAATATAGTCCTAAGTACCTCTGAATATATATTTAAGAAACAGAAACTAAGCTTGCCACCAAACACAAGATTGTTATATTGAGTATTATATAGGTAGTGTATAGATATTTTTATGTAACTAGATTTTTTAAAAATAAAAATAAGGATTGTAGACAATATACGGACATTGACCTGAAAGTGGCCGAAGTGTGGGTCACTCTGGTCCTCAAGCACTACAAATTCATCACAGTGGTTGCAGCGATTTGAAGTTAGGGGAGGTCCGGCATGGCCGAGCGCGTTAAGGCTTGCGACTCGTAATTTGAGGGTCGCGGGTTCGCATCCCCGTCGCGCCAAACATGGTCGCCCTTTCAGCCGTGGGGACGTTATAATGTAACGATCAATTCCACTATTCTTTGGTAAAAGAGTAGCCCAAGAGTTGGCGATGTGTGGTGATGACTAGCTAGCTGCCTTCCCTCTAGTCTTACACTGCTAAATTACGGACGGTTAACTCAGATAACCCTTGAGTAGCTTTGTGCGAAATTAATTTAAAAAAATTGAAGTTAGGGATAGAGGAAGAGGTCTTTCTGCGCGTGACCCTCGTGGGTATATAATTATCAACATACATTAATACCCATAAAGCAAAAGTGAAACGAACAATGACCAACGACAACATATCTGGTACACTCATGTTCTACTTTATAAGTGTTTCATCGTATCCTTTTCCTTATACAATAAGCTTCTTCAACGCATTTTTTTTTACAAATCATGCAAAAAATACTGAATATATCAATGTGTGTCAGATGATGAAAATACATATTAAAAACTATAATCGATCTGTTAGCATTTATATATTTAAATATACTTTTATATTATGCTTATTTGTATTATTTTATCTCAATACATTTCTTTTTATTGTAAACTTTGAAACTTATCTAGTTTGTTTGTTTTGAATTTCGCGCAAAGCTATTCGAGAGCTATCTGCGCTAGCCGTCCCTAATTTAGCAGTGTAAGATTAGGGGGAAGGCAGATAGTCATCACTACCCACCGCCAACTTTTGGGCTACTCTTTAATCAACGAATAGTGGGATTGACCGTAACATAATAACGCGACCCTCAGATTACGAGTCGAGCTCCTTAACCCACCTGGCCACGCCAGACCCTATCATCTTTGGAAAACAAATTATTTGTATATTCCATATGTATTTTTTGCGAGGTCCTACTCAGATTATTTTACTGTTTTCTACGTGCACAATAGAACGTCTTCAAGTAACTGATTCAAATAACGTTACCCCTCAATGGCACAGCGGTATTTCTCCGGACTTAGAAGGCTACAAACCGGGTTTCGGGTTTCGATACTCGTGATCAGGAGAACAAAGATATTCAATTGTGTAAATTTGTGCTTTACTTTAAACAAATAAACAAATTATGTTACTAGTTGCGATAAATAAATCTGTAATCAGAATGTACTCTTAACGATTTTTAATTACCTGTTATGTTCCTTTATTATTTGATGTGCTCAGCCGTGTTTGTAATGAATAGCATTAACTAGTTTGTAAGCTTCTTGATTTTTTAAAATAAAAATTACACGCCATTCTTACTTGTTCCATTCTATATATTTATTATTTATTTTGCTACTTCTTGAGTCCTCAAAACGTACTTCACTAACTACCTATGCCTATGTAAATGCACAATATTTAAATATATGTTTTCACACACACAATAATGACCATAAGTAATCCCATTTTGCCTGAAAAAATGCAGCGCAATCTGCATCTTTACTGATTGCGGAAAAATCCCAACAGATTAGCCTCAAGCTGGAAGGAAAGGAAATTGGTGACGCAATGTGTGTGGATTCTGTTCATTTCAGTGTGGAACACCCACACAGCGCTTTTACCAATACACAACTGGCATACAACAGCTAAGGGATCTGGTCATGCACGAGCTATGCAGACGATGAAAGGGTTGTATTCAACGAGAAGGATCAAATCGAGCAGCGAACGGCTTTCTCCTGCGGGATGTGTATAAGATGGAATCACGACTAAGCCTTCTATTCCCTGGTATAATTGATCACAAGCTTAATTACCAGTTTCATTAATGAGGATCGAAGAATCCCGGGCCGCAGCCGAGCTGAGATGTGTGAATGCATGCGAGCAGAACGTTGTTCGTAGATTGTATGCAGCATGCAGACAGAGACAGTGCACGATGGTGTACATACTGTTTAAAGCTTGAGACATTTCCTGTGGTATATCATGCAAAGTTCTAGCGGTAAGGAAGTGAGAGAGTGCACTATAAGTCGAAAATAAAAATTACGTGTTAATTAATATTGGCAAAACAAAATTGATTTTTAATATGTCCGGAATGCTAGAATAAGAGTAGAAAAGAGACTAGAGAAAGGTTACTGATTACAGCTTGTGAAAAACATTCATACACACATCTATTGTGCCGATATTACATACTTTCAACAACACAGAAAAATCTACAAGGAGACTGTTACTGAAATCAAGTTCAAATAAAAATTATATATGACGCTTAAGCCTTTGACTTCTAAGATGTTCGTTAATGCACATATTTAGTATTACAACATATAATGATACTCAGATTTTGTGTCCTGAGACTGCGCACTCAACTTACAATCTAAATACATATCTGCGTGCACTTCATTTCAAACAGATTAAATAAAGACGGATGTAAATATCTTTTAGTAGACATTTTGTAGAAAAACATATTACAAGCTATCAAATTTTATAAGGGCCTAACGTTAAGCCGAAGATTAATTTTATAAATTTATTTATTGATAGTAAAATTTACAACTAACTAAACTGAAGAAAAAACGTAGAAAAGCTACAGTGTCAATTTATCTCTATTGAATACAAATTAATTTACTAAAGGCTTAACTAATATTAGGCCTAATACAATTAGACTAAAGATAACGATACAGGTGATTATAATTATTTTGTACTGTTCTGGAAATAATTTACTTAAAGAAGTTCTTATGCAATAAATATACTCATAAGACCACAAATGTTTTGCTGATCTCTGCTAGTCTTTAACTAATTAGTGTAAAGTCTGAACTAAATAATCATCTACCATTATAACCTTTATTACACGTGTTCTACTTCAGTGATGTAGACAGGGAGTAGGTGGGCGGTCTCAAGTCACTACCTTCCTTTTTTTATGCCTCAAAATATCAGCCATGAAGAATTGTTTACAACTGCTAAAGACACGCCTGTTTACTGTGAGTTAAAAAATAAAGGTTTCGGCTTTAAAATGAATGGCGCATCTAGGCTTGTAAATATTTAAAGTAAATAAAAATAATTTTGAACTGGTAATAAGAATTTGGTGCTTAATTTTATATTTTAAAAGTGTTTATAAAATCGAATGAATGGGAATAAAATATAATTTATTTGCTCCTCGTGGCTTTCTATCTATACCATTTGCACCAAAGAATAACAAACGATAGTCCCTATAGCCACCCATAACACTTTTCCCCCTACTCTGAAGCCTTCTCTCCTAATGCTTAAAAACTGTCCCTTTTTACCAGTGAGTCCTGACCCTCTTTGCGCATTATTGTTCTATTTATTTGAAGACAATTATCTTATTGTAAAGAGAAACAGTAAAAGAAAAAATAGAATAATAAATTCGTACAATGTTTAACCTGTTACCTCATATTCTAAACGTTGATTTTTTTATATCCGTCAAGTTATATTCCATCGATAAATGGGAAAAAGACATAATAACTTATCTATGAATTAGTAATTATGTTAGGTAAGTGAAAGAGCAACAGATGAGAATTTTATATTTAAATAAGGCCTGGCATGGCCAAGCGCGTAAGGCGCGCGACTCGTAATCCGAGGGTCGCGGGTTCGCCCCCGCGTCGCGCTAAACATGCTCGCCCTCCCAGCCGTGGGGGCGTTTAATGTGACGGTCAATCCCACTATTCGTTGGTAAAAGAGTAGCCCAAGAGTTGGCAGTGGGTGGTGATGACTAGCTGCCTTCCCTCTGCCTTCCTTACACTGCTAAATTAAAGACGGCTAGCACAGATAGCCCTCGAGTAGCTTTGTGCGAAATTTCAAAACAAACAAACAAACAAATGTTTAAATAAAACATAAACTGATTTGTTTGTTTTGTAGTTAGACACAAAGCTACAATGGGCTATCTGTGCTCTACACACCACGAATATCGAAACCAAGTTTCTAACATTGTAAGTCAGCAGATATACTGTTGTACACTTGAGGGATCTTTAGTGTGTAACGGATTTACTGTTATACTTTTATTTTAATGTCTACGTTTGTTTAAATTTGATGTATGTGACGCATATTGTTGTGTGTGTATTGCGCAAGTCCAGCCTGTTCTCGAAATTTGAAGAGACTTCTTGAAAGTGAGATTCAAAAATATCTGTTTACGAAAAGTGCTAGGTCATTGTTGAAAACAAACATTATATGGTTTGCGAAAACACTGACGTGTCTTCAAAAATAATTGAAGATTCGAGAATCACACCTTAAAGTCTATAAGCTCACGCGTCGGGAGACAAAACAGAATATTTTTTTGGTCATTACAGTCAGTATACTATAAGCCTTAGAAGCTGATTGTGATAAGCATTTCTTAATCAGACAACTGCAGATATTTGACCAGTTTATAAATTTTGAACATTACAGTCTTCAGTGAATTAACTTCGGACTTTGTAATTTTATGAGGACATTAAATATTTTCTTCGAGTCTGCGGACTTACATGCTACAATCCGGGTTTCGATACCCGTGGTGGGCAGAGCACAGATAGCCCATTGTGTAGCTTTGTGCTTAATTCAAAACAACAACAACAACAATCTTCTTCGGTAAAAAGTCAACTTATAAGCGGTGTGCGACCAGTCAGCAAAAGGAGGCTAGCTAGCTTAAGCGATGTGTAACAATATGATCTCAGAATTAATTTGCTCGTTGTAGATCTGGACCGTCAATAAAATATTTAGTTCTAGATTAGGTAGAAGACTCAGTATAGTTTGTGAGATTGTAAAAATCTTGCATATAAATCGTTTTTTGTGATAACAATTATTACAAATTGCATTGTTGTTTGCTTATTAAAATATATTAATGTTAAGAAAGAAAGTTGAGTGTGTCATTGTTGTTGGCAGATATCATAATTATTTTAAAACTACAAATCGACATTTAATTAGCTTTTAAATTAAAATTGAATTTTCCAGCTATCTGATGTAGTAATACATAACATAATAAATTGGAAACTCGTCCGATATAAATTATAATATGTAACTACTGAATAAATCAAGTCATTCAAGAAGTGATATCTAATGCTTGTATTGCACGGATTGATACCTCACGCTAGTGAGACTAGACTGAGATTCATATTGCTTGTGTGAAATTGGCTAACATTAAGTCTGTATGCGATCGTCGAGGCATTAAAGGACGTCCTTATTTCTGAGGTTGATATAACATGAAGTAACATCGAAAGGTATTGTAACTTGAACTAATATATAAAGTTGATAAAAATACTCTTCATGAATCCTAAGTAAAAAGTAATCTGGTGAGCTATATTGTTGAATAAATTATTCAGTGATATATAAGTCTACAAATCAAAGCTGATTTTGTTGTGTTTTTAAATACGACACAATATTTGGTAACAGAAATACTTAAAACAAGCTCAAACCAAAGTTTAGACCTTAATGATGCTGAAAAAATGATCTGATAGTTTAGACCAATAGACAACAAAGTTACCAATGATACTGAAAAATGATCTGATAGCTTAGACCAATAGACAACAAAGTTACTAATGATACTGAAAAAAAAATGATCTGATATTTTAGACCAATAGACAACAAAGTTACTTATGATACTGAAAAATGATCTCATAGTGTGTGTTTTTTCTTATAGCAAAGCCACATTGGGCTATCTGCTCAATCAGCCCACCGAGGACAATCGAACCGCTGATTTTGGGGTTGTAAATCCGGAGACATACCGCTGCACTAGCGGAGGGCTGATCTGATAGTTTAGACCAATAGAAAACAAAGTTACTAATGATACTGTAAAATGATCTGATATTTTGGACCAATAGACAACAAAGTTACTTATGATACTGAAAAATGATCTGATATTTTGGACCAATAGACAACAAAGTTACTAATGATACTGAAAAAAAAATGATCTGATATTTTAGACCAATAGACAACAAAGTTACTTATGATACTGAAAAATGATCTGATATTTTAGACCAATAGAAAACAAAGTTATTTGTGCTTCTGCATAATGATCTGATAGTTTAGACCAATAGACAGCATAGTTATTAATTTGTGGATAGAAAGTAAATGAGTGGCATAAGATATACATATATGAAGGAATCACTAAAATACATATCTATAACGTACACATACAGAAAAGAGAATAATTAACTTACTGCACGTGCATCACAAGTACACAAACAAAACATCAAAACTATGTAGTGATGATGAATGAACACAAACCTAAATTTATGAGGAATATACATCTCGCCAAATAAAAGACGAAACAAACAAATGAAGAATTATGCAATTTGCTAGAGTAATAGGGGAATAATTTTAAAATGAAACGTCAGCGGCAGTAGCTTCTAAAATTCTTGAGAAATATCTCGTTTATCAAACACAATCAAAATAATGCAGCTTGAAAACAAAAAGTAACCAGAATTTGTATGCTGGAATCAGTGACGTCTTTAGCTCCAATATGTGCTAATATCTACATATATCCGCTGACGTGCATGAAAGTTACGCCTAAAATAGTTAATCTAATTAAAACTAGTAATATGTAGTTAGAGTTCTGGTTATTGTGTGATAATATAATATAGACAGAGGTTGAGTGGTGTACAACTATAGAAAATAGTCTAATTTCAACTAACATGTGTTTCTGATATGAGTTTACGGATAATAACTTTCATTCTATCTCTCTGTATGCTATATTCAAACAGGACGTTGGTTACAGAGATTATTTCTCCGTGTGGTATATTCAAACAGGACGTTGGTTACAGAGATTATTTCTCTGTATGCTATATTCAAACAGAAAGTTGGTTACAGTGATTCTTTCTCTGTGTGCTATATTCAAACAGAACGTTGGTTACAGTTATTTTTTCCCTGTGTGGTATATTCAAACAGGACGTTGGTTACAGTGATTCTTTCCCTGTGTGGTATATTCAAACAGGACGTTGGTTACAGAGATTATTTCTCTGTGTGCTATATTCAAACAGGACGTTGGTTTCAGAGATTATTTCTCTGTGTCTATATTCAAAGAGGACGTTGGTTACAGAGATTATTTCTCTGTGTGCTATATTCAAACAGAACGTTGGTTACAGTGATTCTTTCCTTGTGTGGTATATTCAAACAGGACGTTGGTTACAGAGATTATTTCTCTGTATGCTATATTCAAACAGGACGTTGGTTACAGAGATTATTTCTCTGTGTGCTATATTCAAACAGGACGTTGGTTACAGAGATTATTTCTCTGTATGCTATATTCAAACAGAACGTTGGTTACAGTGATTCTTTCTCTGTGTGGTATATTCAAACAGGACGTTGGTTACAGAGATTATTTCTCTGTGTGCTATATTCAAACAGGACGTTGGTTACAGAGATTATTTCTCTGTGTGGTATATTCAAACAGAACGTTGGTTACAGAGATTATTTCTCTGTGTGGTATATTCAAACAGAACGTTGGTTTCAGAGATTATTTCTCTGTGTGCTATATTCAAACAGGACGTTGGTTACAGAGATTATTTCTTTGTGTGCTATATTCAAACAGAACGTTGGTAACATTGATTCTTTCTCTGTGTGGTATATTCAAAGAGGACGTTGGTTACAGAGATTATTTCTCTGTGTGCTATATTCAAACAGGACGTTGGTTACAGAGATTATTTCTCTGTGTGGTATATTCAAACAGAACGTTGGTTACAGAGATTATTTCTCTGTGTGCTATATTCAAACAGGACGTTGGTAACATTGATTTTTTCTCTGTGTGGTATATTCAAAGAGAACGTTGGTTACAGAGATTATTTCTCTGTGTGCTATATTCAAACAGGACGTTGGTTACAGAGATTATTTCTCTGTGTGCTATATTCAAACAGAACGTTGGTTACAGTGATTCTTTCCTTGTGTGGTATATTCAAACAGGACGTTGGTTACAGAGATTATTTCTCTGTGTGCTATATTCAAACAGGACGTTGGTTACAGAGATTATTTCTCTGTGTGCTATATTCAAACAGGACGTTGGTTACAGAGATTATTTCTCTGTGTGCTATATTCAAACAGAACGTTGGTTACAGAGATTATTTCTCTGTATGCTATATTCAAACAGAAAGTTGGTTACAGTGATTCTTTCTCTGTGTGCTATATTCAAACAGGACGTTGGTAACAGTGATTATTTCTCTGTGTGCTATATTCAAACAGGACGTTGGTTACAGAGATTATTTCTCTGTGTGCTATATTCAAACAGGACGTTGGTTACAGAGATTATTTCTCTGTGTGCTATATTCAAACAGAACGTTGGTTACAGAGATTATTTCTCTGTGTGGTATATTCAAACAGAACGTTGGTTTCAGAGATTATTTCTCTGTGTGCTATATTCAAACAGGACGTTGGTTACAGAGATTATTTCTTTGTGTGCTATATTCAAACAGAACGTTGGTAACATTGATTCTTTCTCTGTGTGGTATATTCAAAGACGACGTTGGTTACAGAGATTATTTCTCTGTGTGCTATATTCAAACAGGACGTTGGTTACAGAGATTATTTCTCTGTGTGCTATATTCAAACAGAACGTTGGTTACAGAGATTATTTCTCTGTGTGCTATATTCAAACAGGACGTTGGTAACATTGATTTTTTTCTCTGTGTGGTATATTCAAAGAGAACGTTGGTTACAGAGATTATTTCTCTGTGTGCTATATTCAAACAGGACGTTGGTTACAGAGATTATTTCTCTGTGTGCTATATTCAAACAGAACGTTGGTTACAGTGATTCTTTCCTTGTGTGGTATATTCAAACAGGACGTTGGTTACAGAGATTATTTCTCTGTGTGCTATATTCAAACAGGACGTTGGTTACAGAGATTATTTCTCTGTGTGCTATATTCAAACAGGACGTTGGTTACAGAGATTATTTCTCTGTGTGCTATATTCAAACAGGACGTTGGTTACAGAGATTATTTCTCTGTGTGCTATATTCAAACAGAACGTTGGTTACAGTGATTCTTTCCTTGTGTGGTATATTCAAACAGGACGTTGGTTACAGAGATTATTTCTCTGTGTGGTGTATTCAAAGAGGACGTTGGTTACAAAGATTATTTCTCTGTGTGCTATATTCAAACAGGACGTTGGTTACAGAGATTATTTCTCTGTGTGCTATATTCAAACAGAACGTTGGTTACAGTGATTCTTTCCTTGTGTGGTATATTCAAACAGGACGTTGGTTACAGTGATTCTTTCTCTGTGTGGTATATTCAAACAGAACGTTGGTTACAGTGATTCTTTCTCTGTGTTCTATATTCAAACAGGACGTTGATAACAGTAATTATTTCTCTGTGTGCTATATTCAAACAGGACGTTGGTTACAGAGATTATTTCTCTGTGTGCTATATTCAAACAGGACGTTGGTTACAGAGATTATTTCTCTGTGTGCTATATTCAAACAGAACGTTGGTTACAGAGATTATTTCTCTGTGTGGTATATTCAAACAGAACGTTGGTTACAGAGATTATTTCTCTGTGTGCTATATTCAAACAGGACGTTGGTTACAGAGATTATTTCTCTGTGTGCTATATTCAAACAGGACGTTGGTAACATTGATTCTTTCTTTGTGTGGTATATTCAAAGAGGACGTTGGTTACAGAGATTATTTCTCTGTGTGCTATATTCAAACAGAACGTTGGTTACAGTGATTCTTTCCTTGTGTGGTATATTCAAACAGGACGTTGGTTACAGAGATTATTTCTCTGTATGCTATATTCAAACAGGACGTTGGTTACAGAGATTATTTCTCTGTGTGCTATATTCAAACAGGACGTTGGTTACAGAGATTATTTCTCTGTATGCTATATTCAAACAGAACGTTGGTTACAGTGATTCTTTCTCTGTGTGGTATATTCAAACAGGACGTTGGTTACAGAGATTATTTCTCTGTGTGCTATATTCAAACAGGACGTTGGTTACAGAGATTATTTCTCTGTGTGGTATATTCAAACAGAACGTTGGTTACAGAGATTATTTCTCTGTGTGGTATATTCAAACAGAACGTTGGTTTCAGAGATTATTTCTCTGTGTGCTATATTCAAACAGGACGTTGGTTACAGAGATTATTTCTTTGTGTGCTATATTCAAACAGAACGTTGGTAACATTGATTCTTTCTCTGTGTGGTATATTCAAAGAGGACGTTGGTTACAGAGATTATTTCTCTGTGTGCTATATTCAAACAGGACGTTGGTTACAGAGATTATTTCTCTGTGTGGTATATTCAAACAGAACGTTGGTTACAGAGATTATTTCTCTGTGTGCTATATTCAAACAGGACGTTGGTAACATTGATTTTTTCTCTGTGTGGTATATTCAAAGAGAACGTTGGTTACAGAGATTATTTCTCTGTGTGCTATATTCAAACAGGACGTTGGTTACAGAGATTATTTCTCTGTGTGCTATATTCAAACAGAACGTTGGTTACAGTGATTCTTTCCTTGTGTGGTATATTCAAACAGGACGTTGGTTACAGAGATTATTTCTCTGTGTGCTATATTCAAACAGGACGTTGGTTACAGAGATTATTTCTCTGTGTGCTATATTCAAACAGGACGTTGGTTACAGAGATTATTTCTCTGTGTGCTATATTCAAACAGAACGTTGGTTACAGAGATTATTTCTCTGTATGCTATATTCAAACAGAAAGTTGGTTACAGTGATTCTTTCTCTGTGTGCTATATTCAAACAGGACGTTGGTAACAGTGATTATTTCTCTGTGTGCTATATTCAAACAGGACGTTGGTTACAGAGATTATTTCTCTGTGTGCTATATTCAAACAGGACGTTGGTTACAGAGATTATTTCTCTGTGTGCTATATTCAAACAGAACGTTGGTTACAGAGATTATTTCTCTGTGTGGTATATTCAAACAGAACGTTGGTTTCAGAGATTATTTCTCTGTGTGCTATATTCAAACAGGACGTTGGTTACAGAGATTATTTCTTTGTGTGCTATATTCAAACAGAACGTTGGTAACATTGATTCTTTCTCTGTGTGGTATATTCAAAGACGACGTTGGTTACAGAGATTATTTCTCTGTGTGCTATATTCAAACAGGACGTTGGTTACAGAGATTATTTCTCTGTGTGCTATATTCAAACAGAACGTTGGTTACAGAGATTATTTCTCTGTGTGCTATATTCAAACAGGACGTTGGTAACATTGATTTTTTTCTCTGTGTGGTATATTCAAAGAGAACGTTGGTTACAGAGATTATTTCTCTGTGTGCTATATTCAAACAGGACGTTGGTTACAGAGATTATTTCTCTGTGTGCTATATTCAAACAGAACGTTGGTTACAGTGATTCTTTCCTTGTGTGGTATATTCAAACAGGACGTTGGTTACAGAGATTATTTCTCTGTGTGCTATATTCAAACAGGACGTTGGTTACAGAGATTATTTCTCTGTGTGCTATATTCAAACAGGACGTTGGTTACAGAGATTATTTCTCTGTGTGCTATATTCAAACAGGACGTTGGTTACAGAGATTATTTCTCTGTGTGCTATATTCAAACAGAACGTTGGTTACAGTGATTCTTTCCTTGTGTGGTATATTCAAACAGGACGTTGGTTACAGAGATTATTTCTCTGTGTGGTGTATTCAAAGAGGACGTTGGTTACAGAGATTATTTCTCTGTGTGCTATATTCAAACAGGACGTTGGTTACAGAGATTATTTCTCTGTGTGCTATATTCAAACAGAACGTTGGTTACAGTGATTTTTTCCTTGTGTGGTATATTCAAACAGGACGTTGGTTACAGTGATTCTTTCTCTGTGTGGTATATTCAAACAGAACGTTGGTTACAGTGATTCTTTCTCTGTGTTCTATATTCAAACAGGACGTTGATAACAGTAATTTTTCTCAGACGTCTTCTTCTTGAGAGTCAAAAAAAATTTCTAATGTAGATAACTTCATCCTTTAGGGAGACTCTTAACACTGGATATCCATTATCTTTTACAATCAATTGGTTTCCAGTTAAGATGAGATTTTCGATGTCTTCTTTTCTATATAACGTATAGTTTAATTATTTTACAAGTATCTACCATGCTCGCAACCGCCTGCGGACGATGAATGATAATTGGAAAAATAAGGATTCTAATTCCCAAACCAGTTACTTTTATTGTTTTTAGTTTTTTATTTTCCACCTACTTTACTTGTATAATGTGTGATAAATGAGATATCCGTAACGCTTGTTTTAGATAGTTTATATCAAAATGTTAACATGATTAGCTATCAGAGAATTTTTATATCAGCAAAGTTAAAACACACACATATTGAGTTAATGTAATTTATACACAACTGTAAGTCTGCTAACCTTATAACATGTTCCATAACGTATATAAACCCACTCACATGTTTGTTTCTTTCAAATACTAAAGCAAGCTGCATAGAATTATTTATACTAGCCGTTCCTGAACTTATAAACTAAAAGGTTTGTTGTCAAGTGCAAAGATAGAGTGCCCACCACGAGTATTCAAACCATACTATTAGTGTTATAAGCCTACTGACCGCTGAGTCACTGGGAGTGAGATTGGAGGGAAAGCAGTTAGTCAACAGTATTCCCTAACAGCTCAAGTTGTGAGATATGACTGCCATTTTTTAAATGCACCGTTGGCCCTAAAGTGTGGAGTACTGGACCTTCAGTTTTATAGTCCAACACACTTGCTGCTATAGACGCTTGTACTGTATACAAAATAAAATTGTTCCAATAAAACTAGAAATTGAAAGAAACATTTCAATTTTTACTTTCTTTTCAGGAGTTTAAGTTTGATTCATTTTTAATTTCGCGCAAAACCACTCAGGGGCTATCTGCGCTAGCCGTCCTTAATTTAGTAGTGTAAGACTAGAGGAAAGGCAACTCTTGAGCTACCCTTTTATCAACAAATAGTGGGATTGACCGTCACATTATAACACCACCACGGTTGAAATGGCGAATATGTTTGGTGCAACAAGGATTCGAACTCGCGACCCTCAGATTACGAGTCGAGTGCCTTACCACCTGGCAGGAGTTTTGGTAAAACACAAAGGTCATATTTATTTATTTATCCAAACTAAGATCTCATTAATAAAAATGCAACAATTAAACATGTGAAACTGACAAAGACTTCACTAAAATTTCCCTATATCATAGTGTAACAAGAAGATAAATAATCATTTTTCCTAATCATAGTATTTTATGTTTGAAATGCCTGAGAACTTGAGCTGTTCTTTTTTAATTTAACAGTGTTGGTTAGAAAATTACGAGTTTCTAATGTTATAGCATGAATAAAGCACATAGCATGACGTATCAAAACAAATAATGTGATTTGCAGGCGGTTTTTCCAGTAAGTTTGAATTTATTTAAACGAGGTACTGTTGAAATGACTTGCTACACTAAAATGTAAATTATGGCTCATATATACATATTATACTTAAAATAATGTGCACATATTTAAGGCGTTTGAAGGTCATTAATCAATTACTTTACAATTGTGTATTTTATATTTCGGGATTGAATGGACAAAATGTTAAGTCAATAGATCAGAAAGATACACATGTACAGGCTCGTAAGATGAACGTGAAAAGAGCCGTAAGGAACAATACAACTAATGATGAATAAAGTAAGGATTTTATTTTTGTACGTGTTATGTTAATAGCTCAAAAGAATTATTTTCTCAGAGAATTAGGGTTAGTTATTCATGTGTGCAGCTTTCAACCTTTAGAGGAAAAAGAAACAGTTGAATTCCAAAGTTCGTTTTATTTTTGGTTTTTGAATCTCGCGCAAAGGTACACAAGGGTTATCTGCACTATCCGTCCCTAATTTAGCAGTGTAAGACTAGAGGGAAGACAGCTAGTCATCCCTACCCACCGCCAACTCTTGGGCTACTCTTCTACTAACGAATAATGAAATTGACCGTCACTTATTAACGCCAGCGCGGCTCAAAAGGCGAGCATGTTTGGTGCGACAGAGATTCGAACCCTCCACCCTCTGATTACGAGTCGAACGCCTTAACCCACCTGGCCATACCGGGCCAACACCAAAGTTAACAGAAAAAAATGTTGCTTAATTTATTATAAGGAGTAGTTTCTAACGTTTTTCTTTTGAGGTGGAAAATGAAACTTCAAAAATATCTTTGTTGAAACCAGTCACAGTTCATATCACTGAATGTCCCAAAAGATGGAATAGAATATGGCAAGAATTTTTTTTTAAATCCCTCATACAAGTTTTTAAATTGAAAACAACATCAAGAAAATTACTATTAGTATAACTAAAAAGCATGTGTAGTGCGACGGGGATTCGAACCCGCGACCCTCAGATTACGAGTCGAATGCCATGCCGGACCCTATTTATTGATAAAGTTTCGTACTCTCAAATTTAATCTGTAAATTTACGACTGGTACAAAGAAATGTCAAAATAAAGTATTTATGGAAAATTGTGACTGTAAGGAAGAGGCATTAGCAAAATATTTATTATAAAGATATTTGAGCCAACATCCGTACAGCAGTCTTTAATAGATGGACTTGAGTAGACAGACTCTCTGGTACAGCTGTATATATATTAGAGTTGCTAAGCCTCGTTCCATTCCATATGATACAAAGCAACATTCCACGTTTAATTTGCAGGTAATAAATAAGAATAAAACGGCGGTAGTTAGCACCAGTGCTTTACTTTAAATACAAATTTTAATTTCACTGCCGCACAGTGTCGTTTAGATGCCTGTATAGTATTTTGAGTAGTTTTACTATTATGGTCTGCTTCTCAACATTACTCAGAGAAAGAATTTTATATGCAAAAACGGCTCGTTTGGGTTGAGAAAGTTCTCAACAAGTGGGTTTCTCCATATCACTGACTCAGAGATAGCTCTTATAAGAGACATAATGAACGACTTAAGATAGGTTTTTATCGTTTCTAATGCCCATTAGCAGATGTTATGTAACGCTTTTGCTTTACAATTCAGATTAACCAGAGATTTTAATTAAGTTTTAAAATAAATAACATATAAATTTTGCATCAGAATTGCGCCTCTCAGTTCGTTATCAGATGGGTCACACCATTAATATCCAGGTTTCAGTTCTCTTACATTGTACAGCCTTGTGTTAATAGAAAATAAACAAGCATAATGTAAATGATATGGTTCCAAGCAATTTACTCTATTTGTGTGTGTTATTAATGTTTTACTTTGTTTGGCATAATTCGTAAAGGAAAATTTTATATTAATGCACAATTCCAACGAGTCTTGGCGTAAACAATGCTGTTATCGATTTCTTTTATTTTTCTGCCAATTACAAAGCAAACGTGTTTACTAGATAGAAAACTATCATTCGTTTCGCATGCAATGTTACTTCACTTCGCTGACTGATAATTCATTATTACAAGCCTTATTTTACATCACACGCTGTGGGGCCATAACAATGAGGAAACCAATTAATACAGAACCGCATTTAAACAGATACAAGCATAATTTGAATATAATTAAATAGAACAAAACGTAAAGTTTTTACGGCAATGAAAGTTATGTAACTTAGCGAGAAAACTAATTTATAGTTTTGTGTGAAAGTTATTAAAGGTAACATTTGCTGAGAATTATAACGGAACGTTAAGAGAAGTTTGAAAAACTTAAATACAAACTACACTCTCAGATATAAAATACTTTAGTGCTTTCTTTTTTTCGTGAAAATGATTTTATGTCAAATTATATTGTTTGAAAGTTATTGAGACTTTATTATATAACTAGACATCAAGTAGGTCTTTAGTAGGTGACATATTTATATTTATTGATGGCATTGTCAGGTTTATTGTATCAAATAACTTTGTTTGTTTGTTTTGGAATTTCGCACAAAGCTACTCGAGGGCTATCTGTGCTAGCCGTCCCTAATTTAGAAGTGTAAGACTAGAGGGAGGGCAGCTAGTCATCACCACCCACCGCCAACTCTTGGGCTACTCTTTTACTAACGAATAGTGGGATTGACCGTCACATTATACACCCCCACGGCTGGGAGGGCGAGCATGTTTAGCGCGACGCGGGCGCGAACCCGCGACCCTCGGATTACGAGTGCACGCCTTAACGCGCTCGGGTATCAAATAACAATCACCTATAAAATAATTTATAATTTATTTAATATGTAAATTATATTTATAAACTATAAAATGGTTTAGATCAGAACAGCGTTGCTGTGTTTCTTCTTTCACCCCCCCAGTGACACAGCAGTAATTCTGCGAACGCACACCTCTAGAGACCGGGTTTCGATACCCGTGGTGGGCTGAGCACATATAACCAATTGTGCTTATAATTTTTTGTGCTACAATTTCAATTAGTTAATCATCTTTGTGCACATCTTAGAGATGAAAGTGATTATCATTTCACTCTATCTGCTCGGTTGAAGTAATAATAATTTAAATTCAATAATTTATAAATGTAAACCAATCCATAAATCTGTATAGATATTTAATTTTTGAGGTAGAGGTCGCTAAAACATTTCCAACTTTGGATTGCTTCTGTCACTTATCTTTAAGATTTCCACCTATAATTATTTTCAGATAAAACCTAAGTATAAGTATTCCCGTTAACGCATTTTTATGTTTGAATTTATATTTTTACATGGAAGCGATTATCTGTATTATATGAATTTTTATGTTTGGATTCCTTTAATTAAGATTATAATTAAACTTCTATCATTACTTTGTATTGGAAGTAAATACGTACTCATTTGCTTTCAACAAATTCACTAGCATTACTATTTTTATCATCAATACTTTTAAATTTCCTAATTTGGAATTTCTACTTTGCTCTATAGATGAGCATGCCCCCCATGGTTTCGATACCCGTGGTGGGCAGAGCACAGATAGCCCATTGAGTAGCTTTGTGTTTAATTCAAAACTACAACAACAGATGAACATTTCCTGGTGTCACATTCTGAAGTTTCATTTCATGGAAGGGATCACTTCTTGTTAGGAGACTATTAATTAGTCTTATATTTTCACATTTACTTTATTGATAAATATGCGATGCAAACAAATCTAAAGTGCACGTGCCTAATCGGCGTGCATTTATTAATATTTTTTAATTTTTCGAGTAACCGGACTCCTGTTTTTTATACATTCATCTTTACTACTAATTTTCCAAGAAGTGAATTTCCGATTAAACTAATCCATAAACTTCATCCCCTCCTTTGTTTTATTGTAACGTTATCTAACTTTATAATTTACAGATTTCTAAATTTGGTTTTCTGCTGCTCATTTAGTAAATATTCATTGTAAATCCAATCCAAATCTGTATCCTTATTTTGGTTTGGGGTGAGCACATGTTTTGTTTTTTGACAATTTCATATACTTGAATTATGATATTAGTATCTATATTCTATATTAATTTGGGGTCTCAGTGAATGGTAAAAGAGTAGCTCAAGAGTTGGCGGTGGATGGTGATGACTAGTTGCTTTCTCTCTAGGCTTACACTGCTAAATTAGGAATGGCTAGCGCAGATAACCCTCGTGTAGCTTTGCGCGAAATTAAAAAAACAAACCAAATCCAACGTGAAGTTCTCCTTTTCTAAGATTATTAAATCATGAAAGATGTGAAACATTAATATTGAAGATGGGATTATCTGTACCATTGAATCCTAAATATATATCCAAGTATGCTATGACTTTAAATAGGAAAACACGCTACTCCATAACCTACTGACAGTTACATAGCGGGAGTAGTTAAAAATCCTGTTACTAGAAATAATACAGGGACAACCGGTTTATTGCAGGTAGAAACCTTATTTGTAAATAAGTTCGTTTACGTGGATCTTAATTTACAAAAGTGACACAAGAGCCACGTTAAGAAATTTCTCCAATTGCATCTATCCAAATGAAAGTCTGATTGTCAGAAGCTATACAAGGGGAATCTGGTTTGGGATAGCTGGATGCACGTCACCACATTAGACGAAGAACATGTTTACTTAAGTGTTTGCAAGAGTCAAGATACTTTATAGTTATTTTAGCCAGCGTTTATTGTCTTGTAAGCAATTTCAAAGTGGTTGAAATTTGAATACACAGAAAATTCGGCTTGAAACAGAAACATCTACAATAATGTAAATGAGCTTCTTTAAAAGGTAATATAAAGGTGACTTTTAAAAAGCCAGCATTTGATGTTTAATAACACTGCACGTTATCAAGAGACAGCGAGTAAACAAAGCGTTTAGTAATTAGTTTCTGTCTGGAATCACCATATACGTTACATAAATTTAAAACAATCTTTACATTTAACAGAAACACACCACTACAATTTTCGAGATTAAAAAACATAAACAATAGAAAATATTGTAACATTTAGGTATTGTTTCCTCTAATGAATTCAGTGCTCGATAAAGTTTCGGAATAAGCTTAAAAGTAATTTAATTTTTCTAATATTCAAACTTAATGCTGTGAGACTCTCAATGAGAAATAGAGACAGGAAATTTAGAAGTAAAAGATAATGAAAATTAGGGATGGCTAGCTCAAATAACCCACGTCCAGCTTTGAGCGAAATTCAAAACAAATAAAACAGCTTAGCGCTATTTATTTAGGATACGCAATTTGGCTCAACATTATAGGAACATGTAAGAATTTGGCTGAAGTTATTCGGAGTTTTTTGCAAATATTGAATAAAATACACCCAAGATACCAAGGTTTAAGTTTTTGTAATACTTGGAATAATGTTTAAAAACAATATGGGTTCTTTTCTTTCTTCTTTCTTGTCTTCAATGGACATTTGGTAAGTTAACGGACTTATAACAATAAAACAATGGATTTTTTTTTGGTTAGTTAAAATCTGCTCATGATATACAGGAATAATTATATATTTCCCCATAGACTCAACGAATCTTAACACCAAATTTAGTGAAGGTCTCTTAACAAGGGTGAAGTAATGCTAAAATAACACCATAAAATGGGAAACTAAAAATAAGTATATTCCCCCACATGGTCCTAGTGAACCTTCATATTAATTTTGGTGAAAATCTATCTATACCCTACGAAACAATGACATGAAGATGTAACAGACAGTACTATTATACTTACATGGATTTATGTTGCATAGGTTGTAAATTTTCAGAAATTTTCTTGGGAAATAACTTTGGATACTTAGGCACACAATAACAAAACTCTATACGAAAGGTTTGTTTTTGAATTTTGCGCAAAGCTACACGAGGGATATGTGCGCTAGCCGTCCCTAAATTTTGCAGTGTAAGACTAGAGGGAAGGCAGCTAATCATCAACACCCACCGTCAACTCTTGGGCTTCTCTTTTACTAACGAATAATGGGATTCACCGTCACATATAACGCCCCCACGGCTGAAAGGGCAAGCATGTTTGGTGTGAAAGGGATTCGAACCCGCAACCCTCAGATTATAAGGCGAGTATCTTAACCACCTGGCCATGCTGGGCCTTTACAACACTCATATAAAGTGTAAATTACATAAAATAAATTAGAACACACGAATTTCAACAATTAAATTTTGTAACTTAAAACAAGTTTAATTTTACAATCATCGCTCTGAAGTCTAGTTTGTCTGAGAAATATATATATATATATCCTAAATACAACACTTTCTACATGGTAACGGTATTTGTAATACCCATATACGTATATATAGTATAGAATATGTAATTACTTCTATCATTATAAAAATATTTTTAGAAGACAAAAAGAAAATCGGTGAGTAAAATCTCCCAACATCGTTAAAACAGATCTAAGTTGAACTAGTTTTACGAGTTTCTGCTGTTTGAGTTGTGGTTAGGGTAGGGTCAGGTCCAATTTAGGCTTTTTCTTTTCTCCTTTACGATTTCTGTTTTAAATTGGGAAATGATAGCGAAACATTCACGAAAACAGGACTTAAATGTCAAAAACAATCTTTTCCCGTACCTCTTCAGGGGGCTATCTATGAATGTAACACAGTACTAAAATGATTCATTTCTACGTCCCTTCTTTAGGTTCTGAAAACTGTTTGCAAACAGTTCACCGGTAATTCATCACTTTTCTCTAGATCGATTTATTAAGTGCGCATTTTACACGAATACTCTATCATATACACGTTTAATGCATTAACTTAGGTAATGTGGTAAATTCTGATAATAGGCGACGCATTTAGTATATTACCCTGGATATTGATTGTGTCTTATGTTTTAGTTTGGATTAGTAGTGAATTCGTAAAAAAATTGAATTATACGTGGAACTCGTGATGGCGCGAAACCAACCAAGTAAAGCAGAGAACAACGTTTCGACCTTCTCAGGTCATTTTCAGGTTAAAGTGTTTATACCATCCGTCCTGAGATGCATGGATGTGAAACTATTTTAAAAAATAAGACAATCCCGACGACTTTTATCAGTTAAAATTTCTTAATATATTCTTGAATATTGCTACGACAGGATCGATTTCCATCTTTTGCTAAGCCTGATTGCTGATGTTTGTTCTGCTAAGCCTGACTGTTGATGTCTATTCTGGTAAGCCTAACTGCTAACTGTTTGATCATTAGTTTGGTTTATGTTTCGGTTCAAATATTGTTAAATTGTTTTTTTCTCGAGCAAAATACGAGGTCTGCTCAAAAAAATACGTGGACTGTTTGAATTGCACGGCTCCAGTTGGTTCTAGGGAATCCGCTTGGTGTCGCTACGTTCGCACAAGTCAGCTGATTACGACGCCATTTCCCGCTTGCAGATATCTTCATTTGTGTATTAGCTACTCGGTTTTAAGTGAAGTGCGATTTTTTTGTTTGGCGGATTTCAGAATGAATGACCTGAAGGAGCAATAACTTGCTGTGAAATTTTGTGTTAAACTTGGAAAATCTGCGACTGAAACTTTTGCTATGCTTAACACGGCTTACGGTGATGTTGCTATGAAGCGTACGGCATGTTTCAAGTGGCATCAACGTTTTAAGTATGGTCGACAGTCCATTGAAGATGATGAGCGTCCTGGGCGTCCCTCCACGCCAACTGACGACCCACACGTCGACAAAATCAACACCCTGGTGTAAGCAAATCGACGTCTGACTGTCAGGGAGCTTGCTGAAGAGTGTGGGATATCAGTTGGATCTTGTTACGAGTTTTTGCCCGAAAATTTGAAGATGCACCGCATTGCTGCGAATTTGTGCCTCAGAACTCGTCAGTTTTTGGCCAAACACTCGAGCACTGTACTTCCCCATCCCCTTACTCACCTGACCTTGCTCCTTGCGATTTTTTCTTGTTCCCCAAACTCAAAAGACCGTTGAAATGAAGAAGATTTGAGACGATTTTAGAGATTAAGGCAAATGCGACGAAGGAGCTGGAGGACATTACAAAAGAAGCGTACCAGGACTGTTTCAACAAGTGGAAACACCGTTGGGATAAGTGTGTGCGTTGGGGAGGAGAGCACTTTGAAGGGGTCCCAGACCTGTAACTTCTAAATAAAGTACATTTTGTTTTATGATGTCAGTCCACGTATTTTTTGAACAGTCCTCGTAGTGTTAGTTTATTCTGATATATTTGTCGTTTATATGGTAAACGTACTGCAGGTGAATTGGTATATGATTGTATGATCTGGGTAGATGAAGCTACTGGCTGTGATGTTTATGGTAGTGGAGTTTTATAGCTAGCTTTTGTGTTTTGCTTTTAAACACAGTTTGTATGATGATTTTCATAAGTTTGACAGTGTGATGTTGCCGTAAATTCTTTGATGTATTTCAAACATCCTTTATAAGTTCAATATGTATTTGTTTACAATTATAGCATACCGGATTTTCATTTTCTTTTTAACATACTGAAATGTGGTGACCTTCCTACAGCCTACGAACAGAATGTGGGAACGTCCATAATGTTGGCAACTGTTACAATGCTTTACAACTATAACGAGTATTTTTCCTCTTCTTTTTGAAATTTCTGATATTAGAGAATAATATCGTTTGATATTATACTCTGGATATCCTAGGTTTTTGGTGTATGTACCGTTTGATATTATACTCTGGATAGCCTAGGTTTTTGGTGTATGTACCGTTTGATATTATACTCTGGATATCCTAGGTTTATGGTGTATGTACCGTCTGTTATTACACTCTGGACATCCTAAGTTTCTAGTGTATGTACCGTTGATGTTACATTTTGGATATCTGGGATTACTGGTATATGTATGTGCTTTTACTATGTTTGTTAGTTTTGTGTTCTATTGGAAATTATGTTTTCTGTTTTAAGGTATAAAATATTGATCTATATAAGTACATTTTCAATGTGTTTAATTTTAATATTCTTATGATTTTTTTTGTAAACAAAGGCTTTGACATTTCGTTTTGCTTCTGGTAGATGTAGTGTACTAAGTCCTGGTTTGTTGGCATCCAGGGTCCATGCTGTCAGCAGATTGTATAGGTCAGCCTCCTCCTTTTACTGAAACAATATCTTTAGACGTTTCATTTCTGCAAGTTTTACGTCGAATTTCAGCTCCTAGGAGGAGTTGTTTGCATGTTCCAGGTATGTCTTCCATTATGACTGAGTGTGTAGGTGGTTATGATTGGATATTAGTGTTTTTCTTACTGTGTATTTTGTGATGGTTTTCTTTCTCTCTTTAGGAGCTGATGTAAATCGGTCATATTCTATACATGTTTTCATGTGTTTGCGTATGAATTTCAGTATTCATAGTGATGATATTTGTTGTATATGTATTTGCAGATTTGTGATTTTCCTTGTTGTCAGTTTGAGGTTCACTGTTGAATCTTCTTCACTGTACATGTTTATTTCTTTGTTGTCAGTTTAAAGTTCACTGTGGAATCTTCTTCACTGTACATGTTGTTTGTTTCTTTGTTGTAAATTTGAGGTTCACTGTGGAATCTTCTTCACCGGACATGTTTGTTTCTTTGTTATCAGTTTGAGGTCCACTGTGAAATCTTCTTCACTGTACATGTTGTTTGTTTCTTTATTGTCAGTTTAAAGTTCACTGTGGAATCTTCTTCACTGTACATGTTGTTTATTTCTTTGTTGTCAGTTTAAAGTTCACTGTGGAATCTTCTTCACTGTACATGTTGTTTGTTTCTTTGTTGTCACTTTGAGGTTCACTGTGGAATCTTCTTCACTGTACATGCTTGTTTCTTTGTTGTTAGTTTGAGGTTCACTGTGGAATCTTCTTCACCGTACATGTTTATTTCTTTGTTGTTAGTTTGAGGTTCACTGTGGAATCTTCTTCACCGTACATGTTTATTTCTTTGTTGTTAGTTTGAGGTTCACTATGGAATCTTTTTTTCGTTGTACATGTTTGTTTGCTTTTAGTTGATATTTTATTCTTTCGGGAACTTTAATTTTCTCTCTTTGTTATTTACTTTTATATGATCGGTCTTTTTGGACATTGCTATTAATGAGTTCAGTTGGAAGCTATACCTTGGCAGTTTTTAAAGTAATACACATCGATCTTATTAGGTTGTCTAATGCGTTCGTTTGAATTATTATAGTAAAGCCACATTGAGCTATCTACTGAGTTCACCGAGGAGAATCGAACCCCTGATTTTAACGTTGTGAATCCAAAGACTAACCACTTTACGAACGGGAGCGGGTCGTCCAGAAACAAATGTCAGAACTCTTATGATGCCATTTAGAAGCTGAATATTGAGTAACATATCGTTGGTTGGTTAGTTTAATTCAACGTTTGTGACTTACAAGGTGCCTTAATTGTCTACTGTTTCATCAACCAGGAATTGAGTCATGGATCTGTTACTGAATGTATAGTTCAAAGTTGATTCCAAAGATTTCAACATGTAGATGAAAGTCTTGAAGACTACGAAGGTCGTGGAAGGAACCATCATCAGATGAAAACACATTAAGGGAAGCAGGCAGTGACACAGACCCTCGCACAACAGAAAAGCTAGGCACAAGCAAATCAAGCATTTTCAACCAACTGAGTGCGATTTGAACGACGAAAAAGTTGGATAAATGGATTCTAAAATGGGCGTTATAAGACCTGTCAAGGATGACGCTCCAAAAATTGAACGAATTGGGAATCAAGGTTCTGCCTCATTCACCTTATTCCACAGATCTTTCCCATACAGATTTTTATTTATTCAAGCACTTTAACAACATTTGAACAATAAACACTTTCAAAATCAGTCAGGTGCAGAGGAAGCTTTCAGGGAATTAATTGACCATACAAATTCTTATTTTTACAGCAGAAGAATAAACAGCATCGTTACATGTTGGTAAAAGAGTGTTGAAATAAATGGTGCTTGCTTTGATTAAAGAATGTTTTACAACATTGGGTTACACTTTTCAAAACTTCGCAGCTGAAAGACGACATTTATTTCTGAACAATCTAATACCTAGTTGTCGTTTTGATGAAGAGGCCATGGGCACGATATAAATGTATTTCGGTGTTGCTTGTAGTTTTTAGAAATTTCTGTTTGTTGACGTGTTGTAAATTTAAATAAGAGATTTGACTTCAAATGTCAAAACGGTATTTCCTCGTGCCAACGCTGTACTGCCACTTGATGTCATGTTGGTCACTTGTGTAACTGTGCTTGTTAATGTTCAGAGCTTGCTCGGTTGAAGTAACCTCAAACTCTAACGGTCTTTATCGGTTCTTCTGGGAGCAGAAAGCACGTATGTTTTACTCGATCAACAATCATATCCTTTTACGAGTTGAGACACCGGATTTCCAGAATTTAAAAAAAGGAAAAAGTTTATTTATTTTGTTGTTTTTCTTTTTGGAATTTCGTACAAAACTGCAGGCGGACTTTCTGTACTAGCCGATCTCAATTTAGCAATATTGGACTTGAGGAAAGGCAGCCGATTACGAGTCGAGCCCCCTAACCAACTGGCAATGCCAGGCCCAAAAGAAGGTCAAATAAAAACCTTGTAGAATGAATCAAATATTTACACTAGTACAGACGTGAGAATCTTTATGTTAAGTCCGTTTGTGAAGGATTCCTAGAAATGTAACATCCATAACCTGGATAAGCTAAATAATGACCAAAGGTCAAACTTTTATACCATTAACTTTGCTGTGAAGATTCTTTTTACTATCAGTAACTTAAACATTGTTGAAAAATAAAGAAACAGCATCAATTCTATGTCACCTAACTCTGAAGAGCATTTGAAATTAGGTGTAACATTGATTACGGTTGAAAAATACAGTTAAAATACCTCTGTATGAGATAATGTTGAAAATAGAATTACTTTCTTCCTCACTAACTACAGCAAGAAATAAATGTATTTCCCCTCCTCAAAAGTATTTTTGAAGTTAAGATGAAAATACAAATAAAAAGAGTAACTACAGAATAATCTGTTTGTTTTTGAATTTCGCACAAAGCTACACGAGGGCTATCTGCTCCAGCCGTTCCTATTTCAGCATTGTAAGACTAGAGGGAAGGCAGCTAGTCATCACCACCTACCGCCAGCTCTTGGATTACTCTTTTACCAACGAATAGTGATATTGATCGTCACATTACAACGCCACCACGGCTGCAAATGCGAGCATGTTTGATGTGACGGGGATTCGAGCCCGTGACCCTCTGATTATGAGTCGAGTGCCTCAACCATCTGGCAATGCCGGTCCAATTATAGAATAAGACGTTTTTATCAGCTTCATACAATATAGTTGTTTTGTTGTGATAATAGCACTAAATATAACTTATTTTTAATGTTCTAGTTCGACAATACATGGAACAACACTAGTTAATAGTGGGAGTTTTAATTAAATGTTCAAGTTTATCTTTTCTTTGGCACTAAATAATTTTGAAAACTATTATTTTACTATATATTTTTAAATTTACCTAAAACCACTTCTCTTTATCTCATCATCGGCAGTTTCCCAAATTATGGCTTTTCAGTTTTATAATAAGAGTGAAAAAGTCAGTTTCAAAGCATTTACGGTTTATACATAACAAGAATATCGTTGAAATTTCAATAATAAAACCAATTAACAAATCCAACCAATCATTTCATTGAAAGTAACGGGAACTTCTCTTTCTGTAATGGAAGACACTGAAGAATAATTCATAATCGGATTTAAGGCATGTAATCAGTTGAGATGTAACTTTTGGTAAGTTATCGAGTTCGGGAAGTAATATAGAAAGGATCTAATTGATCGCTTTAAGAAGTATAATCCGAAAAAGAATGGAGTAGTGGAAGCAGAAACGGTTTTGAAAAACGACACTGAGAAAGACCCAACATTACACATAACTCACTTATAAGCTGGCCAGACACACACGCCGTTCATGTTCCTTTTTGGAAAATCTCATTATGAATGTAAGTTTAAAGGAATTCTTTAGTTAAGACTTTTTCCTTCTTTGAAAAAGTAATTCATTTTCAATTTTATGCTGATACTATCAACTTTGAAGTCA
Organism: Carcinoscorpius rotundicauda; assembly: GCA_011833715.1. NCBI lineage: Eukaryota > Metazoa > Arthropoda > Merostomata > Xiphosura > Limulidae > Carcinoscorpius > Carcinoscorpius rotundicauda. The sequence goes on along the minus strand of CM022396.1, from coordinate 91,976,083 downwards.
GTTTTCTAGGTCTATTTCAATGTCTTTTTATGACATCAAGACAGGTTGTGAGGTTACAGCTAAACACCGCATTAAATCTGTGACAGTGACACCATTTAAATGTGACGAGCTTCACGCGCAATCCACATTCAGAGACTTCACGGAAATTATTTGTTTAATAAACAATGAAGTTACATATAATATGGCAAACAAAGTAAAATACAACCGTGAATATAATTTTTCTCAACTGAAACTAAGAAACATCAACCATGTAAAGTTTTTGTTCATCTAATAACACAGGTATTCCAATTTAAACTTCATAAAAGTTGTTTTTGTTTCAATAAGGGATTTTCAATGATTCAGTTCTGCAGACATCGACACTGATATCCATCTTTTCTGTCACGAAAGTATTTTTAACATATCGGGGAAAAACCCTCTTACTTAGATCACTTTTATACAAAACAGAATATATTTAGATCATCAATTAAACCTCTTGTTACCATAGCAACGAACATATAATATTGAAAACAACAACAAATATTATCCAGAAGTGATACGTCTTGCGGCCTTCAACCGTTTATGTACTAATTGTGTATTTCTCGTGAGTTTTAGAACGATCGATAAAACATTCACGTCGCAATCGTTGTAGAGAAATCTATAGTTTGTGGTTATCTACATTTCAAGTATAACAAAATGTGATCTGTTCACAATGAAAATGAATTACTTATGTAAAAGTGCATAAGACGTTTTGTGAAGAACCAGTAGGTGATGGAGAAATAAAGGTATATTTTCGGATTCAGCGTACATAAGCTACTGTAAAGCATGTAAACATTCCACTACAATAAAACCAATGTAAGCCTGTGCAATCGATCTTATTCAACATAATGTGATTAAAAGTAACATAGCATTGGACATCAAATCAAATACTTGACAATAAACCAACTTACGTATTTAAGTGTCACGTATAAGACACTTCCATGGACCTAAATCAAACAAAACAAGAATTGTTTATTTTTATTCTAGCTGGAGTGCCTGTCCTCTGGACGGAAGTTATGTAAATTAATGATTGATAAAAGGTTATTTATCTTAAGCATGAAAAGAACCCTCGGTGGCACAGCGGTACATCTGTGGACTTGTACTGCTAGAAACTGGGTTTCGAAACCCGTGGTGGGCAGAGCACAGACAGACCTTTGTGTAGCTTTGCGTTTGAGAATAAACAACAATGACGTGAAAAGCTCCTTCCCTTTGTACGTAATGGTAAAAATAAAAAGATTGGTTCGTTTTTAATTTCGCACAAAGTTACACGAGGGCTATCTGTGCTAGTCGTTTCTAGTTTAGCAGTGTAAGACTAGAGTGAAGGCATCTAGTCATCGCCACCCACCGCCAACTCTTGAGACGCTCTTTTACCAACAAAAAGTGGGATAGACCGTAACTTTATACGCTCCACGGTTGAAAGTGGGAGCATGTTTGGTGTGACGGAGATTCGAACTTGCGACCCTCGGACTACGAGGCGAGTGCCTTAACCACCTGGCCATGCCGAGCCAAAAGATCACAAATACTGCAAAATGTCGTGAAGTGTGTATCTTTGTATGGACTCGACAAACCTTCATGTCACATGTTGTGAGATCCATGCATAGGATGTGAGGTAGTGGTAAAAATGCTGAAATATTAATAAAACCAGAGAACGCTAAATGCAAAACTGACAATTATATATATGTATATCTCCCAATGGACCCAATGAACATTCACACCACATTTGGTGAAAGTCCATCTACGAAGGGCGAAGTAGTGCTGAAAACGTCCATAAACACCGTAATACGTAGAATAAAACACTGAACATTTGTATATTTCCCCGCATGGACCTGATAAATCTTCAGACCAATTTTAGTGAAGATCCATTTAAGCACTGCGAAGTAGTTATACGGACATACAACAAACAAATAAACTACTATTATATTTATATAGATATATTTGCTGTCAGACATAATATGTCAACAACATTAAAAATTCATTGTTCTTACATACACACGACTGTACACACAGTTATAAGGTGTACCAATCAAAGTGATATACCTTGATGAAGTAATTCTTGATGTCGAGAAACACTTGAAATAAAAATCTGTATCTGAACGGCTGGTACGGGTATTAACACTTTTATTGATAAGCAGAGAACAACGTTTCGACCTTTTTTATGCCAGCTTCAGGTTAAGAAGATTACTCAACGGTATAAATTTAAGTGTTATAATGTTAAAGTGTGGAGTTCGATCCCTGACATGGGCACAACTGAGATTGTCCTTTGTAATGTTAACTGGTCTTGTTTTATACATCCTTTTGTTGCTTACAAATAACTTCGTACGGCATTTGCGGAGATTATCAGTTTCCCTTTTCAACATGTTTCACAAGTATAGGGTTAAAAAGAGCAGCCTGAATTGTAATCTCCTCAAGCTTAGGGGTGAAATAGGGGCATATCTTAAAATTAGTTCATGATGAAACTTACTTAAGCACCTCAAACTAATTTAGAGACGTAATTCATTTTTAATAAGATAAATTTATTGTATTATCATTCAGACGAGAAACACCGCTTGGAAGAGATTAATTTTTTAAACTTAAACACCTACAACACAAACCAGCCAGTCAGTCATATTGATGTGAATCAAACAAATGGAGTTATTCCAGAAAGCTTTGCTCTGTTTTCATTCCACAAAAGGAAAACGTTTGACACTATTTTTGAGGTCTACATCACTGGACTACACCCGTAACCTGGTCGGAGATTATAAATGTAAATTAAAACGATTTAGTAATGAAATATGCTTGAAGTGTTCTAAATGTGTCCGAGAATGTGATAATTTAAGTGTAGCAGTTAAGGTAAACAGTGGGTCTAGGTTGCATGAATGAAGAATATACCCCAATCGATTTGAAATGCCAACCGAATAAGAGATTCATCAGTTGGTTACTGTATTGACAACTAAACAAAATAAAAATAGTCACACAAGCATAGTGTCATTTATAAAGAGGATTGGCATCATACACATGTTAATCATTGCTGTTAATATATTGTGAAACTAACTACAAAGCAGACGCTGTGTGAAACTTGAAGCAAGGTGCACAATATTATGATGTTCATAATGATTCTTAAGTTATAAATGTCATTTCAGTAATTAAGAGTAAAAACAGTAAGGATCATTTATGGTCCCACCACAGCATAATCCATTTAGATTTCATCATGTCATAGTTTCTATAATATTTAGTTTACTTTTGTTTAATAAATTGTGCGGAGGTTTATTAATCGGAATCTATCAAAATAAACACATATCCCTGGTTTTCGAAATGAACCCCATGTTGACCATCCGAGAATCAATCCCAAAAGATGTTGGACCGGCTCGTGTTGTAGATATTGAAATAGTATAAAATTTAATGTTACACACATCGCGTGCTCGAAATTCTTCTGTGTATAATTTTTGTAGAGTACTTTAACATTTCTTCGACAGCACTTGTCCGGAATACTTGGAATTGAGTACAAAGTGTTGCATCCTGTATTGAAAGAATAACTGCACGCATATGTAGAAATTAAATACAGATGTAATCCTCGCAAGCAGCCATAACACCTTCGTCTGCTGTAGCACAACAGCGTTTAAAAGCAAGTCTCAACTACACTTGGTACCCCGAGGGTCGCGAGTTCGCATCCCGATCGCTCCAAACATGCTTGCCCTTTCAGCCGTGGGGGCGTTATAATGTGACGGTAAATCCCCAAATCGTTGGTAAAAGAGTAACCCAAGAGTTGGCGGTGGGTGGTGATGACAGTGTGTTGATTGCTCAATCACTACAGAAAGTTTTTATTGAAGTTTAAAGTAAAAGGTTTGATTTATCGTCAAATATCCAAGAGAAAACTTTAGTATTTTGAAAACAAATTTTGTATGCGTTTTAAGATTACAAATATTGTAACATATGTACAAAAAAAAAACAAATTTCACATAATAATAAGATTTTTTCTTAGGCATAAAAAGGATACGATAGCAGTCTTACACTGCTAAATTAGGGATGACTAGCGTAGATAGCCCTCGTGTAGCTTTGAGTGAAATTAAAAAAACAAAACAAAAAGAGCACCTTATTTTCTATTGATGATCACCAAATTTTCTTTTCCATACTGAAGATTATCTTGGGTGAATAGTTTGTTTTACTTGTTCATTGTTGTTACCAAATCTTATGTTCTCCTCTTTTTTTCTTTTTAAGGGCCCAGCACCAAGCGTGTTAAGGCGTGCGACTAGTCTCTAGTCTTACGCTACTAAACTAGGGACGGCTAGCACAGATAGCCCTCGAGTAGCTTTGTGCGAAATTCAAAAACAAACAAAACACACAAACCTATCACTGTAATTATTTATAAGTACTAATAACCAATTCATGTTCTAGTATTAAAATAATGAAGAAAAATAGTTGTCAAGGGAGAGTATACATCAAACTGAATATTTTCTTGTGTATATGTAATGCCAAGATAATGTCCACCGCACAATCTTGGACACCCATATCAACTTCTTTTTTCTTAAGGAATATGAGCCGATGAAATTATGTTTAAACTGAGTAGGCTGAATGCTCACAAAGCAATCTCGATCTCACATGCACCAGTAACCCCCTCTCCAAAAAAAACCAACAGAGTACATTACATAATGACCCATCTTATGATTTTCTGGGATCGTTGTTAATTTTGTGGCTGCATTTTTAGTTATGTATTCATTTCTTCACAAAATTATATCTAACTATGTGTCATTTAACGTTTGGATATGTTATTCTTGAATGTGTGCTATTCTTTCTTTCACGTAATATGTTTCTGAAACATTTTAGCTTATTTAAATAATTATTATTAATAAATATTTTTAGTTTCTGTATTTATGCTCACGTTAGTTGTTAGATATGCACTACTGTTTCAATTTAAGTTCTATGCGAGTGTTAAATTTAATTATGTTTAGCAGCGATAGTTTATCGCAGGTTTGTTTACAAACCTTTTACGAATCATACGTTGTATTATTATTATAGAGTCTATTTGCATTTATTGTATTATCGCGTTATGTTACTAGAATTTTATGTTTTTCTCTTTGTTTTGATCAAGTAACATTGCATCATAATATCTCGTAGTAATTTCTAGGCCGCGTTCAGGCTATAAATATGTGTAAGAAGTGTAGTTCGACCTGGTTAGTTGGATAAATAGATAAACCTAGATTGTGTTATCATAAAGTTGGCCAGAAAGAACACATAGTTACGATTTTTAAAGTGAATTTATCACAAATTATATTATCATAACAGAGTAGAGAACACGTAATTTATCTTGTCAGTTGTGTTCTAGAGTAACTGAATCAACTTGTGTGGAAGGTGACGAAAATAGACTATTGTTCAAAGCTCTGAACGCAATTGTGATAGCCTTACAATTATCGCTGATTTTATTGTAACAACATGGCAGAGAAGAATAACTCTCCTTTTCAGTTGTGTTATAAATATCTGAACCAACCTGTGTGAACTGTGACATGAAGAGACGGTTATCTAAAGTCGTAGATACAGCAATGGTGGTTAACCGTTTAACGAATTTTTAATATATTTTTGTCTTATTTAATTACGTTATTTTATAACAAGTGGACTGCGTGCTGTTTGTTTACTGTAAATAATATGACCAACACAGGTAACTAAAAACCTGACAACCGTTTCATTTTATTATGATTTTTTATTCATCTATATTCGTATCAAGTACTCTTTATTTTGGAAATTATCCATCATTTTTCTATAGTATTCAATCAAGTTAACTATTACATATGCCCCCCAGTGGCTCAGCGGTATGTCTGCGGACTTACACGCTAAAATCCGGGTTTCGATACCCGTGGTGGGCAGAGCACAGATAGCCCATTGTGTAGCTTTGTGCTTAATTCAAAACAACAACAACAACAAACTATTACATATAAGTTATCTTAAATGTTATAAATTGTAAAAGTAAGCGATGCTTCACATGTCTTTCTTCTAATAACACTGTGTAACAAAATTTTTACTTTTTCTTGTTCATGGGCAGAAAGTGTTATTTCCCAATTGCTTATGCCTAAAGTAAATGGAAACCATCTGTTTTTCTCTGTAGACTTTGCTCTCGTGACCTGGGAGCGTATAACGAAAACATGATGGGAGACTATATTTGGGGACTGATACGTGAAAGTGATTTACATCACAGTCTCAAATCTCGAAAAACTACTCACTTCTAAACATTTTTGTTCATTTTTTCTATAACTTTAGTATAAATACATGTAAATCTTGATTGATATGTTGTTTTATTCAGACCTTATGTAAATGAAAATGTGCAAATTTGCCCGTTTTTACACAGAAAATAGTTTAATTTCTAAATATCATTATCCAGATCACAGAAGCAAAGTTTGAAGGGAATAATGACCATTTTCTGTACTTTTATAACACAAGAAATTAAGAAATAACACACACTATCCAAGAAGGAAATTTGTGTTACATAGTGCAGTTCTTTTCAATTGTATATAAACATAACTGGGAAAAGTTAATTTTATAAATGTTTCAGAGATAAAAAATATATATATATGATGAGATAAAGTATAAGTAACAGGGAATTTTGCTCAAACTAACCCTGTAATCAAATATAATTTATTGTAATTACATTAAATCTAATAAAATTGATTAGGTATAATTGAATGAAGGTAACGAGATTTATAGTAAGGGTTTTTTTCAGTTTGATCAGATGTAAAAATATCTCTTATCTCGAATTATGAAACTAATTTGATTTTTGTAGTTAAACTTTCAAAACATCGGAACGATGGATTCTTTAAATTTAAATACTTACAATTTGAGACTCGTTAAATATTTACTGGAATTGATAATCCTTATTTCTCATTCCATGTTTTATAATATTTTAAAGACATTAATATTTATCAGTAAGAAAACGATTGTTCCTAAATAGCTATTAATTATGTAAATTATGTCACCTTTTATAAACCGTGTTTTTGGGATATTTCTTATTTATACCTCCTACACCATTTTACACCACTACTACAGGTAATCTAGGTCTGGCATGGCCAGGTGGATTAAAGCGTTTGACTCGTAATCTGAGGGTTGCGGGTTCGAATCCCGGTCGAACCAAACATGCTTGCTCTTTCAGCCGTTGGGGCTTTATAATGTGACGGTCAGTCTCACTATTCGTTGGTAAAAGAGTATCCCAAGAGTTGACGGTGGGTGGTGATGACTAGCTGTCTGTCTTCTAGTCCCTAAATTAGGGACGGCTAGCGCAGATAGCCCTGCGTGAAATTAAAAAAACAAACAAACAAACAAATTAACTCTGTTCAGTTCGTCCCCTGCTAGTGCATCGGTAAGTCTGCGGATTTAAAATGGTAAAATCAAGAGTTTGATTTTTTTTCGAGGAGCTCAGCAGATAGCTTCGTAGCTTTGTCATAAGAAAACACCCATTCTTCATTTTTTTAAAGAATGTCGTATCCTTTTTATGCCTAAGTAAAAATCTATTTATTATGTGAAATTTGTTTTTTTGTACATATGTTACAATATTTGTAATCTTAAAACGCATACAAAATTTATTTTCAAAATACTAAAGTTTTCTCTTGGATATTTGACGATAAATCAAACCTTTTACTTTAAACTTCAATAAAAACTTTCTGTAGTGATTGGACAATCAACACACTGTCATGCTTCTCCCTCTAAAGGTACGAACATGTTGTTGTTGAAACATTCACAGAAGGTTTATATTAGTATTTAGTTATTCAATTCCTAAAAACGGTTAGCGTTTTATCGCTTTTTTTTCTTTGGCTAAAAGCGCTATTATTCAAAAATTTCCTCGACGATAGCAAAGGGGATTCTCATAAACTAAATACTAATTTAAATGATTATTTTAAGCTTGTTATTTGGGCTTATAAGATTCGAACGAAGCATTTATTAACGAAACAATTTTTATAACATTTTATATGCAGAATTACTTTCTTAGTTACTGAATAGCCCCCCAGTGGCTCAGCGGTATGTCTGCGGACTTACACGCTAAAATCCGGGTTTCGATACCCGTGGTTGGTAGAGCACAGATAGCCCATTGTGTAGCTTTGTGCTTAATTCAAAACAACAACAGTTACTGAATATTTTACCGTTTGGCTCTAGTATTCCAAACGAGTAGTTTAAATGTTGCCTACACGTCAGCAAGTTTCAAAGTATATTTTATCAGAAAGATTAGCCTATTTGCTCAAACGTTTTTAGGAAGTTACTATGCGCCGGGTGTATGTCAGTAACATCTGTAAGAAGAATAGACATATTTACTAATATTGTTATTGTTTAAAAAAGTTAAAATAGTATAAAGTTAAATAGGTCTGGAGGAAATGGCAAAATTATATTTGATCAACTGCCACTTCAGTATCGCATTTTAACTTGTATAAAAGCCAGTGTGTGTGTGTCACGTCACGTCACGCGCGATTTCTCGAAACAGGAATCATAAAAGCCAAAATACAATTATCCAGATAAAATGGCTCGATTACTGTGTGCCTACTACAATTAAAGTAAAGAGGAGGGTAGTTTCGTGAAACTCTGTAAGAATAGTGAGTGTTGATATAATAAACCTAACGTATTTACATTACAGGATCACCTTCTCTGGAGCCAGAGTGAAAACATAAAGTCATTTTTAAACTAAAATCTTTTCTCCATGAAGCTGTTTTCTGTTATATCATCAACGTTTTTAATTAAAAATATAAATCTCTTTAGCCAACGTAGACACTAAATTAAGTAATCAACAGATATCTTTTCCAATTTTGGTGTCTATACGTTTTATACTTTCATAGATTAACAGCAATATCAGGCTCTGTTTTTATTGCTGATTGACGTGACATAAAAACAAAACATTGTCAAAACAGAATGTTATAAAAGGGTTCTGACGTATTAACCGTTATCTACCGATAATTATTCCACGAATACACCAGGAATTTATTTCGAGAATGATTTTAATTTTGATTGGTTTCTAAATGAATTTACCAACGTTTGACTGCACATTTTTTGTATCTTTGTTGGTGAAGGTCGATTTTGCAAAATTTGTTTATTTCACTGAGCTATAAAATAGAACTCGGGGAATATGAGGCCACGTGATATGTGACGAGCTGCACTCTAGTATGCAAATAACACCGACTGACACGTCTGCATTATATTTTTGTGTATGTTACAACCTCACCTAAATAAAAAAATTTAATCACATATTAAATGTATCATTTCTATATGACATGAAGGGACGTGCAGTTGTGTAGCTAGGGTTTTCAGCGCCCGGGGACAAAGTCAGTTTTCATGCCCCCTCGTAATAAAATGTAAGCCCACACCCCCGATTCGAACCTAGGATTACGAGGCGAGTGCCTTAACCACGTAGCCATGCCAGGCCTCTAGTGGTAGAAAACTCTTATCTGAACCTAAAATCATATTTAAAAACAATAAAATAATTTTTAGCGCATATATTATGAATGTAGAAACAAAGTAAAACTGAAAGACTATCAATATTCAAATTCATTGGACATTTGTAAGCATACATTTCCATGTACAAATATTTTTGTCTCATTTATATTGATCTGAATTGATTAAAATCACGAAACATATTCAGCAACACTGCGCTACAAATAAATGTACATGAAAGAGGCTCACACAACAAAGTGCTGTTGGATTTACCCCAAACAACGCGTTACAATTACAACCGGAAGTTTAGTAATCTAGAAATATCTCCAACTTCAACAATGAGCTATAATCAACGCCGGATTAAGGTATGGCCTCACTGGCCTGATGCCCAGCACTTTACATTAATTAGGGGGCCTTAAGCTGTGACTCTAACTGTATTGCACGTAAAGGTTCTGTTTCGAGGGGGGATTATAAGTTGAAAAGCTTCGGCCCAATAAAGTATTTAACCCTGCTTGGATTTAATGTTCAGTTTGTTGTTGTTTTGAATTAAGCACAAAGCTACACAATGGGTTATCTGAGCTCTGCCCACCACGGGTATCGAATCCCGGTTTTTAGCGTGTAAGTCCGCAAACATACCGCTGAGTTACTGTTCAGTTAGTAGCTGCTGTAAAGCTGAAGTTGTTTAGATTACTTGTAGTAATAATATATTTGTAGTCTATTTTGAACATGAAAATAAGTCAGTGGTAGTGGGTGTGGTTTTGAATACTGTCTTGAGTGCTTTTCTTCTCGATTCTTCAACAATGAGAAATTAATTTATGAAAAAAATAACACATACGATTTCATTATGCTAAAAATGTGAATTTACAAGTTTGCTGACTTTGTTGGCTTAGTCAAAATAAGTCCATCGCGTTTGTTGAAAAATGTAATAGCTGAATTTAAAACACAGTATGTTTGTGTCCGCGTGATCATTTCTTCGGACAAGTAAAAGATCTACATTATATTTCGAAGTTTAGTTACGATCACGTAAATTTAACTTCGTGAAGACACTTTCTTCCTAAACTGTTTTTATTTTGAAAGTCATTTTTAACTGCAAATCCTAATTACATCACGTGATAAGCAATACGTTTTCAAGTCTTTTTGGCGCGCCACCTACTGCTTTTATACACTTTTATAATTGATAAAGATGTAGGTTCTATACATCTCCAATCAATAATATTAATTTTTGCCAACACGTATTTTATATCGTTTAAACATGACAAGAGCAGACTGTTATATTACTAAAACCTGAGACAACAGTATGAACAGCATACAATCTCGTGGTTCTATAGAACTTCGAATACGTCATTCACATACTCTTCAAAAGTCAAAAATACTGTTATCTTACCTGTGGGCACATTTTACACTGATATTTCCGTCCATTGCCATTGTTGACAGCACTAGTGACATTCAGGGTTGGTGGACTTTTCACTACAGCGTTGATTGACTGAGAAATAACTAGCATGGAGTTGGAGGACGTAGATATGGAAACTGTAGGATTGTCACTATTACTGCTGTTGTAGTGGCGGTGGCCATGGTTACCATACATGTTGTGAAGCTGGTGTGGGGGATCCAAGGTAGGGGATCGAGCCTCGTCCACTGTGCTACCAGGGCCTGTATGAAACGATGAAAATGTTACCATGTCATTATGCCCAGACTTTGTTCAAAATAATCATACAATTTCACAAAAGAAACGTTTGTTTCTTTGTTTGTTTTAATTTCGCGCAAAAGCACTCGAGGGCTATCTGCGCTAGCCGTCTTTAATTTAGCAGTGTAAGACTAGAGGGAAGGTGGCTAGTCATCACCACCCACCGCCAACTCTTGGGCTACTCTTCTACCAATGAAAAGTGGGATTTACCGTCACATTATAACGTCCCCACGGCTGAAAGGGCGAGCATGTTTGGTGCGACCGGGATTCGAACGAAACGTAAAGTTTAAAATGCTAATCCAGTTTAAAAAAGGAACACGTGCCTTGACAGTCTTCAATTAGCTATTAAGTGGCATAACTTCCTTTAACCGAATTTCGTTTTCACATTTTAAGGTGTGTAAATACGTAACGCTGCAGAAAGAGTGATAACTTTAGTTCCCATGACACTAAACTAAAAAACAATCCTGAAATGTGTGTTTAAAAATATTGAGCATGTAAGTTTATACCTTGTTATAGTAGTAATGATGACGTATCACTTAATATTTATGGTTTAAATATCGGGCAAAACATCAGAAATAAATAATAATACTCAGTCCAGAGTGGATATATCAGAAGAAATAACAGTAACAATCTGCAGTTAACTTTTATTAATTAAAGCTACATAAGAGTTTAACTATTATTAGTTAAAACTACATAACAATTTAACTAGAATGGAATGTTATAGAATATTGTAACTATTATGTGATATTATAGTGGTTTTAATCTGGGATGGAATTTTATATAGAGTATTTTTAAACTGTTATAGAATATTTCAGTGTTTTTAACAAAAATCAAGGTGCAAATACTGTCAACCCCATCACATAGTATGCCTTGAGCTTACATTTCATTAGCTAACTGAAATCAAGTTTGACCAATAAGAGGCAGAAAAATTACATTCGAAGCAGTCATACGTCTGTACATACTTGTCTACAAACAATACGTTTTACTACGTTATGTGCTTCCTTATTAATGTTCGACACAGTAATCTACAAACAATACGTTTTACTACGTTATGTGCTTCCTTATGAATGTTCGACACAGTAATCTACAAACAATACGTTTTACTACGTTATGTGCTTCCTTATGAATGTTCGACACAGTAATCTACAAACAATACGTTTTACTACGTTATGTGCTTCCTTATGAATGTTCGACACAGTAATCTACAAACAATACGTTTTACTACGTTATGTGCTTCCTTATGAATGTTCGACACAGTAATCTACAAACAATACGTTTTACTACGTTATGTGCTTCCTTGTGAATGTTCGACACAGTAATCTACAAACAATACGTTTTACTACGTTATGTGCTTCCTTGTGAATGTTCGACACAGTAATCTACAAACAATAAGCATATAGGCTGCTGTGTTATAATTTCAACTTGTTCACAGTGCTTACTTTGTACCTGACATATTGCCACACTCTGCACAAAGTAAGCAAGAATCGAAACCCTATTACCACTATGTGTGTTCTTATGATACAGCAGTCTATAAACAGTATGTCTTTTATATAGTACTTTGTAATAGAGCAATATACAAATAACACGCCTTTCCTGGGTTATATACACTCTTATGATACAGCAATGTACAAAAGAATACGCTTTTCTAATACCATTTTCTTACGTGTTTTTTTATGACACAGAAACCTACAAACCATGCACGTTTCCTGCAGTAATCTCTTACCATTTAACCCGTATTCTTATCACACAGCAGTCTTTCAATATGTATGTCTGTCTCTCTTTCTTCTAACCACGAATAAAGTTAACTGTTTTGTTTCTGCAACTTTATGTGAGATTTTGACGTGAGTAAACCTTCAGTATGTGTCACTTTTATAGAATATTCAGGTACGACTGACGTGTTGTGATGCTAACTTTACTTTTATAGAATATTCACGTGTTGTGATGCTAACTTTTCTTTGGTTGCCATGCAGCAACAACAGTATCCGTAACTTTAGAAAGTTTCCTAGAGAAAAAAATAATAATTTCGTATTGTGTTTAAAAAGGTACAGATGATTTATATATATCCTTGTTTGTATGTATGAAACTCACTAAGTACAAACTTTCAACATTCACGATGTCGAGAAACGTACTTCAAATAAAAATGTATTCTCGAGTAAAAGCAACATTTTGACCTTCTTAGGTCAGCTTCAGGTGACCTTACTTTATTATAAGTGAAGTTTTAATACCCGTGCCAGCTGTCTTGAGAATACATTCATCAACTTTCTACATGATATACTGTCAGCCTTGTATACCTGATCCTGTCTCTGTATAAAGTAACAAATGAGGATCAATCCAATTCATCTATATGTAATTAATCAATCTTACTGTATATTGAAATGGTACTTTTCCAAATTGTTATTTCTTTTTGCAATTTGTACACATGATAAGCGAACTGGCAACCTAGCATAGCCTAATGAAAGCTGGTGTTTATAAGGAGCCATACTGTTAATATGTATATACTAGTATAACTCCTTCAGTATGACTAAGTTTCCTCTTATCACGTAAAACCCAATCAACTGATCTCTCGTTTTCCTTTTTTTTCTTTTCATAGCTGCAGCTTAATATGACATTTTATAAGAAACTGTTTTTCTCATAAATTTTGCAAATTATACAAAGTACTTCAAATGTTTGTTTACCGACAAGCTCTTCAAGACTACTTGCTCCAACACAGGAAACTGAACCCCAGAATTTAACGATCCAAGTCAGTAAATTTTACGATCCGAGTCAGTGAATTTAACGATCCAAGTCAGTAAATTTAACGATTCACGTCAGTAAATTTTACGATCCAAGTCAGTAAATTTTACGATCCGAGTCAGTGAATTTAACGATCCAAGTCAGTAAATTTAACGATTCACGTCAGTAAATTTTACGATCCGAGTCAGTAAATTTAACGATCGAGTCAGTAAATTTAACGATCCAAGTCAGTACATTTAACGATCCAAGTCAGTAAATTTACGCTGATCTTCAAAGAGGGTTTTAAATGAAAACGGTAATTTAAAACATACTGTTAATATCATTCTGTCCAAACGGTAATATTATATTTCATTCAATATAACGCATAATTTTAACAATTTAAAACAAAATTTAATTTCAGAAAACTCACACATAAAAAAGCGACAGTGACTCTTCTTAAGTAATCACTTCAAAGTTTACAAGCATAATAAATAATGAAGCCTCCTTAAAAACACAACGACGCCAAAAATATTGATTCTGGTTGTATTGTAATCATTACAATCGAAACCACTGAACATGCCTGTATTAAATGAGAAAACGGCATTTCCTGGTCTATTATTGAGATAGCCCCTGCATGGCCAGGTGGTTATGACACTCGACACGTAACCTGAGAATTGCGGGTTCGTACCCTTGTAGCACCAAACATGTTCGCCCTTTCAGTTGTGGGGACGTTATAATGTGCAGTCAATCCTACTATTCGTTGGTAAAAGAGTAGCCCAATAGTTGGCGGTGGGTGCCTTCCCTCTAGTCTCACACTTTTAAATTAGGAACGACTAGCGCAGATAGCCCTCGTGTAGCTTTGCTCGCAATTAATAAAATAAGCATAATTTATCTTTGTTTATATGCTCAGTGTGTGTGTGTTTTCTTTTAGCAAAGCCACATGGGGCTATCTGCGGAGTTCACAGAAGGGAATCGAACCCGTAATTTTAGCGTTGTAAATCCGTTAACTTACCGCTGAACCAGCGGTGTATCATTTAATTGGTCCAGATTACATTAACACAAGTTACATTTGATTTCTCATGCTTCTTTCTACTTCCATTATTTCAATGAATTATTTATAAAAGTTCAGGTTTTCTCCCATATTTTATGTTGTAAAAGACAAAAATATTTCAAGACCACCTACCGTCTCTTAACTAAACTATGTGAGCCGGTATATCAAATCTATAATCCACATACTTCCTATCAGCTATTTTTATACCACTTTCATATCTTGACCAAGCAGTGTTTCTTTTCTCATAATACAGACCTCTTTGCACATCGAAATTAACTAAACGAACTGTGATCCATGTAATCAAACATAAATATGTATAATAGAAATTGCGCAGTATATTTCAGGTCCTTATACAGACGCAAAATGAAAGGACAAGGAGAAATTCTCTTTATTTCACACTTCCTACGCGATTTCCTCAATATGGTACCTTCGAGACCATTTATTACCATAGTATGTCACGTGAAACAGTATCATATCCAAAAGCAACAAGATCCTGAAAACATTCGCTGTAACACCGATGTTATTACGTGAAAATAAATTTACGATTTGTGCTAGAAATAGAAAAATAAAGTTTTATTGTAGAGAGCAGAGTTTTCAGCAAAACAAAGAAATATGAAATAGTGACAGAAGTACTCTTAACTGCCAGAAGTTTGGAAGGATGAGAATTCCAGATTACAATGTGAATGGTAGGTTTTAAAGGCCTCATACTCACCATGAGAGGGATAGGGTCTGAAACGTGGCTGGAAGAGGAGTCTCCTCAACTTGAAGAGCGAGATAACAGGGGTAGCACAGGCAAGGCCAGGTGGACGTTGTCGAACGTCCATCTCCTCCTAACACGTGAGAGTTCTGTACAGTAATTGACCTAAAGGTCATGGCGTGAGGACGGGAAGACCACCGCTACATCGTCCCCCCCACATGTTTAAAATGTATAAAATATCCTGAATGATAGTGAGATGTACTGGAAACTGCTGTCCACGCCAGTCCTCGACTGTATACAACACCACTGCACTCTAATTCCTTCCAGTCTATGTATAACCCTTTCCAACTAGCTAGCGCATGATGTCGTAACCACGCCACTAGAATGGAGACTCGCACGCCACACGTACAACGAGCTACTGTTTCTACTTACATCCTCCCAACACCATTATTACCATGGTATTTATATACGTGAGGACGATCGAAGTCTCACGTTAACACAGAAATATGTACGCTATACATACACACGTATAAACCGTGGAATTCTCTCATATATACAAATAGATGATATTATAACATCGGATACATATGGTCAAAGGGTAAACAATTCCTAAGTGTATGTAAAACGCCATCGCTTATATATTCCTACATTTATGCTAATCCATAAATATTTGTTCCTTTAAGATATACCTTCGTAATATAGTTCAAACAAAACTCCCATGCATCGTAGCTAACAAATTAACAATTGTATCTGGACTAAAAAAATAACATCTCAAAACTTGTAGGTTCTTTTCTAACTTCTAACCAAAACAATGAAGGGAAATACAAAGTCAGTGAACTGATAAAAAAAAGTAATTTTTGATGTTTTCACGAATATCTGTATATACCGTTAAATAGTTTTCATATTTTCAACAACAACAAGTAACAATAACAAAGGTAATGCCAGTTATCTTTATGGCATTTAATTTGTTTCTGTTAGTGTAAAGATATTAGAGCCTGATATAGATATAGATTGTAGTTTCAGAGTTAAAATATCAAATAAGTACACAAGTAGCAAAAACTAGCAATTCGAATAAAAATACACTAATGAGAAACTGAGAACAGAGACAGACACAGCAAGAACCGAACAAAGATAACAGTAACGATAATAATAAAGATAAGAAAATCTGGATAAAAAATCCATAACGAAAACCTGAAAAACAAAAACATGACAGGAAATGACCAGTAAAGAAAGATGTAACAAAAATCAAATATTTACGAAGAAAGCAAGAAGTGTATAAGATTTATATAGATGTAAAAACGGCTGGTTTGTGTTGAGAAACATTTTTTTATGTAGAGGAGCGAATAACGAAAAGATCGAAACGTTGTTTGCTCGTCTATATAAAACCTTTTCTCAACACAAGCCAGCCGTTTTTACATCTATATTTGTCTCTACAAGTACGTTTTCTCGTCATCACTGATTCTATAAGATTATTAATATAATGGTTCAGGTCCCAAGAAAAACAGAATTTGTATAAAAAGACGTAACAGAGATACGAATACGGTTACTCTTATACGAGTAAATGTAAACAATCACATGATTACACTACGTAACACAAACTTTGTTCCATGATAGTATGTATTATTTCTTAATTGCTTATGCTGTAAAAGTACAGAAAATGGCCATTAGTCCCTTCAAACTTTGCTTTTGTGACTTGGATAATGAAATTTAGAAATCTATTTTCTATGTTAAAAAGGCCAAATTTGCACAGTTTCATTCATATAAGGTCTGAATTAAACAACATACGAATCAAGATTTACATGTATTTATACCTAAGTTGTACAAAAATGTTTAGAAGTGAGTAGTTTCTAAAGATTTGCGACTGTATTCTAAATCACTTTCACGTATCAGGCCCCAAATATAGTCTCCCATCATGTTTTCGTTATACGATCCATGGTCACAAAAGCAAAGTTGGAAGAGAAAAATATGTTGTTTTTTTCCGATTTACTTTAGCCATAAGCAATAAGGAAATAACACTTTCTGTCCAGGAACAAGAAAAAGTAGAAATTTTGTTACGCAGTATTATTCGAATAGAGACATGCTACAAAAACAACCAAAACGTTTACTAAAGACACTTGTAATAAGCAACTAGCAAGAAAGTTTTAATAATGGCACATACAGAGTAAAAACATAAATAACCCCAAACTATTAATAAAATTCAAATAAAACAAAATATAAGAGGAAATCCAGTTACATTAAAATACAGGTAAAAAGTAGCGATGGAAATGTTAAACTCAAATACAAATTAAAAATAATGCAATATTTGTTTTCCATTTTTACATCACCAATTAAACATTCATATTCAACATTAGCGGACGTTAAACAACACTTGAAGTCTGTACAAAACAGCTTTACGCTAATAGCTGGTCGAGGATTGAATATTTGGTTATAACTTTTGTATTTGAACATCAAACCATGTGAACAATAAACTAAAAACAATTGTATCTAGTTTTCAGTACAGGAAGTAAACTTATGAAAGATTGTTTGGAGTCACCTTAACAACATTAAAATATCTGAAAGTCAAATATGGCGTCAAGACAGTGGACGAAAACATTCATCTGTAAAATTGTCTATCGAAATTGAAGTATTGCAAGAGCTCAGGAAATAATCACGTTCTTAACAAGAGGAATGTTTTGTTTTAGATCTGGGCACATTTAAAGGTATGCAGTAGTAATGACGTTGTTATCAATACAAACATAAGTTTGGGATCCTTACAAATTCATGTAGTACGTCTCTAAGTTGTGAACGTTACAAATTCATATAGTAGGTCTCTAAGTTGTGAACGTTACAAATTCATATAGTAGGTCTCAAAGATGTTAACGTAACAAATTCATATAGTAGGTCTCTAAGTTGTGAACGTTACAAATTCATGTAGTACGTCTCTAAGTTGTGAACGTTACAAATTCATGTAGTACGCCTCTAAGATGTGAACGTTACAAATTCATGTAATTAATTTCTAAAACTTGCAGCTAACCTCATGTTACAAAACGTGAATGAAACGCAACATAAACAAGTTATTTCTTCACTAATCGTTCGAAATCGTTTCTTCATTCTTTTTGTCATTTCTGACAGAGTACATGACAGTGACACTAACTTAGTATTATCTAACATGAAAAATGTTTCACTACAGGACAAAATAACTGACGAATTATAACAGTAGTAAACTATACATGCTACACATGCTTCTGATAGGGAGGCAATCTTGGATGTAATGAAAGTCATCAACTTTGATAGCACAGGTGGAGTAACGACACAACCTTGTTTAGCCACAGTCCGAATGGTGAAGGGTTCATAACATACAGAAAACTGTCATGGTCATTTTGTTACAGAGAATCCTCAGGACTGTATTTACCAGGACATCAAATCGAGCTTCCATTTTCCACATAGCTTCACAACTAACAAAATTAATAACCTCAGTGAAATCAATTGAAACTGTATATATGTTCTGGAGTAGCTCTTAAAACTGTATATATGTTCTGGAGTAGCTCTTAAAACTGTATATATGTTCTGGAGTAGCTCTTAAAACTGTATATATGTTCTGGAGTAGCTCTTAAAACTGTATATATGTTCTGGAGTAGCTCTTAAAACTGTATATATGTTCTGGAGTAGCTATTAAAACTGTATATATGTTCTGGAGTAGCTCTTAAAACTGTATATATGTTCTGGAGTAGCTCTTAAGGTTTTCTTTGCTACTGATGAACAACAAGTCATCTCAGTTCTTCCACTGAATGTGCTGAAGCCACATTGTAATTTGAGAAGAATATCCTCAGTATGAGGATCAGGGGAAGGATATTCTCTGAAATGGATAGGAGAGCAATACATCAGTAATCCTCACAGAATGTCTTGTTTCATTTCTTGAAAATCGTGATGTTGTTACCCTTCTCGTGTCCCCCAAACTTTTTATTCCAGCTTGGAAGAAAAAGTTAGTGTAATTTTATCTACAGTTTCTTGCCACCAGCATTGTAAATTGAAACAGAAGTCTATCTGACACTCAGTTGCCTTTCTGCTCTTTGCTGTTATTACAGCACATAAAACTTCATTCAGAGTGGGATAGCAGACAAGGTGTCTTTTTTCAGGATGTTGAGGAAGGCTGGTGGTAACGTTCATCACATTCGACTCGTGGTTCAGGAGTCTCTCGAAGTGCTCAAATAGTTTTATTAAATGTAAGAAAAGTCAAGCCATTCTATGATTACATTTGAGAAGGAATATGAGAGATTTAGTCATAAGTAATTGTATTGCTTGGAAGATGTCGTATCCTGGTTATTAGCATGGTTCTGGATCTTTTTTTGCTTTGTCTTGTAATTACTGATTTTTAATTTCTGATTTTTCCTTTAAACTCTGAGTTTAAGATGTTAGTGTGTGCTTTTCTCCTGCTTATACGAGATTATTTTCTATTTTGTACGAGAATAGTTTGAATTTTGAGGTCAGTTTTATCCATTCAAATCATTTGTGATGTTGGCAAGTGGACTCAAAACGTGAAATATGGCCAGTCTCTTCCAGAGATCAACAATATTCCCTTCAATCGTAGGCAAAGCTGTTTGTTTTGTTTGGTTTTAATCTCGCGCAAAGTAGGCAAAACAGAAAGTTTATCAAGAAGGTATTAGAGTCAATCATTCGTATGGATCTTGAAGAATTTTAATTTTAAATGTTCATTTCCTTGTTATCGGATGTTTTAGATGTTTTCCAGCAGTAAGAGTTAGAATGTGGACAATCTACAAAGTTAAGGTGATCTCATCTTCCACAACAAATTATATTGTAGCACAAAAAAGTGAGCCAATTTATGAACGACGTCTTATATAATAGTCGTATTTTGGTAAAGATGAGTAATATCAGTCAACTTTTTTCAAATCTAATTCCACAAACTGCTGAGTCTGTCATGCGCACTTAGGGACAAGCAGTAGAAGCAGACAAGTAATGTTCAAACCATCGTTCATCGCATATTTATGTTTTTGTACTACTGCTAACGTATAGTTTTTACATCATTTATAATTATCTAAATCTTTAAAGCAAATTTTGCAAATTTAAGCCAAACATTTTACTGAAAATGCTTTATCAAAAATTTGCAAGAAATTTAAATTCACAAACTGATCGTTCACATTCGGTGAACAAGGTTTTGTTGTGCCTTTTCGTCTCTTTGTAGTAATAATACTAATTCACAAGGTAAGCACGCAAGAAGCTAATGAGACACATCATTCAGTGTGAGATGCGTGTTCCTCAAGTGACTTACAATGTTATATCTGTGACATATAATTACGAGCGAGATGAGACTCCAATTGAATAAAAACAAGAAATAAGTAGAAACTTATTTAGACTGTTAAGAAGTTTAAGGTAAAAAATTGTACGTTTCTGTTGTACCTTGCAATCGTTATAGAAGGAAACAAGGTGTAATTTATGTTTTATTTCGTATAGTGGTTACAAGGTTATCGATTGACCGAGTCCCTATTGAATAATGGTAAAAACAAAACAGATAAACAATAAAGTTTCACTGGAAAAGCTAACAATAAAAATTTTAATATTTAAATCATAGGCTAACGGTAGGTTTACTTACAACTGTAAAACCCATGGTTTGATATTGCGTGTTGGACTAAGCTTAGACAGCCAGTTGAGTGAGTAGCTTTACAATAAATCAAATAAACAAAGAAATACTTATGTTTCTCACGACGTTTGGTATTAACATTTTTACCAAAATAAAGTTCCCCACTGGTACAGTGGTAAGTCTACGGACTTACAACACTAAAATCAGAAGTTCGATTCCCCTCGGTGGACTCAGCAGGTAGCCCAATGTGGTAAGAAAACGCACACACAAACACACCAAAATAAAGCAGAGAACATTTCGACCTTCTTAGGTCATCTTCAGGTTAACAAACAATTTGTTTAGAATGAAGCACAAAGCTACACAATGGGATATCTGTACTCTGCCCACCACGAGTATTGAAACGCGGTTTTTAGCAGTGTGAGTTCGCAGAGTGGGTATCATAGTAAAATGAGTTCCCAGATTTCAATACTTATGTTGTGTGTTATTTTGTACGCTACGAATTGCTCTCTTCTTTCTAACGTCCCCTATGTGATGTCCTGAGTTTTATGTAAATAACGCCTTTGTAGTATAGACACAGATGTTGCTTGATGCTTGAGAGATTCGGACTCTCTGGGGCTGGAATTTTTCAGTATTTCAATGTGATATCAATCACAGTTTACTATTCTAATTATTCCGGACACACAATGATGATCTGACATAGAGTGAAATAAAATCGGGATACCAACCCTGTGTTCCAATTTCTAGCATCACTTCTGAATATAGCTAGAACTACAGTAAAAGACAACAAATCAAATTATTAGATTTGCTTGTGTTTATTGCTGTATGAGTAACTAAAATATAAATATTAAAACTAATAAGATTAAATAAGAAAACGTGTGATAAATTGTAACACTCTCATGGCTGAAAGGGCGAGCGTGTTTGGTGCGACGGGGATACGAACTCGCGAATTACGAGTCGCGTGTCTTAACCACCTGGCCACGCCGTGACCAGTTTTACATAGACACTAACAACAGATAATGTATCTCTCCACCATCGTTATGTCCGCTAAGTTATTTTCATTTTTAAGAAGAATTTCAGAATCTTCTTGACCCAAAGGTAAGATTAATAACAAAGCATTAATCACTTTCTGTATGACCGATATTAATAAAACGAAATCATTCGAGTAAAATAATAAATAAACGAAATACTAAGCAGAACCGAATCAAAATGAATGTGCCAGAAAAAAATATATAAAAGAAAGATCAAACATTGGCCTAACATACTAAACTGAGAAATGTTTGTAAATCACTATCGAAGAATGTTTTAAAATAATCTTTAATGTAAAAAGTTTTAATAACAGTGACGTAAGAGCCACAAATAACTTTTAAAATTACACAAAAGTTAAGGTTGTATTTTTAAAGATTGTAGAAACTGGGACACTACTGGGAAAGATTAATAGTTTGGTTAAAATGTTAATATCCTGTTAACTTGAAATACGCTTAAGGATTGTGGATACGAATAACAACAGGAAATACGATAACCATGTGAACTTTGTGGTTAAAAGTAAAATACCTTTATAATTTAGTGGTGAACTATATAGATTCCAAAGATTTATTTTGTTATGAAAAAAAAGTGTGTTATATGGAAACGCTTAGTTATATAATATGAAGTAAATAACTCTATGTTTAATTGAAGAACAAATAGTGCATTAGTCGCATAAAATGGCCGAGCGCGTAAGGCGTGCGACTCGTAATCCGAGGGTCGCGAGTTCACGCCCGCGTCGCGCTAAACATGCTCGCCCTCCCAGCCGTGGGGGTGTATAACGTGACGGTCAATCCTACTATTCGTTGGCAAAAGAGTACCCCAAGAGTTGGCGGTGGGTGGTGATGACTAGTTGCCTTCCCTCTTGTCTTACACTGCTATATTAGGGACGGCTAGCACAAAAAGCTCTCGAGTAGCTTTGTGCGAAATTCCAAAACAAACAAACAAACTAGTCACATAAAAATATAGATTGTAGCAACGGAATGATAAAACACAATCTAGCCCTAGTAAAGAAGACAACTGTAGATGTAAAACTCATATAATGATGGGTATACAGTTGCAATCAGTTTTGTAAACCTAATCTGTGAGATAAAACCAGAAGATAAACTTCAAATATAGATGTGTTCGCACGCACAACGCTTGATATATAAAAACATAATACACCATTTGTAGCTTCTTATGTGAAGTTAGGTTCTTTTTATGAAACAGTAGAACAGATAGCTCTCATAACAGAATATATTCTAATATTCTCAATCTGTAACTTGCCTTATAATATTCCTTATGGTTTTCAAATTATGCTGTGTTTTTAGTTTAAGTCAAATGGTTTGAAATGAAAACGATCAGAGACAAGGTTCATACTCTTAATATTTCCTAAAGAAGCTACAACGCTTGTGTTAGTATATACAACGAACAAAAATAGCGCGGCTGGTTTAGAATGTCTATAAATATAAATATAAGTGGCACCAAAACACCACACGATAATTTGTCTTCATAACTGATATCAAAAACATGTTGTAACGTATCTTCCCTATTGAGCGTCAATAGTGTTAGCGAGAACATGTGGTGTAAGGCGTTACTAGTTTAATACACTTGTCATTTATTAAAATTATTTTTATAGATGTCTGGCCAACGGTCTACAGTTTCATAGCCCAAGTTCACAATGAACACAAATATTAGTGTTGTATATTGTTTTGGTGTTCGTTTGATATGACGAACATATAACTACATGTTTGTTTTATATCGCGATGAGAAACTCGGCGATTATCTGACTTACAACATTTTATTGTTATTACGTATGTCTGTTGTCGAAACGTAGGAGTAAGCTGATTAATAAAGTACCATTTACTTTATTTATGTCTTACGTGAATTATTAAATATGAACCTTCAACTGATAATTTGTCAAACTTAAATAATCTTCGACTAATGACTATTCTTTGTGGTTCGTTATATTGAATTATACTGATGTCCGTAAGGTAACCAGTTGCCGTGAAAAACCAAGTGATCATCTGGTAATTCGGTTACCGGTAGTCCATAAAGTAATAATTATTAATTATTATATTTAGGTTTCTAGATGTACTTCTAACACATTTTATTTAACTTATTACGTAGCAATTTAGAGGATAAATAATGTTAAAAAAAACGAAAATTGTTCAATATAAAAACCGTAAGACACAAAAGGCACAGTGAGGTTGTGAATAATTTGGGCTCTCTGTGCTATTCCCATCGAGGATGTCAAAACCCAATTTTTAGCATCGTAAACCTGCAAACAACCATCAAGCCACTGTGGAACAGGCTTTCAATAAATAAATAAAAAACGAATGCAGAGATCTTGGAACATAATTTAAATTATGATACGACATGCACAAAATGTATTTCTCCAACAATTTTGGGACCAATGTACCCAAGCATAATCTATGTAAATAATTAAGTAAGAAATTAGTAACTGATATAATTCGTATCGTATTGAATTCCAGTAATGTAGTGTCCGGCATGGTCAGATAGTAAAGGCACTCGACTCGTAATTCGGGGGTCGCGAACTCGAACCCCCTCTCACCAAATATGCTCACCCTTTCAGTCGTGGGGGCGTTATAATGTGACGGCCAATCCCATTATTCGTTGGTAAAAGAGTAGCCCAAGAGTTGGCGGTGGGTGGTGATGACTGGCTGCCTTCCCTCTAGTCTCACACTGCTAAATTAGGAACAGATAGCCCACGTGTAGCTTTGCGCGAATTTCAAAAGAAACCAAACAATCCAGTAATGAGTGTGTGTGTTTTCTTATGGTAAAACCACGTTGGGCCATCTGGTTGGTTCACGGAAAGGAATCAAACCCCTCATTGTAAATTTTTAGACTTACCGCTGTCCCACCGAGGAACTCCAGTAACGAGTAAATAATGTATTAATTTATTAGTTTTGGCATCAAAGAGATTTTACTCAAAGCTTCATAAAATGTCTATAATTACTATACGAGGCCAAACGTATATACGTCATGCATAATTAACCGACTATAACTTATTTAAGAAAACAAGCACAATAGAAGATGTAAATTTGGTAGAGACACGTACGGATCAATATATACGCAACCAAGTTAGCTATAGTGATACAGAAAGTTTTAGTTCTCCGAAACGTATTGAAACAAGAAAGTTAAAACTACAAAACTGAGTTTAATTTGGCTGAGACCAACATAATTGTGGTGATTTGTCATATTGAGATTCCAGAAGAAAAGGCTCAGACTGAATTCGAGCGATATGGTACGTCAAACTTTAACCACAATTCTACAGTTCACAGAAGGAATGTTTGTTTACTTCCAGTGGAACGGCAGTATGTCTGCGGACTTACAACTCTAAAATTCGGATTTCGATATCCATGATGAGCAGAGTACAGTTAATCCATTTTGTTGCCTTATATTTAACTTCATATAAACAAACCAACAAATACATGTGTTTGTTTAGTATTTTATTGTTTTCTCGAGTACAAAATTTTAGCTCAAATCCCTCTCATCTCCTGAATGATGAGACATCCAATTATTTTTTAACTTTAAACTCTTTCAGTTGTTGTACATGACCACGCCAAATGTCTCACAGATTGATTTACTCTAATAACCGCGACTATTGAGGATTTCCTCTTGTTTTTATACGCTTGTTTGGAGTAATCATTTACTTATTTAGATAAAAATTCATTGAAATAGTAAAAATTTAATTGATTCTATAAACACTTATGTTGCAATTTAGACGGCTTTAGTTTTACTCTAGGCCTGGCATGGCCAAGTGCGAAAGGCGTTAGACTCGTAATCCGAGAGTCGCGGCTTCGAATCCTCGTCATTCAAAAACACAATTCACGTGAAACAAATATTAAAAAAAGGATTATCAACAACAGATGGCAGCACATTTTCTATGAAAATTTATTTTGTATATTAAGCTCAAACTTAGGACCTTCAACTGACATGGTCAATGATCTACCCCAGTGAGCCATTCAATAGTACAAACCACTCCATTTCCCTTCATTCATAAGGCTTTTTAACTATGAGTATGAAACTTCATAAAAATACGTGTTCTCATGGTCAAGAATTTAATAGATTGAATTACCATCAAATATAATTTTAGCGTTGTAAATCCGTGGATTTACTGCTCTACTAGCGAGGAGCCCATCCAATCACAAGTCTACTAGATTCATGTATGCATTTGTTATTTCAATATTTAAACCTACAGACACTGTGTAGGCCTACCGAACTAAGCTCACAACCATTTGTACTCATTACAGTTCGCATACTAGTAACTATTAACATATCAAAGGTATCTCCACAAAATTTGGTAGATTTTTAATAACTATTACAAGGCTTTTGCACACATAAAAAGTAATGTTTTCAATGAAGTATTTTTGTTATTTATTTATTCATGAAGTTGTCGATTTTCTTGAATAGCATCTAGAACCTCTCAAACGAATATATCATTTTTTCAGCGAAAGTTTATATTTTTTTCTGTTATTACGTTTATTACTTCATTCTTCAGCCTGTAGAAAACTCATCGATTATAATGAAAAGAAAAATTGTAAAATCAGAAATAGAATGAACAGCTGTGTTCGCTCGCCTTCATTGGTGATCAGTGGTTTCAAAATACGTACCCTGAAAGTTTCAAAGTATCCCATAAATTTTCTGTGTTTATTTTACTTTCAACATATAACGTTAAAACCTATATAAAAAGAGCTGAAATCACTCACCATCCGAGCTCGTCTTTGAAGAGCATGCCGTACTACGACTCTTTAGAGAACATGAAGGCACGTGCAAAACAGAAAAGTGTCATGCTCAAAAACACAATATTCGACTAAGCGGTTTATGTTACCTACAACATTTACAAAATAAATTTCCAATGGTAATAACATTGCAATTAGAATGTGTGAAAACATTCATTATATGGTTCGAAGTTGTACTGGTCCAATAAACATTGTAGGTTCTGAGCCTCGCCGATTCATTTGTATCGCAGGCGTTTCAGCACTACTGCTAATTTATTTGATGTCTGTCGAATTTTGCAGCATATGTGTATGGTGTTATTTGGGCACGTGCTTATAAAGTTAACTTCCCTCTTGTTTTAAAGTTGTCAAGTTTCAAATGTGGCATAATGTGGTGTCAAATCTACCTAAATTCAGATAATTATATTGTTTTTGAATTTTGCGCAAAGCTACACAAGGGTTATCTGCACTAGCCGTCCCTAATTTAGCAGTATAAGACTAGAAGGAAGGCAGCTAGCCATCACCACTAACCGCCAAGAAGGAGTTATGTCAGTTCACAGGGAGATGTTTTTCTGGTCTATTCAGTCACATACTTGTGGTGCTCTGGTAGTTCTTTCATTGAACGACCAGACATGGCCTTGTGGATTTGAGTGTTAAATTTTTCGAATCCCGATCGCACTAAGCATCCCCTCCCTTTTAGCTGTGGTTGTGTTATAATGTGATAGTCATTCTCACTATTCGTTGGTAAAAAAATAGCCCAAGAGTTCTCTAGTCTTACACAGCTAATTTAGGGACGACTAGCGCAGATAGTCCAAGTGTATCTTGGCACGAAATTCTAAACAATCAAATTATTTCATTGAATCTTTAAGAAATTATAAAGGAGTTAATCATTTACTGTGACAGAGTTATTCCAAAGATGAGTAGGAATTATCATACAATATTTACAGGCTAAACCTTTATCTCCTCTTTCAATAAGTATAAGTAGTGGACAGTGTGAAATTGTTAAACAGCTTCCATCTCACGGGAGCTCCTCTTTCAATAAGAATAATTAGTGGACTTGTATTTTATAAATAATGTTGGTGTGATGTTTGTCAGTGTAGTTCTTACATAGTATAGAGCTTAGTTTTATGCCTGGTTTTGGAATAAATTTGGTATTAACTGGGATGTCATATTTTTTTACTAGTTTTTGCCAAATGTTGGTTATTTTTCTGCTGATGTCGGGAATATACGGTATGCAGCAGTATATGGTTTCGTGAGATATTTTTACTTTTGTTGGTTGATTTTGCTTTCTTTCTAGGTGTGTGCGTATAATGTTTTCTACGGTTTGTGGAGGAAACTTATTGATGTTGATGAAGTATTGTTTTATTTTGTCTAATTCATCGTTAATTTTATCTGGTGAGCATAGTTTTATGGCTGTGTTTATTTGGTTTCTAAGTATATTGAGATTTTGTTTTGTTTCATGTGCTGAGTCCCAAGGAATGTATAGTCTGGTATGGGTAATTTTTCGGTGGATTTCTGTTTTAAATTGTGTATCAGTTCTTCAAACGTGGTCAGGTATCGGTCACCTTTGTTTCTTTATGAACCTGACGATGACCGAAGAAGGTCAAAACGTTGTTCGCTCCTCTACCTAAAAGAAATTTTCTCAACCCATACCGGCCGTTTCCACATATATAATAAGTATAATTAGTTGACAGTGTGAAATTGTTAAATTTTTTTGTTTGTTTTGGAATTTCTTGATTAAAAAGTTAAATCTCATGTAATTATAAAAGATATTCAGCTTTTGTCGTTAAAGAATTTTTCCAAGTATGAATAAAATAATTATGGTTAAAAAGTTATATTTTTTTTAATAGAAGTTTTTCCTTTGCTGAGTGTAATTAGGTTGTGTGGAAGGTTGCTTTTCAAAAAGAGTTTTGCTTTAATATATTAAATCATCAGAGAACTGTGAAAGGGCCCGGCATGGCCAGATAGTTAAGACACTCTGAAGATTGCGGGTTCGAATCACCGTCACACCAAACACGCTCACCCTTTTAGCTGTAGGAGCGTTATAATTTTACGGTCAATCCCACTATTCGTTGGCAAAAGAGTAGCTCAAAAGTTGGTGGTAATGACTAGCTGCCTTCCCTCTAGTTTTATGCTGCTAAATTAGTGATGGCTAGCGGAGATGTCTTTTGTGTAGCTTTGCACGAAATTCAAAAACAAACAGTTATTATCTCGTTTGTTTGTTTTGGAATTTCGCACAAAGCTATTCGAGGGCTATCTGTGCTAGCCGTCCCTAATTTCGCAGTGTAAGACCAGAGGGAAGGCAGCTAGTCATCACCATCCATCGCCAACTCTTGGGCTGCTCTTTTACCAACGAATAGTGGAACTGACCGTAACATTATAATGACCCCACGGCTGAAAGGGCGAGCATGTTTGGTGTGATGGGTATTCGAACTCGCGACCCTCGGATTACGAGTCGAGTGCCTTAACCACCTGGCCATGCCGGGTCGGAAAAGAAAGCATTGATCGAAACGTATCCAGCCTTGAAAGGTTATATATTTGTGATAAACACTTATTAATCGTTAAATATCTGTAGTTTTTCCGATATGTTGAAAATTTGGGCTACTTTTTTACCAACGAATAGCGGGATTGACCATCACATTATACGCCCCCATGGCTGGGAGGGCGAGCATCTTTGACGCGACTCGGGCGCGAACCCACGACCCTCAGATTACGAAGCGCATGCTTTAATGCGCGAGGCCATGCCAGGCCATATTATATTATCGCGTATCTGTGTGTATTTTTCTTATAGTAAACTTTCAAGTGGCTGTCTGCTGCGTCTAAAAAGGGAAATCGAACCCTTGATTTTAGCGTTGTAAATCTGTAGACTTGTTCCAGCGGGAGACCATTGTGAAAGTGTGTTTATGTTTGTGTTTTTCTTATAGTAAAGCCACAGCGGGTTATCTTCGGAGCTCAGCGAGGGGAGCGCACCCCTGATTTTCGCGTTATAAATCCATGGACATACAGCGGTACTAACGGTGGGCCATTGTGAAGGAATAACACAACTGTTATATTAGTTAATGAATAATAGAAATTAAACCTCTCAATAGAATTATAAGGTACAGTGAGGTAAACTCAAATACGAGTATTTTGCACTTGTACAGTTTCTTAGATGTTCTGAAATAAGTCGACTGCTGTTTTATTATCCAAAAAGTGTGTTTCTTATTATCAGTAATTTACATTTGAAATTTTATCAACCAAAATGATAAGTAATTTATTTTATAAAATGGCTGATTGTTTAGCAGTTGTGCTGCTGAAAGAGAAATATATATTAATTTAATATGAAGTATAGCAAAGAGAAAAAAAGGAAAGCTGCAAAATATTTTTATTAAAAATAAAGTTTTTTTTCAAAAGCTTTAAAGAAATGAATAATGATTGTATCTCTGGATTCGTTAGCAAGTTTAAATGTTTCTGTACTATTGATTTCATTTATCAAGATTGATGCATGAAACGTTTTTATAAGTTTGTTGCTGTTTTGAATAAATCACAAAGCTACACAGAGGAACTATCTGTCCTCTGCCCATCACGGATCGAATCCTTATTTCTAGCGTTATACCTTTGCCTACCGCTGTGCTACGGCAATACTTTTTATGTACAAATAAATAAAAAGTTATTGAATTTGATTTTGTTAACTGATGAAACGATATTTATGATGCTTCTTTAATTTTATACAGGATAGTTTAAAACTTATTTTTAAACTACGTAAACCATCAAAATTTATTTATAAATAATGTTTTCAACAGATTTTAGAATTTTTTTCTTGTTTCATTTCGTGGCAATTTTATATTTAGATTTGTTTTTGAAGTATTTCACACAATAATGTATTATTTCTGATTTTTAAGTTACCAGCAATAATACTTTATGATAAGTATAATAAATAAAATATTTCCACAATCACAAGGTGAATTGTTAACTTCATTTACATTTAAATGATTTTTTAAAAAAAATTGTAACTGTGGTGGACGAATTGTAGCTTCGTATTTATAGCTAACTGTAGACCTTAAGTTTTTTTAAAAACAAAAATATTGTATTTAATAGATTGGTGAACAATTTTAGAAATATGCAAATCATTGAATATTCTATGTGTAAAATTAATATTTAATTATGATGTCTGAACTTATGCTTCCTCTTTGTGTAAAGCTAGATAAATCATTGAGTTTTGATCGGTTTTATAACGTCTAAAAGTAAGTGTTTTCTGTGATCATTTCAAAAATCAAAATGTTTAATTATATAATTAACACTTTTATTTTAGGAAAACTAAGTTGATAAATCTTGTTGAGAATAATTTATGCACATTGGAATAAAATTATTGTCAAAATTACCACAGAATTCTAATAACAAGCCCCCCAGTGGCTTAGCGTTATGTCTGCGGACTTATACGCTAAAATCCGGGTTTCGATACCCGTGGTGGGCAGAGCACAGATAGCCCATTGGGTAGCTTTGTGCTTAATTCTAAACAACTAAACTAATCTAATAACAAAACAAATATATCGTTATAATTTGTTTCATTTATTTCTTATTTTCTTAATTTTATAAAAAAGCTATTTATAAAGAAGATATTAGTAATAGAGTTATCATTACTAAAATTCAAAGCAGTAGATGTATTATAATCTTTATTTAATCCACAAGGATAGAATAATTTAATTTCAAAATATAAAAGTTCTCTCGTCAAAGTCTATTCGTATCTTAATTAACAATTTCCAATATGGTTATCTTAACAGAAGTGAAAGGATCAAAACTAAAATGTTTTCATTTTGTGGAATCTCTAAGTTTTTTTTTAACTTGAGATCCATGCAAGTTTATAGGTGTATTTAATGGAA
The DNA here is from genome assembly GCA_011833715.1 of Carcinoscorpius rotundicauda. Taxonomy (NCBI): domain Eukaryota; kingdom Metazoa; phylum Arthropoda; class Merostomata; order Xiphosura; family Limulidae; genus Carcinoscorpius; species Carcinoscorpius rotundicauda. Next base: position 91,944,377 of record CM022396.1, on the reverse strand, counting down.
TTGAAATTTAACAAACATATTTCATGTTAAATTCCATACAATTTAACAAATGAACAACATTAATTATTTTGCAAAATGAGTTTGTGTCAGTAATAGGAGTGTTCAGAGTAAGACGTGTGAGATATCGTTTGCTGTTACGTTTTATAACGTCAGCACCAATATAAATGCTATAATTAGTTTTCTAGGCTAAATTACTTTTGGCACAATTTTTCTGTAAGTTAAGGGAATAATACTGCATAAAGATTGATTTCTTTTTAACTTCCATTGGCCAGGGTCACATGAAAGAAATTCATAAAAATGAAATAATCATAAAAACAGAAATCAGGAAAACGAAATGTAGGCGCTTTTTCATTTTAGGCTTCACAACGACGTTTCAAGTGTTACTACCTTGTCTCCATTTTGAACGTTCCAAGAATTATTTCTTCTTCATTATAGTACCTTCTGTTTTTTACATGTACGTTTTCAGCTTCACTGCACTTCTACACTTTAAACTTATTTAACTTTAATCTGAAGTATTTCTTTAGGCTTACATGTTCTAACTGATTCTGAAGTCCTTAATAGCTCCTTCAAACTCACACCACAGTTCTGTTCCTCGATAAGTCTGTGGGTTTATAACGCAAAAATTCGGGTTTCGATATTTGTGATGAGATCAGCACAGAAAACTCAAAGCGGTTTGATGCTTAATAAGCACACAAATATTACAATACTGCTTTTTTATGAGAATTTCTGTCACAATTTAATGTCTAACTCTATTTACAACCATAGTTTACCAGTTTCTGTACCATATAATTCCCAACTTCCAATACACGTTTCTTTCACTGTATTTTATTACATCTCTTGTTTGTTTGTTTGTTGAATTTCGCGCAAAGCTACTCGAGGGCTATCTGCGCTAGCCGTCCCTAATTTAGTAGTGTAAGACTACAGGGAAGGCAGAAAGTAATCACAATCCACCACAAACTCATGGGCTACTCGTTTACCAACGAATAGTGGGATTGATCGTAACATTATAACGCCCCTACGGCTGGGAGGGCGAGCATGTTTAATGCAACCGGGACTCGAACCCGCAACCCTCGGATTATGAGTCGAACGCCTTAACATGTTTGGCCATGCCGGGCCATATTTATGCTAATCTATTATCCTAAATCTTATCAAATCAACTTTCATATTTAAACAAAACTGCAAATGCAAATTGTTTACGGTTAAGCTCACCAATAACACTCACTGCTCATCTAACCAAACTATTGGATGTTCGATAATTTTTCCTACAACAGCTGATATTTATCTAAGTTTACAGTCAACCAACAATGTTGGTTACTCATTCGTTTTCTTTTTACCTCAAGGTTATTTCTATCTAACCATATTTCTGAAACAGATATTTAGAATATAGAATTTGTGTGTGTGAACCGCTACTCATGTTATGTAAATATCATTTTTATTTTACTGCAGTTTTTATTACGGAATATTCATAAACTTTAAATTCTATTCCATTTTATTTTAAGTAAAGCAAAAGAAAAAAAAAAGAATCCACTCTCGAGTTCAGCTTTCTAATGGCTTATATTGTTTGGTAGATTCTTTTGGACTGGTGCAAAAACATTACAAAGTCCATCACACTTTCTTGTGACATAAGCGTTGTATCTTTTAACTTCATTTTATTAAAGTCAGCTATATTAAGACGATTTCACAGTAGGACATTACCATAACTTTTAACTTACTAATTTTCTTGTACATTTGATGCTTTTCGCATTCTCGTATATTTTTGAAATTTAGATAGTGTTCACAAAATCAAATTAACTAACTGTCTAAAAATAGCAGGCAGATTAATTAACAGATTTGTTAAAAGTAGCAGGCAGATTGACTGACAGATTTTACATTGTGTAACACACAAGTTTTGTTTCTGGATAGTATATGTTATTTCTTAATTGCTTATATTGTAAAAGTACAGAAAATGGCCATTATTCCCTTCAAACTTTGCTTTTGTGACCTGGATAATGAAATTTAGAAATTAAACTATTTTCTATGTAAAAACGGCCAAATTTGCATATTTTTATTTACATAAGATTTGAATAAAACAACATATGAATCAAGATTTACGTCTATTTATATTAAAGTTATTCAAAAAATGTTTGGAAGGGAGAAGTTTTTTGAGATTTGTGACTGTAATGTAAATCACTTTCATGTATTAGACCCCAAATATAGTCTCCCATCATGTTTTCGTCATACGCTCCCGGGTCACAAAAGCAAAGTTTGAAGAGAAAAATAGGTCTTTTCCATTTACTTTGTGCATCAGCAACTGGGAAATAACACTTTCTGCCCAGGAACAAGAAAAAATAAAAATTTTGTTTCACAGTGTTATTCGTTGTATTAATTAAATGCACTAACTACTCTCGTTTTACATATGGTTCAAATCGTTTTCTAGCTTTCTAGAAGGTTCTAAATCATTAAGCTACTTTGTCACGAAAAATAAAAAGTTCCCTCTCGTCAACAACATTATATTCGTCTAACTTTAACAAAATTATACACAGACTACAGCAAAATATCCCAAACTGTAGTCTGCAATAGTACTTAGGATGCTCCGCTGTAATACATAAAATTTATGAAATTACCTTATTTAAAGAGTTTTTCTTGTGACCTATATCACACTGCATATGTAATAAAGTGACAGGTACTTGACCAACGATAACATCATGACCATTACGGTAGTAAATGTGGGGGTCGTGACCTTGATTGCAGGACTTGAACAGCAACACTACCATCACAGTTTAAAAAATAAAAGGTCATTCTGGATAAAATGTATTTTTCTAGTACCTGGAGTCCCTTTCTGGGACAGCGGTAAGTCTTCGGATTTACAACGCTAAAATCAAGGGTTCATTTCCCCTTGGTGGACACAGCATATGGCCCGATGTGGCTTTGCTATACGAAAACACACACTAGTTACCTAGAACATATTATACATATTTTAAAATGATGGACACTCGACTAACACCGTCATCACTGTCATTATAACAATAAGCAAAGAGGTGTTATTCTTAATGAACGACCTTAACATCATCATTACCATAAAATTTAGTGTTAAATGATCATCTGTGTTAAAGTGTATTGTGCTTGTGATCCAAATTATCATTATATAACGAGGCACACGAAGATATTAATGAAACTGAAGCCGTCTTTTGGGGTGGCTGAATGTTGAAAAAATATTACTTATTACAAAGGAGACATGACTATTATATAATTTTCTTATGAACCAGATCTAACTGAACACATATTACAATGACTGATTCTTGGTCAATGTCATCACAATTACCTTGATAAGAGGGCTTGAATATCATCACAATCCTCACAATTTAACAATAAAATGTCATCTTGGTTAAATAGTACTTTCAAATGATTGATCTCCAACTAATACCATCATTGCGGTAGTAAATGAAGGTTCCTTATTTTTGTTGGTAGAGCTTAAAAAGTATCACTACTATCTGTTACGGATTTACTATCACATATCTATTTTAATATTGATGTTTGTTTAAGTATAATTCATATTTAGAAATGTACATAACTTACACTGTTAGATCTGTATTTCACAATTCCTGTCTATTCTCTAAAGTTGTAGAAGATTCTCGAGTGTAAGAATCAACGATATATGTGTATACATAAACCTTAGCGTATTGTCACTACTGTTGTGCAGGCTGAAATTTCTAGAAACTTTTCTCACACCTATAAATGTAACCAATGTGGCAGTATATATTATTGAACTGTTACAGTTGGCATTAGATAAAGTCCGGAGTCTGTAATTGTAACCAACGCTTGTTAATTATGAACGTAAGATATTTATCCAGGAATGTTTTTAAATTCCGAACATTGCAAACCATTTAACTTGAGAAGTCCGTTTAACTTTGGTTATTAATATTTTTACGAAGACATTATGTAACATTAGCATTAAAAAGAGGTCCGTTATGGCCAGTAGGCTAAGGCACTCGAATCGTAATCTGGTGGTCGCGGATGCGAATCCCCGTTACATCAAGGCATTATAAGGTTAGGTCAGTATCACTATTTATTGGTAAAAGAGTAGCCCAAGAGTTGGCGGAGGGTGGTGATGACTAGCTGCTTTTCCTCCAGTATTACACTGTAAAATTAGGGACAATTATTGCAGATAGCTCTCGTATAGCTTTGCGCGAAATTCAAAAACCAACCAAAGAAACAAGTTTTGAAAAAAACTCGATGTGTGATCAACGAATGATATAGAGCTATTTTGTTCCCTGTTAAATGAATTGTACCTACATTAACTCTAAAATAACTGATCATTATGCCGGATATATGAGCGACCGTTTTAGCGTATTATTAGAAAAAAATCGCATTATTTATGGTAGCCAAGATTTTCAATGGTTGTTGTTTTTTGATAAGGAGTTCAATAGGATGGATTTTCGGAGCGTGAATCATTTGAAAACCTTGTCAACTCTTAATATTAAATATTCTCGTACTTGATAATATAAGTAGGTGTCACGAAAGAATGTATATGATAAGATGAATAATGATATCAATTATAAGAAACAATGACACGTGATTAATTATTATTATTATTTTATTTGACATAACTGGGTTGTGCGGAATAAACAGAACCTGGGGAGCAATCGCTCAAATGAAAATAACATAAAAAAAATTATGGTAGAAGGAAATTGATAAATGTATGGAAGGGAAGATTATAAGCAATATGGATTTGTAAATCTTATATATTACCTTCATTTTCGTTGGAAACACTAAGATGATGGCCTTCCAGCTATAATCAAGAATGAGCCAAATACGAACGTTACACTTACCCACTTCGGATTGAATAGTGTATGATAATTTTATATGCAAAAACGGCTCGTTTGGGTTGAGAAAATATTTTAAATAGAAGGTCGAAACGTTGTTCGCTCTTCTATTTAAAATATTTTCTCAACCCAAACGAGCCGTTTTTGCATATAAAATCCTCAACAAGTGGGTTTCTCGACATCATTGAGTGTATGATAAAGTACTGTAACATAACGGTCAGCAAAAAATGTCTATCCTTGAATTACGGAAAGGTAAATTATTTTTTTCCGCACCAATGAAGCGACCCTAGAAATATCTATAAAAGTATACAATTCTTTTCTTGTCATATGGGAAAACTAACATACACGAATACATAATGTATTGTTTCTTTATTGTGAAACATAACGCTATATAATAGACACAGTGTACTATCTTTCATACGGGTATCGAAACGAGGTTTTTGGTGTTATCAGTCTTAAGACTTCCTGCTGCACCATTGGGGACATGAAAAGAAGTAGCAGAAAAATTAAACATTTTCTAAAGTAATTAATAACACTAATTACAATTTTGCAGAAACAGTTAACACATAAAATGTTTGTACCATGTGTTACAAATAAAGATGACGTTATATTACAAATTATAGAAATATTACTGAAATATTCCAACAAAGAAGATATACTCATAATTATATTACATTGGGACTTTGGATATGAATATAATAATATACGAAGGAAAAGTGATCCATTATATTTTAAATAGTTCTGTTGTTATGTACATTCATTTTGTCCATATTTAATTGAAGTATATTACATCATTTCAAACCTATATAAATACTATCTATCTTAAAAAACCAAATACGTAAAGGACATTTAAAGCAAAATAAGAAATGTTATTTTTATTGTTGTTGTGACGTCAACTAACGCCATTTTGAGTTGCATTAAGCCTACTATAGTGATACTAATAGTATTACTATTAGGTTTGCATTGTTTGAATTCGAAGATAATTTATGGTAACAATAGCGTTTGAACTTTGACTTAACATGTTTCCTCTGCAGCGTAAGTAGTACTGAATTATTCTATTCATTATGACTTTTAAAGTTTTATATTTTAATTTTATGCTTTCGAACTTCTTGTAAATCACCAAATCATTAAAATTTAAATGCAAATGTAAAGGATACTTATTTAATGATTTAGAGTTATACTTTATGTTATTAAATAATAAATTTCTAGGTTAGAAGTAATTCTCATTATATCTCTACAACAATTTCATATAGCTTAGGAGGTAAAAAATATACGTAACATTAATAAATGATTTAGGCCTCACGTAAGTGTTAAGAGGTAGACAAATACTAAAATATGTACTGAACGTGAGAAACGTCATTGTCGGAATAGACATAAACATACTTATAACTGTACAATTCTACAACCACTGTTTGTTTTAAGTAATTTATTTCAACTGTCGCAACTTTTTTAAAATTTTAATGCATAAGCTTTCGATTCGATTACTTAAAATTTCTAGCTCTATAGGTGCGAGATATTTAATAAACAACCGGATCTAATTGCACAATTGTAATCAAAAGTCGCCCAGCACCAACGAAAAACGAGAACATGCGTAGGTTTATTAAAAATAAAATAAAAAAAGCCTGAAGTTTAAAATTAGATAATGTTACAGGGACATAGCAAACGATATTATTATTATGGTTTGTTATGCTTAAAGATAAAATCAACAGTAAAAATAAATAAACTAAGACAAAGAATAAAAATAATAGATTATTTTAATACTAGCGTTAGAGTCAATACATGGTTTGATTTCTTCAGTGAAAGGTAACCAGCATGTATGAAGGGAAAAATCTAGGATTATGGTTAATATCTGTAGGAGAACAACAAATACATACTGCTATTGTAATGGCTTCTTTAATTTTTCTCTTTATACTATCACATCCCTTGACAATAATTTTTATATTCTTGAATCAATGTTGTGATTTTCTTCTCCAGGTCTATATCTACAGAAACACATGTGATGTATCTTTGACATCTGAATATTAACAGGATATTTGGTTTCTCCAATGTATTCTCTTTTACATTCATACAGTACATTGTAGACATTTCCTCTGAGTAAAAGTCAGATGCTGTGACTTAACCTTAGTTAAGATATTGTAAAGGTTAATTAGGCTCTTGAACAGTTTGAATGCTAAAAGTATTCATAATTCTTTTTATTTTTCCCTAAGGGCTGCAAAATAGGGTATTATCATCTTATGTTTTTTTATTTATGGGTTTTTCACCATTAAAGAGTTTTGTTGATGGCTTCTTTTATCAACTATTTGGGATCGTTATTATTAATAAAATTATGTTTAAGATGTTGAAGTTCAGTTAATACATAACTATTTGCTTTGCCTGCTAACGATGTTGTTTTTAACAGGTGTACCATGTGACTGAAGTCAGGATGTTTGGTTTTTGGATAAACAGTAGATATCAGTTTCAGGTCATTCCTTTTCTTTGCAACAAGTAGATTTAACAAAAGATGAATTACTTTCTCTAGATAATTAATAAAATACAATAACTGCAGTGTAATTACATTAAGATACTATTGACTATGTAACTGGCTATTTTCTAGGTTTTACTTGACATTTTTTGTAATTTTGTGTTGTGTAAGACAACTCTGAAACTAAATTTTTGCAGTGAAAGCTTCATCAACAGTCACACTAATTATATTTTTGACACCAAAAATTTTTCTCACAACTGGATTTTCATACTGCAGAATAATACATCCTGGTGTTAAAACTCAACTTGTATGTTAAGAGCACTTTGAATAGGAAGGTTATTTATTTTTGAGTCACCCAACAGGCAATCTTACCATCTCTAATTTGCCCCAGATTAACTACATGCAATATGACTGGTCAAGATAAAGTAACAATAAATAATGTGTAGCTTGGTTGGATCACAACCAGGAGTATACAGAAGTTGGTTGATGGGTAATCTTCTGACTTTGAACTAACTGTTTATGCTGCTTAAGGAAAGAACCACTTTATACGTGTGTAAAAAGTTGGAGAGCAAACATTATGCTTATAAGTCATTGTTTGCCAGCCTACTATTTACTAAAATTTTGTGTTACTGTTAGATGTTAATACATTTAAAAGTTGAAAGAAGTTAATTTATTTTAAAAACAAACTAAACATTAAAATATAGTCTTTCTCTCCAGTCAAGAATAATGTAATATTTCCATATATATACATAACTAGAATAAATATTTCTAAATAAACTTATGTACTAAACTGGATGCTTAACTTTACTAATCTCACAATTATGAGCACTGAATAGAATTGCAAGGTAAGTTAACACTCTAAGACCAAATCAATGCACCTGTTATTTTGCATGCTGCACAACTGGGAAACAAAATGACTGTGTCTTGATACTCAACTGGCATTGGTGATTCATTCAGTAAGTAGGAAGTACCCACAAAATGTGTGACAGTATTTAAGTTTTGAAGGCAGCACACAGCTATTTTTGTTTATTTTAGCTTGCACAGGTTGTAACCATTTAGTAATTGAATAGCAAATACCAGCAATTGTACAAATCTACTCACTAGTAGGATATGTTTTGCCATTTAAGCCATAGAAGCACAGAATGTTTTGGTAATAAAAAATATATGTAAATAAAAGGCTTGTTTTTCAAGAAATTGTGAAATAAAATATACTTAACATTATTAGCTATAAAAATGAATAATATCTATTTAATATATTAAATACAATGTACATATATTGATTGATATTTTGTATTGGAATTATATAGTAGTTGTAAATTCTTAGAAACAAACTCTATACTATGCCAGTTTTGATCTGAAGAAAAATAATTATTTGACTTACATTGGAAATAATTTGAGTATGCTGAGACTGATAAATGAATCAGTTTCACCATTGAATGTATCAAAATGGAATATGTGTATATATTAAAAACAAAAATAAAACATTGAATATTAAACAAGTAACCATATCAGTCTAGTGCATCACATTGACGTGTGTTAAGGCGAGCTCTTTGTAATCTAAGGATCGTGGGTTCGTGCCTGAGTCATACCAAACATGCTTGCCCTCCCAGCCATGGGGGCGTTATAATTTTTCGGTCAGTCCCACTTTTCGTTGGTAAAAGAGTAGCCCAAGAGTTGGCGGTGGGTGGTGATGACTAGCTGCCTTCCCTCTAGTCTTACACTGCTAAATTAGGGATGGCTAGCACAGATAGCCCTCGAGTAGCTTTGTGCAAAATTCCAAAACAAACAAACAAGCATCACATTGACAATTGGTCTGAATGCATTTTTGTCTTGTTCTTAGCTATTGTATCAGAGTAAATATCAGATCCTGTTAACTTGTCCCTGCAAGGTAATCTTTCTATCATTTGAATCTTCCTTATAGTCACCTGAAGTCTGAAATGTTTCCAATAAGTGAATATTTATTCTTGGAGTAGGAGACCAAAAGTGTACGTAACTAATTTGTGTTGAATGATAATTGCATTGTTTAACTTGTAATAAATATGTATAAATTCTTTTTGCTTGGTAAATAGCAATAACATATTGTTTGGATGGCTTTAATGACATATTGACAATTGTGTCAATATCATTTTTCTTCAATCGCCCCTTGTTGTGGGCTTTATCTGTACTAATAAAGGTGTTGAATTAATATCACCTGATGTAACAAGACTTGAATGCCATCTCTAGGAATATTATACAACATAAAATAAATTATAAACAACATATTAAGCAACATTTTAGTTTGTCCCATTATTAATGTAAACTGTGATGTCTTTAGCTTTCTTTTGCATTAGTTGTTCAGCATTTTTATGCTGTAAATTTCTAATGATTAAATGTTATGAAATGCATTGTGAATGAATATATTTGAACAGCTTGTATGCAAAATGTAGTTTTCACCATTGCTAACAATATTGAGCTTCCATTGGTGGTGTATTGATTGCATTCACCCTAATATAAAAGAAACACCCTAATAGTTCTATTCAGTTTTTCTTTTAGTTTTGTGGAATCGCAAGAGGTAAGTAGATTTTTATAGTGTTTGTTTGGTTAATCTCTGATAAACCTCAAGTATAAAGTATATTAACTAGACCAAGCAAGTTCTACTGAGTAAATCTGAATGAAAGATGTTTTTTATGTTGAGAATGAAACCATTTTTCACATTTTATATTTTGTATGGGTAACTTGTTAAACCTCCTTAACATTATCAAATGTATTTATTTGGTAAAACCTTTATATTTCATTCTCTACTGTAATATTAACTATATTAATCACCAATGTGCAGGGAAGTGAAAAGGTGAGAATATAAAATGAATAATACCATTTTTTCTCTTTATTTTGATTGCAGTATCAATAATAATAATAATAATAAAAAAAGAAAGAAAAAGTTTCAAACTACTTATTTGTACAGTTTCATCTGGTGATCTTTTCACACCCATTATCTTTTAATTTTATGGTTGTATTGCTTTAGTGGAGCAGTAATTCTCCAAACAGAAAGCAAAAAAATTGTGATGCGAGTCAATTAGCTGATTCCAGTAAGTCTATCAAAAGTTTCACATGAAATGTGCACATACTGTGCTTAAATTCAGGGCTTGTTAAATATTAGTAGTTTCCTTCCTAAGACTTGTTCTGCCCAGGAGGTACATTTGGTTTTCACATGCAACTCTTTACCTTCCATCTCTCACTTGTACTCCCATGGTAATCCTGTTCAGCTTCTTTGTCCAGTTATGCTCCATAAGGTGTTATGTAGCACTTGCTGTCTCTTTTTGGGGTTCACATTCCTGAACTTTTATTCCTATGATCTGTTTCTTTTCACTCTTAACTGTTTGTGTTTGTTAAACACTTAGGCTGGTGTATTCATATTTTTCCATGTAAGGTAACTGTCTTTTAAACTTATCTTCTCATCAAATCTGTTTTATCACCATTATCCTTTTCTGTTATTTGCCGTCCACTGCAAGAAAGTGTTCAGGTTGGAGTTTGAATTATACATTATACCCTTGTTCATTATCTCACTATCTTGCTGTATTTTTCTGAGGTGGATATTGTCCAGTGGCTATTTTGACCATGTCAATTTGCCTTTGACTTGTGTCTTTTCACAATATTTGCTTTCTTTTCAAGGACCATTTCTTACTGTTATTAATAGGATCTCATTCTGTTGCAAGTTTTTGCTGTTCATATCCACACTATAGATGGTTACAAGGTCAGTCTAATTGACCAACCTTGTATGGAGTTAGGATTAAGAAATTTGCAGAAAAGTTTTTTTGTTTTTTTTTAAGCAAACATTTAAAATATACCTAGGAGGTTTTAAAGATTACACAAATGAAATTTGAGATTTTTGAGATAAAAGTATGAAGTAATATTTTTAATCTTAATATGAAAATCATTTTGCACAGAGACTGATCAAAACAAATACTTTTTATATATATTTAAGGGCAAATCTGTTTTTAGTATGTTAACAATACTTTGCTAAAAATGTTATTTTTTGTATATGAAAGACTTCCAACATATACTGAAAGACTGACAAATTTTATGAAGATATACACTACATTAACAGTTGGTAGTATCAGATTTATTAAGACTTTCAATGAGTACAAAGAGGTCATTCAACTTGGCATATCATAGTTGTGAGAGTTAAAACTGATTACAGTTGAATTCTTATGGTAGCTTTAGGAGTTTTCTGGATTTGGTCGAGAGCTGACGTCCTCTCTGTAATTCAGGTTGCTTGACATATGACACTTAATTTACTTGTTGTTGGGATTGTTCTGTGTATTTGTATGTATCTTTCTAGTTGAGGTTGGAAAGATACTTAGCCATGGTCAGGTGTTTTTCTCTCTTATATTTTGCAAACCATTCTTTGACTTGCCATATTTCTTTGTGGGTATTAATGGTTTTAATTTATTGAGTGCTTTCCATCTGTAGAAGCCAGCAAGTTTTTCAGTCTGGTTTGTGAAGACAAATTAGACTTGTCCATTTTTTTTTGTTTTTGTTGTAGTTTGCACTTCTCAAAATGAATTGAGCTTGTGCATCTATATTTCTTCTTGTGTCAGTTTCATTTCTTCCTTATGGGGTGAGTAGCTCTTGTTCCAGAAGTAGAGTGGTATCCTGCATGTGTGATTTGGTTTAATCTCTCAATACATCAGTTATTTCTAAATAGTTGTTTTTCCAGTTAAAATTCACTGTTAAGCCCCTCCAATCTTTCACTGTGGGATTCTTTTACCAGGTAAGATTTTACGAGGAGTTAACATATTTTTACACTGAAAATGTATTTCCAGTAGCTACTTCCTTCCTTCCACATATTTCCGACCTTTCCTTCCTGCCAATGCTGTTCATGCTGCAAATCTTGAAAGGGAAGATTGAGTGGCAAAATCTTAGGCAGTTGGTTTGCCTGTGTACGTAGCACATTATCGATGGTTGAGGGTAGTCGCATGCTTATGTACATGTTGGTAAGTGGTGGAAAATTTCTAGAGTGTAGAGATTAGTGCAATAGGCTTTAAAACTTGTTTAGCAATGCTTAGAGGACTGAAAGAATGTTAAGATAGCTTTATCTGAGGAAAGTACCTATTGAAAATGCATTTTGTATGAAAGAATGTTAACTTTTTGTATTGCAGTTTTATTAGCCGAGTTATTTTTTGCTAAGTCTTGTCGAGTCTAACAAATTTGGTTGTCCAAAGTGAGTTCATGTAGCTTTCAAATATGCCTTTTATAACACAAATATTTATCCTTTTATAAAAAATAGATGGTCCTAAAACTACTGTAATTTGTATGGCTTTCTAAGCGAGCTGTGAATAGGTTAAGAAATTCTGTTGACGTTGCAGCAGAGATAGTATGTCTACATGTGAAGAAATTGATAGACTTACTCTATGAGCACCAACATCAAAAAGCTCTAATGAGTCTTTATGCAGGAGGGTATGCTTTTCTGTTGGCTAAAAAAACGTGATGTCTTTAAAGTTTATTAGGAAAATTATCTTAAGTTGGAAAGGAGGAGGGTCTTGTCTCTTTGGTTTTGATAAATAAACTTATTTCAGCAAATTGAGAAGTTAGTTGATTCAAGTTTTAGATTTTGATTATAATTATGTTTGGCTGGTTTTTAATTGGTCTGAAACTGTGACAGGTTTAGTTTGAAAGTCCTAATAAGGGTGGGACTTTCAGAAGTTTGTTAGACTTGATGTGTTAAATTATTAGTAAGGATAACTTTTGGAAAGTGTAACAGTCTCTTCTTAATGTTAGAAGTTAAAGCTCTGACATGCCAAATGATACTAAACTGTAAAAAATTTAAAAATTCTGAATATTCATTTTGAAACCAAGGGGTTAAGTGTTAGATATTATAAATGTTTGAACTACACTACATTTTTGTGGCAAATTTGTTAATTTACATTGATAATTAAGTTTAATTTTTAAATGTAACATTAAGAGGCTATGACACTAATCACCATAGCAAAGGGCACAGGAAAAGTTGTGTGAGATTCTGAATAAGCATTACCATGTGCTTAATGTAATTAGTTACAAATTATTAAGATAACCAAGTAGTTTACCCAAATCGTTATGAAATACAGATAGAATTATGTAAATGTAATATCATTGTACTGTTATCATGTAACTCAATTTTGTTCCTGTTAAACTTAAATACAAAAGAAGCAAATGCCCAAACACTATTGGTTCTTCCCCAACTTTAGCTCATTGGAGTTTCTTTCTTATCTTCTGTGTAACATTTTAACAAGAGCTGTTTAAAACGTTGTGTACAAAGTTCACACTTTCCTATAATACAAATAACATATTCAAGGGCAAAAAAGGATCTAACTGGTTTATCATTATTTAGTCCATCTTGAAAATACAAAAAACAAACTTAAATACAATTGTGGTCATTTAAATATTCATCAAGTTTTTTCTTAATCTCTTTAATTTACTGTATCCACCCCACTTGAAGCTGGAAGATAAAGGCTTCTATATTTAACCTCTATTAAAATCTTAATGGAAGCCTTATCTAGCCCTTTCTTTTAATGTCTTTTTATTGTGACAAAGAAATCTATCTACACAGACAGAGAGAGAGAGAGCCTGCAGTTATAATTTAAATTATTGTATAATGTTTTTTATTTGTTTGCCTTGTATCTCCTCATAGATCTTTGCATTTGCACTTAGATATACAGGGTGGTCGCAAGAAAAGCAGAAAATTTGAGGGTCAGATGAGATCATGAATAAAATGCGTGCTTACTCATTTCTATTTTGATGTCTTTACATCATGAATAAAATGCATGATTTTAATAATTTTGAGCATCTATGAGTGTAATATAACATATGCCTTTAAAAAACTTTGTAAAAGTTATTATTTGTAAAAATAAATAGCTGTTTGACAAATTTTCTGCTTTTTTAGTGACCACCCTGTAGTTTAGTCAGTGACAATGTCCTACAAAGAAGAAATGTTAAAATGCATAATTTCTTACCTCTAGTGCTGGCTAAATATAGGTGGGCCAACCACAGGGGCATTATAATGTGATGGTCAATCCCACTATTCCTTAGCAAAAGAGTAGCCCAAGTGTTGACGTTGGGTGGTGATGACTAGCTGCTTTTCTTTTAGTCTTACATTGCTAAATACATCACTGTGACTTTTTTTTGGGGGGGGGGGTCCTGTACAAGAGTTTTGCCTTCCAGTTTTGGGTGCTACCATTCTACATTTTTTCAATTCTATCTGTGTTCTGTGGAGTGATACACTCTTTTTTGCATTATTTTGACTTGCTGGGTCAGTCACTCACACACGCTTTCTTCAAGAAGTTTCTTAGATGGGGATACTTTCAAGTTGGAGAGTATTTTATTTATTTGGACCTTATCTTCACTTCCTTTCTCAGTTGAGCCTAGTTTTCTCCACTTTGTCTGCAGGATGATGAGTGGGCAGTCACATTCACCATACCTTCTCCTCCTTTCTTTTTGCATGTGAAGCAAAGAAAGAGTTCTTTGGGTGATGTGCACTTCCTTCAAAGTGCTCATTTCATTTAATGCTTATTGATCAGTGGAACTACTCTTATGACCTTTATGCCTATTGTCAAATGTGCTTTCTCTTATAAGTCTTTTACATTATTCAAACCACTGCCTGGTTGTGTTATGTTGGTTGTTTCAGCTTTGCCATCTCATAGTTCCCTCTGATCCTTCCCTTACTGGAGCAACATTCTGTCTTTTTCTCTCTCTTCTTCCTTGATATGACTTTTTTTTTTTATCCTGACATCATTATACTCAATTTTTTTGTGGGACATTTGTCCAGTCTTGTGCTTAAGCTTAAGGACATGCCCTTCTTTGTCTGTGTACCAAAAGTATAGGTCTTGTTTCTAGTATCTATTTCTCATGGATTACAACTCTCTTGCACTTTTGTTCCTCAGTTGTCTCAGTTTTTCATCTAGTTATTTGATCAAATTTAGTCTGTTTATTGTTGCTTTTAATAGAGCTGCCCTGTTAGGTTTCTGGAAGTTTTTCTATTTCTTTCATCTGCTCCTTCTGTCACACTTTTCTTCTGCCAATTTTGGATCTCAGTTGTATTCTTCATACCCAATCTAGTTTTCCTTCTGAAACCATTGCAATTTGTTTCTTGTACCATTTTTAGGAAATAAATCCTCCCTATCCTGACACATCATTGTCCTTCTGATATTTTTGCAATTCTGTATCGTTTCTCATATGTTAATCATTATCAGGATCAGCCATTTCTTCCCAGGATTTTGGCTACTTGGGAACATTTTCTTTTGTACTATCTTCCATTTCCTTTTCTCACATGTGTTCTCAGGAATATCTAGTTTATTCCCTGCTATGTTATTTGACTTGTTCTACATCCTTTTATTCTTCTGTTTCTGTGTAATTGTTTTATGGCATGCTTCTGTTTCTTCTCTTTGTCCTATGACACTTGGGGTTTGGGTTCATCAACTTGAATGCCTGGCATGTGTAAATGTCTCTTGTGGGTTACCATTTATGTATTGTTTCTTCATGCTAACTTTGTCATCTACCGAAGTGCTCAGCTGCTTGACCATAGCTTTGTTTTGAAGGAAATCATTTAAGCTGGTATATGGACAACTTTTAGTATATTTGTCACTCTTTGTCTACATAACATATTTTTATCTTCCTTCTGTGGTGAATCTAGATGCAGCTGTTTACCTTTCATTGGGGTAAGTTGTCATTATAATTTTTTTTTCCCTTATTTTATTGATATACCTCGTATTTCAAGATTCCACCTGGTGGAAGAAGACATTGACCTGGTCAGGTTTACTAAATTTTATATCTTAGCAGTATATCTGTATTCTTCTATAATGCTGACTATGGAGACTGTGTATGTATGTAAGACCACTAGCCACTGTTATCTGATGGTATATCTATATATTGATTATTTTAATCTGTATATACTGAGGACTGCCACTCATATACTTCAGGAATAAAGCATACAGGGATATTTGTCCATCTCTAGTGACCAATGATTCTTACAATCTGGATGTTTCTGCTTTTAAGAATAGGGAAGTGTGGGCACCCACTGAACTGTCTCAGATGGGTTGTTTTTATGGACTCCCCCTTCACCATTGCTTATCCACCTCTCCTTCTAGTGGGGGATGGAAATCCTTATCACTTCTTGTTCCCAGCCAGTGGAGTGGTGAATTGTGAAGGTTTCATCACAACTTAGATTTATACAATAAAATAGTCTCATACTCATCTAATTACTCTGTGAGAGGGTGGATAACTTTGTTATGCTTTATATTATACACCATTATTAATATACTCTCAAAAAAAGATGGTTCTGTTGGATGATATTGCCTGGGTTAACTGCACTTGTTGATTGTGACATACATTAAGGCAAGGCACTTTAACTGGATGTTCTCTGCCTGGTTAAACCACACTTGTTATAATTAATACTGATACAAGGTGCTTTTTCCTGAATGTTTTGGCCCAAGCAAACTACACTTGTTGATCTGTCAGTACCTTCTATACAAAATTCAAAATTCAGTCTTATGCAAGGGACTTCCACTGGGTATTTTATTGTTTTTTTGGCACCTTTGCTGGCACTTCCATCTTTCCAGTGTTGGATTATAGTTTTGGGTGAGTAGAAGTACATATTCAGAAGTTTTAACATCTTCTAACGATGAAAATTTTTTTCCCATTATTTCTTCACACTGATTTGCCACTGTTGATGTTTTTATATGCCAATTCTTGAAAGAGAGGAAGCTACCTATGATAGTATAGGTGGTGCAATATGGTTGGTGGAGTATCAATATCAGTTGGTGGAGTACATTATCAGTACTCATTATTACAAAGACAAAAAATATAGGTGTATGAAAGAATGGTGCACTGTTGAAAATTAACGTGACCTAATGGGTAAATGAAGGTTGAGATAGCTTTGGGTGTGGCAGGTAAGTACCTACTGGAAATACATTTTCAGTCTTAGAAAATGTTGATTTATCAGTTCTTCCTTTAAGTTTACTGTAACAATCATTTTTTGAAGGTGACCCATTTTAAAGACTTATCTGTAAAACTTTATTAATTGTGGATGACTACTGCCACTTTCAAAATTTATACCTGTGTCCATTTTCTAATTTTTGTTATTGAATAGGAGAAAAGATATTTCATTAACACTATAAATTCCCTAAACCTCAAACAATTCCTTCTTATACCCTGTAAGGATTTTTTTCAGAAGCAGTTTTTTTTTACCTTTCACATTAGTTTTAATCAGAGTTATAGAGTAAGACTTTTGTTTATTTTGTCATGTTTCTTGTGATTTACTTGACATCATCAGAAAATTAAGGTACAAGAACTGAGGCTAAACAGAAATTAATTTAAAATAAGAAAATCATGTGCATATCTAATAATAGTAATGTACATTGCATAATGTTCACCAACTGTATAAGTAATATTTATCAGTGATCTAAGCTTGAGTGTGGAAATTTATGTATACAAGAGAGAGCAATTAAAATAGGTATTAATGAATGAATTTGTATTTGTTAAAAACAAAAGTTTGTTGTTGACAGGATTGGTCATAATGTTTTTGATTATTGAATACACAACTCCCTTTTTTATTCCTGCTTCCCAGCATTCTCCTTTTTTCCCCATTCACTAGCTTCCTGAAATTAGGATCATTGCTTCTTTTATCAGTAATTACCCTGTCAGATATGGCCTTATGGAAGTTTGCCTATCTTTCAGTGTCAGACTATGGTCTCTATTTTTGTTTGAAAGATGGGTTCTTCAGGTTTCATCCACAATCTACCTTTTCTCCCCCTTTTCTGACTTTGTTTCATTTTCCTTCTGATTCTCTCTACCTTCATTTCAAGGAACTAGTTTCAAATCTTTTGGCCAATAATACCATTGAAAGATTATTTACCCCCTACAGTGGGTTATAACTTTTATCTCTTTGTGGTCCTGAAGAAAAGACTACTGATATCTGGTTATGAATCTTTTATTTTAGATGTTTTTTGTTTTTTTTGTCATTTATCAGTTCCATATTTTGAGTTTCTCTTATAACTATTAATAAAACATTTTCTTTGCTTCATCCAGCATTGTTTTTTTTTTTTTATATATAGCATTACCTTTTCCTCTCATGTTGTTATGGATAAGATTTTATTATTACATGGACAGTTGACTTTTCCTTGTCGCTTGGTTGGGGTGGTTTGTCAGCCTTTCACTTCTCTTCTCATGCCTACACAATACACAGTATATTTGGGCATGTTCTTCAACTCTCATTTCAGTGACACTTAACCTTTGTCACCTTTTCTAGGAGCAATGTTATGTCTTGTCACCAAGATTTACACTTTTCATTTAAACCTCATGCAAGGTTCTTTTACTTTGGGGAATTTAAGTGTCTCTTGAACCATAAATTTCATTGAGCTGTACACACATGTGCCACCTTAATTAGATATTGTGGGACTAGCAGAATTTATATCTGTACCCATTCTGTTCTGCACAACAGTTCATCTATATTTCCTAAACTTGCACAATGGTTTGGATTTTTTTTTGTTTCTTTTGCATGCAATGTGATTGACTATCTACTTCTTTGGCTTGCACTTTCTGACTTTTAAAAATAGGGTTTCGGAAACATCTTTTGCACTGTTTCTAATAAAGGCCCTTTCTGGCTGGTGTATGAAGATCTTAGAGCTGTGCAATTTGAAAGGTCTCTCTAATAAGAATTCTCATCCATCCACCCTTTGTTTTATGGATTGTCGTGTTCTAAAGGCTCATAACTTGGTATCAAATTGCCTTAGCCAAATAAGATTCCACCTTTTGGAGTGGTCTTTCATTCTTAGTTTTTTTTTTATTGGTTTGCTCTTAGTTTTGTGTGCCACTCCTCTCAGTAACAGACTTCTAATTTTCTCATACCCATTTTATCAACTTTAATCTTTGTTGATTAATGCTTGCAATTGCGGCTGGTCTTAAATTTTTTTTATGTTTCCCCTCCAATTTTTCTTCTCCCTAATGTCTTGCTTTGGGTTGACACCTGTTAAGTTCTGCTGGTTGGCTAAACCATAGTTTCCTTTGCACCCACCTCTTTCCTTTCTTTCCCATTCTTTCTTATTTCAATCCCACATATCTTTATTTAACCTAATATTGTTGTCCCTTCATCTTCACATATTGGATTTGTCTGTTACATTGATTGTAGGGTTGGCTTTCCTGACCATATAACCTTTTTCTTATCCGATTCTTATCTGTTAATGGAAATGGTAGGTTTTTGTTATTTGGTCCATTCACCATTCCCTTTTTCTGAACTTTCCTATTATGCCTCACCTTTAGAGCTTTTCATTTGGTAGTTTCATCATGGATTGTTGGTTTCCAACATGACTGGTTTTCATACAGTTTTGTTTTTTCTGTTACCACAAGGTTTTTTTTATTTCCCTGTCCTTTCCACAACTTTCTGATTATTTCTTCTGTGCTGCATCTCTCATTCTCTATCTGTGATACTAGCAGGCTATTTCACATTTTTTTTGCATTAAATTCTTCGTTTGTCTTACTTTCTTACATATCACTTCTAACTACCCTTTGTATGAGATCTTTTAGGCTAGCATGGGATGACTGTACATGTTATATTCGTCGTTTAGCTGTTTTCGACTTTACAAGATTTTGACCTCCTCCAGTCACTGTTTTTTAATCTAGTCTAGGAGGATAAGAACATTTTTTCTTCATAATCCTCTTTCTTTTATAGGATTCCATCAGGTTGGTAAAGTATGGGTAGATGGTTTGGGCCATGTGAAGTTTGAAAAATAAACATATCCTCATGGTGCACATCAACAATGTTACTGTCAAGATCAAGATGGAGTGCTCTACAATACCATTTGAGGGATTCTAACGCTGTTAAGTGTACTGAATTATGTGATGTGGACCATACTTTCCATGGCATATCATGGAAAAGGTAGTCTCCAAGGAAGTGACTACCTTCTTCTTTGGCTTGTACTTTCTAATTTTTAAAAAAAGGGTTTCAAAAGCACCCTTTGCACTGTCTCTAATAAAAGACTTTTCTGGCTGGCGATGTGTGCAGTTTTCTAGGTCTCTCGAACAAGAATTCTCATTCACCCACTCCTTCAAGCAGAACATGGAGGATCCTTGCTACTTACTAGTTCCTACCTGCTGGGGTGATGGATTTTAGAGTTTCTCAATGAATGTACAACACAGTACCCTGTGAAGTTGGACAATGGTAGATCTTTCTATGTATTGTATTTCACCTCTGAACTAGCTTGTATGTCTTCCTGCAGCAGGATGGGTTCATCACCCCTGTCCTGCCCACTCCATTAGATTTGAGGTGAGACACTAACCAAACTACACTTCTTGACTTTTTGATCACTTGTGTTCTAGTGCTTAGCTATTTATGCTAAAATTCACATGGTGCTATTTTGAATTACCTTCCATTTCATTTCTATTTTCAGACAAAGCTGTGAAATACTGGTTTTTATTGTGCAACAAGAGCAGCTAACCCATGAAAGTGTAGTTCATCAATGCAACATTAGAGGGTACAGCCAGTATTTGATTAAATCTGAGGATTATGCTTGTCTATCTTGTAGTTGAAGATATGTGTTAAAACAATGGTATTATCTGTAAGGCTTGATTATAAATTTTTAGCACAAAGCTATGATCACTTTCTTATTCTGTTGATGACATTTAGAACCATTTATAGACAGATTGTGTTTTTTAGATGTTTCTAAATTCAGAAAAAACCGAAACAAATGGTTTGTCTGTTTCACAATGTTAGTGAACATGTAGATTAGTCTGTATGATCAATTACTTTAATTGTCTACAAGGATTTGCCCAAGAACAAAAAAGTTATTAAAATTCTAAACCATGCATACCTCTGCTTACAATATAGCTATTTCTTGATCTCCAGGGTTTCCACTTTTTGCTTATCTATGCATTGAGAACTCTTGCTCCAGTCTTTTACACACCACTCAGTTGCCTTAGGCAAATTCTAATTTGTAAATTTCTGTACCAACATCAATCTATTCTATGTCTATGTACTATGTATAAGTACCTTATCTCAATAATGTAATTATTTTTTTTTCTACAAAGCATTTGTCACAGGTTTTTGTCAACAGGAGTGTTTTGGCTATTTACTATTTACATTGTGATTTGAAGGTGGTTAATATATCTACAGTTATTTGTTGTTTATATTTATACATTACTTACTAAAAAATGTGGATGAGTATGGGTATCCAAGTTAATGTTTCAACTGCAGAAGTGAAGCAAACCTTTTCTACTCCATCTCTGCTACCTGGTCTTTGTCAACAGCCAGGGGAGGGGTCACTCTCAGTTAAAGCTGTCCATGACAGGTTGTTAGATGGATGGTTCTGAAGCAGCTTTTGTAAATTTCCTGGGAATGATTGGTGAGAATTTAGATCTACTTTTTCTAGCATCTTCTTTTACTATGTCAGCTTCAATAGAGGATCAGTTTGAGGAGCTACTTCCAGCCCCTTTTCTTCAGTTGGTAACTTGAGTTTTTGTTGTTTTGGATGTTTTTCCTATTGCATTTGACTCTACTTTCTTGTTAGTAGGGAAGACAGGAAGTGAACATTTGTTTTTCTTCCTTCTCCTGAGATTGCTGTTTTTGTTTAGAGATCAGCTGGTTTCTCATATTCTTCTTACTCTCAAGACCTTTTTATATAAGGTATTTATCATCGCTCCAAATTTTGTATGGAGCTTATCAGTGTTTCCCTCATTAACTTGATGATGAATTAGGGATTTTGCTAATCTCTTCTTCAGTCAGATTATTTTCTTCTTTTGTTTGTTGTTGGGATTTAGTGGGAAGTGTTAGAAAGGGTTTGTTTCTCACCTCTGCATTCAGGAGCTACAGAAGCTCCTTTTCTCTGTCCCATGTCATTTGCTGTAGTTTTAGAGATGTCAGAATAGAATACCAAATTGATACTGTCTGTTTTCATTCTTTATCATTCATGGTTTTTTGTTTTTCAGGTTTCAATTTTGGAATATCAACCTATAGTGTTTTTCACCCCCTTCCTTCAGTTCCCAGGTTTATTGGTTCCCTTAATAGAGACCATTTGAATTCTCAAGGGTCTTCAGCTCAGACAAATCAACAACAGTGGTGTTGGTGACTATCTTTGGGTGGGAGAACAGTGAAAGGACAATTATATCACTTCCTGGATATTTGAAGATCTTTCACCAGAAATCTGTGGGTGCTCTGGGTTATGGCTACAGGGTTGGTCATTCAGTTTACATCACTTCCATCGCTGTCTGCTCAACATGTTTCCTTTTGAACTCCAACAGATCCATGCCATGTGAAGCTTTGTTTTCAGGCTGATGAGAGCTAGTCAAAAAAGGTGGTAAAGAGTGTAAGTTCCATTCTTCTGGGATCTTATTCATGTTTCTTCATGGTACTCAAGAAGATAGGAGATTCGAATTCAGTCATGGATCTCTTTCAAATCAGTCAATTTTTAAACTCTCCTGTTGAATCTTTTTCTCATGCTACGATGACACTTTGTATCAGGGCTATGGATGGCCAAGCTTGTTACTGACTCTTGTCTTAGCAGAATCTTTCCAGAAGGTTCTTAGGTTTTTTTGCACAATGGTTAGGGGCTATAGTTTCTGGGTATTCTGTTTTGGTCTTGCATTAGCATCTTATGTCTTCAGCATAATTGTTTGAGCTTTTTCTCATCACATCCATTCCTTAGGCCTATGCATTTATTATTGTATGGATGACTGGCTCTTTTTGGCTTTATTCCATTAATTAGCAGGACAACATTCTCTGATATTCTTTTCAAAATCCACAAAAGCAGGTGTCCTTATAAGATTGGAGAAATCTGTTTTGTCACTGACACAATATCTCGTCTATTTGGATGTGTTTTTTAATACTCAGTTGAGTATAGTGGTTGATCAGAGCAACTTTACTGTTTGAGTACCCATTCCATCACCTCGTCTTGAGATCCATCTTTTCACAGATTCATCTCTTCAGGGATGGGAGCTTTATTTTCAGGCTGGGAGTCTAAGGTTGAAGATGGGTCTACTCTCAATATCAGTGTTCTCAAATGTCTTGCAATACATCTTTCAGTGGTTAAATGGCTCTGATGGTATTACTTCATAATAGACTACTACTCATAGACAATTATGAGCAAAGCTAAAGATCTTCCCTATTCCTACCAATCTTCAGGTTGAATAAGTTGTAACTGCATTGCTTTTAAAGATACAGAGAACTTTGTTCACCTATTGCACAGTTTCTAGAACACTTCCTCAGGACTCTCAAATGCATTTTACTCCCCTAGACTCTACTAATGGAGCCCAATAGATTTTATCACCCAAAGTTTTCAGTTGCTAGGGTGGTATACAGAAGCTTTTTTTCCAGAGTTGGGATCCTTCTGCTAGTGTCTCTGGAGGCACCAGCCTCCATGGGAGCCTGCTTCTAATTCCATTTCAGATTTAATGCAAAGATTTCCCATTGGAGAGTACATGACTATTCTCGTCCATCAATGTTGGTAAAGTATATTGTTCATGAAAGACAGTCTACTGTCTTTTCACAATTTTGAAAGCAAAGTGGATCGATTCTAGTTCCTTGGTTGAGCACAGATTACACATCCACTCCATGATTCCAGGGACAAGTGGAATACTCCTTGTTGACATGAATGTTCATAATTCCAGCCCAGGTGAGTTCTGTTCTTTTGGTTTAGTATGGCATACATGATGCCGTCATTCCAAGTGTGGGGTGTTGGTTTTAGGCTTCTTCAGGTAGAGGAGAAAGTTTGTGCAACAAGGTGTTTCTTACTTTCTGGTCTTGATTCTAGTGGTGTGAATTTCATTACTCAATGACTGAAGCTGAAGGTTGGGATTGAATCATATAATATATAAAACACGCACACTCTTCCACCTTCTTAGTGTAGGATTTTAACTATAGTGTCAGTGGATGGTAAATATATCCTGCCTTGCCTCTTCACTAAGATAAAATTACTACATCATTAGGATGAGGTGCTTATGTAATATGTAGACAGAGGGCACTTTACAGTTGGTGGAGAAATTTGAAAATTAGAATTTGCCTAAGGCAATTGAGTGGTGTATAAAAGATTGGAATACTAGTTCTCAATACATAGATGGACGAAAGGTGGAAATCTTATGGATCAAGAAATAGCTGTGTCAGTATTATTGGAAATGCATTTTTAGTTTGGAAAAAATGTTAACTTTTTGCTAGTCTTGCAGCGAAGTTCATAGTTGTAGTACATTCTGACTACCAATTAAACATTTCACCTTCAAGATCTAGTTCCATTAATGACTCCAGTACGTACCATGCCCTACCATAATTAGAGGTCATGTGTGACACTGATAATTTTTTTGCTAATCTTTTAAGCCTCCATGTTATGTATGTTCAAAAAGGTATTGATTGAGGTCCACATTCAAAACTGTTGCTTTGGCTAACACATCTGATAAAGTAACCTGCAATTTAGGATGTCAAATTTACGACTTGTATCTGCAAGTTGTAAAACTGATGCATCTCTGAAATGTTACAGAATTGAATGAAAGTGCCCTGAGTTGGGATTTTGTGTGACCAAGATCATGTATTTGGTTACATCTAATGGAGCAGTGCTTTTTGTATAGACTGTAGCTCTGTAAGTCATTAGTTATTTTAATTAATGTAAGCTTTTAAAAGACGTATGGCAGTTTTTTTTAATTTTTCTCTTTTTTGTCATTAATAAGTCAGTTAAATTTGATATTTGCTGTTATTGCTTTCAGGAATATGCCTATAGTATTGTTAATTAAAAGTAAATTATTTTTACAAAGTATTCTCATAATTGTTTCATATTACCTTTTAACCCATTACCTTTATTTAATAGTGATATATCTTACTTCATGGTGCAGAAATTGGTTTTAGAAAATTTGTAAGTAAAATTTCAGTTATTTCCCAGTATGTTGGGGAAAAAAATCAAGCCTAATTATTTTTTGTATCGCTGTCACTGGTTTTGAAACATCTAGTTGAAAAAAATTGACAATCTTTTACTGTAGACCACTTATTTTTTAATAAAATTAATATTTTCTTTACATAATGTTTAGAAAAATGTAAATTTTTTCCTTGAGTGCTTACACATAATTCAGATCTTTATTTTCTAGCTCCTGGTCCCCCAGGACCACCAGGGGGCACACTTCCTTCTCATGGTCCTCCTACTGGGTCCTCGGGTGGTCCTTCAAGTGTGTCTCCTCTTCCGTCCATGGCTCTTGTTTCTCAAACATCACCAGGACAGTCACTGGAACTGCCTTCCTTTACCTGTCCTCGTCGCCCCAATGTTGGAACTGATGGAAGACCAATCATGCTCCGAGCAAACCACTTTGAAATACAGATGCCTCGAGGTTATTTACATCACTATGATGTTACCATTATACCTGACAAGTGTCCACGCAAAGTGAATAGGTAAGCTGTTGTTCCATTTAGTGTGAGTGGGGTAACATCTTTTATAGTAAAGGTACTGTGGTTTGTCTTTAGGTTTTTCATGCACATTAGTATGTAAAATTATGTTCTTTAAAAACGCAGTGATGCCAAAAATGTTAATATGAACAAGAGAATAATTAGAGGTAAACTTGATTGTTTTGTGAAAGTCATTTAGGTATTAGGTAAATTCTTTAATGATTCAAAGCTGGTTGACCAAATGAAAAATGTCATCTGTTGACACCATTTGAACTATCTGAGTCATTCTATTAATGACGTTACTGCAACCGGCACTGAAACTGTCTTTTAAAACTAAAGCTTATAAAGATATAAAAAGAAGCTTAATAGATTGCTAATCTAAATGTTGTTCGGCCTACCGGAGTAAATCAAGATCCTGAAATTGGTGATCTCTGATCATAGGGTTTTTCTCAACTATTAATTTTTGTTGTATATTTCTTAGTATGTGGTAACACTTTTTCTAATGTATAGACAAGGTCTGTTAAAAGTGCAAGTTGCATGCTTGATCTCCAGCAAGTTTAGACTGAAGGGATGCAAAGCAGATAATAATGAGCAGGAACAAAATAAAGACTTTTTGTTCTACTATTTCATTCGTAGTTTTCCCCTAAAATTCATTTATTTAATCAAATTGAGAAGTCTTTTAAGACTTGGTAGCTGGTAAACAAAATTAAAATCTGTTATAATTCCTTGCAAAATTAAAACATTTGAGTAATCTACATTGCCAACCATGCTAGAGGTAAGTTAACATTATTATATTTATAGTAAAATTCAAATGCTTTGGTCTCGTTTCCAGATAGCTTTTTGTAAGAGTTTTATTAGAGTCCTTGGTCTTTACTAAATCAAAACTTTATCTAGCCACTAGTAGCAAATTACAAATCTATACTTTATGTTGGCATACATTTTGTTTTAACAAAGGCTTATCTTCTTCAAAATAAAACCATTATCAATGGTTTTTGTAGTTTGCTATCAGTGAGTCAAAGTTTTGATTTTATATTTATTTTCTAATTTTTTTTTTAATGATGGTTATGAGATTGGTCAGTAGGGTATAGAAAATAACATTAATATAAAATCTTACTGAAAACAAATGTTTGAAATATTTTCAGCAGGTTTTAGACATTACACAAATAATATTTGAGATGTTTGGAATGAGTAGTAGTTTTTAATCATCACATGAAATCACTTAGATTAGTAATGAAACGGACTTGATATTTTGACAGATCTTTTGCTTGAAATATTTCATTAAAAACCATTTTTTGTGTACCACAAGAAAACTGTACTAAAAGTCTGCTAAATTTTATTAATCAAAAGTTACAGGGTAAATGATAAGCATGCAAACGTGTATATGAACTTGCATATATGATACATATATTTATTGTGAAAGAGTTAAAAGACAAATGAACTGTCTTGGATAAAAAAAAATTGGGGGTCATTTTTAGCAAACAAGATGGTTAAGCTTATGAGGAATTTATCTCATGCTTATTTTTATTTTGATTGATGAAATTGTTTGCATATTAATAACGATTTTGACAATCTAAGACAATTGTGTCTAATTGAGGAATTTAAATGTTGTGTATGTGATAACCTCAAAACTTGCTTGAATGAAAAGAAAGTTTAACACTACAGGAAGCAGCTGCTCTTTCCAGTGATTACTTTAACACACAAAACCACTTTCCATATAAAGAAATTCCTTTCAAATCAACTGAAGCCTCTGTGTTCAATCCACCAAAGTTCAGAATGCATCTAAAAATCCCAGCTCCTCTAATCTGAAATCTGGCAGTGAGAATAATATCTCTCCAGAACCGTTAACGCAATCGGGCATTTCATAAAAATGGCAGAAAAACATTATGTCTGATTATTGGTGTTTGAAAAATAAAAGGAGACGACACCCAACGTCTCTGTGAACACACAAGGACTTAGTTTCACCAGATCACTCAATGTTGTTGATTTTGCTACTGATTTAAGGCTGATGTAGTTAGGGAGGAATCTAGAACTTTTGTGTCTGTTGGTTCTGTGTCTTTGACAAATGACGCTGCTAATCCTATAACCATGCATATTTAACATGGTAGTGGAGAAACTTAATCATTACTGTTATAAGCTCTACTACCTCTAGATTTGAGTTCTGCTGCTGGTGAGTCTCTTATCGCTCAGGGTATTGAAGATGGCTTTGTTAATGTCCCCCTTTATAACCTTTATTTTACATCAGACCTATTTGTGGAACTGGCTATGGTTGAAGACCTGTTCTACAAACTAAAGATGTAACATTATTGTTTAAAAATGGGAAGGGGAAAAGTTCTTGCTGAACAGAAAATTGTTAGCGAGACCATTACTGCTTGACCTAAGGATAATGTTATTGTTGAGGAGAATCCAGATGTGTTTCTCTCGTATGCTGACTTGAGCTCAGGCTAAGAAATTAAGCCAAAAACAAATGATAGACACATTTGTTGGATGACATAAAGATTTGTATCAGACATTTTTTGGATCCAGTGGAAATCTTGTGAATAATTGTCCAACTGACAATTCTTTATAGAGTGGCAGTGATGAGCATGATGGATTTGCTTCACCTGGTGAAGTTCCATTTGTTGAAGTAAACTGATTGCCATATGTTATGTACATGTGTAAATATTTTGTAAACGACAACATGTCGTGTTGTGTTTAAATTTTCGTTTCTGTTATTCATTTTTCCATATTGATATTATTGTTTTGAAGTTTAAGCTAATATTTTGTTATCCATTTAGGGTAACATTTTAGAATTTTCTTGAATTAAGTAGACCAATCATATGTTTGTAAATGAGTGTTGGTGACTTTGTGTCTAGACGTGTAGTCTCGTGCAAGAACGGACACGCGCGGATTGCTCTAGAGTGGTATGGAAATTGCAAGATTGTTCGAGAAATAGGCCTATTGGTATAAAAGACGGTGATGCGAGATAGATTCAGTCATCAGTTTTTATTCGAAAAAGGAAGATAGATTCAGTCATCAGTTTTTATTCGAAGAAAAGAGGAGAGTCAGACATTAGTTCTATTTCTAAAGAAGAGAGTCAGTTATTTGAGAAATATTAAGTGTTTGCTGTGATTATTCAACTTGGATTTGTGACTGAAGTTAGATCTACGGAAGCTGTGATTTTATTTCGTCAATCTCTACGATTCATCCGAATTACTGCTTGTGCTGAGAGTCGGCGAATTTATTGAACTGTGAACTCTGTTTCTGAACTTCTTCATTTAAGCTTCGGAATCTCTTCGTGGGACCAAATTCACAGCCTAGACTGGAATTTGAGACTTTCATTTTAGATCATTATATTACATACAGGCCAGTACCATTTTGTATTGTGATTAATTTTGAAGTTTGAAACTAGTATTATTTTGTTTTGTAATTAATTCTGAATGTTGTAACTTAATATCTGTCACTGTTATTATATAATTTGTTATATCTGTTATATTTGTTAATAGTTTAGTGTAATAAATTATACAAGCTGTTATCTGTGTTTTTCTGTTGCGTTTAATCTACGAAGAATATAAAACATTAAAAAATACGTAACACCATACAAGAACAGAATCTAAATAATTCTGCACTAGTCAAATATACACTCCTAAAAGATGAACTGTAGAAAGTTTCAAGTGTTTATATTTTGAAAAATGACATGTAAAATGACATGTTCATAAGAAAATAAACCAGCTTCAGAGAACTGCACTGTAGTTAATCAAATGTTTTGTTCTGAAAGCATATTCTGAAATTTTTAAAGTTGCCCATGAACTTCCCATAAGAGGTAATTCAAGTGTCAACAAGACTTGGCAAAATTGAGATATTTCTTTTGGCCAAAAATTGAAAAAGATGTTTCTCAGTTTTGTAAAATTTGTCATACATGTCAATAACTTAGAAAACCTAACAAGAAAATTACTGTTGCTTCTTTGAAACCTGTTCCAGCTTTAAAAGAACCCTCCAGTCTTGTGATATTGATTCTGTTAGGCCTTTTTCAAAAACTTGATCAGGAAACTAGTATTTTGTTGACTATCATGTGTGCATCCACTTGATTCCCTTAAGCTATCCTCACAAGAAACATTTCAGCCAGAACAGTATTTAAGACTTTAATTTTACTTTTATTGGCTTGCCTAAAGAAATTCAGTTTGATCAACGAATCGAATTTTATGTTTCAGTTGTTTCCACAGGTTGATTATTATATCAAGGCTAAACAGATTAAACCTAGTGCATACCATCCTGAATCACAAGGGTCTCTTGAGAAATTCTATTTTGCCATGAAAAATATGATGTGGACTTATTGTCTCAATAATGAAAAGTATTGGATGATGGAGTTAATTTGTTATTTGCTGTTCATTGATCAGTTCAGGAGTCATTAGAGTTTAACAGATTTTAATTGGTGTTTTACGATTTAATGTGTAGTCTTTGGAAGCTACTAAAGGAACATAACCTTAGAAGTTTGCCTGAAAGAAATGCAACTAATGGGTTGTTTTTGCAAATTTAGTCTAGATTATTAGGTGCTTGTGAATTGGTCATAGAAAATTTGAAGTCATTCTAACCTAGAATTAGAAACATTTGACTGCAAAGTTGAAGAGCTAAAGTTCTGTTTTGATGACATAATCTTATATAATCTTATGTCCCACTATGGGACATCCACTTAAACCTAGGATGGATTATACCAGTACCATGTAATGCCTTTTGAGACAAATTCTCAAGCAGTTCTTCAATGAATGGTCAATCAATGTCTCAACAATCTGTCAGATGCTGGAATTTATGTTGAATAATATTGTAATTTATAGTGTCACCTGGGAAGAACATTTATGTGTATGACGTGTTTCTCAGAGGCTTAAAGTCCATCTTGCTGTAAATATGGCAAAAAGTAACTTTTATAAAGCCGGTTATTTACTAAGGCCATATAGTACCCCATAGTCGATTTCTCCAATTCAAGCAAAAGCTGATTGTATTATGAAAATCATCTAAATCCTACCAACAAGAAAAGTTTTTTAATGAGAATTTTCAGAATGGCTGACTAATTGTTACAAGAAGTTCTGTAAACATTTGGCTGACATTACTGAACC
This sequence comes from Carcinoscorpius rotundicauda, assembly GCA_011833715.1. Lineage (NCBI taxonomy): Eukaryota > Metazoa > Arthropoda > Merostomata > Xiphosura > Limulidae > Carcinoscorpius > Carcinoscorpius rotundicauda. The sequence continues at coordinate 91,913,672 of CM022396.1, read as the reverse complement.
ATTAAAAAATTATTTAAAAAATTCAAATGGTCTGAAACATGTCAATCTGCTTTTGAAAAGGTCAAATCTTTATTGTGCGCTTACCCTGTGATGATGGCACCTGACATTGATAAGTCTTTTTGCATTGGCTGTTGATACAGGTGATTGTGGTGCTGGTGCTATTCTATTACACTTCCACTGTGGAAAAAGAAACATAGGCTTTAGTGTTAGCTTTAGAACATTTTGGTTTCTGTCTGCATCACGACAACCTATTGTCATTTATAGTGATCACAACCAGTTGAAATTTTTTAATTAAATGAAAGGCAAAAACAGAGTTTAACATTATAGTCAAATTATGATCTTGTAATCTGTGTCAAAGGGGTTGATAACATCTGTGCTGATGCACTTTAGTGTGCTATATAATTTTATGATCTTTAACTTATTTGCATTGATTGTGTCATGTATTTTTATGATTATTGAATATGTATAATTTTTTGACAGTGTAGTATGTTTAATGTATTGTTATCAGTGTGTGTGTGTGTTTAAAAATTGGCATTAGACAGTTAGTGGAGCAGTTAGGGATTTAGCTGTTAAGTGAATTGTATAGGTATCAACTTTTAAATTCATTCGTTCATTGTGAACTATTGGTAAAATATTTAGTTCCCATCTAGTTAGAAGACTGAGGTATCAATTTGTAAAACATCTGTATACAAGTCATGTTATTTGTAGTAAGTGTTATGACAAATTATTATGTATATTAAAGTGTGTGCTAACCCTTTTGATATGGGTTCAGTATAGTATACACAAGTTCTATGCATTTGCACTATAAATATTGACACACACACACACACACACACACACACACACACACACACACACACACACACACACACACACACACACACAGAGTTGAATAATCATGCAATCGTATGCTGTTACCATAGGATTCTACTATGATTTATTAACTTACTGAGATTTAAAAAAAAATGTGAAACTTCGAGTAGACTAAAAACACAACCTACATCCTTAAAATATTGTTTCGAAAGAATGTGAAAGCCTTTTCAAAGAATAAAGTGGTGGGGGGGAATCATTCTTGAGAGAGACTTAATATGAGGTTAATCTCATGTCATAAGGGACTTTTTCCAAAAATGGAAAGAGATATATTGAATCAAAAACTCGAAGTAAAAAGATATGATGTTCTTATTTCATATTTTAGCTTGGTAATTTGAGTTCATAATTTGTACAGAATTATAGACTGTTTTGAAATCACAATTGCCTTATTTTAAACAATGCTGCATTTAACATGTGATGAAGCAAAATTTGTACTTGGAGATGTTCTTTTAATATTTATTTATAAGTTAAGAAATTAACTTGTATATAATGTTAACATTTGAATTATAATCCAGTTTTATTCCAAACTTAGTGACATAAATTCATAAAGTAGTGGTTCAATGAAATTTTGAATGTAAGTCAATAAATGTGATGACATAACCCTTTCGTGATAGGTCACAGGCCAAAGGCTAAGACAGAAAAGTGTTTTATAACTATATTGTTGGCAGACATAAATTTGATACATACTAACATTCAGTTAACTTCTTAATCCAAATTACAGTTAAACTCTGTTTCAGGCTATTTCAGATTGTAATATATAACACACTATACTGGTGAGTTTATTTTTAAAGTCATGGCATGGCTAAATGGTCAAGGCATTTCAGATTCAAATCTTCACTCCACCATACATGTTTGCCCTTTTAACTGTTGGGGAGATTATAATGTTGTGATCAATTCTACTTTTCATTGGTAAAAGAGTAGCCCAACAGTTGGTGGTCAGTGGTTATGATTAGCTTTAGTCTTTCACTGCTAAAGTAAGGATGGCTAGAACAGAGTTTTTGTGTAGCTTTGCATGAAGCTGAAAAACTAACAGTTTCTATTCAGTTAGTTTGCTTTACGTTTAGTAAACTCTCATTCTTTTCAATATTCTTTTGTTCATTTCATTTAAATTCAAATTATGTATTCTATATTATCTTGGTTATATTTGTATTTTTAGACCCAGTTTTTTATTTGTGGTTTTATAATGTATGCTGATGTGTCTTAAGTAAATTTTACTTGTTCATCTATGATTTAAATGTCGTGACATTTTTTATGATTTATTTAAAATGTTATTGACCTGCAGGTTCTTTAATTTGTTTGGGTTTAAGGTGGTCTTTCAAAAAAAAAAATTAACTTTTTCCAGTTTGGTATCTCAGGTTTTCAGGGGGTAAAATAACAGTTTTGAAAATTTATTTCTGGACTATCTCCTCAAAGTAACTGCAAAATGAAATGTTTTTTTTAAATTTTATTTTTGTGCATGTAATATTAATAATTTATTGTGCATAAATTATTTTAGATAAATCCCAACTGTAAGTTCTTTGTGTTCCTTTATGAATTTTATTTGACTGGTTGAAATTGTTAAATTTTCTGTATATGCAGACTGAACTTGTTGGTGTGCAGTAAAAGAAATAAGTAAATAGTGATTACTTAGTTTTAGCACAAATAGTTTGAAAGTCACAAATTTTAAGTTTAGCATTGTAAAAAAATTGCTTAATGAAGAGATTACCACTATACATTGGAAATTTCTTATTTCCGTAAAGCTTCAGATATCAACAGAACATGCATGTTTACATTCCTACGTGCACAATGTTATCCTAGATCCAATGTATGTGACAAATTATGAAGTTACACAATCTGCATGTTTGTTTTGGTTTTGAAGTATAATTATGCCTCCCAGATTGTAAGAGGCATTTACGCCATAACACTTGTCAATTGTAACAAATGGTTTGTATATTTTGTGCTCTGACTACTACTGTGCTCATTGTATTCCAGCTGGTTTAAAGATTTCTGAATCAAGAGAAACATCATCGGTACTGGATATAATGAATATATTGTGATTTAAAATACTATTATTACACATTATTCTAATTCTTGGAAATTCCTAAGGGACTAGATTAAGAATATAATGTTAAAAATGAATAAACAGGCCTAACATAATATCTTTTGGTAAATGTAATTGTTTGTAAATACCATTTATTTGTTTAGTTTTTAGCACAGTTTATACAATGTTGATTCAACAACAGCTTTCAATAACATGAACGTAGACTATTGTGTAAAACCAGTAGACCTACACAATATTGTTATGACCTTTCAGGCCAGTAGTAATGGCCATAATGCCATTACACATTGTATCAGAAGTAAGAACCTTCATGACTTAAATCAGTATTTACTAATTCGTGATAAGAGGTGGCCAATTTTATTTCACCAGACTTGTGAGGATTAGAATAATGATCTTTGCTTATTTATATGAATATTTCATACAGACGAGAAACCCAAGCTGGCTGGTATGAGTAGGGTATTAATACTTTTACCAAAATAAAGCAGAAAACAATATTTTAACTTCATTAGGTCATCTTGTTTGTTAACCTGAAGATGACATTAGTAGGTTGAAACATTTAAAACTTTTACCATTGAACCTTGAAAGTTACTATTGAATGCCCAACAAATTTTGAGTGTATGAAAATTTTTATTTCTTGTTTTACCTATTTGTGTTGTTTTTTCAGTACATGTAAGTGTTTTAAGAAAATAAAATATTTAAATTGTTCAACCCATCATTGCACAAGTACTTGCTTGTGTTTAGTTTTTCCTATGAATAGTACAGTTGTATAATTTATAACCATTTGGAATGTAACAGGAATAAGAGTTCGTTGGTCTGTTTAATATTTTATTTTTATTAATGATGGGTCAGTGTTATTTGCTGTTGTGTGATTTCATATCTTGTATACACTTGTATACAAAAAAATGTTTTACATACTTAAATAAAAGGTAATTTTATATTTACATGACATAGGAAATGTTATTTAGACCACAGTAATGAGTGGTAGGTAATTTTATACAGAAACATATAATGTTACTAACCTGGATGTTTCAGTAAAATCATGCAATGACTAATATAGAATATTGACTTGAAATAATGAACTGTTTTGGAGCAGTGATTACAATGATAGTCATATAAAATAATTGATTAACCATAATTACATTTACATAAATCTCATGAATGTAACCAACTAATCTGAATTAAGGTTTCTTATTACACTTTTTGATTTATTTGAATTATCTAATTGAAATATTACCCTTTATAGATTGTTTTCATTACTTGAAATAAATTTAGTTATTCTGCTTTTATTTATTAGTGTCACAGCTCATGAAGTTAATGAATTAGCCACTATTAATGTTTCCAATTATTGTTAAATTATTCCATCTGCGTCATAAAAATGATTTTAATGTGATAAGATTGAAGATAAATTAATTAGCAAATGCCACTAATTGTCCAACTCTGGCTGTGACTAACAGTTCAGAGTTTGACTTTATAACCATGTTTCATCTTTAAGAGAGAAATGCACTTTACAATAGGTATATTATATGCAAAAACGGCTCGTTTGGGTTGAAAAAATATTTTAAATACAGCCGTTTTTGCATATAAAATTCTCAACAAGTGGGTTTCTTGATATCACTGAATAGGTTTATTATTTTCTTCATTAACTCTATCATTAATTTATGTTTACCTCTACAGTTTTTGTAAATAATTTAAATGTTACCTTTTAGAGAGATAACAGAAACTATGGTCCAAGCAAATTCAAAAATCTTTGGAACCCAGAAGCCTGTGTTTGATGGAAGAAAAAACATGTACACTAAAGATGATCTTCCTATTGGAAAAGATAAGGTCAGTTTCCCTAATTGTTAAAAATTTTGTTTCCCAAGATAAAATAATTTGACAAATGCTGTTAAACAGGAATTACACTGGACTTAATTTTTAAGATTGATCAGTTATAAGATCTATTTTTGTGTTTTAAGAAATACTAAATATATAAAAACCTACAATAAAAATGAGTAAGCTTTAGATTTAAGACAGGAAGCAAGAAATTAAATGTATTTTTTAATTCACTTTATATCTTGGATTTTTTTTTTTGCCAGCAAATTCATATTAAATTATTTAATACTTTTCATTTTAGGAACTTAAGGTTTAAAACCTTATTTCACACATGAATTTGGGCATCAAAATAATATCTCCTAAGTCCAGTCATTCTACATTAACTACTGTTATGTATCAGTGAAGTTTGTGCTTCAGTAGCATGCAACAAGTTTTTGCATTTCTACATGTGTTGATTTCAGTTTTGAACATTCTACACTCTTGAATTGTTGAGTTATCTACATATTATTCAAACTCACAATGGAAGTTCATTGTCTTTCTCCAACTGTCAAGGTTGTTTTTGTAGCAATTTTATGCGACTTAGTCACATATATACAGTCATAAGCTAAATAAAATTGATTCGTAAAAAAACTCAAGTTGGAGAGAGAGGATTGGGGGGGTCAGTTTTGATGGGTTTCACATGTTAATAACTAATACAAAGAAAAAATTTTTCTTCACATAAATTTTATGTACTGAATAAACATCCTTAATGTTCAAAATGAAATTTACTTGAAATAAAAAAATTTAGTTCTTTTGGGTTAAAGTGTACTTGAGGTGATTGACATTTTAAGTTATGTATTTTTTAAATTGCAACAGTTGTTTTTTTTCCAAATATTTAATGTAGATCTAATGATTTTGTTAAGCAATTTTGTGAATTTTGCTCTTTCCACTGCGAGAAAAGTCTGTGATACTTGAAAAAATGTCATTTAAAATATCAAACTAAAATGGATGTTCAAACACTTGGGTAAGTTCTTGATGTCATGTATTAGGGAGTTGACTTTACAAACATTCAAGGAAGATGTAGATGGATCTTCAAAGTATGTATATATATTTATGTGTATGTAAAAGCACATTGTAATTACTGGATAGTTTACTTGGTTAGATGATTTTTATCACAAAATGTAGGTTGCTTGGTTTTAAATGCTTTTCAAACTTTTGGCATGTGAAGAGCAACTTTCCATTGTCAAAATGTATTTTTTTAAATTTACAACCCAGTAAAATACAGTTACATTACAACTGGAGAAAATGTTATTTGCCAAAAATAAAGAACAGCAAACAGAAAGCACAACTTATTTTGAAATGTTCACGTTTTGATCCAAGAGTATTCATGAGTTAGTTTTTTAAATTATTACAAAATGTTATAAACTGATTTTAAATGGTAATAACAAAATGTAGCATACACATTGCATCTCACCTATGTTTAAATATTGTGCAGGTTGATTGATTGAAATTAAACACAAAGCTACACAATGGACTATCAGGATATATCGCCCTCGTGACACAGCAGTATGTTTTGCAGGCTCATATTGCTAGAAACCATATAGATGAAACATACAATATAGTGAAATCCAGACAAATCATAAACTATAAAGTAATGACAAAAAAAACAACTAAATGAAAAGCACAAAATAATTTGAAAGAAAGTAAAGAAAATACAACAAAATTTACTTTTAGGTATTCATTGCTAATTTTTTACCAATAGGTTTTGACAAAAGTTTAGATTAAGTTATGATCATAATCTGCGATGACAAGAAAACCCACTTATGTAAGTTATGACCATATTCATTACAATTCTTACTTCAGTTAATTTTTCTTTTTAATATTGGATATTTTGAAATAAAACAAACAGCTTTAGGAAAGACTTGCTTAATCCCTCTAAACTGCTTGAAGTTATTTTTGGGTGGATTTTTTTTTTTGCCCTCCTGACTCATTATGAAATGGTTGTTCTTACTTGTAAGGTGGACTAGATGGACTTCTTGATACCTCACTATTTGTCAAAAGTTAGAGACAAAATTTTAAACAGATATTGGTTGTGTATAAGAATAAACAAATAAGCTAAAAATATTATTATTGGCTAAAATTAAACTTAAAAAATTACATTAAGTTAGTCAAGATGTTCATTTCCATTGAAAGAACCAGCAAGTAATTTTTGTCTTCTTCCCTTACCCGTTTCTCAGTGAATGTAATCTAATTTACCTTATTTCTTTTGACCCTACCAAGTGGCCAAAAGTATTATAAAGCAAGAAAAGTCTTCTTCACCCACTCAGTGAGTTTTTTGTTTTTTTTTTATTTACAAAATTTCCATCTGGGCTGTTGAGAGGTTATCTCAGATTATTAGTTTATGTTTAAGATTATTCATTTGACTGATCTTTCAGTATGGGCTCTTCTGTGGTGTGCAGTATGTCTGTGGACTCAGAACACTAGAAACTGGGTCTCCAGTGGTGAGCAGAGCACAGATAGCCCATTGTATAGCTTTGTGCTTGATTACAAACAAACTTTCAGTCTAATCTTAATGGTGTTTCCATTTCCCTATAATACAGTTATTTACTAATTCTAGAAAAGGAAGTCTCATATTTCTTAATACAGGTACAGGTAGTATAATTTATTACAATTCTTGAGAAGGATTTTACTGCCATCGTTTTGTAGTTTTAAGGTATTGGTAAATTGGAGATTTATGTTATTATTGTGTGGATTCCTGAATGTAGTGAGAGGACCTCCCAGAGAAGGTTCTGTCCTTTCAGAATACTTCCTCTGGGATTTAAACATCCACCCATGTGTTTGCCATGTATGGCAACCCAAGAAGGGGGAGGAGAGGATCCTGATGGTTGAGGGGTCCAATCCTAACACACCACTTTGGCCTTGTTGGGCTAGGGTCAACTAAGTACCAGTGTTGGATGTTCTCAACAAGTGTTGTGGACATTGTATCTGATGGTGTTTGGGTATATTGCTTGGAAAACCACCGTGTTGCTGTACTGTTCTTGTTTGGCACTGTAGTGCATCCACTCAGGATTCCATGGTGGATGGGCTCTTCTTTCTTTATTATGGATCACCAAAATGAAAATTTAAATAAAATAATGAAAAAAAAAGTCCATAGGTAAACATCCATATCTTGAAGATTATGAGCAATCTTCAACCTCTAAATCCTGTACCTCATTTTCTTGCAATACATTCTCTTTCAGACAAACCTTTAGGGCAAATGTCTCCCTTTTTTGTTCAGAAGAGACTAGAAGAACTTGCTGGCTCACACAAGTCAGTCAAAAAGCTCTCCTCTGGTGATATATTGGTGGAAACATCCACTCTTAAACATAAAAACCCTCTCAACAATGACTTTGACAAATTGAAAGTTGCATGAGGAATAACCTTAATGGGTATATCCCCAATCACCTTCAAATGCAAGAGGAGTTACTGTCAAGAGGGATTTGAAGGACATCCCCCAGTCAGAGATCCTTGCTGGTTTCTCTACCCAAGGAATTTTTGCAGTGAGGTGCATCTCCACTTGCAAAGATGGAATTATGATGCCAACTAGTGTCATCATTTTGACATTTACATCACACATCCACTTGCCACCATCAAGCCAGGTTACCTTAACTACATGGTATGGTCATATATTCCAAACCCTCTCCGATGTTTCCAATATCAGCAGTTTGGTCACTCCAAGACATCATGTCATAATTCCTTATATGCTTGTTGCAATGGCAAGGACCACAATGCCTGTGAGTGTAAAACAGACCCTCATTGTATTAATTGTAATGGCTCTTACCTATCCTACTTTCATTGCCCTAAGTGGTTAAAAGAAAAAGAGGTACAGTGTTTGAAAACGATTCAAAACATTACTCAACCTGAAACTCGAAAGTTACTGTTCACCACTTCATCTTGGATGTATGCTGCTGCACTTCATTTCACTATTACAGTGGGAGAGCAGAAGGATCTCTCCATGCTTCCGAAATAATCATTCACAAACCATATAGTCTTTCGACCTCCATGATTCAGAAAGTTGATGAATCAACATCTACGTTCATGTCTGCCCATAGCATTCATTTCATCAAACAACCAGATCCACTTCGTTTGATTCCAGATACAGGCATTTCCTTGGGTACATCTCTGGTCCCAAGATGCAAAATGATCATTAGTTCACATTCTCAGTCACTGGAATCTTCTTTCAACGAGAGAGACCTGCCCAGTTGACACAGTTGATACAATGGAACTGTTGAGGTTTATGTTCTAATCTGGATGACATCAAAACACTGATTGCTTCTTACCATCCTGTATGTCTTTCAATACAGGTAATATTTCTGAAACCTTTTGATACAGTTACCTTTTAACAGTTTTCTTTGTACAGAAATGACAGTTTGTGTGATGGTTGATTGCATGAAGGGGTGGCACTGTTGGTCATCAGCATGTGGCCACCCTGTCACTCTACATACCCTTGGAAGCAGTAGCCATCAGTGTTCCCTTGGATCATACCATCACTGTTTGTTCTCTCTGCTTGTCTCCTGAAGAGACTTATGCTCTTGTTAAACCATTGCTTTCTCCCTTTTTAATCTTGGAACACTTTAGTAGACATAATCCTTTCTCGTGAGGTGTTGATATTGATGGAAGGGATTTGCCCGTAGAGTATATGCTCTTAGATTGCAACCTTTCTCTCTTCAGTACTGCATCTTATACTTATGTTCATGCATTTAGTCAGTTCTTTACTGCTACTGATCTCTCAGATTGCTCTCCTTCACTATTCTCCTACTTTTCATGGAGGGATGACAGTGATCCATGAGGCAGTGATTATTTTCTTATCGTATTGATAAGTCCATGCTGATTGTCCATGGGTGATGCCATCAAGTCAACTGGTCCTCTTTCACTGCTCTCACAGAACTTGATTTTGCCGTCTGTAGACGACTGTGTGGCAGCAGTGCTTGTCAGTGTATTCCTAATAGCTTGACATCTTTCCACAATAATTTTATCTGCTATGGAATCCTGTGTGCCACATGGCATGGAAGGCTCAAAAATGGGCCTGTGATACCTCTCATGGGTATCCCACAGGTCAACATAGGTTTTACCAATTAAAATTTCAGTTTATTGTTTGGTGTGATTTTGTGGCATATTAATATAAAACTGAAACCTTATTTTGCTGAAAGAATTTGAGTTAAGTCATCTGTATAATGTGAGATTTGGCAAGATGTTTTTCAAAGTATTTCTGAATTTCTTTTAATGGTGAATTTGTTGAAAGAAAATTATAGACTGGACATAATGTGGAATATGCAATGAGAGCCTATTCTCACAGTAGAAAGTAGCAATGTGTGTTACTCTTTTTATTGGAGAGTTGGATTAATCAGGCTGGATATATTTTCTTAAGGCTTATTACAAATCTTAATTTTTCACATACAATGATGTCCCAGGTTGACTGAATCTTGCATTACTTAGTTGAATCAGTAATGCCAGATTTATTTAAAGCAACTAGTGTTAATCATATAATTGGTCATTCCTATTCAAATGTTGAAGAGGTTGTAATTTCAAAGCATTATTTACCATTGAAGTAAATGGATGTTGACTTTTGTATCTATAGTGCAATTCTACAACCATAATCATCCTCCCATGGGCAGACTGGAATTATCTCGAGAATAACAAAGAACAGACATCTGAATAAGCTACAAATTCACACATTAAAATATGAAGGTTAAAGACACATTGGACACATCAGTATCAAACTTTTTGCCCTCACCCCAACAAAAACATACAACTCTGAAACATTTTGTAAAAATTCAATAGAGTGAAACCCTTTAACAGTTATACAAATCAAAATAACATTATGACATGCCTGTTAATTATGGTACTGTTAAGTCACAGTACATGATCCGTAAGTCCTGTTTAACACGAGTACCCCAAGAAAACTTTTAACAATGAATTTGTAATCATATTACAATAATAATAATAACAAAATTACCATTGTTTAATTCTGGTATCATACAATAAAATAAGCCTATTGACAAAGACACAGTTGTAAAACAAATACACTTTAAATTTCCATAAATAAATGAAAACATTCTTCATATATAAGGTCATGAATATGGTAATGAATATTACAATCCTTTGACATGGATAATACGTCTTATCAGAACATGGAAAACCATTTGTAATGAATTCCAAAAGACAAAAACAAACAAAATAAAATGAACATTTAAGTCATAAAAGATTGAAATATTGCTTTACATAAACTACCTTGCTCAAATTTGAAGATAACATACACCGTATCTTTTAATACCATTAAAACATCTTTTAAGCACAGATAACAAATAAGTTATTTTAATGAAGAAAGATGGTTCAATGATAAAATTATACTTAAAAACTATATACTTAATATTTCTCAAATATTAAGTTGTACTAACTCTCAAAAGACTCAAAGCCGTAAAGAAACATTACTTCAAGATGTATATAGTTTGACAAGCACATCTGGCATCATCAGTGCTTCAACATTTAGCACCCACTGACAGGGTTTTTTAGGAAAAGGTACTGTTGCTCTTTTGACAACAAAATTCATCACAGGAGTATATGCCGGTTGTTGGGCTAGCTGTGACAAGACTGCTGCTCCATTCATCATTAGTATGCCCTGTGGAAACTTGAATTCTGCAGGCTCTATCATAAATAATAGGAGCTCTTCACTTTCCAAGAGACTTTATAGCTAGTTGTACAACATATGTAATATATTGTTACACATCTGATATGCTGTTAAACATCAAATTTTCATCTGTGGGCTCAGCTACAATGTAATTTTAGCCAGGAGTGGGAGTCCGAGGATCAAAACGTGTGGTCAGATTCTCTGCTGTTAAAAAATTTTGTACATACTATGTATCAACAAGATGGTTTTCTATAATACAGTAAGCTTGATACTTTGAAAATTGGCTGCAAAAAAGGATGGCTGATCACTGGCTAATTGAAGGAGAGTGCTAAAGATATTAAGAATTTGTAAATAATAAAAGTCTGGATTAAAAATGTAATATCAGTTTAATTTCAGTTGCTTAGAGATTTAGCCAGATCTTTAAGTTATGAACAGGTTGCATCTGTTCAGGTACCATGATGACCTGCTTTTGATCTTTGCCTAGAAAAGTGAGTTAAACCCATACCTTTATCAAGTGATATTTCTTTTGGTTGCACATATGCTTTATTATTATCAGAAGAAGCTGTATCCTTAGCACTAATGAACTTTTCATTCCCTCAGGCATCATTTAGTTTTTGGTCAATCAATACCTATAACCATATTGCTTTTTATTTTCCCTTCTCAGTAGCAGTTAACATGACTTATCTTTCAAATTAGTGAAATTTCTTTTATCACTGTATCATTATTATATGGGTAAAACCATTTCCAAAAGAAAAGGAAGCAGGTCTAGATTGAAAATGCTGATGCATACATATTTGATCTGTTAGGGTCAGCTGATGCCATCGTGTTCTTTTCACTAATGTTTGTTGCCTTCAGAAGCATACCTACAGTCTGCATTATTGTACATTGTAACTGCTCCTTGTACTGAAACAGTGCTAAGAAAATATTTCAGAAACCTGTGTTTATAAAATAATTTCAAGTGCACTATTAAAAGTATCAGGTCATAACCAAATAAAACATAAGGTATACCAAGTTTGGAAACAGATTTATTTTTATTTTTTTTGGTACAGCTTATTAGTTGAGAACTTAACATTTTAAAAGTTTGTGATGACTCTTGTTGAATTTCCTTCTCTCTTCATACTGATGATTTTTTCCCATGAAACTGTTGTTGGAAATGTAATAAGGTATATTTCTTCTTTTTCTATATCCTCTGTCACCATCTAATAGACTTTTCTGGGCATCTGCATGTGCTTTTTCACTCTTCACTCATAGCATGCTTTTCATCATTTAGAGGCATTTTTGAGATGATCCTATGCTTCTATAGTTGTCTCATGGCTTTCAGTGATATATGTGTGTACAGTGGCTTTTTCAATCTATAATAATACATTACCAGTATTATGTTTAGATTTTAATGTCAAATAGCAATATACTGTTTATGGAATTAGTGTATTTAGCAGAATTTGTTTCAGTGGGGTCTTGCTTTATATTCTGTTATTTAATAAAAATATTGAAATATAATATTAATTTTATTTTCTTAATTTCATCTAAAATGATCAGTCCCACAAGTACTCTACATACTACCCTTTTCCTGTTTTTTTGGTAGTAGCAAAACATTTTGTCTCTTCCCATCATTCTGAAGCCTAGTTTTTGAAATCATCAAAATTGATAACTTTTTAAAAAATTTACAGTTCTGTTTTTCAGTGCAGAGTCAGCAGGGCGAACAGGTGGTGTCTGAATGCTAGCAACTGGAGTGATCAGGGAGATTCAACATCAGACTCCTAAACAACCCCTAGGATCAGTATTTATGGATATTTGATTTGTCAATCACTTCTCAAACAGTTGTTTTGATTCATAAGGCATAATGCTGAACAGCTTAACACTAAAGTGTATCAAATGACAAACTTTTTACATTGTAATCCAATCCTAGGCAAACATAGTTATTACATTATGATGTACAGTTATTTCCTATAAAGTTTCAAGAAGATTCATTAAATAATAGGTTAGTGATCAATTCATCCTAGTGGGCACAAGCATAATAAACATTCAACGTGTAGTTGCGTAAACAACCACCCAAGACACACCTACAGTAGAAGGCAGATCTACCAAAAAACTAACTTTCCAACAAGATGAAAACAGGAATTCATATTTTTTCTTAAGAAAATAAAGTTTTTGTCATATATAATTACAGTATATGAATTATGATGCAGGTATGATATTTTGATGACATTTTGTTCTGTTATTTTATGAGAAATAACATGTTCGGAAGGGGCATGCTTTGTAGAGCAAGACGTTGACTGAACCTAAATATTCATTAAAATGTGGGCATAAAAATATAACAGATAATAACAGTGATGCATTATTTGATCAAAATTAAATAAGAAGAAATAAGTATTTGCAGATTATGATAACATAATTACATCATATACATGTACATTAATTGGTATTTACATATTTAGAAACTTTACATTGGATACAAAAACCACATTCACATATTGATATCCAGTCCCTCAAAAAAAACTTAACATTTGAATGACTACTTTCTTAACTTATTTTAATTTTTTTGTCCTTATTTATCTTGGGACCCTATGGTTGACACTGATTAATCTAAAATATTAATATAGTATAAACCTCTTTATGCATGAAAAAAAATATTAAATGTTTTGGCGTATTGTTATTTAAAAAGTTAATTGTTGCTATATCATCAATTTTAAAAGTGAAATTTTACTGTGGCTAGTTAGAATGAAAAAAGTCAAATGCTGCTTGTTAACACAATACTATTGTATGATCTAAATAGATTTGTTTTATTCTTATTCATTGTGTTATAGTTTTCAAATTTAGTAAGATGAAGTCATAACTATCAAAAGTCATTTTACAAGATAAGTTGTAATTTCTGTATTGTTTGACTTAAGTTTTTACATTAACTAAGAATGCATTTGACTAATAAATAAACTTAGTTAATTATTTTCTTAAGTTTTGTAAACAACAAGAGTACCTACTTAATTTTTACATTTATAGCTCAAACATTTTGTCAAACATGCTTATAGATATGTAAATCGGTACTTAAATGTCCAGAATAAAAAGTCAGTCAAACTGTATACAGTGTTGTTGCAATAGGTGACTGAAAGGGAATACATCTTTCATTGTTTCTAAATCATGATGTAGTTGTGAAATTTATGCATATGATACAGTTTTATGTACAAAACTTAATGTCCAAAAAGTAATATAAATTTAAGTTATTGTACTTGAAGTTTGAAGGCAGGATTTTCTTTGCTGTTTAATATATTTTTAACCATTTCTTAAAATTCGTTTTTGAGTTGCAAGTTTTACAATGAATTATATGAATATTTTGTGAGATTCTGACATTAATGTCATGTAATTATGAAGAAAAAATTTCACACTTCATATTTTCATTTATTTGCAAAGTTCTAAAAATGAAGTTTTTGTCCACCTCAAAGAATACCTCTATTTTGGTTAACAACTTATCCCTCCAGAATTTATTATCCATTTCTTGATTTTTAAATGTTTTACATTATTTGTTGACTAATCAGTTAATCATATACAATTGATTAATGAACTCGTTAATCAGGGAATAACATCAATCACCCAGGTTTCTTTGACGGTAAAAAATTTTGGAACATAACTGAAATCGTAACATCATATAAATAATAACCAGTTTGTACAATTATATGGGTTCTATGTCATTTTCAAGACAAAAGTATTATTTTTTGTATGAGAAGCATAGTTGTCCTTTTGTATAATGATATGTAAGTACAGTTGACAATATGGCATGTTGTAGGACTTGGAAGATTAGGTAACTGAGAAGATGGAAAATGTGATATGATTTATTCCACCGGGAAATATGTTTCAGGTTTTATTAGTGCCTTCAGTTATGTTGAATAAATAGAAAATACTTTTTAAGTTACATATTTTAATCAGAATTTTATTTGCTGATTTCTGATAAAGCAGGCAATACAAATCTGTGTGTATGATATACATTTTTTTTTCTTTCTAATTTTTAAACCTTTATGGTTCTAGGTGGAATTTGAGGTTACACTTCCTGGTGAGGGGAAGGACAGAGTATTCAGGTTAACTTTGAAGTGGGTTGCAAAAGTGAGTCTTTATGCCCTTGAAGATGCCCTTCAAGGTGTGTCTCGTACTATTCCTCCAGAAACCATACAAGCTCTTGATGTAGTAATGAGACATCTTCCCAGTATGACGTGAGATTTTTACTACTTTATATTTCTATTTCAGTCAGTTATGATTGTTTTTAAATAAAGTCAAAAATAGCATTAATGTATTCTTTACTTCTTTCCAGTCATTTATTCGCATTCTAATCACTTGGCAGTTTTTAAAGTAAAATATTCCTATAACTGAGGTTTTTACTTAGCATAAAGAAAAATTTGTAAATACTCTGTAGTTAGTTACGTGTTATAAGACATTTTTAATCAAATATTCTTTTTTTTGTTTGTCAGTAAATGAATGTTACTTTCATAATATTGCTTCATCACCTTGGTGTGGTCAAAGTACTCAAACAACTTTATTATTGGTGTACACTTATGAACTCTGCATTATAACATGATTTATAATTTAAAATTTTCTGTTATCTTAAGTTTTAAATTCTTAATTTCAAAAATTATTTAAATTTTGGATCTTCACTTCTGTGTGTTATGTGATGAACTTTCCTTTTCAGTTTTTCTTTTTAGATTTTATCTGTTCATTTTATTGGACTGTAGAATGCCCTTCTAATTAGAAATCAAAATAACCGATATTGACAGACCAAAATATAAGATGCAAGTATCTTAACTTTTTCTTAGTGCAGAGGTATAAATTAATGTGTTGAACTCGTCAGTGAACTTCCTATCATTTTCTTGTTCCTTTGAAGTAATTTATTTACACCAGGTGTCCTTATTTGATAATCATGATTCTAATTAGAAAAAAAAAAAAGTTTTTTTCCAGCTGATAGAATCTCTTTACATTTGTTTTCCTTTGGTGGCCAGGTATAGTCAATTTGTCTCAGGTGATTTATTTGCGATCAATATTTTTTTCAATTCAGAGCAACAGATTCAATTTAACATTTTATAATTAAATCATAGTAATGAAGAAAAAAAACAGACTTGACATAATTAACACTTTTTGGTGTAAGTCAATTCAGTCAGATCTTAACATTGCAGTGTACACACGACGGGGTCATGTTTATTACAGGTAATCGGTAACGCACAGGCTTAGAAATAGATTTTTAGTTTCTTATTGGCAGCATGTCACTTTTGTCATGTGTTTATTTCAGTTTATCACTTGCATCTGAACTAATTTTTTTTTCTTTCTCACTGGTCTCCTGTTTATAGCCTTTTCTCAAGTGTAACTGTACCAGTATCTTTGTTTTGACAATGCACTTGTTTCTACATATCTGATTATACATTCCATAACTGTATGGAATTTTGCAGTTTCTGTACTGACTGAACTTAAACGGCTGTTTAGTTGTTTACTCATTTTTTTTCTAATAACTTAGAACACTATAATTTCCTTATTACCCTACAGGCTTACTATAATCTATTTTTTCACAATTATTTATGTTTAAATGATGTTACTTTACATCTTACTTCATAACATATTTCCTTTTCCTGAATAGATTAAAACCAAATTTATCTGAAAGTTCTTACAGAATTTTCTGTTTTGGCATTATCACACTTTTCTTTTAGATTGTTTCATAGTTTAGTCTTTTGTGGAACAATTTGGTAATTTCATATTCCTTAAACAAGTTTCATTACCCGTTAACAAATTTCACTGTTTTATATGTTCACATACCCATGACTGCAAAATTCAAATGATTTGCAATATTTTATGTGTATTTATAATATATATCTCATTACAACATTTTTGAGTTCACAATCTTGCTTATGTCAGTATTTAGTCTGGACATACCCTCCATCTACACTTTAGAATTCAGTGCTCAAACCAGTAAGTTCATACAATTCTTGCACTTTCCAGTAATGTTTACTGAGGTGCATGCATTTATATGCATAGCATTAGTATTTAATACTGGGTAGATGGATTTTAAATTTTCTGTCTATATACAACATACATTATTTCAATTAGACGAGATTACAAGCTAATATTAAAATCTTGAGTGAAAGTGGATCTGCATTTTATTGTCCGACTAATTAGTCTATAACATATTGAAGTTAAATCCCTTAAACATCAGAACTCGCAACAACAGTTTATATTTTCATTCTGTGCAACCATCTTAAAGGGTTATGAGCTGTTTTTACAATAAATTGTTTCTTTTAATAAATCATCTTCATTTGTAACACCCCCTCTCTCCGACAATTGCCAAACTTTTTTAGTGGTGACTGAAGTTTCCTCACATGCTGGAAACTTTTGAGTTGAAAGATCTAACTCCATTCACTATCATAGGCTTCTCCCAGTCTCTTACAGCTCTCACCTCTGTTTCTACAAGCAGTCATTTCTTTATCCATCATGTGTCCCATATATCCTATATAGTATGCTCCAAGATCAGTCAGTATGAAGACTGAATCAGGCTTTCCTATCAAGCTTGCCTTACTCAATCTGTCATGCACTTCTTTCAATACTCTTAAGTACGTCTAAACTAATAGTACGTCTGCCAGTGTCACCTGGGTAAGCTGTGACAGACTCCCTGAGCTCCCAAAATGTTTTACTATGAAAAGTTATTTGGTGTGACATTAAACTAGGTAATGCTTTAAGAGTGGAAAACCTTTATTTTTTTTACATTTTGTTCCTCTAATTTGACTTGGGAATAATCTTTTGAAGTATCAGTTTTACTAATTTATTATGTTAAACTAATTATTTCTATTACAATTTCTGTGTTAATGCATTTGGTAGACAGCAGTACCCTTTTCAACCTCCACAGATTAATGTGTAACTTTGCCTTATCAGTTTTAACACCACAACCAATGCATAAGGTCTACAAAATTTCCTTGTTTTTACTATTTTTTTTTAGTGTTTTCTTTTTGTCACTCTTTAGAACTCCTCATGTGATGACATTCTCCTTTTGGGTTCCTTTATAACTACTTTTCTCGCACACTTAACTAACCATATCTGCTCTTATTTAACATCAGATACATTCGTGTAATCTCTTGCATCTTGCTACACTTCAAAGATTGTAATGTTCACTGTTTGTTCATAAGATCTGTCTTATGGTCATCATTGTTCCTACTACCTCTGAACATCATACAAGTTTTAGATGTGTTTCTAGTGTACTGTAGTTTAGGCGTATTTTACCAATGTATTTGTTCCACTACATCTCTATCTTCTACTTTTATCTCAACAGTCATTTTTACCACTGTTGTAAAAATAGCCTGTGGACCAGGGTTCCCTCTGAGTAAAATATTCTTCCAGGACTTGCTATGTTTTTACAAAGTAATTGTTAGCTTTATGTAAATATTAACATAATTGGGAACTTGCATTTAAATCAATCCCACTGAAATGTTTGTGATGTTAGTATTGGTATATTGAGAGACATTATGAAACACAACAACATACATGCAGTTAAACAATTTTAATGTTAAGTTAAACATGAGTTTTGTATGAAACAACTCGTTGCTTTTTTAATGCTACTTAGTATATAAGTTTTTCTTTATTCTGCTTTTAACACACACTCATGGGGTCAACAGCCAGAATAAAGATCAGTTTATCTTTCTTTATTGTTCTTGATTATGTAAATGTATCTTAGGTTTTCATGCAGATTATGCATGTTATTCTGACACAGAAGCTAAAGAAATTTTAAAGTGGGTTTGAGGTGTTAGGTGATCTTCTGAAACATTTAAATCAAAATATCTGTTACTCTTTGCAAATAAACAGATATTTTGAAAATATACAAGGATCTCAACACCATACATCAGCTCTATTTTCCATAGAACAAAGCTAAAATTTTGCAACTGAAATGTGTGTGTGTGTGTTTTTATAGCAAAGTCACATTGGGGTATCTGCTGAATCTATTTAGGGGAATCGAACCCTTGATTTTTAGCATTATAAATCCACAAACTTACTGCTGTACCAGTGGGGGATACTAAGATGTGTCTGAATGTTAGGAACATACGTTTATATAAGTGATATTTCTATTACAAATAGAGTAGCATTTGAGTTTTATGACATTTTGTACATGATGGAGTAAAATGGATATAATTTTTGGATTTGGCACATAGGAATTACTGTAGAATATGTTAAAATTTAAAGACAATAAAACCATTATATACATATGTTATACAATGATAATTTTGTTTAAAAACATAATTCGAAACCTCTTTTTGATTTTTTTTATATTAACATCCATAAATTTAGGCCTACATTTAAATAGATCTAGTTAAAATATGCATAGAAAGTAACTTATTAAGCAATATATGGATTAAGAAATTAAAATAAATAACTATTGATAAATTTATATAATACATTGCTTATGTCAGAACAGAAAAATTATATTTATCTAAATTACAAATTAATAACTTTAATTACATGGTGAAGAACGTAAGGCATACTTTACAACAGTTTATTTTCTGAAACTGGTGACGCTGATTTCCGTGGAAAATATTGCTAATTAGGTGCTTGTTTATCCATATGGTTGTGACATGGTTAAAATGGGCTAAGCTACTTGGTTAATTTGAATGTTGATTCATTCTAAAGATGTTATCAAGAGAGTAGATAAGTTTCATAAATTGTGTCAAACATTATTTACACATGTAACACCATGTAATTCTTGTTTTTAAATTTATAGGTGAAACAGTGGTAACAATTGATGTTTGCAATAATGGAGTTTTTTCAATTGTGAATGAAAACTTTTACATTATTAATGGTAACATTGGAGTTTGAGGTTTGCTCACTTATTTTGCATCTACCAGTTTCTTTCATGGAGGAATGAATTCAGTTGTCACGTATAAAACATGTGTATGTTTGTTTTGTGAAAACTATTATATTGTGTCATTCATTTTTAGATGAATTTGTTTGTGTGGGTGTAAGGTGTTTGTTATTTATTTTCACTTTAATTTTAATACACAAGAATTTAATGCCATTAGATAATTTTTGTAATGCATGTTTGAGTATAAAAGATATTTCAGTACTAGTAATAACCTAATAATACAATTTTTTTTCTTTTATTGAATACTCAATGTCTCACTAAGCTTCATCAGGAGCATTTCACTAAAACACAAACCATGAATGACAGTACACGGCTGTAACTGTTTTAAATGATTGATTTTTAATCAAATGTATAATATGCATTTCTCCACCACATGTTTGATATATTATTTCTTCTACATGTGTCAAATCTGCAGCAGACATCGACGACCATGGCATGCCAGACTTCTCTGTTGTCAGTCCTCCTCATCAACTCGATGTTGCTCATTGAGTTCTTGGTGACAGTTATTGAGGCTGTCGCTATATATTTAGTTCTTTGACACCCTCTGCTTTTCCTTCCTTCTATTTTTTTCACATAGCATCTGTTTCTCTATCCCATTCTTCTTGCAGATGTGTCCTAGAAATTCCATTTGTCTCTTTCTTATAGTTTTCATGAGGGACCTTTATATATTTAGTAAAGCTTATTGTTGAAATAATAAATTGCTGCTGTTAGTAAGCTAAATGCTTATTTAAATAAAATAAATTAAGATAAAACAATTGTAATTATGGTCACCCATTATGTTCCTGTTCATCTGTAGTTATGGTTCCTTGATTAGAAGAATTTCTTAAAATAGTCTGTGTACTTTGTGGTTTGGGAAAGAATTTGTACAGAGAATGGTAGATCCCTGCAAGGAATTATTTGTCCACAATTAATTGGCAAATGACATGGAGTTGTGCTTCTCTTCTTTCATATTCTAATTTAAAGAGAGTAAATTTGTTCTCCAATCCATTAGTGTAGAGTTTCTCTGGTTTTATCAGTGTGCACAACGGCAGATGTTATGTGAGAGTTGGTAAGCAATATGACAACAGAAGTATAGTGTTTCTTGACATTTACACACAATCCACTTTGTTTAAAAGCCAATCAAATAATATATTTTTCTTCAACTCTGATCATCCAAAAGCTTCCAAGAGAAGTACAATTATTGGAGAATTACGAAGAATCTATCCCAGCAGTAGTGTAAAACACTACAAGCTCTGAACTGAAATCACTCATTTTGAGCAACAAATTTTCAAAGGCTATACAAAAAATTACCATTGCAACTCCAACATGAAGAAGCACAGATAAACCAAAGAGGAAATAATGTTTTCCAAGGATACCTCAAAAGGTATCAGAAAATTGTACTGTAAATTAAAGTTGAAGAGTGGTTAGATCGAATCTCAATCTGATAAAACTAACTTTCTAACTAAAACGTATGTAATCCAAAGACAAATATCTTCCAGTAATGTTTACTGAGGTGCATGCAACATCTATCATTGTAATTATGATGAAGCAGAATCCTACACCTACAGTGTAAGCAAAATACAGTTGTGTATCAGAATCATTTTTTTCTAGTTAATCACGTAAAAATAACTTCTGATATGAAACCTTTATCTTTACAAATCCTTACCAAAACCATCAAGTACACCAACAGGAAATTTAAAGAAGGATTTTTCATCAAAAAATTCATCCCTACAGATGGATAGGGATAAAGGGTGGTATTTAGTTATAGTTATTACTTTAATTTTTTCATTTTAAATTTTGGGATTTCAATATGTAATTGAGATAAAACTGTTGCTTGCTACAGATAGTATTTTTATTGTTTTTACAAGGTAATTCAGCAATTAACTTTACTGCTTAGTATAGAAAATGGATACTGTAGATTCAATTTTAATTTACTATTGTGATTTAGTGGATTATTCCTGTAAAAACTGCAAAGCAAAACGCTGAATGCTCAATTAAAAGAAATTTATGTCATTTATTACCAGTATTAAAATAATCTGATATTGTAGACTGGATTTAGTTGTTTTTTTTATTCTTTTCTTTTGAGGCTTGGATTTTGTACAAGGTTTTCTTTGATGGATCTTTAATGCTAGAATATAAAAACAAATTTTAATCTCCTGTACATGTAAAAGGTCAGAATTAGAAATATTTTACTCATGAAGTATGTTCTTGCATATTGTGGAGGTATGTTGTATCTAAATATAACTATATTAACTTTAGAGCAGTAGGATATCAGTTTAAAAACAAGAGGTATGGTCAAGATTATAAAATAATACTAAATTGCTACATAATTGAGTGATGAGAAAGCAAGAAATGAAGAAATCGAACATATAATGAAACATGAAGTTAAGTTCTTGTTTTCCAGATTGCCCAGTTCTAATTATGTGAGTAATTGATCTCATTCAAATGAGCCTGTAACCTCTAGATATCACTGTAACTGCCACCTTAAAGATACTCCCATCATATATTTCTACACTGAAATATTTGAGCAATAATCCAGTGGATAGAACAGGTATCTAAAGAAGAATAACAAAGGCGCCTAAATGAAATGAATGTAATGGTTTTCTTGATCAAATTAATTATTCTGTTTACGTGCTGGTTCCACATAATATAAATTTATAATAAGTAAAAATAACATTAATTAAAGCAAGTAGTATATTAATACAGTAATGGACTTCCAGATAAATTTAATGCGATAGATATGAATAGGTTCTTAAATATCTAGAGTGATTATGAGGAAAACCTCAATAAAATTATTTTCAAAAATACTAAGGAGTTATTAGGTCTTTTTTTTTAAAAAAAAAAAAACAACCTAAAAAAACATGATTTAACAATATTTGTTCTTTTTTTTTACTGTTACGAATATAAAATGCACTTCGTCTTTAAAATGATTAATTAGAAACATTAACTGTTCTGAAGGAAAAGGTAACATAATGTCATAAGGCATTCATTGGAAATCACGAGTTTTATCTAGAAAAAGTGTGATTTGTTACAGGGTGTTTCAAAACAACATTATGTTTTATTGAAATGCATGTAGGATGCTGTAAGGATCATCATACACTGATGGATGGAGCTTTATTTAAGGATAACGTGTTGATTAAGAATGAAAGAAACCATCTTGAATACAAAATATATATTGTTTGACACGTGCACTAAATTCTGCAAATGAAACCACAGAAATATCAGTTTAACAAAAGCATGTTTCTGAAAACCTCCTGACCTTAATCAAGCTTTAAAGTCTAAACTTTCTTTAATGATACCATTGATAAGTATTTTAGGTGCACACACAAAAAGTGATTTGTTGATGTTTCACCGCCGATTTGTAATTTCTCAGACTTAATGGTAAGGTATTTAAAATTGTATTAAACTTTAATATATCATTGAATAAGAAGCAACAAAAAAAAAAGGTTAGTTTCTAAGGGCCCAGACAAAATAGTACCCCCCAGTGGCTTAGTACCAAGCCTGAAAGCTTATAGCATTAAAAATACTTGTTTCAATGTGGTAGACTTGTTGTAATTATGTTTCTAAAGCATATTTAAAAAGTTTTTGTTCTTGGCACTGATTTAATTAGTGTGTTATTTGTGATAGACCACAAGTGAGGCTAAAGCAATATTGATGTGACGTGAGTTCTTGTAACTACCAAAAAATGAGAATCCACTAAGTCTTGCTATACCTTAAAATAATTATATTGCAATAAATATCATTTGAGTCATTTGTAGAACATAATAAAAAGAAATACACACATCACCAATGCTATGCTGATGTGTTCAACTTTGCTGCCACATTTACTCTCCGCATCTCATCTTGCTGTGAATTTTAAAAACATAAATTCAAATTATCTCGTGTTTTTTTTTCTCTTACATGAAATATTTTTGATACCAATAGTTCAAACCATCATGTTTGTGACTCTTTATTCTGAATAAAAAAATTTTACCTGATTATTTTGAAGACAATTAAATGATAACTACTGTAAGTCACATGCTGTTGGTGTTTTTAAATTACAGATGTGTAGATTGCCAAATTTTCATTCTTTGGATCCTATTTTTGCTAATCTGTATCAGTAATGTTACTGTAAAAATAGTGCAATAGTATTTTTAACATGAAGTGTTATCGATATCTTTATCAAATGTAGTGTTGGTTTGACTACAGCCAGTTAAATAGTTCTTTAGTGTGGGATTTGTAAAATTAAGCTATAGCATATACTGTAACATTGTTCTGATAACATACATCTGTTTAACAGTGATAAACAAGTTTTACTTTTGAGTATGAAAATTTAACTTTCTATTTACTGCTCAAGATTGAATACTTAATTTCATACTGAAATTGAGAATATTGTAGTTGATATTGTGCTCACTGACTGTGTGTTACTTGTAATCAATAACCAATTCTTTGTATCTTGTTTACAGGTAGTATAGAATAGTACTCTGATTTTTTACAGAATTTGTCTCTGCCATTTAACTTTGGTCATTATTGGCAGTTTTACCCAACAAATTTTACTTCATTTGTTGTTATACATAAATTTTGTGTTATTTTTAGCTATCATTTAAGTTTGTATATACAGTGTGTCTTGCGAAGAATAATGTTGTGGAAAATGAAAGTTGTTGTGTGCTGTTTGCATCTTACAAATGCTAATTTAGTATTGTAGTTAGAACAAAAGTGAAAACTGTTAAAGCTTTGTGTAAACTGGAACATTCATTAGAAAGTCATAAACAAAAGAAAAACTTGTAACGGTAATTTCTGTACCTACCTCTAATTTTTGGATACATTGAATCCTTCACTGGGATTTTTTTTTTCTGTGTTCATGTGGCTGAGAAGACATTACAAAATATGCATCTTGTTCATAAGTGTTAAAGAACTTGCTTGTATTAAAATAAATTTTATTTGTATGGGTAAATGCTAAGTAAATGATTCCACTTCTTTGGTCTTGTTAATGTCATACATAAGATAGAGAAGGTGTAATTTATCAGTTGTTCAAATTTACTTTGCTTGTAGCTGTTTTTAAGAATTATTTGTGAATGGTTACCATGGATTGCATCTTTACTAGCAGAAAAAAAGCAGCTTTTCATAAATTTTCTAGCAGTTATTTTAACTCTAATTTTTGTTATTTTTATACAGATACACCCCAGTTGGAAGGTCTTTTTTCTCCAGTCCAGATGGTTATTATCATCCACTGGGTGGTGGTAGAGAAGTTTGGTTTGGTTTTCATCAAAGTGTTCGGCCAAGCCAGTGGAAGATGATGTTGAATATTGATGGCATGTATTTTATTTATATTTAATATAATTTGAAATGTATCGCAGTTTGTTTTTATTAACCTTTGCCTTTCAATTTTTGGTCAAAAACTTTTAAGTTCAGTTTTAAAATTGAATTTCTTTTACCAAAATAAAATACCATTTTGTATAAATACAGCTTTGACTTAGCAGGATGAAACTTGGCAGGCAGAAAGAGAGTAGTTTAGGAATGTATCAAGGAGGTCTTAAACTTACTTGTAGCATACTCCATGCATGATATGAATCCAGCAAGAAGTTCTCAGGGCTACTAAACCAGAATCTAGCATCAAATCTTGTGTTCTCTTATCAACCATATTTGAAACTGTTCACCACTCACTCACACACACATACTCTAGTGGGACCAAATGTTTCAAATATTACAGTTGGATGTCAAAACAGGACTTATTTGAGCCCCCTTTTGAGGTAAATATTAAATAACTTGGGCATAATGGAGGAAATTGAGAGATATATAAACCCTGCAGCTAAGTTTGAGTATTTCCATTTGTTTAAAGTTAGGTGAAAGTGTACAATTCATGACCTTTTGAAGCAATTACATTCAAGATTTAAACCACTGCTATCAGTGTATGTAAATAAACTCTGAATGAAAAACTGTTTATAATCCATATTTTTATGTCGTAAGTTTTGATTCGTATTTGGAAAAGAAAAATAAACAAAAATAATTACCATCTTGTAGTTTTTTTCTTCAACACTGTATGTTCTACCTTTTTGACTTACTTAGAAACAACTAGGAGCCCCTCACTTCTCAATCTGAAATTGAATATTGCGTGTTAATCAACTTTGACTAGTAGACATATTTGTAACCAACAGGATGAGAACAATTTCCTGTACATAAATGTGTATTTACCAATGTTTAGGTTGACAGTTTAGTTGTATAATCATTATATTGCTACTCTGAATAACAAATAATCTTTTGAAAACTCTTTTTATACCATACTTAGAGGACATTTTATTCTAGTGACTTTGTAAGTCTTTTTGTTCCAAGATTCATAATTAAAAGCTAAATGAACTCTTATTTTGACACCCAAATTTCTGAGACTTGTAAGCTAATGGGAGAAAATATTCTCCAGTACAAACTGTTTAAAAAGGCATAAAGTACCATGAATCATTGTTTGTAATGTATATATTTTTTATTTGTTACATAAAAGCTTTTTCAACAAAAGCTGAATTGTGAAAATTATAAACTTTTCACAAAAACAATCTTACTATAATGGAGCAATGACATGGTCTTTTATCTATGACCACAATAATGAATAAAGTTGTGCCATTTGTTATGATGTCAATGACAGAAATGTGAAACTATGACAGCATCTCAAACACAGAGTTTTAGAAAAAATTTCACACTTTAAGTATTCAAGATGCTTACATTAGAAAAATAAGTTTAGTGTGTGCAATAACAAATTTCTTTTTTCACAGAACACAATTTTAAATTTAAAAAATAAAATCAAAACAAGAACATGACTTTTCATTGGGCTTATATACTGTTGATGTACTTTTTTAATGTGGTATCAAAAATCTGTGCTTCTTAAAAAACTCATTATTTCATTAAAGTGTTGCATGTGATGCATTACAATATAACTTGTATCATTGATCTGTACAATGAATTATTTCGATGCAGTGAGTAGCATGAGACTAAATAGCACAAACCAAACACTTTCCTGTGCTACTTTTTTGGTAGAAAATGTTCTCTCCTACAGTTTCGTTCAATATGTATGAATACTGTCAGCACTAATTAACAGCACAGAGACACTAATAAGATGGCATATCTACAAGTGATTTAAAACTATGCTAATTTGATTGTACATAATAGGACACTATACAGTAATGTTATGTTTTTGTATGTCTTCAAAAGTGGCTAATGGATTTCTGCTGTGATTTGTTGCTTTTTGCATGAAAATTAATACTTTAGTGGGTAAAACTACAAAGATAAACAACAAAATCATAAAATTAAAAGTGAAAATTTTAGTTGTTTAATGTGTAATTTATGATAAATATTGCAAACAATATCAGAAAATAAAATTAATCATTCATTGTATTTTGTAATTTTTAACCCATTTACTGCAGCTGAGATGCATTGACCAGTGCAGTGGGAAATATGTCTTAGCTGGAGTGAAAGGGCTAACTTTTATTTTACTGTGAATTAAGTATTTCACTGTAGAGAAAGATTAGCTTTGAAAAATGAATGTTTTTCCAAAAGATCTGTTAGATCATGTTAATGAAATCTCCAAGAGGAAGTATTTTTATTCTTAGTGTGACAATCATTTTTACTGACTGACCTGGTAAATGTTTTTTATAAACTAACTAGCAGGTCTTTAATAAAATTACCTTATTAAAATATGTGAATTTTTTGTGTACAAAAGTCTGAAGAGTTTAATGAATTCTTGTAATTGCTTGAAGGTGCACTTAGTACATACAGAATTACAGTATATATAATCTCATGTACCAGAAAATATTTCCCAAAGAGATTTTGAAGGAGCTTCAAAATTGTGTATGTAAGTCAAATTGCAACTGACATTATTTGAATAGGTTATTGCTTAGGTAGATAAGATTTAAAGATGTGAATTTGGTGTATCTTGATTTTCAAATAGTAACTGACAAGCTATCAAGGTTTATTTAAATAGCATGATCTCTGTAGATGTGGAAATCTGGTTTATTTGAGATTAAAATGGCTAGATGGCAAGAATGGGGGATTATTATAAATGGAGTTCAGGCAAAATGGATTAATATTTACATAAATAACAAAGATCAAGTAATGGTAAATAAATTGCCTAAATTTACTGATGACTGACTGTTAGGAGGATGCTGCTGCTTTACAGGATTTGGAAAACGAGAAGAGACATGGCCAAAGGCTCCTACCAAAGAGATAAGTCATAATGATAGGATATCTTGGGCAAGAAGAAGATGCTTAGATAGTATTTTAGCAATGATTACAAAATGAGTGGAATATATGGGAAGAGGCCTTGCAAAAATTCTTATCATGAAATTACATCCCCGTGATTGAGATTTTCGTAGGATTATTTATGGCCAGTTCCCAACAAATGCAAACATTGTGTAATAAAAGCAGTTGAATGATTTGAAATGTAATCTGTGTGAAGATGTACAAACTTCTGATCATGTGTCATCAGCCTGCAAAGAAGCTTTGGCAAAATATACATATATATGGAGACATAATCAACTGTTTAAAAAGCTAAAAACAACAGTGTAAATCATACACTATGGAGCCAATAGAAGGAAGATAACTACAAAGTAATTTGCCTAATTATTCAGAAAAGGCACCAATAAAGTGCCTTTAGGAAGTCCCAGACATTATCAACACATGGAATACTTGCAATTGATTTGGAAATATCGGCTGATCTTTAATATGTGAGAGAATACTCGGAAGTAGTTTCTACAACTGACAAAAGCCTGACTCTAATCAAGCTGAACAGTGCCTTGTAAATCATGGATGAGCAAAAGTCATGATTACAAGTTAGCAAGTTATGATAAACTTGTGAAGGAAATGTAGAGCCAAGGTTATGACATAAGACTGTTTTGCTACAGAAACTGGAATAAGAGGGTTTACCTTGTGCATCTGACAACAGCTCACACTTTCAAGTCAGGAGAGATCAAACACGACATGATAAGAAGATAGTATACGACAAGAAGATGCTAAGTAATTTTAGATAATAGCAATGATGACAAAACATCTACTGAATGACACTACAAACACAATGCTATAATAGTTGCATGAAACAACAAAATGAAAATTTTTTCAAACACTTGTGAGAAAAGTATTATAAAGAATAGGAATCCTATTAATTCCAGTAGATGATAAGAGCATAAGTAAAGAATGGCCCTAAATAAGGATAATTCATAGAACTCGGAATTCATTCCCCATAACATAAAAAAATTCAGTCGGAGGACAGTTTGCTGGTCTCTCTGTGTGGATAGAGGGATTTTCTGCTGATGCTGCTGTGAATTTCTGTTCCTGTCTGAAAACTCGCCCATTGGCTGTTGTTGCATGAAAGGATATACTTAATTCTCTAAATCTCCATTGAGTTGGAAGTAATGGGAAGTGTAAACTCCTATCTTTTCTGGTTGTACTGTGGATATTACAGTGAGGATTTTGTAAGGCGTCTAAGGTGATATATTTGTTACACTAGTGTCCAAACATTACCTTCCGTGGACTATCATGGGAAAAGCCATTACAAAGGGATTGCTTGCCTACTTCCATGGTTGTGCATGCTAGCATTTTAAAATAGGTTTCATTGTTACCTGTGGTCCTTTTTCCCTCCACTAAAAGGCCTTTGTGGTGGTTTTGTCTGTTTTATTGGGTCTAAGCACTTCTCCAGGGTCTTACAAATACAAATTCCCACTGGTTTTTGTGTGAATAGGTACCTGTTGCTATTTCTGGTTCTTGTCTATTTGAGTGCTTTACTTGAAAAATTCCTTTTTATATGTACAGTATTTTTGAAGAGAGTCTGAGTTAACAGAATAATGTTATGGGAGGTTGGGCAGAATTTTTCATGTTAGTCGTCCAAGTCATCCATTATTGTATTGTATGGCAATTTACCATGGGTTTTGACTAGCCAAATAGGCCAGAATGTTTTCTTCAGGAAAGAAACACCTTGATCCCTGTATTTCCATTTATAGTGGGTAAATTGTATACAGTATAACACACATCAAATCACAGGGTGAAATTACTTTACTGCTCCAACCACACTACACCTCATGCTTGTCTGACTTGTTGTGTACAAAGGCTCAGTCATATATTTGTTTCACCCATATTGTTGACACATTGTATCTTTATTAGACTGAAGTACCAGGGAATGAATGCAAACATGAGCCAGTCTCACATGAAATAAACTACTGCTTTTGGGTGTGCTTTCCCTTTTTAACATCTTTTGAAGGGAACTTATCTTGGTTGTCTCTTTTGCAGTGGTGGCTCCAACACCTCAATTGGGTTAATAACTACGATGTACAGCAGTGGTTCTCAACCTTTTCTAACTTTCAGCACACTATGACAATCTGAAAAATTTCATGGCACACCTGGAAAGCCTTAACGATTTTTTTAGATGCACACTATATGGCAAGTGTTAAAGCCTTAGAATGAAAATCATGGTCAGAGCAAGGGATATTAATGTCATCTGCACACTGACAACACTGTTGCATGCTTTGGCCGTGAGTGTCATTCTAAGGCTGTTTAATGATTTTGTGGAATAGCAGAAAAATCAAAACTTTTTAATTTTACACACGTTTTCAGTATGATGCTTTTACCTGCTTCTGAGAGCAAATCCAATTGAAGCGAGGCTCTAACATAGACAAACAAGATCGTATTTCATCATCTACTATAAGAAGCCTCTCTCTCTTTCTGGCTTTAATTTCAGTCAATGATGAAAATTCTATTTCACAAAACCATGAAGATGCAAATAAAATCAGAACTTCAACTGCTTTTGAACTGATTGTAGGATAGGAATTTTTAATGGAGATCCAAAACTTATCCAAGCTCGTTTCAAGAAACATTGACTGATAAAATATGTCGTTTCGTAAATCAATGAGCTGTTCTTCCTCCTCAGTTGTAAGATTTGTTGTCTCGTGGTTCAAAATGGATAGGTTACCCACTTACATTCATTGACAGCAAGTGTTGGGAAGTAATTTTTTAGTGTGGACTGTAGGTTGCTTAATGTGTTCAAAATTTGAGGGGCAATTATCCTCTTTGTCGGATATTCGTTAACAGAAGAAAAACAATCAAGGACTCCTTTTGAGATTTTATTTTTCCACAGCATCACCTTTTTATCAAAGGCCTTCACTTTGGACGTTGCAGTAATAATGTTTTCAGATGGTCCTTGGAGACTTAAGTTCAGATAATTTAATTTGTCAAACAAGCTGGAGAGAAATTGAACCTTCAGCCACCAGATCTCATCATGAAAAGTAAAATTCAAAACCTGCTTCCTCAACCTCCAAGAAAGAAATTACTTCAGTTTTTAGTTGGGCAAGATGCTTTAACACCATTCCTTTTGAAAGCCATTGAACTTCAGTGTGATACAGTAGCTTTTTATATTCTGAATCCATCATTTCACAGAGAAGAGAGAAAAGTCGAGATGGAAGTGGCAGAGACTTGATAAAATTCATCACTTGAATAACTTGATTCATAACAGACTGCAAATTGTTCAGGAAAGATTTAGAGGCGAGCGTCTCTTTGTGAATCATGCAGTGAACAATCCTAATGTTTGGATTTTGTTGGCGTACCAGAGTGATGAATCCCTTCTTTTTACTTTGCATTGAAGAACAGCCATCGGTACAAATGCTGACACAGTTACTCCAATGTAATATGAAGAGCAAAATGTTTTCATTCACCAATTTGAAAATGTCTTGGCCTTTTACTGTACTTTTTAAATTTTTGCAAAATATGTATTCGTTTATGAGTTTTCCATCTTTTATTAATCGAACAAAAACCAGAACTCGGGCTTTTCCACTAACATCAGTAGATTCATCAACTTGAAGAGACCATAGCAAAGACAATTCATCTTTAGGTGCTTTGAAGTGTTCTCAAACTTGATCCTTCAAATACGGCAACAAATCTACAATTCTGTGTGAAATTGGACAGTGGAACATGCTTAACCTTTTTGGCGGCATCTGTTCCAAGCACAGTTTCAACGATGATTGCTAACGCTGGCGCAATGACTGTTTTTGCCTCTGAATGCGCTTTCTTGCGTTTTGCCAATAACTAAGCAACCTTATAACTTGCAATCAATCCTTTATCAGGCAGCTTCATGTAGTTTACAAGCTTTCTTGATTGTTTATGTTGTTGAACCACGAGATTCTCGAAGTACTCTTTTGGTTTATCCTTCACAGCTGAATGTTTTGTTTCCAAGTGTCTCTTCAGTTTGCTGGGAACAAGTGCCTCGTTTGATAAAGCTGCATTGTAAAGTAGGCAGAATGGCAATTGAGAATGTTCCAGTTCTCAAAGCGATAAAACCGTATTCGATATATTCGTTTTTGTACTTTCATTTGATTCCTTGCTTTTGATGCAACACATTCTCCTTTGCATCACCAGACTTACTAAAATATTTTTACATAAATAAATGATAAAGCTAATTCATACACGATAAACATGAAGTTCTGCAGTTGATATAAAATTCCTACCTACATCGTAGTCGCTGTAGCTTACCGCAGAATGAGAACGTGTTCCAGAAAGCAGTTTGATTGTTTGATGCATCATTTATGACGTACAAAATGCTTGTTGTGCCACAATTAAGCTAACAGTCGAACCGTTACAGTCGAGAATGAAATTTAAGTATGAACTTCTCAGTGCTCAAGTTCAATGAAAACCATCGAATGTTTGGCTAGAAGGTTTCAGAGTGTCTCTGTAGCAGCTTTTATTAACTGATGTGTTTTAACTTTCTTGGGATTTTACAAGCAATTTCAATGCATTTCAAAAACACAGCATCACACCTTCCAATCTCTCGTGGCACATAGATTGAGAATCACTGGTACACAGAGATAAGTGGATCATTTCAGAAGTTAACATTTTCTTTACCTAAAAATGTATTTTTGATAGATACTTAAATCTTAGCACATCTTCTCACCATTTCTCTCAACTACATTATTCTTGCCTTCTCTAAAGATGAAGTCAAGTTCCTTTGGGAACTGCAGTACATAAATAATGTTTTCCTCTTGTTGTTGGAGAGCTGTTACCATCATGTATTAGTGTAGTTCATATCAAACCTTGTTCAAGACTAGTAGCTTACGCAAAGTCTTGAAACTAGCTGGGTGAGGAATATCTGCTGTGTGCATAGTTAAGTATCTATTGAAAAAATATTTTCAGGAAAGGAAAATATAAACTGGTCCTGAAAAAGGTTTTCAGTAAATAGTGATGTTCAGGTTGTCACTTTATTATATTTTGTATGCATTAGTCAGCTAGATCTCTGAAAAGCATATTATGTTTCTCATTTTTATTTCATAATGTAACATTAAAAAAGCAGTAGGTTTGTTTTTCAACAAATTCTAAAAACTACTACCTGAGGTTACAAGCTGTCATCCACAACTTTGACTGCTGTAGCAGTTGCAAGAATAACCAAAAAATCAGTATATACAGATTTTCTATTTACAACAAACTTCTAAATCACAAGGTATTGCTCACTTGTTTATTTATTTATTTATTATCTCTCTATATTTATTTTCTGTCCTGTATTTTTAAAAATCATCTTGTTTTTTCGTGCTTTTAATTTAGATTTTTTTAGCTAACCACTTGAAGGCCCAGTGTTCAATCAGTTTAAGTAAAAAAAATATTACAATGAATGTAGCATCTATATCACTGTCTGTGTGTTATCAAAACACCTCCACTATTCATTTAACAGCACTGCAAACAAAAATCCAGAAGAATTCACCATTTAGAAATAAATGTAATGAGCAACAACAATTTCTTTATTGTAGAACCGTTTCAAATAAACGTATTGTTCTCACAATAAGGACACGACTTTCACTGGATTGTGCATTTATTGATGTAATTTTTAAATATGTCTCAAAGAAATAGTTCTTTAAACCTATAATTTTTCAGTATTTTAAATATATATAAAAAACATTAGTTTATATCAGTAATGTGAAAACTGAGCTGTGTACGTTGAATCATTTTGATGCACCGAGTTGCTTATGACGAAAGAGCACAATCCAAACACTTTTCTTGTACAGTACTTCCAAAAAAACAAAATCCTCCCCCCTTCTTTAAAAAAAGTTTTTTTCTAAATTTGTTTCAAGAGGTATGAATACTATAATTAGTAACTACTAGGACAAACAGCTGCTATGGGCAGAACGTTTTTTGTACTGTTGGAAATAAGTAGAAAGTTGTTAAAATTATTTGTACAGAAAAAATAAACCTATTTCAGATTTACTAATATGCAATTAAAAAGGGTAAATATGTTTGAGTATGTTTTCTTTTTATGTTATCCTCATAAGTCTTTGTAAATATCTTCTCATTAGAGATAAGAATTGACTGGATTAGAAAACACTTCAGGTAATAGTGTATTGGCATTACATAACTGTAAAGAAAAAATGAAAGAACTAATTTACATTTGAACTTGATTAAGTCATTTTTTGAAGTTTATAATTTTCATGGTTCTCTGCATGGTTCACTATATGTATATTTTTTATTTTCTTTTTATAGTGTCTGCAACTGCTTTCTATAAAGCTCAGGCTGTAATTGACTTTATGTGTGAAGTCTTAGAAAGTAGGGATATACATGAGCAGCGAAAACCTCTCACAGATTCACAAAGGGTAAAATTCACAAAAGAAATTAAAGGGCTGAAAATTGAAATTACTCACTGTGGTTCTATGCGACGCAAGTATAGAGTCTGCAACGTAACTAGACGTCCAGCACAGCTTCAATCGTAAGTTTGATAAAAATAATTATTAAAAGGTTCATTGTAAAGTTTTGTTGCATGTGCTATGCTTTAAATTTCTTAGTAAGGGCAATTGATAAATCATGAAAGACAAGTCTAGGATATTTTTAAACAAAAAGAGCTGTCTAAAATCTCTTTACTTTTACCTTCTACTTAACTGTAAAATAAAGTTTGAGAACATTACATATGTACTTAAGTAAACATTTATAAACAAATGCAAATTACAAACACTATATATTTTGTTTAATTTTTCAGTATTTCTTATACTTTATAAGCATAAAAGTTGTATTGTTCATTGATACATTAATATAGATTTTTTTACATACAGTAAAATTTGGTTCAGGTTGAGAATTCTTGTACTATTTTCTGGCACTTTATGAACTTTTCAGCTTGCATTTGACCAAAAAATGTGCAGGATGGTCCACAGTAAACCCATCTTTACATGATACAGGAAGTCAGAATGATAAGTAATGCAATAAATTTTACTATCTATACAATCACAGAATTTTTGCAACATTACAGTTATTCAAAGTGCCCAACATCATTGTCAGTACATATGTTACATAAATGGCATTTTAAAAAGATGTGGAACACATCATTTAACATCCTTAGTATCTTAATTGGTCTGGATATTGAATTTTTTGCTAATTTTTCATTCTTTTTTTTCCTTGATAATACAATTTTAAATGTATTAATTATAAGTGTTACACTAGTTTTTAATATTGCATGTAAGTCTACTGTTAACTTGTGAAAACTTTAGTATGCCTTCAGATGTAAGAGGAAATCATTGTAATTTTTAAGTATTTATTAGTAACTGTTTTTCAATTAGGAAAAACAAAAGATGCAAATTTTATAAATTTTTGCTCTTGAAATTGAAACATTCAAACCATTTAGCATCTGCACTGTTTGTATCCTAA
The DNA here is from genome assembly GCA_011833715.1 of Carcinoscorpius rotundicauda. Lineage (NCBI taxonomy): Eukaryota > Metazoa > Arthropoda > Merostomata > Xiphosura > Limulidae > Carcinoscorpius > Carcinoscorpius rotundicauda. Next base: position 91,877,843 of record CM022396.1, on the reverse strand, counting down.
TGAATGAAATTGTTCAAAGTTGCATATTTTACTTAACCTTTCTTATGGTATTGGATCAATGAGCAAATATTCAAAGATATTTATGCTAAGGTAAAATGTTTTGAATGGGGTTATGTATATGTGTGCCATGATGTCATTTTTCTGCATATTCTATTAATTAAAAACAATAATTGAAAGAAAGTCTGCTTCAGTAGATTTACACAAAAGTAAATTTATTTGTTTTTTAAATATACCTGTTAGGTGTATTAATATTTATGAATCCTTAAGTCATTTGGCTCAGCAGTGATCTGTATTGTGTTTCTAAGAGTATTTATCACAATTTAGGAACTTATTGCCAAAAGTACATAAATTTGGAGTTGAGATGTTAGGGACAATGTGTGCAGACCCTGTTATGTACATTTGTGTTGTGTGTATATTAATTTGCATTACAAGCTTTAAATTCTCACCAAATAAGATTGAAAAAATATTTAAACATAATCATAGATGTAGGTAGATAGAATCACATATCTGTCCCAGTTATCTTTCTCCATGAAGTGCTTTACCTGGAATGCAGACAGCAAATGAAAAATAAATGGATACAAGTTTAGAAATAGAACAGAATCTTTGCAGTGTATACTGCTTGGACTTGTATCAGTACTTGTTCAGCTTTGCTATTTATTATGTGAACATTTTTTTGTATGCTGGAATGTGTCTGCTCAAGATGAAGACAAGAATCAGAATAATAACAGATTTGTAAGTCACATCAAGTTTGTTCTGTGGCTCTCCAAAATCCTATTTTGTACATTGACAATCATTCCTGTGTACATAACTAAGAGAGATAAACTCAAGTTGACACTAACTTATTGGAGTGTGTGTACCACCTCATGAAATAGGTATTATCTCGGTTCAAGAGTTATACCTAGAAACAGGAGCAAACAAGCATTATTGAATGATTGATGTGGTATATAGTCCATTAAACTAGAGGATTTGCTCACTTTATGACCTTTTCAGAGATGTCACTAGCTACATGCTGAACAGCTTTCCAAAACGTTAGAAATATTTACCTGAATGTACTAAACTATAAGTATATTATTTTGTGATAAACAAAAGTAAATTTGGAACTTTCAATTGCCTTTGCAGAGGGCCTTCATGGACTGAAACTTGTAAGTAATAAGAGCACAAATTTGTAATTTAACTGAAAGATTATACCTGTAATCACATCTAGAGACAACAAATACGATGACATGACAGTTACATGAAAGAACAATGTAAATTTATTCAAACATAAAGGCTCCAACAGTCAGTACAACTGAAAATCAGTATTTAAATTTTGAGATAAATTGAAAAACTGAAAAGAAATTAATTACATCAGTAAAATTGTGTAAATATTAAAAACAGAAAGGGTTCACCAAATCAATTGAAATTGAATATAAAATAAAACAGCATTGCAAATAGCCATAACAAAGGATAATTAAGTGTAAAATACAATACAAATAACATTCAAATATACCTCTTTTATTGCACTAAACACTGTCATGAAGTCTACTTCATGATACTTGATGAAGATTAGTCATTATAAAATAAACAGCAATGAAAACAAGTTTAAAACTGAACACATAAACTTTAAGTAAAGTAATTACAAAATCAGGGATGTCAGGAAATAAAGCCAAAACAAGTCGGTTAAATTCATAATGCAAAAACTACAAGATTGAAAATAACTGAAAATATAGGAGAAAAATGTCAGTCTATCAGCTATTACAGTTTTCACAGAAAATTATTTTAAATGAATGACATTAAATACAAAACAAAATAAGCAAACTTCAAACTTCGAGAAAGATTAACTGAAATGTGTAATCATAGTAAGATAAAATTTATCAAATAAAAACATGGACTACAATTCTAGCAAACTTGAGGTGGAACTTTCAAAATGATAACTTGCCTCTAGACACAGAAATGCTATTTTCCTTATTCATCTGCTTATGAGATTTGCATGCCACTTGCCTTTAACAAGCTTCCATTAAATTTGTGTGTTTAGCATAAACTGTGATGAATATGTGTGTGAAAATGACTGGTATGGGTAGAAAAAGCTCTATGAAGAAGATTGAAATATTGTTCGCTCCTTTACAGTCATCGCCAGGTTCATAAAGAAAGAAAGAGGTAACTAACCAATAGCTGACCACATGTTTAAAGGCTGTTGTATAACTGAGTATAGAAATGTAGAGGGCATGCTTAAATGTTTGATTATATTTATTAATATAGGTATGAAGGTGTTACTTTTTATTGGTTTATTTTGGGCTTGAATTGTTTTACAAGTAAGGCTTCTTTAATTTTGCATTTGTTTGTTTCTTTATTTAGCATTTGAGTGTTTTCTATGGTTATGCTGTGTTTATTTGATTTGCAATGTTCGAAAACGCGTGAAGGTGACTTTTTGTGCTCTTTGAATCTGGGTTTTATTTTTCTACTTGTTTCTCCAATATAGAAGCTGTGGCAGTTGTCACATTGTATTTTATAAATAATGTTGGTGTGGTGTTTGTCAGTGCAGTTTTTACGTAGTATAGACCTTATTTTTGTGCCTTGCTTTTGAATAAATTTGGTATTAACTAGAGTTGCATATTTTGTTATTAGTTTTTGCTAAATGTTGGTTATTTTTCTGCTGATGTTGGGAATATATGGTGTGCAGCAGTATATGGTCTCATGATTTTTTGATTCGTGAGATATATTTACTTTTGGTTGATTTTGCTTTCTGTCTAGGTGTGTGCGTATAATGTTTTCTACGGTTTGTGGAGGAAACTTATTGATGTTGATGAAGTATTGTTTTATTTTGTCTAATTTGTCATTAATTTTATCTGAGCATAGTTTTATGGCTGTGTTTATTTTGTTTTTTAGTATGTTGAGTTTTTGTTTTGAATGCTGAGTTCCAAGGAATGTATAGTACAGTACGGGTGATTTTTTGGTGGATTTCTGTTTTGAACTGTGTGTCGGTTCTTGTAATTTTGAGGTTAAGAAATTATATTTGATTGCTTTCTTCCTTTTCACATGTGAAGTTAATGTTGGGATGTATAGAGTTAATGTGATTGAAAAAATTAAGTATGTGTTCTGTAGATTTGAATCCTGCAACCGTGTCATCTACATATCTGTACCAGTATAGTGGTGGATGTAATGCTGTGTTAATTGCTTGTTTCATAAAAATATTGGCTAGAACTGGTGATACTGGGTTGCCCATGCTTAGGCCATTTGTTTGTATGTAGTTTTGGTTGTTGAACATGAAGTTTGTCTTTATTGTGGTGAATTCTATGAGGGTTGCTAACTGGTTACTGGGAATGTCTATGGTTGGGTTAGGGTCTCCGATATAGAGTTCTAAGGCTATCATGCAGGCTTCAGCAGTTGGAACTTCTGTAAAGATGGATACGACATCAAATCTAACCTTAATCAACTAAATCATAAAGCTTTAATAGCCAGTTTCGAAATTAAAATAAGTCTTTGAATGAGCTGATTGATCATGCATATTTGGAGAGTGCCCATGCTATGTATTTACCAAGATTGTAATTAAACAATTCATATGTGGACGTTATTTTGGACAATTTGATTTATGATGTTTGGGGATGCTTTATATTTTGTGGTGTGCGTGAGTTAGTCTTGCATATTGTAGGAATAAAGTGTTTTTGAAATTTTGCTGGCTTTTATCAATTTTTAGTAGTATTTTGTTCAGTTGGGATTCGTGTGTTTTTGGGTTTGTATATATATGTTTAAATTTGTGTCTGACAGGATGTTCTTCATTTTTTGAATGTATTCATTCGTGTCTGTTATTACTATAGCATTTCCTTTATCTGTTTTTTGTAGTTTTCGTCGTATTTTAGGTTTTTAATAGGATTAATGTCTCTTTTTGTAAGGTTGTGTTTTAGTTTTCTATTTTGTGAATTAATGTTGATGGTTTTGTCAGAAAATTCTTTGAAAAAATCATTTAAGATGTTTTTAGGTGTTTTCTGGAAAATACAAGTTTTTTAGAGAAGTTTGGCGCTTGGATGTCAGTAGAAATGTCTGAGTTCTTTCTGTTGGTTATTTTTGGTTGTTTTTGTTTTCTGTGAAAAGTATCTTCCAGCTAGATTTTCTAAACATGTTTTAATTTCTAAGGTAACATCTAATTTCCAACATTTAAGCACGACCTCTATATTTCTACACTCAGTTACACAACCCTGTTCAAACATGTGGTTAGCTTTCGGTCAGTTACCTCTTTTTTTCTTTGTGAACCTGACAATGATCGAAGAAGTTTGAAACATTGTTTGCTCCTCTACATTGAGCTTTCTCTACCCATACCAGGCATTTTTACGTGTATATTTAACACAATTGTTCCAGTGCATTATAACATAACCACATAAAAACATCCCTCTGCAAGTAGGATGGTAACATAAAGCACGCAAGGTAGGGTCTGGACAAATTTCAACCACGCTACACATTTTAGCTCTTTGACTTCTTGTGTATCCATGTTCTTATTCTTCCTGTCTATGCAACACCTTTTTCGTTTGCCTCTCTTATTTCAGAGAAAAAGAATACCCTGGAATAGGTGAGATGTGGTCTCCTTGTGGAGTCCCTGCAATTGATTGTTCACTTCACGGGCTTCTTCTGGAAACTTTCTGAACGGTGTTTATTGAGATGAGTCTTTGTATTGGACCCCTTCCATTACTTCAACATTGAATTCTAGCTTAACTGTATGCAGAAATGTGATGTTGTCTTGGAAGTTAACGTTTTCTTTTGCTGCAGATGTATATCCAACAGATACTCATCTCTTGTGTACATGTTTTTACCTCTTCTGGTGTACATTTTCTTATTTGTCCTATCAAAAAATGAAAATTCCAAAGTGCAAATCATAGAGGAAGCTAGTGTGCATGAATGTATGCCACTCTCATATTGTTAGAGGTTTTTGTTGTGTGATTACATCAAGTTTACTAATCCTACTTTTATGCTCAGTAGATTTTGAAATGTGGTGACATTGTCTTCTTTTTTATAATGCATTGTATTGGATACCCTTTAGTTTCACTGAGTTTTGTTCAAGATAACATGGTGCACTATAAATACATGCACATACTAAAGAGGAGTTATAACAGTCTATTCTACTAGTTGTTCACATTGTTTGAACCCTAAGTAGTCAAGTCTTGCATTGTGTGCTTGGGGCTTCCTGACAGTACAAGCTGTTAGCCCTTGTTATGACACCATATTGTTATTATTATATTCTGAAGATATTTGGACAAGTCGTACTAAATATTTAAGGTACATGTTTCACAGGTATCTTCATAAGTGAAATAAGGTTGAATGTTGTAATTACTGGTCATAAGCTTGACTTGATAAGTGTGAAACTGCAAAAATAATCTTTCACACTTCACGTTTTTGTTTTTTAATTAATTAATATTTTTTTGGTTGTAGATTTCCATTGCAGCTGGAAAATGGACAGACTGTGGAGTGTACAGTAGCTAAATATTTTCTTGACAAATACAAGAATAAGTTGAGGTAATGTCTCTTCATTCTTAGTTTTGATATTCATTTGTGTTTACTGTATGTTGTAATAATTTTCCTGATAATATACTTTCAAATATTATGGTGTATTTAGATTGCTACTCTTCTGGTTTCAAAAAAAAATCTATTCATAATACGGGAGTCTTAGAGATTGCAATGAAAATAAGTTTGTGAACAGTAATGTTATAATTATCTCAACAAGTTCTGTGTTGAGAAAAAACAAATTGTTGAGTGAGTGCTCATGTTATAAACAAGACAATCAATATATATTCACACAGAGTATTTTGACATAGCACTACTGTTTGTTAGCTGTTTAAATTGAGAATTGTACATATACTTTGTTATTAAATATTTAAAATGCTTCTTTTAACACTGTGAACATTAGTAGTTTACTATTAAAAGAAGCACATTAGAAGCTGTCTTAAAAATAATAGTTACTCGCCAATTTGCAGTGACAAAATTATTTCAGTCAGTACCATCAGAAGTATCTCTTCTAACTTGATATGATACAAGTGTGCGTTATTGAGTAAATGCTATATGGTTTATATGCTCAGTTTACAATATTTTGTAAGGCCAGGTATTGTTGTAAGGGTGCCGTACTATAGCTAATAAAGTTAATAAATTCTGAAACTCAAACAATTTTTAATTCATTTAGTCTAAGAAAGTATTCTTCTGAAAACAAATATGTTATGTATTTCAGGATGGTTGGTATGGTGTTAACCTGAAAATGACCTGTGAAGGTTTAAATGTTGTTCTTTATTTTATTAATAAAAATGTTGATACCAATACTAGACACCTTGAGGTACATTTTTACTTCAAGTGGGTTTCTCATCATTGCAAATTTGGAAAGTTTGTTTGCTGGAATAAAATTGTATTTATATTTTCTTTGTGCATAAGTGCATGACTGTATAGCCTATAAATATTAATCTAATAAGTATAGCAGTATTTCACTTCTTTATTTAGTAACTTAAGAAAAAAGGAAATATGTTATTACATGTTCTTCCTGACTTATTGTGAAAATAATTGGGTTTTTGGAACACAGATGCCTGTTGCAATTTAAAACTGGTCTCTCTTTTTGTCGTTTAGCGCTTGTTTGGTGTCCAAAGATTTTTCCTAATGGCAAATATTTCACTCTTTTTAATGTTAGTTGTCTCATCAGCTAGCCAAAACATTTAACTTTGGAAGTGCTGTTCCTGTCTCTCAACTTTGAAAGTTGAAGAGATTCTAATGTTCACCCATTAACTTAAAGGCTAACCATACTATGATTAAATATTTGAATTTATTTAGTTTAATATATTTCAAACTGTCATTTCATTATAATTAGGGTTATGTCAGAAAAATAATATATAAAATATAAAGCTTTAATGAAAGACTTTCATTATTAATTTAGGAGGTTCTAGATATTGTGTAAATAAAATAAAAGTTTGAGATGAAAGTATCAAAGTATTTTTAATTTTTAATGTGAATATCAACTTTCACTCAGATTGACTCGGAGGCTTTGGACATTAACAGACATCTTTTTTTTTTCTATACAATTGATTTGTAATGTTTATTAAAAGCTTGGTAGGTGCTGTAAAATTACATATAGGAATTCATAATCATAATAAATATTTCTACATTATCTTCACAGATTCACAGTAGGTCCAATTAGTATCTGTATTGGTTATTAAGAATATGTTGAATAAGTACTGTCCAAGAGGTAAGAAAAATATTACTTTGAACAATGGTTACTTTTGACATCTGACCTAGCTTTTTTTTATTTTGGTTCAAGCTCCATGTTTATTTTCTAAATAAAGTTTTGCTACTACTCCGTTCTGCCTTTAGGTGTAGATGCCTATATGTGGTTAAGAGACCCGCCAGATGAAGTCCTGTCTTTTCAGTTTACCTCCTGTTGGATCTAAGTATCCACCATATAGTTGCAGTGAGTAGTGACCTGTGAAGGGAAGGAGAGAATCCTGGTGGTTCAAGGATCCAATCCTAGAACACCATTTTAGCCTTGAATTCTTGTAAACAGGTGATCTTGGAGTGGCCCCCAGTGGTCAATCAGCTGGTCTTGTCAGGCTTGGTTCAACCAAGTACCAGTGTTGGGCATTCTTAACAGGTGTTGTGGATGTTGTGTCTGATGCTGCATTCCTGCAGTGCCCTTGTTTGTCATTGTAATGCATCCCCTTGTAGAACTTTTTGGTGAGTGGGGTCAGTGGGCATTGAATCTTTCTATTTCAATTATGGATCTCTCAAATCCTAATTAAAAAAAACAACAACAAAAAACAGCTCATTGGAAAACAACCATGTCTTGAAGACTGAACAGCAGTCTCCAAGTAGTTCTACATATGTATCATGTTCTTTCATACTCCATTCTTTGTCAGACAAACTTTTATTGCAAGTGTCTCCCTTTTTTATTTGAAATGGATCAGAGGGGCTTGCTGGCTTTTCACTGCTCATCAAGAAGCTATGCTCTGGTAACATTTTTTGTGGGGAGGCACAATGTCAAGTGTGAGCCACTATTAGACCTCTAGAAGGTGTTGTTCACCATCATTGCACATAAATTGGATCTTGTGAAATCATTTGTCACAGCAGTTGATAAAGAGTCTGCAGCCTTCAAGTACCTACGAAACTTCTTCTCTAAGCTGTCTGAGACAAAGGTCAAAGCTGGTTTCTTTGTTGGACCACAAATAAAGATCCTGGAGTGCACAGAATTTCCCAAGAAGCTCAGTAGGAAGGGAAAAAAAGCTTTGGGCAGCTTTGTCGCAGTGGTTTGGGGCTTTTTGGGCAATCACAAGGCTTAAAATTATGTGGAACTGGTTGAGGATTTGGTGAATAACTATGACAAAATAGTCTGCAGGATGTCCCTCAAAGTCCGTATCCTTGATGCTCATCTTGATAAATTCAAGGAGGACATGGGAGCACACTCAGAGGAGCAAGGCAAGCTCTTCCACAAAGATATACTGGACTTTAAATGCCGCTAACATAATGGGAGACAATTTGGGGGATGATACGTGAAAGTGATTTACATTACAGCCTCAAATCTTGAAAAACTACTTCTAAACATTTTTTTTCATTTTTGCATAACTTTTTAAAATAAATACATGTAAATCTTGATTCAAACGCTGTTTTATTCAGACGTTATGTAAATGAAAGTGTGCAAATATACCCGTTTCTGCATGGAAAATAGGTTAATTTCCAAATTTCATTATCCAGGTCACAAAAGCAGTTTGAAGTAAACAATGGCCTTTTTCTGTACTTTTACAACATAAGCAATTAAGAAATAACGCATACTACAAAACTTGTGTTACATAGTGCTATCAGTTTAACGTAATATGCAGCACATCTTAATATTTGTTTACACTTTTACTTCTGCAACAGTTAATAAAACTTACATTTTTTTTATTCAATACTTGTGATAATATTTGTGGGCTGTCTCTAATGTAACATTAATGCCTTTCCATTCATAATAAAGAATAATAGACTCATGGTTATAACATTGATGTTCAGTATTGTTGGTTTACTGAATCACATGGTATCATCATCAGAATTTTACTTTAAATAATTATCCTATTTAAAAATAGTATGTGGTATTTCAGTGTTCTCTTTACTATCTATTAGTTAAAATAACTACATTTTGAAATATTTTTAACTGTTGTGAGATATGTTTTTTATTTGAAAGTATCATATCCTGCTTGCTGTTATTCAGAATTTGTTTATAATTGTAAAGTCAAAATTTATGTACAATCCTGGATTATATATATATATTTCAGCCACAATATTATGTATGTCAGAATTCTTTTTAATTTTTCTGGGATACAACTAGCCTATCAACTGATCTTACTGTAAATGACTATTTGAAATCAGTCAGTGTTGTTTGCTATGGTGGTTCTACTTAATCTTATAACTATTGTAGTCAGAATTTCTTTTGTTTCTGAACTTTTTATATCAATATGATTACAATCTCAGTGATTACAAAAACCAAATTCTATATTCTAAGCCTAAAATTAATTTAATGTTCTTCTGTAGTAAAATAATTACGGGTGTTATTTTTTAACACTTCACACCGTGGTGTCTTTTCTTCCAGCCACTTGAATTTCAGTAACTCAAAAGGTACACAATCTATTTTTCATATTCTTTTAAATTGTAGGTTTTCCTGAATTTAATTATTTATTTGTAAGGTGGAAGTTTTTTTCTGAACCTTAATTATTAATTATTTTGCAGCATACTTTCATTAAATAGTTTTATATTCTTAGTTTTTAAACTGACCTGATTGATGTGAAACCTCTCAATGTTATTGATCATAAACTTAATTTTGTGTTTGTTGGAACTAATCTGCGAGTTATTTGTTATTTTCAGAGTAAATATTTAGTGAAAATAAAGATATTTTCCTATGTAGGAACAGATTGTACATGTCAGTACTGGTTGGACCTAACACTGGAGCGTATTATAAAATGTATTATTGTCTAAAATTGATAAGTTAATGGTCTTGGGGATCAGCAGGTCAAACATCAATGTAAAATGCTGCTTAGATACTGTTAAACCAGCTGAAAAAATGAATGGCAAATTCGTTGAAGTGAGTTGCAGTACACATTACCAAAGCTGTGTGTAAAAACTATAAATATATTTAGTGTAATCCTAAACTTTCTGAGTGCTGTAATACAAAAAATTAAATATTTATCATTAAGGCACTTAAATTCTTTTTTTTCTTTTTTACTTTGTTCTGTTAATGTGTTTTTCAAATGGTAGTCAATAACATGAAGTAAGAATTGTAGTGTATTTAATATTTGTTGATGTTTTGAGATCTTTATTAAAATTTAATATATAACTAACTGCCTTGAAGAAAAAAATGTACAAATAATTATTTATAAAGTATTTAAGTAAATATTATCAAGATTTTGCTCAAGATTTACTGTTTTGAGTTTTCTAAGTTTTGGCTTAATATTTTCACAGTACTGAATAATTTTATGTTTAACATCTATAGATATCCTTATCTGCCATGTTTGCAAGTTGGTCAAGAACATAAGCATACATATCTACCTCTGGAGGTGAGTAACTAATGGTTGTTAATTGTCACTATAAGTAATGGTAATAAAATTATCTACTGGTACCTACCTTCTGAATTATTTATTGTTTACTATCATTCTAAATTTACCTCAGATTATTAGCCATAATATGATAAATATTTGTTAAGCACAATATTATGAGATGAGCTCACCTGACCGACTTCACAATTTGTCATCAGTTTGGTATTTTTTTCATCATGTATTTTGGTCTGGCTTAGCCAACTCCATCCAACTTTACACCATGGAACAGGAATCATGACACCTACTCACTGTTATGTAAATGTCATGTAAACGACAACCATGTCGTGTTGTGTTTGGATTTCCATATCTATTATTTATATTTCCATATTTATATTATTGTTTCGAAGTTCAAATCAATAAAATATGTTGTTATTCATTTAAAATAACATTTAGAATTAATCATTTAGAAATTTCTAGAATTAGGTAGATCAATCATTTGTTTATAAATAGAATGTATGTTGGCCTGGTGTCTAGACGAGTCTCGTGCAAAAACAGACATGCGCAGATTACTCTGGAATTCTGTGGAAGCTACGCGATTGTTCAAGAACACAGTAGGCCTACTAATATATATAAACAGACGGCGATGTGAGGAGAGTCAGTGGGTCAGTCATTCGCTTTTATTCGATTCAAGATATGTTATCTTCGTTTAAGAATTTTTCAACGTTTGCTGTGTGTTTATTCAACTTGGATTTCTGACCGAAGCTAGATCTACAAAAGCTGTGATTTTTATTTCGTCAGTCTTTACGATTCATTCGAATTACTGGTTATACTGAAGGTCAACACGTACAGGACTGTTTTGGGGAGACCAGAGCAAGTCGGAAAACGACAAATTTGAGACATTCATCGAAAACATCGTAAAAAGAACTCCGTCAAATTTATTGAACTGTGAATTGTTTCTGGACTTCTCCGTTCAAACTTCGGAATTTCTTCGTGGGACCAAATTCACACCCTAGACTGGAATTTTTGGATTTCTGATCTGGACTTTTGGACTTTCATTCTGGATCATTATATTGGACACAGGCCAGTACTGTTTTGTATTGTAATTAATTTTGAAGGTTGAAACTGAATATCTGTCATTGTTATTGTATAATTTATTTTATATCTGTCACATATATAATAGTTTATTGTAATAAATTATATAAGCTGCTATCTGTGTCTTTCTGTTGCGTTCAGTCCACTTAAAAAAAAAAAAAAAAGTAACACTCACATCTCTATTTCTTATCATTCAGTGATAAAAAGAGTAATGCTGGTGGTAGACGGTGATGACTAGTTGCTTTCCCACTAGTCTTACACTGCTAGGTTAGGGAAGGCTAGTGCAGATAGCTCTTGTGTAACTTTACACAAAATTCAGAACAAACAGTCCTTTTTGGGAATGTGAACATCCTTAGAATCTCTTATGTTTCTGAGACAATTACACAAGAGGTCCCTTCAGTGGTCTTTATGAGATCAGTGGATCATAAATATTCATTCACTGGATTCCCCAGCTTCTTTATTCAGAATCTCTATCTTCAATCTTAAGGAGTTGTTATATTGAGACTGAAAAAGATGGGTTCATCTTCCACTACCTCATCAAAAGATCCATTTCTTCACAAATGCCTTCTTCAGGATGAGGTATGTGCATCAACAATCAGGAATTCCAGGGTCTATGCACAGACACTGAGGTTCTCTATCCAATATTTTAGGCCTTCTTTCTATACCAAAAGACAATGCTTCATGGTCTGGGCTTATTAAGGGAAAAAATAGTTAAGCTTTACTACGACAGTTTCATGTTGATGTCTTGTATTTCCCATTAAGAAGGTACTTGGTTAAAGCTCTGTGCTTTCAAACTATGGATCTCGTTTCTCTGGACCTCTCCTTTCATGTCACCCAACTAACTTGCCATGTTCCATGAATGATTACTTTGGTAACAGATCAGTTGTCATACTTAAACAAATTTTACAAACAAAATAAATTTTGCATTGTGAGATTTTATGTTGGATTGGCTCTTATTTTAAAACACCAATGATTGGTGGGTTGGTCACTGTCTGAAACAACCAGCTAATGGAAATTTGGTCTCTTGTGCCTCACTCTCCAGTTTTGACAGTGAATGCATTCTATCGGGATGGAATAGGATTATAACTTTAGGCCTTCTCTTCAGTTTGTGTGTTTTCAAAGGTACTAACCATGGTTTGTTCCAGCCCATTGTCTGGTTCTATTGACAAAACCATATTGTCAGCTGCACCCTAATTTCTGTTTCTGTTGTGGTTGCAGGAGTGCTTACCTTTTCCACTTCTTGTTTGGCCATCTTTGGGGAGGTAGACATGGTACTCTGTTTTATCCAGAAGTTTAAGCTTCAGGCGTAGAGGTTACGCAAGTCTTTTGTATGGCATCAGAATTTAATTTTTAAGGTTACTATAAATCAGTCTATGCTTCATCCCATGATGGGCAATTATTAAAGGAAATGGTGTGCACACTGACAGTGTTGTGTTGAATAGAGGTTGAAAGTACTTCACTCAGAAGTGTCAACCATAATTTGTTTTTTGACTTGACTCTTTGGGAAAGGGTTTGAAATTTCCACGATCTCCTTGTATACAAATACACAAGGTGGCCTTATTGACTACTCTTTGATACTCAAGACAAAAAAAATAAAATTCTTTGGTATATTAAGGTGATATGACATACCATTTCTCAACATCTGTGTGAGACCTCATGTTCTATGTATCACATTTCCCTGAAGATTTATTTTATTGCTGCTGACCAGTAGGTGTTGTTCGTTGATGTGGTTTTTGCTGTTTATCCACAGACTACTTTCTCATTCTCTTTAAGCTCTCAGACCAGTTCTTCCCTAAAACAGTAGCAGCTATGAAAGGTGATAAATCCTTTTTCACTGGTTCATCTAATCACTACTTTTCATTTTAATGATTGATCAGGTTTCAGCCATTTGTTATATCCAGTGAGTGTCTTGAAGATTTTGTTCCCACACTAATCTAATAGCTTCAGAGAAGCTAGACAATGACTTTTATTATTCATTGAGATCACTCAGTTTCCCAGTTACATTGACAAGGTTGGCATGAAATTTATTGATATCAGTTATTTTAGGTAACCTTTGAAGGCGAGGAGAACTTCTTTAAGTCGCATTTAATCAAATTCCCACTTTTCTATGTCATTAGTGGCCCAGTTCAATTGTACTTTGGAGGACATCGTGTGGGTGGGAATGTGGACCTCCTCCAATAGTTTTGTCTCGTATTATTTTTGTGATCAGGCAGTATCTTCATCTGAGGGTTTTTGCCTACCTCCCTGTAGCTATCTTAACTATTTCTACGAGATTATACAGGGTGGTAAGTATTTTCATTGCTACATTGTTTTTTCTTTACTTTATAGGGCCCATTAATTTGTTTTAATGAGACCATGGATTCTTTGAAATGAAAATGTTTATATACTGTAAGTTTCAAAATGTCATGAATATTTAATTGGTTAGCTCATTGAAGTTTTACAAACTCAGATTTCTCATTGTGTCTTTACATTTTGCTATGAAATTAAATGACCTGAAGTTAAAGCCGTCAGGCTAGCAACTAAGATTGGGTCTCATAATAAAAGACTTAAAAGTGAAAGAGAATATATAATTATATATGGTCTGTAGAATATGTTTTGAATAGAGTGAAGTTCATATGTACTATACAGTATCATTCTGTACAAAAAAATGTAAATGTGCAAGAGGTGACAAAGGTTGATTATAACTGATACTATCAAGATTACTCTAACCTGTTGTAATATACACATAATATCTACATTTTACTGACAGCTGAATCGATTTTAAAAAAAAACATTGGAAAGGATATAGACAGTTTTATTTGGTTGAATATTGCATATACAGTGGACACCCTCTAAGTGGCCACCCCTCAGATTCTGTCACCTCTTAAAAGTGGTCATTCAATCAGTTGTTTGTTTATTGTTTACATAATCCATAATTATGTACAGTGAAACCCTTCTAATCAGACCACCCCTCTGATCAGGCTGGTTTGGCTCAGTCCAAAAGATGGCTGCTTTAGAGGGGTTCTGCTGTATATTTGAATGATGTTTACCCCTTGCAAGTTGTTTTGAATCCAAGGGACAGTTTTTCTTTACAGCTTTAATGAAAAAATTTTTTCTTTACTTCAGGAATACTTTCATCACTTGTAAATCTAAAAAAAAAATTCAGAGGGTTGGGTGTATTCAGTCATTTTTTTCTGAATATTTCCAGATATTTTGTTACTCCTTCCAATAAGTGTTATTGTATTTATTGATTACAAATAAGTGGTTATCTCTTATTGGTTGTGTAGTGTGTATTTCACTCCTAGAATGTATTTATATTTTTCTATGTTCTAATTTTAAAATGTTATTAAACCCAGTTAAAAACATGCAAAATTTCAGTATCAGGCACTATTTTATATAACTTTATAACAGTCAAGGATATAAAATGTTGTTCATCTTAATTTTGTGTCTTCAAGATACTTTATGGCTGTTACACAAAGTAGAAATATTTTCTCCTTCTGGTATCTTTTTTCAATTAAGTGATTATAAAGAAAATTGGTATGGGATTGGCAGTTTTTATTTGATTTTATTTCTTTATGTCAAAACATGCGTGTAACACCATCAATATAAACTCATCCAATGATTTTAAATCACAATTAATGGCATTGTTCTTCACCATTAGTTTCCTTGTGCACTGAATGAAAAGAAATACAGTACAATCAATACTAATAGTTTTATAGAACAAGATAAGTTTAGCTGTAATTTAAATTTTTAGACCAGTAATATCTCTGACACACAATCTGTTAAACTATTAGTATTAATATGTCATTCAGTTTATCTTGGAGATGTGTGGAGTTCCAGTGTGACTTTATTAAGGGCAAAACAGTAAGTTAGTTCAAAACTTCATGAAAATAGATATCCTTTCTTTAGATGGGATGGCATGTGATGAATTTGTAGATTATTGATACGTGGAGAATGAAGGTCTTTTTGTTGATGAGATGAAAAACAAACAACCCACAACATGGGTGTATGTGTGTTATGCTGCAGTATCATTTATGTGAAGTTTATAATAAAATACAACACTGTTTTTTGTAATTCTCTCAAAGATGATCTCAGGTGATGTTATGGTTAAAATATCTTCAGAATACTACAAAATCCTAGATTGTTTGTAGAAGGAATAAAAATAGCTTCTTACATTCAGCATGTAGGAATTTCTGTTTTATAATTTCTTGGTGAAAATTGTTTTATTCTCTGATTTTACGATTTCGTTATTAAAATGTTTTTATTAATTATAATTTACTCACCCTCTGTGAACATTTCATGGATAATAAAAAATAGTTTAAAATTTACTAATTTTAGCCATGTACAATTCATCCATTTCATGTCTTAATAATATAAATTTGAAAATAATTTCTATTTATAAATATATGGGAAGAAACTAAGCTTTGATTTGAAACAATGGTATTGTTTTTTTAAAAGTTTGAAGTTTTTCCTGTGTTCTAGGTTTGTAACATTGTAGCAGGACAAAGGTGTATTAAAAAGCTGACTGACATGCAGACTTCCACAATGATTAAGGTAACGATTGAATAATATTTTCTCAACACAAATGAGCTGTTTTAGCATGTAAAATTCTCAACAAGTGGGTTTCTCGACATCACTGATTGTGAAGTGGCTAATTATTGAAAATCGCTTACTTATAATGTGATTTTAGTGATTTAAGTTTGCATATTTTTTGTTGCTGATTGTTCTGTATTTAACTCCATAACTGTTGAATTTTAATTCTGATGGAATGACTAACTATGCACAATATTATATTCACCGACATCTTTAAAAATAGAAAAACTGATGCAACTTCTGTTTACGTCTTGTAATAAATTCTGTATCACTCAGTTTGTCACTGGTTATAACTAAGACACCGAGGGTCCTGGGACAGTAAATAAAATTGGGTATCTCGTGCATGTTTTTGTTATACAAGGCAACTGTTACTTCATAATTTTTGTTACTCGTGTGTAAGTTTATCCATTTTTACACATTTTTTACAATTTATAAAC
The DNA here is from genome assembly GCA_011833715.1 of Carcinoscorpius rotundicauda. NCBI lineage: Eukaryota > Metazoa > Arthropoda > Merostomata > Xiphosura > Limulidae > Carcinoscorpius > Carcinoscorpius rotundicauda. The sequence goes on along the minus strand of CM022396.1, from coordinate 91,861,246 downwards.
AATATCACTTACCAACAAAGATTTCCAACTGATAAGTTCTCGTATCAAAGCGAGTTTAACTTCTTGAAAAATTCTTTTTAGACCTTTGTTAACAAAGTGTAGGCTCTCCATTCCTATCCTTTCTTTAGATGGAATGGTGTGTGATGATTATCACCTTTCATTTCTAACTTATCTGAAAATTTAGGTCAACCATAGGGTAATTAAGCAAGGCCTGTCTATCAGTCAAAATTAACTGCAACTGAGCTAGGAATGTTTATAGTTTGACTACATTCAAGTCATGTTATGTTAGCCTAACTAAGCATGTCATGACTTTAGTTTAATCTACCTGCATTAGCATATCACTTAATGCTGTGGTACATATCTAATGTCTTACATAGGTTGTATAATTTGTTTCTGTCTGTAAAATATATGGAGTAACATGAAGTTATAGCCAAACTATCTGCTCTAAAGTTGACTAAAACATTTTTAACTATTAATATTGATTAATACATTTTATAAAATATGTCATGTTCACAGTCCACAGTTGTACTGACCTTTAATTACTCTTGTTTGGGGCCACCATTTACCTCAGGACCTCGTGGGCAGCATTCCTGTCTGATTTATAATATGAAATACATTGTCCGTGAAAATGGGTGTAAAGATACATTCAATTTATTTTGCACTATTTTAAGAAATTAATGTTTAAACTATGTATTTAGGAATTATAGCTGTAGTCCTGTGTGTCAGTTAACAACAATTTATTGTGATAACAGTATAAAGAGATCTGATAAATGCGTTTAATTATAAATTTATTGTGGGAGTGAAGTGTCATTGGTTATTTGAAGAGCTACAGTATGTAATATATTTGTAAAGGGTTTTATAACTGCTCGTGTGAAACCTCTAAATCAGCAGCCAGATTGATTTTCAGGTTAACTGTTAGATGTTGTTTAACCTTCTTTTATCCTTGATTTTTATTGAGTCTGTTTGGTTTGAAGGTGGATCATATAGCCATTGTAAGATGGATAACCAACATCACTGGACTGTATTATTATTTTTTATTTTCTGAATATATCTTCCAGTGACCATTTCTCTGAACTTAAAACCTTGTGTGATTTTGGAATTCCTTTTTGCAAGCTGAAGGACATATAAAGAACACAGATATTACCAAACCACTAAAAGCTGTGGAACTTTATGTAATTTTCAGCTTCAGTTACACCTGCTATCAAGTTGTATTTTAATTTCTTCTTTGTTATTATAACTTTGGCCAGATCATATTTCCCATATGTAGAATCTATTCTGTGTAACATACGAGGAACATTAGTGTCTGTGGTAATGTTAACATTAATTGACAATAGGATTATCAGTGTCAACATTGGTAACTCATAATGTGCTTCTCATTTTGCAATTTGCAAATACAGCACTCTCAATTAAGTTACATATATCTGGTTTTGTAAATTGGTTGACCTCAGAACTTTTTTCCAAATTTAGATCAGTTGTTGCTGTTAGGATTGTTGTTTCACTATCTGAGATCAAGTCTTGCCCACCAGTAGCATTGCAGTATGTCTTCAGACTTGCAACACAAGAAACAGTTTTGATACCTGTGGTGGGCAGAGCAAAGATAGCCTGTTGTGTGGCTTTGTACTTAATTTCAGAAAGACAAGTAAAACAAACAAACAAACATCAGGTCTGCTTATTATGGATTCTTAAGTGTCTCTTTGTCATTGTTTCACAAAAAAAAAAGAAAAAAAGAGGAACCAAAAAAACAGTGGAATGATGAAAGTTTTCTAATTATTGATATCTTTTTACAAATTCAAAACTTCTAAACATGCTCTCATCACATTGACTTTTTGTAATCACAGATCATGACCACTGGTGCTCTTCAAGGATTCATTTCCATTATCATTAAATTTTGAAATGTTTTCAATAGTAGCACAGGGAGAATTCCAGTATGCAACAAATCACTGTGTTGGGTGTCTCTGTGGTTTCTCCTTCAGCCACTGCATAATCACTACTTAAATTTACAGAATATAATCATGCGTGCCATTTTACCGCTGAAACGCGGATTTCCGCAGTTTTCAAATGGCCAATGATTGCCCACGAGATTCGTGTAAATTCGAGGAGAAAATATGAGTGATTTGGGGGCTGGGTAGGTGGTTTTTGAGGAGAAATCATATGTTTTCAATGTTTATTAACTATTAACTCATATTACTAATATATTTTGATTTTAGAAAAAAATTAAACTGAATAAATAGCAAATAAACAATCTTAAATCTCGTTTATTTACTTTTTATTTTATTTGTTAATTTTAGATATTTTGATATATCTTCTAAAAAATGAATGCAAATTAAAAGAATAAATCAATCTGCTAAAAACTGTAAATGAAAGTTTTATAGTTTTTATTAGTTTGATTTAGTCTTTTAATTTTCTTTTGTTATTTTATGATATATATTGTGTACTTTTCTAGCATTGCAATGTCAAAAAACATAAAGAAATTATATCCCAGATTGCACCAAATCACACCAAATAGCATCCATTTTTTTAAAATTTCCTGGGGGAGCATGCCCCCGGACACCCCTAGTCAAGCACGGCTGTGCCTTGCTGTGGCGCCTCTGGCTCCAGGCTATATACCTTTTCTTTTTTTCATAAATGTCATTGGCATGCCTGTATAATGCTGAATCCAATTTCCAAGTAACAGTAGAACATTTGAAAAACAAACTGTTTAACAAGGGGCATTTTTTCCAATTACCTCATCAGTTATCCATCTGCCTATATCCAAACACATATTTTAAGTATTTATCAAACCATTTCTAGAATTTTTCCAATAGAATTGCATCTGCTATGTATGAACATAATCTGTTCTAAAGGTTGGCCATGTTGTTAGAAACATAACATTAGATAAGTTGTAGATGACTTCTAATCTGTTGAATTTTAGCTCAGTGTCCATTGGTCTTAACACTATTACATGGAAATGGAGAAGGTTGATGCAGTGATGCATTATTCCTCTCAATTTCATTTATAATTTTAAACACTTCAGTCAGATCTCTTCAGAAAAATTCTTTTAAAAAATTATAAAGACCTTAACCTCTTCTGATATGTTAGCATGTCTATTCCAGGAGGCATGCTAATAGATCTCCTTGGAGCTCTTTTCATTAGTTCTGTGTCCTTCTTTAAGTAAGGAGCTGAAGCTGAAAACAGTACCCAAAATGAGAGTAAACTGGAGAACTATGCAAAGAAATTGTGACCTCCTTTGGTCTACATTTACTATTATTTATTAATTTCATTCTAGCAACAGCACATTGCCAAGGAAATTTAAGATTCTTTTATTGCATAACACTTGAGTTGACTTGCATCAAGATGGCAATTATAGTTTGAGGTAGATGACATCCCCACAACAAAGATCTTGGAATTTCCACATGCAGTAGGAAGTTTTCAAGTAATGAAAATTTTTTAACATTCTATCTGTTCAGTCTGAAAGATTGTTACAAGCCAGAAATATTTGCATTTCACTTTTTAAAATTATCTGCTGATTGTCCTACTGATTTTTTTCAAAATACAGACCCTTTTTATGTCAACTTTATTCTCAAAAATACTTCTGAAACTGTTACTTGAATGACAGTAGATGCTAGCAGATGTAGATGTGTCATTTAAGAAATACAAAAAAACATCAATTCAAGTTCAGTATTTGGCAAGCATAAAATTTACATCAGCTGCACGCAAGTGTGGTTGGTGATAGTTGCTTGATATGTTATGTTTACATAAATTAATGTACAATTTTTTAACAGAAGTAGCTTCATCAAGTTTTAGTATTTAACAATACTTGAATAAGAAAAGTCAGAATAGGTTGTTAAGTTGTACTTCATCATGCTGTAATGGAACACTTACTTATATGATACTGTAAAAACTTTTGTATTATGCAATGTGCAATCCCTAACTTTGTGAAACTTTTATTCTGTGTGTCTGTAAATTTGCAATAGGAGTCATGATTTTTCCCATTTCACCTCCTTCACAGAGAACCTTATTTTTCTCCATTCTCAGGGTGCAGATACAATGTTATAAATATTTCACATGCAAATCTAATGCGGTGGTGTCATGGGTAATTAAAAATAATCTTTCCACTTATGAAATAGTAGAATTGATTTTCCAAATAAAATAACTTTAAGGCTAAATAGCTAAATCTAGAAATATCATTATAATTACTTTGAAACTCTCCTTGACAAAGAATTTGAAGGTTTGGAACCCAAAACAGGCATTATATTTACTTTTATTACATGAGTAGAAACATGAACTTTCTTGTTATATCTTAAGCTTGCATCTAATGATTATAACAGCATAAAATGTAACTAGTATAAAAGATGAATAAATAACCAAAAACCTGTTTATTGTTTACTCAGTGTAAAAGTATCATAATATTTATATTCATCAAAAAGAAAGTTCTAATATGTTGTTTTTAAAATCTAGGCCACTGCAAGATCAGCTCCTGATAGAGAACGAGAAATTAATAATTTGGTATGTCAATTTGTATTATAATAATTATGTATACATCATGGAGACTTCTGAATGTGATTTTAATAATAAAGAAATACCTATTATATTAATTATATGTATACATCGTGGAGCCTTCTGAATGTGATTTTAATGATAAATATACAAGAATAGAGACAGAATTAATTTTTATTATTTTCTAATATATATCTTCAAAATATGTAATTTTGTGATCCTTGAATATTAATTTCTGATAAAACTATACTCCATGTAGTTACATTATGTTTGTTACATTTTTATGTTTTTTTATGCACATTGTGTTAGTTTTTTTGAAGTTTCATACTTTGCATGCTTGTCCTGTTTCCTTTTTTGGGGGGAAAAGTAAATGTTATTTATTACTTTCTGCAGTATTTCTCTGGGTATTTGTTGTAGGGGCTGCTTAGATAATTCTGGTAACACAAGCATGGTAACAGAGGAGAATATGTTGAGACCAGTGGTAAAGTTTTTAGAAAAGATACATATATTTCATTATTATAGTTGTTTCATTCTTATTACATTTAGCTTTGTCATATTATAATGTTATTTATACATGTAAAAACGGTTGGTGTGGGCTAAGAAAATTGTATGTAGAGTTTTCTCAACCCACACGAGCTGTTTTTACATGTACATTTTTCTTTAAAAGTGGGTTTTCTCGTCATTACGGATAATGTTATTTTTTGTGTTCTATCTGTTGGTTTGTGCTTTCATCAGCAATATTTTTGTTTTTACTACAAGAAAGTAAAAGTGATAGTAAAAGTTAATCATTTCTCCATAGTTATTCTTACAGTAGATTAGGGTAGAAGCTCTTCATATTTTAAAATGAAAGTAATTGCGGCTATGTAATGACAGTGTCTAGCAGAAGTCAGTGATTCATTTACCAAATCTTACCTTTTCTTAGAAGTATTCTGCAAAGTAAAGTGCTATTCTTATAAGTCGTGAAGATAACACTCGAGCACCATTTTGTCTTACTTGTGGATGTGATGGTAGGGGTGTGAGTGGATGTAATGATAAGGGTGTGAGTGTACTAATCTGCTGCAATCTGTTAATGAGCCCTTTAGTGTACCTGTTAACAAATATCACTGATAACCTAGCTCCACCAGTTGTGCAGCGTATTTTGGGGATATGTTAACTTTTGTATCTGAATATCTAGGAAAAATACTGCATGTGCGAGACAACATTAAAATAATACAGGTAGTAATCACTCAATAAAAACTTTTAAATTCCCCTCATTAGACATGTTTTGAAAATTGTTACAAATTGTATATTATGACATTGATAATTTAGCGTAGTCAATACAATTGATCTTTAACTTATAACTGAATTTTGACAGGTAAGAAAAGCAGACTTTAACAATGATCCGTTTGTTCGTGAGTTTGGATTATCTATAAGTAACATCATGATGGAAGTCCGAGGTCGAATACTTCCACCTCCAAAACTGCAGTATGGTGGACGAGTAAGTTCAAGTTTTTCTCTCTCTTTTTTAATTATATTTCAGAGAATAATTTATTTAAAGTTTTTATTTTGTTAAATTATTGAAAATTTGAAAAAACGTTGTGATTTTAACCCATGGCTGTGGTTAACAGATGGAAACTTCAGCCACGAAACAATGTCATTTGAAATACAACAGGTAATGCAAGTGATTTATTAAGATGAAATATGGTAATATATCTCAACTGTTTCAATATCATAATAATTTTGAAGAAGTAGAAAGTAGTGCAAAATGGATTTTGAACGTAATTACCAAACAGATGATTTAGTCAACTAAACCACTACAATTTTAATGTAGGTGCCCATCATTACTTAATTGGTTTTAATCTTTTCGTGCTTGTATCTAACACTAATAATAAATAATGTAACTAAACAGCTACAGGTATGTCACATTTACCTGAGAAAGTTTTCAATACACTTAGTCTGATATAGATACTTCAATAGCTGCTTGTTTGTTTATGTAAGTCTGTAACTGTTTCACAGTAGAGCTGATATTGTCTAGTTTATGAAAAGAACATAAATGTTTATGTACTTTTAACACTGAGGTATACTTTAGTAAGTGATTTGTTTTGAAATCATGTATGTTTGTCTGATCATTTGCAGTTTTTGCTCAAGAAAGTAGAAACAAAAATGGAAATACTGTTTCAGTAAGCAATTATCCATGACCCCTGAGTGACTACTGTTTTAGAAATATTGGCTGAAACTCTGGATGACCTAATTTCTTTTATGTTGTTATTTTATACATTAACTAACTATACTTGAAGTTTCCAGTGGATGAATTGATATTCATTTCATGTTTTTAGACTTGGATATAAAGGAAACATATTTGTTTTGTTTCAGTTGAAGCTGTATTTGGCAACAAAGGTTTAAACCATTTTTTTGTACAATTATACTAATTTTCATTTATTAATTTGTGTTCTTCTAGCTTCTATTATTATCAGTCATGAAAAGGAACTTTATAGAATCTTGTTTGATACCAGTGATTTTTTTACTCCATGCTGTTCTTTTTGTCTTGCCTTTTTCTGTTTTTTGAAAAGTGAGTTGAATTGAGCTAACTCGTATTATTCTAGTTAAGAAGGTATTAGAATTATTATTATTATATTCATAACATCTTGTTTGTGATTTTTTATGTGAGAGATTTTTAATAGGCCACATTATAAAATTAATTATTACATCTTTTATTGTATTTTATAATTTTAAAGTTATGTATTGGTGAAAGTACTGATTTGGAGAACCTGTAAGTAGTTTCATATATGGTGTATGGTTAATCATTATCTTTTTACCTTCTTTCAGACCAAGCAACAAGCAGTTCCTAACCAGGGTGTTTGGGACATGCGAGGAAAGCAGTTTCATACTGGAATGGAAATAAGAGTTTGGGCCATTGCTTGCTTTGCTCCACAGCGGTCATGCAAAGAGGATGCATTAAGGTAAGGCTTATTGTATATGTCAGTCATATTTGTAACCTTCTAGAAGTTGTTGTAGTTAAACCATTTACATTTTTGTTCTTGTTTCATTAAACACTTTCATGAATATTCTAGTAAGTTATTTGCCTAAATAACTGATGATCATGAAAATATGGAAAGCTAACTCAAATAATTCTTAATATATAATATTTTTAATAAAGTAAGAGAGCTTGACAGATGTACAGAATATAAAACGTATTGGTATTTTTTTGGGTTATGTTTAAAAATTCTTTTTATATTAATGGTTGTCCAATATCTGGTCAGTTAATGTTATTCAAACTTCTCTAACATAGTTTTATCTTTTATTAAGGTAAACAATGAACAAGCATTTCAGTGGATATTGTAGAATAGTTGCTTTTATTGTAACTAATATACAATTAAACTTAAGAAAAGTTAAACTGTCATTTCACAGGTTGAGATGAATAATTACAATGTAAAAGAAGTTAAAAATCTCAAGCAAACAATACTTGAATGATTGAAATTTGACTTTTTGAAATGAAATACATACATCTTTAATAACAAACTTATGAAGCAATTAACAGGTATGAAAATTATTTTCATTATTGAGAAATTCTGACATAACTTTCAAATGTGTTACATTAATTTTAATAGTTTAACTCATTGGTACAACTATTGTAATGAATAAGTTTAGGGAGGAAACAAATATTAAGACAAAGTGATTACAAGTTTTGGTAGTTCCAACAGAAGTTTACCTATGTGAGATCTGTTTTAGATTGTAATTCACAGCCCGTTCAGTTCATGTATTTAACACACAGATGAAGAAAAATAATTTTAAGGCATTCTCATAAATGTTTACATAGTTATTTACATTTTACATGATTATGAATAGCTTTTGAAATAGGTGATCCAAATGTTATAATAAAAAGTAAAGTGAAGAGAACACAGTTCTATAGCAGTGGTTAACAATATTTTTAAAATATTGAACAAAATACATTTAGCTATAAAGCTAATCTTGATTTTAATTTATAAAGTTGAGATGCAAAGAAACTCTCTGAAATCACTGTAATATATTTTATCTTAAACAACTACTAATATTAATTCCCTATATAATTGCAGCAATCATAATTTCATTTTTCCATTAAGAATTTCATTCATATTTTCAAATTATTTTGAAAATAGCTAGCAAACTTTTTATAAAATATTTTGGAAAATATAATATCCTACCAGCAATGTTAATGATTTAGGGAGAATGAAAATAGATAAGCTGTCCTGATAGCCAGTTTTGAAGTTTGTGTGACAGAGTTAAAGGATCCAGTGAAAAATTAAAACTCTCATCCCAGTATTAATAATCAGTACACAATAATTTTTAATGTGTCACTGAAATTATTGTGCAAAATATTGTACAGCTTTAAACACTAGCATACAACAGGCTGTGCTGTGTATTACTGTGGAAGTAATTTTATTCTTTTTCAGCATCCTCAAACTCTATTCCATAAGCTTATCCCATTTATAGAAGTTTTGTATTGGAGCCTTTGATAGAAAAACATTTATTTCCATTTTTCATTAACAGCATTGGTTAACTGATTAATATGCATACTGTATTTTTATTGTGTTATTATATATATTTGAATATTATAATTATTTTGTTCTGATTGCATAGTGTCTAGACTGGTAACTTAAATCTGTTAAGGTAAATAAACTTCATGGAATATTATTTAAATTATAGGCAAAAATACTGATAATAATTAGGGTGATGAACCAGTGCATTCTAATTACTATAAATTTTTTCTTGAAACACACTCCCCCCCTCAGCTGTACGGTTGTCACAGTGTGGCTTAATTCCACTGTTTAGTGGTAAAGAGTTGTCAGTAGGTGGTGACAACTAGGTGTCTTTCTTCTAGTCTTTAGCTGCTAAATTAGGGATGGCCAGCACAGATACTCCATGTAAAGCTTTGCACAAAATTCACAACAAACCAAACCATATTTATTTTGCATTATCTTTGTTAGACTGATGTATTAATATAACTTCATTATTCACTGTTGTAAGGGCCCATTTTGTTTTATACCAAATCTGAAAAACTGCATTTTTCAAATTATTTCAAATGATAACAATGTTGTATAGTAACACAACATTTCACGAAATGTGGTTCATGCCTATAATAAGTCCACAAAATCTACATAGACCTTGAAAGTGTCAAGAAACTGTGACATGGACTGTAACTGACTATTGAGGTAGGTGTCTTACTTATGTAATAGTGCATTTGATGTAGCTTAAGAAGGTAGTAAAGTTAGTGTGTCTTAAACATTCTCTTCAAAAAAAAAAAAAAAGAAAGGCAAAATATGGGACAAATTGTTGACAAGTTTATTCTGGGTGGTTCTGTGTGACATGTGTGAAATTTTGCACATTTACTGCTGAACATCGAAAGTCTGCAAAGGCGAAGTCCACGCTCACTAGTTGAAGTTTAATGTTACTCAATGTCAATAACGAGTATGCACTCTGTGAGCATCAGTAACTGCTTGGCATCTCCTGCCCATGGAAACGATGAGGTAATGAATCACATCCTGTGGAATGGCTGTCCACTTAGCCTGCAAAGCTGCTGCAAGCTCAAGTAGAGTCTGTGGTTGAGGTTGTCGCAGACGTTGGTCTAACTCATCCCAAAGATATTCGATGGGGTTTAAATCTGGTGATCTGGATGGCCAGGGTAGAACATCATTGTAATGATGTCTCAAGAAGACAGTGGTGAGTCGGGCTGGGTGAGGATGGGCATTATCATGTTGAAAAATGTCATTGACATTCACCATGATGGGTTGCACATGAGGCCTAAGAATCTCGTCAACATATCATTGAGCTGGAAAATTCCCCTGAATGTGCAAAAGGTATGTTCTGTCATTATAGGTGATGGCAACCTACATCATGAAGCTGCCACCACCAAATCTGTCAACTTCCTGCACACAGGTCCTTCCATCCTGCCTACGAAGCATAAAACGTGATTCATCGCTAAACCAAACATTCCTCCATCGTCGGTGAGGCCATACCTGATGTGCCTGAGTCCACTGCAACTATGCTTGATGATGCTGCTGGGTGAGGATGATGCCTCTGACTGAATGTCGAGGTTGGATTCCTGCATTTCGTAGACTGTTGTATATGGTATGATCGGAAATCCTACGCAACCCTGGTATGGTTGAGGCAGTAGATGTTGCAGTGGTGGTCCTAACTCGAAGATGATGTAACCGGATGTAGCAATCTTGTGCAGGCGTGATCACACAAGGTCTGCCAGATCGTGGATGGTCAGGGAGTTGATCCATGTTTTTGGTGACGATTCCATAGCCTTATCATGACGCTTGGGTGGACATTCACAGCTCTGGCAACATCTGATCAAGATTCGCCTGCTTCCAATGACCAATGGTGTTGTTGTGTTGTTTTTCAGTTAGTTTTGGCGTTCCTGTATAGCGTTTCGGTGGCTTAATGCTGAGCTATGGAAACTGAGAACCAGTCACTTTTATCGGGATTTTGCACGTCTGATGATCAGTGGCTTTAATACATATAACATCACATACTTTGAGCTTCTAACATTGTTACGTATATTTCTCTTTAAAATAACAAAAATATCCCTTTTGCGTTTCTTGTTTTGAAGAGTGTATAATGAACTAGTTATTTTTAAATGTTTCTATTGCTTAATTTGAATTTGAAAGCTCTGTTGATTATCCCTGTTGTGTATGTTCCTATTCATAATATGTATGTTCTCACCTAATGGAGACACAGCGTACAAGTATTCCAAGTACAAGTATTGTTATCTGATGAAAGAGGTTGTCTGTCAAAGGAATTAGAAGCTAAAGTAATTGGTGCTTCTTTCTCAGTACCTGTGGGGAATCTGCTTGCAAAACTAGATGGATAAAAAATACTGAATCAGATCTTCTTGAATATGTCTTACAAACAGATGATCTTTATCAGATGAGGATGTTTCTGAATCACCCAGGCCAGGTACATCACACCAACCACCACCAATACCAGAACTTTAAAAGCCACACAGGCAAATAGGGAGACATTTCAGCTAGGTGTCCAGTAGACAGTTTTGTGATGGAACTGATGGACAAGCATAGTAAACTTGGACACTCGGTTTTCATGGACAACATTTACATTTCTCCTTGTTTATTTGGAAAATTACTAGTTATTGGAACCTATACATGTGAGATGTGCAGGAAAACAAACTGTATTTCCCACAGAAACTGGTTTCTACAAACGTGTTCATAGAGGAAGTACAAGTATTTAAATGTCAAACAATGACAGCTCTAAAATGGATTGACAAATGAGCCATTCACTTTCAACTTTAATACTGTGACAAGAAGAGAGAGGGATCATGAAATGACAAAACCTCAGTTAATTTTGGACTGCTAAAAGCGTATGGAAGGATTGGACCTGAATGACCAACATTGAAGGTATTATTCTATTAGATGATAATGATATAAAAAAACTTCCATAGACTTTTGAACTTAACAATTGTGAATGCATACATAATTTACAAGATGCATACTGACCAGCTGAAATTATCCCAAAAGGCCTTCAGAGTGGACCTTTACTTCAAAGTAGACCAAATCCTTCTGCTAACTGCCCTCAAGAACTCTGCAAGAGTCTACACCTCTAAGACTTCTCCTTGACAAGCACTTCTCATTGTAAACTGCTGAAATAATTGTAGCTGATTTCTCTGAATTTTCAAACCACATAAAACATGTCAAAATGTCTGTAAGAGTTTCACATTTTATGTACTGCATGAAAGTGTCTACGTTTTTCCTTTCCCAGTTTTTTGTTTTTCCTTCCCTAAATTAAACTCTTTCATAGTAACATAACATCTTTATGTTTCTTTATTATTTGTTTTAAATATAATGTATAACAGTATTTTGTTATAAGTTGCTGAAATATTTTTGTATTTTTACACTTTTTAACGTAAAGTAATGATGTTCCTTTTCATGATTTGTCAAGATCAGTTTTCTAAAATGTGTTTAGTAAAATATGTTGATAGGTCTTTCTTCAATGATAGTTTCATCTGAGCTATTCTGATGCTTACTTACTTTCTGATCTCCTGCTTACTTGGTATTCAGTGGTCACTTCCATAAGCAATTATGTTATCTCCTCACACTTGTTCCTCCTCCTTACCAGTGTGGGATTCTAGTTAATCTTATGAGTAGAGATAATTACCACATCAGAAGTTATAATTTTCCTTTGTTGAAAATATATTACCGATAGGTACTTACCTCTGCTTAAATTTTTCGCTCTTGCTGCCCACTTCTATGGTGTGCACATCTTGTACCAAACTTTGAAGTGAGGGTACAGTAGAGGAGTGTAAACTGAATCGTATGCTGTGCTACTATTGGTTAGTAGATAATGCTCAATGATTTGCAGGAGAGATCTACAATGTGATTTTCCTTTGTATCGTGTGTCAATATTTCCATACATTTTTATATATAATATATTGTATAACTTTTCATTGTTTTGTACAGTTTTGTATCTATAGTAGTGATATTCATTCTCACTATGAGTAAATGCATCCATATGTTGTTACATGTCAGTTTGTGTAACTTTTAGTCATTGATTCTTACATTTTAATGTACAGTTTTTTTTGTTGTGAATCAACATTTGCACAAGAGATTTTATGTTCCTGAAATGTTATCAATAAACATTTTATTGAGGTTGTCAAGTTCCTAATGTTGTACAATTCACTTTCAGTGTAGAGATGTTAAAAAATATCAACTTTAGCAGATGTTTATATAATTATTCTGTAGTATAACTGGCCCACAGAGCACAATTCTCCAAATGGCATATCGGTATTTTGCAAAGTACAGTAACATTTTCATTACCATGTATTACTTATCCTTTTTATATATTATCACTGTTTTCTCATACATGCTTAAACTAAAGTTACTGTTTTTAATACACAGGAAAATAAATAAAAATGTGCATTAAAAATGTTTTATAGTACTAACAAGCTTATGAAAAGAAATTGTACTTGTGTTGTATTTGTTAACCTTTGAACAAGGCTTTGTATATTTCTCAAACAAAGGCAGAGATCAATCAATTTTTGTCTTTCAAGTATCCATTGTAGAAAACCAGAAAATTTACTTACCAGAGCAGCACATTACAAACTAGTGTAATTTCCATGAATTTCTAAGTAAGTTAGATGTATATTAAATAATACATAATTTCTCTTTGGAGCTATGCCTTCATCTGTCACTTAGAAATAACCTATGGGTTCATGTAGTTCAAAATATGCTCTTATTGTTGGTTAGAAACTTTTTAGAGAGGTAGGTGCAATTGAGAAAATGGCAGGTTTTCTAAATCTATTATCTCATCAAATAAAAAGTTTGAGCATTCGTACTTTATATTCTGCTAGTGAATCTCTGAAATTTGATGTTGTAATTGGTTAGACATTAGATATGAAATTACAGATATAATGTCAGTTGCACAAATAAACACAAGCATGCATTGTGAATCAGAGGAATGAATTTTAGCAATTTTTTTAAAATATATTTTTGAACAGTTTGTAAGATACATAATATTAAAGTTTAAATTATAAATTAAACTTTTATGATAAGTTTAATGAAATAAAGATAGTTATTTTAAAAAAAATTTAGTTCTGTAAAACATGCACACTTGCAAAAAGGTTAACTCCCCAGTAATCTGCATTTATTGTTTTTAAAATGGAGAATTATAAATATGCTAAACTAAATTTCTGCACTCATGGATAAGGCACTTGAGTTGTAATCTGAGGGCCGCAGGTTCGATTCATTGTCGCACCAAACATACTCACTCTTTGAGCCATGAGGGCATCATAATGTGTTGGTGAATCCCACTGTTTGATGGTAAAAAGAGTAGCCCAAGAGCTTGCAGTGGGTAGTGATGACTAGCTACCTTCCCACTAGTCCTACACTGCTAAATTGGGAAGGGCTAGCACAGATAGCCCTCGAGTAGCTTTAAGTGAAATTCAAACCATACCAAACCCTTGGATAGAAAGATCCAACCCTATATGTGCCAAGGTCAAAAGGTGCATATCAATATATTTTATAACTATAATCAGAGTATGAGGTTCTGTACAAATTTAGCTTCAGCACTCAACATTATCATTGTTTTTTTAACTTCGCGCAAAGCTATACGAGGGCTATCTGGGTAACTGCAATAAATAGATATGTAGATTCGAGAATGAAAAATTATATGTCATTTGTTAAGCCAGATCAAAGGTAACTTTATCTTTTATGTCTAACAGAAGCATCAGTATCAATTTTCTAATACAGTTATGTGAAAATTTGACATAAAAATGTGATGGTGAAACTGTTTTTGGCATAATGAGATATTTGATAATTATTTCATCCTTTGCATATAGAGGTGTGGGAAACTGTGCTTTCTTTGTTAAAGATCTGTAAAAAATATTGACTATAAAGTACAGTTTTGTAAAGTGATATAGCAACAGATTAATAAATTGTATGTTACAAACCAGTATATCAAGAAATATTTTGTATCGGTAAAACATTCAAAATATAACTTAAAAAGGGAAGCAAATATGAATTATGATCTTATTGAGTTTGTTTGTGTGCGAGGCAAAATAAGTTTAAAGAAATGTTTATTTTCTGAAAAATATAATGTAAAAAAATAAAAAGTGTGACACTTTCTTTTTTTTCTGTGGTTGATTAAATTATTTGGTAAATCAAACAGACTTTGTTGAGATTTTACTTAAAATAGTTTGACAAGGAACACTAACATTTGTAATTTATTGTCATTGGTGTATGTTTTAGTTTTACCAGTACATTGACATTATAATTAGTCTAAACCTGTTTAGTTTTTTAAAATGTTTGTATTAGATGGTTTTCTTTCACTTACTTGTGTCCTACAATTAAATATGCTTAAATGGATTGTGTGTGGGTATTCTCTCACCTTTACAAATGTTAACTGTGTCTGATCAGCTCATCAAAACTTGCTGTGGATATACAATAAGTTGTTATAATGGTGCTGTCTAGTAGACTTTTTTTTTATATTGAGAAATAATAACTGTATATTATGTGTGGAAAAGGGAGAAATTTGCATTTGAGAAAAATGAAAAGTACAGATCAAGCATTTTTAGCTACTTTCTTATGTTTCGTATTCTTTGAAATTACGTGACCCAAATGCAGTTCCTCGTAGCTTATCATTAGAAATTATGTATGACATGAAAAACAACTGTGTAAAAATTGAACATTTTGTTTCACTGAAAAGGAAACTTTAATTACCATCTGTATTACCTTTAACACCAGGTTTTAACTTTATTGTTGTAGTTATATAGTGTGCACTCGTAATGATATGATCAATGATTGCTTAATTATAACATTATTAGCACATATATTTCTCAGCTGACAGTTGTAAGTCATCTAAGCTAATATTGTAATATAACTTTCTGTGTAAATTACAGTTCTCTTACCTTTTAGAATGATTCCAAATTTAAAAGAACAAGTTTGAGTTCCTCACTTTTCTGAAGCATTTAAATTGTAAAAAGAGTTGAACTATGTTTTTACATAGATCTTATACATAACAAACAAGTTTGAATAGTTGTAAGACTATATTTAGCAATTTCTTAATTTTCAAATAATCGTCAACATATCAAACATATGAAACTATTGTGAAAGAAATATTTCACTTTCATAAAATAAAATCACATGAAACAGGAATTCTGTGACTTTTTTTTCATTTGTCTGTATTAAGTGACTTGTATTTTTTTAAAATCTATTATGTTCTGATCCATTTACTTGCTAGAAATTTCATCGAACAGCTTCAGAAAATAAGTAATGATGCAGGAATGCCAATTAATGGACAGCCATGTTTTTGTAAATATGCCACGGGCCCTGACCAGGTGGAACCAATGTTTCGTTACCTCAAGTCCTCATTTCAAGGACTCCAACTTGTTGTTGTTGTTTTACCTGGAAAGACTCCCGTGTATGGTGAGTTTAACAATCTATAGTCTATTGCAGTCTGTGATTTTAAAAACTAAGAACAAATAACATGTTTATCAGCCTCTTGGAACAAACAGTGTCTATTAGACAGACACACATCAACAACAAAAGCATCACCTATGGGAAATCTAACTCTGCAAAAATTGTTTTGTTTATTATGTTCTGTTAACCATTACCTCAGGGCAAACTGCACACTTTAAACACCAATATATCTTACATAAACAAAAAATTGTTTACAGTAATATTAATACATGTAAGATTTTAATGCTCAAGATACAGAATTTTGACTGCAAAAAATGATTCCAAAATTCATTAAGTTTTGTAGTACCAAATATAAGGATTTTAAATGAATGAAAGTTATATGTAAGTAAATTGTAAAAATAATATCAATATGCTTAAATACATGCACGAATTAAAAATATTTTCATGATGGATTAGATCCATTGTAGCTCTGTAGTGTAAGCTTAATGGATTATATTTCTACAAATGAAGATTTTGTATCCCTGGTGAGCAAGGTGCAGAGAAGTGCAAATGTCCACTCTTATTCTAAGGTTGGCTTCTGTCAAATCATGGGGTATCCATTTTCCAAGTTTTGACATCTTTCCAAGTTGTTGCAGATGAAGGTGAACTGTTGAATGGGTTGAATTAAGCTTGTGTGCAAGTTCTTCAGCTATGGGAAGGTGACTGGTCTTTGCATGTTTAGTGTGGCTGTTATTGTTTAAAAAGATCTGAACAGTTTTAACTTGAACTCTGATTAGGATGTTTCTCTGAGCAGTTAAATTTCTGTTATAAAATTGAATTTTTTTGAAAATTATATTTGAAAGTCCATAAAGTAAATTAGGTATAATTTACTCATTCGTCTTATGGAATAATCTTGATGGATTTTTTGAATGACAGAATGAGGGATGTGTTATTTCACAGTTATTTCATTGAATCAGAAACTCTGTTGAGCTCTTCTTATGGTTTTCATTTTTAGCTGAAGTAAAACGAGTAGGCGACACAGTTTTAGGGATGGCTACACAATGTGTTCAGGCAAAGAATGTCAGTAAAACATCTCCACAAACTCTGTCCAATCTATGTTTGAAGATCAATGTCAAACTGGGAGGCATCAACAGTATCTTAGTGCCAAGTATCCGGTAAGTTTGAGCTAGTTTTAAAATACTGTTTAACCATTTGATTGCTGTGTTGAATATCTTTGGAATGATGGAAAAATTTTTGTATGGGAATATAACATGCTCAAAAAAATTAATAATCAAAAACATAACATATTTGTCATATTAATGGTATGAATCTACTTTGGGCTAGAAAAGTAAATGTTAATACTGTTGGTGTTCTACAGATTTTCCATGCTATTAGAATATTATTACATCTTTCCAAAACTCTCAGTATCTTATATACCGTTGTGTTAGTATTCATGTAAAATTAGATACATTTCCTCTTCTTAGGCCAAAAGTTTTTAATGAGCCTGTGATATTTTTGGGGGCAGATGTTACTCATCCTCCAGCCGGTGATAACAAAAAACCTTCCATAGCAGCAGTAAGTGATTGAATTGTTTTATTGTTTTCAAGATATATACCTAGAGCTCAAAAAACCATTTTTTATCATCTTCTTGAAACTACGATGGCAAAATCCAAATTGATTTCTGGAGTGTTGAGTTTTGTTTGTTTTTAGTATAGTAAAAGTATTATTTTTACATTTTATCATTTAAAAGTTCTTTCAATGATTATTATTAAACATATAAAACATTTCAAATTAATAAAAAGTCTTTTTAATAAGAGCTGTTTCTATCTGTGCAGCATAAAAACAAATATAACCTTATTTCAAAAATAATTGAAGATAGAAAACTTTAAGCTAAGTTTGTGACTGTTTGTTTGCATTTTTTCATTTTCAGCCCAAATGTTTTGTGTCAGTGAAAACTTTAAAAGTTAAATTTTGTCACAGAAGAGTGACTGAATTGTGGTTTCATTTGAATGGAAGTAATGTCAGAAAAATGCGTGTATTTTATAAAGATGTGTGCAGCCATTGTGGTGTCAGAATGAAATTCCATCAAACACTGTTGTGTGTGTGGACAAACAAAACTAATATTTGTTATAGAATAGATAAGTTGAACCCACAAAATACTGCTAAAATAAATACTTTTTCATTTATTTTGGGAGAAGAGTTAGGTATGATAAACATTTGACACTAATTTTATAGCTCATAGTAAAAATATGAAGATAAAGAAATAAAAATCCTTACTTCTAATCACAAGTAAAAAATGTATACAACAGTAGTTTTAGTAAGACTTCACGAGAAATCAAAAATGACCTTTATTCAGAGGCATCGCATGACTGTTGGGACAGTGAGTGAACTGTACAATAAGTCTAAGATTTCATTGATTTTCTTTAATTTTTATGCTCTTAAGCTATTTATCTCACAAAAATACAACCATTTGTCATGTATTGTTACATTAAACCTTGATCCTTTCTGTTTAAAAATCAGTGAACATTCGCTCTCTCTTCAGGTAATACCCCTGCAATGACAGGTAATGACAACACGTAATGTAATAGATAATTTGGATAGTAAGTTAACTTAAACTTAAGTTCAGTCAATGCAGTAAAATTGAGGGAAACAATGGTAAGTTAAAAGCTACATAAATTTTTTGTGTGTACTCTAGGAGTTGTATCTCTCGGTTTAGAAATCATTTTTCAAAGGTAATAAATATTTGTCAGTTGAAATAGATATTTTGTTAAGATCATGATTTGTCAACAGTGTGTGTTAGAAAAGAAGTTTGCTACAGTGACACAAATTTTATTCAAAAATATCTAGAATTCAACACACACAAATACCCATTTTAAACCTTACTTTTCAGACTGATTACACCAATTCATCAGAGTCAGAAACAGTGTAATTGCTTGGACAATACATAATGTACTTAAAGTCAAACAACACTGAAAAGAATCATGGAGAATGTGACCTATTAAGTAACTGTTATTCAGATAGTATAATAATAAGCTGGAATGTTACACTAGTAATTTAATACATTAGGAAAGAGATGATTTGCTACATCTATTTCTCTTTTGAGTTTGCTTCATGGCATTGCTTTAGTTTTTCTATCCACAAAGTTAGTACAATGCTCTAATTACATTCACTTTTAATGATATATTATCACACAGGTCTCATTCAATACTGTGAAAACTTTTGGCAGCAGGAAGATAGTTATGTTTGAGCTTTATATGTGAATAGTGTTCATTAGACATTGTTTGCTCTGTCTTGCCAAAATATATATTACACTTAAGCATTGCATACACTTCCAGAAATAGTTTGTGTGAGTGAATGTAGTTTACTGTTGTGAAAACGTTTAACCATGTAAAGTATTTTCTGGGGCTATGTTCAAAAGGTTTTTTTGCCAGTCAGGAATTCAGATATAGTTCTAAACATTTTAAGGTTTGCTATATTATTTTTCTCTAGTTCACAGGAACAGTTGTACAGTAATTACACATTGAATGTCAGTAACACAGAAAATTTGATCTGGTGATTTGTATAATGCTGAGTACTTAATCTTCTCTATGGATAGGTCAAAGTGTACAAGTCACAACCTTTTATAAAATTATATTCAAAAGTTAATGAAACTACTTTATTCTCAATGTATATGAATAAACTCGACATCAGAACATAGCTGATAAACTAAATATTAATATCATGTAAGTTTTAAGTTCATGACATTTTAAGAAGATATTTAAAGAAATCCTTAATGTTTCATAGTGTAAGAATCATGGTATTCTCTCTTCCATAACTTTGCTACCCCTCTCTGAAATACAGAATGTCACATTATATTACAAATATTATTCAGAGAAAGTTTAATTTTCATAGCCCTCAATTTTATTTGTTTACAGAGCCTAAACGTAGAAAATCATCCACTTGTCATATCCACCTGTTTCATCCTTTTTTCACAAATTGACAATACAGTGTTCCCTCGCCACTTCGTGGGCTCGACCAACCCCCACATTTATATATATATAAAATAATAAACATTAAATCTAAAATATAGCATTAAATACCATTAAAATATTAAAAATAAATATAATTAATAGTGTAAAGAAAAAAAACAGGTATATTTTGAGATATAAACATATATATGAGTTTATAACAGCGTAAAAATGGAAACAGAACCAACTGGAAAGGCTATAAATGTACGCATTGTGCGTCTGCGAAGGCTATGCGAGATCAGATTCATGGCGTAGCGATGTGCAAGATGGGCTATGATTGGTGCAGAAATGAAAGACGGCCAATGACAGCTACCCATTTTGATTGCCTTTGATTGGTGCTGTCAATATTCATGTCTGGCCTGTGATTGGTAATTTCATCCACGGCAGCATCTTTCCTTGTGGAATCTCGCGGGCTCTGGTTCCTGTGTAGTGAAGTGTAAGACGGGCTGTGAAAGGTGCAGAAGTTAGAGATTTAGCTTCGTTAATCAAAGGTGAAGGATTTGCCGATATGACAAAGGAAGACGTGGATGAACTGATTGACTTAGAATCCAAACCACTCGCCGACCAAGACTTAGAAGCACTGACGAATACTGCTGTCGAGGAAGACGATGAAGAGGAAACAATCGAGCAAAGTGGATGGTCGTTAGAGCGGTTAGGTGAACTAATGAAACTAATTAACGAAGTGAAAGAGTGCTCATAGGAATGGGACAATGATATGGTTCGATCAGTACAATTTTGCAATAAAATAGAAGAACTGATGACTCCTTATCAAATGATTTTCGATGGGCTAAAGAGGCAGAGAAAACAACTGCCAATAACAATGTTTTTCAAGCCGAGCAAGAAAGAAAGGGTACATGTGGCAAGTACTGTTCCTGAAGTTGTAACGACCGACGAAGAAATTGCCGATTCACCTTCCACAGAAGAGGAAGTGGTGTCCCCCGAAAAGACACCACCTGCTGAAGATATGTAATTTTTAATTTTAAGGCTTAATATCTTAATAATTGTTCTTATTATTTCAGCAATAATGAACAGTATTGTAATGGGAGGGTTAAATAGTTGTACAGGGAGGGTTTTAAAAGTCTAAATGCACATAAATATATACGTAAAAATTGGCGATCCCACTTTGTGGAAAATCTCCTTTCGCGGGGAGTTTTGGAATGCATTTACCGCGATACACGAGGGAACACTGTAGTTCTTTTTGATATTTTATAATATATGATTTATAACTAATAGAAATCTAAAGTTTTAATCTACCAACCCAATATATATCTTATTATTCCAGTGGTTTGACACTGTGACTGTTCTTATTACAAGGTTAGTTCCTGTCTTAAACTTAATATCTTATACATATACTAAATTCAAGCTAACTTTTATCATTAGATCTGTACTTAATGCACTGTTAATACTTTACTTGTACTTAAAGTTCAACCCACAGGAATTCTAAATTGTCATTAATGCTGAATATGAGATCTGTAACAAACATATAGTTAAAATGTATTCTCAAGATGGCTGGTATGGGTATTAACACTTTAATTAAAATTAAGTAGAGAACAATGTTTCAACTTTCTTAAGCCATCTTTAAGTAGAGATAATCTAAGAAGGTAAAAATGATGTTTTCTACTTTATTTTAGTTAAAGTGCTAATATCCATACCAGCCATCTTGAGAATACATTTTACTTCAAGTGGGTTTCTCGTCATCAAGGAACACATAATTGATTCTGTACTTATGCCTATATCTGGAAACGTGGTGAGAATCTGAAACAATGCAATATGAAGTAACTCTGCAATTGAATTTTAAAGCATGATATGTTATAATACATCTGTGTAGTTGGTAACTGTATAGTGCACCTAAATCAAACACATGATACTTTTGAAATTAAACCTACAGCTTAGCAATTGATGTTTCTGTACTTAAATCTACATGTAACTGTATGGTGAATTAGTGTTTTTACTAAATTTCTTGCTTCATATATGCCTTGTTTGTTGCAGTTGTTGCCAGTCATAGTCCTAAATCTACTTCAGTATCTGGTAGCCTGTAGAAGGTGTGTTGTTATTTTTCATCTGGTCACTGATGTATTTGAATCTATATCTTCCTTCACTCTTCTTTCATACCTGTTATTACAATGTGCCCTCTACCCTAACTTCTAATAATATGTTTTGAAAACTGAAATTCTTTATTACTTTTATACAATATGCCACTGAATTTCAGGACTTGTAAAACCAACAACAAGAATTATGCTAGTTTTTCTTTCCATTCTTTCATGTTTTGACTTAAAGACAAAATCATTGTATTTTAATATTAAGAATTGGTCAAAGACAACTACTCACTGCACATGAGATAAAAATGACAATGTAACTGTAATAGGGCTGTAATAATATGTAAATGAAGGATTTTTCATATAGCTTCTAATATAGTAGTAAATCTATCTCATTGGTCTATCTGTCTGTTTTACGTGCTCTGAAATACTTTAGTTTAGTTTTTAGTGTCCTACCTCCATTATGGAATATATTCCACATTTTTATTTCAGTTTATATTTTGTGCTTTAAGTCAGTGTTGAATAACTAATATTTGTCCCTCAGAAGTAATGTGTGTTTTTAAAACATTTTTTTTCAATAATCACATATTTATATAAGAATGAATTAAATAACTACTGTCTTGAGTCAGTTACTTCTTACCAGTAAAATATATTAGTCATGTGAAATAGATATTTTCTTATTTTGTTTTTTTTACACTGAATATTGAGAATTTTGTTTAGTCTTGTATTAATCATTACTGTTAACATTTTAATACATTTAACCCTATATGAATGGCATTGGTGAATTAAACTAATTTCTATCTGAGTAAAGCTATGCATTGTTATAGTTAACTGTGATTCCAGATTTTCTACATTACTAAAAGCATGTCAATTTTACAAAGATAAACATTAAGTCTTTTGTACATTAAGAGCCAGATTTTTTAATTAAGTATTTTTACAGACTGACTTGAGCTCTGACTAGCTGAGTACAATGTGATGTTTACATTAGAAGTATAAATACTTTTTTCTTTTTACAATTTCTATATTTCATTTGCATAATCTCTAGATAACCTTAAATATCAAAAGTCTGTCAGTAAAACTTCATATTTTATCTGTTATTTTCTCCACTGTAATAACAACTAGAAAAACAATCAACAGTGTAGGAAGAAATGAATACTTGAAAAATATAAAATAAGTCTATTATGTCTGCTTGTTTTATTTTTAAGTTTAAGAAAAATTGTAACCCATCCACTACTTATTCTTACAACCATAGCTGATGGACTTTTTATTGTCGGGTTTCATTTAGTTCCATTACTTTGCAGCTGCACATGGACCCTAGAGTATGCCAAAAGTGGCTTATCACAATTGGACAGCTTTCTTCAAATAAAAATACAAATTGAAAACGTGCTGTGTCAGATTACATTTACAACTCTCAGAAATGCACATGCAATGAAAGTATCTTGAATAATTGTATTTAATTATTTTCATCTAAGTTTTCTTACCTAACCTTGATAACTTGCTTCTTTTGTTCTCTACAGTTTTGGTAATTTCATAACAAAAATATATGAACATTCTCTGATTCCCCACTATACACATCAAATAAGGTAAACATGGATTCCAGATTGTATGTGTGATAAAGTTCCCATAGACTGTACCTATATTTTGAATGTTCAAACAAAATTTGAAAAGGGAATAAGGTAACATTCACACTACATATTTATAGTATCAGTGAAAGAAAACCATGTTTCAAGAAATTTTCTTTACAACACAGTCATGTATAACATGGCTGCATTAATTACTGTTATTCTTTATCTCCTGTATGTAAATTTCTTTGATTGAAAAGGATTTTGTTGAAATCTGCTTAACCCCAACTGTGTTAAATGATTAAATTTGTTATTTTAAACATTTTTTTCAACTTATAATGTGGCATTTTGTTTCTTTGTTTTTCACTAATAGAATTTAAAAATAAGAATAACGAACAATTTTTCTAAAGTATACATGTGGTGTGAAGGATTGTGCATGTTGCTGTATTTTATAAGAGAGAACAAATGTGCATCTTGTAGGTTTCTCTATCAAAAGTTTAAACACTGAATTCGGGTCTCACAGAATTACCATTGTTTAGTTGCAGATTTAAAGTTGATACTAATGAAATCGTATGCATACTACTGTTGTGATTATTTCAATGCTTTGATAAATTTCCTAAATATTGTTCTAAAAACAAAGTAGTTATTCTGTATGTTATTAATCTCATTAACTTCTTGAATATATGTATTATGTTTATTGCAAAGAAACGTTACAATTTGTTTTTTTCACTGACATTTACAACAAGTCCTTGTTACACTTATTTCTGGGAAAGTTATATATTGTAATTTAGAAATCTTATTATTTTATAAAGTAGCAAACACAGTTTAGGAAAAGGTGATAGTGTAAAAACATTTTGTGTATTTGAGAGGAGATCAGTATTTCTGTATTTTTATCTAGGTAGTAGGAAGTATGGATGCACACCCAAGCAGGTATGCAGCAACGGTGAGAGTACAGCAACATCGACAAGAGATTATCAAGGACCTGTCAAATATGGTGAAGGAACTCTTGATCCAGTTTTATAAATCTACTCATTTTAAGCCAAATAGAATAATATTTTACAGAGATGGTGTGTCAGAGGGTCAGTTTCATCAGGTGAGCCATATTTAATCATGGGGTTATTACATCGTTATTATCATTGTTGGTTATTGTGTGAAATAAAGCTGTTTAATCTTTTGAAAGATTATTGCTGGAAGAGACATTGTGCCAAAATGTATCCACTGTATTTTGAAACTATGTAACAATTGAGTACCTCATAAAATGAAAGTAGTTGAATGGTTTATTTTCTGTTTGATGAACTAAATTAATTGTTCTATAATTTTACAATAACATATTGTGTAAATTGTTATTGTTGGTGACCTGTCAAAATACATTAGTTGTACTATTTACACAGTTTTTTCTCTTTTGCTAAATGAGAACCATTTTAATACTACAAAACATTTAAGCATTAAGTACAACACTTTAGTGTTTTCAGACTGTTTGTGAATATTAATAAGCAAAGATACACATTTTGGGTTCATTCTGTATTTCAAAATGTAGTTTATTCCTTGAAACTAGGCTTTAATATTTTGTACAGCAACACCTTAACCATATGCTATGTGTATTTGTGCCTAATATACTGCTAATAACATGCATGTTGTAAAAACAGTTTTCATTGATAAAGGTACCTCTTCTGTTTATAAAACTTCAAACTTTATTCTTTGAAATTTAAATCATACAAATAATTCACTACTTACCATTGAATGCATAAAAATTCCCCAGAGTCTCTTAAGAAATCATTCCTCTGTGCTCATTTATTGTGTTGATAAATAATTTTACCAAATGGTGAACACGTTCTTCTTTTTGTTTGCTTTCAACTGTGTGCAAAGCTGCTTGAGAGCTATTTGCACTTCTTTTGCCAACCAATCATGCCTTTCAACATTGTGGTAGATACAAATGTCCTTTCAGGTCGAAGTGTAATGTTTTACCTAGTTGATAGTCTCACATTTGTTGCTGTTTTGTTGACAAACACTATCAGTCAGTGTTTCCTTGAGTTTCCTCTTAGTTATAAATTATTTTGTTGCTGGTAGTTACTCTTGACCTGTTTGCAAAAAAATGGCTGACCATTTCAGTCACTGCTTTTCTCTGTATTTCAGTAATAGTCTCATTTCTGCTGTTGTATAATTGTTTTGTATCTGTCTTTGTCTGGACTAGTATTTTATGAATTTATATCAGTAAATTTTGTATCAAATTGAAGAGTATATTTTAGTGTTATGTTATTTAATTTCTTCATTTAAAAGTAAATATTAAAAGAACACTTAGCTATTCACTTTTGTATATCATGTGGTATGTTGAATGGATCGTTGGTTCAAATTAGGAACTCAAGTGACTGATACTGAAAAGCTAAAACATAAAATAAGAACTTTGTATTTTTCTATTTTTAAGATATGTTTTATTTACTGAATTAAACACACTGGTCCTTTTCACCTCATTCTAATATCTAACAGAAAAAATATTTATAAATAGCTAGCCCTCCAGCAGCAACAATATTATGCATAACAAAAACAAAGTTGAAGGCTTTGAGTAAGCAATATTACAAAAACCTAGTACGACAATTATGCTGTATACACAGCGTGAATTTTACAAAGTCATGCTATTAAACTAATCATAACTATCACTTCTAAAATAATCAACTTTTAACATGTTAAGAGAACAAAAATGATCATTACATAGTTTATTTAGTGATTTAATAAGTAATAGCTCTTATGTTAAAGTATTGTATATCCAATGTAGGTTTTTATGTATGGATGGGCAGGATTCTTTTCAGTAGGTGTTTGTAATCTGCTAACAGTGAATTTCGACAATAAATATAAGTGCATGGTTCATTTGTTTTAAAGTAATATATTAAAACAAGTCATATATATAGTGTAGTTTCCTGTGACCATTTTCCTTTTCAAAACAGTATATCTCTAACTTCTGTATGTCTATCATTCTTGTTTATGGTAGCATTGCATTGAAAATGAGAAACTTGTAACAATATATTGAAAGCTATCCAAACACTACTATATTTCATGGAAGCTTAAATGATGTCATTCAGACTTCACTTTGTTTACACAGTCATTCCCAGTTTCTACCAGAAGAAGAAAGGTCTTTCTTTCAAAAACACTTGGGTAATATGATAACATTTTTGTGTTAAATTGATTTCTTAAACCTTTGTTTTCTGACATCATTTATGCTAATTTTATACAGTGTAATTTTAATACGTGCAAGAGAAAGCAACATTTGTACATGTACCCTTGTCGTAAGAACTTGTCATATCCTAACATCTGCTTGTCCAAGGAAGTAAACTTTACAAGAAGCATGTTGAGAATTATTCAGATCTATTTATAAAATGATTTGTACAAGATGTCTCAAAACAATGTCATGCTGTGTGACTAAATTTCTTGTAAACTAACAGTAGTTTTATTTCTCATATTTTTACTTATCTGAACAATAAATAATTTAGGATTTAATAAAATGTTTCTCAGTGAACAGGATATTGTGTGGAACAAAGAACACTTCATTTAGGAGTAGGCTTGACATAAAAAAATATTGAACACGTTTGTTTGTTTTGAAATATTGCACGTTCTTGGAACTTCCTGAATAAAATTTGATTTTCATTGAATCTGTGGTGTAATTAGCAATAATTTAAGCCCTATTAATAGTGGTTATGTGTTAAGTCAAAGTAATTTTAGTTAGGATACTGATTTCTTAGGAAAATGCTCACTAAGGAATTGTGATAAAAGTGAAAGGATTGAAACTTTTATGGATAAGTTGATAGTAATTTAGGATACTTTTGCTAAGGTACTCATTTCATATACTTTTAAAAAAATATTATCTAAAAATATTTAATGTTTTTTTTAGATGATAAAATAGAGCACAATGTTTGAAAGTTGAAGAAAATATTTACTGTAGCTGGTAATGCCCAATTCCTCAAATCATTGCAACAATGTTTTGAAAAAAATGGTACACACAGGTCTTAAATTTTCAGTTCTTAAGATAAATAAAGAAAATACTGATTGGCTCTACTCCTACAATTAATAACAGTTCGTAAATGTGCTCTCTTATTTCTGTTTCCAACAAAAACAGTAACAAGCTATCTTGTTCTGGTTTTATATCTATTTAATAAATAATAATTGATGAAGATAATAACTATTCAATAGTTTTAATATCTTCTGCAGGTTTTAGCCCATGAATTGATGGCAGTTAGAGAAGCATGCATGAAGCTTGAAGCAGACTACAAGCCTGGCATTACCTTCATCGTTGTTCAGAAGCGTCATCATACGCGTCTTTTCTGCAGTGACAAAAGAGAGCAAATAGGGAAAAGTGGTAACATTCCAGCTGGTACCACAGTAGATGTTGGAATCACACACCCAACTGAATTTGACTTCTATCTCTGTAGCCATGCTGGAATTCAGGTATGAGTGCAAAATTTATTGGTTTATAATATCTATAAACCATTGACTGTATAAAGGGGATGAAATACAGTTAACTAATGTTATCTCAGGATAACTCTTGTAAACCAACCACTCAACAATATGGCATACCAGTATTTGTTTCTTAAATAAAAAAAAAAGTATTACTTTTATTGGATAATGTAATAATACAATTGGTTCTTCTGAGCAAGTTGTGATATCATTGGAGTGTACATGTGGTGTGGATAAGATTAGTGTGGATTTGTTCAGTATTTAGTTCTTACGTGATGTGTATTTACATTATTAACAAGAAAGGTTTATACATATTAAAATATGGCTGAATAATGTTTGGATACTTTAGCAAAAATATTTTTTTAAAGACAAAGTATCATGGTGTTTGAATATCACATCACGTAATTATAAACAGATTGAAGGCTGAAGTGTTTTAAAAATGGCATTTATTAAAATTGATGTACATTGGGAAAAAATTACTTTAAATTGAGTAAAATTCACCAGTAGGCCAACAAATATATGGCAGTATTTCCAGTAGAAATAAAATAACTTCCATGGTAAATATTGTTTTGGTACTCACTTGTAACTGAAGTTCTTGTATTATAAATCTTTGTCTTTTTATTTTTGCATTCATATTCAAAAAATTAATGGTAATTAAAAAACTTTCATTTGGGAAACTCTTCCGTGATTAAATAAATATTACATTTGAAGAAAACGTAAGTTACTGACCATGTGTGTCTCTCCAGTGATTCTTTGGGAATTTATCACAATGCTTCCACTATAACTACATCTGTATTTTGTTGTGTGTTTCAGATGTATATTTAAATTGCTTTGTTAAATTGCAGGAAACCAATAATTTGGAATGTAAAGTAGTGTGATGCACTTCAGTAAAAAGACATAACACAACAAATTAATAGTAAATCCAGTAATGTAGTGAAACCACTTGCCTGGAACACAGTTCCTGCCCTGTCTTACCTTTTTTGCATTGTTTAAAATAAATGCATCTAGTAATAAAATAATTTTATTAGAAATATAGCACTTTATGGAATTAAACTTGTATCTTTTAAATGGTGACTTAAAAAATGAAACATATAGTAATGTATTTTGTGATGTAGAAATATATAAAACTCAGATGACTAATCTGTCAGTTGTATCTTTAAAAGTTACATTTTTCAGTTGCTAAATACAGTTACTTGGTAATTTGCTGGTTATTATAAACATTAAATGTCTGAAATGCAGCTTGTATGTTCATCTTTGACTGAGGACTAAAAATTTATATGAATTTATTTGACACTTTATCACAAGCAATTTGATCATTAAAACACTGAAAAACATTTTACTTCTTGGGATACAAATTTGTTATTATACTAAGCCTTATTTTATGCGGCAAGTGATTTCATTTGTTACCTTAATGATCATTATTTTTCTATATTGATATAATCTGACCTTTTTAATACTTTAATAATGTTCTTTATCTTATATTATGAATTTACCTATCTGTTCTCAAGTTGTTGTTTTTTGTTTGTTTTTTTAATTTTACCCGAATCATTTTTCTGAATCATAGTAATAGTTGTTAAAATATTAATATTCTTGTTTATATTCCCTCTTCCAGGGTACAAGTAGACCTTCCCATTATCACGTTCTTTGGGACGATAACCAGTTTACAGCTGATGAGTTACAGTGCCTCACATATCAACTGTGTCACACCTATGTTCGTTGCACACGTTCTGTATCCATCCCTGCTCCAGCATATTATGCCCATCTGGTAGCTTTCAGGGCTCGATATCATTTGGTAGAAAAAGAGCACGACAGGTATATTTTTAGTAAAATAAGGACAAACTTTTGTATCTTATTTCCTTCAAATAAGTCTAGTGTGCAGATTTTTGTATTTTAGGGTACCCTATTTTTTTAATCTGTACCCATAAAATAATATGTTGACAATAAAATTATATACTAGATGCCTCATACATTTTTTTTTAATGGCATTTATAAAAAATACAGATTAGAACTGGTATCTTGGAGATTTTCTGTTTACTTAAACTTTGTATAATGTGGTTTGGTAGGTTTAGTTACTGAGAAGTTTTGCTGAAACCATGATAAATATAAATTCCCATACCATTATCACACGTTGAAATCTTAGATCTTGTAAAGTGAAGAGGTCAGTACCTTTGTCTTCACCAGACTTTTGTTAGGCTGCACTTGAAATACCATTGCCTGTTTTAATGTCCTTGATGTAAGAAAAATATATGCCTGTTGGAAAGGGTAGTAAAGTGTTGCTGGAGTGATATCAAATATTAGTCACTTTAATGTCATGAGAAATGAGCTGGATACAGTTCGTTTACAGAAAATGTACCCACGTGAATGTTTAGTGTACTTTAATTATTTTAAATGTTTTCAAACGTTTGTAAATAAACATATTAAACCTCACGATAGTTGATTTTATTATAAGCTTGTCCTGTTAACTACTACTTACCAAAGTCGATCCAGTTTACACTACTATTTTAATGCAGCATTATTCGTAGAGGTTGATGCCATTTCTTCCTCAAAATTGAATTTCTCGTTTTACTTAATGGCATTTTCTGAAAGTTTGGCTCAGTCTTGTAGTGTTGACTAATAGAATTATTATGAGGTACAATGAGAGTATATCCTATTTTCTGTTTAACCATTTGCATTAGGTTAAAAACATAGTAGGAAATGCATTTTAAAAGTTGCTTATTTTTATTCATTATTGCAAACTAATTGGCCAAACTTTGCCTTAATTGTTAATTTTATATGAAATATTTACAACTGTCAGTTTTCCTTTTTTTATCTTTAATTACATTTTTGCCAATTTTTATATTGTTCAAAAATTTTTAAGCTGATTGGACAAGAGAAAGAATCTACCAGAGTTATTTAATTTTTTATTGCATTTATGTAACATATTCCTAGTGTTGTGTTGTAGTTTACAATATTAATCATGTTTTATTTTCAGAGGTTAAGTGAAGAAGTTAACCTAAACTTGTGTTTTTAATTTTTGTTTTGTTTTAAAAAATTTCATTTTTCACCTAGAGTTTTAGTTGAATAAAATAGTTAAGTATTTGAAAAAAATTGGCTTTAGTCTTAAATCACACCTAAATATATTAATTATCTCTATTTATAAACATACTGCATTACTGGTGTAATCTGTTTGGGAATGAAGAGATGCTGGAAGAATGTATCAGAAAAGATGTTGATTTTTTACTTGCTTATCTGACACTATTTATATCAGATTTTCAAGGTATCTAAAGAGGAAGACTTCTTGTTTTTTATTAATTATACAAAGCAAACATCAGCATCAACATAATAATAATACACAATAGATTAAAGGATTAGGAAATTGTAAACAACCTGAGTAATTTTAACAGGTCAAGCTTGTCGTTCTTCAGGGATAGAGTGACCTTTCTCAGGTCACTACAATCAGGTTTGAATCAGGCTGGAAGAACCAATATACACTAACTAGTTATGAAAACTGAGATCCAAATAGGGTTGAGTTCAACCCCTCAATCATTATTCAGATGCATCTTTTATATTTGAGTACTTCTAATGATTCTGTGATGTTGCATTGATGAAAAGGATTTTTGATCAAAATCATTTTACGGTTGGTTGTGTGAATGTAATGCTAAGCCTAATTTTTAACTTCCTTTAAATTATAGTAATTTCTGTTTTTTCTTCTTATTGAATATGTAATTCCGTTTGAGTAAGATAAGTGTAAGAACAGTGAAGGTAATGAATTCAATTTTTGTTAGTGATTTTCTGTCTTAATCTTCCCTTTCTTAATTGTATTTGAAAGTTTTTATACTAGTTTTAAAAGCTGGTTTAATTTTTGTTTTGAAACACCACCTGTTTTGTTTGATACCAAAATCTAGTTGGGTATCAAAAGAGAAGATCTGTCAGTTTACCTCTGGGCAGGGTTTTTGGTTCATCATGTCTTTTTAGTTATCTTAATAATTAGGCTTAGTTCAGATCCCTTTAAAACAGCAACTTTATAATTCATTAGCAATACCCTTTTTATTGGAACAAATATTCAACAAATATGAGTTTCACTGATCTTCTGGAAATAAGGTTGTCTATAGTTATTGCAGGGGGAATAGGCTCGTATTTACTGGTTTTAAACAAATTTTCTTGTGTAACTTGCCATCTTATCGTTTTGGTACACAAGTAAATTGTTCATCTCAATGAATTGAGTTTGAAGTAAGGATAAACAAGCTGTCAACATATACATAGACATCAAACTTTTCAGGCAATCCTTTGAAGAACTTGTGTTCTATCTCATCCAGTTAGGTGTTACAAAAAAGAGGGTATAATGGATTACTTATTTTCAGGCCATAATTTTGCTGAAAAAAATTCATATTAAACTGAAAATATGAGTTGCTAACATATAGTCTAAGTGTGCAAGTCCACTTCATACAAGAGGCAGGATAAAAATTCCATCTAAGCTTTTTATGTCAAAAGACCCTTACACCATACTTTTTCTTTTTACACTTATCTTTATAACAAACTTTTTACAGTGTATATATTTTTATATCTATTATCATTGTCAGTTTTTTAACTATATAATTATCCAAAGGAGAGGTTTGGCTATTGTTGCAAGTAACAATCAGACTGAAAAGTTAACCCTCCTTTTTGCAGTTTGGGAACAGCACAAACTTGGAGGAATAATAATATCAAAAGAGACAAGTTTTAGTTTTCTTGACTTCAGCTTTGAGTTCTGTGGAAATTTGTTTAGTTGGATGAAATTTCAGTTTGTAATATGAACAGTATTCACATCATCATTGAGTTCGAATTTGTTTGAAATTACAATTTTTCCACCTTTTTTAGCTTCAGTTTTAATAGTCTTTATTTTTCTTCGAGGTCTTTTGAGCATCATATCCTGATTTGATTTCAGAATTCTCAAATGTTATTCACAGAAGTGTATTGGAAACTAGAAAGAGTATATTTATTCTCTAACAATAAGTCTAGACATTCTGATTCAAACATCAAGACATCCTTATTCAAACAATTGTCATATAAAAAACTAAATTTACACATGTTAAATTGTTGTAACAAAAAACAACAACTTTATTCTGAAGTAAATTACCTAAAATATGTTGCTGTTTCTTAAAGATTTACCTCTCTCAACACAGGCTTAGTCAGTTTGACTGACTAAATGACCACTTTGTACTCATTTGAAGTCTAAACATTTAATACTTCTAACTTTCATTGCAGTGTGTATGTTTTCACAAGACTGTGCAGTCTTTTTATTAAAATTGTCTTTCATATACAAAAAATATTTTGAAGTATTATTAATAAACTAAATATTTGTTCATGAATGTATTGAGCATTTGTTTTGAATAAAAAATATCAAATTTCTTTTCAGCAAAACTATTTTATCTGTTATTTTTTCTACCCTATCTTTATATAGGATTGCTCAAGTTGAAAAATCTCATAACCACAAAAAAACACTTGAAATAAATCTGAGAACTTTTAAAAGGTTGACCTTTTGAAAACATTTGGGTTATAGGGATCTTATTTCATCTCTGTCAAGACTTCTTGAACATGTGTGTTTTTCTAACATCACAAAATATATCTAAATCCCCCTTCTTTTTCTTTTTTTAGAATGCCTTAAAATTGTAAATAGATTCATTTATTCTAAGTATATTTAAGCTCATAACAGTATACATCTATTTATAATTAAATTCTTTTGTTTTACGTGACCCTTTTGATTGTCTTTTGAACCACGTCTAACTATTATTGATTCCATTGTCAGTTATAAATCACTTGGGGTATGTGAAACTCACATGCTTGCCTCATAAAACATATTTATTGTTATTTTAGTTACTTTTATTTGAATAAATAAAGTACTTATTCAGTCTTTTTGCTGTCAGTTGTCAATGACAGTTAACCCTACTTTGTGTTCTAATGGTAGTAATGCACGAAATAAATTTTGATCAAACAATACACCAAAGAACATAAACAAATAACATGCAAAAAGTAGATGATTTCTCCTGACAATGAAGAACATTCTGGCTTTCTAACTGTATGACAAGAGTCATTACAAATTTATCTTCTCATTAACTGTCGCAGAGGAACGACAGTTGAAATATGAGTGAAATGCACTATTATCTGTTTAGAAAATATCAGTGTCATTTGATAGCTAAGAATCTTGTTAATTTTAGTTAATATATAATGAAGTGTAAGAGGGAACTTTTAATATATCCTGAAAGAGATGGTACGCCAGGAGAATCCTGCTTTTCTATTTGATAACTATGTAACTGAGCAAAATTGAAGTTTATAAAAATTGATTTATTTGAGCAAAGCCAATTTTATAATGAGCAATTTATATTTAATTTCATACTTTTTGGAAGGATAGTGCATAAAATAGACAAGATGAGAAAATCTCACAATTTTAATACTAGGTACAAAAAAAAAAAGTTTTATTTTCATATTGCCTTGTAGATTTAAGAACTTAAAACTTGTATACTTTTAAAGTATGGATTCTAAATTAAGAATTTATGTTATACTAATTGGTATAACATAAACAAAAAGTAGTTTATAAAATTTTGAATGTCAGACACTAAAACTGTGTTATGCATAGTAAAGGATACTTGTGGCAAGAGGGTTAATCCAAACATAATGATTAATTTGTTGAATGAAACTTTGAGAGTTAACGAATTAATTACAGATAGATGAAATGATAGCCCTAATTCAATGACACTCTACTAAATAACATCAAATTTTAACCAGCTTATAAGCCAGTAAATGAAAATTTACAAATGAAGGGCTGAGATAGAAAACCATTAGAAACCAAGTATTTGTTACACTCAGTGTTTTTCTAATAGTGCTAATGTTGGTCAAACAAAATCTTTTCAATTAAAGGAATGTGAGCACCACTGTTATTGGAAGGAAGTTTAAAAAATCAACTTTAGCATTACACATTTTCACAAAAAACTACAAAATAAATTGTCGTCAATGAAAAATCCTTCCTCTTCCAAACTTCCATCCTAACGACATGAGTATCAGTAGAAATATGAAATTAAAGAAAATATGCTCAGTGATGAAAGACATTTGGACTCGCAATATTTAGAAGTCATTGTTTTCTAATTAATTAGTAGGCATTCTCTCTTTTTTGACCTATTTGAACCTAAATATACAAGGTACAAGGCTATAGTTTAGTCCATCCATGGAGAAAATTACTACCTCGGTCTGCTGAAACTAATTAGATTTTTTTATGTTTAGTTCATTATTTAATTCTTTGTTTATTATTATGGTGATATGTTATTTTTCTTGTACAAAGTAGGTATTTAGTAGTGTAACAAATTATGTTTTTATGGCCTGGCATGGCCAAGCTCGTAAGGCGTGCAACTCGTAATCTGAGGGTCGCGGGTTCGTGCCTGCGTTGCACTAAACATGCTTGCCCTCCCAACTGTGGGGGCGTCATAATGTTACGGTCAATCCCACTATTCGTTAGTAGAATAGTAGTCCAAGAGTTGGCGGTTGGTGATGAAGATTAGCTGCCTTCCCTCTAGTCTTACACTGCTAAATTAGGGACAGCTAGCACATATAGTCCTCGAGTAGCTTTGTGCAAAACTCCAAAACAAACAAACAAACAATTATGTTTTTATTTTCTTGAATTAATATTTATAGCCAACAATTTTTCTCATAATGAGTATTCTAAACTTAATTCTGTTTGTTTTCAAAATTCAGTAAAAGCATTAGTTTACCAGGAATATTCTAAGATATTTTCAAGGCTTCATACAAACTTTGGGCTAGATTAGATTATCCCTATTGTAACCACCAGGAAACGATGAAGGTAAACAGACTGTACTCTGAAAGTACAAATTATATCTTCAAGAAATGTGGCAAGGTTTCATTAAACATTATAAGTATCTTTTATTTGTGTGAAATTAGATTTTTTAATATTTTTATTGGAAGGACTGTCTGTGATGTATGTATGGAGTCATAATGTTAGCTGCTTTGAGTGCAAAGTGATTTTCATGTTAAGATTAAAATAGTTTTATTTATCTTAAAATTGCCAAATTTCATTTTTAAAACCTCCTAAAAAATAGCTAGCATGTTTTGTTTTGAGTACAACTATATATGTAATATGTTGTTATTTCTATCATAACTGTATAAGTTGGTCAAATTGATTGAAACTCACAACCACCATAATAGATACAAAATAACCTTTATCTTTCCAATATGACTGCAACTTGTAACATGAAACTACAATTGTTATCATAAAATTGTTTGAAGCTTGTAACAATGTATATCTGTATTTTATTATTATTTTGTTGCCTTTTAACAAAAGGCATCTAATTAATTGTCCCACTGCATAAGTTTAAAATCTCTTGATAAACATATTGCATTCCTTTACATGTTGAATTATGCAATTCATGGCCTGTTTGTGGGCAGAAGAATTTTGTTTCATTATCTTAACTCACCTAATGAATATAAATATTTACATTTTTCTTACTTTTATAATAACAAGTAAAGATTACTTAAAACATAAAGCATTCAGTAATTACTTAGATCTTTGTATTTGTTCTTAAGTCCACCTTATCATACTAATGCTACTGCCATACTAAACAAATTTTATTTAATTAAAAAAGGCTTTTAAGAACAAAGAATTACATGCACACTCACGCAGAGCAGATAATGTTTCATAACTATCATAATTTATCTACTAGAAAAAGCTTTTTTTCACTGTGCAATTAAGAACCTTGAAAATTCTTCTATCTTGTCACTCTGAACACTGAGAAAATATTTCAAACTGAAGGTAAAATAGAGAATTCTTTGTATAGAAAACACTGTAAGATATCATTTGATATATTGAAACTGGCCTTCTGTTGATTATAATTAGTATAGAATAAAACATAAAAGACAACTATTAGCAATTTATGGAAACATTCTGTAGGTTTCCATGTTAACACACTTGATTTACTCCTTTAAAGCAGAACAAAATCATTCCATGTAAAAATATATAATTTAGGCCTGAAGACAA
Source organism: Carcinoscorpius rotundicauda (assembly GCA_011833715.1). Classification (NCBI taxonomy): domain Eukaryota; kingdom Metazoa; phylum Arthropoda; class Merostomata; order Xiphosura; family Limulidae; genus Carcinoscorpius; species Carcinoscorpius rotundicauda. The sequence goes on along the minus strand of CM022396.1, from coordinate 91,823,857 downwards.
AACTAGTTTATCTTCCGTATATTTATGCTGAGAGAGTATCGCAATAACCAAATCATATTATCAATTTCTTTTATGTTTTACTCCTTTTGCAGTGTACCAAAGAGTTGTTCCAGGTGCTAAACTTAGTACCATGCTTTGGTAATATACACACACACTTTATTTTCAGTTGATGTTTATTATTAAATTATATAGGTTTAATGTTGATTCATTACTAATTTTATCTTTTCTTTTTACAACTGAAATCTGAAAGTATGAAAAAGGTTTTTAATTTTTAAGATATAATATCTTTCATTACAATTCTGAAAGTTTTATTGTGTCTTTTTATGTTTAGTGGAGATGGTAGCCACCAATCAGCGAATGGAGATGATCGCACACCAGTAGCCATGGCTCGAGCTGTAACTGTCCATGCAGACACAAACAGAGTGATGTATTTTGCTTGATAAAGAGGCTTACATAGAACCTAATGGGTGTTTTTTGCACATTAAGAGGTACACATTGTGTTTACCAAAAAGAATAACCAATCTGTAAAAATGATATTTAAGATGAGTTATTTTTGGATCATACAAATTGGAACATTCTCTTCCTTTTCAAAATGATACCTGGTCAAAAAACTTTCAGTGTGTGTTGTTTTTTCCTTTCTTGTTTTCAAAGGACATTTTAAAGGTTTCTCAGGACCAGAAAAGAAAACATTCTTTTTATAACAAAGAAATATTTGTGAGGGTGTAAAACTTTTAACTACCATGTGTTTTTAGAGGAAAGCTGTAAATAGAATGTAATACACTGAGCTAGTAGTTTAGCAGCTAGAAGTAATTCAGTGTGATTTTCCAATATGTGAGGACTCTTTCAGACACCAGAATGATCTGAAGTTTGTTACCTGTATGTCATTATATAACAGAATATAACATGCAGTAGCATTGTTACATGTTCTGCTCAACTAATCATACCTGTTAAATCCATGAAGAGTTACATTATCAGTCATATTACTCAACTCCAAAAAAAGAATCCAAGCAGAGATCTGTTAAATCAAACAATGGACCATGAATATATTTTTAAATAATACTATTTTTTTCTGCAATCATGACAGAGCATTTTAATATTTCAACTCGTGAATGCTCTTGCATGTAAGAAAATATCATTTCTTTGATATTTTTTTCATGCTGTTGAGCTTCAAATATTTTTTGCCTATATATGAATATATGTGTCTGAAAATGCAGAAGATAAGTTACACATTTTTATTCGTCTTTGTTAATATTTTTCCTTTTGCAATACAGTCCATGTAATAGACTCTACTTATCCTTTGTAATGTGGTATATACGGTTTAGGCTGCATATAAATATAGTTTGTGTATTTGAAAATATGTGTATAAATCTGCAGCTTAGTTTATGTTTGTATTTTGTTGTTCTGTTTTATATATATATATGGTAATTATTGTCTTTGATTTTCTGTCATTATTTTTTCTAAATTATTGTCTTTTTAATCACAACTGAGTTGGGCAGAAATGTGCAGATTTCTAAGAACTTACAACTGAATAGTTGTAATTTAAAGCACGTACTGTTTATGTTTAGTAAATTTTTAACTGTTCATTAAACACTTCTATCCAGTATTCAGTTTCTTGTATATGCACTGCAAAATAAAGAAAAATGACTGAACTTTTTAATTGAATTTTTAAAGATCAAGTTATATTTATGGCCATGTTCTAGTTATAAAAATATCAGTACCTGTATGCATTACTTTTTAATGAATTTTAAAGTATATATATATATATATTAGAAGACAACATGAGGTAAAAAATGTTCTTATATGTGATTTTCAAATTATGTATGGTAATAAAGTTTCGTATAAAATATGCAAATAAAATACCACGTTGTATTCACATACAGCTTTTTTTTCCAATACAAAAGTCCCCTTATATTGTATTTTGTCTGAGGTCAAGATAAAAGGTAAGTTAAATATTTGTCTCTTGTCTCTTTTTGTGAATAAGTTTTGAAGTGTTGTGGTGTTGTTACTGTTAATAATAATAATAATAATAATTAAAAAAAAATAAATAAATAAAAAAATTGTAGGACATGCTTATGGATGCTAATTCTTTAGCTTCTGTATTCTGTTTCAAAGAGACTTCTTCAGGATTTCACCCCAGAGTACTATGGGCATTATTTGAAATGTTTTATTCAGTAAACACAGTAATAATTGATTTACTGGGAATTCACATCTATTGAAGATATCTGTGATTATAAAGTCTTCTTCTCATGCTGCAGAAAGCTTTCTTTTCCTTAAAACAACAACTGATATTTATCAGAGAATTGTGTAGTTGAAGGAATGCTTTTCTTTCTTTTTTTGTGTTGTAGTTATAAGATGCAATACAGTAAATTGATGCATTAAACTCTACTTGTATCTGTAAATGTACTTCATTGCTGAAACCATATGTAAACATATACTTTAAAGGTGTATAAATCTGTTAACCAGTAATTATCACTCAAACAAATAACATTTTAACCCTATGTGCACATGGACATCAAAGTGTGAATGTCTTGTGGTTACATTCAAAGTTTTATTGAACAACTATGTTATCAACATATGACAGTAATCTCCAAAAAAAAATAATGTGCTTAAATATGTAAATAAATTTTGAACTATAAACTAAGTTCTCTGTCTTTACATGTCTGTATCATGTTACACTCCAGTTTAGTTCTTCTTGTTACACTCCTTCACTCCAGTTTAATTCTTCTTTTTATCCCTATTGATCACCTGAGTTTCAATACAAGTTACACTTATAGTGTAAATATTGAAAAGACATACTCTAAATTAAAGTTTCTGTACCTCATGCTTTACTGAGACATAAGAACGCGTCATTCCCTCCTGTAACATCCTGGTTTTAGAACATTCCAGCATGGTTCATTACTTCCTCTCACATAAATAGCTTATTGTTAAGTGCTGCCCTCTATATGCAAAAATGTTTTGACTTTCTAAAAGCCTTGAAACCTGTGTAGAATTGACTGACTCCAATGTTTCTTGCATGTAAATCATCATGCAACAACCCTCCACTAATAAGAATACAACATACTCTCTTGATGCACAACTCCCCATATTCAATTCTATGAGGCTGTCACTTCTAGTTTGGTAGGATTTGTGTTATAACATTTAGTTTGTGCTCTCCAACTTTTATGTTAATTTTTTTCTGTTTTATTTTATTAATTTGTCTCAAAACGTTTACATTTTATTATACAGTCAATGATGTTGGTAACTTGGTGAGTTATTCTAAAGTGAAATTATTTTATATTTGTTTATCAGTTCCCAGATAATTACTCCACTTGCCATAACTGTTGATATGTTCAGACTAAATACATTCAGCTTATAACACTAGTTTTTTTATTTTTCTGTGGGTGAGATTATGACTGGGTAAGTTACCTTTTAATATATGTATCTCTAATTTCTCTTTTCTCTCTCTAACAAGCTTTGTGGTTGTGGTGCCTATCCAGGTATACTTAAACTGGTAAAACCTGCACTGTTAGGCTGTAATTACTCAACAGTTATAATTCGATGGTTATTAAATGCACACTGCCAAGATGTGGTGTTCCACGTGATTGCTTGTAGGTTTATCCATGATGCATATATGCTCCATTAATATGTCTATCCCAGACCATACTCACCCATTGACTTCATGGGTAAAGCAGAAAGGGACATTTGCCCAACTTTTCTCCCCACTTTTCCTTCTAGTGGAGGTTGGGAGTCCTTCCCATTTTTCAGTTCCAAGCCCCCCCATACACACAATAAAAAGAATAACTATTCAGTTGAAAGTAGGTTGGTAGTGTTCTGCTGGTGTACGTAATGAGATGTCCTCCATTATTTAACAGTGGAGTGAGTCATCAGAATTGCAGTCCACCCCTTTGATTGGGATTCCTCACCCTACCACCACATAAATGTCAGTTTCCAGTGGCTATGTTTTTGATTTAGAGCTGAACCAATCAACACAAGGCTTCAAACATATCACAGGTGCCTCTATTCTCTTGCTCATTTATATTCTTGTTACTCCATTTGTTTTGTAAGTCATGGTAGGGATACTTGCAGATTACCACAGTTATTACATATCCACTATCCCTTAAAGCTTAACATTCTTTGGATGTCATTGCACTAGGGACAGTTTTAGTTATTACACATACGAGTGAGATGATTTACATTACACACATCTTTTTAATGTTGGATGTCAGTTCCCAGATAGAACATGAGAAATTGAATGATCTATCATGTGTCCTGCTCATAGGTGTGAAATACTCACCAGTCTCATGAACTTAAAAACATGATGGTGTGATCCTCTTTCCTATCCCCTGCTTTCTCTCCATGGATGTTGTTGGTTCCCAGCAGTTGGGTTGTGGATTCTCAGTTACCTTACCACTGGTATGATCTTTATTCTACTCCCATGTGGATGGTCTGGGTTTTAAGTTGACTTGCCACATATGATCCATCACACTCTACATCTTAGAGACTCATCCTTTTTCTTTCACTCATATTTATGTATTTTGGATTGAGATGTGGTTTGGATCACAATCTAACCATAGATCTCTCCCTGTTTCTACTCGTATCTGCAACACCTTTTTCCACACTGAGCAAAGAGTATACTTGTAACAGAAATAGTGCTGTCTCCCACATATGATTTTCAACTCTGAAGATCTCTTTGAGAGTGTTCATCAGATGCTTTAAAAAGATTCTTATTTCTTTTCCTCACACCAGTCTATTCACCTATCCAGTGTGGGATTATAACTGTTTATGTAAAGAAAAGATCAAAAGTTATAGTTTTGCTGTTGTGAAAGTGTAGAGGGGTGGCCAAAAGAAAAGTAGTCACCCCCCCCTTGAAAATGTTAATTTGTTACATCTTTTATCAGGTAACAGAAAAATATGAAAAAACAAATAAACCTATAACTAATTGTAATTGTTATAACCTGCAAACATTTTGAAACCTTTTACATTTTCATCATTTGTCACGTAAAATTCAACTATAGTTAGTGTTAGAATGAAGAAAATAAAAGGGTAAACAAAGTCTAGTGAGACTGGTTTCATAAATTCCTAAATTTTTAATAGAAATCTGATAGTTTGTGTGTAAACACATTTTTCATGTTCACAGAAAGCTTACCAGATTTTATAAGGTTGCACTGTAAAAACTAGGTTTCATGTGCATTTCAAACCAGATTGAAAAAAACCTCATTTTTTTTAAACACTGTTAACCCTTTCCAGATGGGTCATGGGTCAAAGGCCATGTAATTGTGTTTGTAGACTTCTACACAAAATTTTATTGAAATACTATTTTATGAATTTATTTCCTTCAATTTGATATAAAATTTTAGATTATGATTAAAATTTTAATATTTTACATTATTTAATTTAAGAATAAATTTTAAATAAACGCACCTAAGCATTGAATTTTGTGTGTCAAATGGTATCTTGAATGCAGCATGGGTTCAGATTAGATGTTTGTGATGCCAAAATACAAAGCCTGTAGTTTTATGTAAACTGAAATTACTGATACTAACAAGCTAGAATATAAAATAAAAAGCTTTTATCTTTTCTGTTTCCTGAGCTATCACTATATTTAGTGAATCAAATATAGTGGCGCCCTCTCATCTCTTTCCATTTTTAGGAATGGTTTCCTTCATACACGTACTTCTATACATGATATGTGTATGACCAACTCAAAGCTCAGAATTTCTCCTTGGTCATTTTCAAACATATCGGATACAATGGTGCCCTATCTTTTTTTTGAGAAAAATCTTCAGGCTGGTAACTTGTTTTTAGGTTGTTAGAGATTTTGTATTTTTTTAGATACAAATACAGCTTAGTTATTAAACTTTATATACATATAATTTTTTTAGGTTGTATGTATGTATGTATATATATATATATATATTTCATATCCTCCATCTTCAAAATTTCTTAAGGCTTAGTGAGCTATGACAGGTAGTAACTGAGAACAAATGTTGTGACCAGTAGAGATAATTGTTTGCTTTATTCTTTTTTGTACTGTTTATAAAAAAAAAAAGTTTAAGAACTTGTTTGTAAATAGTACTAACCTACATGTATATATACGATTTATAATCATTAAAAAGTGACTGTATTTTACAAAATACTAGTACACACTAAAACACAGCCAATATAGGTCAATTTTTAAAAAACTAAAGGTCAGTTTTAAATTACGGGATACAATAACGTGTGCAAGTGAGCTGCATCATTTGAAGTTCTATGTTATTAGCCGGGCACTGTTGAAAGGTCAGTATAATAAATATATAAAGTTGTGATTTTTAAGCTATTTAGTCTGAAGTTACTCGAAAATGAAAAAGGCATAATTTATATTCATTTTCTAATTTATATGGTGGTTACGAGATCTGTCAAATTGACTGAACTAGCACAAAGATTTGTTGGTGAAAATAACAAAATAATGAAGTTGTTCTCAAGAAATATTTGATAAAACTATCTGGACATTATAAGGATTTTACACATGGAATTTGAAAATTTTTCATACACAAAAGTATTTTTGATCTTAAAATAAAAATTACTTTATGTTGGATAGGCAACGTGGAAATTAAAAAGGCAAGAGAAAATCTGTTTAAGAAATCTTAAAAATTCATTAAAAAAATTTTATATTTCGCAAATGAAAACTTTGTAATACTTACTGGTGATCTGCCAAATTTTGTGAACAAATGCTTACTAGTTAACAAGTAAAACACATCATTATTATAGTGGTCCTATACATGTAAAAATATTGTTATCATTCCAATATGTACTTATCTTCTTCTCACACAAAGCTATGTTAATCTTTCTGTCTCTCAGCTGTAATAAAAACATTTTGTGCTCAACAGACCAATCTATATACTTCATTAATTTTGAGCCATTTTTCCTCAACTGCATATTGTATAACTACTCCCTATAAATAGTATTGTGCCACCTATATTGATGCATCTAGCTCCCTCTTCTATTCCTGCTTATTTCTCACTTTCCTGGTTCACACAGGATTTAGATGTGTGTTTTTTGCATGTGGTTACTGTTTTACGATTGTGCTTATTTGCTATTTAAATTTTTTTTAAAGCTTTCTTTTACTGTGTTTGCATTCTTATATAGGTGTGTGTATTTTTTCACATATATCATATCGTATATTTATTATCATCATATAAGAATACTGTATGAATTCTCAATTCAGTGTACTGACTATGGTACTTTTTGTAGTTGTTAACACTACTGACATGACTTCCAATGAATTGGGTTCAACCTTATCTGTAAAGAAATTATAGGCCTTAACTCACAGGGAGCAACATGCATACAATGTTTAGGGACAACAAGGCACTTCATGGTCCATCTTGGCTGTTTTATCCTCTATGCCAAACTAAATAAATGTAAATTTAAAGCCAGCTGTTATCATTCATATATATCAAGCTTTCTTTTGTACTTGTTCAAATTTACTGCCTCCACAACATATAAAAGCAATTGATTCCATTGGCCAACTGTCCTATTTGAAAAATAAAACTGTCTTAACTGAAGACAGCTTCTACCTTGCCTAAATCTATATTTGTGTTCCTTATAGTGTTTTTTAATTCTTACTGTTAAGTATGAAAAGTGTTGATGCATCAACATTTTCTGTTCCGTTTATAAACTTAAAAACTTCAATTAGATCTCCTCTAACTATTCCTTTTTCAAGAGAAAACAGTTTTAAGGACCTTAATTTCTTCTCATATGGCATCCTATGTATCATTTTAGTTACGCTCATCTGAACCTTTTTCAACAATTCAATGGCTTTGCTAAGATAAGGAGCCCAAGAATGAGGAAAATACTCCAAATGTGGTCTAACCAGTAACCGAAACAAAGAAATTATAACCTATTTAGACTTATATTCAGTATTTCTGAAAATAAAACCTAAAATCCTGTTTGCCATACAATTGGGAATGGCACACTACTAGGATATCTTCAGAGACTGATCAACATTTACACAAAGATCCTTTTCTTTCATGACAGTGTTAATGTTACTTCCATTCAGGTTGTGATAACACACGTGAAATACCTTACAATTATCCAAGTTAAGACTCATTTTCCCAATTCACTAAATGATTGTAATATTTTTCAAAATCAGCAGCATGCTCTTCAAAGTCCCCAACACTCAAGACCTTGTTATTAGCAGCAAATTTAAGAAATTTACTAACCATTTCTTTATCATTGTCATTCAAAATGTGAAATACAAAGAACATTGGTCCTAATACTGATCCCTTGCAGCATTTATCCAGTTTCACTGAACTCCATTTATTACAACCCCTCTGCTTTGTACCATCAAGCCACTCTTTTATCCAATTAGTTAACTTGTTCCCCACACCAAAAGAAATAAGTTTCTTTACAAACCTTTAACTTAGCACTTTGTCAAATTCTTTCTGAAAATCTGGATATACCCTTACCCTCTTCCACATGTGCAGTGACATTTTCATAGCAAGTCAAAAGATTTGTAATGCAAGGTTTACCCTTATTGAAAACATGTTGACTATCCAATAAAATCCTAAACTTTGTTAAATGGCTTTGCAAAGAATCTTTTTATCAGACTTTCTGAAACTTTCCCTCAATTGATGCAAGACTAATAGGATTATAATTACTGGGACAACTTCTATTACCTCCCTTGAAGATAGCAGTGACATTAGCTACTTTCCAATCTGTTGTTCTTATCCATTTAAGATTTACAAACATTGTGGAAGATGGCTCATACATCCAATCTTTGACATCCTTTAAAACCCTCAGGGAAATGTTATCTGGCAGGTGGCTCATACATCCAATTTTTGGCATCCTTTAAAACCCTCAGAGAAACGTTATCTGGCCAATAGCCGTGTCATTCTTTATACTTCTCAGTTTTATTTTAACAAACTCAAGTAGTATTCTTTATCTTGAACAACTGATAGATGAAAACAGAGTTGAACAAGATAACTGCATAAATTTTTAAGTCTTCATTCTTAAAAACTGAAGAAAAAAAAAAGAATATGATCAGAACAAAGCCTTCCTTTGCCATCCCTCATGGGTCTTATCCCCATCCTGACATTTTATTTGCCCCTAATGTACCTTGTGAAATCCTTACTGTTTATTTGTATATTTTCAGCCACGTATTTTTCGTACATCCTTTTAGATGCCTTAATTTTCTGATTTACCAACTTCCTTCATCTTATGTAATTGCAGTCAATTTAAATATCTTATTTTTAAGTCTTTTATTTATTTTATCTTATAGTCTTTGTGAGACAACCTGTTTTCTTTTACATGCAGCTACCCTTTTCTTTCTGTCAGGAATATATTAATTTGAATAATAAAAATTTTCCCCATTTGTTCAGTGTATCCAAATAACTCCTCTTCCCAATTCACAACTGATAATTCTTGTTATATTCCTTCATTTTTTTTTTTTTTTGAAATTTGGAACGAAAATATTATTCCTGATCTCCATATTCAGTAAAACATTAAACCTAATATAGCAATGATCACTTGTGCCTAGGTGTTCTCCAGTGTCTGCCCTCTCAACCTTTTCTGCATTAGAAGTTAGCAGTAAATCAAGAGGGGTTTCTTCACTATGGCTTGATTTTAGCATTTCCCATATATGTTTGAAATTAAAATCACCCATAATTGTGACTTCATTAACTCCTTCGATGTGAAATATGCCATGTGGTGTGACTCTAAACTCACAAGCAGTTATGGAACATGCCATATGGTGTGCTTTAATTTTTTTTTAGCAATTGGTTGCAAAGCACACTGCACTGTTGTTTTTAATGAAAGAAACTGCAGTTAAGGTATTAACAGCTGAAATCTTAATCTCGTAATGACGTTTCTCACTGATTTCATTTGGTGGTCTGTTACAAACTCCTACTAAGAGCTTTTTCCCATAATATTCACCAACAGTAACCCAAATGTATTCAATCCCTTTGCTATTATCCTTAATATTCTGATCTTCAAGTGCATGCAGTTCACCCTATACATAGACACTTTTTATTACTGTGTTAAATAACTTATAACCATATATATCAAAGCCAACCATTCTTTCTCCTTATGAACCTGACAGTGTTGCTGCAGCTGAATACAGTCAAGAAGAAAATGAGTTGGACATTAATTTTTTCATTGCCATGTTATTTTAGTATGTCACATTCTTCTCCTCTTCAGGTGATTTCACCTTCCACACTTTTGTTTCTTTATAACTAGGTACTCATGTTGACATGTATTCAGTATTTCTCTGTATGTTTGAGAAGAGGGTAATATTAGTAGTTTTCTTTTTGTTTCTATTTCCATGCATCCACTTTTTTTCACTTTTGTCCTCCTCTTCCTTTCTTTCTGTGGCTCCCAATGGATGATAGGTAAGTTTTTGGACTTGTGCATTTTACATGTGGTTGCAGTACCAGCGGTAAGCATGGCTTTGTTCTTCTTTACATATGGAAAAATTAAGTGTTTCATGTTATGAGTGCTTGGATTTTAGTAAGTGAGATACTGATGTTTCCTTTGTCATCAAAGTTAATACAAATTTACTGTAAGTGAAATATTAATTATTACTTTGTTCTGTAGGTAATTTTAGTTGGTTTATACATTTTGTATTATCGTGTACTTTGTAAAATTCAGTGTTTAGTCAGTCTGATATTAATTAACACTGTGGTAATTGGGCATGCTTAGACAGATTGTACTTTAAATATAATTCCTACTAGTAAAGCTTAATTCATTGTTCTGTCTGAATAATTGTTTTCATCATTGTTAAATGCATGCCATATAATCCTAATTTTTGTAGGACTTCATTTTTTTTACATTGCTACCATTCTGATCTGCTCATTTCTTTCCTGTATAGAGAACTAAGCTTTGTGTCAGTTACATTTCATACATTCTTGATACAAGAATCCAGTTTTTCTCCTTGTACTCTACATTTTGGGATTTGTATCCACATCATCAATAGCTATTTGTAATTGGAAATCAAGTGTTCAAGTTTAGGGCCCCACCATTTGTATTAATCTTGGTTCCGTTTGTGTTTTATTGGATGGTAAGATATTTTGCCCAACATTTTCATATGGCTTGCCTTTGTGCTCATCACTACATGGACAACTAGCTCCTCCTTGCTTCTGCCTGTTCACAGTCCAGAAACTACACTTGTCTGCTCTTACAAGAAGTAGTATGGAAGGGAATTCTTGATAAAGGTGAAGTTCATTCTTACCTCCACTCAATACCTAGTTCATTTTGGGGTTTTCTTCAATTCTAACCTCAGCTGAGCCCAGGCTTCTTTTCATCTTCAGGATATGGAACAAGCAGTCTCCAAGGCCCTCACCTCATATTGTCTCAAAGCTTGAGACTATCTCCTTTGGGTATGTGGGCTTCCTTTAAAGTTCTCATTCCAAGTAGTTGAGTTCATGTGTGTTCCCTTTAGTGGAACTTCTCCCATGGACCATGTTTTCTTCCTTCTTTCTTTCACAGTCTCAGCTGACCTGGCTTAGTGGCTAGACAGAGACAAGACCAAAATAGAGGTTCCACTTTCTCCATCTTGTCTCTATTTAGATCTGTTAATGGATGCCTCTTCAGAGGGTTGGGGTGCTTATTTCAATAATTTGGAGGTTTCTGGACTCTGATTAGTTGTGGATTCTTCTTTCAATATCAACATTTTCAAAGTTATGTCAGTTTGTCCAGCTTTGTCTCACTTCCTTTCCTGTGGAAGAGGGTGATTATGGTATGCTCCAATAACTCCAGAGTGGTTACTTGTACAACCAAGCAAAGGAGTACCAAATACATGTCTTTATACTTTCAGACCCTTGCTATCCTTTTCTGGATCCACAATCACTACATGGGCGTTAAAGCTTCCCATGTTCATGCTGCCCTTAAGCTGGTAGCAGATAATTTGTCTTGACCAAACAAGATTCTCCTAACAGAGTAGTCCCTTGATCCACAGGTATTTTGGTGAATTTGTTCTCAGTACTTTCACCACTCACTGAAATACCAAACCATTTTTGGTCTCCTATTCCACACCCTTTATCTCTGGGCATAACCATATACAGTCAAGACTGAAGGGGTCACCACATTTATGCTTACCCTCCTATTTGACTCCTCTCCAAAGTTCTATTACTAATGCAAACCAATCTGTGTTTAGCCCTACTTGTGGTTCTATATTGGCCAACACAGCCATGGTTCTCTCTCTGCTTTGAACTTTGCTTGTACAACCTTTCCTATGTTTACTTCTGTCAAGGTCTCTAATCCATCAACCTCAGTCAGACATTGTTCATTCAGGTATCACCACTCTCCATCTTTATAGATGACTTTTCTCAAGTCCATTGCCTGAGCCCAGGACTGATTCCACATGTTGTATCTTTCCTTTCCCAATCCATTAGGGTTTTTTTTTGTGTCCATTTACCAAAGGAGATGGTCAACCCTTTGCCTTTGGTGTTTTCATCAACAAATTGTTTCAATGGTTTTTACCCTTTCATTCCTGATTTTTCCCAGTTATTCACCAAATGTTTGACAAAAGCTTGTCAACTCTTACTGCATCTAGATATCAGGTATCTTGTCAAACATTTTCTGCTTTCAGTTTTATAAAGTTTATCCTCCTCCTGTCATTTTTCCTCCTTTTCCATTCCTTTTGAGTCATGCATCCTCCATGTTCTTTTGATTTGCCTGACTGGGATTTCAGCATGTTTTTATGCTTTTTCCCATTCCCTCTTTGAATGTTTGTCTATATGTTTCATCTACTAACTCTTCTTCAAGAACTAGTTCATTATTCTCTTTTCTTGTAGACCTCATCGATCAGATATTTATGCCATTTACATTACCTGCATCCTCTACCATTCTTCTTGTGCCATCCTATATCCCAACCAGTCCTTCCTCCATAAGACCTATGCTGTCCATGAAGATGGTGTGGTTTTCACATCAATTTCTTTACCTTCCGTCTCCCATTGGTACTCCCATATTCTGATCCTGATTGGGTTTTTTGTCTGTTTTGCTCCTTATAGTGTTATGTAGCATGTACTGTCTCCTTTGAGGGTTCCAGTTTCTAACTTTTTATTTTCTGAAAACCTTCCTTTTCCCATGATCTAGCCCCTGTCATACTATTAGTGATTTATTGACTCATTAGGTTGACATATTCAGACTTAATCGTGGAAAGTTACTATCTCCAAATTTCTTTTTTTCAGATTCATCATATCAACAAGTCTTTGGCTGCTTGCCTTTGCTTTCCTCTGGATGATATCATTTAGGCTGGAATGTAGACTCTTCTCAATATGTTCTTTGCACATTACCTGCACTACAATGCTTGCTATAGAAAATGAATGTTCTGTAATAGTACTGGCTGCATACTCAGTAGTGTATATACATATATATGTGTGTGTTTCTAGATATCAATTAGTTTCATTAAATTGTGGACCATCACTCATTTACTTCATGAGTAAAGGAGAAAGGGATTTCTGCCCATCTTTGCCAACTTGTTGATTGATTGATTAAATTGAGGTCAACGTGCTTTTCAAAATAGGGAATTCCAGAGACCTGTTGCACTTTCTACTTTGTAACATTCTACCAGACTGCACACCACATTTACTTCCCCTCCCCTCTTTTCCAGTGGAGCACAGAAATCCTTACCAGTTGCTGGGACCAGAGGTATCCTCTTGAGTGAGTTTAGATATGTAATTTACTACATCCACTCAGTGAGAAGGGTGCAAAACTGGTTTCCTTCCTTCAATTTCCCTTCAATGTTTTTCCCAGGTAAAAAGTTGTTGGTTGGGGCATGTCCAGCCTGTGTGATCCTCTTCACAATACTAAGTTCAGCATGACCCTGCTGGTTCATCTTGTTAATTCCAGTTGCAGGAGATTCTTTCCTTCTCATAAAGTTGAATTTAGGAGACTTCATCTGCCTTGTAATTACAGTAACAAAGCCTACAGTTGATTCAATTTACAATTTCCTTCTCATAATTTCAGATACAGGATGTCTCTTCCCTGCATTTATGGTTGAGTGAATTATGATTTCTGCCCATAATACCAGTTACAGGTATTACCTTGTTCCTACTGTTGAGTTGAAGTTATGCCAACACCCCATAATGCCAGGCTTGGTTTATTGTACTTCTTATTTGGTTTCTTGTTTAATGGTTGCACCTCTCAGAACAAATTGCTGTTGTGCACATTCTTTCTTCTGTTTATATAAGATCAATTTCATATTTCAAAAGCAAAGAGCGTACTTATTCCAGATTTAATGTGGTACCCCACGGATGAGCTTTATTTTCATCTTGGAGCACACCTGTTTATTCTATGTGTTCACTTTCTGTCTGATTTCAGTATTGTGCAGTGAAACCGGTTCCTCCAGCTTTGTAGTGTGAGATTCTAGTTTTGTTTTAGAGGAGGTAAAACTGTATCAGAAGTTAACATTTTCATACACTTCCCACCATTTTTCTCTGCTGCTGGTGTTCTTTTAGAGCCTGCTAATTGTCAAAGGTGAGGATTAAATGGGAATAGTAGAGGGAGCTAGCTGTGCCAATATAGGTGCTGCAATACACTTGGTGGCAAGTGTTCAAAGGTGGCACAAAATTGGTGTGGTACATAGACTTGTATGCTGAACGTGGAAATTTTTTAGCAATGCTTAGAGGGCAGAAAGAAGATCAGAATAGCTTTATGTGAAAGAGGGCAAGTATCTGTCAGAAGTACATTTTCAATTTAAGAAAATGTTAACATTTCGTAAGTATTATTTTGTATTTACCATAGAAATTGCATGCATTGAAAAGTAACATCTACAACATGCCTGTGTGCATTTGTTATGTGTTTAGGGTAAGAGGTTTTTGTGTTTTTTATGCATCAGAAAATAAGCAATATAAAAAATACTTAGGTGATGTACAAAGAAAAATAAGGACATGTGCGTGACCAGAAACAGATCTCTGACATTATATTAGTTTACTGGAAAATAGTTGTTAACCTGGCATTCTAGTGATATGTGAGCACTTCTTAATCATGTGCTTTACTGACATATCACTATTCCTAAAGGAAACACAAAAAAAGTTAACAAGATGATAAAACTGATAGAACATTATAGTGAAGTCCATGGAGAAAGTGTAATTATAAGTACAGAAATAATCAGATAAAGTTGAAACCAAGAACAGCTGACCAGAAGAAGGATGCAAGCAAAGGAGACAAAAGGGAGAAGAGATGCTATTCTTGTGATGACAAAGATGGTGCTGGCAAGAAATGAGCATCAGCATGGATGTAGCTGCCAGAAGAAACAGATTGTAGAAGAGTTATAAGATTTACCACAAAAAGTAAGTATTATAACCGTGTTGAAATTCTGCATTATTTATGGCAAGCTGAAGTTAGTGAATGGGTCAACAGTGATCGTATCATGTGACAAATACTTAGAAGTGCCAACAAACCACAACTTGTCAGTAGATGAAAGCTATGTTGGGGACAAGGAAGCAATATTGTGTGCAGCAGTGAGAACCAATCTATCTGATAACCAGGTGGCATGCAAGGTATATATGTGTGTGCTGATTTATAGGAGAGTGAGAAAGTTCCATACAAAGATAAAGATGGATATTCCATACTAGGTGCATGAGACACCATGTGTATGACAGCACCCATTTATGACATGGTGATTGACAGTATATAAAGCAGTGAAGGTTTGGGGGAACCAGAGAGAGAGGAGATTAATTAAGCATATGCAATCACAACAAGAGCTCAAGCAATACAAAAAAGTGATGTCCCAAATGTAGATCTGAAGGAAATCCAGAAAAAGACCTTTTACTATGGAAACTTTGGGACAGTTCCAAAGAGAAATTTGAGTACAAGACCAGAAGGAATAAGACTTGCAGAATAGATTTATCAAGGCAGTTCTACTGGGAAAATTAAACATCAGAATATCAACGGAATACTGGGTTCACATGATGAAGTCAATTGTCAGGGGACACCTAAGAGCAAAGAAAATGGGAAACACATTACTAGCAGCTTTCATTGAAGCTGTGGCATCTACTAAAAGACAGTACCAAGAGGAAAGATAGTCAAGATGCACTGCATGAAATGCCTCTTATAGAAAGGCTGTTCAGCAGAGTAGCTGTAAACTTGACCAAACCACAAGCACCTGTACCTGACAAGGGCAGTTGGTATGTGTTGAAAGAAGTCAACTGTGCAACTTGTTATCCAGAAGAAATAGCATTGCCAAAAATAAAGATGAGAAGAGTAACAGAAGCCCTCCTGGAAGAGTTCTGCACAGTAGGCTTCTCAAAAGAAGTATTGAGTGACAGAGGTACACAGTTTACCTCAGAACTGATGCAAGAGCTGTGCAGACCCATCAGCACTGGGTAGCTCTTCACCACCACATACAATCTCAGATGTAATAGACTTTGTGAGAGAGCAACAAAACCTTAAAAAGAATGCTGAAAAAAATGTTCCTAGGGAGACCACATGACTGATACTTTTACCTGCAGGTACTATTATTTGCTTACCAAAAAGTCTCAAGTGACTACAGGATTTTTTATCCCTTTTGAGTAACTGTACCTAAGAACAGTGTGAAGTCCAGTTCAGATATTGAAAGAATTGTGGGCAGGAAAAGAATAGTTAGAAGTGAGGAGAACATACCTATATGTGTTAGATCTCAGAAGCCAACTGTTTTACTTGGTCTGTCTGTAAACATGTCTGGAGTAGATTTGTCAACTTGCTTGAGAGAATTTGTATGCAGCTGTAGGCAGTAAGAAGCATCTCTATGAAAAGAAGGCCAAGGATCAATATTTCAAGGTTGAACAGAAGGTCTTAGATCTGCTACCTACCAACAACAAACTCACCCTGCAGTGGAAGGGGCCTTTTGAAGTGCAGAAAGTGTCCAACAGAATAAACTGAAATGTGAAACTAGACATAAAAACCAAGATCTATCGTGCATATTTGCTGTACAGGTTTTTTAAGTGAAAATAAGGTGCAGATTGTCATAAATGCCAAAATATAAGACAGCGACTTTGCCATATAAGATGAAGACTTGAGACAAAATGTAAAAAGACAACATAAATTAAGAACTGACTAATAAGCAAAAGAAAGAGCTGCAGTATCTACTTGTGTCAGTTTACAGATATTTTCACAGATAGACCACTCAAGACAGGCCTTACTGAACATGAGATTGAGACCACGACCAGTAATTCAGTGTAGGTGAAACCCTACCATATTTCGTATGAAATGAGAAACCCAATCAACTAAGAACTCAATGTTCATCAGTGGTTATTTGTGAAGCGGGATGGCCCAAACTGCTTCTGGAAACTAAACCTTTGTGATGAAGTTCAACTTAAACCTATGGGCAACCTAAAGGATATCATGGTAAAACTAGACAAGGTCAAGATCAACCTCAGTGAAAGTTATTGGCAGATCTTTATGGAGATGGTGTTTGAAAATAAGATAGCCTTTATGACACAAGGTGGATACTACCAGATCAAGAGAATACCATTTTGGAAAGTCAGAAGCAACATTCAACTACATCATGAAGATGTTGTACAGAACCACCAACGTGAAGCATTATGTAAATGACATTCTGACCCACACATCTAAGTCCACCTAAAAAAAAAAAAAAAAACCTCAGAAAGCTTGAAAGACCTGACCATGAAATGCCAACCTAACAAAGTGAATTGACACAACCACAGCAAGTGGTATTCCAGAAGTTAAAAACATATCAGACAGCTTGCAAAATGGTAGAATTGGAGCAGTACATTTTTAGAGTATGGATAATTACTATGTAAATAAACAAATTTCTTGCCATCCAGAAACACGAACCCTACCTCTAAGAGAAATAGTTCATAGTACAGACAGGATTTCACCCATATGCATACATAGAGGGATGCAAAATTGACAGTGTGATGATTATGAGGCCAGAATTGTACCTCCAGGAATGCAAATATGTAGACTTTCTAGATGAAATGAAGACGGTCTTTTTGTATAGGTGTAGAAAATGTTATATATATGACTCTGTGTGATTGTAATGCTTTAAGTATAGCATGAATGTTGAATTTAGCTGTTTTTCAAAAGCAGTACTTTGTTGGAGGTTTGTTTACGAAACTTTGTATGAATCATACCTTGTGTAGATTGTGTTAGGAATTTGTGTTAGTATTAATGCGCCATATAACAAGAAATCCTTAATATCTTGTATATTTCAACTGAGTATTATTATATCATAACATCACGTAGTGTGTAACAATCTAGGCCTATGACAATTTGTAAATACACATATTAAGCAAAGTTCCAGTTAAGTTAGAAAACGTTAGTAGTAATTTTACAATAAATTCAAATTTATAATCAGTTTTGCTCTATCACCTCCAGTTTTCTGGCTTTTAAATAGTCTCATTTTAGTATATACAGAGTATATACGTGCTTATTTCAACAGTTGCAGCAGCTTATTACAGATAAAACAGGATAGATAAAGAACATTGACGGAATAAATATACTTGGATGACACAATGTACACAATTCATAGTACCGCAGACAGTTAGAAGTGTTTTCTTAAATGATCTGGTGTATTTTGCCTCCGGGATGTCACGCAAGAGCATCCAGCAGAAGTCTCCCATCATGCTGGGGTTCCACTTGCCTTGGTAGTTGCTCTCCATCTTCAAAATATCTTGGTGGAATCTTTCTCCGTGCTCATCACTCACTGCTCCAAGGTTTGGAGGGAAGAAGTTGAGGTGGGAATGGAGAAAATGAATTTTGAGTGACATTCGGCATCCCATATCCTCATAAGTCTTTAGCAACTTCTCAATATAGGCTTGGTAATTTGGTACGCGTGTGTTACCAAGGAAGCCACTACAGACTGATTTAAATGCTTCCCATGCTTTCAGTTCCTTTAAGGTCAGCAGCTCCTCAAAATCAGTATCCTTCAGCACTTCTCGGATTTGAGGTCCGACAAAGATGCCCTCTTTGAGCTTAGCAGCACTGAGACCTGGGAACACAGTAGACAAGTGTTGGAAGGCAGCACCATTTTTGTCCATGGCCTTCACGAAATTCTTCATCAAACCGAGCTTGATTTGAAAAGGAGGAAGAAGCACCTTTTTCATGTCAACCAGAGGATTCTCCTTGACGCTGTGTTCGCTAGGAACGAAAGTGCTTCTAGACCCCCAGTCTTTCTGCTTGTAATGCTGGGATACAGCTGGATTATCCCAGACAGAGAAAGCAACAGTACTTTGTGAAGCCCGCTTGCATACCCATAAGAAGACCAATGACCTTGAGGTCCCCACACAGACTCCACTGGTACTGGTTGTACTTAACAGCTTCTAAAAGAAGCTCCATATTGTCATAGGACTCCTTTAGATGGACAGAGTGAGCAGTGGGAATGCTGGGATATGTATTCCCGTTGTGCAGAAGCACAGCCTTGAGACTTCGCTTGGAAGAGTCTATGAAAAGACGCCAGTCTGAAGGATTATGTGGCAAACCAAAGAAAGTGAACAAGCCAGGTACATTTGTGCAATAGCACAACTTGTTTTTCATGTCGAAAAATGAAGCAAGGTCTTTGTTCCGATTTCTGAAACTGGTGATCCTTACATCTTCCTGGACTAGGTTCCACTGTTTAAGCCGAGAAGCCAAGAGCTCTGACTGCTGTTTTGACAGATACAAATCACGAGCAAGGTCTTTTAGGTCTTTTTGCGTGATCCAGTGTGGCTCGTTGCCACTTGTTCCTGAATAAGAAGAGTCAATATCTTCGGAAGAGATTGACGTGGCAGAATCTTCTCTTGGAGGCATTTCTTCATCTGATTTATTTGCATTTATTGCATAATAACTAAAAAAGAAGACATAAGTCACACAATATTAGAAATTAACCCTGAATGCATATTCGCCTTTATGTTCAGTATGTGTACAAAATGTACAGTATGCATATATAAAAAACTAGAAGTGATGAGTAAAAACGGATTTCAAATCTGAATTCAGCACCCCAAAATTAGGTTAAAACAGCCATTTTTGTGCTTGCCTCAATTTCTTTGTAAACCAGTGTTATTAGAGCGTGAATTTCCGGTGTTAAAGTCCATTAATTATAGGAGTTTTTTCTTGTTTGTGGAATTGTTTTTAATGGTTTTGTGTATGGCCTCAGTAACTTGCTTAACATAGTTGTCAATTGTAGCGTTAAAAGTGAACCAGTCAGTTTTAGCATACGTGTACACTGGGGCAGTCACGTGCCTTGCTGCGGGGTAACGCGGGTGAATCGTACAGGAAATGGGGAAGTGGTCACTGGTGATTTCATCATGTGCAATGAAGTTAGAGTACCTGCTTACTGTGTCCTTGGGAGCTATGATGAAATCGAGTACATCATAGGAACTGCTGGTAACAGAAGTGTAGGTGTATGGCTGTTTATCAGACGCATCTTGTTTATAGAAAGAATTTTTTTTATAATTAACCCTCTATGCGTGTTTGTTTTCTCTTAGCTCTGTGGCAGAGGGGGGGAATTAAAGTCCCCTAAGATAATTGGTTTTGGAATACGATCCGCACATTTTGCAAAAAGTTAATGTCAATATATTTTGAAGGGCAACAATATATAGCTAGAATAGGGATTGTCGGACAGTTATTAAGGTGTATGTTACGGAACAATATATAGCTAGGATAGGATTGTTTGACAGTTATTAAAGGTGTATGTTGCGGAACAATATATAGCTATGATAGGGATTGTTAGACAGTTATTAAGGTGTATGTTGCGGAACAATATATAGCTAGGATAGGGATTGTTTGACAGTTATTAAAGGTGTATGTTGCGGAACAATATATAGCTAGGATAGGGATTGTTTGACAGTTATTAAAGGTGTATGTTGCGGAACAATATATAGCT